>OW052034.1:26050000-27300000 GCA_932526305.1 Epicampocera succincta | reverse complement strand
ATTGCTGTGTTTCGGAGTTTATACACAAATTTGCTGCTGTTGTTGTTGTTCAAAGTTCGCATTCTGTGAGCAAATGGTCTGCGGATTTATTGGGTTTTTAAGGTTTTGAATGTTATAATTTAAATATTACATCATTTGATTGTTTTTCCATTTGTAAAGATACATATTTCAGAAACATTTTGAATATATTTATTAGTTGCAATACGGAAAAAATTATATATTTTAAAAAACATGCATTTGAGTTTGTTTATGTCTACAGTCGCTGTGGCAAATAATTACTGTTGCGGCACAAGTGTAGATCTTTGTGATAACAAAAGTGGAAATATTTGGAATGTTTTGAGACGTTAAAAACCAACAAAAACTTTAATAATTACTTGCACAAATGTACATATTTGAAATGTGACTTGTGGCTTGTTTTTAAAACAGAATTTGGCTAATTGGCTGCACTGAGTGACAGCAGCACATATTTACCACAAAATTTCTTTAAGTTTGTGTCTCAATATTGCCTGCAGATTAACTTTTTCATATAAATACGTATTAAATATTCTGCTCCTAGAATTTGATAGGACAACTTTGATGTTGGCAGAAAATGGTGCCGGCATTCGGTTCAAGTGTCAAATGCTAAATGAATGTTGTTTAACTTCAGGTTTTCTTAAGGCCTGTTTACATGGACTTTGTAGAATCAAAATATTATGAAATTCTCTCTGCATTAAAAAAAGGTAAGAAGAGCGCGAGTTATATACACACCAACAGCAGTCACACCAACTCAATGGCCAATGCACTAGACAAAAAAAAAACGATGCATAATTTAATTCATTGTAAAGTTAATATTTTATTTTAATAAAGTTATGCCAAATAATAATATTTTTGCTAAGAAGCGATCCAAATAATACTTAAGCTTAATTAACAATTATTAAAATATTGTAAACTAAGAATTAATCTATATTATAAAAATATTGTAAATCAAAATTAATAAATCAGAACTAAATTGGCAATCAAAGGAAAAGGTTTTTTTTTATATTAAACTAAATCGAAAGATAACATCTTTCGCGTTGTAAGTATTTTTCATGTTTACATGGAGGGCAAAAGTAAAATCAAAGAAATAGATAGAACGAAAGATGAACATTTGTGGCGTTGAATTTGTTTACTCTTGTGATTATTTTTATTTCCGAAGAACGCTCAAGATGATTCTCTACTGCTTCTCTTTGTCCTAGTTAGCAAGTGCCATATACCGTATAGTCCCCTATTTGTGTCATATGTACCTCCCAATCCAGCGATTGCCGGTGAAAATGTAAGGGCCATGATTCAAAATATCGTTCTCCTTGTGTTCACGGCCCTTCTACCTAATATATCCCGAAATGTTTTACACGAAGACTTCTAACGCTTGTCTGGTAGTTTATTTTTACAGCATTTGATCGAATTGTTTTCTGGCAGTGCACTGTCCTTTTAATAAATCGTTCACTGTTCGCTGCACCTTCTAAGTTTTCGCCTATTTCTGACTAAAAGTCCGCTTTGCTTGGAAGAGCGTTTCTGATGTTTCGTAAGCTGCGGTGTTACTGTTACCACGTTCGTGATTGTATAAATGAGTTGACTCAGGCCGAGTTTACATACTTAACTTTAAGCTCTACTCTGATACCTTTCTGTTGATTTCTATATTATCTTTGTTCGCTTTTCCCTCCAATAAAACTTCTCAGTTCGTAGGTTGCTATTAGTCCATCTTTTGCATGTCTAACTGGAGTTTGCGAAGGCAAACTGTTTCCTTTTTCTTTATCTCTCTAGCAGCAAATCCAAGAAAATGTTTTGGCTTTTAGGACCCCAGTCAGCTTTAACCCTAAGATAATAAAATAATGCCATATGAAACTGTAATCAAACTGTAATCGAAAGTATTATGAACAATAAACATATTCATTGTGATCTTAATATACCCGTCGATTATGAAGAAATTACTAAATTTTATGATAAATACTTAGAAAGACTGAGCAATCACCTAAACGTTCTCGCCATTAACCTTTTGAAAGACGATAACGAAATAAAACGACTGAAAAGGTATCATGTGCTTGATCTTCACTTTAGAAAATCGAGATTATTAAACTTAGATATTTTCACATTTAACATTAATTAATGGGTCGATTAACGATAGCAACCGAAGCTCAGTGGCGTTGCCAGTTGCCAAAAAGGTATTACAGGTGGCAACTGGCTACTAAAGCTGGCAATCTCAGTTGCTTTTTTAAAGTAATTTTGGCAACTTTAATTATTTATGGTTTTCAGATTTGGAAATTGGTCAAATAATAATCAGGTAGCAACTTGACACACTCATTCAGGAAATGCTTTCTAATTCATAAAAAAATTGGGTTTTATTTTTATTGAGCTCCCTGATTCTCAATAAGCTGATTTAGCTGCACAATTCAAACAATTTGCTTAATATTTGTGCAGAAAATAGGTCGCAAAAAAAGGAAAATAATATAAAAAAAAAAAAAAAACAATCTTTATCTCTCTGAGCCGATGTTGTCACTCAGCCTTTTTTCTTGCTGCAATAGTGTATGTATTGCGCACCTAGGAAAACATCCATTAACTTGTCAATCCAGAAAATATAATCTATTGTTATTTTCCATTGATATAGGCATGAAATGGCTCCTTGTGCTGTTCCTTAAGCAACACTGTATTGCTGGTCGCGTAAATTAGTATTGAGTCTCTCATGTAGTCTGTCTTCTCACGTGGCAAGTAATGAAGAACTATAAAATTCGTTTTTGTTCCTCACCACCAACAACACTACCAGGACTTTCTACGACTACATCTATTCTATTGCTGTGGGTCTTATAACAGATTTCCCAGAAACGAAACCATATCTGCTTCTTTAGGGACAACTACGAAATTGTTTTAAAAATTGTGAAAAAAATTTAAAAAAAAGAATCTAAAAGAACAAAAAAAGAAGAAGAAGAAGAACTTAACAAATATATATAATCGTCAAAGCCATTAAAAATCTTAAGAACAGCTCAAAAGACCACGAGCTCAACAAAAAACGCAATTATTTTAATTTTTTTCATGTCATATCCTTTTTTTCTCAAACATATTTCCACTCTTTCACCTTTCAAATGACAATCTCCTCAGGCAGGTACTCGTACGAGAGCGTAAAATGTATCATATTGCTACTGGCTAAAGGAAAAATGTGAAAAAATAATCAGTTCAAGAAAATTACATTTTTAACTTTGTAGCCTACAAATAAAAAACAAACAAACAAAAAATCATTATATATAAAACAAAATCTCGAATATAATATTTAAAGATTTCACTAATAAGAAGTGTTATTTGTAAATTTGCAAATTTCAAATATCTGAAAATGTAGAGGGATGCAGGTCTGCCACGGACATTAAATTCATATGAAACTCAAAAGGTTTTTCTTTCTATAGAAAACGTAAAACGAAAAATTTACGTTTTCGATTCGCTTGCAAAAGTTTAATTGATAACTTGAGTGTATCTATACGCACGACAGTACCATCTCCAACTGATTCCTTTGAAAGCAAAGCGAGAGCAGATAGGCCAAATAAGCTTTCCAGAAGAGATATTACTTCTATTATAAAGAAATGTCAAAAAACGGCAACAGACTTTATAGCAGGGCACCACGTAAGAAGCCTCTAATAGCAGACAAATACCAGAGTTTGCGCGGGTGCAAATTGGACTTCTGGTCAAGCCCTTATTAACTGATGAATCAGAGTTCAACATATTCATTTGGATTTGGTGGTCGTGCTATAAGATGGGGAACAATAAATGGGGCTTTGGAGGCCGTAAACTTAGTACCAACTGTGAGACATGACGGTGGGAGCGTTATGGTTTGGCGAGTTATAGCAGCGCCGATTGCAAAGTACAGAAATATTTTGGAACAAAGTTTGAACCCACTTGCGGAATGTTGAGGTCTTGGAGGAGGTGGGATATTCCAACAGCATAATGATCCCAAAGAACATTAAATTAATTTTTTTAACCCCCTTTTTGTCTGTGTATTAAGTTCCAAGATTAAAATTTGACTTCAGAGAAGTTTCGTTTTTGTATTCATTTTCAAAGTTTCCACAATTACTTCAATAGTTCATTTGTTGTCCAGTTTTTGAAATCGTAAGCGAAACAAATCAGTTCGAAATTGAAAAGTGTATATTTCGAACAAACAGAAGTGATGACCCAACTAATCATAATAGTTCTTCTATAATTCGCTGACTTACTTTTTAACGAACTATGATTCAACTGTATTGCATAAAAGTTCTGGACTTTGAAATGTTCGACGAAAACTGGGCCTGTCGAATTATGGGAGTGCTTCGATGTATGAGTTGGTAGAGTGGTCGATCAACAGTTCAATGGTCATAGATTCGATTGAAAGACAAGCGAATAATTTTTTAGTTGTTAAATTAAATTCAATTATAAAACCTGATTTGGCTGTAATTTTTATGTATTTTATTGGAAAACGATCTTTTGCGGGGAAATTCAATGGCCGTGTTATTTCACGTCCTGGCGATGTTAATTGGCCGCCACGATCATGTCATTTGACACAGTTCAACTTCTTTCTTTGCAGATATTTAAAAGCCGTCAATAAGTCAAGAATAATTCAATAGCTAAAGGATGATATAATTCGGCTCATTAATGACAATGAACCTCAATTATGTCTCAGAGCCATTGAAGATATGGACCAGCGGATAGAATTATGCCAACGAAACCGTGTCAAGCATTTGGCTGATATTTCACTTCACACATAATTTTCAAAGATCCTTCTATCGTAATAAAAAATATTAAAATATTCTCTGAAAACTGAAACAGCATAAAATTGTAGGTGAAACAAGTTTAAGTAAATTGGAAAATGCATTATTCTGTAATATTTTCCATTATTTTTTACAGTGGGTGAAAAAACTTGATATATATTGCTTAAAAATTTATGTGAACTTATCTGTTTTGTCACATGAAAACTTGTCCGTATATATATTGGATTTATTTTAGCGCCATGAGAACTATCGATATCGATAACTATGATCTTAGAGCTGAGAATCCCAACTCTGTTAACATTTACTGGAGGGGGCCATTTAGCGCCACGGGATTACTGTTTATTGGTCTATGTTAAATCATGGCTTTATGACGGCAAACCAGCAGCTCTTGAAGCATTGAAAGCCAGTACTCGTGAAACAGCTGATTTGAACCCATATAGTTTTTTTGCTGTTTCGGCTTGTTTGCAAGGCCAAAGAAAAAGTCGCTCACACTTGGAAGCTTAAAATAGTTATTAAATAAAATAAAATTTTATTTTTAATTAATTTTTATTATATTTAAAAGTATTTTAAATATAATACAAAGAGTGAGAACCGTTAATGAAAATTGTTAAATCTATAAACACATCAAAAATAACTGCCAATAAGTTGTTCAAGTCAACTGAGTTTGTTAATTTTTCTCCTTTAAGCAAAAGGTCTAAAGCTAAAAATTTATTGAGAAAATCAGAATGAGATTAAAAAAATTTGTATGAAAAATAAACAACAAGATATTTAAATTTTTTAATATATCTGCCAACGAGTTCCATTGGAATATGATTGGCCCACACTAAGTACTACGTTTGTTTTAAAAATTAGTTAATTGAGGTCTGCAGAACGAAGAGTGCTCAGTTTTTCAAATGTTGTACCGCATACACGATCAGGCAATCGAAACAAACCCAATGCAACTTTCGTTGAACCTCGCCTTAATGTCATATTCATTGTTTTATCGTACAGCGTTGTATTTTATAAAAATAAAAGTGAATTCTTGACATGTGATTGAATTTTTTACGTTTCGAAAAATGTCGTATTTGAACCGGGCCTGCAAATGTTTGTGAGTGACAACCAATATCAGAAATTTGATTCTTCATTATGTCTAATATAAGAGGCCTGTTCAAAAAATAAAATGGACAATGAAATTAAGGGCTCAAGAGCACTTGAAATGGTAATAGTGGAATACGGTGATTGGATTGTACTCAGAGCCAGAAAAATGTTTACAAGTTGCCCAAACTTTTCAGAGAAGGTTGAAAAGATGTGAATGATGACGCACGCCCTGGTCGTCCCAGCATATCAACCATCGATGGAAACGTTGAGAAAGTGAGAAAATTACTATGGAGAATCGTCGAAGCGGAAGTTTTGGGCATGGAGCCCGTGGCGGTGCAGTTCATTCCGTTGTTTGTTCAAAAACACACATACTGTAGTTATGGCTCAGCCACCGAATTTTCGTATCTCGCGACTTTTAAGAAACCCTTGAAGAGATAAAAATCGAATCGCTAAGACAGCTCAAGGATATACCACAAAGTGCATTTCACAACTTCTTTGAGGATGTGGATAAAACGTTGGCTGTTCAAATATAGAAGGGGAGAAATTAGAAGTTGCTGAACAAATAATTATATTTTTGCAATAAAAGTCCACTTTAGTCTTTTAACAGACCTCATATATATGTATGTAATATATCTATAGTACTTTAATTGATCTAAAATGTGTTGTTATAACAAATTTATTGCTATTTTGCATTGAATTAAAGTTTCCGTATCTGACATTTGTCATGTTTTTGCTCTTAAAATTCCAACAAAATAATTATACAACAATAAATCTTGGCGAATTCGAAAGTCAGAATTTTGTTTCTGTTAAATGTTTGTAATATATGAAAAACAAAATTTTTACTGCTGAACTGTTCAAAATTCTAGGAAGACTTAGTGTCAGTTTGCACACATCGGCCTTGAGTCGTCAAGTGAAGTGAAGGGCGTGTGTGAACGTGAAAGCAAGTTTAAAAGAAAATTTTAGAAAAACTGATGTGTTTTAACTGGCTCTTAAACATAAAATATTTAATCAGCTGCGCTCTCAATTTCACTTGTTATGAAGCCGCCTTGTGGCACTGACGTTCTGAAATGAACACTTATCTGTTAAATTATGGTGAAACCTGCAGACGGACGAAGAAAACGAAAACACTTCCTTTGCAAATACCCTTTCCAAAAAATAGCAGATAGAAAAAAGTTGTTTCTTCACTATAACAATTTGTGACTTTTGTTGCTTTTCTTTATATCCATTTTTTTGTTTGTTTGTTTCCACCTTAATAAACTTCTTGTAAATGAATTTTAAAAATCTCGTATGTGCTATTTCAGAAGTACATTACGGAATCGTATGCTCACGTACCCATGAGTACTCGTGTGGCGTTTGCGCATGAAGTTGGAGCACCAGCCGTTGTAAACAGCGGCAGCAACTGCAATTTATTACAAGAAACGGCATGAAAACAATTTTAAGTGTAACCAAGTAAACAAAGAAGCAAAGACACACAGAAAAGCTGTCGAAACGATAATATCAAGCGAGTCCAGCGCACAAATACTTGCGACAATCCAAACTGTGACGATGATGAGGACAAGCAGGAGATGGCGGTTGGTGGTGCTGATGATGATCATGACAAAAAAGACAATGACACTCATTGTTGTCAACATGGATTTGAGTGTTTAACATAACATTGACTTTGACAAGTCAAAGGCCACTCAGCTTCTGTACAACCAAGCAGCCAGTCCAACAAAGATCCTTCATTTAACCAACCACTGCATCTTCCTTTGCGAGCACTTACGAGTACGTGGAACTTTTGTGTGGACAAACAAAGAGTCTGTAACAAAAGCATTTTCACAAACAAATTGTGAAGAAGTTTTTGCTGAATGTACAAAATGCTGATGCCATGGCTTTGATAAAGAAAACGCATATCTCAAAAATTTGTAATTATATATGAGTTTCCAGGCCCAGTTTAACAGTAAAACTGAAAAATAGAAGAAAGTCTTGATGATTAAAATTGGCTTATTTTGTAATAAAATTGTGTTAAGTCAGGGACTCCCAACTTGTATTGCAATAAAATACCATTCATTAAGTTTTATCTTCTCACATTCGTCAGTAATCACGATTGGCTGAGATCGATGCAAAAAGAAAAATTATCTTCGCGGAAAATCGACGTTGCCAGTTAATCGAAACACGGCTAATCGAAGACTCACTGTACGTGCTTGTGTATTAAATCTGTAGGAGCTGAAATATATACAAACGTTCTACGTTTCTTTTTAGAAATGTATTAAAAGTCTTACACCTTTCACAGCTGCTCATACGTATTATCATATTCATGTGTTGGAAGACTGTTAAGGTAATGCCAATCCCTAAGAAGGTCGTGGCAAATAATCTGAATTATCGCCCAATCAGAATTTGCTCTGCACTTTCCAGAATCAATCAATCTTGTGCGACAAATAATCTTGTAAACAATTAAACCATCGGTCGTGTGGATTTCACAAGGTTCGTTCTACAGGTGGTCTTCTAGCGATCCTGTCCGAGAAATACTATCATTCAATACATCGTTTTGGTGAAAGTCAAGTTGTCTCCAAGGTATCTGATTGAGTGTGACACGGTGCATTTTTATCCAGGCTGATGGCCGGTGATGACTTCTCTTGCTTTATATTGAGTTTCTCAGATATCGTTCTATATAAGTTGTTGTGTATGAAATCTCGTCTGACGATTTCGAGATAAATGGTTCACTGGTACCCGCCCGTATCGCTCCGTTCTTGCTCTCATATTATTTCTTATTTTTTCTCAACAATCTTCTATGTCAAACTTGCAAGCCAATCCGTTGTTTTGGACATGATGGCAGCAACTGCGACTCGTACTCATTCAGCTGAAGGTTTATCCTATCAATGATAAGTGCCACGAGATAAAATATACCGTCTCTGTTCTGTTTCCGACCACAAATGCTGCTTCATCTGTCATCTGGAGCGATATATGTAGTTATTGAGGATATGAAATCTCTCGATGTTTTTGGAATGAAAATTCAGTGTGATAGAAAATATTTTTCATATATCAAAAGAAGCATTAAAGGGCTTAGGCTGTTTGAAACGATGCAGTCAGTACTCTTTCGTACTTCACACTAGTTATATATCCGACCGAAAATGGACGTATCTTGAGGGGATTGAAGTAAAAATGTCAATAACTTTCCTCTCTCTATCCCCCCCACACATAGTCTACTTTCCCCTAAGTCCACATCCTTTTCTTTATCTCGTTTTAAAGGAATACCGTTTGATAGAATCAGTTCCTTTTACCGCGAGACTGCCGTATTACCCAAACACCAATATATGTCAAAAAGTTATGAGTTTTATTTTGGGATCCCTTCATTTACACCGTAGAATGTAACGACGGTGGGCACTAAGCAATTTCATGCAGTTGCCGTTAAAGCTGCAACAATTGTTTGTTGTTCATCTTTTTATTGTTAGTGTTGGCTGAATGATTTTAGTTTCTTGTACAAATTGCATTGGCACGAGTGTCACATTTGGTGTTACAATCTCCTCCGCTTTTCTATCGTTGAAAATTTGTGGAAGTTGCCAGCTTTGGCATTCAGGAAAAAACAACAAATATATAGAATTGTGAAACAAAACAATATGAATAATTTTAACACATTCTTTGCTGTTCATGTAGTAACTTCAAAATTTTAAAAACGATACCTTTTGTTGCAACCTTTTTTTGCGCAGAGAGCAGCCCTCAATAGTCTTACGGTTTTTTCTATTCCCTGCTACTATGTACTAAAATATTTACTGTTAACAGAAAGCAAAACATAGCAACAGTGTAAACACAATAAATTGTTTTCTTACGACATTTTAATAGAGTCCCTTTTTGGAGAATTCCAGTTCAGGCTGCCATTTGACAACTGAAAAAGATAATTTTGAAAGAAATCTCTGGGGCATTGAAACCAGAACAATGCCATGACACCTTCAAGTTAAAAGTTACAACAAAACTTTAATGGAAATTATGAATTCTAAGCAACTGTAACAGCAAACAAACAAAGCAACTATCGCTTAAACATGGCCAAGATAATCTCTAGAGTTAAACAGTTTTGCAGAAAAGTTACGCATGCGCAGGCAAAAAAAGTGAGACAGACCGATTTTCTTTAGTGTATTAAGTGCATAAAGAAAAAACCCAATGAACCATGAAAGAAAAATATTGGTTTCCTTTTGTTCAGCAGTTGGGAAAGAGGAAAATGAACGGGGCAAACGACGAAGAAATGAAAAGACAAAGTGTTAAGACGGCAGACAAGATAGACAAACAAAATAGACAGATATGGAAAGTAACAGAGACACATACGTTAAAAGATCGTCTGACACATGCCAACAGTTTATGAAGAACTCTTTTGTGTTAAAAGCAGCGCTGCTAAGTTTATGCGGTAGTGATTGTCGCAGGCAAATCAGTACTTAGTCGTACAGTAGCGCAAGTTGGGAACAAAAAGAACTTTTTTAAGCACCTTCTAACGCATTAATAGCAAAGACTAAAGCTTGCGAAGATCAATGCGCTTACGAAGAACATTTTTAAAATACCACAGAATTCAAGTCTTAAGCCAAACGGGCCTTTCAATGAGCTGTTGCGTTTCTTAATTCCCAGACACTATACTGGCAAAGTAGCAGGGTTTTGTTGCAGCAACGCACGAAGTAGGTTTTAAGAAAAAAATAACGAATTTTCATATCGCAACAATTTTGTACGATGATACATTCGTCTCGAACATCTGTTCACAGTTTCAGCTATTCAGCATTTTTAGTTGGCTTGTAAGAGGCACAAAAGTCGGAAGTCTTTGGCGTGTTCGACGATTTCCTGCTGTCGAATAAAATCGATCAAATTTTGTGCCCGAAATTGACATTAACAGCGGCTGGAAATTGTTGAGAAAATTCAGAAAATTGTTATGGAGAATAATCGAACCGCTACTAAAAGAGTTGCTGGGGACGTCGGCCTATTGTTGGGCTCTTGCCTTGTAATTTTTTCGGAATCGTGTGGCCCTGAACTTGGTTCCAAAGTTGTTGAATTTTAATAAAAAACTCGTAATTTTTTAGCCAAAAACATACACTGCAATCGGGGCTCAGCTAATGCTTTCACGTTCCCGCGGTTGAAGAGCTCACGGACAGAACAAAAAGGCACTTATCAGAAATGTTTCAAGGATTGGAAAAATCGCTGACACAAATGATGTGTATCCGTGCGGATTACTTTCTAGGGCATAACATAGAAATGTATGAAGAAATAAAAATATTTTTGGGAAAAACTAAAACAACAATTTTTTGAACAGACGTCGTAATTATTTCTCTACTAATAGAGCCCCTAATTATAGCGTTTAAGGTGGTCGTTGTTGCGATGTGGCCTGTTGAGCCAAAGATGCGGCGATCAAACTGTAGCTGGATCAGCTTGGAATATATTAATTTTATTTATAATGGTAACCAGGGCTGGAGATATGATTGGAAAATGAAATTTATGAAATTAGTGGGCAAAATTCGAATGTACGATACCAATCAGGTTAAGACCGCTGAATTTTTTCATAGCATTGTACATATATAAAAATGTGGTTAGACAAGTTCCAAACGAAAATTCCCAGTTCAGTCCACTTATGTGTGTATGTGAGTGTAGATAGGGCCAGATATATGTACATATCTACCTGGAATGAATCCCGGGCATAAGTGTCCCGAAGTCCCCACTTTTGGCAACATTGTCAATAAAACTTCCCGCCATCCTTAGGAGCACTTTTACTGGTACAGCCATGTAAGTGGTAAAAGTGTTGGCAAAAATTAAAAATATGTACTGGGGAATTTCTGCCTCCAAGTGGAGTAATCTAGTCTATAGCATAGACCATTTTAAAAGTTGCAGTGTGTTTGTAGCAAATAACTGGTTCCACTGTGTGCACAGTGCAGTATCTAATAAGTAGTATATATGTTACTAGTGTATTCTCTGTGGCACGAACGTATCTTTTTTGGACCAGTACCAGAACTGCGTTGTGGGGAGAAGGAAAGAAAGAGTAGTGATGATGTCAGAATTTATCTAATTAAGCTCTGACAGCTCAGTGCCACTGGAAATACCTTCAATAATGCACAGCCCATCATCAATGAACCCAACATGACAAACATTGCTTTCTACGCTGTATTCATACGGTTTTGTTTGTTGGGTTATCGAGTGATTGTCTTTACATATGTGTGTATCATTGCGTGTTTTTCTTAGTTTTGTAGTTGAGTGTAAACAAGTCATCCATCGCGTCAGTAGCCCAATAGATTCCAAACTTTTCTCTTAATTGACAGTATTTTAAGGTTTTTAAGTTTTCATGGATTTACCACCGGCCTGTCTCCCCTTAGAACCAAGATATTGTAAAATTTTATTCGTTATTGATAAAATTTCCTCAGATAGCTTTATAGGGATGTCAGTCCTCATATTGAATGGACTTCTTTTAGATGAACTTGTAAAAAAAAGTTCTTGGCATCATAAGAGGTAAATTCTTATTAAATTTAAACTTTTTGGGGACTTAAAAAAGCCATAATAAAAACTACGGAACTCTACAAAAATCCAAGTCACTACAACAGATACATTTTGGTCCACACCATCATCGCTGAAATCTAACGCTTAATGATTTCAAACCTTCACGATGACGACAATTCTTGAAGCGACATCGTATGGAACACCATCAAGAAATAAGATTTCGGTGGTATTTTTCTACAAAACGAAAAAGCCTCCATAAATAAACTTGAACACACATGTTTAGATTTTTTTGTCTAACATTTTATTCGAATTCATTAAAATGTAGACATCCAACACCGCGCATAATTAGCAATTAATAAACACCACTTGGGGGTTATCGCAATAAAGAATCTTCAGGAACACCAAGTGTATGGAAATGAGCAGGCAGCAGCCACAAACTTCAATCGACTTAGCAAGTACTTAGTAAATGTGCTTAACGTGTGGCATTGAACGCAACAAACAGTTTCTAACATCTCGGCATCAGCAAAAGTCTAAGTATCTAACAAGAGGCCACAAAACATTCAAGGCAAACGCTCTTTTACGACAGAGAGGAAGAGCAACTTACAGCGTCGAAATGCAACAAAATTGCAAACTTTAAGCTACAACTCATTTACAATACGGCTTGTAAATTTGTTGTGGAAAAATGCAGGCAACTCAGCGGCAATTCTAAGTTTTTGTTAAGCTTCGAAAATTTACAATGTGGCCAAAACAAAAGCACATGGCAAACATCAGTATGAGCAACAATTTGTATGCAATTTTGATATCGCTGGGATTTCTTTTAAAAGGAAGCAAAAAGAAAAAAAGAGATCTCGTTCAAGCCGGGCGGGCAGTTGTCTACACCGTTTTGAAAAGAAATTTAAAATATTAGGGAAAATATCAAGAAAAACCAAAACCTAAAGAAGAGGAATTTTCGGAAGAGTTCAGTATGTCTCAGATCTATATCAAACAAACAAAAAGAAAGATATTCTGCCACTAAAATCTCTTTGAAAGTGTTTTCGTTGATTCAGTGAATTATTTGATTGATATATTTGAAAAAGTTTTTGTTGTTGAAGAAAACCAGCAAATTTTTTAAGCCAAACAACTTCTGTCAAAGCTATAAGAACTGTTGGGGAAGTTTTATGATGTCGTGCGGACGTTTACGTGTCCGCATTCAACAAAAATGTTAATTGAATCAACGAAAAACCGGCATTATTCTTGTTATTGCAAAATATTCAATTAAATATCGAGTTTTTTCCATTTGAAATAGACTTTTATTTAAATTTAGCTTCATAGAAAATTTCAATTTTGTCTGGAGTTTCTCCTTCTCCATTCAGACCAGAAATCCTCTATTATATTTTAAATTTTTAACTTTAATTTAGAATTCAGTTGTTTCTTTTATGTTAAACAAATAAAATAAAGCAAAGTATTATGTTTATAATATTAATGAAACGTATAGCAAATTTTATCACTTTAGTGTTTAAGTATGATTTCGCCCACGATTCCGCCATGTCTGGCGCCTTCTAGGGACACTAATTTGGCGAAATAACTCTTCGAATGTTGTTTTCCAGGTACTCAGTTGTTCCCAAAGAAGAGAGATCATGGGGATTGAATCACACGATCTTGGAGGCCAATTAATCGGAGAACAAAATTTTTAATGGAAATTCAATTACTTTTATAAAAAAAATTTCAAAAATTTCAAGTGAAGCGTTGCTATTCACAATGAAATTTCTAACCTATCAGCTGTTAATGGGTTGATAAATAAGGCAGTATTGCCAACTCAAAGGTGTGAACCTCTAAGACTTTTATGGGCATAGAAAGAAAAGTGAATTCGACATGAGTTTCAATTTAAATATTGCCTACAACATTTTTGCAAGACCCATTTCCAATATGTCTATATAAATTATTTTTTTCTAAACATTTCCTTTGGACTCTTGTAGAAATTTACCGATTTCAATTAAAAATGGTGTAGAATAAAATAAGATTTGGATAATACAGAGCATTTGAATACTCTGCTTTCGAAATGCGGAAATCCTGGTGAAAGAAGCGACTTGTTTACATAAATTTGTGTGGAAATCACTTAAAAATCTTAATGATTTTCTTATAACATTTCTGGACAAGTCTCTTGCAAACATCGACATTGAGTTTATAAGGCCGGCTCTTGGGAAAATTATGCAAAAATTATCTAAAAGAAAGATTTATATTTCAAGTGTTGAAAATTGTCGGAGCCCCATATTTTGGTTGATTGAAATATTCGAATGTAATAGAATATAATTCGTTAAATAGATTTATATCAGCAGCTGCCAATTACGGCCTTATCTGATAGGGCACCGGTTCCATGTGACGTACAAAGTACACACAGGTGGCAACTTCACAGCCTCGTTGCTCGAGACCGCGGGCTAATTAATCCTTCCTGTCAGAAATTCCTAGGATATTTAAGAAAATCTAAGCAATCGGGCTACCAGGCCGGAAATTCCAAAGGAACAACAAGCCTTAACCAGAGTCTACTTACTGCAAGACAACAGCACTTCGACGACTATTGCAGCCTCAAAAATATGGGCATGCATCACACACCTACATATTTCATCGCCGAATTTGAGCTTAAGGCACAGTCATAACGTTTCGAGCAAGCAGGGCTACCCAGGCAAATGACTCACATCAGAATCCGTCTTGTTAGGCTTTTCAAGAGTTTTGCTAATTAGCTTTTGATATAGATTTTTAAAGAACCGGCATAACCAATACAGCAACTTGATGCTGTGAGAAACGTGTTGACAGCAGAGTGTCCGACTTTGGAGATTGCCATTTTTTTAAATATTTTAAAAGTGTCGCTTTACCCGGACTTTAAAAGCAGGATGGTGAAGTAATTTTACACTTGACAACCAACTTGGATGCCCGCAACAAATAATTACGATGACGCGAAATGTGTTCTTGAGTCCGCAACTACTTCATGATTAACTGTATTAAACAGTTTCTGAGGAATTGCGCAATCCCCTCCAAAAATGGTTTAAACGACATCAACTGTCGACCAACAACTTGAGTTGAAATTAGTAACCTTCAATGGTTTTCCGCAAATGATTTTAGAGCAAAAACTGTCCGTCGCCACTTGCAGGGCAGAGAACAGAATTAACAATTCCATCAATTTAACAAAGTTGTGCTTATTTATTCAATTAGTTATTCATTTATTTGGTGCAAAAGCAATTAGTTCAAAAACACTGAGTCCAGCGTACAACGAACAAAAAACGTGCTGTTCGTTTGCGACCAATATGTGTGTGTGTGTGTGTCTTTGTCTCGCTGTTGCCTGTACCGGCCAAATTCCAGCAACCGAATCGATACCAAAATGACATTTTATTGAATTGTTTGTCTTCCGTTAGACCGCTGTCAGTCGAACGTGTGTTGTCGGATGTGTCGGTGTCAGTTGCAGTCCCGGTGCCAACAACATGCGACAGTGTTGTTAACAACTTTTGGGAATATTTATTAGTTGAATGCGTACAAAAATGTTGATGAAGGCGCTTTGATGTTGTTTTTATATGATTTTATTTAATACCAAACTGTCGTTTTTTCCTTCGTTTATTTATTTTCATTTATTAAATTGTCTAGTTGATTTTAAATTCGGTAATAAAAACTCGAAATTCCTCGTCTACGTTTGCACGAAAACAACAAGATGGAGCAGTTTTTCTTTAAGCGGGTTGCCGGCTTGTACGAGTATTTACGAATTTTAGTGCAGCTGCTCGTTTCGTTTTTTTAAGCACTTCTTGTGATTAAATGACCGCACGCGCATTTTAATTTTCCCATTCGTAACCAATTGAAGTCTCTGCTCTGCTTTTATAAATTGATCTCATAAATAATTCGTTGAATTGTTGTTTGCGTTTTAATTTAAGTTGTTAATGACAACTAATTTCTAATGTTTTATTAAAGTTTTTAATAGCAGTTGACTTAATTTAAAACGTTTAAACAAAATGAATTGACAATTAGGAGTTGAGGATACGATCTCAAAATTAACTTAAAAATTAAAACGTTTTTTAGTGCCACGTGATTTATTTATACATCTCCTGAGAGAACCACTAGAATCTCTTTAAGCCTACGATTTTTGTTTTTCTTTAATTATTAAGGTACACATTTAAAGTGATTAGATTCGCGCAAGGTTTTCCAAAAGTTGTCACGCGATGCTATTTATTCACGATTTTTTTTTTAGCAAATGAAAATTTTTTTCCTTTAAGTAGATAAATGATAACGGGCAAATGGCTGCCGCTAGAATTCAGGACCACATGAGATTGGCTTATGGCATTTTCTACCAACTTCTAGCGATAGGTTCCCGCATTCGTGACAAATATTCTCCTTGAAGAAGAAGAAAGCCGTTGAGCATGACTTTGTTGCATCCGCGGCGTTGATGGCTCCAGCTTAATCACCGCACCATACAGTAACTGTGGACGTGTGTAATCGCTGCATTAAGGTTATATGCAGACTTTCAGTGGCCCAGCAGTGATAATTCTGCTTATTCACTTCTCCACTAAGATTGAAATGGGCCTCATTTCTGATGATGAAATTTGTCTTCCTCGAGTTCACGATTCATGATGACCTGAGTGTAGGCTTTACTCGCTTGGCTGAGCTGCTGATGCGTATTTTCCAATATTCTCTGAAAGATAGAAAACTTTAAGCCGAATTAAAGAAAGAAGTAAATTTTTTAAAAGGTGTCTTATTAACCCTCGCAAACGTTAATTTGGGTTTTAATGCAAACAATGTTATATCGAGGTGGAACGGACTCTTTATCTTCTTGTTTGGCTTACAAATAAATTATTGCCTTTTCGAAGTGATAAACGAAGTTCTTTTGGCGTTTAAAATGTGTCTGAGTTTGGAACAACGAATATGGTTTCAAGCTTGAAGGGGAAAAAGTATTCGGGTTCTAAGATTGTGTTAAGAGCATTATCTGTTATAGATGAATACAAGATCCAATAACCTTCTGTAGGCATTTGACAAGTATCTATTGGCCAGCCAAGCAGGATATCAGATAAGTCCAGTCTCTGAATCCGATGTTAGCGCAAGACTACTGAAGCGCAAGTCGGAATTTTAGGGGATTAGAAAATTGTTTATTAAAAGGGACGTGTAAATCTATCACATTTGATAACTGATCCTGAAGCAATATGTGAAGAAGTTATTAACTGTTTTCAGTTTAACTTATTCGATACATAAATCGTTTGAAATAACTTTATTAACTATATATATATATATATCAGCATTATAAGCCTACTTTTGAAGGAGCAACGTTGTTTGTCAATATTTTCCATCCAAATCGCAATAAGTTTTATTGATACTAAAAGCAGTTCTATAGGATATAGTTAATAGAAGATTTTCGCAGGCTTTATTAAAGGAAAATCATTTAGGAAGGGCTTTACTTATTATATAATAAAAGATTTTAGACGGGTAAAACTGTGTGCCCTCCTGAAAAATGTCCGCAATCTTTTTTGCCAAAATTTAAGTTTCAAAATCATCAATCAAGCCCCTATAATTATTTATACGGAAATGTTGGGCATGAAGCGGGTGGCAGCGGAGATCTTTCTCAACTTGTTGAATTTTTACTAAAAAAAAGACCTTCATTCTTCTATTAACAAAAACAGCGCCGTAATCATGCCACAGCCGTTGTATTCATCAGATTTTGCTCTTACGACTTTTTCCTGTTCCCAAGACCCATCAAAGAATGGCGAGTGGCGATGATTGAGGGGATGAAAACCAATTGACGGAGGTAGCTCCAAAAACGCGCCGAAATTTGTCCTGTGCTTTCCAAGATGTAAATGTCATCTTTGTACAATACTCGTATTACTGTTGGCCAAATTATGAGATATAAGGTTTTAATTGCTCACTATTTCTTGTTTTTTTCCACTTATAAGAGCAGTTTTAGTTCAAACTTTTGAATGTAAAACACTTTTATTTAACAATTTTTGCACCAATAAAGTTGTTGCTAATAAAAAGATCGCAAAAATGGTCTAATTAGAAAGTATTTGTCAAACTAATCTAGACTTTTGAAAATAGTTTAAAACTCCAGTTTATTGGCATCAACAACATTGACTATTCTGCTAAGACTGTGTCTTGTGCACGAATATTTTTTCAAAGAAAAACAGCAAAGATTTAATTTGGATTATGGACACTCGTTGGATACATTTTAATAGCTTCATTAAAAAAATGTGCCTAGTCTTAGTCAACTCGGCCGTTTTAAATGTTATTTACAAAAATACATTAAAGCATGACTTCTAAGCCTCTTAAACACACTAAAGTACTGATCATTAACATATATTTTTTGTGCATCACTTTTATTTTTCTTATACCTAAACAAAACTCAACGTGCAGAGCGACCTTGTGAACACCCTTTTGCCTACATATTTTAGATGCAGAAGTATTTTGGAGCAGGAGTCCGTCAGACAGTTTTTACTTCGTATTAAAAGCCTAAACGTTTGGCAAAAGCGCCGCGTTTTGAAACCAAGCGCAGTAACGGAAACCAATATTTGTTCCAGTATCAAAATTATACTATTAAGATACTTTAGGTCGAACACAGATAAAGAAGTCTAATAAGTTGAATCTTTCCGTGAATGTGTCTCGATTAAACAGAAGTCAAAGGAACTCATACTTGAAATATTTCTTATCTTGAACCGATTTCAGAAACATAGAAGCTTTCACATTTATTTATATCTTTTCCAAGTTTATTCCCACATATATCAATTGTGAACCGATTTTAAAAGTCAACTGCACTTGCAATATAGTAACACAAAAAATTTTAAATAAGTGTTTAAGTCAAAGAAAAACAAAGAAATTTATTTGTAATATCCATTAAACAGGTTTTATTGGTTAGTAAAATTTGTGAAACTAATGTTTAAAGGTGAGTCCGTAATGCCTGCGGCGCATTTGCGGCCGTACCTTACCAATAACTCGTCCAATGCTGATTTCCAGGTGCTCTGATTTATCGACGTAAGCAAGTGATCAACTATTCCTTTATCAAAAGCTTCCTCTTGGTAAGTGAATTGAAGCCAGCGACCGGTTTGTTTTTATTTAGACGTCACTTAAAGACTAGTCACTTAACTTTTGAAGAATGGAACAGGAAAAGATTTAACCGAGAGAACAAAAAGTGAAAAGCTTTAGTTAAAGGAGTAGGTAAAGAGTAAAAATTAAGGAACGGCAGTAAGTAAGTGGCACGCGGCTTGGCATTGTCGGGCTATTCATAATGAAATGTCTAGCCAAACCAAACAAAAAGCAATTATAAGCTGTCAAGTAAAGCCGTGTTGTCAACTCACAGTTGTGCACCTCTAAAAAAACACCCAGTACGATGTTCCTAAATAGAGATTACAAGTAACTTATTTAAGGCAAGTTGATTTTTGTTTCCAGATTGACGGTGAAGTTGCAGTTGAATCAATAGCACTTTATTGTGAAATTGATAGCACTTTAGTGCTTGACAGTAACAAACAAACATTTTAAAGTTGCCTAAAATTTTAAGCCAAAGGAGAGTAAAAGTATCACGAATAAGTGCATTAAGGGCGGAGCACATAGAATCCGTCATGCGTTATTCGCCGCCTTTTTCATTTGACTACTCAGTTAAGCTACAGGTTTTGTGATGAGCTTTGTCGCATAAAGTACGGCAATTTGAATGCAACGCATCAAAGTTGGATGAGCGTTGACTACTTCGAATTTTTTCTTAATTTTGATTTAAATTTTCGTTCAAAAATAAAGATTTTATATGCGTTAACAAAATACTTATTGGGCCAATCTAGTCGCTGGTTGCGTTGACGTCACTTAAAATACGCGACGGATGTGCTCCCGCCTTTACACTTAATAGAGTTTTACGCTTAAGTAATTCTAAGATAACAGATTTTCTTTCATTCACTAAATTGATGTACACATTTTTCGCTTAAACGCATCTCACTTAGCTGCGTTCCATAGGGTAACAACTAAAGAAAGGCAAACAAAATTTATATGATTTTAATGTTAAGCCTTTTAGCCGAACACTTAAAACTTTAAAGCTAATTTTTAAATGTTGTCAAGAAATTTAGCAGTTGCGCACAAACACACACACAATTGCAATATCGGTGTGCAACAGCAGCCGCTCGCTTTCGCAGCCATCAACAATTACAGACAAATGAGTGCAAGTGTTAGATATTGTTAAATTTTTATCGCGAACTAAAGGATTTGGGTAGTCTATGGTGGATCATGTAAAAAAAGACTTAAGCAAATGAATATTTTCTTATTTGAAGAATATTTTAGGTTATACAATTTTTTAGTCTAAAAAAAGAAACGAAATAAATGTTATTTTCTGGGGTTCGTTGCGCAATTTCTTTGGTATTTTGGACCTGGTAAAAACAAAAATTTTCGGAGCATTAATAAATGTTATTTGTTTTTGCCAAATTAAGCCCAGTTACCAGCAGAAAATTATTGTGTCTTCCATCTAATGAATCGGCAACAGTCCCCATTTTTGCCTATAGGAATATATAAGGAGAAAGTGGTTGCCAGAAAGTCAAAATGCCTTCAGCGTCAACAATAATTAAAAGGGGGGGGGGGGGGGGGGGAAAACAGAAAATATAGAAACGGGCAAATAGCTGTGATAATACTACGTTCTTTCTTTATGTCAAATAGCACTAAGAAAAGGGCAATAGTACCAACTTTTCCATCACCGGCTCTTATGGCCAATCTGTACATGTATTAACAACGAAAACTTATGAATCTCTTGAAATTCGCTCTTCGTGACAGTGAAAGCCCATTATAAGCGAGATTACGAGAAAGCGAAAACTTGAACAGGTTTCTTCACTTTCAAAGCTAAAGCAGTTATAGAATAAAGTTACCGAGTTCCTTGTATGATTACTTTTTTAGGGGAAAACATTTACATTCATTTTAACTGTTTATTGATATTATGGTTCTAAACTTGAAACATTTTTTCTCTACATTAACTTTAAGAAATCAACTATTTATTTATTTGACAGTTTAGCGCTTGAAAGTGCCGAAAATTTTAGAGTATCTAGATGTACAAGTGAGAAGACTGTGAATGCACGTGAACGTGAACGCATGTCTAAGCGCTGGTTTATACTCGTATGTTAAAACTATTTCCATGTTTTTTGATTTGCTTTTAGAATTATTAGTTTTTAATAATAATTCTCACGAGCAAGTTTTTTAAAGAAAAACAAAACATTTCATAAAAAACGTAAATTTCTTTTATAAAAGCATCAAAAAGAACTGAAGCTTGTAGAAAATTGCCAATACATATTCGAAAAAGATCAACCAATTAGGATCAAGATAATTCAGAGTTTTGGAATGTAACTTGTCCCTGTGAAAACAAAAAAAAAAAAAAAACGTTTAAAAAATTATATCACAGTTCATGTTTTGCAGTTAAAAAGAAACCATAAAAATTTAATAACAACTAGAATTTTGTCATGACAGAAAAAACCAAAAACTGATCATTTGTTATTCAAGCCTCCTCTCTAATGTCGGGCGCATAGAATTGCAAAATTTATTAAAACTTCGCTGAAATGACCGTCACATTCATACATCCATCTATTCACGTATAAGCCATCATCATTTGACTGTTAACATACAAAGAGAAGGATTTTTTTTATCTGTTACCAAAATGGAATATGGCCGTACGATCGAAAAGCCAACATGAATCTTTGGCTATAAAGCCCAGCACTATGGGTTGGGACGATTACACAAATAGCATTGAAATAATCTGCAAAAATTCTGATAATTTTCCAAATTTTCATTATAAATTATTACAGGGTACACGCAGAAAAACTTACAATGCTAAACAGTTGAGTTTAACTTTTTTTGTGGAAGAGGCGGAAGTGTCAACAGAATAAAAAAGAACTGCAAAAGGTACTATTTGCCCTTAGATCATACCTCGTCTTGCAATCTTGGGCGTGCGTGTTGATTGTGTTCATACCGACAATAAGCAACACTACATGCCCAGTTGCTGCTGTGCTCGACTCCATCTCCGTTTAACCTGTACGTCCCCCCTTCACACCTAAAATATCTTGTATAATATATAACCATAATAATGAAAAACAATTCAGGATACAGATTCTTTGGACTTTCCTGAATTTTTCCAATATATGAGTAATTTTCCGTGCTTTTCGCAATTTCGCAGATTTTCTACTATTTGTTTGCAGCCCAGCGCACAGGACAGGTTATGAATTACTTAAATGTTAATTAATGGAAGAACTTACAAATCAAAAGATTATTTAGATTTGAGACGGGCACAGTAATTATGTTTGTGTGGAAAAGGAAAAAGCATTAATCCACGTCACAACTGCTACACAATGATAATCACGCCGAAAATATAGAAGTTATTGAGTTCATCTCAGGCTCAGGCTCAGATCTCACAAATAAAGACGATCAAAATGGGTGTATAAAGTAATCTGGAAACGTTAAATCACACGAACGAGAGGACCAGTTAACTGGACAATTTCTGTTACGTCTTGAAGTTGAAATTTAGCTCCATATCACTCGCCCTTCTCCAAAAGAAATAAGAACCGACGATGCTGCCATTCTGTAAACCGCACCAAACAGTCAGTTTCAATGGATATCATGGTGGTTCTTTAACGGCTTTAGGATTGTGTTCGGTAATTAAGTTCATTGATTTAACCTGAGATTAGGAATGAACTTTATTATCTTCGGCTCTTCTTCGGCCGGGTTCGAATCAAAAGAATCCACAAACGATGATTGTTCGGTTTCAATTCTTACACCAGCTATATTTTATAGGTGCGTAACCCAAGATCCCTAAGTGAACCAGTTGAGATTGACGATGAATCGATGTTGCTCGTTGGGGATGTGCGTACCTTTGCCTTGTGGATGGTTTAGAATCGAGAAAACGATCAATAATTGCAAGATTTGAGTGCTCACTATCCCGATTATGTTAAAGTGCTCTATGAACACTTTTTTTCTTCTCCAAATAAATTTCCACAATTTGGATGCTTTGTGGAGGCATTAAACGATTCACGATCACTTGCCCCAACTTTCTGAAAAGGAAGGATTTTACGGTTTAAGATTCTCAAGTTTAAAATCATTAATACAAATGTGACCGGTATTTATTTAACATTTCGTTTCACATATTCCAAACTTTGCCAAAAGCCTCCAGAAACACCAAAACACATTTGGGAAGGCATTTCACACTGAACAACCCAGCAAACACGGAAACTTGATTTCCAAATGAAAATTATTTGATATAGGGTCAAACGACAACGTTTAAATTTGCTTTGAAAATAACTTGAAAACCATCCAAATAGTAAGAGGTATTGCAATTCTCAAGCGGAGAAATTTATTTAGTCTGCAATTTCTGTCAAATATTATTATTCGGATGTGGATTGTAAGACAAGTCCTGAATTTCATAGCAAGTGACATGAAATAATTAATTTTATATGAAGTCTGAATCTCAGCTAAATTTGATATACAGTTCAGAGATAGGTCTCCTGCTGCTAGAATAAACCCCGAGAGATTCTTATGATCAAAAAAAGATTTCACTGGAATTGCCGCTAGGAGTGGTAAATGGCTTCACTTGTGCTGTTGTTTTTGAATTCAGAACCACTGTGCGTCGTAGGTTCAGTCCGACGAGTCTACTTTAGACAGACAATGTCACCAAGAAGACAACTGCAGCAAAAATCTTAAAAAAATACAGTGAAAATATGCAAAAATATCTGCAAATGCTACCACCAGCTTAAGACAACAGTAGACGTTCCTAAGGGGGAGGGTCTCCCAACGAGCAGACACATTTGATTAATTCTGTGCTTCAAGATATTCTAATTAGGTCAAATATATGTCGTATTTTTAAACTCAACAGTATATCCCCTTTCTCCTAAGTAGAGAAGTATTCAAGAGAATAATATTATGTATTACAAAATGCCTTCCTAAGCGGTACGATGAATAGTTAAAATAGTGTAAATAGCCGAATTCGAGCACATCTTTGCTAATAAAATAAAAATTAGTTAAATAAAAGAATTAAGAAAAATTCTAATTAAATAAGAGAAAATTTAAAAAACAGACAGGACAACTGCAAACTAAAAACTACACTGAAACAAAGTGAAAACAACAACCTGAAAGTATCGAATTAAAAGCTGTGAAATAAGACAAACAGTAAACTGTCAGTCAAAAGGACAGATTGCCAGACAGAAAATTTTGCTTTTCATGTTACAGAATGCATTTGTTTGATACATTCGGCTGGGAATACCATCCCCAAAGAGGTGAAGTTTAATAACACATTTGGCTTAAATGACGAGACTGTGCTCTACCGCCAAAGATAGAAAAGCTCTAAACTGATCTTTTTGCTTATTGTGTGATGCTTTTGTTGTATTCAAAGTTTTGTTCGTACCCGCAAATTCATACTCCGATATTCAACTCTTACTCACCTTTTTGTTTAAAACAAAAATATATTGTATTTTGTCTGTGTGGCTGTTGCGTTCGGACAGTCTATTTTTCTTTTCTTTTGCAAATGTATATTTTCCTAAAGTGTATTTTTAATAAATATCGCATGTGGTAAATACTCGTATATACTCGTATATATGTATTTTCCGTCGGCTTGGCAGAGATGTTTTGTTTTTGTATTAATTCTAGTCGGCCATATGCTCTCGAACTTGGCTGAAATGCTTGTAGCATGAAGAAAAACCAAAGCAATCTCGATTGTTATGTTATTGTCATGTCATTGCCACAAACAAACTATTATTACATGTTAAAGGTTTAATCGTTATGGCTCAGCAAAAAACAAAAAAAGTCTTAGCACAAGACTTAATTCTTCGTTTCGGTGTTGGACCATAATTTCCACTATTACTTTTAATGACTTATTTAACCAGAAAGGAGTTTTTTCTTTAACTTTCTTTTCAATATGATAATTTTTAAGAGTTTTCCGTGTAACAGTTGTGTATATTATGTACCTACATACTGTACATAGTTGGGGAACACAGGGTTGCATGTGTTTGGAGCAGGAGGCAAATCATTTTCGCTCGTAATTTATATTAGCTACTACTAGTTTTTGCATTGCTGTAAGTATAAGAAAAACAAAATAAGCAAATTCGTGATAAATTCTAAGAAAAAACACAGAAAACTCTTAACTAAAATGTATTCCAATATTTTTTTTTATATCAATCATCTTTATATTCCGAGGATGAGTTGAATATTGTCATTAGACAATAAGAATATACCACCCAAAATGCACTAAATTGACGCTTTTCCCCAGTCGCAGTTCCCAGCATCATGACGAGAATGAATCACAATCTTGTGAAAAACGTATCAAACGACATGCAATACAAATTGTGTTCCCAAATAATACCAAAAGCTACTTTTTGTTTGCCAATAACTTCGAACAGATGCGTTTCGATAACTGTAGCCGTAATCTACCTTAACTATATTGCGATATCGAAGTAATCGGAACGTCATAGAAGGCGTTACTTCGAATGAAAAGCAGTCGACAAAAAACACAAACAAAATCAAAAAAACTCAAATGTTATGCAACATTGAAAGAGCAGTAAATTTTAATGTTCTGCAAAACATTATCTGCAAAATACTTCACATCGTGAGAAATATTAGTGTTTTCAGTTGTTTTTTTAACTTCCTGTTACGCGCCATTCTTCTTTCGGAAGCAATTCCGTTCTTTCTTATTGTTTTTGCAACTTACACAAAATATATGCCGAGATATCCGAAACAGTTCTATCGAAAGAAATGTTCGCAGGATGATGGATAAATTTGAGTAAAACAGCTCAATAAAAAATTAACCAACTTTTTTGATTTTTATTACATGCCAGATAAATAAACAGATACATTTGCATCGATTTTCAATAAATTGGTCCGAGATTTATAATTTTGGCTAAAGAAAAAATTTCCATAAAAATATAATATTTTTTTTTTTTTTGAAACAGATTTTGTTATAATAAAAATATGTATAACAAATCATGAGCAGAGCGTAAAATAACGCAATGCTCTAAATACATTCGAGGCAGCCGGCTACCGGCTGCAACATATCAAAATTGAAATGCACACGTTCCTATGGAAACGATTATTTTAACGACAGCACAGCCACACGCGGCTTAAACTTATTTCTATTTTTCCCAGCTACAAAACAAAAACAATGTTGACAATATAACAAAACTTATATAATATAAATTATTTTTATTTTAAAATCGTGTTGATAAAGAAATAATTATGAAGTTTGTATATATTTCAGCAGCTGTAGAAAGCAGGAATTTGAAAATGGATTCGATTTTGCTTTCGATTTCCATCATAAAACTCTATGAGTTCGATAAATCAACAAGTTTTTGATAACGTGACATAAATTTGGTGGGCTAAACAGATTGTTATTTGGCTATTTAAACTCTTTTAAGGCTGCGGTACAACAACTTTTTAGTCCAAAGTGTCATAAAACTATTTTGCTTAAATGGATGTGGTCGCACAAATAATATTTTCTTTGATTATTATTGCCTGTCACGTAGTGACAGTTAAACTCTACCAACAAATAATTCATAATTTTTAGTTCGATCTACAATTCGTTATTTATGACTCGAAAGTTATATTCAATTACATATTCAACTTGGCAGGCCCTTTCACCCTAAAGTGGGAAACATTTTTATTTCTGAAACGTCAAAATTGGGGATTCTTCCGCTTCTTTTCTAAAGCATAACAACACGAAGCCTCTAACGGCGCAGCTTCGCAGCCATGTGATGCAAATTGAAGCAAAAACGATGCAACTTCGAAATGACAGAAATTAAAAAAAACACGCAATTTCAAACCACGCACACCAAAGCGGCGCCAACCGGGGTATTGGTGTATTTTTTCATTGTTATAAAATATAATAAAAAAAACTAAATCTTTGACTAATAAGAAGACACTAAATTAAAGATTTTGATTTCATTAAGCCCCAGCATTTTATTTTCGCAATTGAGTGGTGCCCATCAGGCACTACATGAAGGCGGAGAGTTCGCAACGTAATTGGCTGGCAAATCGTTAAATGAATTACTCTTTTTTTTAGCAACTAATCGACAAGAATAGTGATTCCACCTAAATAGGCCATGAAACACCCTTTCCACTATTTTCCTTGTGATGCGTTCTGTATAAGGTTTTGCAACAAAGCCTCAAAGCATCATCACTCGCATCTTAAGGGGTTAAACGATACCGATCATATTTAACAGCGAATGACTCAACTGTTTTCTTGTGACTTTCGTCTTGAATACGAATACGCCAAAGATGACTAATTAGAAATTTTAAGATGCCTTTTCTGATAAATCCAATTTTATATTTCGAAAACCACATGTCGTTAAAGAGAGAAACACGTCCACTTTCCGGACGCCGGACGCACTTTTTTATGACAATGGCTTTTTCAAGCTTAACATTAAAAATTGTTGTTTGTTGTTCCTCAAAATTGGCAATATTTGTCTTGCTAAGCTTTTGCCTTTACAAAAGCTCAACGACAAGTTCAAACTGTCACATAAAACATAGAAACATATTTAGGCAAATTAAAATGGAAAACTAAAACAATTCACGAATAGTGGGCAGTTGGCTGGAGACAAATTTAAGACCATAAACCAAGAAATGAAATAAAACACAAATCATGTAGAAATGACAAAAACACTTAAAGAAAAGTGCAAAGATCAGCAGTGGTAAAGTCAATTATTGTGCATGTCGTGGAGGGGGGGGGACGATTTTGAAATACGTATTCGTTTGGAAATTTTATACGTAAAATTCATTCATTATTATGAAATATTCTTTTTATGTGTTTGCTGTTGTTGCCGTTATTGCTGTTGTTGTCGCCGTTGCCACACTTAAAACGGAAGTATGCCATTAATCTTCCTCTTTCAATTTTCTAATGCTTAAACGTCTCGGGCTATTTTGAGACAACAAATCACAGCCGCAGGGAACAAACGCTACAACTTGCCAGCAATTGACAAGAGCCAAACTTTAATCTCTGAAATGTTTGTCACCGACTTGAAAAGATGCTTGAACAACACAAAGTCAAACAACACACAGAGGATGACGAAAAAGTTTATAGAATTAAATTGTATAAAAAAAATTAATTTTCCTGCGTTTGAGATTCGAAGCAGCGTTTTCGCTTCGGACAGAAGAGTTAAAGTATGAACATATTTTGGTCTACAAAATAAAAAACACACAATATGTTTGTTCCAAAAACAACGTGTTTCTTCTAAAATATGTTGCACAGAAAAAAAATACCGTTAGATGGGTAATTTACAACGTCTGCCTAAAATATGTCATGAATTTTAAAATTTCTCAATTTATTGATTTATCAACTTCTTTTTTGTGCCTCGCAAAGTTGTCCCCCTCAGACATAATAGACTTGTACCAGGCATTTTTCCTCTCCTCGGAGCAGTTTTGATGTGCACTTTTTGGTATATTCTTTAACTTTTATGGGTCTCTTCAATCTTGGGAGCGGAAAAAATTGGCAGGAGCCATATCTGGTAAATACGGTGGCTGATCCATGATTACAGCGTAGGTTTTTGAATAAGCCATGGCGAGTGGGCAGCAAAGTTTCAGTGCTACCCTTGACCTGAGTTAACCGATATCCCGACATTCTCAGAAACTTTTCTAAAAGCGATACGACGATTCTCTGTAACAATTTTCTTAACTTTTTCAACGAGTGTAAAACGGTAGTCGACTGTACGCTAACCGCGAAATTTTGCAACTTTACCTGGTTCTTAGAGCAAACCTTTCAAATTTTGTACTCAAGTTTAGTTCATGGGGAAAAAACTACCCTTTTTTGGCAGCTGTTTGATATTATCTTAGATTCTCAATGATGATGATAATGATTGTTTTTAATTATTACAAAAGTGTTCAATGAAAATCCTTTAAATGGGTCTTAATACCGCTAATTAGTGCAAGAATTTTATTATTTAAGATTAAGTTTCAAATAAAAATGTTTGGTTTTCATAAAAAATTCATAAAACAATAAAGGCGAGAGTGCGAGTATAAGTTCTTTAAGTGAAAAACACGCAAAATATATCTGGCAACATGTTTCACAGTTCAAATTGTTTCTGGCTGCGAAACAACATAAGCAAAGCTTTTTTCGCACGAAATTTGAAGCAACAGCTGATCAGTTTTGCGGTTCAATTTTGGTTCCGCCAGTGGGAACTCTTTGCGAAGTATTCAATTTTCAAGCACTATTTTTATAATTTTTGCTTATTTTCCATTTTTTGTTAAAATGTGAAGTACCAAAAAATAAGGTCTTGGTGTACAAATGTTAAACAATATTGCATACTTTAAGCGATAAAAACCGCCAAATTATGCGAATGCGCAAAAGAGGCAGCATTGGGTACATGTCAAAAAACGAACATGCAAATTGAGGAGCTT
This sequence comes from Epicampocera succincta, assembly GCA_932526305.1. Taxonomy (NCBI): domain Eukaryota; kingdom Metazoa; phylum Arthropoda; class Insecta; order Diptera; family Tachinidae; genus Epicampocera; species Epicampocera succincta. The sequence goes on along the minus strand of OW052034.1, from coordinate 27,270,430 downwards.
TTGTTTGAAGATTTATCATATATGTAAATCTTGTTTGTACTGAAATTAAATTCAAGAAAAGTTTAACAAACTTAAATTGTGTGCAGAGCATCTACATATGTATGTACTCAAATACATATATATGTATATATACATACATATGTGCATATATATGTACATGTAGATAAATATGAGTATCTGCTGAATTTTGTTGTGACTGATTTTTGATAACTAATAAATTCATTCAGAAAAATAAATATTTATAATATTTTATTAGTACACTTATGCCCCTTTCAACAAGCTAGAACGTGTTCTTTACAAATCCGTATCTCGTTTCTTTTCACATCCAGCCGTTACTGGAGCCGTGAGAAAACAATGTATCTCTACTTCAATGGGAAAACAGGCAACACTGGTCACGTTTTTATCGCAATATTTCAATTAATGAAATTTCAAATAAAAACGAAACGTCAAGCAAAACAAATATTTATGAAAGCTATTCTGAATATAACGGAAATTTAAACATAAATTAAAGCTAAAAATATCAAAAAAATGAAATTACATTTTTGGGCCATAAACCCGAAGATTGAATGTCTGCTTTTCAAATGTTTTTGTTTCTTATTACGCCGATTCGGACTCCATATTGAAGAAAGTGTATTTAGAAATACTTTTTGTGAACAATAATAGTTATTATTTTCAAACTACAAACTAAAGTAAAATAAATTGTGTCAACTTTTTCTTCTCGCGCCTCTTTGAAATGCGAATTATTGTGACTATTCTGACACTTTTTCTCGCATTTTTCCAATATTTGTTGGAAAGTAATTTTAATGACAGTCAGCTGTCGCAGGACCAACATACAGAACCTCACTTTTTATTTTAATTTACACCGAAGTTCTTGCAACTCGTATGTTTCATGTGAAAGTACTCAAACGACCTGGAGACTTGAAACTTTTTAGCAATTGTTTCCTTTCGTCACTATAAGACAGTGCAGCATTTTCAAGGTCATCAAATGCTAACTTTATCGTAACAATATTGAAACCAGCAAAAACTGCTTTGGTTTTTCGGGGGAAAAGACGGTGAAAAAGAGCTCAAGTTTATGTAAAATTAAAATGCACTAAATGTATGTAATGGACTCCAGCTCAGTTGGCAGTCCTCACCTCAGCGGGGCTTAACTGTACTCACAGAGTATTCCGTTTCACACTTAGGTAATATTTCAGACTAAAAGATTTCTATCGAATACCCCAGACTTCACAAGATATCAAACCAGGACCAGATGTTTTGGCTTGTACATTGGACTTTTGGCCAATTTTTTATTTTGTCCTAGCCCCAATATCCACACGACTCTGCCAACCTTAACTTACTTTTTGTTAGTTCCGCCCAGTTCTTTCGGTATCTGAAGCGCAAATCGAGTGTAAGTTGTATGTGTTTTGTGGTAGATGTGTATTAAATTGTGATATTTTTTTAAAGAAACAAACATAGTGTTTATTAATAACTCACTAAATCAGACGCCGTGAATAATGACGGATAGGTGTACATGTATATAAACATATGTACATATACATACATATGTACATAAAAAAGAACACAAAGAAATTAATAACACAAATACCTAAATCCCATCAATCAAATCAAAACAATGTTTAAAAGAAAAATACATATTAAAAGATAGAGACAACAAATTCAAACTTTATTCATTCATGAATAGGCTCATTTCGCTTCATTTACATTCATGCTCTTAAATACCCAGTTGACCAAACTGACAATGTTGGATATTTGTGTGAGGTAAGCTGCTATACACTGCGTTACAGAACACGAAATAAATGTTGCATCAGTTAAATTATGTTTTTATTTTATTTTGACGGAAATAACAGAACAAATTACACTCATTTGGAGAGCCGAATATTTTCTATAGAACAAAATATATAGTGGGTTTTTGGGTGTTTTCTAGCTGTGTTTACGCCGACATTTCGGAGGTGCTGCCCTACTCCTCAGTAAACTTGAAACCTTTGAGAAATATGTTCAAACATTCAACATAAAGTTGATATAAAATTCATTTGTCTTTTTACATACGACAGTATCTTGTCTCTGTATGTCTGGCATCGACAAACTTCTGGCACGAAAGAATGGAAATGGAACCAAAATTTGGGATTCCCAAACAACTGTATCTGTATGTTGGCCATACGAGAACCTTCTGTCATGAAAATTATTTTCCAACAATTATTGGAAAGATGGGATGCATCCAAAAGATGTGAAAATATATCCACAGAAATTGTCAAAGTAACCGGCATTTCACAAATACGTGAGAGGAAAAAGTTTGTCTGAAAGTATTTTTGATTTTAAAAGTAATTATTATTCTTAACAAAAACTATTTCTAAACAGACATATGGAGTCCGACTCAGCTGAAAAGATAAGTAATAAAGAAAGTTAACAACAGTTCGAAAGATATTTTCAATTTTAATTTATATATAATTTTCTGTTTTGTTAAAAATATATTATTCCCGATTAGTTTCCACTTTGTTTTGTTTGAAAATTTATTTCTGATTTTGATGGTTGCAATGAAAACGTAATTGGTGTTACCTGTTTGCGCATTGACATACACACACACTGTTTCCACACAAACCAAGAAACGATAAAATTTTTTGTTTCACACTTCACGTGAAAAGTTTCCGCATGCGAGAAACATAGAAAAATCTGGAACTATATAAGGGAAAAGAAGTGCTAAAATATGATACAATATATAGTTTAATTTTTGTGAACTTGTTCTTTAGGGTAAATTACTCAACTCTAAGAAACTACAAAAATTGTATTTTATTTAGTAGTTCACCTTTATTAACCTTCGCTTTAAGTTTACAAGTGAGTTTTCGTTACCCATTCCTCAGTTTTTAGCTTGAGGATACTATTTTCGGGGTTTGTAGAGGAGTAGGTTTTTCTGAGCATCGTGCCTTCTCTTTCATATCATTTGGCCAGGGAGTTTGACCTACAGGGATTTAGTTCTTTCTATGCCACAAGAACGGTCCAAATTGTACTCTCATTGACCTGACAACGAAAGGCAAAACAATGGAAACAAACTGCAGAAAATGTGTTAAATTCGTTGCAAGTTTTTTTTGTAATTATTGGATCCTATTTCGAGTATCTTCATTATGTTGTATAACATGATCATCAACTGAGAACTACATCAATCATTCCATTTAATACGTTTCCACTGTTTTTTTTTTTGTTCTCAGTTGTACGATTGCAACGAACATGGCCAAAAAGTCAATTGTTTACCCTGCGTTGCTGGTTTTTTGAAGGAAAACGTTTAAAAAATTTGTGAAAAATACCATTAACTTTCATCCACTAATTCGTTACACTGTAGTGCCTTGCAGCCTATCGAAATCCAAAAAGCTGGATAAGTGTCAGTCTTTTAAGATGTGCTTTTGAATGAAGTTTTCCTTGAAGCCGATTTTATTTAAAGGTTCAAACAGAAAAATGTTTAAGGGCAAAATGAAGTGCTAAAATTTAGAGCAGATGGACTGTGTTGTATAATTTTCTTTGCAACTGGTTCGACATTTTAGTTTGAAAAATATGGTATCTCGGATTTTTTTTGGCACCAGTAGTCAGGGGTCGACCCTTACATATGCAGTGCATTGTACCAGAACTGGGTTATGGGAAAGGGGAAAGAACGAGTTATGTTTCGCTATATTTCAGAGATGAGGATTTCAGAATTACACCGAATGCACGGTCAAACATACATTAATGCGGCGTCCCCATTATTATGTTGTATTTATATGGATTTGATTGTTGGGTTATTCAGTGTTTTATATTATGTTTATATTTATGCATCATTTTGTGTTGTGTTTTTGTTCTGGTTTTAATTGAATTAAGAGAATTTTGGTTATTCAGTTTGGTAGGAATCGAACCTACGACCTCTGGACTGTTGGTCGGATACTCTACCAACTCTTTTTTCGAGGCATAACATAACTTTGAGGGTGACTTCTTACATGGCGCCGGAGTGCGAGTAGTCCTCAATATTATTTTGTTAGCAGGAATGTAGTAAAATCATGGTCAACTGGGTACGGACGAATGTATGTTTTTCATTTAAAAGAGAGTGTTGCCAGTTAAGAAAATAATAAAAAAAGAAATAATTCGTTCGCCGAGAATAAAATCAATGACGGGATTTGCATTTTTGAAGCTTCAATTTTGTAATGTGTTCATAATGTACATGTATAATGTTATGAATGTGGGGTTCTATTGTTAGTTGAATGATCAAAGGCTACTATAAGTCGAGGGAACATTAGCGGAACTTTGTAAGAAACTTGGCATATTAAAACCTAAATTTTCGGATTTGGTCAATTGAAGCGCCTTTTAAGACATTATTTAATAACTTTCTAAGCGACAAAATACAAATTATTATTATTTATTAATATTATACAATTATAATAATATATTAGGCTCGGAAATAAAAATTAAAAATGAGTTGTTTAATATCATAAATAATAATTGAGTGATTTTTGTCACTAAAAATCAAAAGAAAATAAAATTATTTGAAATATGTACATATTTTCAGCTGTTAGAGTTTTTAAATCGAAAAAGACTTTTTATCGTATTTTTCAAGAAGTTTATCCGCCAGCCCTGGTTAATTGGTACGTCAACGTGTTTCCAAAAATGTTTCCTTTTCTGTTCTCAGCAGAAGAAATCTTCTGATCAGGTGCTGTCGTGACATTTTTATATATTAAGTCCTGTATAATTATGTTTTGTATTGTATCGTTTTTATTTTTGATATAAATAAAAACTGATAAATAACAAACATTTAAAGTTTTTTTTCAATTATAACGTTCTAAGTAATAAAGGACACGACTCCTACATTTCTCGATAACAGTATATTAATAAGTTTTTCCAAGAAAATGTGTGGAAAACAAATTTTATGAAAAGAAAACCTGGCAGCACTTGCAACAAATCCGTATTCAATATTTTATGAATGAAACACCTCAACGACAACAAACTCTTTTATTTTTAACCCAAAACCAATTTCTTTAGGTACGAGTACGTTCTTAGACTGATTGACTTTAATTGAGTTTGGTCTTTAAATAAGAAGAAGAAGAAGATTACCAACAAAAACAAAAAAGAAATTTATACAAAACGAAATTCGTGAGAGAAACGTACATATTTTGTTGCATATCAGCCAATCCTTAAATCGATAATAATCGTATCAATATTTAAAAATTATTTCTTCTCTTAAGCCCAACCAGTCTCTTGTGGCAAACGAGCAGGCGAACACTTTTTATAAGTTTTCCTAAGAACCCATAGAAAAGGGTAAGACACAATAAGAAAGGTGTTAAAAGACGTTGCTTTATGAAGATTAAAAACCATAATCTTTTTAAAATAAACTGGCTGTATTTTCAAGTTTCTTGCGTTCCTTAATATAGACAAAAAGAGAAAAAAAAAATTGAGCACTTAATTCTTTTTCATTGATGTGATGGCAATAGAATTGAATTCTACTCTACATTCAGGTCTATTCTGTCAGACACTTGTACAGTCACGGCATAATATTTTTAGTTGCAAAAACTAGGAAATCTGACAATTGCTTTAGAACAATCAAATAATATTTTGACATGTGCCAACGATTACGAGTCCCGTTCAGTTGCAATTCATGTGTAAGATGTAAGAGTTGTTTCGATTTAATAAAGCCGTGATGACACCTATTTTTTCGATTTTTAGGTTTTTTGTAACAGTGTAGATATATTTATATCAATTGAAGTGAAGAGTTCGGCTATCCTGAAAAACGTGTAAAAAAGTCAAGAGTGTTCAACATGTTACCGATAAAAAGTTGCAAACTTTTTCTTAAAAGTTATATCTGCAGAAGTGTTGTTAACTTTACAGTTTTATAGCGATTTTTTTAGAAATATGGTGACGGTTCACCGAACGTTGTAGTAGAAAAAGTAAACAAACTTTATGCATTTCTTACAAACATCTCTTTCCAGCATTGACTGTTTCAGTTCTCCAATCTCAGATTGAAAAAAGTCGAAAGAAAATAAGTGTCATTACGGCTTAACACAGTTCACATTTTCATAAAATAGATCGGATGATGTACATATGGAATTTTTTTTAAAATTTATTGATGTGTGTTTGAGAATGCATTCCATAAAGTCTACAAAGAAGGGTTTTGTTTGGTTTAGTTACTTTTTGAGAGCTACAAAGAATACTGCCTCGATGGAGTATTCGACTAATAGTCCAGAGGACGTAGGTTCGATTACTACCAAAAACTTTGGTGGAAAGCAGTAGGCAAAATTTTTTTGGGTTGGGTCGTGCGATAAGTCAAAATTTTTGAATAGAAGAGCTCGGATGGTATCGGCTAAACTTAATATGTAATGAAACCCTACGACATAAGAATGAAAATCCGTATATCAGGGATGTATTTTTATGTAAACAAATAAAGCAAACAAAGAATACCAACAACTGAAATAAAAAAAAGCGCAAACAATAGAAAATAATAATAGTTTTTGGTGCAAATTTACCGATGGTGTAAACGTGAAAAATCTGTCGTAAGATTTTTATTCTCATTTTTAAAATACGGAGATAGTTTCATATGATTTTCTCTTTGGTTTTACGTACGACTTGTATTACCCCTTTTACCTGAAGTTTGACTGTGTATTGTCGAAGGTGTCAAAACAGCATCAGTGAAGTTCTGACATATTCATCCCTGAAATATAGAATAAATAAATAGCGAACACACTACTGTTTCTTTCCTCCTCGCCATAACCTAGTTCCGGTATAATGCCCTGCATATGAAGGATGCAAAAAAAGGGGAATGGTTCAGTCCATGGTGAAAGTCAGTGCAGATCAGGCATCATCCTGAATCGGCATCAAGTAAAATCGTCACAACCGTTTGCTAAAATCATCAAAAAACGAAGTGTCTTTTTAAATAAAATATTTTTTATTTTTGTTAAAAAGTGTAAAGATTTGTGGACGCAGAGATCAACTTCGTCACATTTAATTTCATAATGCACGAAGTTGCATTAAATCTTTAACATTTTCCATGAACAACCTAAATATTATTTTGCTCAGCGCCTTAAAATTAAATTTAAAAAAAATGTTAGAGATACGAGTAACAGCGAAATTTGTTATTCGTATGAGAGGTCTGCCGATGTCATTATGCAGGGATTATAAAGAAGCGGTTGCGCGTTTGAAGTTACCACTTTTCCGTGACGTGGCTTCATAAATCAGGCTCGAATTCAGCCAGCCGGTGTCATGAATAAAGCGGTCTCTGAGGGCCTCTACGAACAAGTCTAACGGCGCCAAATCACACAGTATCTGTGCTCAGCTGTTCACCACACTTTTCAAATCGGCCGTGTAGAACGGCCAATTTGGCTGTCCTTGACTCCCTACTCTTAAATACACACATCGTTGCTGTCCATGGCATCATATTCTAGTCCAAAAAGATTGGTATTCATTGACTTATGGCAAGCCCAAAACCCCACATCGAATGGCATGCCTCGGTCACTTTTGTATCCCATGTGGATTGATACCGTCACACATTCATTCACAAATGAACCGTATCCCTGATGAATATGTTTTTATTAAAATTAGCAGCAGTTTTCACTTGCTCACTCCATTGTTTGTGATCATTTACTCTCAGCTGTAGAGTCAGTGCATATTGTACGAGGGCAGGCTTAAGTCACGACAATTCCTGAAAGAGTATGTTCTATTGAGCAAAGCTATATTGACAGCGGCGACCTTCTCGGCAGGTCTACGACTGAGTCAATGAACTCAAATTTATCCATAGGCCTGAAATTCGCACGAAATGACTAATCAATCAATCAAATATAAAGAATATCAATAACGGAAATACGAAATATTAATAAAAAAAATTTAGTTTTTTTCTTATTATTAATGAAAAACCACCGAAGATACATTCATAAAAGTAAAAGACCTAGAGCGTGTTCTCTGCGCTCATCGATGTAAACACACACACCCATACCTGAATATTCAAAAGCCATCGATCTAGCCGACTTTTTGTTAAACCTTTTTTTACTTTGCGTTTATGTTTGTTTAACAGAATTAAAACAACAACAAAGTATTGGCTTAGCACGCGCCTTCTTCAGCCACCAGCTGAGATGACTGTGTCAGATTTCGTTTAAAGATTACATTTTTTTCCTCCATAAAAAGTGAAATATATTGTGGCTAAAAGGGTTTTGCCTGAACTTGAAAGACATGTTGAGATAAACAGTTTTTGCTATTTGAGGAAAAGTAACTGGAAAAGTTTCTCATTTCAAAATTATTCGTACATAAATAAATGTGTATGTAATCGCCCATATGTACATAAATACATATATTGATATTTCTTTTGTTGTTGTAAATATGCGGTGTGTTAATATTTAGCCAATGTTGTCGTAATATATTGTTTTAAGAGTGAATGATTTGCGCGTAATGGAACTTAGAGCACCTTCTGCCACATTCGGAAGAAATCATCGCCCATTTAAAAGGAGGTACAAGAAATAGACGTACACTGATGTAACCCGTATATTTCGCCAGGTCCTTAAAGATGCTACATTTGCCGTTTTTAATTCCGTGTATTTCGTCACGTTTTTAAATTATGTCTTTGTTTCACTGATAGTCTTTCTGTTTGGACTTGGAAATAGTCGCAGGAGGCATAATCTGAAGTGAATGCTGGTTGGAATGCCAGTTCTCTGTTGTTCTGTATTTATACGTTGTGCGATTCTTTGAAGTCACAGGTCTCTATCGGCAAGCCCTCAGACTCTTAAAGTCCGAACGAATATCCGCCAGCAATGCGGAAGTCTATTTATTTTTCGGCATTAAATAAAAAAGAAATCAAAATTAAAGTTTTTCATATACTAAAAAAAATTACAGTCAAATGGAACACTGAGAGACAGGCGATACATGCCATTTCACGCCTATAACCTGGACGAACGGTGCTTGCTAACACTCCCATTAAAGGTGCACGTGCGGGTCCTTGATTTATTAGGCCCTGGATGAGAAGTGGAAGTACAATAGATCAACGATAGTCCCAGTCCGAAGATCCATTCTGGATCAAACCACCACTTATATCCATTCAATCATTTACAGTGAAAAAACACCGCATCTGTGCTACCTCACCGTGTATATCAAGCAGTGTTGCCGCTTCCTTAGAGTTAATGTATATAAGACTTTTAGCAAATTTAACTGCTATACTTTACTTCAACGAGAATTTTATGCTGCTCGCAGTTCATGAACCAAAGAAATGATGATAGTAGTTTCTTGGTGCGATCATCACTTCGATTGGTCGAACCACAAGCAGGCCGATGCGCATAATTTTAGTCTCAAAGCTATAACAAACTCGTCAACAATGGGCCCACTACCAACACAATCACAAAAGCGTCAATCCATCAGGAGTAAAACCGTTATACCCGAAAACTGTAACAAGATTAAGAACCAATATATTCGTTCGCCTCAGACAAGGCCACCGCAAGTTCTCGCATAAACATATTTTCTAACAAAGGCGCGCACCATGTTGTACAACGTGTAACACGGAGCTTAATGTAAAACATATTTTAGATCAATGTAGCTGTTGCTACTCAATCAGATATTCCATCTGTGGGTCCATACTACCATCCGATCTCGCTAAAAATCCATCAGTCACTAACATTAATGCTAATCTTTATGCATATCGAAAATTAACTGCCAAAAACTAATTTAGCAGTAATTTTAATTCCGAGTCGAAAGCGTCTGCTGCTAGAACTCTTTTTCTCTGTAATATTTATTATTATAATTGTATTATTTTAACAAATAAATAAATAATAACAATTATTATGGAGCACTACGAGGCATTATGAGTATTTAATGGGAATAAAGTTATTTATCCGCAAAGAGAATGTTTTCATATACATATAATTCTTTCAAGTTTATTTCTTGGTTTTAAATTTGGTCCTCCACCGGCCATGTGCGTTTCTAGGGATTTGTACAGCGTTTATATGCATGTGTTACTCCTCTTGTCCTTTGATCTGCATGTCAGTTTATTTGTTGCACTTCTGTCTCTTTTCAGATGATACTGTTACACAAAGGCTCAACCTTTTTATACAAACGCAAACTTTGCCAATAAAATAAAAGCTGCAACCTCAAGAATCATCTTTAAAATCATCACACGAAATAGTAAAACGAAAACGACAGAAAACTCAAAACGCAAAACTCAAAAAAACACACCAAACAAAACAAAAACAAAAACAAAAAAACTAAATACATTACATGACTTTTTGTGTGTTCATATCTTTTGCTGATTCATAAAGTACAACAAAACACTAAACAGCAAAAATTAACAAACAACAACATCTAAAGCCATAATCAAAAATACATGAACATAAAACAGCAACAAAACCAAAAACAACAACAAGAACCAACTAAGGTGCATCCTAAAGTGCACTTCAGTTAAACATCTTCTGCTTCTCAACATCATTCTGCCCATCTTTCAGACAACTGCAGACAACTTCAGGCCAAAATCTAGGCAAGCCGACAGACATTCAGCAACTGACACACAGACTGACTGTCTCACTTCCATTGCTCTGTCTTTTAAAAGTATGACAACAATAATAATAATAATAATAACAACAACAACAAGAATAAAACAAAACTGTTACAAACTACAACAAACATGTTTTGATGTTTTGATGTTTAGTTTTTATTTCCATATTTTTATAATTTTTTTCTCTTTCTAAAAACCACGAAATCTTTTTCCTTTGTGCGTTTAAATTGTAAGTTATGAAAAAAAAACGAAGAAGGCGAAGACGAAGACAAAACAACAACCACGTTTTTTTTTGTTGGTGTTGTTTTCTTTTTCTTTTCTTGTTAGTTCTAAGTATTCAGCAGTACTTTTTTTTCTTGCGGTTACAATTGGCAGTCGTTTTTGTCGACCACATTTCGGCCCAACAAAAAATAGTTCTCTTCATAATTAAGTCAAACTCTGGCCGTAAAATTTAAAAAGGAAAACATCGCAAAACCGTTAAAATGGAATGGATTTCCGTAAAACATTATTTTAATTAGACCTTTCGCTGCTGCCAAAGTTATGATTTAAGCCTTGTGTGGTTTGAGGCATAAATTGCGTAAGACTTTTATTGGCGATGCCAAAGACGTTCTTGTTGAAACTGGATCCAGGCAGGCAAGTTCCACGCACGCGTGGTTTTCGCGACAGTCTAATATTTTCCCCGAGATTCAGCCGCAATCGTAAATAATTATTTGCCAAAGAAAGCAACTCAAAATTTAAACGTTTTTAAAATGTAAATTTATCAGAAATACATGTGGGAATAGGAAGTTTTTGTTACGTAACATACGAGTGTTTTGAAGGAAAATTCAGTTTCCGGGAAAGGTGTGGTTTTCAAGCAGTCACGAACCCCGAATGTGCACTGCTTAAGGCCTGCAGTACGGCTGCCATATGCCCTGGGTTTCATGGCTTCATCTGGTTCCACTCTTAAACTTTCCTGATTCTTGATACAAGTTAATGCAGGCAAAAATTTAAGCTTTACTGACTAATTTTGTTAAGCTTTCTGTCATAATGCGATTCCACCAGCAACTGTTGCCTGGGGGAAACGGCGCTCAACTGATTGATTTCAAAAAATTTAGGAACAATTAGGTGGAACAACTAACAACATCTATAAATAAGTGAAACCCGATTACAAAGATGTAAAAAATCTGCTTCCAGTTGTTTCTGCGTGGCGTAGGAGTTCCATTATTTGAGAAGGCGCAAGTTTCTGGCCAAGTACACGACGTTTGGTTGTCGCTCACACAATTTGTGCCAATGAAAATGGAAATTTGCTGGGCTCCACTTTTATACTACTGGTTCTTGGAATATATGTATGAACATACAGCATGTCAAGGATGAGTTTACAAACCAGAAACATCTACAGTTTGTATTAATTATCGATTGGTTTTTGATTAATTGCAACTATATACGATGTCTATAAGGTTTATACGCAAAAGGGACTTCAGGCTTAACTTAAAATAAGGTCCATTTTGTTAGTGCCAAATAATTGATTATCCTTTTTTCTATTCTGGAAGCATATGGCACTAATGTATCGCGTGACAGAGTTCGCCAGTTAAGGTTGAACAACAAATACTCGTCAAGAGTAGCTCGAAAATGCCCTCTTTTGTCTACTTTAAATATACAAAAATCGTCACATCATTCCAACAGTGAAATTTGGCAAAATGTCAGCAATGGTTTGGGCGGGCATCTCGACCAAGGGTGCCGTCGACCTAGTATTTATAGAATCGGGTGATATGCTTCCCATTATCAATATTTAAACTTTATCAGGACACCAAACCTTAACATAAATCGCATATTATCCAAATGTGGTTCCTTTTTATGTGTGGCAAGGTTTTAGAGCGCTTCTCAAAAGCGCTACTTAAACCTCGTTGAAAGGACTATCAACAAACCAGGCAGTTGGACGAGCGGCAGAACCTTCCAGGGAATTATGATTTGAGGAACCTCATCAGTTCCATGAAGAAGCGCCTGCCATGTGTCTTAGATGCCAAATATGGCCATATATATTGTACTCTGAAGTAAAAGTCATTTGTAACCATTTCAATTTGAAAGGAGGTTGTTTGTTCTGAATTTTACCTTTTTAATTTGCATTTCTCATCCAGTGAATTGCATGTTCTAGAAACTACTTTTAAGCTTCATTGTACAATTTGAGGCGTTTGCAGATAAATTATTAAATAAAGATGTATGTATTCGCTTTGATTAAAGTTTTTCATGTATTTATGTACGTAATACTGGAACTCTACGCAGGAGTTGTTGTGCTTGACGCAAAATAACTCAGACATAGTAAAAGGATCTGCAAAAGGACACCGTGGAAAATTGGAGCAGTTGTGAGGAACAGTAAAGGTGCTCCAACAAAACACACATCTGGCTGCATTGTTCCATTAACTGGCGAACTGGTGAAGAGCCATTCAACAAGTTTGTGTTAATAAAAACTTAAAGAACTCTTGGTCCGTTTTGAGTTCGAGGATACTCTCATTACTTATGGTGCTCTTAATTATATTTTTAAATATTTATATAATTACGAATTGTTTAGCTTTTAGGCGAAACACACAATTTGTAATTTTGTAGATGTAACTAATAGGAAATATATAACATTTTTCTTAAGTTAAATATGATTTACATATAATAAACAACAAAACCACTACTTTTGTAGAGCATAAAAAATGAAAAGTTTACTTTTGAAATCGTATTTTACTTTCATTCTGATTGTCGGAAAAGTTATTTGGCAGAACCAAAACTGGGATTTAATATTTTTGCAGCATTTGTTTTGAATTGAACTGGGTCAATTTTTTAAATTGAATGTCCTTGTAATTATCTAAATATGTGATTGTAATAAATGAAAAATCAAGTGATAGATAATAAAAATGCAAAATGGAAAACGTAAAATTTTTAAATCATTTATTTTTTCAAAATCGAAAATTCTGAAAGTAAGAATAAATAATGCCCAAAAAAAGAACGTATTAGAAAACGTCTCTAAGAGATCGTTCCAACCCAAAATACATTTATATATTTACTACTAAAAGTGGCAAAATGATTAAAAACGCTTATCTACTCATTTCTAATAGTCTGGTAACGTTTGTTTTTCGAACGTCTCTAAGAGATCGTTCCAACCCAAAATACATTTATAAATTTACTATTAAAAGTGGCAAAATGATTAAAAACGCTTATCTACTCATTTCTAATAGTCTGGTAACGTTTGTTTTTCGAACGTGTCTAAGAGATCGTTCGAACCCAAAATACATTTATAAATTTACTACTAAAAGTGGCAAAATGATTAAAAACGCTTATCTACTCATTTCTAATAGTCTGGTAACGTTTGTTTTTCGAACATAAGGAATAAGAGCAGCATTCTCGCATCAATGAAATAAAAGGGATATATTGTTCGATTGGAAATGGTTTATAAAAATCTATCGAAATAATGCATTTCTTTTTAAAGACAATAAATCAAAAGACAATCAATTTTGAATTTGTTTGAAGGGAAGATTTTTTAATATACACAAGTCCACTTAGAAGTCGCAATCACGTTTTTGTGATTGCGATTTCCAACACACCAATTTTTTTTTTTAGCGAAATGTGAGTTTCAGTCCATGGCTGTATATGTTTAAGTGCACTTTCGTTTGTGAAAGAAATGTCTGGCCTGTGCTATTTAGGTCGCACTTTAAAGTAGTGTCCTTCAAATCGGGGGTGTAACGCCCTTTTATTTGCAGCTTAATTACCTGTGGCCACACACGCGGAGTAGATAAATAAGCAGCATTGACAAGTTTAGTAGAGTTGGATGAGTTCTTCCAAATTCTCTTACTGTATCCGAACTTTTCACAGTACAATTTATAAAAAAATCAAAGTTGCTGTTACAAAAAAATTAAGGGAATGTGTATTTTTTTTACATCGGGATTCTTTTTAACAACAATGAAAAAGAAAACGAAGAAAGACCGTTTAATAGCACAGAAGTAGGGATTGCCAAAAGAGTTGAAAATTCGATTTTCGATCAACGTTTTGAAATTAGATATTTGAAATCGATTAATCGGAGCTCAAAACCGATTTTGTAGAATCGATCCAATTTAAATGAACAAATTTGCAAGTTTTTAGTTGTATGCGAAAGTACAGTTTCTTTCCACCACGAATGACTAATTTAGCTATAAAAAATTTTGTTAACCATGATTTGTTTTAATAATTAGTGGTATGAAATAGAAAACTTTCTAATGTGAAAAACATTTAAAATTTATTAAATAAATTCATTTAAAAAAAAATTTCAGGTCACGAATAAAAAAGCCTGGCTTTGCCTTTTGCACTCTACCGAACATTTTTGCCTCCAGTAGAGTGTATTTATTTTCGAAAAGCTTTTAACGCGTTTCAATTAAGGAAATTTTTTTATAAGGGCTGAAGAATCTTTACAACATTTTAAAAGCCTCTTTTCTCTGGAGTTCAGAATGGGTCAATATCAACGGCTTTCATATAAAGTATTACATCGTTTATTCGGTATATGAAAATTGAAAGTATCGGCATTTTTTTTCTTGAAGGGAAATGGATTGTGAAAAGGGAATTTCAGCATAAACTCGCTTAAGCTTAAGCGCAAAGAATCGATTATTTGTTGCTGAAAATCGATTCTCGACTGGAATTGAAGTCGATTTACCAATCCCGTCCCACAAACTACTGACCTAAAAGAGCTCGCTGAATAGTTCAATTATATTATCGTATCGTATAACTTGAGAACGGCTGGAGTTCTATCTGTTAACAAAAATTTCAAATATTTTCTCAAAGAGTCGAAAACAGGTATTGTGCCCCTGAAAAAGTTAAAATTCTATCCGAAGAAGGAATTTCTATAATATTTCGTTGAGATATAGTCCATGTATAACAACATTAAGCGCAGTAGCCACTACACTGCGTTAATACCAGCGCCACCTCAATTTTAAATTAATGTCGTTATTTATGTCTGAGTGAAATTTGTTTTATCATTTAAGGTGGGTCCACTCGTATGACTGAACACAGTTTTGTGCGTACAAAATTATTTTTATGGAGCTTAATCTTCAGCACAATGCACTCAAATTTGCTTGCAGAACCAAAGCTGCCGTATGCGCAGAAAATCCATTACTTTTGCGCAGTGTGGCAAAAATTATTGCGACTGACTGTTTCCATTGGTTTTCTTTGTGTCAAAATACGTTTTGACGAGTATTAGCAAAATATATACCTACATATGAAAAAGAAACGAATTGCAATGGATTTATTTAGGTCACTATTCTTTTCTTAAATGTTTAAGCTATTTTTCAAACAAATGTCACAACGTAGTTCAAAAAAACACACGCAAAATGACTAGATACATACATATATATTTTATATTATGAGCAATTCGATTCATCTTTGAACGCAAAAAAAAAGGCGGAATCCAGCACAACACAAAAGTCAGCAGTCGTAATTAAGAAGGTGCCACTCTCAATTATACTCCTCGGAGCGCATTTACCATCTGGATTAGACAATGGAAACATATTCCCAACGAAACCATTCTTGCCTAAAATAATGCTTCGAGTATTTTGTATCTCTGAACTGGTAACTGCAGTTTCCTCTTCTCAGCTTTTTTTCGCTTATTAGTCTTTGACGGGGATGAAGTGTTTTTCCCAGCCTTCTTCTTGCCACTTAATTTTCTACTTCAGTTTCCTCAGTTGTAGTCACTTTCGCATTTCTCTTTTTCCTCCTTGTCGACCCTAAAGTAACTGATGCTGTCCAAATCACTTGGAGTTTCCTAAAGTCGATATATCCTCACAGCTGAGGCTCTGCTTCGAATTAAAGTGTTTTTGAAATTCACTTAATCATTTTTTTTTAAAAGTTTATGCTGTTCTTGCCGATTATACGTAAAATTTACGTTACGAGAGGCATAACAAAATTTTAGGCTATTTTCGTCTGCCGGAAAAAAGGGATCACTGAATTTCCATAAAATTTTGTCTAAGTAATCAAAATAAGTGCTAAAAAGCATTTAACATGTTAACGATGTTTTTAAGCTTTCCGAACAAGGGCGAGAAGATGTGAATGAGAATGTTCGCCCTGGACGCCCCAGCCCATCAACAAGCGCTGAAAGAGAAAGCGAATAAAATTTGCTACGGAGAGTCGTCGAATCACTATTAGAGAAGTTGCTGAGGATGTTGGCATATCGGTTGGCTCAAGCCAAGCATTTTTTTCGGAAATGTTGGGCATGGCACCTGCGGCAGTGAAGCTCATTCTAAAATTGCGGCTCACTCGTCACGGTAATCATGGATCAGGCACCGTGTACACCCGATTTCGCTCTCTACGACTTTTTCCTGTTCCCAAGAATGAAGTGACCCATGAAAGTACAACATTTTCTGATGATATAGAAGAGAGAGCTCAAGGACATACCAAAAAGTGCACATCAGAACTGCTCCGAGAAGTTTAAAAAGCCATGGCCCTGATGTGTTATATCTGAAGGGAACAAAATATGAGTTGATCTCTTAGAAATTATACTCTGACCACTACATTTTACTTATAGTCTTTCAGTATTCACACTCTAAAACCGGTTTAAAGACTAATCTGCTTGTTTTGAAGATATGGTAAAGAGTGAAGCTTGTTACCGTTATATCGCTGAATGTTTACATTACTACAATAATAAAAACCCCACATAAGACTTACGTATTCGTTCATTAGTGTTCGAGGGTTAATATAATTTTCCCATTTTTTTATAACAATTTTTAAAATTTTTAACAAAAATGCGAGCAGAAAAGATCTTGCTGATAATACTCGTATGTAAAAACGAATTAATTACAGGCAAGTTTTTGGTTATCGTGATGTTTTAGATGAAAAGGTTAAAACCAAAGTTGATTTTATTTACAGGCTTTAAGTGGTGGACTTATAAATCTCAGTTCTTTGGCTATTCATATCTTACCAGTTATAAGATATAAAAGATTTCTAAACACGAAAAATTCGTTTTTAATTCGTTCGTTGAATTGAATTTTAATAGTTTTAAAACAAATATGTTTTTGTATTAATTTTTATCAAAGTAATAAATTTTCAACGCTTGAATTATTCCAGATAAAATATATATGTAGGTATATATTTCTAATATATGCCTTTAAACGTTAATTGTGAAAGATAAACTTCAAGAAATTCTTATTGAATTCCAAAAGCAGAGATTTGTCAACCGTTATTATCCAGTTGAGGTGGCATCGAACTCCAGCTTCCATTAGAAGCACGACTTGAAATTTGTGCGCGTGCGATAAGAAAGAAGGTAGGATTGCTCACAATTAAGTATGTTAAATAAATTGCTACTTATCAGATGAAGAAATATGAAAATCTATTGATTACTGTGACCAAAAAAGCGATTGAAACATTTAATGAAAAGAAACAAAGCTCCGATACGCCAATCACAAACATAATATTCAAACGAGAGTTTAAACTATCGATTAACTCCGACTCCGTACGCAGACTATTGAACAAAATTATCTCCTCAGTTTCAGGGAAAGACAGTAGTCAAGTTGACAGATTGTTTGTTGTCCGCAGTGTTGCCATAATTTCTTCTACAAAATCTGCAAATTGGAATAAAATGTGCTTTTCAAGTGAAGAAACTGCACTTATATATATATATATATATGGATATGTACATATACAAGTAAACGAAAATGAGAGAAGAGCTGCACGACGGAATTTGTATTTTCATTTATATTTCAAACCATAAAATTAGAGTCAATGTAGAAAAAAAACAACTCTGCATTTAATCAGTATTGCAAAAGAATGATGTAATAAAAACATTATTTCACAATTCAATTAATTTCACAAATTCAGTTTCCAGAATTGCATTTTTTTCGCTTATGTACTCCTATGCTCTTTTAATTGATCCATT
Source organism: Epicampocera succincta (assembly GCA_932526305.1). NCBI lineage: Eukaryota > Metazoa > Arthropoda > Insecta > Diptera > Tachinidae > Epicampocera > Epicampocera succincta. The sequence continues at coordinate 27,252,110 of OW052034.1, read as the reverse complement.
GACTCAATTAAAAAAAATTCTCTTAATTGAGCAGCGCAATCAATAAAACGAATAAACATTACAAAATATATAAGAACACAAGATTTTGAAAGTTACCATATATATAAAGGGTGTTTTTTATAGAGTGACACAAGTTGAAATCATAATAAAACAAGGAAATATATTTTTAATTTGAATGAAACGGACTTTATTGGAAAGAAAATTTTATGAAATTTATGTTTAAAGATGATTTCTGGCATGTGGCCGCCACGGCTGGCGCGTAGAAGGCCCAATCTGGAACACCAATTTTCAACAGCTTTTCGCAGCATTTGCGGCCGTATTTCGCCGATAACTTTTCGAATGTTGACTTTCAGGCGTTCAATTGTTTGTGGTTTATCGATGTGCATAAGTGACTGAACATAACCCCAAATAAAAAAATTCAATGGTGTCAAATCCCACGATATTGGGCCATTATGTGCAATTATTTTGTTATCAGTAGTTTGTTTGAGTAAATCGATTCATAATGAAATTTCACAGCAAAATAAACCAAAAGCAACTATCAGCTGTTAAATGGTTGCTGAAATAAAGCAGTGATGCCAACTCAAAGTTGTGACACTCTATAAAAAGACGCTTTATGCACTTAAGCGTAACTTTCGTATGTGATTTGTTAAAATTTGTTTAATTTTGAGAGTCAACTAAAGGGGTACCGCAATTAAAGGGGACTCAATTAAGTGGGAATTTCTGTGTTTTTGTGGAATTTGTTCATTTAACCTTTTTGGAAACATTTAAGCGGGCAAATCAATTATCGGGAGAATAATTAACCGGAAATGACTGTAATAGAATTACGACTTCAGAAAAAAAGCTGATAATTTATTATTTTCAAAGATATCTGCACACTTGGCAACGCTGGTTGTCCGCCATTAGCTCTTGGCGGGAGCGTGAAAACACCAATTGACTGAAACTCTTTGCATTCTGGGTAAACACTTGTAAAATAAAAATTTAAATCAGATGATTAGAATAGATAAATATTTTTTATTTAATATTCAAGTCGTTTCAGAGTAAAAGAAACTTGTTGAGTATAAAGAAACTGTGATAACATCCGCGATATGCTTTAAATTTGTTTTTTCAAAATAACAACCGAAGTTTAGATTTAAATATAAACTTTGACATTTACATAACATGAAGAAATTAGTAAACGATTTCATTTAATGCATATTGATAAAATCGTAACATTTTGTTGGGTGAGATTTTCATTACTAGTGTTTTGTGCCGGCCGAATGCAAAACAAACATTTTTTCACATCAGATAAGAAATGATGCGGCATAAAACGGTTGTTTCGAATGAGAATTTTTCGATTAATAGTTTTTAATTTCATTTAAAAAACAAATTGTGACAAAATTGTCGAAGAACGCCAACAAACAGTAGTTAATTTATGCAATTAAAACAAACAGAAAGAAACGAGTGGATGTCGATCGTGGAAGAACGCAACAGACACCTTAAAGTGACTGAACCAGACTGTACTCGTGCCACAATTTAAACGGTTTTCCAAATGCCACACGAAGAAAACCAGGCACATTCGAATTTCAATTTTCTATTTTATTTATTCTTCGATTTGAGTTTTGTTCCCCTGAAACCAGTTGCGCTCGTGTTTTCGAATTCTCGAAGCAGTTCTGATATGCACACTTTGGCATGTCTTTAAGCTCTCCCAGCGATTTAAGGGTCTCTTCAATATTGGGAACAGGAAAAAGTAGCAGGGTGCAAAATCTGGTGCATACGGCGGCTGAGGCAGGACTACGATGATGTTTTTGAACGAGAAAATACGACTGAGCAGCACCGACATCCTCTGGAACTTGTCTAATAGTGACTCGGCGATTCTCCACAACAAATTTTTATCGGTTGTTGATGTGCTGGGGCGTTCTGGGCGAACGACGTCCTTCACATCTTCTCCATCTGGTTTGGAAAGCTGGTACCACAATCACCGTTAAAACTGTTAACATTTCAAATACTTTTAGACAAAATTTTAAGCAAATTTTTTCGCCGAACACTTTTTTTATGTCGCTCACAAATAAGCCAAGCATGATAATTAGCTGAAGCTGAGAACATACATTTGTATGTATGTATGTTCGAGTCTACCAACATAGAAAAAAAGAACGATAATAGAATGTAGAGTACGCAGCCGGCGAAATTTTGAAACTCACCTGATTTTTAGAGCAGATCCCGTATGATCATATGGAACCAACAATAATATATTTTTGTGATTTTGGCTGAAAACTAAAAACGATTCTCATCAGTAAAAGTCATTTGCAAAAAAAAACTAGGAAAGCTAACAGAGGCTGGTATAACCAGCCAGTATTAGGTCTCGTCAAAAACTCAAAATAGCCTGAACAAGTGCCTCGTATTCTGAAAACAAAATAGATTTTATGCCGCAAGACTTTTGCAGTCTTGGAGTTTTTTGATTTGATTGCATTTTTAAAAAATGCAAACGGACTAGTCGAGCCCATAGTGTGCACTCGTTACTAGTACGCTTTTTCGTCACAAAGGCTCAAAGTTCGGTATTTGGCTACTATATGGAAATGCCTCTCATTCACGTTGATGTAATTTTGTTTTATATGATTTTCTTATCTCTTGAATACGAATTATAATTTGAATATTTTTAAAGATCGGCACTTCCTCCGCCTACATGAAACCAATCCTCCTTCCTGCTGAATGAGATTTCATTATTTTTCATTAGGTTTGAGGTGTAATGGTGTGACTAGGAAATGTTTCTGATACTTCCAATTAATATCACTGGATTACTTTCGCACAAAGTCCAATGAACATCCTCAGATTTGTTTTAGAGTCAAAACAGTTATAATGTTTGACAAATTTGGACCATTTCTGCTCGATATATCTACAGGTACAATTACATGCGATCGTAATTAGAATTACAAAAATGTAATTGTAATTGAAAAAGTTTCAAGTTGCAATTACAATTACAAAATGCGATTGCAAACTCCATTGAACAAATCAGATAGTTCCAAAATCCGCAGTTTCGATTTACCTAAAAGGTTTCTAAATCATGCATCTCCGAAATAGCCCAGATGTTCAATGAAATGATTTTTCAAGTGCTTAACTCGGTGCTCCTGTATGGCTGGACATTCTTGAGAAAATTGTGAAACTGACGTTTCCTCTTCTTCAGAGATCCGTAGTGAAACCGATTAAGAGCCTGGCCTTGTTGGAGCCTAATCCGGATCTGTTGAGAATAAGGAATGCCAGCGATAAATGAACTTGGCCAAACAAATCTCATAAAAGATTTCCAACGCAATTGTTTACCCTTAAAAATGCTGACGAACATTATCGTTCGATATGGTGGGATAGGCGTTAAGAGCCACATCGGCTGGAAAGAGCTTATCTACCTTTTCAGATGCAATTAATACTAATTTCTCTATGAGTCTACTCTTTGGTAGCATTACAAATTTCAGCACATAAAGTATGAGTATTTAGTCGAGTAGCTTCGGGGTCCACAGGCAGAACCTGTTTTCTCATTACCATAAACAGCCGTTTCCCGAAATCCGTACTTTCCTGACAAGGTGTGACAGTGACAGTGACAGTTTTTGTTTCATTACTCTATTCGCCTTCTCATTCAGAAACCTGTTGTAGGGTATTACAAAAAATTAAATTCAATCAGTTACCAAAATTGCCAAACGTTGTTTATTAATATAGCAAACACAAGGCACAGCTGGTGGCCCTCCCCAATTGTGTTTGTGGTGATTATCGTTAGAAATTGAAATTGTCACCGTTTATATCAGCATGAGATGATCTCTTTAGCTGATTTGTATTGGTCAGATTGGAATCTAAATGAATTTTTCATTTGATTTTCTGGCCATCGGCAAAAATTTGTTTCATATTTTGTTTTTCGCTTTTGGTTCTCGTCTACATCAAGTGTAAATTTAAATAATCATAATTTCGTCTAAAATAAAATACGAAAATGAAAAACAATCTTTAAAATATATTTGAAAGCCACCTGCAGAGTTGCTCCGTTTGTGTTTTAAACACATTGGCGCCACTAATAGTTGCCCGTGTTGCAGTTGTTGCGTTATGATTTGGCAGCCAAACATTTGGACTTCAGGAAATAGTAGCTTAACTGTATAATTGTCTACTGGCCTCGTCTCTTACAAATCTCTGTGCTATTCATAAATGTTTGAAGGTATCCATTCGAATGTTTTTATGTTGTTTCAGTCACTGGTCTATCGATTGGTTTTGGAACAAGTTGTTCATTTAGAATGTTTGGGGGCACTAATTAAAGATCGTTACGTTTATTTTCTAAATATTATATTTATTATTATTTTTTTAATAAAAATACTCATAATTCATTTTCCGTTGACCCACTGAGATTGTTACACAAAAATTGTTCAGTATATGGGATTTCAATATTTAAGTTAAAGTTAAATTTTACTGAAATGGGAAAACATGGGCGACTGTTATGTAAGTAAGATCTGGGTGATTATCGCGTTTGGTTTGATGTGTCCGCAAAACTGGCCAACTGCTTGTCAAGGCGTTTTCTATGACAGGCTCCAATTTAAAAATTTTGAGTGATTTCTTTCAACTTTGATCACTCAAGTCGCTTGATGGTGTCGTGTTGAAGACAACACAAAAATCTCAATTCGTTGCTTAATGACAAGTGAACTTTTGTAAAAAAAATTATGAAAATGAACCAATTTCACGATTCGCAGCACCAATTAAATAATTATTTGAGAAAAGTATCGTCAATTTCGTACAAAGTGGTTAGTGACGTCACCTCCTTTCTTAGTTCGAGAATACACAACTCTGTTATTACAAAACATGCACTACAAGTATAAATATGTTCGAATTCTTTCCACATAAACCAAATACAAAAATATAAAATTATAGAAGTCTTTGAATGTAATCAGGGCACATTAAGCAGTTTTGTTTTTTCTTTCTCTTCGGATGTACAAAAATTGCCTGTAAAACACGACTTAAATGAGTTTATTTGCATAATCAATAATTTAAATGATTATTCCATTTTATATAATTACTACAGAATGCATGTCTGTACATGCACATGCATGTTATGTTCTGTTGCGGCATAATAATTAATTAAGTTTCGTGGAAAATCATTACTTTTGCGGCATTCACACTTTTGCCGCAACATGAATGTTCAGTTCCTAAGAGACTTGTGAGAGAGAAAAGTTTATCCATAATAAATTTGTCACTTCACCAAGATTGTTGTTGCGTCCACCTCTTAAGTCACACGTTTGTGACAGACTCAATTACATTTCAATTTTCCACGGTTTTATTGTACGTTCAAATGGATGTGCGGTTTCAGCCAATAAAATGCTAGAAATGTGTTCAAAGTGTCTGTTAGTTTCGCTTTTCATTTATCTATTCGCAATCAATATTCATTTATCGGTTACAATCTGAACACCTAAACATGTCAATACAGAAACACTTAAGCTGACAGTTTTCACGACATTTAAAATGCCAGCAAGTGAAAAAGTTTTTTAAGGAAAAGTTTGGACTTCAATAGTGATTTTAGTTGCGCACATGCAGTTTTGATCGCTTCAAATACACCAGCGACACAACTTCGAGCAAAAGTTGTAAAAATTTTAAATTATTTCTATTTCATAGTCGGATGTGTTTCACGTAAATATTAATTTGAATTTATTCGGACTTGAGTCCGTTCACTTCCGTTGCGTTGCTCGGATTGAAAACTAGATTTGTATTTGACGAAAATCGATTATCTTGGAAGAAAGATTTTAATAATTGTTTAGAATCGTCGCCACTTAAAACGGCGGTTGGGGGGTTCAGGCTAAACAACACGTCGGCCAGTTTCCGATTAAATGTTGCATCGTGTGTTGAGACTCCACATTCGGGTAAGTTTTTCTGTAACGGCTGCCGATTAGGGAGATGACTTTTTGCATTTTTTGAAAAAAGAAAAATATGCATGGCCGTACATGATGAGAAATTGCAAAAAAATAATAACTGCGTTTTTAGTTTTTCATTTTATTAGAAAAAAATCCCGCACCGATCGAAACTGCTGCTGTCTACTATTGTTCATGAGCTCATACATAAATGTATCTGACACAACCATATCGTCCCTAGAAGAAGACACAGAATTCTATGCATCATAAGGCGATGATAGCTATGAACCAAGAGTTAAAAAAGTGACCTGTTCAACAAAGGCTGCAGTGAAAATCGTTCAGATTTCCAACGTGAGCACGAGAAATGCAGCAAAAATATGTAAAGAGTTGGTGAAATCGGGTATTGATATTCCAACACCCTCACAATCTGGTGTCTATAAGGCCTCAATAAAAGCAGCGGAACGTATGGAAGAAAATTATATGGCTACATTAAAAGAAGAAAATTGGTGTATGCACTTTGATGGGAAGAAATATGGTAAAAAAGAAGTGCAGGTAGTGGTGTTGACAAACGAGCTTAAAGAAGTCAGGTTGGCGGTCATGGAGCTTTATAATGGAAAAAGTTTGACAATATTTGAAGGTGCTAATTAAATAAAAAGTTTTTAAATAGATAACTAATTATGATATTATATTGCAGGCATCAACAAAATTTTACATAAATTTAAACTATGGAATTCCATTAAAATGATTATTTGTGATACAACAAATGTCAATACAGGAAAAAAATGGAATTGTTCATTTACTGCAGACGACGTTTCAGGAAAAATCTTTTTCACCTCCGCAATATGTTGGTTGTCAACATCATGTTTTAGATTTGATTCTAAAGCATGTCATGAATGAAATGCTTGTTGCAAAATCAACATCACCAAATATATCGTACGATATTTTTACAGAATTGATTACCGAATACGAAAATCTTAAACAAAAGTTCAAGCAAAGCGATATCATATTGGATATACACAGTATCAAGTGGCGTGATGACATGCAGTATTTGTACGAACTAGGACAAGCATTCAAATATTATGAGAAAAATAACTTATTTCCTTTTATCAAATTCCGTGTATTACCAGCACTCATTCTGGCACTTTTAACTTTTATACTGAAACCCAGGACAAAACTTTTGCCAATTTGTCAATTTATATGCAGCGCATGGTACGATATATGGTTTTCAGATCAACGTTATCGCCACAATAACTTTGAAAATTTTGAAACATCTGCAAAGCCCTTCAAAAATGCTCATAAATGTTTACTTAAACACTGGGTGGAGGAAGATTCCGCTATTGTAAATTTAAAACGAACCAATATTTGTGCAGAACGAGCCATTAAAGTAACACAAGAAATCTATACTTATTGTACAACTGAACGCACTTTGAACTTGAAATTTATTGCATCTAATGAAAAAATCAAAAAATAAAACTATTTGCAAGCTATTATTGTGATTTTTATTTTATCTTGAAAATAAAAAAAGTAAAACAGAACTCATAAATAAACAGAATATTTGTATATTACAAAATTTTTTTGGCCTTTTCAATTGAGTTGTCTTCTTCCAGTTTAAAACCCACAATTTTTAATCTCGGTCGGTGCGGGATTTTTTTCTAATAAAATTAAAAACTAAAAACGCAGTTATTATTTTTTTTGCCATTTCTCACTATGTACGGCCATGCACAATATATGTTACAAAAAAGTCATACCCCTACTGCCGATGCCAACACTTTTGCAATGATCAATGTCAAATACGAGTAAGATTTATCTTTCTCTCGTAAACGGTTTGATGTTGTCGGAAAATTAAATGCCACTTCCTTTGCGCCCCACTTTCAACTGAACTACAACACTTTTTCGAAAATTATTTTAATGAGTTTGGAGAGGCAAGTTGAAGTAGGCCGAGCATTCTCCTATAGGATTTTATATCGCAAATAAAGGTTTGAGAGTAAAACAGAAAGAACGCCATTTCTGCACTCGAATGTTTGTTCCATTCAGTCAGAATCTCTCAAGTGCCATTGGAATGCACAAGTGCGGTCGAATGGACACAGAAAACTCACTTCAGCTGAATCTTCGGTCATGCCTAACACTCTCTAACGACTTCAACTGAACCAATTTCAGATTATTTATCATAGTTTTGATCACGCGTGGAAAAAATACAAACATATGGCTGAAATAGCAATGCAGTGATTCCAAGGGGATCCGAAAATACTTCGTCATAGCTATTGCTTCGCTATAGATATAATCGGCAAAGCCTTAATATAACGACATTTGAAGAAATACAAAAAAAAAAAGTGAAAACTATTTTCACACACAATAAGATCGTATCGATCGTGTTTTTGATAACGTGACTTTAACATTTTGCTTTAAATTTTATTCTCACTTCGTAACAAATGCGCTCGTAAATACATTTAGACTTTGCTGTTTTTATAACGGGATTTATTCTGATTTCGTTATATTGAGGCCTTTGAATGAATATTTCGCTATATAGAGGCCTTTTTGCTCAGAATTTGATTGTTATACAGGGTGTTTTTTTTAGAGGTATAGAACTTCGAATTGAAATAAAACACAAGAAAATCGTTTTAATGTCCATCAATTTGGCTTTATTGGAAGGATAATTTTATGCCATTAATGTTTAAATATGATTTCGGGCATGTAGCCGCCGCGGCTGGCTTGAATAAAGCCAATTCTACAGGTCCAATTTTCGCCACGCCACGAATGTTGGCTTCCAAGTCCCCTAACGTTTCTGGTTTGTTGGCGTAGACGAGCGACTTCACATATCCCCAAAGAAAATAATCCAATGGTGTCAAATCACACGATCTTGGTGGCTAATTGACAGGTCCATTCCGCGAAATTATGCGCTCATCGAATGTTTCCTTCAATTAATTGCTCTGATGGACGATTATGTCGACCATAAAATGGACGGAGCTTGCGGTAAACTTCGCGAACTGAACCATTATTTTCGAAATAAATTTGCACGATTTGCAAGCGTTGTTCTTTTGTCAACCTGTTCATGATGAAATGGCAAACCAAACTAAATATTAATCACTTGACAGCTGACAAAATGGCCGCCAGTTAAAAAAGTGATGCCAACTTAAAGTTCTATACCTCAATAAAAACACCCTATAGCTGTAGTGTAGTTCGTTATATCGAAGATTCGCTGTTTGATATTGTATAAGCAAAATATTATTGCTGGGTTATATGATTGTTGTTAACAATATTATTGTGGAAACAAGTTTTAAACAGAAAACCGTGTTGTTAACAAATAGTTCAGAACAACACAAAGTTTTAGAAAAAATAGGAACTCTGGACTGAACATCATCGCAATTATTTTTTTAATGCGCTCGGATTTGTTATTGTTTCTTGGCCTTCGAGAGTTTTAAGCCTCACTCGCAGCGGTGGACTGATTAGCTTCGGATAACTGTATTGTTTTGAGATTCATTTGATAAATCTCGTGTCGGCCACGCTGCTACCTCCTAAGTGAAGGATCGTGCTCAGTTAGTCACGGATACAATTATAAGAGTCATCTGGTCTTCGTTCCTCCGCCCATTCTGTGCTGCTAAAACTTGTAAATTTACTTTGCAATTAATAACCGAATAGATAAAATTTAGAAAAAAACGTGTATTAATTGGGGGTGTCATAGAAACCAAGTCGGTTTTGATGTTTCTTGGTTTTCAAAACCAATATTGGTTTCATTTGGCGTCATGAAACCGAGTCGGTTTTATTATCTTCGAATGCAAACATTTACATATATAATTGTGTACAATTTTAGTAATAATTTTTTGGACAAAATATAAAGTGTTTATTAAAAATATTAAAAATTTCAGTGTTTTTAATAAAAATTAAGGAAAATGAATACTGCTGTTGTTTTATATTTGCTATTGGAGGAAGAGCTTTCGGAAAGGTTAAGAAGAAAAACATTGCGAGATTGTAGCATTCCGCTTAAGCTTAAGTACATTTTTCATAAAGTGTATAAAGTGCGTTCTTAGATGTGAACGCTTTGCAGATTCATAGGATACTAGACACTAAACAAAGAAGCTTTTCGAATGGTCCTAGACGCAATAAAATAACATATTTCCAGTTCTAAGATTCCGCCAATGCAGCTTCGTTGCGATTTTTATGTGATGGGCCTTAACAAAGAGTTGTTGGAAACGTCTCTAGCATATGTCTGGGTATAGGAGCACAGTGTCAACCAGTTGTTTCCAAAGAGAGTCTCCGGTTGGTTTACACCTCTTTGTAGAGCCTCTCGCAAGGTCTGGATATTTTTAACACAAACTCCACAATTATGGAGCTTTCAGTTTTATTTATTTTTACATATGCAAAGAATATATTTCCTTTTTGATATAAAATTTTCTTACATTTATATCAAATTGATATAAATGTAATATCAAATCATATCAATATCAAATTGAAAGACAAACATAAAAGCGCGCAAATGAAATCTGTCAGCTGTTTCAAAAGTAAAACCGATAAGATTGGAATTCAGGACACCAAGTTATATTTTTGTCGTTTTCAAAACCAATTCCAATAATATTGGTTTCTATGACACCCCTGAATATAAACAAAATTTCAATGGTGTGAATTATAATGTTTATTAAAATTATTGTATTTTTGTCATAACAAAACAAGGGGCTGTCGTAAATAAGACTAATATTGTCAGGGCGCATCAAATCTCTGTTACGGTTAATCATAATATTGTCACAAACTACAAAAATAACATAGATTACCCTAATTGTCTTGAGTCAACCATATAGTTGTTACGTTCAACCATACTATTTTTATGTCCTATCATGCTGCTGCCTAAATCATCCATTTTATTATTGTAATAAAATATATTGTTGTCAAAAGCGACTGTTTGTGAAACAACACTATAGTTTTGTTCAGTTCGCCAAATCACTATGTTACTCTTTTTGTATAGGGTGTTTTTGTAGAGGTTTAAAACTTTAAGTTGGCAATAAGTTTTGTGTCTAAAGTCTATGGATCGCGATACATGACTGAAAAATTGTTTCAGAAATTCTTCTTCGACTTTGATGAAATAATAAGCCCAAAGATTGTAACTCGAAAAGATGGCGAAAATATGGCTGGTTGTGTCAATAATAACTTGGCTGGCTGTGACAGCAGACGAACAAATTAATTGTTTGAAGTGACTTTTTTTTAATATCAATATTCCATCCATGGCAATGACTTGATATTTTAAATTGTTGAGGCGGATCCACATTATAATATTATTGGGTTGAACAAAACATTTCTTTTGTTATAGAAAACATAATGTAGTTGCCGCAATAAGTGATATGTTTCTTAATTATTCTAGGCGTTAAAAGAACAAAAATTGGTCCTAAAGACTGAAAAATAAATAAAAATTTTATAAAAAAAATTGCTATCAACTGTTTTCTTTACTGTAAATTGCAACATAAAATTGGACGGAGAAATTAATACATGGTAATCCATTAGCATAGTCCTTCTTGATGACTCTGAAGAAACAAGGCGTTTTAAAAGGCTTCATACTTTGGATTTTCCATTCAGGATCTAGTTATATTTTGCCATTTTATGTAATGAAATATCGAAGTTAATGTTTGTGTCATTGTTGTTGTACTCAGTAGAGTGCAGCAACTACTATTATGTTGATAATTGTACTTATTGTCCATAAATGGATATATTTTAAATAGAGAATTTATAAAAAAAAATGGAAGGCAAATCCTAAAATGATTAATATTTTAGTCATCCTGTAAAATTGAAAACATCGCGAGAGAAAGACTTTTCCAGCTTAAATATTATTACATATCATTATAATATATTTTCTTTTTGTTATGGTCACACTGATTGTTTGCGGTTTCTGCCTTTACAACAGCTCCCGAGCTTTAGTTGCTCTTAAAATAAAGTTTGTCAATTGAGCTCATGGCGCAATAAAACCAGCAGTGTGGCGCTGCACGCTTCAGTTTTGTTCCTGCATGTAAGTCAGTCTTCCAGCTTTTAGTTTGAAAAGCTTTCATAAATACAAGCCCGGATCATTTTATTGATAATTTTCTTCTGTTTTGGAACCGGACAACTAGAGCGAAACAAGCAAAAAATGTCAGAAGCCAGCAGTCATCCAGTCCGAAACAGTGCGCTACTATAGTCAACCAGGCCAGCAGTGAGTTTAAAAGAAAAAGCCAATGGATATGCAGATTCCAATAATTTCGTTTTCGCCTGTCATAACAGAATGAGAAGTAGCGACGGAACTGTAACAGTCGCACAACAGCAGCGACAAACCACCAACAGAGGGATTGTGGTAGACGATCGGCAGCCGCAGTTTTAAAAACAGCGCATACGCTGGTACGAATTAATTTATAGTTCTTTTCTTTTCCTTTTACCAGCCGTCAGATTGAAATGTTCACACACAAGTGCACATATGGGCATGTGCATTAGAGCGACTCACTTCGTTGGAAGAGGAACAGAATAAATACATTCACTTTTACACGTTTATCGCACAGACAATATTTTCTGATGGATAAAGTGTCCTGCTTCGGAAAACTGCCATTTAACCTCCAGAAATTTTATAAAAGTAACGGAAATTTAATATTTTATGAAGTTCTTTTAATCTTAGCAGAGCTGCTCCCAGAGTAGATGTGAAGTCATCTTACAAACTTGCCTGGGATCCGCACCTTAAATCAGTGATTAGAAAGACATCAAAAGGCCTGAGCTGAAGCATCTACCTGGTAGGTCCTGGGATCGTGGACCTAAAATAATCTACTGCACAATGGTCAGGACTACAATGCTAAATGGTCCTCTTTCCGATAAGCGAACAGTAGCGCGTAATCCTAAATTAGATACACGATGGCTCAGAAAAGTGTGTTACGGATGTATTCAAAGTACTGCAAGGATTGGAAGCAGCGACAGTAGAGTCCAGAGTAATTACTTCCTGTTGGAGCTATACACGTGTCTTATCTGGAAGAGAAAACACGGCCATAAAGATTTAAATACTCTTGGACGGTCAAACTGGACACTTACGTTCAGGACAGTACTGATTTGCTATCCTTTGGCTTGAGTTTTGGAAAGTTAAGCTGAAGGAATCCAATAGGATGGCGCACAGATGAGGTACAACATTTGGCGCAAGTGCAAGATTTCGAGCCGTTTGTTTCAGACCTGGACTAATATTTTTATTTCAAATATTGTTGGACTAATGGCATTTATTTTGATATACTCTTATACAAGATATATAGATATGTGTGACTTTTTGAATGCACTTAATAGCTCTGATATCATTTCGGAAATTTACTTTCAAGGCAATTCTTTTATTTTGGTTTGAATCGAAAGGTGATGAGTTTCCAAATGAATGCGGCTGCCTGGATGTGCTGTAAACTAAATCTTACCATTTTATCATTATTTTTTTTCGAGCCTTTCGAGTATGTGAACTATAGAAGTGAATACCCTTAATGCATGGCACGCGTTAAACTAAAAACCACAACCACACAAGTCCCACTTTAAAAGTTTTTGATAATAAAAAAAAGTAACTCATACGAAAGCAAGCATTAAAGTGATGCTGCGCTTGGAACCAAGAAAAGTATCTGCACAGATTCTAGCCAAATGTACTTGTGACGTTTGTCCGCTTGTTGGTATTTGTTGTTACTGCTGTTGATTGCAGCTCTGTCTGTTGACCACATCAACAATGTGGCAGGAGGCATATGAATGGCTCGTCATAAGATTAACAAACGCAATTGGCAGGCATTCAAGAATTTCTGGCTTTCACACTCGCTGCTGTTTAGTTCTCTGCCGTGAGTCCAATTGCATCAGTTGTCTTTCCCCTGAAAATGCTTAAACATCTTCAACCAGTGAATTGCACTCATAATTTTATTTTATTTCTTTTATTGTTGCTGTTGCAGCGATTGAAACTGTTTACACCGGCTAAAACGGAGCACTTGGAATCTGTTGCTTTTCGTTAGAAAAACGAGAACAGGTGAACTTTGCGCGGCTCTGGCGTTTTGCTTCGGCGCAAACACAATCAATCTGTATGTATGTATGTATGTATGTAAGTGTGTAGTTTTACTGTCGAGTTCGCTGCCATGGAATTTGATTTTTCAAGATTGGTTAACCAAACATTCGTATGCGACTACCTGCCGACACACACACACATACATACGTATGTGAATGTGCAGCCTACAAACAGTATTGTTCATAAAATATCTGCATACATACTTTCATATTCATACATACATATGTATGTACATACATACATACTTATTTCAGTGGCGGCTGTTGCTGCTGCTGTTGGTTCAATTTTAGTTGCTGTTGGTTTATGTGTCTACTTGTCGCTGATGGTGGTGAAGGTAAATGAATAGAACAGAAGTGAAATAAAATGCAATTGAATTGAGGATGCTTAAGCGAATTCCGAGGTGGACGTGATGTCTTCAATGGTTGTTAGTAAATAGAAGAGGAATGAGAACATTTCATTAGTTTTAAAAGGCCACATTTTTCTTTTGACTACCAACAGCAACCGCAACAACTTCTGTTGTTACTTTTTCTTCCATATTCCTCTTGTTTTTCTCCTTTGCTGCCACGATCGGCAATCTTCATTAAAGAAATTGTTTTTGCTTGCGAAACATTATTTTAAACTTTATTGCCAGGTTTTGCAGCTCAAAACTGTGTGGATGTACTACAAACACATACATAAGTGCGATTCTTGTGAAAACTTGTCTTTGTGACGGGAAACAGTCGATTTCTTCTCAAACATTTTTAAATAGTTGTTTGTTGTCCCTTCTTCTTCCATCGGAGATTATAGGAGTGCCACAGTCGATGCTAGCAAAAGATATCTGTAAGAATTGCTTCTGCTAAACTTTCTTATGCCAACATTCGGTAATACATCGTCTTGTTTTGAAAAAATTGTTAATTAAAAAACAAACCTTTACATTCGGGTATAAAGCCAAAGTCAATTTTGACAGCGTAACTCCTAATGTCACTTTTAAGGAAATATTGTTTAGATATTTTGGAAATTTGCAACTTTTTATTGACGTTGAACTCTTCATATTTGGTAACATTTTCAATTGAAAATCTTAAAAAGTCCAAAGAAAATAAATGTAACTATGGCTGAATATTCGACATATGAGTTTATAAGCCAGTCGCTTGTGTATCGCCCTAAAATCCCTAAAGAGTATGCCATATAAATTTTAAAACCTCATTCAGATCAAATATATTAAAACTATTGTAATTTGAAGACATTTTTGAAAAAATCCATACAAATATTAGGATGAATCCAAGGAGTATCAGTATTCATATTTATGGTAAGGATGCGACATATTATGGCAAGGGTCCCCCGTTTCATTATAGGGTCTTCGTATTTATTATAGGGGAATTGCTCGATATTATGGTAAGGGTCCCCCTTTTCAATAAAGGGTCGTTATATTTATTATATGGATATTGCTCGATATTATGGTAAGGGTCCCCCTTTTCAATATAGGGTCTTCGTATTTATTATAGGCGTAGTGCTTGATATTATGGTAAGGGTCCCCCTTTTCAATATAGGGTTTTCGTACTTATTATAGGGATATTGCTCGATATTATGGGAAGGGTCGCCCTTTTCAATATGGTATCGATAGGTATCGATAGTGCTCTTTTCGAATATATCAAAACTATTGTAATTTTAAGAAATTATTGAAAAAATCCATATAAATATTAGGATGGATCCAAAGTCTACCAGTATTCATATTTATGGTACTTGTGCAACATATTATGGTAAGGGTGCCCCCTTTTCAATATAGGGTCTTCGTATTTATTATAGGGGTAGTGCTCGATATTATGGTAAGGGTCCCCCCTTTTCAATATAGGGTCTTCGTATTTATTATAGGGGTATTGCTCCATATTATGGGAAGGGTCGCCCTTTTCAATATGGTATCGATAGGTATCGATAGTGCTCTTCTCAAATATATTAAAACTATTGTAATTTGAAGAAATTTTTGAAAAAATCCACATAAATATTAGATGGATCCAAGTCTATCAGTATTCATATTAATAATACGAATATTATTTCCATATTAAACTTTTTTTTAAAAAGGCAGGACCATTATGCCTTTTTAAAATAGGGTCTTCTTATTTTTCATATGGGTATTGCTCCATATTATGATATGGATATAAGGTCTTCGTATTTATGATAAGGGTAATTAAATAAATGCATATGCTATTGCAGGCTGGCCTTTTGCATTGCTGGTACAGAAAAGCATTGCCTGCTACTTTTGTACTGCAATGAATACATATTTCCTCCATATTGTCTGAGTGTTCAACAATACTGTTTCTTATTGTACATCTGTGTGTTTGGATTTTCTAAATTTGAATCTTGGACATTCATAAAGATGGGCTAAGAAGTGTTTTCCAATATTTTTTTTCGCCCATTTGCCGTTATTTCCAAGAATATTTGTGAACTTTTTGAAACAGCCTTTAGGCTTAACAGAGCTCTGCTACTTAATTAACAGATGTATGTTAATATTGCAGGTTTGAGTCTGGGGTTAAAAATTTATCTTCACACTCATAAATTAACATACAATTAGTTTCTCTCTTTTTTATACGTATTCATTTTAACTGCTTAAATACACAATCAACATTAAAATTCAAAAGGAATCATAATTTACTGCATTCCAAGGACAGAATTTTTATTTTTTATTTAACAAAAGATAAAGAAAACTAGAAAAAATGTTATTTAGTACCATGAAGTTTAATCGATCGATAAAATTTCAATATGAAAGCAAAATTTAAAACTATTCAAAGTTGCGAAAATATTGTTAATTATAAATATAAAAACGAGGAGGGATAACAGAAAATCACTTAGAAAAAAATTAGGCTACAATTTTTATATTTTTTTTATTATTAATAAGGCAACGAAACGTGAGTTATTTTTCTGATAAACAGCGTTGTCAAGTCGGTCTGTTTTTGGTGCTTTCAAAGTTTTCGATGTGAAAATCTTGAGTATTTGCCGCACTCGTTTTTTTTAGTTTTGGGTGGCACCAAATCAAATCTTACTTTTATACAATAAAAACCGCTGTTTGAATACCTTTATATACAACTGGGCAACATTTTTAACAGATCAAAAGATAGTATGAATGCTGGACTGTCTATATCCTTGAGGGAAAACAGCTGTCGCAAACCCAACTACACGGGTAGTTCCACAGTGACAGTTTGATTCGACTTTATACGAGCAAAACGTAATATTTTCATTTAACGTTGCAACTGCAGGAGGACATTTAACGCGCCTAAATTACAAGGTGCTGTATTCTTGATCCATTCTGACCTAAGTATACCTGTACTTTGGTCGATACTATTAAGCCCTCTTACATTGTCGGTCTGAACCTTATCTGCAATAACCTTATTACTAAAAAATTAGTTAAAAACCGTAGTCAATTCCTCTCGCTTATTGATCCTCGATCGAATGGTTCTAAATAATTTACAGCAATAAACATTGAATACGACGGGTGTATTCAAATAAGTGAGTTCTCCGAGGATCATAAGTCACGCTGTTGATCAGTGAGTAAAGTATGAGTTGACTCAAGGTTTCTATTTCTACTTAATTTTATTTAAGTTCAATTTCTGTACATTTAGAATAGTTTTAAATAACCAATACTTTAGATTAGAAAGGCAAAATAAGCCAATACTTTGGTGTAAGACTGATACCTGTCTCTTACATTTTGGGATGGCGAAGTCCTCATGACCATATTTTTGAGAGATCGACATTGGCCAGGCCATCACCATCACCAACATGTGTTATAGGTCAATGATTTGGGTCTGACTTAGATGTTACCAACGACAAGTGGTGTCACCAAGACGATGCTACGTGCCATATAGTGGTGGCAAGGTTCATGGTTGGCCGTGGGGCTCGAAGACATGCCCATGAGGCTAGACGACTGCCACAGTCCATACCATCGCCCTCATTCAGCCTGATTTACGAGTCAGAGTCTTGAAATATTGCACATTTCAGACACCAGGAGAAGTTACTGCAGACGTCTGTGCAATATTATATTCCCTACAAAAGGAAAAGGACAGGCCTTTAAGAACAAATGGGAAATTTTTTTATTGAACTTACAAGCAGAAATCGTTTAATGAAATATATTTTATTACTTTGTGGTTGCTGATATCCTATATTCCTAGATATATAGCAAATACAGTTCATATTTTTCCCTTGTTTTATTGCTTTCTTATGTTGTGTTTATCGTTTGTAACGTAATAATCTGAATAATTAATTATTTCGGTTGATGGAGTAGCAATTTTGAGCCACTGAGTAAAGTAAGTAAGAAGAAGTACGAAAGTAAATGTTTCGGATAATCGGCATTGCCGGTTTATCCAATTATGGAGGCCTCACTGTATTCAAAATTGCTTTGATGACAAATGACCGAACAGGACAAGAGATTCCCTACATATTCCATACAAATTGTCATTAAAACACTTTTTCAAGTATTCCGCGGACAGAAGCATTTTGTATTTATTGCACAGAGATAATGAAAATTAGCAATAAATCTACAATTTTTGTTGAACTAACCTGCTTGCTAAGTTTGAGTAAGAATTGCTTTTTAATTTTTTTCTCCACCCAATAGTTTTGTTTTGTACAACGAAAGTATGCAAAATAAGTATTAAAGTTATGTTTTAATATTTTAACTTAATTTATGACTATAGTTTGATATTTAAGCGAAAATTATTGCGGCACAATATTGGATATAACTTTAATGGACATTAGAACGTTTCGTGAACTATTTTTCATAATTTCAGTTACACGCTTTGATGAGTTTTGGTAGGGACTCCCCAAAATTAAATTTGTGAAAATACACTTCGAAATGACGCCAAAGTTCACAGTTCACATTATTGCACAAGTTTTAAGATTTTCATTGGATGTTGTGAGAGGGAAATGCGATGAGAGTTGGTGCGAGTGCGAAATCTATATATCGGCGACGACTAAGCAGTTTCATATGGCGGTGGAAGTGTCGGCCTTTGAAAATGAATGTTTAGCAGTTAAAATTAATAATAACTGATAAGATGAGAACAAAACCGCAATATTGCATTCCTCTACAGTAATCACAGCCCAATCTATGACGCTATGTCACGCTACTACTAGTCTAGACTACTAGTCAACTTGCATTTTGTCAAAAGACAACTCCAGTTCAATGAAGAATCGTATCGTTTAAAAAAATTTACACAATATTTTGCTTTCACACGATGCACGTTTTTCACAAGTCCCACTAGAAAGTATTTTAATTGCCCATTTATGACATATAGAAACAACTTTATCATGAACATGAGAACACTCTTTCAATGCAACAGGATTTAAAATTTGCTGAAAAATAGTTGTGTCAACGAACGACTTTTATCACTTAATTGGACGAGTTCGCCGGTTTGTGAATTCTTCGTGTGAAGAACAATAATGACGAAAAAGTAACAGCTGTTATAATCCACACAGTTGTTTACTATTGGAGGGAAGAAAGAAAAAACTCTTAACTTCCTCCCTTTTAATATTTCGAGCTGGATAAATTGGCCAAGCCGCCAGTTTTCTGCCATATTTCCGTCTTTTTCTGGACATTTTTATAAGTTTTTGGTGCCAGATTGAACCAGCAATCATACTTCCGTATAACAGCTGGTAGTGTGGCCATATTAAAAAAACAATACATACTTTAAAAATCAAATATTACCAATAACACAATTGAAAACAAATTTTATAGTTAACAATTACATGTCTGTATCTATATATTTTTAAGGTTATAAAATAAAACTGAAACAATTATAGAAGCACACAGTAATTTAAAATTAAGGCCAAACATGGCCACATGGTACTGATTTCTTGCTCATTCTTCCATCTATTGCAGAGGTTGCTTCGTATGGCGAATAGTTGTGTTTCTAGCATTAATCGGAACATCGGATCAGTTAAATATCAATCAATCTGTGAAATACTAACTTTAAACACGACTTGTAGAAGCATAAAAAATGATTTGCTACGCTTGAAATTTTATAAAAAAACTACATTTGAATAGCAACAATTTTATAACGTTTTGATGGTAGCACTGAAAATATGTACATAAGGGAGCTGTTCTCAAATCATCTAAATATATACTATACGAGTATACAAAAGTAATAGAAGTGCATTGGAAGAGTGGATATTTTACATTATATTTTACGGGTGTACAAGAAAAAGCAAAAAACACACAAAAAGATTGACTTGAAAGCACGTTGATTTAAAATTTTTGGTAAACTTCTCAAAACAAAACAATATGTCAAACTTTTGCAATTCATCCGATCCCTACAACACAACTCCCTTGATCGAAAGCTTGAGGTACCTTTTCCTACTCTCAACGAGCAAGTCAAAGCATTTGAGCTGTTCGTCCAAAATTCCTTGAAAGATCACGCCTTACTGGGCTATTCCAGTCTTCCTATAATATAGTTTTTTACTAAGACATTTGGACAGCCGCGAACAAGGCCATACACCATAGCAACATCATCAAGAATTACCAACGCTTTTTTCCACAACTTCTCGGCATGGCTTATCTTCTCCACCACATAAAGAATCCAGTTTTACATTTACACCGCATCTTAAGGGCGCATTGAGTTTTGGCCTGCCATTTAGTCTTAAAGGAAAACAGGGAAACTGAGTTGGTAGCTTGAAGTGCTCAAGGAATATTAATCCTTAGTCATACTTACCTGTATATTCCCCAATCTCTTGTTCCCTACGAAGAAAAATAATCTGTTAGCAGAAAACAGGAACTCCGAATCATTTGGATTCCTGAAAATACACCACTATTTCAGTGTCCACCAGACCCCCATTCTAGGCCTTTAGGTTTAAGCCACAGCCAGAACGTTTCAGCCAGGGTAGGTACCTCCACATATGACCAACACCAGGATGCCTCTTTCAAAGCATCCTAGGAGCTCGTTGGTCCCCGTCCGCCGAATGGAACTTCTGCTGAAGCTCTCCATAGCCGAAGTTATGCAAGAACTTCTCATATTTTTGCCGTATCAGCCGAAAGAAAGTTGAGCTTGAAATAGGCCATCTTACTTACTCTGACAAACGAGGATCCGCTTCCCCTATATACTCCAGAAAGCAGAGTTTGTAATATCTGAAGGCAAAAACTGTTCCGCGAGCGAATCAAACCGATCTCTTATTTTGTTAATATTTTCATTTCTATTGTTAAGAGTTTTTAAATCAAATCAAAGTGCACCTGAAGCTAATTTCAGAGATTTAATTGAAGCCCAATCAGACAGGGTGTAAATCCAACTTACTCCAATAGAGATTTAAACCTACTTCTGAATCAAGCGAAAGTTTGTCATCATTCTAGAGACTTCAGCTAAAAATTATTCACCTGATCGGCAACACAACTCCTCGCAATAAATAAAAATGCATATTCATAAAAAACGAAACTCTAAATAAGCAATAGAGTATTCATTTTGTTCACAGTCTTCCCGCAGTTCAGTTTGTGTGCATTTCGTTAATTCCAACAGCCCGAGGTTAAACCACTATTCCACTGAGCGCTCACCGGTTAAACGACTGGACAAACAAAAAGAAAATTACAAGGCGAAGAGCAGCAACGGCGGCAGTAAGATACTCAATTCTAATCAGAACTAATACATCATATCCAAATACACTGGAAGGCTCTTCAATACTTAAGAATTTAAATGTCTGTTCAAATGATGATGGTGCGCCTGCGCAACATAAGTATAATGGGGGACAACACCTTGCTGGCTGGCAACTTACAATCCATTAGTTAGACGACTTTTTTGCTTTGTTCTGTTTTCAGTTATTAGCAGGCACACGACTTGGCTTTCTATTCTTGCCGAGGCTGTTAAGGCAAACTAGAAAATAAAAATAACAACAAACACCGATATGCCGCCGAATTTGACACAAACGAATGACATTAAATTCCACGTGCATCGATTTTATTTCCCCCAACAGCAAAAATCCATCCAAAGAATCGTTGCATATCTATTGCCAACATATTTCATCGGCTACCACTTATTTAATACTCGTACCAGCAGCACATGGAATGACAACAACAATAACAAAAACATCAACAGGAGTCAGCAACGGGAGTCATTCATTTGCTTCGCAAAGCAACAGCACACGACAAGAAAGAAAGAAAGAAAACAAAAAACTGGATCAAACATTTTTTAAACGATGGATGGATAGTTTTTCATTTTCATTTTCTTTCTTTCTTTTTTCTCTGGAGAAGTTGCTGGTGGTTGCAGGATGGTGGATGGGGTTCTCCTGTGTTTTTTAGTTAAAGTGGCCTCAGCGATAATGCCTTCCAAAAGTTCGTTTTCTCAGTCATACCCTAAACACGGTAAAAGCAGATCTTTCTGTGGCGGCACAATTTCGGCAAAATATTATTCTTTAAAGTCTGCCTTTTTAACAAATCTACAAACATATTTAATATATTTATTTAATGTTGTTCCGTGTTCATTAAAATTATAATACATGGACTTTTGCCAAGAACAATTACTTATATATCAGATTATGATCAAAACATCTCTGGATTATTTCTTAATAACGCAGACGGTAAATACTTGTAGTATCTCTACTTCTACACAAGATGATAATCAAGTCGTTGCTCGAGTACTTCTGAGACGTGCAAAAGTTCAGATAAACTGTCGACAAAATTAGAATTGATAACAAGTTTTTCGCGGCTCGCAAGAATTTTGGGTGAATGAGAAATTCTGCGTGCGGTCATGCTAAAATATCGATGGACTTGGAGATAGAACATCAGCAGCAAATCGAGGTTTTTGCTTCTACCGAAGACTTGACTTAATTTCATTGATTTTGATTATTTTCAAAAACTATTAAGTCACTTATTAAGCAAAATATTAAATTTAATGTTTTATTTATTGTACATAAAACAAAAAAACAAAAAATTCTTCCTATTTGCTACGTGTTCAGGTACTCGTATATGAATCCACTTATGAACGTATGTTTAAGAACATTGAAATTTGTTTCGTCTACAAGAGCAATTAAGTTTTCATTTTCTCTGGCTCAGGCCATACGAATGACATGATGCACTTGTGTTCCTTCAACTTGAATATTCTCCGCCATTAGCCAGAGAGACATACTACGAAAATTGAAAGCTTTCAGCTTCTTTTCCAAGTCTGTGTCCTCTTCTGCCAACTGAATGCGTTGATAATATAAACAAAAACTCCTCTTGTGGAGATGGCGTTGATCGCAGTGGTGGAATTATCGAGCTCACAATGTATTCCAGAATGTTGATAAAAAGTGTTCCAAATAGTTTTGAAAAATTTAATGATCAGTTTAAAAGATGAGGAGAAAATCCGATGCTCAAGAAGACACTTGGGTGGTCCACTTGTAAACTACCAACTGAAAGGAAATTTGTAGAAAATCGACCGTGCAATGGAATTACAACAACTTATAGCACTATTATATTTAGTTGTATAAAATGCCATTACCCGATCTCAGGTCTAGACGTTTTCATTGACTTGAGAAAACTTTCGTTCCATTAACAACAAGTGGACTATTCGCCTGATTTGTTATGTGTTGCTTA
The DNA here is from genome assembly GCA_932526305.1 of Epicampocera succincta. Lineage (NCBI taxonomy): Eukaryota > Metazoa > Arthropoda > Insecta > Diptera > Tachinidae > Epicampocera > Epicampocera succincta. Next base: position 27,228,754 of record OW052034.1, on the reverse strand, counting down.
GCACAGCCTTTATTTTAAAGGTCCCACAACAATCTGGTAACAAAAATTTAAATAATTTTTGTCTTTTGTAACTCGTTATGCAAAATATCAGCAACAGAATTTACATATTCAACAAAAAACCAAAATAAATAATAAAGAATAATAATTGAAAAACATCGCTTTGAAAAAGCCGGTTTGTTTTCTTTCCAAACAGAAATTATTTGAGATTTATGTATTTATTTTTATAACTTGCAAGTTAAATTTACAAGTTATAAAGGCACAGAATAGGCGGGCAACGAAGACCATAATCCCAGGATGGTTTTAACAGTATTTTTTAAAATGTCTCTGAGTCCAACTTGACCGAGCCATGCCTTCACATGGGAACTAGTAGCGTAGCCAACATGAAATGAAATTATTCATATGAACCGACAATACAGTTATCGGAGGTAAATCAGTCAACCAGTGCGAGTGGGATGCCTGACCGCACTTACAAAATAATTACGATGATGCGAGAGCTGTTCTTCAGCCCAGAACTACTTTGCGACTGGAACAATTTTCAATTAAACCATTAATTCGCTGAAGCGAACCAGCGAAATGATTGTTTGTCTGCGCACTAATATCGTTGCGTCAAGATACACTTTTATAGGAAATATATATATAGAGTACATACATGTATGAATCAGTAAATATTTTTGCACATAATGAACTTTATTAGTCGGACTTGTGAGATTTGCCATCAAGGCAACCCCAGACGTACAACATTAGATCAAAATCATTTGTTTAAGTGGCCTCTTTTATCAATATAAAAGGCTACTCAAAGGCCAAAACCGGGTAAAAACCTTAAAACATTTCTATTTCAGTGTAGGGGATATTGAAGTCCACACAAACCTGTTGTTGCTGTGTTACTGGTTTTTACTTAGTAAATCCTGTGTTCTATTAGACAGTGACACTTTTTTATTTAGCTTGCATTAGTTATTTGAGCTTTATTTCACTGCCCAAGGGCTGTTGCTTGAAATACTGTTGGTCGTCATGGTCTCGTTATCATCATCTGTAGTTGAAACAACAATAACAGCGACTGCAGCAATAATGACGACAATCTGGTTCAGTTTTAATTTCCTGACTGGCCAGCTGACCATTTGACTACTGGCCATTTTGGCGCATGATCTTTTTAAATGAAATGAAAATTTAGGAGAAGAAAAAAAACAACAACAACAAAACGAACAACAACAAAAACAATATATGCAGGCAGACAAAAATGTAACACTAATGAATGATTTTAGCCATGTGACTGATTAATTTTCTGTTGATATTAGTGCAGTGAACGCATAAATTAGTGTCAAAACCGTTTCGAAAATATATGACAGTTTTTTATAATTCGCCTCTACTGGCTCCAATAATTACGACTTGCTTTGGAAAAGGAAGGAAACCTCCGTGTTGTAAGTAGTTTTTATCAGTGTATTTGTGCTACACGTAAGCAGATTTCGTTAAAAGCCTGTAATATTCAGCTCAAGAAGATTTCTTTTTTCATTTTGAATTAAACGCGACGACAAGATCATTGTGGTCAGGCGAACAGCTTCTGTTTCACATTTTGTTTTTGTTTTAATGCAATATGTTTTGTGTGTGTGTGTGTGTGGGTGTGTGTGTGTGTTTGGCTTGAAACAATCTTTTCATCCTTCTTAATATTGATAGAAGTCATTAATTGATTGTTTTATAATGAAAACTTTTATTGTAATCTGTGGCTTAAGAAACAAAATCAATCCAAGTTGTTGTCATTGTGTGCATCGATACCTTAACATGGAAAGGCCCCAAGTAACGTTTTACCAACTTTTCGGGGGAGAGAAAAAACTTAATAAAAACTTTTGTACTCGCGAAACTTTTTTCAACTGCTTACATTTTTGTTATTTATTATATGATGGGTTGGAAGATCATCTTTCGAATTGGACAATAAACCCGATTTGAGAAAAACACGAGGTAGGGCCTTTCTATAATAAGGTAACGACATCCATATGTACATATGTTTGTTTCTTCAATACAAACGCACTCTAGTTCCTATTCTTACATAAATTGCGCTGTTTAGTGGTTGGTACTGGTACTTTGAACTGTGTCCGACCAATAAATTAAAACTACCCGGAGTAAAATACCTTGAAGAGTTGGCTGATTTCACTTTGATGATTTGTGTAGAACAATTTCAAAAACTAAAGGACATGAATTCGAAATTGAATGAAACCGAATCCACTTCAAATTTGGCAGATAAAACAACTTTTTAAGGAAAATGAAATGGATTATGTTTATGGGCGTGAACATGTTTTTTTATTTATTTTCGCTATTGATATTTAAAGGGGAATTCGGTTCTTTCATTCATTATGATTTGATAACGCGAACTGAAGCACTAGGAGAGTAGTTCGAAGGCAAATTTTTATATAAAAGTTTATTCTTATTATGCGATTGAACTTTGAGTGCTTCGAAAAATGTTGTGCTTAAGGCAGCCCTGCAATTGTTTTATATATTTAATAAGTTTTTAAAAATCTCTTTGGTAAAGTCGCAACGACACTTACTTTTTTTTCAGCTTTTTTCAATCAGAGATTGAATGAGTGCAACTGTAAATGCTAGAAAGAGACATCTGTAAGAATTGAATAAAATTTTGTTTACAGCACTCGCTGATGGTTCATCATATTTTGGAAAAAACGCTGATTTAAAAAAACAATACATTCGTATGTGCAGCTGAAAAACTAACTCCAAATGACACTTTTAGATTTTTTTGACGCTTGCGACTTTTTATCGATAAGATGTCGAACACTTTATTTATATTTTCAATTGAAATATGTACATATGTATATCCCCACACTGTTCCTCAAAATCTTAAAAACGAATTAAACGATTATTACAGGGTGGGTCCAAAGCCAGTATGAGGTTTGATAATTTAATAACTTTTAGGTCTATATATTTTTGGAATTTTTTTCAGATAATGAATGAAGAGATTCGCAACTAAACAAAGAAATTTGTCACGAACCCACGAACCGCTGGACCACGTTTAATTCGCACTGTAAAAATATCGAACGTCTTAATTGCAATTGTTGGAAGAATTAAAGCTCGCAGCTCGTCGGTAACGTGTACATTTTTAAAGCGCGTCCATCACTGACAAGCTGAAAATGGAGGTCATACAAGTGACATTTACGTGGAAAGAAATAAGAAAATATATGAACGGAAAAGTTATTAAATATATTTGCGCCACCCTGTACCACCAGAAATGTAATTCTTCTTAATCATTAATGTTTACATAAATTATTTTAATATAATTTTTAAATTATTTTAGCTGAAACTGGTTATGACAAAAAATTCATCACCATTTCGCATCAGACTAAAACTGCCGTACCTGCTGTCGAGGTGCATTTACGTCTACAAAGTTGCAGTTCCGTTGGTAATTAATGTCCATAAAATATGTACTCTGTATGTTTGTTGTTTTAATTTTGTTCCAGCGCTGCCGCCGTGCAGACGAAAACACTCCTTGCCAGGCATTTTAGCAAAATCGATGTTTTTAAACAATAAATCATACGAAGGATCTTTGGGTTTAAGCAGTTGTATAATTTGAGGCGACAGTAACTGGAGCAGCTCGTGAACTTATTACAAAAGGGACAATTATCGTATTACAACCTTTTCGAGCTGTAGCTTAAAGAAAGCTTTGGCACGCTTTACACACTTCGAAGCAACTAAACAAATTTAATACCGTGTAACAGCATTTTCAATACAATTACAAAAGTTCTAGTCAGAAGTTGCTAAATAGGAATGTCAACAACGCCTTAAATTCCTGAAGTTATTCTATTAATTAGCAATATTCTAGACGTGGAACTGACCTCAATTTTCTTTACTGCTTAAATTTAATATCGAATAATTGTCTAAATTTCATTTAGTATAATAAAATGTGCAGGCCGGACCATTTGACGGAAGTGTTAACGGTACTAAAAACACAATAAATATTTCGCATACGAAATTTACAACAATAAAAGCAGCGCATAAATAAAAAAAAATTCTTAATAGTGAATGTTAAAAGTGTGAATCAAATGCTTAATGATTACTTAGAAATTGGAATAAAAAACTTTATTAATTATGATTGCAATAAACAACATACATTAAAAATTTTTCATATTTGTTGTTCGAATGATGGTGCTGGTGCTGGTGCCAGCGCTGGCGATGATGACGACGATAATGATGATTATGACGATGGTAAAAGAAAGAAGGAAAAAATAGTTGAAAATGCACCATCACTGACTTCAATAATAAACAGAAAAAATGTTGAGTTATAAAAAGAAAACAAAGAGACAAATAATAGATCGATCGATCGATCCTTCTTTCATACGATGGCATAATTTTTGCCAGCTTCTCGATGTTAATTTTGCTGCCAATCGTACAATTTAATCGTTTGCTTCGAATGTGTGTTCGTTCTATCAATTACTGATGGTACTTGGATGGATAGATGAAAGGATTTTCGGGGGGTTGTTCGCAGAGTGTTTGGTTTCGATTTTTTTTTTTTAAGTTATTGAAATTTAAATTTTGTGATTTACATCAGCACCTGCCAATATGGCCTAATGAAGGAGCTTATCTACGTCTCATCACCGTCCCATGTGACTTACAAGGTACATATAGGTGGCAACTTCTGCTGTTATGTCGGTGGCGACCAAAAAAGGGGTCAAGTCTCTGAGTTGGTGGACCGAAATTCTCAAGGAACATCAGGCTTTAAGTAGACTCCCCTGAACATTCCCCACCCCATCTTTTCTTCCGAAAAACAAAAATTTGTTGCAAAGACATTAGGACCGCGGAGACATTCGGATAACGGCACTACTTCTGGCCTGTGCTGTTATGTTCAAACTATAGCCAGAACGTTTGAGGCCAGGAAGGCAGCTAAACTTCTTTCAAGACATGCTCGTAACAATAATACTGGTAATTAAAAACTCTTTGGCCACAACACACAGCCCAAGATGAATGTCTCGATGGATTAGTTGGTAGAGTATTCGACTAACAGTCCAGAAGTCGTAGGTTCGATTCCCAGCAGAGACATTGTCTTAGCCAAACATTTTTTCAAATAACAAAAAACACAAAACAACACAAAAACCTGTGAATTTGTCGAAGGTATGTACACTGGACACTCAGTTAAATTCTGACATACTCATCCCTGCAATGTAGAAGAAAAATCAATAACGAAACCCGACTCCTTCTTTCCGCCTCCCCGGCCCAGTTCTGGTACACTGCACTGCATATGTAGGGGACGACCACTGAGTACTAGTTCCCAAACAAAAGAAAAAAAAAATATACAATAAGAAATTGTTCACCAGGACCATATCTATGATCAACTTATTCAGCCGTAATATGTTTACGATCGATCACAGAACAAAATAAACATTATTATTACCAACTTTCTTGATTTTTTACCCACAAATCCTTATAAAGAGTAAATTCATCTAATACAAAGAATCTTCGCAGTAAAATGTTTATTCATGTTTAAGTGACTGAAATGAAAGTTGGCATCGAACGACCCGCGCAAAAAGAATGCTCAATATATTGGTTAAATTATGCATTAGAGCAAAAAAAGCGATTGCGTAGTACGAGGATGTGGTATGTGGCATAAACACATTACAATACATTTCATTCAATTGCCTTTTACTACCATTTTTCGTTTCGTTGGATATGGCTGCTACAGCGGCTACACAGCAGCTACTGTCACTACCACAAATTGCAACTTTGTGGCATTTAAAGGCAAAATATAAGTTGTGGTTTTGTGTTATTTATTCTCACAACACACAAGTCATATTCTAATATCAATATGTGTGTAAATCTATTAAACAGTGGCAAAATACGTACATTTCATACTTGTGCCACTACTTTGCGCTTTTTTCACATCCAGAAACGCTTAGGCTGCAGCAGATGATGCAAATATTACAAATGATGCAAATGATGACGATGACTTTGCTAACCGGCTGCTCTTTGTTTCGTTTTTGCTACTTGAGTTTTAAGCTTTTGTTGCCGTTGTTGATCTCAAATGGTAGTGATCATCTTTTTTCTCGATGACTATCCATCTAACTGTCATTTAGTCGTTTCGATTTTGTGTGTTGCGTGCCACCAGTAAATGTTTCTAATGTTTTGCTGCTGCCTTTGTTTTTGGATCTCGTATGTGGAATGAGTAGTATAAATGGTTTGTACGGCAAAAGTGTGTATTAATCGGTAAATTATTGCTTTAGATTTCGCTTGATGGTTTTGTTGCAGATAATGCGGGTTTGTCGGAATACCCTACATAAAGGACAGGTTCTGAGCGGACTAAGCAAATTCAGTGATTTTTATACAACAACCTGCAGGCGAGTTCTTAACACAGATCTTTTAAGGCTGGCGAATTTGCATACATGAGTATCGAGTCTGATGATTCGGATATTTAAATTGTGACACGGTTAAATTGAAATTTCTCTAATATCACTTCCAACGTGTTACCTGCATGTAACTGTGTGTTAGTTAAAAAGCAGGAAAGTTATTTAATACATCCCCTAACGGTCAATGGCTTTAATTTGACTACAACCACGGCCTTTTGGGCACATTGTTTATTCCAAATGAGTGGAAATGAAAATTATTTCCCAATTTTTCTGAACAAAATATTTTAAAACTGTACTCATCAGTGACCTTTCGCGTCAAATACTGTCAAATACTATCAACAAAAATCTCAAATTCATGTGTCAGTGTACGAAGATCGCAGAGAGAAGGCTGTAGTCACCGGTTAGGGCAAGCAGTTGGTCTCCCTTATGGAATAATTCTTTACACTTAGATTTTTAAATGATTATAAAGTTAAGCTTGTCCAACTCAAAATATATCCGCCACATTTTTTTTTTTTTACTAATAAGACATATTTCTGGTTAAATAAATATAAAGAAACCAGATCGATCTGACCCGACCAACATTTTGAATGAATCAAGCCCTTAGAAATTAATTAACTGAGGTTAGTTTTTGGGTTAGTGACAAATTTTGGCATGCAAACCTATTTTAAGTTTCTCTTCAGGGATGCTACTGTATCCAACTAAGTCATTTTCCTTCTGCGATACAGAGTTAGGCCAATATCTCCAGTGACTTGGAACCCTCAACTACCCAGATTGTGGAACTAATTTACAGTAGCACCTTTTACTATGGCCTAATTTGATCACAACCATCTCTAGTTCTGGCTACCCTGCCAGTGTAAGGCACTGAAGGGAACGTCAGACCTCAACCTTACTCCACTGAAAACTCCCCGCCATCCAGCTCTTACAAACAACAGCCCGTTATCAGTATCTATCAACAGACCTTTCCGCGTTTTTAGGCGTAAACCGGAACCAGAATGTTTCAGCGAAAGTAGACCCCTCTACCAATGACATTAGGATTCTTCGTTCTACACATTTTAGGGACGTTTTGGTCCCTGTTCTGCAACTAACCTTTGATTTCCCAAGAACCTACACAACCGAAATCATACAAGAACTTGCTTCTTCTTGCTTTTGTAGGAAATATAAACCGTTTAATTGCTTCACGCTTAATTACCTTTCACGTTACAGGAATAAATAAATCTACAAAATACAATGTCAATTATAATCCCTTTTCGCTTAAATACCCAAACAACAACAACGAAATATGTGCAGGTGAAGATAAAATTTGGCACTGAAATATTGTTGCGGCAAACACTATTTGGCTTATTTGAACAATATGTGTTGTGGCTGCAATCAGTATATTATTATTTTAAACATAATATGGTTAAATTTTAATAAGAATTTTGTCGCCGCGTAACAAAACTATTTTTATCTACAACCATAGACTGAATAATATTATGTTTTATTTAACATATACCTGTTTGCTGATACATATACATTAAGGAAATGTACTTTATAATAGACTCAGCTTCGCATACTAAGGGACAGGGGACTAAGGGACTAAAGGGACCTAAGAACAGGGCGTATTATAACAATTTAAAATTTGTTAAATATGGACCTTAATATTGTTAATGTCGGCAGTGGTGACATCAACATTTCAAATTTTTAACACATGTGTGACTGAGTTTAATGTTTCAATTGAACTTAAAACCGGTTGGCTTTCAGCGCGTTTGGAAAAGAACACCAATTTTGGACTCAAAATTAGTTTTAGGGATGAAACTCATTTTTGGATAAACGGCTATTTTAGCAAATCCAAATTGCCGTATATGGGACAACGCCAACCTACACGAAGTTCACCAGGTGGCATGTCAGCTACTAAAACTGTCTGTTGGTATGGATTATGCAGCGGCGGCATTATTGGCCCGTACTTTATGCCGCAACTCGGAGGTCTATGCCGGCGATTGCTCAAATCCAGCTCGATCTGTGTGGCAGAATTATTGAACATTTGTCACACACATCCCTGCCACATACATTTATTTATGTTGATATACTGGAGTCAATTATAAGTTCACAGTTTCAGCTAAATAAAAGTTAGAAGTGTTTTGTGTGTCCGGCGACTTTCTGTCGTCGGAAAAGGAAATGGAGCAAAGAACTTGCATAAAATTTTGTATAAAAAATTAATTTAACTTTTGAGCGGTTTGAAAAATTAATAGTCAGAAAAATGTTTACGCCGTGTAATGAATTTTTTGGCGAAAAATTGCAGTAATGATGCCTCAGCCGCCATATTCACTAGTTGAGAGCCCCTGAAAATTTTTCCTTTTCCCAGGATACTTGTGAACGGAGATGATAAAGGGGAAGCGAATCGCTGAGAGGGCCCCACAAGTGCATTGTACTTAAGTGGGACTGCTTTGAAGAAATTGATGAATTAACAAATATATTTTACAATAAGAACAACTAAAATTTCCCTTATACTTATGAAAGCCTCTTACTGGGACACTGGACAACATTTTTTAAAGCTGATTTAATATATCAAATCTGAATGTATGTCGAATAAAATAAAACTTTGTGAGAGCTGGTCAAAAAAACCCATTTTAACTTTGTCGAAAAGAGCCCGGTCCACCAGCGGTAATATTCGTAACGTATTTTGCCATCATTAATCAAACTAAAATTTTTTTTAATTAATATCTTCTTTACAGATATCAATTAATTACTTCATCAATCTGTTTGACTATCAAACTTCATATTATGAATTCATAAAGCTAATGGACCTGGACGGTTTTGTGTCTGCCACCTGCCATTGTTGGTCTTTACAACTGCTAGATATTCTCTGCCAATTATGCTGCGACCAATTGTGCTACTGTGCTGATCTCCCCGGGGAGCATGTTTAGCCTTGGCATATATTAAACTGGGGCACATTGATTGTCAACCAAAACTCTAGGAATATCATCTCTGACTTTGATTATTCAGATTCTTTTGAAACGGCACGGGGACCAACATGCCCCCAAGATGCCTTTGGGAGTCCTGGTATTGCTTGAGGTGCCTTACTCTCCTAAAACGACCTGGATAAAAACTAAGGAAGGTGCTTTGCTAAATACCAGAGTAGAAATCTACTATTCAAGTGTCCTCGAGGTGCTGTTTTCTTGCACCAGATTCTGTTCTTCGTAAGGAACAAAACGGTGGGGAATGTATTGGTTACGGCATGATATTCTTTGAGGACTTCGGGCTACCGATACGGATCCTTGGACTTTCTTTTACGGTCGAGCGGACGTCTCCTGATAGCAGGGGAAGATGCCACCCATGCGTGCGTGGGAAGACACATTCGGGTGGTGGTGACCCCTTGTCCAAATGTTGTTTTTCTGGCTTCAGATTAAGCCATAATACCAGGTGCTCATTGCATACTCGTAAGCACGTCTATCATTTGTTAAACACATGATATTTGCATATGTTTATGTATATTTTGTACAGATAAAGGTGCTCTCCAATCGACTTGGCTTTACTTAAATCTTGTAGTATTTCAACTTTCGTGGAGAGAAAATTTTATGCACTTTTACAATCGACCAACGAACGGCCACTGAGATATTTGAATGCTACTGGGTAATCATATTCCATGTCAAATGTCTAAATCATGATCCGGCAATATTTGTTTTGCTTGATGTTATAAATTAACGATCGGCGATGTATTGCATGAAATTGAAATATTTATTGATGGCAAAATTGTTCTATTTATTGGAAAATACTCATAAAGGTAGAATGTTCAAAAGAATTGGTTGTGCTGGTTGGAAAGATTTGGGTTAATAGTTTGTTAGAGAGAGAGTTGAACAGATGTGTATCAGGTTGGTAAAATTGGCAGGTCTCCAGACTTTTATTTATGTATGTTTTAAGATAATGAATTCAATTAAGACTGATGTTGGCAGTACACAGCGTAAGGCGAACGCAACTGCTAAAAGCGCTGCAAGGATATGTCACATACGCTTGCAAGAATCCTGTCTTTCAGTTGGATAGAAAAAAATTAATATAGTAAAGAATTTGCACAATGGCAACGAATTAAGGGCGCGTTTACTTTGAAAACAGTGAGATATGAGGCCTCCAGAACTTTTTGAGCAACCGAAAGCAAAGGTTTCATTCTGAAAAGATTAATATAATGTTGAGAGTTTTGCGCGGAATGCTGCCAAAATATAAGTAAAAAAGAATCTTTTCACTTTTTGATGAAAAATTGCTGGCTTTCTGCGCCGTTTTTATGTAAATCATATTTTTTTATTTAACAAGAGACCCTAAATTGCGAAGCTTTTTGCTTGCCTGCAGAAACACCCAGACATTTTGAAGTTACGGCTGTTCGTGGAGCACTCTATCAACTTGTCGATCGAGATACTGAGATATAAAATTTATCTGGCAACATTATCTTTTCGTGAAACTAGGAAAACTCATCCCCCTTATCAGAATTGAACAAGCCGCCAGTCAAAATTGATTAACAAATATTCTTGTCGAAATTCTTAAAGCCTTTGACCTTGCTTTTGAAGGGAAGCAGTCAATTGTAGTCTTTTCGATAGCAGTTCCGATAGAAGAAGGCAACAAAATTTGATGGTGATATCTCGCAACCTTATGAAACATTTAATTTAATTTAATTTGTTTTTTTATTTACATTATAATTCCCACTAAACGAATAAGGAAAACAGATCAACTGTTCTTATGGTCAATTTAACAGGAAAAATGTTAAAACTGTAGCATGTTAGTGTTTCCATTGAAGTTTATGGTGTTTCAACATGAACATGCTTTGAATGTTAGTTTTTTTGCAGTTTTTATAGTTCTTCTTCTATTGATTTAGCAATTTTTCCCTACATTCAGCAGGAATTTATGCTATTTTAGGAGCAGTTAAAGTTATTACAACTGTAATTAGTACAGGATCAACACGAATTACTCTTGGTCGAATACCGTTATTTGTTCGATCAGTTGCTAGTACAGCTTTATTAATTTTATTACGGCCTCATATCCATTAATTGGATTAAACATCGGTGATAGTCATTTTGAATACTATTCCTGACGTATTTCTTCGAACTTTGTTACACAAAGTTCTGGTAAGTTTACCCTTCCCCTCACAGATATTTCCTCCATTGCACTCTTTCCGATAATGTTAAAAAATTTTCATTTTTATTGCAGTTTTTGCCAAAATTAAAAAATAGGCGTAACACTTACGCAATCACCATAAATTTTTGCTCAACTACTATGACACTAATAAATCGTTGGCAACCTGAAAAAAGTTTTTGTGCGTGCCAATAATTGTGGTGTATTAACTATCAAAATACCAGGTACCTCTTTGAAGTTTGAAATTTAGCATGTGGACAGTAGTCGTAATCACCCAAATAAGCATCTGTGTGCAACAGCGTATAATTAAGGCGTCATTCAATTGCTAATGAGCCGCTAATCATAAGGCAGTTAAGAAGACGTTAAAAGTCTACCAAACCGCCAAGCAGATGGACTTAGACTAACTGACAAAAGCCGGCCAAATTCATACCTTTTAACACGAGCTGCAGTCGAATACGTTTGTGTTAGAAAACGAAACACCCTCTTAAAACAGCTTCTGTGAACTCTGCATAAAATTTCTTGACTCAAAGGCACAATTCGTTACAAATGGGCTGTCCATCCGAATACTTTGTCTGCTTCAAAATGACTTTGTATTGTTGGAAGGGAGAGATCGGTTAAATTAGTGACAACAAGATGTGTCCGAGAGAGGAGGATCGTTTAGTGGTAATCAGCTTATTGGCAGTTTGCTCTTAAAATGAATGCCTGAACACAACTGGAAATGCAATTTTATCACAACAAAAACGTACAGTTTTCTTCTGTGCAGTAATTTAAATTGTGTTGAACAATTGGATTTCTCTTTATCGTAAAAACCGAATGTTGAAATAACTGCAGTTATGACAATCATGTGTTAGGTTCAGTTTCCTTAACTGAGTAGCTGCAGGCTCTTACAGTTTTTTGGAATTTTGCTAAACATTAATTTTCTTTCCTTTTGCCAGCTTTCGTGAAATTTTTTAACTTCTCCGGCTTGTTGTCAGCTGATTTGAAATAAATATATTTCCCTTCTTGATTAAGGTTAAATCTGGGTATTCGAAGAACGAACTACAGCCAATGCAGCTCTTCCGATAGTGACTTCTAGGTTTGACAGTTAGTACAGATTATGTTATTCCAACTGGACTTGTCAAAGTTATTGTCAGTTACTCAGCCTGCTGAATCATAGTCGCGTTCTGCGTTCTTTGGTAACTTTATTGCCGTCATGAACGTGGTACCACTAGAACTATTTGTAGAGTGCTGTTATACTAGAGTCCTTCAGTTAAATAAACAATGAAGGAAAAACGCGAGATCTGTTGGAAATATCGTCATTGTTCGTGATAAAATAAGTAAACGATTATGAAAGCAAGAGTGGACGTTTCATACATTTCAATGAAAAAAGCTTCAACTGCCTTCCATGATCTCCCTTTACTCCGATTGCACAAAATATCTCATTTCTACCCCTCCTTAACTTCGGTACCAACCGTAAACATTTTTTATTTCTATTTTTCCTTTTTTGAGTGAAACTCTAACTCCTGCCTCTTTTCTCTTTCCCTGTTTCTTATACTTGTTTAACGGACCCACGGGAGTAGGACAATTGATTTGTTGTATTTTCCAGCGACCTGTCATCGTTATCTAAACTACACCTCGATCACAAGAACTCGTCCTTTCAATAGCAACAAATTAGATAATTTTGTGCAAAAAAGAACTTCTATTGATGTAGAAGCTGAAAGTGAACGGCCACATCAACGACGTGTGTTCAGTGATATAGTCAACAAATTACCCTTAACTTAGTCGGAAAGTCATCTTCAGCAAATTTTTGGATACCTCAGCGATCACAATTGTTGAATTAGTGACGCTACATCGAGCATTTTTCAAGAGCGATTTGAGGGCAGGCTCAGCTCGTTTGCAGCTTCTATGAACTGACCACTGAGGCAGCGCCATTTAACATTGTTGCATTTTTGTGAATAAGCCAAGAATCGCAAAGTCGGTGTATGCCATCGGAATGATCTATTCACCAGAGTCGCAAACTTAGACATTTCAGATGTAGGCCTCCCAGCCTGTTATACAGAATGTAATCGATAGAGTTTTGAAGCCTGAAAAAAATGTTGATGAAACTTTACTCACACTTAGAGTAGCCTGATTTAAACGTATGAAGCGTTCAATGAAAGCCGATTTAAAACTTTTAACTTTTGCTTAATTACAATTGCAGCACACGTTTCTGTCCCATATGTCATTGCACTGTTCTCTATCATTTCCTCTAAACTGTTCTGAGCCAGTAATCCAATCGTAATAAGTGGAATTGAGCAGCAACTACCACCTGAAATGTTTTAAGTGGCACTTCGCGTAGAAGAAGAACAACGCGTTGGGTGGTTGGCATACGGCTGCACATGAGTAAGTCAGAATTTACTATTGACTTCTACTACCAGTATTGGAAACTTCAACTTCAGCTTCAAGTGCGAAAGCTGAAAACGAAACTAGAGGAATTTTTGCTTTTCGGCGTTAAAAGGAATTCATAACTTTACCAATATACGAGTCTCGTTTGCACAAACTCGACTGTTCAAGGAATCGGTTTTGTTTTTATTAAAGTCTAAGAAGCACTTGGCAGCAAGTCTTATAAAAGTGCACAAAAAATAAATGAAATTCGTAGTCGTGGCTTATTTTCCAACTTTATGGTCTTAAAGGCTGGCAATGGTTATTATGTGGTACTTCCTTTTAACGATCCTGCGTTTGTGTCTCTACAAAAACACTCGAATAATTTTAATTAGTTGAAAGTGTAAAAAAAGAAAACAAAATAATATTTTGCTTCCAAAAAATGTAAGAAGCTCATTGCAATTTCAAGAAGCCAGTTAAGGACTATTTGGAAGCCCACTATAGCAATTCTTTTACGAATATTACTAGTCTTTGACCGATTGGCTGTTCTGCTTACAGGCTAGATATATCATTCAACGATGTATATAGAAGTTTCATTGATGAGAGGAAATGAAAGATCTTCTTACTTGTTGTTGCCCAGTTTTCGCAAATATTAAACTTAAGATACCAGGTAGTAGATGAATTGCGGGGCGCATAATTTATCTATACGACTGCCAGTATAAATAAGGAATATATATTGAAGTTTTCGGTCACACAAGCATATGGCTGCTTAAGACTCAGAATAAAGATAATATAAAGAAACGCTGCCAATACAATATAAATTTATCAACCACCTATTTTCAGATCAGCGTGAATTTTCGATGCCAAATAGAGAGCCGATCAGTTACGGGTGAAATTCCTGATTGTTGAATCGAGCAGAGTTTCAGATGGTTTTAACATAAACGTCCACATAAAAGCAGTGGAAGTATTCTTGGAGTATGTTAATTTTTCAATACAGTTCAGGTTACCTAATATCGTGGGATATTATCCCTAAACTAAAAAAAAAACACCGTCTAACATTTGTAATTCCACGACCTGAAGATTTCTACGACCATGAGATAGCCAACGGCATTCTCTCCAAACAACAGTCCCATATCACTTGCTCCTAACAAAACTACTCACAGGAGGTTCACAGTCATGAATTTCAGGTTATCGATAATTATTTTAGTCATGCCTGAAAATTGCCACGATAGGAAACATTTTTGAGAGTAAAAAGGAGTTACTCATCTCTTCAATCTTACAAGAGCGCAGACTTGAATAGTTGGGAAATCGTTTAAAGATCTGTGTAAAAAATTTTAAACATTCTGGTTGGTTCTCCCGAACTATAAACTGTGGATCTGAGTAATTTGAGTCGCTGAACATAAAAAGCTGTGGGAACCTATTGACAGGGTAAACGCATAAATAGCCATGACTTATTACTGCTGCTAAAATTAAACAAACTCAAACATTTTATATGAAATTTCAGAATAACCGGTCTAAAAATATGCTGCATTTCGGAATTGCTAGTTGAGCCTCAACTGACATTGCACAGCAAGAACCTTCATCGTGAGTAACGTGACCTAACTTTGAATATGTCCAATCACTCACACTCGTGTCGGAAGCCCTAAGTTCTTACTGACAATATTTTTTGGGGGTATTAAACTAAAATTAAAACCAGAAGCCTTTTCGCTGTAAATACACCTCATAAAATAAATGACTTGGAAATTCATTTATAATTTTTCAAACGATCTTGTGCCAAAAACAAAATAGCAAAAACAAAGCCAGCGCTGCAAGTACGGTTATACTCGTACTTAGTTACTTAAGGTTCTAGTTTGATCGTAAAATGTTTTAAATTGTTCAAACAGTTTCTATTTAAAGATCTGCACAAATATTCTGACTCAGTTGCTGAGTGGTACGTACTACCGTTTGAGGTGTTATTGACTTCTTCGGCTCTGCTGGTCCATGCAATTCATACTCGTATTGTTTGTTGGTGTGTTGGTGTGTGTGACTGTGTGTTTTTCTTTCGGTTGCCTTCACATTTATTATTCAGCGTTAAACTTGTCACTTGTGTTTGCGAATACGTTTTCTGTGGCATTAACTTCCTTTAGTGCAACAAACTTGTCGCATTTCATTTTATTTCATTGCACTTCATCGTGTTTTCGTATGTATGAAGTGACTTTCTGTCTGTCTGTCTCTCTGTCTGACTGTTTTTCTGTTTGTGGTTGTGCTCGTATTTGACTGGTGCTAAATTGTCTAGTTAATTTGGGGCGTGTCAGTTTATAAATCTTTGTCTGGTCAAGCCTACTTAGTGTTTTTCGTTTATTAAGAGTCTGTCGCATAAATTGTTAATAATTTGCAAAATTGAAAATCAATAATCACAACATAGAATTATGACGTAATTTTATCGCGGCATATGAACAAAAAATTATATATAACACGTAGTTTAGCAAAACATGCGAAAGTTGCAGCACTTGCCAGAGTGCAAGTTTGCAATAGGCAATTTATACTTCCGTTAACTGGCGCACCAAAGTGATATCTGGTATTTGTATTCTATTAAAGCCATTTGGGCATTTCATATTAATTCAACACAATTTCTAATTGAAATCAAATTGCTACTCATTCATAGTGACCATTAATTTCGCTCAAATGGAGAGTATTCAAACCAATGAGTCTCCCAAGGCGAACTGCAGTTCGATAGTTAATAGCGCATATCGGCATATCGACATACGAGTGTGTCGTGCTGGCTGTAATTTATTCTTTAACAACTGAGAAATACCCAAAGCCTTTGCCAAACTTCTAGGAACGGGTATATCGTTCTAGAATTCATAAAAATTATAAAATTGTTTTCTAAAAGGCGTACTTGGATAATGGACAACCTTCATTTTTACGGTCGTGGTAATTGTCCTAGCGAAGAGATGTTCACGGCCGCAAATATGCCTGTTGTTAATGTTCTATTCGCAGAAAGGTCGTGATTCGACTGATAAAATAGTTAAAAGACGTTTGTTTGCTAAATTATTATAAGAATATTGGAATGTAAAGTGATCGTTATATATAAAACTATGATCAGATTTGAGGCCTATTCCAAGATGAGTTCGGTGACAAAATTTATAATATCTGCCGCAAACATTATCACTATCAACTTTCAAGCACCGAGCGTTTCTCAGGCAGGAAGAATTTGATATCGCAATTTGATTCGCCTGCCTAGAAGTTAAAGGATGCGTGTACGAGTACGTTACATGGCTGCTGGATATAAAGTTATCCGTATATTCCGCAAAGAAGACTATGTTCACATATGAGGCCCAACACCCCAATTTGGCGAATTTGTGATGACGAAATTCAAGAACCGTTTTCCATCGCAATTTTGTGTGGCCTTCGGGCGGGCATGTTCCATGATTTTTGTTATGTTAGAACGTCGTTAGCTGCGCTATAAAGTAAGTCGCGAGTTTCAAAACACCAAAACGTTTTATGCCCTATTCTTCAGTCTGTAGTCACATTAAGTGACTAAGGCGAACTGGATATCGTGAGATGTGACAGCGGCAGACATTTGATTTATGTTACATTTCTTACGTAACGGAATCGACAGGTCTTTTCAACAAATAAACAGTTTCGGTGATACTCGTATCTCATGCACATTTTGATTTACATAAATTAAAGATAAAAATCATAATGAAATCATGTTTTTTTTTTTTGATATGAAACAATAATGAAGGAAAATGATTCAATACAATTTTTACTCAGTGAGCAGGAAGTGTTTATTTAACATGTTTTCATATCAAAATTTTATATTAATCAAACAGCACTTTTAATGCAAACAATATTCCTGAAATTTATTCAACTAATAGACTTATTAATTGAACGAAATCAGCTGTGAGAAATTGAGGTCCAAAATGATATTTAGGTGAAGAACAGTTGTCCGCGTCAAGAACGCACCGCCTGCCAATTCATTTCAAATAGCAGATAAATTCTATAACAACAACTAATTTCAGTAGCTGAAGACTTTGAAATATATTCATATATATTTTAAATGCCTTTCTCAGCCTCAGTATTCTGCGCAATATTTTTAAAGATTTTACAATGAACAAAACGCAACCTTTAAAATGAGAACTCTACAGAGTTTGAGTGAATATTGAGCGTCATTAAGTTTTGGCCACTTAAAAACTCGTAAAGACTAGACTTCACTTGAATATTTCAGACAAACTTCAGTTGTGGAAATAAAAACCAAACTTGAAGGCTGCATGTTAAAACCTAAACGAACGCCACTAAATGTCTTGAGTGATTAGGAAATCTTCGTAAAATTTTCGACTAAATGCACTACATACATACATACAGACATACACTGTACCTGCGCGTACATTAACGTTTCGCCAGTTGTGGTAAAAACAGTTTGAAATTGTTTCGTTTTGCGTATCAAATTTAAGAAAACAAAAAAGTCAAGCAAATATTTTAATTGAATTTTTTCCCCCGTTTTTGATCGGAATAGATCACCTGAAGGCTCTTCTCTTAAATAATAATGAAATAAAATGGAAATACAAAAATATTCGCTCAATGGTTAGCGGTTGATTTTGTTGCGACTCTATGGAACAGTGGGCAAAATTGTCAGATTTTGTAGGCAGCATTGAAAAAAAAAAATTCTACGTCCAAAATATGAAATTCTTTTGTTATTCTAGTAGGGCTTCTAAGAAACTGTTCTGTCGTTTGTAATAGACTTGAAACATGAATGATTTCGTGTCTGGAAGAAAGACAATTCGTTTTTTCCGATACATATTTGGAACTGGAACAAAATAGTATCTGCAGTTTCTTTAGATTGTAAGAATTTTGTTTTGAAATTTATTCAAAGAACACGATGGCCGCATTAAAAACCAGCAACATGCAGAATATATCGTATGACAAATTTGCGCTAAATTGTTTTGCGCAAGAATAAATATTGCCATCGCTTCATCATCCAACTCCTCCACAGCTTTGCACATTATCGATTCCATGTCGCTCCTACAACAGCTGTTACACAACACATTTATATCATAACCCATTAGAAACGGATTCTGTAGCTTTGGCAGGGCCGCAACCCGAGTTTCAGCCTGTAGTTTAGGCAGAAGTAGAAATTATTTACTTTCTGGATTAGCAACAACGTAATTTTACAATTAAAATTTCAAGGACGACAAAATAAAAATCTTCAATGATTAAAAAATCCCGCACCGATGTTACAAACCAATACTAAAAAAACCTGCTGTATGACAATTTGTTCAAATAAAAGTCGTTTCGACTATTATTAACAAAAAAATTCAAACAGGAACAGTTTCAGGGATGATAAATTAAATATATTTAATGATTAATAATCGTAATCGATATATAAAGTTTCTTCGTTAAAGAGAATTCTGGTATCCAGAAACGCAATAAAACATCAGCTCCTTTCACTATTCACATGATCACTATTTATTATTTCGGACTAGTAGCAACTCTGTTGAACTAAAGTTAAGCCCATAATTAAGCAGAGGCACACGGGAATAAATAATCAGCAAATTGTATTTCCTTTTCAATAATATTATATTTATTAATAATAATCATCTTTTAAACAGCTTTCTGCCTAAACTGTCATATATTTAAATTTTAAATTGATAAAGTTGCTTTAAGCGAGAAAACAAAAAGTTGCGAGACACTCTTTATAGCACTTAAATTAAATTTCCAGGTGCCCGTTTCTACAAAACATAAATACTGGATGTGACCTAGTGATACTAATGAAATCTAATAGAGGAAACTGGACAGTTGCCTTTTCCTAATAAGACAAAAGTTTAGCTGCATGTCGCTCCCTGTAACAGTAAAATACTATGTTTTCCTTAGAGCAACAGCTACGAGTATCACTTGTCGGATCAGGTACTTGCTAGTAGAGTCTAGAGGTATTGAATTCCTACTTCCATAAACATTTTCTGTGATGGAACTAAAATTCCAATAATTAATGCAAAATTTTATGTGTATTTTCATAGATATTGAAGAGAATTTGCAATGAATTTTAAATCAATTAAAGTATTTTTTTTAAATTCATTTCAAGTTCAAATTATTTTGGACCGAATATATGCCTTAATATTTGGCAGGATAATCAGCAAATTAGTATTTAGAATTTGCTATTGCAATCTAGTTCTAAGTTAAACCTTTCTTAATATGAAACTCTTAAATTGATGGGCATTACTAATGGTTTACGATATACGACAGACTCCTTTCCCGATACGAATAACATGAACAAGGAATTGTTCATTGTTCGATACTGAAGTACTAGACGTTTTCAACATTTATGAAAGTGTTCGGGTTTCGCAAATCTAGCACGGTTCGACCAAATCATAGTACTAGTAAAGTACAAAACAACATTTTTAACAGAGTTGAGCTAAAGCTGGATATTTATAGACGTTAAGAAATAATTGTTTTTTATTTTTATTACACCACTGTTCTTTATTTCATGTAAATTTTATTGTAATTCACATTGAAGTAAATGCAACTTTTCTGCAACTGTCAAGCTGTCAAAAGATTTATAACTGCCTTTAACCTAAAAAAGAAACAAACGTGAAATAAAATATTTCTTATACTGGATACAGATGTGAATTCAAACCAAACAACAATATTTATTAATAATTTTAGGATTGATATTAATATGTAAATGTTTTGCATACAAAATGTCATTAAAACTTTTGAAGTATTTTAATTTGTTTACATGGGTTTTTATGGAACAAGAGAAAAATCTGCTTTATAAGCCAAACGTTTGCCCAGTGAAACTCTACTGACTTCTTACCGGTATTGCCATCAGTGTGCTTTAGAAATTCCTGTGCTTGTTGCTGCACCAACCAATGCCACTCTCGGCTAACAACTTCTTTGAATAAATATGTATGTACATACAGAAGCACACATGAAATTGGAACAAGAAACCTACCAGTAAGTTTCTATAATAGTGCCCAACACTGTTATATTTTAATCTATAATTACACAAATAATTGTAACACAATGTGGCCCTTATGACACTACATTTGTCCTCCATTAACTGATAGAAAGAAATAGTAAATGCTGAAAAGAGCGAGCGACAAAGAAATGTAAGCAAAACATTTGTTTTTTGCTTATTTTTTAAGTGCTGTCAACGTTTCGTTTATAAGAAAGCGCAAAACTGACTAGAAGAAAAGCGGTAAATCACTTAAATTGGCCATAAATCGCGCGTTAATGCTGGAAGCTGGAAAGTTTTACATATTTTCAGAAAGACTCTTATCGATAACTTTCGTAAATTTTTTCACAGTTTTCTATTTTGCTTAATATATCCGAGCTCTTTGCACTTGGTAATTCTTCATATATTTTCACTGTTCTCCAAAAGAAAGAAAGAACAAAAAATCTTCAAAAGATTTGATTAATCCGCTAAAATCCGATACTCAAACCCACAATTATAGCGGAACCACCGTAGAAGTATTTTTTCATACAGAATCTGCTCAAGTCGTCAAAGTTCCAATAGAACTAATTTCACAAAGTTAAATACATACTCCCAGTCACCCAGAGATGTCAACATTTTGCTGATTTAGAGCGCTGCTCTGAATTTACCCTTTTCGAAAAAAACGAGGAAAAATTAAGAAAACATGTTCACGATCCTCACCCACAGAATGGACAACTGCCATCTTCAAACTTAGACAAATATGTATGTATGTACATATATATGCCCGAAATCAACCACTATCGTTTAGAAATTGTATCAGACGCTAACTGGTTAACAATTAGTGTATAAGTCCACCTATTCATTCAGCTCGCCTACCATCAGGTCAACAGGTACCAATGTTACATCCAACATGATTTCCCTCTGTAGCGAGCAGAAGTCTTGTTCTTGTAAGTCTCAAACTTTTTGGACTCTGCAACACCATAGATATTAAAACCCCAAGTATTTTGTGTAATACTACAAAACGCCGACCACACTACTCCAGCCTTCACTATAGCATATTTCAGATAGTTCTAGCGAGACCTAATCTAACGATTTCTTCCCACTCTCCAGCTTTTATGTAAAAGAACGCAATGCGAATAAAAATGTTTTCGTTCGCCTCTTTTATGATATCAGGAATATATATACATATATATATATATATATATATATATATATAACGTGCCCTTGTGTCACTGTTCCCGTCTCTTTGTATACTCCAACTCCCTTATCGTTATCATACATCAGGATTCTAGTTCGAAAATAGTCCCTGATTATTGAAGCTTGAACAATGTTATCCTACTAAAAGTGTTTTCAATATTCATTCTTGGATATTGGATATTCTTTGGAACCATTCTTCCAACTTTTGTCTGCCTTACAGTGCGTCTTACGGTATCAACAGCCTCTTTAATAACGTGTCGAGTGGGAGACGACAGAAAGACGGGTATCTCAAGGTTTCCCATTCTTGAGTCGTAGCACAAGTTTTTACCTTTCGAAATTGATGGAAAAGATTCAGGTATGTGGTTATATACATGTACATATATGTGATGGGGTAGGGCGGGTGGCTGGAAGTCATAATGGACTAAAGATTGTCTTTCTTCTGGCATTCCCAAGTTTTCGAATATCTAGAACAAAAAACTTCCTGCCAACGAAAATCTTTTGTTAAAAAACCGTATGACAGAAGAGTTGGCGGTACATTCCTTAAGAAATCCCTAAGAAACTTTTTATGGAAAGTCTTAAACCTTTTAAAAAAAGAAAAATCTGTTGCCTTTTTGCAGATTCACTCTAAAAGTTGCGTTTATTTACCCATAACAGCGCCTAAGGTCGACCTTTGAAATAATCTTAAGTCATTATTAATTTTTTTTTTTTATATTTTTGCTTTTATTTGCATTTTATTTATCTCTCTTTTTGTATTTAGTTTCAGTTTATTTGTCATTCCCCAAAAAATTTATATAAAAAAAATTTGCTTAAAATTGTAACAAAAATGATGCTACGTGATTGATAATATGGCGTGACAGACAGCGTGTCGGCAACTTAAGGAAGGAATTTCAAATACTCATTTAAATGTGTCTTCAAGTTTTGTTTGACGTTGAAACAAAAACATTTTCAATCTGATGATAACAAGTTTTTAAAGGAGCAAATCGAAAAAAGAAAACAAAAGAACATGCAGCGTCAAAGCAATGCCTTCAAAGAATGTGTTCACCATTGGCCTGTGGGACAATCTGCTTAAACCTTAAATAAAAATTGGACCCACTCTGGAACTGTAGTGATCTTTTCAAATCACTTCATGTCTCTTTTGAACTTTTCGATCTTTCCAAAGCATAAATTTCTCAAATTGGTAGTTTGTTCTTTTTTAGGGACACTTCAGTCTGTCGGCAGTCGAGACTAAACTTGTAACTGTTTTTGCTTTCTGTCTTTTGATGCTTTTCAGAGGACATCGTATTACATATATAGAAAAATTTTCGTGATAAGGCAGGGATAATGATAGACAGACATTTTTGAAACGATTGCAATCATGATCGTATTTATTGTAATTTTCAAATAAGTAAAAGTCGTCAGTTTCGTAGATAAAACAGTTTTCAAAAATGCTTTCTTCAAACAGAACGTAAAAATTACAGAAATACGAAATAGAATTTGATATCCAAAAATATTTCATTAATTTCGAAAGACAAATATTTGGAATTTGATTACCATATGGAAGAAAAAGTTAATGTAGTTTTGTGATATTAAATTCTGTACATCGACTGAGACCGACTCATGAGTCCATTTATTTCTATAATAACTTAGTTTTCATTCGATTTGAGGTGTGATCCCCTGAAAACGAAACTACGACTTTTATAAAAATATTGATGGGTGTAGTAATGCGACCAAATTTTCCAAAAATATTGTAAATGACATGTTTGTTCACTTGCCCTGAGGAGTAGGTCAAGCGCCGCGTCTTTGGGGCCTCATACCTTCTGCCAGCCACCTTCTGGCCACTTCAGAAGCCAAGGCACTTTATTTGATGACCTGAACCTCAAAAGAGCATCAAGTCTTAAATACTCACAGGCTCGATTTTACCATGTAGGTCCCTTTTGAAAGACAAACTAGAAAGCAAAACAAGTCACAAAGAAGCACGCTGGTCCTTATTTTTTAAATTAATACTTTGTAAACTGTTTGGATATAACAATATTCTCTTTTAATTGGCCACAGAATTGGGTTAGTAGTGCCCTTCCCTTTTACAGCAAGCCGGATATACTGTAAAATCTGTTCATTGGAAAAATATTAATTAAAATATCTAGATTAGATTTTTATCAGCATTTCTATCGTGGCCTTATCTACTGGTATAAGAGTCCACGTATGGACTTATCAACGGCTCCTAGTGGCTTATCAGCACTCAGATCTCAACTTCTCGTATATGGCAATCTTGGATCATGTAAAAGATCTGACTATTTAATCCCTCAGTCAGTCAGCGGTTCTCTATATAGCGGCAAGACATCTGAAAAAAAGAAGTCAATTGAGTTCGGTTGGTTCATTTCAGAAATCGCAAGATGAATAAGGAATAGCTCCTTTGAGATTTGAAAATAATATTGTGCTGGATTTATCATGCCTGGGACTCATGCGATTTAACATCTTATTTTCAGTTTTCAAATTCACACATAAAAAACATTCCTTTTTTTATATTTAATTTATGATTGACAGTCAAGGAATGAATTTTATCCCATAAAGAATCGCGTGAAACACTTCTTCGTAGTGTTTGTGTGTAAGTGTGTATGTGTTACTTTAAATACCTTTTATACGAATAATTAATTAGTGTCAAATAAAAGCTGCCCATTTCTTTATACAAACTTAAATTCCAAAGAGAATTATACGATTTCAACATAAACTAATGATTCATGGCTAAAAAAGTTGCAAGATCGGGCCATCCTGTGATTTGGTGATTTGAAAAGGAACCTTAACAGTAATGGATATCAATTTTTGAAGGTTGAAAATACCTACTGAAAATAAATTTATCAACATCTGCTATTTGTTCTCCACAAAAAATAACTGTTATTTTGAAACTAGTTTCCTAAGAAAAACGTTATTTGGTTATTATTTTGTAATTTATTGGCGCTTCTAATCATTTTTATTAAAAATTGCAAACATATTTTCTGAAGAGGTTAAGTTTTTTTTTATAAGAAAGAAATTATTAAAGGTATTTTGCATTTTAACATTTTATGCAGCTTCAATAGTTGAGACTTTATTTTGCTGAACTTGAACACAATAGCAATTTTGCCAGTGCCATTTTCCTTCAAAGCCTGAAGCAGAGGCTTGAGACTCCGAAGAACAAGAGGGTATAATGCTGCCTAGATTACAAAGAACTGAGTGAAAGCTACTCAGGTACATCCGAAAAACAGTTAATATGAGCTGAGCGCGATACAAAGAACACAAACGGCGTTCACATATACAAAACTGTCCGAATATAGATAAACCTCCTGCTTGAATATTTTGCATAGAAAACAACTGAGGACCTGGGAAAAGCATATAACTGAATACCAAGTGAGACTTTCAGCCAGAAACAGCAACCAAATTATAAACGCAGTCAAATTTAAATGTTTTGCAATGGGTCCTCGTTGAACCTTATAATGCAAGATACGAGTTATTTAAATACTAGATCTAGGCGATTGTATTAGCCTTCCAAATTAGATCATTCACTTCGAGAGTTTATTTGGCCGTGGTGGCCAAGTGGGGCAGGGGCAGAGTATATATACACCTGAGCCTCAAGAAGCCCCTACATGAAAAAATGGCGAATTGGTCGTGCAGAATGTCCAAAGTGATCTAAGCTGCAAAGATAATTTCTTTATGAAAATCAGGATGACCTTCAAACTACTACAGCATCCGCTCATTCCGCAAAGATATGTCGTTGCCTTACAGGTCCCAGGTCAGTTGAATTTCGTACACAAAATTCGTCAAATTGTGGGATAGGCAAATCCAATTTTATTGTCAGCTTTGCGAAATGGAAGTCGGAGAGTTCTGTATACTCTCAGAGTGCGCAGGAAAGTTTAAGGCAAGTGCCTTCTTCCAACATCCTTCAAATATTGAGTAGTTGTTAACTGACCCCCTGAATCAAACTTTTCTACACAATCTCGGCAGAATGGTTATGGGGAACGTAAGTTGATGGAAGTGCACGACATGTTGCTTTAAAAAACTCCATTTTTATTTAAAAAAAAATGGTTTTATCATTTTCCAAAACAGTCTGAATAAATGACAGCAAAATTTTACAGCTTCAACAATTTGACTGCTGTAACATTTAACTTTAACTTTTTTGAACCATTATTTTTGTAATATACAGTTTTGTATAATTTTTTGGGTGTAATTTTGCCTATAGCTTTAACTTGTTGATGGAAATTTCTGTCACGTGTTATTCGAAATTTTTATTCACAAAATAACAAACACAATATTTTATTATCGCTTTAAGGTTATATTATTAATTATTTATTTAAAAGATTAATAGAGTTAACAGATCTTATAATAAAACTTCGTGCGGTCAGACCGTCAACAGTTTTTCGCTTCTTAAGTTTTGAAACTAATTTAATTAATCAAATTGCAGTTAATTGTTCACTCAGCACTCAGCGAAATACGTTCGTAGTTCCGAATAATAGGGATAACCATGATTGACCGATTCAAAAAACGAAAAATATGAAGTCGATGTAAAGAAACGTTTCCTTCTGGTTAATCGACTTTGCCGGTTGCTAATCGAGGGCCCACTGTACTTGATATTGAGAGTATTTTGCACTAAAAATTGGGTCGGCATTCTCTATTACTTAAACGAAGGGAAAAGGGTGTGAGAATAATTGCCTGTATTACAATTTGTTGACTCAGTCAATTTCAGTCTCATTAAAAATATTTCAATATCACCAGAAGATGGCGTTGCCGATTCAGATGCTGCCAGTTCATTTCATTTTAAATTCATTGGTGCTGTCCATTCTTCCATTAATGTTATGACTGAAATGCCCATCACTATGCCATGAAATGCACGTTAGAGGCCCCCAAAATATTTTCCATGTTATTTAATACCAATTAATTGGCCCAATTCACTTGCAAGTTTTTGCTTGTTACTCCAGTTGAAAAGTCAAACAAGATTTCCGCTTAGAAGTTTTGAATTTCGGTTCAAGGAATTTTTCTGCTCTCTGTGAAATGTAGCTGTAGATGGCAAAAATATGACAATAAATCTTATACACACACACACATATTCATGTATGTATATGAGCTCAGCTTTGAAATAAAATCATGAATGCCGTGTATTATGCCATTCAGTTGCCCTGTGTGCAAAAGTCTCACACATAAATCTAAAATATTTCGTCTACGCACAAACTCTGTCATATTGTCGTCCTAATTGAAAGTACAACTTTGCACGATGGTGTTTTAATAAACCAGGCAGAACTCGAATACAATCCATGTGACATGCCATACATTTTAGTAACATTATTTGTTACTAATTGAAAACAAGTTATTAAAATTCTTGTCACCTTAACTGCAACACCACAAACAAACTAAATGAAAAGTCTGGGATTGAAAACCAACCAAAAAAAAAAAAAAAGAAATTGCAAAAAAACATGGAAAACATTGTAAAAACAACAAATTTACATGCTAAAATAATTGAACATACTTGTAACAACAATTTTCAATTCCTGTTGCAGCAAAAGAAAAGAAAAGAAAAGAAAAAATAGAATACGAGTATTAAGAAACGGGCTAAGTTCGTTCTGACTCGAACCACTACAAGTACACATGTTGTAGTGGTTGCATGTGTTGCATGTGTTGCATGTACTTAAGTTACAAGTACAAAGTTATAGTTACCAAAATTTAAAGCTGCTTAAGTGACTGAGTTGAAGCCACCATAAAGAGAAAGAATGAAAGAAAAATTTGCCATGAGGATTGGAATCAATAACACGAGCTAATCTCCCAGCTTACAACACTTAACCCAGGTAAAGCGCAATCGCCAGGAAATTGCCTGGATTACATTTGGCTTTGTGGTGGTTAAATTAGTTGCTGTGGTCTGGGATGTGTGTGTTCAGTTGGTAGTAGAAAGAGGTGGAGGCCATATCATGTTGGAGGTTGTAAATTGGCTAAGCACAACTTGGCTTAAACTAAACGCTAGAACACACGCACACACAGACACACACACACACACACCGGCAAAACAAATGTAACCGTGGAACAGAGAGTCTCGTATGTTTCGTCTTACATAACAAGTGCTTCAACTACTAACATCGGCCACCACGAAGTCAAATGCTAGAAAGCAATAGTCCATACGCACAGGGGGGAAGTAATCCGCATTGTGTATCACACACAATTGTTTGCAGATGAGTGCAACTTTTATCCACCGCTGCGGAAAGAAGAGTTAATTTCCAAGTACACGTTGCATATAAGTTGCGCCTTTTCAGTCGGACGTCACTTGAAAAGAAAAACTAAAAATAATTTAAAATATTTCTTAAGAAACAGATCGTGGAATTGATTTTACGTCAGTCCACTTCGTGAACTTGGCGACGACTCACCACCGCCCTCCTGTGGCTTACCACTAGCTCTCTAGACAGTTAAGGGTAGACTAAGTACCTGATTTGGTAGCCCTAAATCTTCAAGGAACATCAGACCTTAACATTCCCCAAACTCACCCAACAAACCCTCAAACTATGACTGGGGGGAATGCTGGAGAAGGTTTCAGAAGAACCTACATAACCGAAGTCAGACATAAACTTTCTAAAGTTATGGCTGTCGTGCCAAACGCGGGACCCTCTATAAACCCTTAAATCAGAATGCACCAGTTTGATATACATCAATGCTAAACCTGCTCCCAAGGAGATTTTTAGGGACCCTAGATTTCGCAATGCAGTTGAAGAATTTGGAAATTTCGCAGCACGGCGAGTTTTTATACGCTGCATTCCCAAATAAAACTTAAGCGGGAGCAGAACAAATTATGCGATAACGCAAAACATTTTGTTTTTACGTGCAGCACAAACTCGAAAAAGCGGTTTTTTGATACACCGACATTTTTTGAAGGTCCGCATTTAGACAATAAACTTTCTAAATGTCGCTGAAGTGACAGAATCTGTTGCACTTATTATCGCCAGAGCGGTGCCAATTACACACTGACAAACTATTTGTAAAAACTGTTCACGAGCTACTCTCATAAATCAGTGCAAAATATTGTTTCTTATAAGATGTGCAGGTCTAGATAAGAATATATTTCGTTAGAGTTTTAATGTATTAGTTCAGTTTCTTAAACATTTTGGCTAAGACCAAAAACGCTGAGAAATGAATGAGAATTACTAACTGTATAACCACGAATTGAGTTAAATATGCCCATAAATTTCAATCGATTGAGTCTCTACGAAATGGATTTTCATACATGTGTATATCGTGCGGGAAATAATTGACTTTCTCACTTCAGTACCCGAAGAATAATGCGCGAACGCATACATCTCATGGGTTTCACTTGAGCAATTAAAGAACAACCAAAACATCAACTGCAATAAGCCGAAAATCCAGTTCAATAGTTTGAACACAAAATAAAATAGAAACAAATTAACGAAAGAAAACTGGAGATAAAAACAAACGGCTCAAATTGATTTTGTATTTTTTTAAGCTTCAACACTAAATCAGTTTAACATTTTAGGCCCGGAGGACATGTTAGAGTTGAATTAGTAGCAGCAGAGGCATTAGCAACGGCAGCGCACGAACAAACACAACTGCAGCAATTTCGCCAACGACAGCTAGATAAAATGTTCCATTTTATAAGCCATCATACAAATGCAGCAATTGGTCGCAAGCGAGGGTTGGGCGGGCGGCAGGCCATATTGAATCATTAGAGAAGGTGGGGACTGATTCACACTGTTAGTACGAGCACTAAAAAATCTAAACTAAAAGCTCGCTTAGAAGAAGTAGTTTGATAAAAAAAATCGTTCTAGTCGGAACCTTCTTGCCAACTGGCAGACAAATTGCTTATGATTTCATTGAAAATTAAAGCTAAAGAAAGAATAC
Source organism: Epicampocera succincta (assembly GCA_932526305.1). NCBI lineage: Eukaryota > Metazoa > Arthropoda > Insecta > Diptera > Tachinidae > Epicampocera > Epicampocera succincta. Next base: position 27,199,042 of record OW052034.1, on the reverse strand, counting down.
ATTTTAGTGACTGGTGGAAATGTTAACTTTCATAATATGTAACTGCAAAGACACCCCAAACAACGATCTTGTTTCTATGGAGATTTTTGTGATCACTGTTTGTAGACGGTATTTTGGCGTAATAAGAAGTAATCGGTATTAGACCCTGTCCCACTAAGAAATTGTGCAAAAATGTAAGAAGGCAGAAAATCAAATTAAAAAAAATTAACTTTCGTCGTTGAGTGACCTGGAAATTACTGATTGGATGGCCTCAATAGAGGACGATGGGATGAAATCGTGCCTGAAGATAATGCTATGGCAGGTAAAGTTTTAAACCTATTAGACTCTACGTGGCCTACAAGTCCAGTAAACTTATCGGTGACTCTGAGCAAATCCAGTTCGAACTTTGTTGTTTGCTGAATCACTTTATGACTCAATAAAAGATACGCCGAGGACGTCACTTCTCCGTGTAAGAAACACCCGGAGACAACAACTTCATTTAAAGCCCACAAAAGACCGCGTTCGCCGTTACCAACTGTAAAAGTGACAGGACCGCTACTAGTACCAGCATATAAAAACGTTTGTATCTGTAAAAAGTGTAAGAAATGTCTAATATTCATACAAAGGTATAATTTGCTTAAATTCAATAAGCCGATTAAGAGTAAGAAAGAGCCGATTAAAGTCCTCGACACAGGCCTCTGTATAATATATATTACGCTCTCACGCGCAACATACATATTTTGAAACGGAAACGCCATAAGTTAGAAACAAACGGGTTGCCTCATTCCATAGGTACTTCTCGAAAAACGGCTGCTACTTTAAAATAGATAGAATGAGAGAGATACTGACAAAGAACACGGGGCAAATCAGAAATGTGGCGAGTGTTTGTTCTAAATGGGGCCGTTTTCAAACAATTTGGAAAAAAAAATCAATATCTGTAGCTTTTCCCCTTTTGACAACGGCGCAACAAGTGACGCAAGATTTCAAACTTCGGAGACGTCACTCGCATATTAATTTAAGTATTTCGAAAACATTGTCCTGTTTGGGATGTGATTCCAATGGATGAATGCATTATCAAACATTCATACATGCTGTAGTACGGACTCATCAGTTGTAAATGTCCCCTTAAGAGTTGCAAGAACTTGTTGCACAAGTTAATTGTGCAGAAAACAACTACAAAAAGAAAACTTCAGCAAAAGACTACTTTGTTGCAGTGTCTCCTTATTTTCGTCTGTTTTCTTTTTTCAAAGTGAATTTTTAAGGGATTCATTTTGTGGGGGAAAAGCGGTCGGCGGTGGTGGTGACGACGGTGGTTGTGGTTGCGGTGGTTCTGTACAGCTCTAAGTGTTTTTGTGGCTGTGTCCAGCTTACAACATGTTGCAATTTTAATTGAACGAGCCCATTAATTAATTTTAACATACCATTTTTTTTCCTTGTTTGTTTTTGTTTCTTCGCCGGATTTGTTCCTGACACACGCACTTGGTGTGAAGTTGTTCAGTTTGTTTTGGTTGTTTTTGTTGTAGTGTGGTGTGTTGTTGGCTGGTGTTGTGTTTTACCGCCTTCCTCTCACTTTCAACACTTGGCGACCGTCAGTGATTTTGTTTGTTGTTGTTGATTTGTTTGTTTGTCTGTTTGTCTGTCTGTCTGTTTGTTTGTTTTTTATTCGTTGTGATAATGTTTTACAGATACGTGCCTCTTTTACTGATCAGAACTTTTTCATGATGAAGTGACCGCAATAATGACACATTTATTTGTCGCTTTCAAGAGTTTGTGGTAAATTTGTTACGCTTAATTTTTTCTTTCTTGATTTTAGATTGTTTAATCTGTTGTTTTCAATTTAAATTTAAGTTTAAGATGCTCGTACCATTTTTCATAACATGCCCGTACGGGAGTCACTGAATACGGAATAACATTTGGAAAAGATCGTGGCGAAATTCTGCGATAATTCCTATTTGAATGACAAAATCCCACACACATACACTTGTATATATGTATGTATATGAGTGCAGCAAATATTAAATTCATGGGTCATTTTAGGAAAAGGTCCGGCAGCACCCAACAAATTGAACTTCAGGAGAACCACTTTTTTTAAATATTCAATAACTGTATTCGATGAATCAGTTAATAATTTGCTTGAATACGCTCTAGTTGCCGACTAGAGGTAGAGATATGAACTACAGAAATAGTTTTCTTTCAACTTCAATCTATTTTCAGACGAAAAAATTGCTGACCCTGAATATAAAGTAAAAAATCGTTATTTTCTGATTGAATTGAATTATTAAAAATATTTTATAAGAATTAAAAAGAATTTTCTTTTGGACAAAATTTCTGTGTTAAAAGCCAAAATTCAAATAGTTCTGTTTCAGAATTGAATTACATAATAAGTCAACAGATTCATTATATATTCGATTCTAGAGCAGCACAGGTCCCGCTGACTTTCATCTACTGGCAGACAACCTTCAATTGTAAGGAATTTTTGGGAAAACTTCGCTTCACCAAAACCTAAGAAAGTCCTGAGCCTAGACTATAGACATGGCTGCTTTACAATATCGATTTAAATGGCTCACGAGGCGACTGTAGAGCTCTACTCCAAACGAATGTTTCTGATTAAATGTGGACTTGTAAGGGAATTTCGCGTACACAACAAATGTTTGTTTTACGTCGATACGAGCAGTATATTAAAATTATTTTCATGAAGAAAATCCTCAGCTACACTATTTATTTACTCAAAGTGTTTTCTAAGACAAGAAAAATGTTGGTTAAATAAATATTATTGTAAAAATCATTTTAAGCCAATTTGTTGTCTCGATACAAGGGAATTTCGTGGAATAAATAAATAGTTTTCTTGTCAAAATAAAAATGGAAATAAAAACACAGTTCAATGGATCAGAAAATATTATTACTGATTGTTTTCTTTGATTCGTCAATGATCAGTTTGTGATAATTTTTCTGCGTCTAATCGCACCGACATAAATAAAATCAATTAAAATGCTCTCCTGCTCTCCGCTTTGAGATCCAAGAAGTGGTTTTACCTATATCGATGTATATCGATACCTTAATATAGAAAGGCCTTGAGTCAGGTTTTCCCAACTTTTCAGGAGAGAGAAAAAACTTAATAAAAATTAAAGTTTTGTAGTCGCGATACTTTTTCAACTGCTTATATTTTTGTTATTTTTAGTCGTATCAAGTCAATTTTTTTTACCAATGATGTGTTGGAAGATAATTTTTCGAAATTTACAAAAAACTCGATTTGGGGGAAAAAGGAGTTGGGGCCTTTCTATATTAAGGTAACGATATATATTTCTCTTATTGGACGAAAAGATGCGCCAGAACCCAAGAGTTAAAGGTTTCCTACTTTCAGGGTGAATTTTTATATTCGGGGAAACTTTAAACAACGGAATTAGCTGAGTCGGGTATTAAATTGGTTGAATATGGATCTGTAAAGGAATTATCGCATTCAAATCCCTTTATTTTTTCAGATATGTGTGTATTTCTTCTTCTACTTCTTGATAAACAAAAAAATAAACAAACATATATGTTGCAGCAGTGGGCATGTAAGGGTTAAGCGATGCATCTAATCTGGCGTGTAATCACTATAGAAGAGGGCCCTAGTTGCCCGGCTTGAGCTTCTGGCTGCTGTTTCAGCTTGTAAATTTGCGCAGACGGTGGATTGTGATTGAGGGATTTAAGCCGTACGGAAATGTTAATCTGGAAGCAAACAGCTTTTATGAAGCGCTTGTAGTTGCCCCCTAAAATATAATCTAAAAAAGGAATTATATTGAGCATTAAAATCCATTTGGGTCGAAAAACAATATCTTTAAATTAAATAACTGCTCGACCAGAACTCGTGTAGAAGCCCCGAGTTTCACTTAATGGTTTTAACGCTTTCGGCTAATGATAAATGCCCGCTGCAGGCCCTTTCGTAATCAACAGGGCTTCCAAGCATTTTAGTGACTTTATTCTTATTCGTTTTGAACATAGTTTTGGCCAAAAGTGATAGTTTTCATTAAAATATTTCAACAATCTGAATCATGCCGTTTTAGAAATTTCCGAAAAAGCACTTGCTGCGCTCAATGCTAATCGAAGACAAGAAAATCGTTTTAAGTAACCGCCCATCTCCAAATCAAGTCCGAACTGTGATTAGTTCAAAGCTGTTAAGAAAAACAATAAACTATTCGGAAAAGTATGGCGGCTAATTAAAAATTATGAACGTTTTGTCTTAAAAGAGTTCAACGCTGTAATCAAAACAACCGAAATTAAAATAAATTGAGATGATAATAAGTGATCATAAAAATATTAATAAAATTGGTCGGAATGGAAAACACTTGTTCGAAGCCAAAAGAGAAACGAATCCACGGGCAACCAGTGTTTTTTCAGAAATATATTCTAAGACCTGGTTAACATCACGCTGTTTTTCTCTATTTATTCGTTTTCGGAAGAAAAGCATTCTTGTCTCTTTCATTGTTTTTCTCTTGCTAAAACCAAAATTTTCTAAAACAACACAAAAAAAAAAAAAAAAAAAACAAATAAACAAAAGAAAAAACAAGAAAAATTATTACCAGCAACTGTTAAACAGGCTTTTAAACATTTAATATCTAAAGCCCATAATAGATTATTTAATAATTGATTCGAAATATTTTGAAACGAAAAGAAATCATAAAGCAAATCATACAAACAAAAAACGGTTTCTTCTTTTATTCTTTGATTAGTTGGTGAAAAGCAACAAGAGGCGTGACGTGCCACAGTGAGGGGCTACCGTAAACACGGCCAGATGACAGTTTCGGCTGAATTTATATTCCTATTAAAAGAAATATTAAAAATCTTTGAATAAATCACAGTTTTTAAAGTATTGAAATTCGATAAAAATATTTATTGTGTTTTTGTCGTTCAGCCAGTTCGGTGATTGTTTTAACGCCCCTTTGGCGGCTTAATTCGTTATTGCCAGTATTAAGTCCATTTGCTGTTTTTGTATTATTAACGAAATTATCTCTTTAAAAATGCAACACAAAATTTATTTGAAGGCCCACAATTGAAATTTTCGTTTTCGAATCGTAATATATTTCTTTACAGCGGCCAAATTGCTGGGAGGGGGGAGTAGCCTGGTTCGGTCCGATTCGGATGAGTGATTTACGGCATACGATTTTTTTGGACAACATAATTTTCAAAATTTCTCTTAGTTAACCGTAAATTTCAAGCATAATTTGGAAACTTTAATTATATTTACAAATCTAACCCTCTTTCTTTCGACAGCATTTTGTTTTTATTTCTTCAGGGGTTTTGTCCTGCATCAGGTTAACGGCTCGTAATGTCCTTCAGCGGCACTTGACTGGCTTAATGGCTCATGGGACTTTGGGCCGCCAATTCAGGTGCCTCAACTTCCTCCCCCGTCTGGATATTTATTGGCCGAAGTCATTAAATAGCCTTAACTGCCGAGCAATGGGCTTGCGTTATGAGACGCATTCATATATCGCAATAAGTTGACACCTATTTATGTGTTCCTGATAAGTCCCTGCGATCGCAGGTTAAGCTTTGACGACTTACATCCAGTCAGGGCACTCTGCTTTCTGGGGAATATCCCCTCTACTGGCACGCCAACCAAAGCAATGGGAAGTTCATGTGTGACTACCAACATATGACCAACCAACAAGATAGCCCGAGCTCTTTTGCAAGAGGTTAATGATTTGTGCCGTCGAACATATTATGGTAAATTGCCACCTGACTGAGTCACATGGGGGCGCTAGTCCGCTCCAAGGCCGTTATAGCAGGTTCTGGCATAAAATCAATTCCAAATCTGTTCCTGCATTAACTGTATCCTGTATTGCTAGAAGTTTATCAGGTGAAATTGGTTCCATTGGATTGGGTGGTAATGGCAGAAGATAATGCAACTCGATTTTACAATTAACACCTCATGAACAAATCGACATTAAAAGGAGTGAAATGGCACTAAGACCACTAATAAAAAAAGGAGTGGTGCCATTATGCACCGACCTCCGACATTTCTTTTAATGAAGAATAAAGTAGAAAAACATCGTTAATTATTGTGATTGCAAGTTGATTCCGACGAAATTGAGCAAAATTATCGAATGCAGCTGCTGCCACAAAGTATTAATTTCGAGTTGATTTCGTAGGTTATTACGAAACAGCTTAATTTAGTGCGGCTCTGGGGGAGCTTTTAAGACATATTATAAGAAAATTTAAAAATGCTACAAATCGTATTTTCGATTCGTGTTCGTATTTTTTTTAAGGAGACATTAAAAAATATCATTTTATTAAAGAAAGTGCTTTGAGTCAACATGAAATTTCATGTTAACTTTAAATGTTTTCGTTTTGAAATGCTGAATTGAAGTGAATGGTTTGTTTTCCTGTAATATTAAGTCATTTACACTGGAAAATTCTATTCATTTAAGTGGAAGTTACACGTCAATTGAAAAGAAAATCAAGTTCTTTTTAAACGAAGCAGAGTTATTTTTGATTTATTCCCAGACCACGTTAATTCAACATGAAATGGCACCAATTTAAGTGCTGGAAATGTTTATGACTCGGAGATAAAAATAATACTGATCATGTTTACTGAAGCTGCAGACATTTTATTCGTTTTAGTTCGTGCCTAAATAACAACTATTTGAATAAAATGATTTAAAAATTTTGTACATATGTGTAGTTATTCAGCAGTTAACAGGAAAACGTAACACGTTTAAGCATTTGATTCAGAGATATTCATTAATGCTGAGCAGATTTATCATTAATAGCATCTTAAAAAGTCAAAGACGTTGTTTGGGCACAAAATAAATATCAGTTATTAAATTCCATTTTTCCAACTTTAAAGTAAATATTTTGAAAAGCCTGCAATTAAGATAAGAGGCAGAAAACGTTAAACTTATTTTGAGCCGGAGTTGTGAGAAATCAACGATAAGTTGGGAATAAAAAATGAATAAAAAACAAAAACGAACATGTAAAACATACTTCAATTTTATGATACTCGGGCAAGTTGATTTTCAGATTTAAATCTTTTTTATTAAAATAATAAACACTAATGAAACCATATAGCAGTTATTGTAAAGTAGTGATAGAAATTATTATTCTTACAACTGCCACAAAAACTTTTCATAAGCAGCTTTAAAACAGGAATGTTGAAAAATCAAGAAAAAAACGATAGAACTTTAGAAACCACCCCGCTTGGAAACGATTTTTTAGTTTATTTTTTAATTTGAAAACATCAAAAAATTAGCGCTTCTTTTAAATTAAATATCATTGACTGGATGTAGAAAATGCCTTCAATGAAAACTTTACTTAAAAATGTCCTTAATTGATATAAAAGTCACTTCCATGTAAAATAAATCCGGTTTCGCAATCGTTTCTTTGCTTGTAATTCCAACAGTCGTCTCTGTAGTAACGTGTAGTCGAGGTCGGCGGCTGCTCAATTTTACACTAGTCTTTGATAACCATTTTCTAGCTTTGATAGACACTTGACTTGACTGAGACTGTCAATCGACTGTAAATAGAATTGGCAAATGTCAAAATCGATTTTATAAACGTCGAGTTCCACTACCCCCGGGTGTAGTGCGTGAGGATCAAAGGTGGACTCTTCTTGTGTTATGCTGACAAGTTTCATATTACAAAATATCTGCTATATAATCTCTGGTAGTGCAAGCAAATCCTTAAGCAGTCTCGCACACACCTCAACATTCAGTTCCTAACGAATACAATATCACCTCGGGGACAATTAGATCACTTATATCGTCAGGGAATACCAAAGTTCACGCTTTTAGGTTAAAGCCAAAAGCAGAATGTGTGAGACTAGGATAGGCTGCTCAACCAAATGCACAACGCCAGGATCTCCCTTACACTGACTTTCACAAATCCTATTTTTCAGAGGAACTACAACAATTGCAGAAACGTTTGCCCGAGTATATATAGATGAAAGGAGTCTTCTTCCTTTGGCGCTACAGTCCGGGGTGAAGCTGGGCCTCAACCAACAAGTTTTTCCAACTGGCATGATCTTTAGCCAGCATCCTCCAATTTTGCACACCAAGTTGGCTGCGGTCCCTCTCCACTTGTCTGCGGCAGCCCGGTTCCGTGGGCGTCCTCTATTGCGTTGTCCCACTGGTTCGGAGTCGAAGATTTTACGGAGCATTTTTTTTATTGGCAAGAATTATTCTGCGTCCAATTTCGGTTCTGATGTTGTTCGTATTGTTGACTTGGGAGCCAAGGTAGATGAAGTAATTCACTACCTCGAAGTTATAGCTTCAAGTTGGCCTAACAACTTTTTCAGAACTGTGTATTTTTTAGGTTTTGTTGTCGCTTTAGTTTGAGCAAATTATTCCAATACAGTGTACTCTCACAGAAGCGGACACCTAACGGACTGACAAATTTGTTCGCTTGCAAGAATAGCATGCAATTATTCTTATCTATATTCAATATTTAAAATTTTATTTAAACTCAGCAACATAAAATATATAACGCAAAGTAATTTAAGGTTTTGGCAACTTTTTTCTTCGATCTTAACATCTTACAGATATATTCGATGATCAGTTAGAAACTGAACAGACTTACGGCCGCCGTGATACAAATAAAATACTTTTTCTTTTTGCTTTGTGAGCCTTTTTATTCGAAGTTAATTGGTCGTCAGCTTCACCATCTTCATCTTCAGACGAGGTGGCCAGATTTTCTTACAATTAGCAATTGCTTTTATCATTTGAGAGCTAATGATGTCCACGTCTTCGTAGCAATGAAGATATCGTTATCTGAATTAATATAGTCTTCCAGTTCAATATGCATTTAGGCATAAACTGGGTTCATCACATTCCTGAGCAAGTGCTGACAGTGGATGCTCATCTTGTGGGCTCCAACAGTGACTGAGAAAACACGGTTGTTGATTTGCAATCTGTCCGGTTATGAGAAAAAAAATCTTCTCTGGTATGAAAAACGTGTCTGTGTTGTCGGAAGGTCTTCCGCTCAACAGTGAAGTATTTTAAAAGTTCCAAACAATTTTCTTGTGACTGAAAAAAGTATCTGTATGAGAGGCGTCCGTCCATTTGTATTTAAATAATTGTTTTTTCATATCAAAAAGTTATTGATAGAAAAATATTTCAGTTCATTAGGAAATTGTATTGAAGCAAAATCGTTTCCGTAGTGTGCGAGGACCTGTGTTCCAACTCAAGGAAAGTCTAGTTTAATATTCTTCAGGGTTATTGAAGCATTAATAATAATTGTGGAAAATAAAACAATATAAGCTGTAGACAAAAAAAGGGATTAAGAACTAAATTTCGAAACAACTCTGTTCAATGTTAAAAAATGTTCTTCTTAGCAAATTACAATCTCAAGAAACTGAGTCCTAGAGCCCTCAAAACCGTCTGAGTGACTTATGTACTTCCTTCTGTGGCCAAATTCTTCCTGTCCTTTCCTGTACTTTACGTCAATAATGGTTAATGCAATTACTACGATTTTATATTAGAGCTGTAATCGGTGGACTCAAAGTTTGCGATTGTGTGAACTGCCAATTTTTGTTTGTTAGAGCGTGGCCAGAAGAACCGTTTGTCAGACACCTCACAATCGTGGGAATACTTTAACTTGTCATTGTCAGATATTTTGCTAAGCACTGACAGCTGTGGCGTTGTCAGAAAACATTTCCATAGGCAACTCTGCCCTGCAACATACATCATGGAATGAATGCGTTCCTAGAAAATGTATGTGTGTATCTGGCAGTATTTTTGCTGCGACATTTGTTTGAACGCACAGTTTTTGTGGGCGGATAAATTGAGTGTCCCCAATTTACTGAGAATGAAATTGTAACGTGTTCTTGAAATCGTCTGGCAGCAATTTTACAGTGTCACTTCCAATATGGTAGGATTTGACAACCATCTGCACATATCGCAGATCTTACAATATTGTAAGACTGACAACCATCTGCACATATCGCAGATATTACAATATTGTAAGACCTGACAAGAATCTGCACATAACGCAGATCTTACAATATTGTATGACCTGACAACAATCTGCACATAACGCAGATTTTACAATATTGTAAGAACTGACAACCGGCTGTACACAACGCTGCCTAGTTTTTTGTTGGGATATTTTTCTTTTTTAACATTAAGAAAGTTTTGTCTTCTTTATGCTGCTCTTTTCAAACAAACTGTTATATTTTGACTACTAATAAAAGAAAATAAAGTTCAAAACTTAATTTTCTGTGATTCGAAACGATAGTTGCTCGATTGGCTTTATACGTTTGTGTTCGATATCTCTATCAGTTCACTTAAGCTGACTTCATTAAAACCTGAAAGAGTTTTGCGATACCGTGTCTAGATTAAAACACAGCGAAGTGTTCGGGTTGTGCCTGGAAATTTGTGCGCTTTTCCATTAATTAATTGAAAAAGTGTGGCCGTTAAAATTTAAAATAAATTGATAACCAATTTTAATACAATACAGAACTTAAAACAGGTATGATTGTATAGTTTTTATTTATGAAATGACACTCACCACTTGGACAATGGCAGGCAGGGCCATCAGAGATGTGAAACGGTTGATACACTTGGCTCTGGAGTAAACAAAAACAGCAATTTGTTGCCGATAAATATCTGTGAGATGCATATTTATAAATAAACATTTGTGGGTAATTAAGAGAGTTAATGCCAGATTTCTACGATTTTTTCCTTTTCCTTTTAATTTTATTTTATTTTATTTTTTTTAACACGAGTGTTTAATCGATTTGAATAGGGGGAAAACAAAAACTCAAAACTCTCAGACATTTATGTATTGATCTCATAAAAAATCAGAGTTAATAGCTTGGGATTAGTATTTTATTTCTGTACGTCATAAAGACAATGTTTTACCATATGTTTTTATTTGAATAAAATACACTAGACGTACGAGTATGTATGTGTGTGTGTTTAGCAGCTCGCACACACCTTGACGCAGCAAAAGTATCTGCAGCCATGCAGTTGTATCTTTTTATATGCGTTTTCATATCTTAAATATCAAATGTGTCATATTCATTACGTTTTCAGAAAAACAAAAACCCCGAAGAGAAAAAAGCCAAGCCATTAAAATTTGCTTACGATTATTGCTTTTGGTTTCATAGAACTCAATAAACGCCATAAATGCATCTGTATCTTTGGGCTTGTGGAAAAAACACACATTTAGTGTAAATGATATCATTTTCATTTTATTATTCTCTTCTATTGTTTGCTGTTGAATTTACAGAAGAAAAAAAGGAAAACGAAAATCATTCCACCTTAATTTTTTGTGCGTTTTCAATGTGTGTCTTTCAGTTTGTTTTTCATAAGAAAAACATCTTAATTTGAGGTCATTTCTTTTTTTGTCTGACTATAATGGACAAAAAACAAAGATATGCAAAATAATATAAAACTGTTTGAAAACGGCAGATTTCGTGAACTTTCCCACAAAAAGAAAGTACAATACGAGTGAAACATCGGAAAAGCTCGAGCATCGCAAAACAAACCCCATTTACGAAATTTATAGATCCCATTTTATTTTGTTAACTCTGCAAACAAAAGATATTCTACAGATTTACCGAAAAAGTAGTCGGAAAATTAAAAAAGAAAATGCCCCCTACAAATAAAAATGAAAAAATATGATCAACAGTGAAAAATGTTGTTTTTAATTTTTTTTGAAAATCACTTATTGTGTTAATTCTTACGGTTTTTTCGTTTACCAACACAGAGACGGTTAGAAAAAAAGACCGTTAAAACCATAATGGGCACATCGCCTTCGTTACCCGCTTATTCTGTGCAATTATAGCTTGTAAATTTACTTTGCAAGTTATAAAAGAATAAATAAATAAATAGAACTGAAGAATATTTAAATCTCCGTTGATTTAATTAAATATTTAATTAAAAAATAATTAAAAATTTAATTAAATATGCAATAATAATAATAAAATGATCAAAACCTGTGCATTTTTAAGGGTTTCCTATTGCAGTCCAATAATTTCTTCAAAATTGGTATCTTTACAAAAACAACAACAATTTTAATTCAAATGTGATGTGTTTTTTTAGAACTTCACAGCTTTGAGTTGGTAGCACTGATTTATTTGGCAACCTATTTAACAGCTGGTAGTTGCATTTTGTTTAGTTTGACATTTGTTATGGATAGACTTATACCTGAGCCACGCTTGCAAATTGTTGGCGAAGGCGCTGCAGGACAAATTGATATTGAATTTACATTCGAAATTTTGTTCTCCCTTCTTCATTAGTTTTTGTTCTCCCTCTTGTCATTAGTCCATATATTTTCCAAAACAATGACGATCCGAGTGTTACTGTCAACAGTGACCGGTGAAAACTGATGCTCCAGATTGTGCTTTACACCCGCCAGCCAGCCGGAGCGGCCACATGGTGGAAATGAAAATGATAGTACAAACATGCATTCACATCTCTTTGTTCTACTACGACTTAAATTTGGTCAATTAAATCGAAAAATAGCCTCTTTTTTGAAAATTAATATAAGTACCAGTTCTAGAATGAACTTAAAGTTTATGAAAAGATTATTAAACGCTTTTTGTGTGGAAACTTGGTTTATTTATTATGTTGTAAACAGAAAAACGGAATGAGGCCTTAGATTTAAAATATTTAAAAGAAACAGCGTTTCTGACAATTTTTTATATTCGAGACTATTTTTTGTTTTTCCGCTCACATGAACCCCACAGGTAGCAGGTTTTGCCTTAATGCATTCACTTCCTATTCGTTATTACCTTCATCATAAGAGATTAATTGACAGAACGGGATGCTTTCTAAGAGGGATGCTGGTGTGGTCGTTTGGTTGAGGTGGCTTCTGGTTGTGGCTCAAACCTTGTATCGTTTTCCCCACCCGCAGCAAATTTAAGACCATGACACCTGAAATGAAGAAGTCAATGACGGCTTTCAATATCAAGAATGAATGTATTTGCTTAAGACTAAAATAGTTATAAATGTACACACTTATAAAAGGGACCCGCCAATTTTAAACGAGTGAAAAAATGTATAAATGAATATAAAATACAGTATTTATCAGTTATAAGCATTCCTGAAAATGCACGGTTTTCGGTGCATATAAGCGGGAATGCACAGATTAAAACTCGTTGAAATGCATCAGCCGCGCATATATAGAAACTCTGATATTTGCATAAAGGGTGCATATAGACAAAAAGATGTTTAAATTTTTTATACTAGTTTTTATTTAAAAAAATATATTTTCCCAAAAAAATAGATTAAATTCAGTATAATAAAAAATATGTTTGTACTACAGGTAGCACTTCACTGAAATCAGTCTCTAGGTTAATAACATAAAAAGTAAAAGTTCATTGCTTATTAGAATTGTCCCAGCAGTGAATTGAGTAGCGATTTTATCAAGTGCTTGTCATTGGAGGTAGTTGCTGTCAGTTCGTTATTTTGCTATGCAAAGTATTTATGACAATCATAAATTAACATCGCTACTTATCACAATAGCATTTTAAAATTCAATTTGGAATTGGTGGAGTGACGATAAATATTGATAGATATTTTGCAAATTTGTGAATTATATGCATTATTTTAACACATTTTTTATGCAATTTATTCAAATTGTATTAAAGTTTTGCTGCATAAAAGCGAGAAATGCATATAAGTGAAATGCTTATAGAAGTAATTTCCATGTATATTTTAAATTGCGACCTGAAAGTGCACGAACTTACATGCATAAAAGCGGGAAATGCTTATAACTGACGTGCATATAAGCGGTGATTGAACGGTGAACCTAACAAGCCTAAAATCATCGAAAGGATTGTTGGTTATTCCTGATGAGAGTGGTATGATATGTTCGGGGATCCAAATGTCTCCGAGCTGCTGTTGTCTTGCAACAGAGGCCTGTGTTGGTGAGAAACTGACTAGATGGTGCGGTCTCAAAAGATCAAACTTTTGGTTAAATAGATACGACAACAAAAATAATTCTCGCAATTAGTGAAGTCTTCACAATGAACGATTATCAGACCCTTGCAGTGCACGCTAAATTAATTTTTTTCTTAACTTTGCATCAATTGAAAAAAAGTATGCAGATAGCTGGGAAACCCGCGAAAGAACGTAATGAGCGTTAGAGAAGAACGAGACTGGCGACACATTTAAATGATGTAAATTTCGCACACGCAAGAGTACAGTAACACCAGTACCTGAACCAGAGCGGTAGGTATTTTGTAGCTTTCAAAATTGCTGATGTCTTTACAAATTGTATGAAAAAACCGAAATAGTTCGGCGGTAACTCGAGACCAATCTACGGTGTAAGGTGAGCCCAGGTTTTGCCAGGAACAGTGATTCTTACATTCCTGGTTTGAAAACAAACACTAAATATATATAGAGATAAAATCGCAAAATTGGCCTTAAGAAAATGACGACCAAAAAAAAAAAGACAATAGCAGATGTTTGACTTCCCGACGGCGTGTCACAATCGAATTTTCGAATTGCAATTGAATTTGCTAGTGCGTGATTGTACAAATAGGAATATGTATCGAAATACTTAAGATTTGTACTGAGCAAATAATCTGTCTTGTCTTGTAGCATGAGTCACCACTCTTTTCATGCTGCCAGCAACTGATATAATATGTTTTCCGGGGATATTTACATATATCAGCAAACTTCGATATTAATGTTAAAGTAATTTTGTATTAAATATTATAATTAAATATGCTATTGTAATATATATTTAGAAAAGCATAAAGAGTGCTGTGCATTAAAATAGATACTAAAGGTTACTTTTAAAGAACCGAGCTAAAATAGTTCGACATTTGTTTAATTTAACGAAATTTATAAAATAAACTATAAAATATTTTTAAAACAATCGATACTATTGACAACAAACAACGATGTTCACTACAGGGCTGCTCGAAATTCGGATTCTCAATTTATAATTGAGAATTAATATAATAACATTCATTAATAAACAATTTAATGCAAAACTTTATCCTAAACTTATTCATTATACTCAAGTCAAAAAACTTCTTTCAATGCAACGGGATAAAGAAGGTATTAATTTGTCCTCAAGGCTGCCCAAACACTAACAGAGTTGTTAGTTTTACTACGGCCCTGCTTTTCTTGGTGCTGCTTTACACTGCGGTTGCAGGATCAAGCTTTGCCTTCAAATTTTTCACACATACTGATTGTCACCATACACAAAACTTGAAAGCTGTGACGTAGGCTTCAAGATGTGGCCACGAAATAAAACTTAAAATGATTAAGAGCTTTGGGGAAAATAAGTCAAAAAATAGGACTTCATGCCTTCTGTATAACTCATATAACAACGTATTTATTCACTATATTTTTTAGTTTTCACGGCATATTATATTTATAATAAATGAAACAATACAAAACAAGCAGAATATGGCGGTAAAATGTTTGCCAACAACAACGAAAACTTGCTCATTAAAACTGTAATCAGCTGTTTTCTTGGCTGCAAATTGAAACACGAAATTAAAGGAGAAATTGGAAGCAATTTCGTTTCAATTTCAAAAAGTGTGAGCGGATAAGTAAAAAAGAGTGATTGTATGTAAATTTGAAAGGCAAATCTTGATCGTGTAACCTACAAGCCGGTATATATATATATATTTGGGTCAAAAATGATATAAGCAAATAAATATTATAAATCTAAAATAAATTCAAGACGCTTAACAGTTTGATTTCTTATGGGAAGTATTCTCAGAAGGAATCCGACACTGATATCGCAAAAAAATGGGTCTATTAAACAGTTTTTTCTTAATATACAATAAGTATATGAATCTACTCGCATCTAATAGCATGTGAGCAGTTATTGCGGCTTAAAGCAATTTCGCTGCACACATTCCATGAACCAAACAAATGCGATTTCGTTTCAGCTCTTTTAGATTCTTTTCGCCTGATTTGATTTTTGCTCTTTTTTTCGCTTTTTTCGCTTTTTTATTTTTTAATTTAAGATTCTTGTTTGTTGTTGATTGTGATAAACTTTAACAACCTTCTTAAAGTGTCATTGTGTTAAAACACGATGTTAAACAGTGTGTTTTTGTTGCCTTTTCTTAAGCCGTGTTTTTACATTTATTTTTGTTTGCGTTTATTTTGGCTTTAAACAACATGCGTGCCAATTTTATTGTCACTTTTATAATGACAAGTCAGAATACGCTTAAGAAAGGAAATCAGAAAAAAATCTTTAAAATCTTAAGCACATTTCTTAAGGCCTTATGGCAGAAAAAAGGGCAAAAAAAAACGTCAACCAGCCGGAGTATTTACAAACATATTTAAGATTATATGACTTTATAATAGAGTTAAAGGTGCGAATAAAAGTCACTTTAATTTTGTTCAAAATTAAGAATTTTACTTAGTGATTTTATTTTGGCTTTTAAAATTTTATTGCAGCTCTAGCGTGATAAAATTAATGTCACACATTTTGTATTTATATATCCGCTTGGGGATCCTCAAAGAAGACGTGAAGATTTGATTTTTTGTACAAAACAGGATGTTTCGGAGTTTTGAAATAAACTATCATGTAACTCGCTGTCTAATAATAAGATATGGGTGGCTATTCTGAAACACGCATAAATTGGGGAAACTGCCAATTGCAAACAAAAACAAAATCTCAAGAGGATCAACAACTTGTTGTTGGTTTTCATGCGAAGCGCACTGTTAACTAGAGAGAGAGAGAGAGAGAGAAAAACAAACGTTGGTACGATTCCGATATTGAGGCAGGAAATACAATTGACAATTATCACTGTTTTGACTTGGTATTCCATGTCAAAGTGCACATCCACCTACAAAAACTATAGTCCGTTTCCTATAATTTTTTTGTTATATTCGTCTCAGTGTTTTATTTGTTTAACAGAAAACTTCATTTCAGAGGTGGCTGATATGATTTGAATGACGAAGCTCGCCGAAACCGATGAAAGTGTTGTGGAGGGAAGAAAACTGCTAAGGAGAATCGTCGATTTACTATTAGAGAAGTTTATGAGGCAACCAATTTTTCCGGAAATTTTTACCAAAGAAACTGTAGTCTTTTGGCCGATAACAACATCAGCCAGACTTGATTAATTTTTCTCCTGTTACCAGGATTGAAAGAACGGCGGGCATATAAAAAAGGGAATATCAGTACTAATTCGAGGCCTGCAAAAACTCCGATACAAGTTCATTACACTGGAAATAATTGAAAATAGAATAAATGAACGCGTAAATATTTTTGCAGAAAAATTAAAAATTACGTAAAAAATTTTTGAAAAATGATCCTATAAGCGATCGGATTCAAAATTTTAGAAAAAATTGCAACACTGTTCTGCGAATTTCTTCAAACGGTCCATAACAAGCAATATTTTCCATATTGCCAGGTAAACATATTTTCTGAAGTTTTTTGAGAAGGAGTGTAAGAAGAGTTTGTAATTTTTCTGTAATAACGCGTTTGCAATTCTGTTTTATTGCATTTTAAAAAAATTGCTGAGTTTCATTAAGGGCAGGTTTCCCCTCCCGTATAGAACAAAAACTTACATATTTTGCGATGCCTGAAAATAAAAGTGAAAAACTCAAAACGGGCTATACTTTTATTGGCCACAAATCACAAACATGTTATATAAATATAACATTGCAGGGCATTAACATTTGAAAGTTATTTCCTTCACCTGGCCGTCATTTTGCGTCACCTGTCCGCAAAGCCTTGAATAATATAAATAATAAGCAGACGGCAAGCTGCAGGGCATTAGAGGCCAATTGGTAGGTCCATTGCGAAACTTCGATTTGAATGGGTGGGTGCGGCCACCATTCTTTATACCGTTGCCTCCGATTTGTCGAACAAAAAAATCATTAACCGCAATGCGTGATACGGCTTCGTGTTTGAAGAAATAAGCTCCGATGATATCATCAACATGCAAACGCGCCAAACGGTGCAGATGTAAGAGAATCTCTAGGGTTCGTTATGGACGGGTCCCACTCACTTTGAGACACTTTGTTATTCTTTGGCTCATAACTGAACAAATTAAAGTAAATTTGGATAATTTGAATCTGTTCTTGTAGGTTTACCAGAAACGTCAAATAGTGAGCCCAGTTGTGTGGCAGGCAACACTATAGCAAAGCGAACTCTATCCGTCCTCAAAAGATTCCATATGATACCTGGAGTTGTCACCGAACTCAATTTGGAAACTCCGTCTATTATTACGCTGCATGTAGTGGAAATGCATGCATCTGTTCCATTTGCCCTCTCAGGGATTTGCTTATTCATTTTCCACATCAACAACCAAAATTGTACTGCGATTCATTTGTTTTCGTAAGTTCAAATAAATTTTTGTTTGATATGAAGGGATTGGCGACTCCTTAAAAGGGCTAAATGAGAATTAACAAGTTTAAGGGTAGTGCTGCAATCTATTCTTAAAAATACATTTTCCAACTGAAAAATTTTACACAAACTTTCTTCTTGATATTATTATTATTATTGTAATTATCCTGTTTTCGAACTTGGGTTTCCTAAACATCAGACGTTTCTCAGCAACTCAAAAAAATTTCTAAAATTCGCGACAAATCTAGTCCAATTGCTTATGTCAGAGCCTCCAACTGTTGAATCTGGCAGCTGTGCTCTTGCGAAACGACAGCCCTGAAACAAATAAAGTTCGTTTAGTGGAAATTTGTAAATTATAATGAAATGAAGCCGTTTTGCAATCTCAATTAAAAAGGAACTAATGACGACACGTTGTCAACGCATTGTCGCATGTCGACTTTTGTAAAACTTTTCATTTGTCTATTACGGGTCTAATAAAAGCAGAAACTTGGTGTTGATCTGATGAATTGTTTTCTATTCAAATGACAAACAGTCATTATTTAAACAAAACCATTTGAACAAATTTGAAAAGTGAATTATAGAAGCTTTGAAGAAATTATTCAAATCTGTTGCGGATGTGTTTTACAACAAGAAAATTATTGTATAAATAACTTGCGGTGAATTACTTCAGATGCAAATTGAAAATTAAGCGACTTGATTATTTTTGCCGGAAGGTGAACTTTTGGGAAAATATTTGTTAATCTCACCAACTAAATTATCACCAATTCGGTAGAGTTTTAATATATTTCAGTAAAATTGATTGCTGATCCAAGGAAGTATTTGTTTGTGAAAAAAAGTTTTTCAATTGGCGCAAGTAGATGTTGGCGGCCATGCTGTTGTCGCGGCTACGACGAGGCATCCTAGAGCGAGGATGTACGCCTCGATGCCTCTGAGTTGGCCACCAAAATGGTGCGATTTGATCCCACTTTTCCTCTAAGATTACCTAAATTGCCAGGTCTATTCCAATAGGCTACGATCAGCCGGTGCCATTAAAGTCAACAAAGCCAAGGCCATTGCTCCAGCTCAGGTGGACCTCCTGGATTCATTCCACCTTAAGAAGTCACGGCGAATATTTAGCCGATGTTACATATCAGATATAAAAGTTGGCGTTTCGAAAAAGAAAAAAAATCGATTTGATATCTCACACACGGCTTCCTTCATGTAACCGGCTTTATTGGCAAATCTTTTCAATTATTCTCTGGACTGATAAATATCTAAATACGTAGAAACATATAAATCTACAAGCTTTCATCCACAACTTTTTTCCGCCAACCATAATCTTGTTGAAACAATTCAATTACTGATTTTTCTTACTGTGTAAAATTATACAAAACAAATTTTGAACATGCGAGTAGAACTTAAGGGGCATGGGCTGCCACTACCGCTGCCGGTTGCTCATGTCCATTAATCATTTTGTTTATTAATCCATTGAAAGTTCTCGCACAATTAAACTGATTTGATTTATACGTAAGACTTGATTATTATTTATTAGAAAATGCTCTTTTCCACTTTAGTTCTAACAACATGATCTGGGCGGGTGAACGCCATAAATTAAATGGACTTTGTATCTGGAATAGAGGACCTTGTGGGCGCACTACCAACACTTATTCAATTTTGAGATCAAGCCCAACAGCACTAAATCAAAATTTTTAAATTTATTTTTTCTTTCTTATTCTTATCAGAAATTTATTACACGATTACCGTGTCCAAATAATGACTAAGATCACATCTAATAATAAGACTGTCTGACGAAGCAACCAGCTTTTCTTGGAGGATGGGCGTCGAGTGCTGAATCTGGCACAGACTAAGAACTCAGTAGTGCCTACAAATTATTTGAGTATTTTAAGAAAAGTTTCATTTAGTTTGCGACGCTTCTGACATAGATAAATATAACGAATGCCCAAGAATAACGCATGCGATAAGTAAACAGTTTTACGAAATGAATAACGTCGATCTTCCAGCGAATACGATTTAACATTAATGCAATAATATGAAGTTTGTGGTCTGCTACGACATATATATAATAATAATGCCATGGAAGATGTTGTTTTCCTCTTTGGGACACTGACATACGTGACCGTGAAAAAAGTGTTTTCAGATCCACTTCTAATTTATTATTACGAACGTAACAAAAATCTAAGAAGTTTTCAGGGAGTCGTATAAGAAGCACAAGTTCGGCGAAACATAATACTGTTTTGCGGTAAAATTATGTTGCAAATTTCACGTAACAACGTTACTTTGGTTTCGTTTAAAACCCGTGTGCTGTATGTTTTGAGTCCATAATTTCAATCGATAGGCAACATTTCGAACGTGACATTATTTTTATAACGACTTGACTGGAAAAAGATTTGGAACTTCTAAACAGATTCATTCGTAACAGCTTTTGAAATATGTGTTCAAACATTCTACTTTATATTCAATTGCCTTTAAAAAGGCAGTTCAGAACTAAAAGAAAAAAAAACGAGGAAAAATAATTCTGTTTTTTGAAAAATATAATTAGAACTTGTCCGTTTCAATTCTCTTTATAATTAAAATTTAATGATTGAACATACTTTTCAAAGGAGGACTGAATAGCACTTACGAAATTTCGGCGCATAGACAGCTGGAAAACACACAAAAAACATCTATAATTTTGTTTTTAATATCGAGTTTGAATGACTTTTAAGTTGTTTGTCCTGGATTGGTATTTGATGGAAGTACCCTAATACCTGCAATGAGGATCCCTAACTAACTAGGCCCTCTGCTGGTAATAAATAGGGGCCGATGCAGGACGACAATAAGTGCAATATAACAAAAGAAATTTTGTTATTGTAATTTTTTTTACTTTTGATGTCAAAATTGGAATTCGCTTTAATAATAATAATAAAGGAGGCACAAACAGAAATCCATTTATAAATTAAGGGAGTGTTTAAATAACAATTTATATTGCAAAAGGCTTAAATAAACCGCATATCGTCGTTGGATTCTAAAAATATTGAGATGCACTGTAGCCAAATACGGGTTCAATAAAAGTCTGAAGGCCTTAAGATCACTAAAACCGTATTTTGTTTATGGCCTTTCGGTTCAAGTAATACAAAAAACTGGATATTTTTCTTCAAATATTCTTCAATAGAAATTAATCTTAAATTAACAAAAGAATTGATTTAAATAGTTCCTTCTTCTTGTTCGGAAAAATTTTGTCAGTGCAACTTTTTGGAAATTTTCAAAACTTGTATTTGTATGCCAATAATTATATTTAAATATGTACAATCTGAGTTTCTAAGATTTAATAACTTGATTCTGAACGCAAAGAAAGCAACACTTGTGCATTAGGGACTTGATTGGCCTATATTGATGATGAACTAATCAATGAATCGGGAAGTGTTAAATGCCTTGGAATGCTGCAATGTCTTATGGGATGAAACCATTAATTGCTTAAAAGCCAAAGTTTCCTCTGGAACTAATGATTTATGCAAATTTGAAAACAAACTGAACGGCGACTGAGCGAATATGTTAATCGTATTCACTCGTCCCCCAGTATAAATCGAACTCATCTGTGCGATCGTTGTAGTCAGTTTCCATCTCCTGGAATGGCTCTCTAGAGTTTTCTTTTGTTGGTACAAACACACAAAGCAAAACTAGGCAGGCGATGAACTTCAATGTTGTCAGATGTCGGCTTGAGGCTTCTACGCAGCCGATTCGATTTGCTGGTCCAAATGGAGTACCACCACCACCTACCTGATCATCTAAAAGATATCTCAGTCGTTTCCACTTTCAAAAAACACAATGAAAAAATGTTTCTTTCAAAACGTTGAAAATTAAAAATTATATAGTGTAAACAGCTAAATTTATGAACACATGGTTACACTTGCGAAATCGACAAAACATGTGTGGTCTTCCCTGCGTCCAACGACAACATATTCCATTTTGTTTCAATAAAAAAGACGATTTTAACATGTGACAAATTTCTATAATGTCAGTTTCAATTAATTTTTAAATCGGTACTTTTTACTTAAAAAAAAGCGGAGGCGCCGTAACAAAAAAGTAGGTAAAACTTTATTGAAATTATATAAAAAAAATTTTCTTACATACATCTACAGGGAAAAGCATAACATGGAAAACCATCCTGATCTTGTCGGGGGTTTTACCAAAGAAGACAGAGTGGATGTGAAGAATTTATGGTCTGATTTGACTACAGATTTGAATAGTCGTGGAGCGTCAACGCATGACGCGACTGGCTGCAGGAAGGTCACTTTTAATACACTTATGAGATGAAAAAATGTTCACTAAAAATACATATTCTACTATATAAATATAGGGTATGGCGCGACTCGAAGCCCCGTGTTAGGATGAAAATTGCAACAATTAAACGTGAAGCAATATTTCAAAGAAAGCGGAAGTTATTGCGGAGATCTGTGGACTATACTGTTGGGTTGATGGTATAAATAAGGCGTCTGCAATAATAGAAAAGGAGTTTCCTTAAGCATCAGCTGATGAGCTTGGGTTATGACATTCTATATTAATACCGCAAAGAAAACCAAATGATATAATATTAGATGATATTTCAAGTAGCTACAGAGGAATTTAGGAGAAAGTGTGACGATATAGAACAATATTTAATGGTACATTCACAAGGATATTAAAAAATTAAAAGAACTTTCGGAAACTTTAAAATCTTTAACAGACAGAAAAGTTATTTATAAGTCAATGGAAAATTGGAGAAAAGCGGGTTTTGAAAAAAAATTATTTAAAATAGAAGGGAAAGACAATTCGAGCTGGAACTTTTAAAATATCCATAAATTCATTGTTTTAATCCATTTTTTTTTAATTAAAATTTAATTGAACTAGTTTTTTATAACTTCGATATAAACTTTCAGCAATATTATCACGTCCATATGTATATTTTATTAGTTATTTTATAAATAGATAATTATTTCTTAAGTGTGTTGCCAGTTTTGCGTTCATAGCGCCCTTGGACTATTGAAATACTGGAAAAAATAATTTGTGCATGGAATCCTCTCTAACGGGCAGTTCTCATAAGCGGACGCAACCTTTAGACGGACATTGTTGCCAGGTCCCGGCAGTGCTCCACAAGAGAGCATTACAGTCGCTTAAACGGACGCTCAGCTGAAGCGAACAGCCACTTGCCATAAAAAGAATTCTTTTGGGCGAAAATTTTTCCGATATTTTCATGTCACATTTAACAAATAATCTTGCCAATGCCCTTAACTTGTTCGCTATAACAACAAGGCACGGCTTATCAGATTTAATACATCGCATACCATAAGCGGTTCCCACGCTTCGTATTATAGTACTATGGTGGAGCTTTTAAATAGTGTAGATTTAGTAAATCTTGATAAATTTAAAACTTGGCAACAACAAAATTTATACATGTTTTACATACCAAATAAACAACCTCTACAATACCAAAAACTGTAGTAGATTTAATAAATTTATTTACAAGCGTGAACCAGCTGGCAGATTTGTTTATTTTTGTTGTATCGGTTTGTTTACAAGGCCAAAAGAAAAGTCGCTCAAGTATTTTAAATACAATACAAAGAGTGGGAGCCGCTATAGTTAAATGTGGTGGTGGGGGCGGAAAATATTTTATCTCTGACATTATGAATTCAATCTAACGTTTTTCCTATTTGAAATAATATAGTACTCAAAAAACATTTTAAACTTTTATTATAGAGCGGCATTTAATGAATGTTTTCTCTTAAACCCCATTGAGCTGTTTATTTTTTTTAATAAAAGTATTTTTAAATAAAAACCAACAGACAAATTTTTCTTGACTTAAATTTGTAGATTTAAGTTGGCCTTGCACGAACCCATTTCAATGCTCGCTCCGGTGTCCTCTCAAGCCAGATTCCACTGTATTTGTATCACTTTGCACTTTAAACGTAAGAATTTGTCTGAAACAAAAAACTCTAAAGAAAGAAAATAAAATTTGACATTTAGGGTGAAAACCGGGAAGCAAAATGTTACCCGATGATAATCGAAGGAGTTTCTAATGTCAACTTATCTTTATTTTAGAGTCAATTGGATTTTGTTTTAACTTGACTTATGACATTTTCGAAAGCTCAAAATATTTTCTTGAAGAAAAATAAGTTAAAATTATTTTTTTTTAATACAATAAATAAAACAAATTTCCTGCAACATGTTCACAGATATTTTACTAATAATTCACTTCTGAGCGGTTTGCAAGACGCGAATTTGCAGCATTTCTACCAAATTTGTGCGCAAAGCTTTCAGCTTGTTGAGTCCTTGTCATGTAAATTTTCTTCGCGCTCCACACAGCCGACTTCCATAAACAGCACTTTCATACATTTGCCAGATACTCATACAACTAGAAATATCACAAAATAACCGAATATTCGTTACATGTCATCGTAAAGCAACTAATTTATTTTTATTTCCATATAAAATAGCCACCTATGTTGCCAGGCAAATAGACCTCAAGACCACTTTAGCAAGAAAACAATTATTGACACAATCAATAACATATTTATAAGCAGCAGTTCTCTCTTTGTGAGTTTCAACTCAAGCAACAAACGGCAACGTTGCTCTGCGGTCAAACAGTTGATAAGATTTTCTGGCATTTAAACCAGGTTTTTATTTCAAATAAAAACCACCAACATCGAAAAATGTCGTAAAAATTCAAAACAATCATTAAGATAAAAGGAAGTGAATTTAAATTTTCATTATTACTCTTTTGACTTGTCAGAGTCACAGCACAAGAAAAATATAAAATGGAGCATTTGCCGGCTAAGCAGCACAAAGTGACCCAGCGACCCATTTACAAATGAAATGTAGAGGGGACCCCCGCCAGCACATTCCTATTTTTGTTTGTTTTGTTTTCTCATATCTAATTTATTGCATTTCCCTAATTGAAACGTGTAAACTAATAGTTATACGCGCTCAAGTGAAATGAAAATATAGTTCGATAAGAGTTTTATGTTTATAGTAAAAATGCAGAGTAACAGACTTGGACTGGGCTCTTTTGGTATTAAAAGTCAATTGAAAAAATATTTAAATTTGCTGAAAACAAGCGTGTATTTGCTATTCCATTAAATATTTTTTAAAATTCTTAGGGAATAGAGACCGTTTCACATGCAATATATAGATTGTGCGGTGAACTTAAGGGTGACCACTTGCTTCTCCATCTGAAACACGATTCTGAACGATTGTTTTCGTTTCATTTTGACGTTAGTCTGCCTTGTGCAAATATTTAAGGACATTTTTGCGTGATTTAATTTGGAAACTGATGACAAAAACTAGGAAAAATTGCCATTTGAAGCAAATTTTTGTATCTTCAAAAAACTTTACCTTTAAGCACATCGTTTCAGTATTTTTTTTCTTCCAGTTTTATTTAAATTTAAATATAAACATGCATATCGTCACCTTAAATGCAAGCGGATTTAACTACACACTAATGCAAAATCGTGTTTTAGACTGATTACTTTTGATCAAACTACATGCTCATGCATGCTCAGCCCTTTAATCAAAAGTGTGAATTATTTTCTGGAAAGGACGTAACTACGGATTTATTTATATCTTACTGCGAAAGGACCTACATATCTATGAAATAATTTGTAAAAGTGATCGCAATATAAGTGAATTGCGATTCTGAAAATATTATGGAAACAAATTACGAAATAAAAGAAACCTGAAAACAACTAAAAAATAATGAAATGAATTAAATTGGAACATGACGTGTTTTATTTTTTTTCCAATAAAAATCAAGTTAAGCGGACGTAACGTAATATAGAAACTTATATGAATTTGTTTGTAGAAAAAGAAAATAAATTGATCAAAATTAATAAAGAATCGCACTTTAAATAAATTTCGAATAAAAGTATGCCCAGAAAACTTTATTTTTATTGATATTTTAACCAATCCTGTAAAAAAAACTAAGAGTATAGTTACCTCCGGTTGCACATAAGGTGACGATATACATATGTATATATCGTTAGCTAAAATACAAAAAGGTGTAAATAAAAATTTAATTTTCAATTTTTTAAACAGTTTTTTTAAAATGAAAACTATAATAATTTTCATTAAGTTTAAAAAAAAATTATTTTTGAGGCAAATTTTTTTTAAAATTGTTTCAAGGGTTTCGTTAGATACGCCCTTTTGACTTCTGTTTTTCTGAAACACAAGATTTCGCATCTACAAGAAATAAGTTCAAATATTTAATTAAAGGGTTTTATAAAACATTAAGTATCTTTCTTCGGCTTAAAGAAGATATACGATTGATTATAAAAAAGTTCAGTTTGTTGATTAGCATAAAGTTTAACATACGGATTTAAAATTAAGAGCTTTTGGTTCTTAATTCGCGTTTGTTATATAATATACTAGAGTAAGCCGGTGTGCTTTGCTGGCCCCGCCCCTATCACAACTGAACCTCTTCCACATGCAGAATGAATTTTGAAAATTGGTTCTAAAATGGCAAAGTTATGCCAGATTTTATTTTGAAAATCTGTGATTGAAAAAAGTAGCCCATAATTCATTCCAGAGTTCCAGTTAAATGTTGTGGAAAATTTAGCAAGATTGGCCTGGTCTCCCAAACAAACAAACAAACAAACATTCTGCTTCATATACCAGACGATATTATTCATAAGTTAATTCAGTTGGATATATCCCCTTATTAAAACTTTTTATTATGAATTATTTTCTACGTGTACATTCCAGTGACGTTTTAGGGGTTTGACTTATTTATTTTCCTTAAGCGGAGAATTCAGTTTAGCGCTGCAGTTAATAAATCTTGTAGTGTGTCAAAATCTGATTTGATTAAACGAAAACCAACTTAAAATGAGCCAAAAATTCTTAAAGACAAATTCGCTCATCAACAAACTTGAAGATGAAATCAAATTACTAGATAAACAAACTTATCTTTGAAGTATAATTTTCATAAAGTCGAAACTCATTGTGCTGCAACAGCAACAACGTATCGGATTACAACTTCAGCAAATAGAGAATTTAATAGAAATATATTTACAATATCAAGGCAGCCAGATTAGTTTTGGGAGTTCTAGTAAAGAGAATAATTTGAAATAGCTTGAGGGGAATAAGTCTCTTAAGTCACTTGCCTACATACAATATGCAACATAAAATATTATAATAAAACGAGCGATAGTCTGCAGGTTCTGTTCCCGGACTGCTATATAATGCAAAAATATTTTGTTATCCGCGTAATATTGAACTTCAATTTGTATAAAAACGTTACTTTCGACAGAGATTTGAAAGTCAGTTGGGTCTTAAAGGGAGGCAAAGTGTCATGCTAAGAAATTGAATCAGTCAATTTGAGATTGAAGTCGTTTGAGCCAACGTTTCTTGGCATGGAAATGATGTACTGAACAACATGCATTGATAAGTCGTTCACACAATCCTTTAAACCATTTTCATTTATGTTAGAAAAATACAAAAAGGTGTGAATATGTCGTATTGCAGTTATCAAATAAACACACACGCCCCTTTGTTTTCTGTTAATAAAAGCGTAATTTTTGCGGAAGTGTAAATTAATGTCAAGACATGTACTTTAACCGCATTCATAAAAATCAATCTAAAACTAGATTTTGACATTTTCTTAGTTATGCCTTTTTGCATTTTACGTAACGATATACACCTTTTATTTCTACCATTCTTTTTATTTATAAATTTTTGTTTTTTTGTTTGTTTTACAGCGCGTCGTTCGCAATAACCTTCAAGGTGCTTCGCTCTCAAAATTTGGTAAAGCGACACAAGTTTGGGGTGCGAGTCGTGAATGAGAGAGCGAATTAGGAATAACCTCGTGTGAATATGATATTAATCGTTAACCGGACTTAAGTTTACCATTCTTTCTGTTATCGGGAAAAATGATTAAAGTCATCATTTTTCAAAACAATTCTTAACGCTTTTAATGATATGATTGAACATAATTCGCCGAGCACTGACCTGCACGGGTTTTTCTCGATGGGACGTTGTATATTAAGAAATGTAACCACATGCCATTTTCGAGGCACAGTCTGCTTGATACTTTCTATTGTATTAATAATGATATATTCTGCAGAATTTTTGGACCATATTGGATCTTGGCATATTGTTGGATCACAGGCTTAGCTTTCCTGGTTATATTTCAATGATAAATAAGGGAAATGGGTGTCGGGCTCCTTTTTCTTGCATCAATGGTTCAACTAATTGTTAAGCATGTATCTACCATATGCGCTCATCATTGTTCCATTCATAGCAATAGTTTTGAATCTGCTGAAGAACAGGTGATTGAGCAGTAGAGTTACTTTGATTAAATGATGAACATTAAGAAGGCGCGATCCGTGCTGAACATATTGTTTGTTACGGGCTAAACACGCTGTGATGTTGATTCAAAATTTTATACCTATTACCATAGCTGGAGCAAACATCTTCTGACTGCCAACTGCTCAACCAAAGTACAGCTCGAAATTGTTTATAAGGTTTGAGCAATATTTCAATTCCGAATATTACAACTTGCCTATCGACTGAAATTGAAGAAAAATTCTTTGTTTAAATTTTATTATCCAACAAAAAATCTTAAATCCTATCACGTGCGGAAAGTATTTCCATATTTGATGTTTGCAAAGTGAAACCTTAAATGCGGACCTTTCGATGCCATCAAGTGGAATTAATACCAAACCGAAAAAACACCTTCAATATAAGTATATGTGAATTAAAGTACTAAAATCGTATTTATTTTCCACAAAACCCTAATTCAGTTGTTGACATTTGAACTTATATGAGGTGGACCATGGACACATTTCCCTGACAGCTGCTGCTGATGAAATATATATATCTTTGATGTCACTTATTAAAAAGAAAAGCAATTTGAACCTCAGAGAACCACAAAGCAAACGTTTATGGATGAAGCAATGACATATCAGACGCGATCAATTTACTTTTGAAAACCTTGTAAAAGAGCCTAAAGATACTGCTCCATATGATTTCAGAACTTTTTTGAGCTCGGACCTGCTGACACCTTTACTAAAACGGCTGTCTTCGACTTTTGGCTACAGGGAATAGTTTCCGGTTTTTCGTAAAATAATTATGGAAGCACCGCAATAATTTGGGTCTTAAAAGGTTATATAATGGTTCTGTGGAGACGTTTCTGGGGATGTAAATCTCCTAAATTTGACGAACACTTATATAATCGCTTGTACAAGTCTGGATATGAATGCAAAGTTCCAAAAATACTGAAATTTGCATCTCGTATATGTGGCTTCGCGCTCCTGCAGTCGATTAAGTTTTTAAAACTCATGTTCGTGGTTAAATCCATTTATCAAAAAGTTTTAGCACAAAATAGTTACAATCTTTTCTATCAACATTTGACATGAAACCAAAATCGTTTTCTCCCTTTAAGAAACTGCTTTAATATATAATAATCTTCTAGACTGGTACAAAATATATTATTTAAATAAAAAAAAAAAATTATTGTCAAAAAAATTATTAAATAAATTTTTTCTTACAAAATGGGTAAAATTTACCCGAAGATTTGAAACAATTTTCTCTCTTCCCAAACAAATTATGACTTTGGTCCTAAAAAAATTAATGAAAATCAAATGATCCGAAAGAGTCTGATCATGTAATTTAAATTGACAAAAACACTTTCTTCTTGAACACAATTGAGATGAAGAAATTACTGTTAGCTGTGGATATTATCACGATTTGGTAGCAGCCGTTTATCATCCCTGAAATAGATTTACTGTTTCACGGAAGAGTTTATGAGCAGCAGATTATTTTTTTTTGTTTGGAACCAAAACAAACAGACTCTCAATATAAATAAAACTTCCACTTCTTTTATAGTTTCTAAAGTTTCAAATTTCAAAACTTCGTTTCTTTTATTGTAACTGTTTCGTTAAATATATTATTTTATAAGAATTAAGTTTTGAAGAGATTATAATTTGAATACAACGAAATATGAGTATTTACAATTTTGTTCGTTATCTCAGAAGAATATCAACAATAAAACACATATTAAATATTAATGGCGTTATTCATAAAATAAATTTTAACTTCATTAAAAGGTTATAAAACGAATTCTGTATGACAGTTTGATTTATAAACAGAATATTTTGTTTACAAATATTTAAGTCTTTAATTTAATTTATAAAATGTAATAAATTAAAGGTACTATTATGAAAAAAATTTGCCCATTTACCATCTAGAAGGTTTGTTGTGTGATATGCAGACTTTGGTGTGGTTTGTAAAATTGTGCAATATGTGAACGCTCCTACAGTATAAGCAAAATTATCGTTGCAAGAAATACTCAACGGGTAATACGAGTATAACTAAAAACTGGAATCCGTCGAAACTCTACAGTTGCGCATGCGTCAATAATTATTTCTGTAGTGAGTAACACTACTCATACCAAAGGCCACCAACTGCATTTGGTGAACTTTTCAGCGGCTCATCACCGCTTTCATACCGCTTACCAGGCACACATTTATAGGTGGCAACTTCTTATGATATGATATATTATGACTTCTTAACACCTCAATCTATGACCACCACCAGGATTTCCCTTTAAGGCATTCCAAGAGCACGTTGGTCCCCGTTCTGCCAGTTAAACTTTGCTGAAGGCTTCGGTCATATATAACATACCTGTTCCCCTTTATACGGCGGAAATCACAGAGCCCTAGTTTGGAATACACCTGGGCAAACCCTGTATAAGGAATATATGTAGATTTTGGAGTTGATTTTATGCCAGTACCTGCCATGACGGCTGTATTTGGAAGTTGATCAACTCCACTTGAGTGAACAGGCCTGCAAGACTCATACGGCAATTTCTCATAAAATGCTGCACGCAACAAATCATAAACCCATAATTTCCCAGAAGGAGAGACAAGACAAGGGTCCTGCGTTGGTAGCCCAAAATCCACCCGCCTGTACTCCTCAATCTAGTTCCTTGCATAAACAGACCTGTCGCAAGGCAACAGCACCTCGAATATGGGAATATATGTAGAAGCAGACATACTTGAACAGAATAGACCATTCCAAATATTTTCTGACTGTTAAATAAGGACTGCAGCGCAATATGTTTTGACTGTAGCCAAGATTCAATCTCCACAGAGTATAAAAGGATAAAGTTACTCTTCATTCCAATTATATCAGATTTTTTCTGTTTTTATTCTCAGTGATAACTGAGAAGTAAAAAAAGAAATTTGTAGTTACACTATTTTGTTATTTTGCTTACAAGTCTGAAGGTTTCTCAATTGTGACTTTTGAAAAAGAACTCCAATTAAATTTAAATCGTTAGCTGAAATAATTAATTGATCATGAGGCATATTAACAGCATCCATATCATAACCAACCGTTGATCTCGTATAAAAAAGATTTCATTACACGCTATTACGAGAATATTGTTTTTACTGTAAATTAGTAAAAATGTTACGTGGTTTTATATTTTGGCAAACGATATGCCTTAATGTATATTGAAATAATTTGTTATTGTTAATTGCCAAGAAACGAGTTCAAGTCCAGAAAGAGGTGCAATGACCTTCAACTCGTTGTCTATTCCTTTTTTCTTTTATTTGCTTCATGTAGACATGAACACATTCTTATATATGTAATTAGACAATATCAGCAAAAATCCAAAACTGAGACTCATCTCGGGTTACTGCCAAGATAATACTGAGGACCACAAACTGTCTTCACATGATTGCCAGGTACTATCAAAGGATTCTGCCTTAATCATATGAAAATTCGCCGTATGACAGCGGACTGATCTTATAATTGATATTAAACTGATTAGACATGATGAAATATTTGGAATGCATTGGAAACGATCTAATGAAGAATAGCCTAAAAACTAATACTGATTAATTTAAAACACTGACGAGTCTTTCCTAGTTTATAACCAGTTTTTGCACTAATTATCATTTTTTTGTAAATTTCTTTTAAAGTTTGGATTGGAATTAGATTATAGTGGAGCTTTCGAAGGACACAGCGAAAGGATGGTAATGTGCTGCTAAGAAATGCCCTACGCTGACTGAATTCCCAAAAAGGAGCACTGGTGATCCAACTCTATTGACACACAGGAGCACCGATGCGTTATGGAGTGCGTTGCACTATTTTATCGCTGCTACAATGGATTTGGTTCTGACGGGATCTGGGGTCTTGTTCCTGAAACTTCTTCAGGGATCATCCATTTGTGCTTTATTGGCCAGTGAACTGCACATAGATTTGCGGAAAGAATTCTTGCGGTGCCTCTGGGGAATTTCCTGTCACTTGCAACCTGGGAAAATTCAAAGCACAATTCCTACGCTCACTTTCTCTCTCAGCATAACCAGTGCAATGCACTGCATATACATGGCACATCCACCGATTCAGTTCCTTCCTCAGGTATACCTGGGTTCTCCGGCAATCCTGCTTAGAAAGGTTGCACATTTGGTCTGCAGGTTTCTTAAAAATAATAAAACGTATATATGAAATACAAAAAGTAAAATTTTTTTTCAACATGTGAAATACATTTGCAGGTTGGAAAAACTATATTTGATTGTTAATATGATTAAAGTTTTTATTAAACATAAATAAACACTAGTTTCTTCGATTCTTTTTATGTTATTTGTTTAATACTCATGTTATTTTTTGTATTATGAATAATATACATAGAAATAGTTTCCGTTTGAACTTAAAAACATAAATTTAAAAATGTAATAAAATAAAAAAGGCATGTTTAGCACAAGGATTATTTTTTAATTCCAAATAAAAATCAAATGAATTAGAAAATAATTTTAATTTGAGTTGATTCACTTCATTTTACCATTAAAAAGAAAATTTTGATTAATTACTCCAATAAAACTTAAAAAAAGACAAGACAGGCAGATAGAAAACTTAAGCTGAGGGACAACTGTTTTAAGGCAACCACGCCGCTCATCTGCAGCCATTAGAGTATCAGCTGCTTTGTTTGTTTGTGGCAGCCGCGAAAAAGTTCAAGACCACAATTTGCTGCTTTTCCAGTCTTCTGTAATAAACTATCCCTATAAGTTAAACATGCGACGGATAATCTTTAAAATATTGATTTATAATTTTTATATTTTCGTACTCAGTGTTTCCAAAACTTACAATCAGTCAATATAAAACGTTAAACTGAATGACTTTTTCTTAAAACCAAACTAAGTACTTTTCTTTAAATTTTTTTTCCGACCTTTTAGTTTTTTTAGGGCCATTGTGTACAACAGAGTTGCTGCTTTGTTAAATGAAAGACCAATCCTGCTGTCTTGTAGTTTAAATATTTTATTTTATTCGTTTTTTTAAGGTTATAAGACTTTCTTGAAATAAATTGCTACATCGAATTTTAAATTTTATTAATTTTTTTATATATAATATGTTACAACAATTAAACATTTATTTAATAGCTCTATCTACAGTAAATATGTAGGTATGTTTTTCTGTATTTAATATTTTTGGTTTAAAAAATAGAAAACGAAAAATGCTTAAACAAATTTCTAAGAAAGAAAATCTGAACAAAAGTCAAATACTATTGAAAAACAATTATATTTATTTATCTCACTCTATCTAATTGTAAATGTTTATTGTAAATTTTTAATAAAATTAAACTATTTACAGCTTTTGTAACAACTAGAAATATAAAAGCAGCACTTTAATCATTTCAGTTAAACAATTTCGTTGACTGCATGCAAAATATTTGCCAGCAGTGGTGACTCTATTTAATGTTTTACACAAACGAAATATTTTGGAATAAATTCAAGAATTTTTTTTCAATAAATAATTCTGCTGAATTAACAAAAAAAAAATAAGAAACAACAAAATAAAGTCCAATCTTATGTTTGTCGCAATCGCCTACCACAATGAATAATTCGTTGTCGCATCACGCATACTCGTAATTATACTGCGCATACCGTACGATGCCAAGCATTAGGTGCCGGACAAGCTGTAGGCGTTTCACAGCAACATGTCGACGAACCCCCAAAACAGTCGATTCGGCAAAGTTCTCAGCAAATGTTGATGTACCCACTTTGTTGAATATTTTACGAAAGGATTTTCACTTCGAAAGTTAACGTGGGCCAGAATTCAAGGCCAACGAACATAGTCGGATTTTCAATATAAAATTTTGGTCACATTTGTGCCCGGTTACCATTCCGCCCTCTACTCTTCTGGATCAGAGCAGTCGACAGAAAGTTACTGTCAACATTGAACGGAATGGAGAAATAATTACCTATTTTTAGTACCCTTAATTTTAAGGTGCCCGCATGACTGAGTGGAGAATTACGACTTTCAGTAAATTTTTTCTAGGTTTTGGCACAACATAAAGAAAATATTTATTATATTTTGTGCAACGTGAAAAACCCGAAAATCAAAAAACTAGAATTGAAAAATAAATTTATTTATTTTTAGACGCGTTAACAAAGTACTGATTGTGCCAACGTAATCCGTCGTTCCGTTAACGTAAGTTAAACAAGGCGTCGGATAAAGCACGACGGCTTCTATAGACTTCTGTGTTTGCAGGACTGACTCAACAAAATGCCTACAAACTCACCTCATAAAAACAACTTGCAAACCTTCATCATTAAAAATTACGAAGTAAAGTTTTTGGATGGGGTAGCAAAATTTGTATTTCCAAGATTAGTTAAAATTTTATGTGCCATTTCCATAATAGAACCCATCGACTTGTGAGAAAAATACAAACAATTTAATGAAGTCGAAAATAATAACTACAGGGGAACTAAATATCTTGTCGTGGATACAAATTTTAGCCTGACGTTCTGAATGTTTTTGTTAGACAATTTCTGGGTCTATAAGACCCAAAATTGGAATCTGAAACCCATAATGGTACCGGTATTAATAATATTGTGATTATTTTTTATATTGGCTGTAGTCTGTAATCAATGTTTCGTTTTCTGTAGATAACCAAAGGCTGAAAATTGAGGTGACCAAGAACTTACTTTTAAACCCCAACAGCAACTGAGCCTTTCAATCAGTTCATTTCTTACAAAACTGAGAAACATTTTATATACTACTTCACTCTGAAAAAGTATATTTTCGCACTTAGTGACTCTGCGGGTTCCGAATTCAGCAAACGATCATAAGACTCAGAATTTGAAAAAAGGGTGCGTCTAGTTTGCGGATTAAGCAATTTATTTACTGCCATAACACAAAGATCTAAAACTCAATGCGACAGATTTTGATATTGTATTAAAATTAAAAAAAGGAAGGGGGGGGGGGGGTAAATATGAAATCAAATATCATCCAAATACAAAGGCGTAGCTAATTTTTGTTCCTACATTATTTTTCGGTAACTTATTCTTCTCAGATGACACACTGTTGTAAATTTGCTAAGGCAATTTGCCCCGAGTGGCGAATACCACTAATATTTTCGTCAGTTTTCCTTAAGCCATTTGCGACTGGTGTGAAAGAAACGAAAGAAAAAGAGAATAACTTAATAATAAAATAAACGATTAAAACACAAAAATTTTAAATTTTTAGAAATTATTTGTTATATTTTTATCATTTGTGATTTTTTTATAAAGTAGAAATAAAAATAATAAATAACCAAACAGAATGAAAATAAAACAGTTTTATTTGCCTTTAAACAATAAAATAATTAACAAAAGAATTTTTCGAGTTGATATGATTTTATCATATAAAAAAACAAACTTAAGAAATAAAAGAAAATGGAAGGATAATAAAATTTTTCATTTTTATTTAAACAATATTTTTCGAAATTTTGTTTTCTTTGCGGCTTTAAAAAGCTGTAAGATATTTTTTAATTTTTTTATAAAAAATTTTCGTTTTCAAATTTCATCTGATATGCTAAATATAACAGTTTTTAAGAATAAATTTCTGAAGCTTAATTAATTTATTTAAAAAAATTTAAGTGTTAATTAAAAAAATTAAGATTTGTTTGTTTGTTTGTTTGTTTTGCTTAAGTTTAATAAAAAAGACACACAAAAAAACTTAAAAATAATTCGGCTAAAATCATCTCTTTAAAATAAAATATTTTTTACTTATTTTAGGCATTAAAAGCAAAAGTATTTCTCTGTTAATTAATAAACGTTAATTAAACAAATAATTGGCTAAAATATAATTGTTATAGGAAATTATCTTTATTTATTGTAATGGTTAAAAATTATTATTTTCACATTTAAAGGAAGAATTATTAATATTTTATTACACATGAGATCACAGTATTAGAGATATAAGTATATATTTTTTTTCCATTTTGTTTAAAATTATTTTTAATAAATTAGTTTATATCATAATCATTTTTGTAATGAAGCTTTTATTAGTATTAGTTGGTTACCGGCAAAACTACAGCAACTTGTTCCGAAATTTCCAAACCAGCCACCTTTTCCGAATTCACACGACAAAAGGAGTTCACTGGACTCTTTCCGGTAGCCGAAGCACAGACAACAAACGGAAGCATTTTCAATCAAATCCCTTGACAAGCACTCGATTTCTTAGCGGATATTGTGCATTAGGGAGTTGCAAACCGATTTTGGAACAAGTCCCTAAGTTCCAGTTGTGTGTGTATTTGTTTAATAGTTTTAGTTTTGTTAGATTGTTGTTTTTGTTAAAATATTGTTTTTGACAATATCAGTTGTTATATGCATTTAATTCATAATTAACAATATTTATGTACATGTTTTTGGGTTAATTATTTATTGTTATATTTAGTTTTCATTTTAAGCTAAATGTCTTAAATTTTTGTTTGTAGTTTCAAAAGAAAAATTGATTTTATTGTTTTCCTGTTGTAACAGTTCAGCAATTTTGTTTGTTTTTGTAATTCTTTTTTCCTTCAAAGAATCATTGTTTACAACCTATTTTTAATAATTAATTAATTTGTGCAAATATTTTTAACATCATCATTAAAATCCTATAGAATTTGTTTTCTTAAGTTTTTGGCTCTACTGAAAAATTTGTATTGTAAGTGGATATTTTATTTTTCCAAAAATAAACAGTTATTGGCACAAAAATACAGCTCTGCGTTTTTAAAGTTATTTAGTTTTACTTGTGTGTGAGTGTGTTTAAAGAATTTGAGTGTTAAATATTGGGAATCACATCAGCAGCTTAAAGGCGGTTCAATCTTAGCAGACTTTTTATACTTTCTTTTTTCGCCACTAATCCAGTGAAGTTTTCAGCCGTTTTACTAAATACCAGTCAGTATCCAGAATATACATACGAAGAAAACAAGCCAAACTTTGCATATTGTATAACAGTTTTTCTTAGCATTTATTTCGAAATCGGAATCGTAATTTCTGCTTTGTTTAGGCCTTGCAAAATAATTTGCTATAACTAACTGTTCTACTGGCAACGTTAGCAACATACATACGTTTTTATTTTTTGTAGACTGCTGTAAAATCAATAACAATCGTTAAATTTTTTAAGGCAGTATAACAATTTTTGTAAATTTTTTTAATGTAAATTCTAATTTAAAACGTATTATTCAAATTGTTATACAAATTGTTATACGGCATATCAAAAAAGCTAACAACATAATCACTACAACCAGCACTACTTAAATATTAAGTTTTTAGTAAGTTTTAAGAAGCTGTTATACAGCTGTTCTAAAATTTATCATCGTTTGCCTTCCAATTATAATCGATTTTGTTTTTATTTTCAAAATTGTTATACAAACTGCGAACTGTGGAAACGCTATAATTTAAACGTTGGCGGCCTGTCATTTCTACGAAACTGTTATACAGCCTGTTGCGCAAACTGTTATACAAGATATTTAACGTTTCCCATATGTACTATATCTGTCTACACAAAAAATCTACTCGACCTGAGTTTTATTTACTCACATAATAACAATTTATGTTCAGGGATGGAACATTGTGCGCATTAGTTTTTGTGCGGTCATACGTTTTTTATGCAAATACACACAAACTGCAATCTGTCCTGTATGTAACACGTGTATAATATGTATGTGTTACGTGCCATCAGGTATGAGTGAATGTGAGTGTGCGTGTGTGTGTGCAGCTTATCTCGCAATTACCTCTTTGTTTTAGTTTCTAGTCGCATTTTTCCCCGCTTTGATTTGTGGATATCAAATGGTTTTTATGTTGAAATTTTTGCAAATTGTCACAGAAACTTGTTTGAATTTCTTTCAGTGAAGAAAGCAAAAATGAAAAATAAATCATCAAATGGCGCCAGCCAGAAGCGAAGCTACAACAACGCTAGACGATAGATAAACTTTTTTTCGTTTGTCTGTCTGTTTGCTTTCTTTGGCTTTCTTCCGCAGCTCAGGCTTAATTGTGTTTTTGTAAAGAGAAAAAATGAAACCAAAACTTAAAAAGCCGCAATGGAAGCTCAAAACTGGGAGGAGCTTGTTGTCTGGTACGAGTATAAGCGCTGGGTTTTTATAGCCATCATCGAACTCAAATGAAGTAATTAAAATTCGCTAGATTCAGCCTCTGCGTGCCATAATTTAACAGCCAAAGTTCTATTCGCACACGTCCCGCTTAACGCATTTACATACATACATACATGTGTGTATGTATGGACATGTGCAAATGTAAGTTCTTTTGTATTAGTTTTCTAATGTTTATCAAGAGATTTGTGTATGTATGTGTGTGTGTCTGTATGTTTAAGTTTCGTACAATTTTACTAAATATTTAAAAGTTCGTTTTATTGTCTTTTATCATTAACTGATTTGTTGAATACGAAGCTTCCTTCACCTGTTCGTTTACCTTCAGGCTGGTGCAAAATTAAAAGCTCTCTCTTATTCGGTAAGGAACAATATGACCATGTCGTGATTAGTCTGGCATTCAGCGGCACTGGCACTTAGTAGCGTTATTTGATTATCCTTAAGCGTGAATGTGCTTCTTGTCTCGTGCGGTTCCAACAGTTCGCTGACGAAATACTCACAACCGTCAACGTTGTACTCGTGGGAATCGTGTTCTGAGTCGCATTCCATTTTCAAGGCGGAACTTTCACTGGGTGGAGTGGTATTTGTGCATTTGTCGTTGTTGTTGTTGTTGTGGCGCTGCTCGTTCCCAGCTGGGCTGAGCAGCAAGTCGGGTTCGAAGACGAATTGATTGTGTTTGTCTCTCTTCAGCGATAGCTCTGCTGTGGGCATGGTGTCCAGGGGCGTAGTAGGGGACAGCGGAGAGTGCCACACTGTACCTAAGTCCGGCTGCAGCAGTGGTGGAAGTCTTTTTATTCTATAGGATTCCAGCAATGATGGTTTCTTCTCCACCTACAAACTAGTAGCACTGGATGGTAGTATGGAAATATCGGAGGAATGAAGCATATGGGCATGAGCGGCTGCTTGATGGTGGGCATGTACATGTTGTTGCTGCTGTTGCTGTTGCTGTTGTTGTTGCTGTTGCTGATGATGAAGCTGCTGGACAGTCGTTTGTTGCATCTGCATTTGTTGTTGCTGCTGCTGCTGTTGTTGTTGCTGCTGCTGCTGTTGCTGCTGCTGACTTAGCTTCTCTTTTTTCACTCTCTGCTTGAGGTGGACCTTGGCATGCCTTTTCTTCTCATCAGAACGGGCAAACTTGCGACCACATATATCGCAAGAGAATGGCTTTTCGCCGGTGTGTGTCCGTATGTGTGTGGTTAGGTGATCTGATCGGCTGAAGGAACGCATGCAAATGCGACACTGGAATGGTTTCTGGCCGGTATGAATACGTATGTGGCGGGTGAGTTCATCTGATCGGGAGAATCGTCGGTCACAGTTCTCCACCGGGCAGGCGTAGGGCCTCTCATGAACGGGTGTCTTGCTGGGACGATTGGGATATTTGCGCGGCTTAACCGGGACTAGTTTTAAGGGCATGGCACTCTGTTGATAGACTTGTGAGAGAATCTCGTGACCCTTGCTGGTGGAAGGAGAATATTCAGCTAATTGGACTACCGAATAGCTGGTCTGTGATCCAGTCGCCG
Source organism: Epicampocera succincta (assembly GCA_932526305.1). NCBI lineage: Eukaryota > Metazoa > Arthropoda > Insecta > Diptera > Tachinidae > Epicampocera > Epicampocera succincta. Next base: position 27,158,938 of record OW052034.1, on the reverse strand, counting down.
ATGCGGTGGTACTTGTCTGTAAATGATGTGTCGGCGTGAGAGAGGGTTCAGCGTAGGCTTCTTGCTTGGGTATAATGCCACCACCCAGAGCTGTGCTGGAAGAGGCGGAAGAGGGACCAGGCAAGACCAGAGTCGCAGTTTGTTGGCTGCCCGCTGCATACTCGGCCGGGGAGTCTAGCCACTGATATTTGGGTGTATTGACGGCCATTTGTTGGCGATATTGCTGCAAATCGTGGGAATTTTGGGCTTGTTGCATATCAGCCAGAGTGGTGAAAGTGCTGGTGCTGCCGTAGCTGGGTGGGGCGGCTTGCTTGAGTAAAATGGGGGAGCAGTCCATTTGCAGGCCCAATAACTCCACATGTCTTGCATCCTCATAAGCTGCATGCATATGATGGGCCGAGGGTGAGGGCGTTGTGGCGGGAATGGTGGTTTGATGTTGTGTGGCATAATGGGCCTGAGTGGCTACGGCATTTTGGGGTCCCGGTCCCAAAAGCGAAAACATCGGCGGCTGGAATAAAGTTTTGTCGGGACTGGGCAGACTCCAGCTATTGCCCAAGCCGGCTGAAGGTGGAGACATGGGACCAGGTAATACCGTTAAGGATGGCGAATGCATTTGCGTTTGATGCTGTTGCTGTTGCTGCTGCTGCTGGTGCTGCGAATGCTGCTGCTGCTGCTGAAGCTGTTGCTGCTGCTGCTGTTGGCTAACACTGGCAGCAGCCGCGCTTAGACCACTCATTGTGGTATTACCTGTGGTAGTAAAAATGCCACGATATGATATTTTACCACTACTACTACTACTTGTGTTATGATTGTTTGCATGCTGGGATTGTTGTTGTTGCTGTTGGTAGGGATGATGATGGTGGTGGTGGTGGTGATGATGGTGATTTTGTTGGTGTTGAGCTTGTGTTTGGTGTTGGTTTTGTTGCTGTTGTTGGTAGTGTTGTTGTTGTTGTTGTTGCTGGTGGTGGTGTTGTTGTAAGTGGTGATTGTGTTGCTGTAGTTGTTGTTGGTGTTGCACATGATTTTGATATATTTGGTTTTGTTGTTGGTCGTGATAGTGTTGCTGATGTTGTTCTAGTTCAAGATGTTGTGGTGAATGTTGTCATTCGTGCCAAGAGCACGTTGTCAACGTGCCAAGAGCACGTTGGTCCCCGTTCTGCCAGTTAAACTTTGCTGAAGGCTTCGGTCATATATAACATACCTGTTCCCCTTTATACGGCGGAAATCACAGAGCCCTAGTTTGGAATACACCTGGGCAAACCCTGTATAAGGAATATATGTAGATTTTGGAGTTGATTTTATGCCAGTACCTGCCATGACGGCTGTATTTGGAAGTTGATCAACTCCACTTGAGTGAACAGGCCTGCAAGACTCATACGGCAATTTCTCATAAAATGCTGCACGCAACAAATCATAAACCCATAATTTCCCAGAAGGAGAGACAAGACAAGGGTCCTGCGTTGGTAGCCCAAAATCCACCCGCCTGTACTCCTCAATCTAGTTCCTTGCATAAACAGACCTGTCGCAAGGCAACAGCACCTCGAATATGGGAATATATGTAGAAGCAGACATACTTGAACAGAATAGACCATTCCAAATATTTTCTGACTGTTAAATAAGGACTGCAGCGCAATATGTTTTGACTGTAGCCAAGATTCAATCTCCACAGAGTATAAAAGGATAAAGTTACTCTTCATTCCAATTATATCAGATTTTTTCTGTTTTTATTCTCAGTGATAACTGAGAAGTAAAAAAAGAAATTTGTAGTTACACTATTTTGTTATTTTGCTTACAAGTCTGAAGGTTTCTCAATTGTGACTTTTGAAAAAGAACTCCAATTAAATTTAAATCGTTAGCTGAAATAATTAATTGATCATGAGGCATATTAACAGCATCCATATCATAACCAACCGTTGATCTCGTATAAAAAAGATTTCATTACACGCTATTACGAGAATATTGTTTTTACTGTAAATTAGTAAAAATGTTACGTGGTTTTATATTTTGGCAAACGATATGCCTTAATGTATATTGAAATAATTTGTTATTGTTAATTGCCAAGAAACGAGTTCAAGTCCAGAAAGAGGTGCAATGACCTTCAACTCGTTGTCTATTCCTTTTTTCTTTTATTTGCTTCATGTAGACATGAACACATTCTTATATATGTAATTAGACAATATCAGCAAAAATCCAAAACTGAGACTCATCTCGGGTTACTGCCAAGATAATACTGAGGACCACAAACTGTCTTCACATGATTGCCAGGTACTATCAAAGGATTCTGCCTTAATCATATGAAAATTCGCCGTATGACAGCGGACTGATCTTATAATTGATATTAAACTGATTAGACATGATGAAATATTTGGAATGCATTGGAAACGATCTAATGAAGAATAGCCTAAAAACTAATACTGATTAATTTAAAACACTGACGAGTCTTTCCTAGTTTATAACCAGTTTTTGCACTAATTATCATTTTTTTGTAAATTTCTTTTAAAGTTTGGATTGGAATTAGATTATAGTGGAGCTTTCGAAGGACACAGCGAAAGGATGGTAATGTGCTGCTAAGAAATGCCCTACGCTGACTGAATTCCCAAAAAGGAGCACTGGTGATCCAACTCTATTGACACACAGGAGCACCGATGCGTTATGGAGTGCGTTGCACTATTTTATCGCTGCTACAATGGATTTGGTTCTGACGGGATCTGGGGTCTTGTTCCTGAAACTTCTTCAGGGATCATCCATTTGTGCTTTATTGGCCAGTGAACTGCACATAGATTTGCGGAAAGAATTCTTGCGGTGCCTCTGGGGAATTTCCTGTCACTTGCAACCTGGGAAAATTCAAAGCACAATTCCTACGCTCACTTTCTCTCTCAGCATAACCAGTGCAATGCACTGCATATACATGGCACATCCACCGATTCAGTTCCTTCCTCAGGTATACCTGGGTTCTCCGGCAATCCTGCTTAGAAAGGTTGCACATTTGGTCTGCAGGTTTCTTAAAAATAATAAAACGTATATATGAAATACAAAAAGTAAAATTTTTTTTCAACATGTGAAATACATTTGCAGGTTGGAAAAACTATATTTGATTGTTAATATGATTAAAGTTTTTATTAAACATAAATAAACACTAGTTTCTTCGATTCTTTTTATGTTATTTGTTTAATACTCATGTTATTTTTTGTATTATGAATAATATACATAGAAATAGTTTCCGTTTGAACTTAAAAACATAAATTTAAAAATGTAATAAAATAAAAAAGGCATGTTTAGCACAAGGATTATTTTTTAATTCCAAATAAAAATCAAATGAATTAGAAAATAATTTTAATTTGAGTTGATTCACTTCATTTTACCATTAAAAAGAAAATTTTGATTAATTACTCCAATAAAACTTAAAAAAAGACAAGACAGGCAGATAGAAAACTTAAGCTGAGGGACAACTGTTTTAAGGCAACCACGCCGCTCATCTGCAGCCATTAGAGTATCAGCTGCTTTGTTTGTTTGTGGCAGCCGCGAAAAAGTTCAAGACCACAATTTGCTGCTTTTCCAGTCTTCTGTAATAAACTATCCCTATAAGTTAAACATGCGACGGATAATCTTTAAAATATTGATTTATAATTTTTATATTTTCGTACTCAGTGTTTCCAAAACTTACAATCAGTCAATATAAAACGTTAAACTGAATGACTTTTTCTTAAAACCAAACTAAGTACTTTTCTTTAAATTTTTTTTCCGACCTTTTAGTTTTTTTAGGGCCATTGTGTACAACAGAGTTGCTGCTTTGTTAAATGAAAGACCAATCCTGCTGTCTTGTAGTTTAAATATTTTATTTTATTCGTTTTTTTAAGGTTATAAGACTTTCTTGAAATAAATTGCTACATCGAATTTTAAATTTTATTAATTTTTTTATATATAATATGTTACAACAATTAAACATTTATTTAATAGCTCTATCTACAGTAAATATGTAGGTATGTTTTTCTGTATTTAATATTTTTGGTTTAAAAAATAGAAAACGAAAAATGCTTAAACAAATTTCTAAGAAAGAAAATCTGAACAAAAGTCAAATACTATTGAAAAACAATTATATTTATTTATCTCACTCTATCTAATTGTAAATGTTTATTGTAAATTTTTAATAAAATTAAACTATTTACAGCTTTTGTAACAACTAGAAATATAAAAGCAGCACTTTAATCATTTCAGTTAAACAATTTCGTTGACTGCATGCAAAATATTTGCCAGCAGTGGTGACTCTATTTAATGTTTTACACAAACGAAATATTTTGGAATAAATTCAAGAATTTTTTTTCAATAAATAATTCTGCTGAATTAACAAAAAAAAAATAAGAAACAACAAAATAAAGTCCAATCTTATGTTTGTCGCAATCGCCTACCACAATGAATAATTCGTTGTCGCATCACGCATACTCGTAATTATACTGCGCATACCGTACGATGCCAAGCATTAGGTGCCGGACAAGCTGTAGGCGTTTCACAGCAACATGTCGACGAACCCCCAAAACAGTCGATTCGGCAAAGTTCTCAGCAAATGTTGATGTACCCACTTTGTTGAATATTTTACGAAAGGATTTTCACTTCGAAAGTTAACGTGGGCCAGAATTCAAGGCCAACGAACATAGTCGGATTTTCAATATAAAATTTTGGTCACATTTGTGCCCGGTTACCATTCCGCCCTCTACTCTTCTGGATCAGAGCAGTCGACAGAAAGTTACTGTCAACATTGAACGGAATGGAGAAATAATTACCTATTTTTAGTACCCTTAATTTTAAGGTGCCCGCATGACTGAGTGGAGAATTACGACTTTCAGTAAATTTTTTCTAGGTTTTGGCACAACATAAAGAAAATATTTATTATATTTTGTGCAACGTGAAAAACCCGAAAATCAAAAAACTAGAATTGAAAAATAAATTTATTTATTTTTAGACGCGTTAACAAAGTACTGATTGTGCCAACGTAATCCGTCGTTCCGTTAACGTAAGTTAAACAAGGCGTCGGATAAAGCACGACGGCTTCTATAGACTTCTGTGTTTGCAGGACTGACTCAACAAAATGCCTACAAACTCACCTCATAAAAACAACTTGCAAACCTTCATCATTAAAAATTACGAAGTAAAGTTTTTGGATGGGGTAGCAAAATTTGTATTTCCAAGATTAGTTAAAATTTTATGTGCCATTTCCATAATAGAACCCATCGACTTGTGAGAAAAATACAAACAATTTAATGAAGTCGAAAATAATAACTACAGGGGAACTAAATATCTTGTCGTGGATACAAATTTTAGCCTGACGTTCTGAATGTTTTTGTTAGACAATTTCTGGGTCTATAAGACCCAAAATTGGAATCTGAAACCCATAATGGTACCGGTATTAATAATATTGTGATTATTTTTTATATTGGCTGTAGTCTGTAATCAATGTTTCGTTTTCTGTAGATAACCAAAGGCTGAAAATTGAGGTGACCAAGAACTTACTTTTAAACCCCAACAGCAACTGAGCCTTTCAATCAGTTCATTTCTTACAAAACTGAGAAACATTTTATATACTACTTCACTCTGAAAAAGTATATTTTCGCACTTAGTGACTCTGCGGGTTCCGAATTCAGCAAACGATCATAAGACTCAGAATTTGAAAAAAGGGTGCGTCTAGTTTGCGGATTAAGCAATTTATTTACTGCCATAACACAAAGATCTAAAACTCAATGCGACAGATTTTGATATTGTATTAAAATTAAAAAAAGGAAGGGGGGGGGGGGGTAAATATGAAATCAAATATCATCCAAATACAAAGGCGTAGCTAATTTTTGTTCCTACATTATTTTTCGGTAACTTATTCTTCTCAGATGACACACTGTTGTAAATTTGCTAAGGCAATTTGCCCCGAGTGGCGAATACCACTAATATTTTCGTCAGTTTTCCTTAAGCCATTTGCGACTGGTGTGAAAGAAACGAAAGAAAAAGAGAATAACTTAATAATAAAATAAACGATTAAAACACAAAAATTTTAAATTTTTAGAAATTATTTGTTATATTTTTATCATTTGTGATTTTTTTATAAAGTAGAAATAAAAATAATAAATAACCAAACAGAATGAAAATAAAACAGTTTTATTTGCCTTTAAACAATAAAATAATTAACAAAAGAATTTTTCGAGTTGATATGATTTTATCATATAAAAAAACAAACTTAAGAAATAAAAGAAAATGGAAGGATAATAAAATTTTTCATTTTTATTTAAACAATATTTTTCGAAATTTTGTTTTCTTTGCGGCTTTAAAAAGCTGTAAGATATTTTTTAATTTTTTTATAAAAAATTTTCGTTTTCAAATTTCATCTGATATGCTAAATATAACAGTTTTTAAGAATAAATTTCTGAAGCTTAATTAATTTATTTAAAAAAATTTAAGTGTTAATTAAAAAAATTAAGATTTGTTTGTTTGTTTGTTTGTTTTGCTTAAGTTTAATAAAAAAGACACACAAAAAAACTTAAAAATAATTCGGCTAAAATCATCTCTTTAAAATAAAATATTTTTTACTTATTTTAGGCATTAAAAGCAAAAGTATTTCTCTGTTAATTAATAAACGTTAATTAAACAAATAATTGGCTAAAATATAATTGTTATAGGAAATTATCTTTATTTATTGTAATGGTTAAAAATTATTATTTTCACATTTAAAGGAAGAATTATTAATATTTTATTACACATGAGATCACAGTATTAGAGATATAAGTATATATTTTTTTTCCATTTTGTTTAAAATTATTTTTAATAAATTAGTTTATATCATAATCATTTTTGTAATGAAGCTTTTATTAGTATTAGTTGGTTACCGGCAAAACTACAGCAACTTGTTCCGAAATTTCCAAACCAGCCACCTTTTCCGAATTCACACGACAAAAGGAGTTCACTGGACTCTTTCCGGTAGCCGAAGCACAGACAACAAACGGAAGCATTTTCAATCAAATCCCTTGACAAGCACTCGATTTCTTAGCGGATATTGTGCATTAGGGAGTTGCAAACCGATTTTGGAACAAGTCCCTAAGTTCCAGTTGTGTGTGTATTTGTTTAATAGTTTTAGTTTTGTTAGATTGTTGTTTTTGTTAAAATATTGTTTTTGACAATATCAGTTGTTATATGCATTTAATTCATAATTAACAATATTTATGTACATGTTTTTGGGTTAATTATTTATTGTTATATTTAGTTTTCATTTTAAGCTAAATGTCTTAAATTTTTGTTTGTAGTTTCAAAAGAAAAATTGATTTTATTGTTTTCCTGTTGTAACAGTTCAGCAATTTTGTTTGTTTTTGTAATTCTTTTTTCCTTCAAAGAATCATTGTTTACAACCTATTTTTAATAATTAATTAATTTGTGCAAATATTTTTAACATCATCATTAAAATCCTATAGAATTTGTTTTCTTAAGTTTTTGGCTCTACTGAAAAATTTGTATTGTAAGTGGATATTTTATTTTTCCAAAAATAAACAGTTATTGGCACAAAAATACAGCTCTGCGTTTTTAAAGTTATTTAGTTTTACTTGTGTGTGAGTGTGTTTAAAGAATTTGAGTGTTAAATATTGGGAATCACATCAGCAGCTTAAAGGCGGTTCAATCTTAGCAGACTTTTTATACTTTCTTTTTTCGCCACTAATCCAGTGAAGTTTTCAGCCGTTTTACTAAATACCAGTCAGTATCCAGAATATACATACGAAGAAAACAAGCCAAACTTTGCATATTGTATAACAGTTTTTCTTAGCATTTATTTCGAAATCGGAATCGTAATTTCTGCTTTGTTTAGGCCTTGCAAAATAATTTGCTATAACTAACTGTTCTACTGGCAACGTTAGCAACATACATACGTTTTTATTTTTTGTAGACTGCTGTAAAATCAATAACAATCGTTAAATTTTTTAAGGCAGTATAACAATTTTTGTAAATTTTTTTAATGTAAATTCTAATTTAAAACGTATTATTCAAATTGTTATACAAATTGTTATACGGCATATCAAAAAAGCTAACAACATAATCACTACAACCAGCACTACTTAAATATTAAGTTTTTAGTAAGTTTTAAGAAGCTGTTATACAGCTGTTCTAAAATTTATCATCGTTTGCCTTCCAATTATAATCGATTTTGTTTTTATTTTCAAAATTGTTATACAAACTGCGAACTGTGGAAACGCTATAATTTAAACGTTGGCGGCCTGTCATTTCTACGAAACTGTTATACAGCCTGTTGCGCAAACTGTTATACAAGATATTTAACGTTTCCCATATGTACTATATCTGTCTACACAAAAAATCTACTCGACCTGAGTTTTATTTACTCACATAATAACAATTTATGTTCAGGGATGGAACATTGTGCGCATTAGTTTTTGTGCGGTCATACGTTTTTTATGCAAATACACACAAACTGCAATCTGTCCTGTATGTAACACGTGTATAATATGTATGTGTTACGTGCCATCAGGTATGAGTGAATGTGAGTGTGCGTGTGTGTGTGCAGCTTATCTCGCAATTACCTCTTTGTTTTAGTTTCTAGTCGCATTTTTCCCCGCTTTGATTTGTGGATATCAAATGGTTTTTATGTTGAAATTTTTGCAAATTGTCACAGAAACTTGTTTGAATTTCTTTCAGTGAAGAAAGCAAAAATGAAAAATAAATCATCAAATGGCGCCAGCCAGAAGCGAAGCTACAACAACGCTAGACGATAGATAAACTTTTTTTCGTTTGTCTGTCTGTTTGCTTTCTTTGGCTTTCTTCCGCAGCTCAGGCTTAATTGTGTTTTTGTAAAGAGAAAAAATGAAACCAAAACTTAAAAAGCCGCAATGGAAGCTCAAAACTGGGAGGAGCTTGTTGTCTGGTACGAGTATAAGCGCTGGGTTTTTATAGCCATCATCGAACTCAAATGAAGTAATTAAAATTCGCTAGATTCAGCCTCTGCGTGCCATAATTTAACAGCCAAAGTTCTATTCGCACACGTCCCGCTTAACGCATTTACATACATACATACATGTGTGTATGTATGGACATGTGCAAATGTAAGTTCTTTTGTATTAGTTTTCTAATGTTTATCAAGAGATTTGTGTATGTATGTGTGTGTGTCTGTATGTTTAAGTTTCGTACAATTTTACTAAATATTTAAAAGTTCGTTTTATTGTCTTTTATCATTAACTGATTTGTTGAATACGAAGCTTCCTTCACCTGTTCGTTTACCTTCAGGCTGGTGCAAAATTAAAAGCTCTCTCTTATTCGGTAAGGAACAATATGACCATGTCGTGATTAGTCTGGCATTCAGCGGCACTGGCACTTAGTAGCGTTATTTGATTATCCTTAAGCGTGAATGTGCTTCTTGTCTCGTGCGGTTCCAACAGTTCGCTGACGAAATACTCACAACCGTCAACGTTGTACTCGTGGGAATCGTGTTCTGAGTCGCATTCCATTTTCAAGGCGGAACTTTCACTGGGTGGAGTGGTATTTGTGCATTTGTCGTTGTTGTTGTTGTTGTGGCGCTGCTCGTTCCCAGCTGGGCTGAGCAGCAAGTCGGGTTCGAAGACGAATTGATTGTGTTTGTCTCTCTTCAGCGATAGCTCTGCTGTGGGCATGGTGTCCAGGGGCGTAGTAGGGGACAGCGGAGAGTGCCACACTGTACCTAAGTCCGGCTGCAGCAGTGGTGGAAGTCTTTTTATTCTATAGGATTCCAGCAATGATGGTTTCTTCTCCACCTACAAACTAGTAGCACTGGATGGTAGTATGGAAATATCGGAGGAATGAAGCATATGGGCATGAGCGGCTGCTTGATGGTGGGCATGTACATGTTGTTGCTGCTGTTGCTGTTGCTGTTGTTGTTGCTGTTGCTGATGATGAAGCTGCTGGACAGTCGTTTGTTGCATCTGCATTTGTTGTTGCTGCTGCTGCTGTTGTTGTTGCTGCTGCTGCTGTTGCTGCTGCTGACTTAGCTTCTCTTTTTTCACTCTCTGCTTGAGGTGGACCTTGGCATGCCTTTTCTTCTCATCAGAACGGGCAAACTTGCGACCACATATATCGCAAGAGAATGGCTTTTCGCCGGTGTGTGTCCGTATGTGTGTGGTTAGGTGATCTGATCGGCTGAAGGAACGCATGCAAATGCGACACTGGAATGGTTTCTGGCCGGTATGAATACGTATGTGGCGGGTGAGTTCATCTGATCGGGAGAATCGTCGGTCACAGTTCTCCACCGGGCAGGCGTAGGGCCTCTCATGAACGGGTGTCTTGCTGGGACGATTGGGATATTTGCGCGGCTTAACCGGGACTAGTTTTAAGGGCATGGCACTCTGTTGATAGACTTGTGAGAGAATCTCGTGACCCTTGCTGGTGGAAGGAGAATATTCAGCTAATTGGACTACCGAATAGCTGGTCTGTGATCCAGTCGCCGATGCGGTGGTACTTGTCTGTAAATGATGTGTCGGCGTGAGAGAGGGTTCAGCGTAGGCTTCTTGCTTGGGTATAATGCCACCACCCAGAGCTGTGCTGGAAGAGGCGGAAGAGGGACCAGGCAAGACCAGAGTCGCAGTTTGTTGGCTGCCCGCTGCATACTCGGCCGGGGAGTCTAGCCACTGATATTTGGGTGTATTGACGGCCATTTGTTGGCGATATTGCTGCAAATCGTGGGAATTTTGGGCTTGTTGCATATCAGCCAGAGTGGTGAAAGTGCTGGTGCTGCCGTAGCTGGGTGGGGCGGCTTGCTTGAGTAAAATGGGGGAGCAGTCCATTTGCAGGCCCAATAACTCCACATGTCTTGCATCCTCATAAGCTGCATGCATATGATGGGCCGAGGGTGAGGGCGTTGTGGCGGGAATGGTGGTTTGATGTTGTGTGGCATAATGGGCCTGAGTGGCTACGGCATTTTGGGGTCCCGGTCCCAAAAGCGAAAACATCGGCGGCTGGAATAAAGTTTTGTCGGGACTGGGCAGACTCCAGCTATTGCCCAAGCCGGCTGAAGGTGGAGACATGGGACCAGGTAATACCGTTAAGGATGGCGAATGCATTTGCGTTTGATGCTGTTGCTGTTGCTGCTGCTGCTGGTGCTGCGAATGCTGCTGCTGCTGCTGAAGCTGTTGCTGCTGCTGCTGTTGGCTAACACTGGCAGCAGCCGCGCTTAGACCACTCATTGTGGTATTACCTGTGGTAGTAAAAATGCCACGATATGATATTTTACCACTACTACTACTACTTGTGTTATGATTGTTTGCATGCTGGGATTGTTGTTGTTGCTGTTGGTAGGGATGATGATGGTGGTGGTGGTGGTGATGATGGTGATTTTGTTGGTGTTGAGCTTGTGTTTGGTGTTGGTTTTGTTGCTGTTGTTGGTAGTGTTGTTGTTGTTGTTGTTGCTGGTGGTGGTGTTGTTGTAAGTGGTGATTGTGTTGCTGTAGTTGTTGTTGGTGTTGCACATGATTTTGATATATTTGGTTTTGTTGTTGGTCGTGATAGTGTTGCTGATGTTGTTCTAGTTCAAGATGTTGTGGTGAATGTTGTCCAGTCTGTTGGTTTTGTTGCTGTTGATGATGTTGGTGTGTCTGATGATTTTGCTGGTGTTGTTGATGTTGTTGGTGGTGGTGGTGATGGTGTAAAGGTGTATTGCTTTGTGTTGTATTTGTATTATTTGTTCCTAAAGTGGTTGTTGTCGTTGGTGTTGCAGTCTGACTTAGTTGTTGTTGTTGTTGTTGTTGTGTGGTAGTGGCAGATGTAGAAAACATTGTACAACTATTATTACTTGTTTCTTCCTTAACAATCGTCAATGTGGGCGGGGTGCTACGTTCCTCCTTCAAGGGGCTGCACAAAACTGGACTGGGCACTGACTGGGGCTCCAGCGATAAATCCTCAGATTCAATAGAACCTGCAAATCAACACAAAAAAAAATATGTAAATTAAAATTATGTAAATAAAAAAAAATAGTAGAAAATATATGAAATTGTGCACGAGAAAACGTTTCAAAATTCAGTTGTGGAAAATTGAAGTAGTTTTCTGGTCAAAAAGCAATATTTTTTATTTTTGTTGCAGCTTCCAAACAGAGGATTATTGGATCCGCCAACTTTAAGTATTGCATTCTAGTTTAATGAAACTTCAGCAATTATTATCAGAAAATAAAAACTCTGTTTATTGTAATATGATTTTAAAACCGGATTTGGGTAGGGAAAACATTTCGGATGATATTGACTCGTGAGTTAAAAAAAATGGGTTTTTTCAACTTAAAATATGTTCCCTTTTTCCTTTAGCCACCAAAGGGAAACTTAAAAAGTTTCTATTAAAAATTCATTCAAGATTTTAAGGCTTGACCACAAAAAAAAGCAACTATTTTGCTAAAATTCTCTCTCATCTTTAGAAGAATTTTTAGAGATCAGAGTCAGAGATTTACGGCCATTTTTTCAAAAACTTATAACAATGTTGCTTCCTGAATAACTTACATTTTATTTTTAGTTTAAATATCATTTAATAACCGAAGATTTTTGCACATTTTTTAAATAATGTCAGTTATTAGGAGGCAAAGCGAATTCAAAACAGCTGATGTTGACAGCTCTTGTTTATAGCAAGTTTGAGCGCTAATTCGTAAAAAACACAATAATATTGTTTTTGAAAAAGCTATTAGTTATTTTTAATTGTATGATTTATAAACTTGTATTCATATTTTGTATTCATTAAATTGTGCAACTGACTTTGACACCCCATTTGCTTTAAGATGTAGAAGAGTTAAAATAGTTTTAAAGTCACAAAAATCGCCACTAAATGTTCGTGAAATGTCGAAAGCAAAACTTTTACTCCTAAAATGGAAGGGATACTAAACATGAAAAAGTAATTACCTGGAACCTCTATTTCACATATTATGGAGACGCGTTTGCTCCACTGCAGGCTTTCGGATTTTAATGAAGAACTTTTGCAAGTTTTTTCATGCCGCCTTTGAAGTGTCTTTTAAGCTCAAAAAGTCTTATTTTCGTGCTCCAATTATTAAAGGAGCAGATTTTTGTCTACTCGATGTAGTTTATGGCTCATTTTTCGTTCTTGTTTTAGGTAATTTATCCATAATTTATAATTTTCTTTATTTTGTTTTTGTAAACATTTTTCTTTTCTCTTTCATACATTTGATCGACATCAAGTGTTTTGTATTGAATGACAATAAATTCCGCGAAGTTTTTATGCCACCAAAGTGACAGTTTGTGTCGGTTTTATTGACAAAAAATCAGTTAAAGCGGACGGCGAAAAACGTGCAACAATATTGTGCAGATAAAAAATGAGATTCAAAGTGGTGCCTCAGCAAATGACTAAAACAACAACCACGACTCGATTTGAAGCGGACAACAAAAACATTCAAGATGTTGCACATGTTCGGTGGCTTTACGCGAACAAACCCAACAATCCTGCCAAGATTTACAATATAGAATTCCTGAGAAATCTCAACACGGGAGGTCGTTACTGCAGTCCCAAACTTCAATTCGATCAATTACGTTCTCAAGAATAAAACAAGTCAGAAGACAAAAAACAAAAACAGCAAAAAAAATAACAATCATCATTTAAAGCGAAAAGCAACAAACGAACAAACAAACAAACAAACAAATAAAAAACACATGAGACAAAGAAATTGCAGGAGCTGTTCGGCAGCCACCTTAAACTTTGGAAAACTTTCCGTCGCCCCTGAAACAGCTGGACAAATAAAGTAACAGCCAACATCATTCAGTTGCAGTTTAGACATTTTATTGGTTCAAGTTGCACACAATACAATGTATGTATGTATGTATGTATGTGCAACAGCAGCCGAAGCAGGCATTTGGTTTTTTGCGTTTTTGGTGGCAACTGTTGTGGCATTAACAGCATTTGTCTATAACAGAATGTACACAGTGTGGCAGGCAGTTGTTTGTTTTTTAGTGGCGCTGCAAACCTAATGATGCATTTCCAATTTTTCTTTATAAGTGTAACAAATCGTTTCATGATTGTTGTGCCAGTATTTTGTGTTTGCAACTGATGGATTGTACGGCTGTGATCTTAATGTGAGATGACATCAATCTCTTTTAGCTTTTTCCTTTTTTCTTCTGCTTTTAACATGTTTGGTTGTGTTGGGATCGGTAGTTGTTGTTGTTGTTTGTTTTTTCGTTAATGCCCAGAAAGATTCTGTTCAATACACAAAATGATGACTTTATTTATGTGGCATCAAGTTTATTGACATGTTCAATAGCTTTAAAGCCACCTGAGATCGAGTCGCTGAGAATAAAAGAGAACATATTTTTCACACTTTTTTTTCCTTGCACACATTAAACACTGAGTAAGACTCAATAAAATAAGTGTAGCAGTCACATGTCACATGGACCATATGTTTTAGAATAAAAGCAACTAATTACGGCACCTTGACTCTGTCCTCCAAATCGTTGAGTAAACCACTTCATCAAGGCTTTAAGACACGAAGTTTAAATGTTTTAAGTAGGAAATGATATTTTTAATTAATTTTATAATTTACAAACTGCTGAAGAAAAGTAATTTTGCGTTTTGAATTTATTGTTTTTTCTTAAAGACAAGAAAAATAGGCTTGTTCGTCGAAACGACGAACGCGTCTTATCTATTGGCATTTTGTTTTCACTTGTTTCACATCTTAAAGGGTAAAATAATTGATTTTTTTAGGTAACTTGTTTTAAATCGTGAATTCATTGACTTTAATGCTACTCCTACTTCGTGTCTTAAATAGTTCCATTTTTGCCAGCTATTGGAGTTTCTGGCTTGCAACCATTTACCAACTAATCCTTTTGTTATATGTATTGAAAGGAGGTCGTCCAACAGGGATTACGGAACTGTGAGAGCGCTCATTTTGTTGGAGCTGTCAAATTGGCTGTCACTTATACAAAATCACTTTGCCAAATCACCGTAAACAAGAGAAGCGTTCAGCAACATAAGCAAATATAAAATTGTTCTCTCCAGGCATCGTTTCGCACGCTTGGTCCCTATTACCAAAAGGATTGTTCCCAGTTGGGTGAATACAGGTGACTGCAGACATTCCTTAACATCCATATGACAGTGAAATGCAAGAAATATCGCTGTCACCCGCGGGCGTGTACTGGAGTGTTTGAGCTTGCCGATTTGGTATCGCAGGAACTTGATAAGATAATGATATGTCCTCGCTGAATCGGCAACTGGGAGCTGACGGACACTGCACTCAGAACATCAACTTACGTGATGAGATTTCTGGAGACAAATAAAATTGTTGAGCGTGGAACAGTATCAAAATATTTGAGATCTAAGAGCGCACAATGCATTCCGAAAAGCTCACTGCACAGGTAATTGGCAGAAAGGAGTTGTAGTAGGGCGGCAAAGCATACCTCAGAACTCACACCACGTACGAGATTCTGCTCGAGCGACTTGAGATCTTAAGAAACTGCAAAGAAAGGTGATGTTATTTGGCCACCGAGTTCGTGTGGACTTATGCCACATTGGAGATTTTACTCCAGCTAGTGGAGAGCTGGTGGTCATCTCTGTGGTAGATGACGTCAAGTGGCCATTAGAATCATATAATTGGAATTGTGGAGGCCTCTTACCTCAGGCTTGTCTACGTAAATAGTCTACAAATGCAAGACTCCTGCCCTGGCGCAAGTTTAGCCAAAGTCAGGCAGGGGCAACCAGTCCATAGACAAAGCCTTGCATTCCATACCCAATGACCCTGATAGGCCTTTCCAAGTTTGCACACTCCTGATTTTGTTCAAGTTTCAACATGGAACGGACTTAATTGCCAAGTAAATCAATTTTATTTTTTATTTGCATATTTAGAAAGAAATTAATTTTAACTCATTAGATGTTCGTGGCATTGTTCCTAATAAGTTTTAGCCGATTTTGTTGTTGTTGTTGTTGTTTTTGTAACCCCTTTCGCTGTTTTTAACGATAGAAATTTGCACATAATTACCCCAAAGATGTTTATTGTTTAATTTAGTTTTATGACGCTGTTTATTATTTCAGAAAGGCCATTAAAATTCAAAAATACTAGAAATGGAGCCAAATAATTCTTGTTAAAACTGCAATAACAATTGAAAATGTGCTGGCGAAAATGATTTAAATAAATCATAAATGATAAAAGTTATTTTTGAAAGCTGGGAACACCAAAAACTGCCCCCCTACACTCAAGCTCCAGCAGTCTCATAAATCCTTGAGCTGCCCAAATACACTGTCCGCGAAGGACAACGCAACATTCCAAGAGATGCATTTCAAATTATGCTCAAATGACTTTATGGCAAAATGCCGAGATGTCTTCGAATAATTTGCAAATTGTTGTTGTGGCGCTCTTGCTTCGGAGTTCTTACAATTTCATGCTTGACATTTTATTAAAATATTGTTGTTTATATTAATTTATTACTAGAAATATTTCAGCTTATTGTTATGATGGCCACTGCATACTCGTACATGTTCAATTATTACGCATGAATTGGGAGATTTTTATTGTTCCATCTATTTTTCTGTTTGTTTTTCTTTTTTGGCTTTTTGGAGGGTATTTGTCATGTCTAATAAATGGTTTTTTGTTGCCAAAATCTACGATTAAAAGCTGATTTATCAATGTCAAATAAACAATTTCATTAAAAAAAAAAAACAACAAAAGAAGACATAAAAAATAGAAGCAAATTTTTAAGTAAAAAATTAAATATTATATTTTTTTAGTCATTCATTTTAAACATTTGCCTATAAAAACCATATTTTAGAACATGTCACATAAAATTGTTTTTGAATGTATTGCACATACACACATACATGCGTATGTAGGAATGTATGTATGTATGTGTATGTGTGTGTGTGTGTTTGTATAACAAGTTATTCGCTTGTCGTAAATACTTTTAGCATTATCATTATTTTGCTTAGAAGAGGACAGATCAAACTGAATTCGGCCATTTTTTCCTCGAGAGAATCCCAACTGTCAAATGCAACTTGTAAAGAAAAACTAAGATGAAAAGCAGGAAAACAGATTTAGAGATTTTTTTAAGCCAAAAACTAAGAGCTCAAATTAAGCGTAAGTAAAACAAAACTATGTCCAGACAGCACGATTGCTGGACATAAATGGCTGAATCGAGCTGTAGACTTTTAAGGCTGAAGAAACTAGAGCTGGAAAACAATTCAATTGGCAAAAGACGTCCTCTGCATTTATAGGTAACTAGATCAACCCGGTGTGCCTTGTAAACCCCCAATTGTTTCAGTACAAACTATAAAAGGTATTCAAAATTAAGGGGTTCTTTGTGGAACTAAATGTCCCGTATTATTAATTCATCCAATTAGTATGAAGCATAATCATAAAGGAAGAGCTACTGACAATATTAAATGACTTGTTCCAGTTAAATTATATGGAAATAAACTTGCAAAATGACAGAAAATAAGGAAGCAAAACTAAAATGTGAGTGTGAGTGTCTTGTACGGATCCAGGCAAATGGTTACCGGTATAAGCTTTTCTTGAAATACTTCTATCACTAGTTTCCTAAAGCGTATCTATGTTTGAAATTATGTATGTATGTATGTGTGCCGGTGCCTGTTGCACATCTAAAATCCTACCAATAGGATTTAGGGAAAATCATTTGGAGTTGTACCCCTCAGAAATCTCTATGTCAGACTTAAATTAATTTTTGAATATGTTTCGTTGTTGTTATTTTAGTTTCTATCTTTATTTCATTTTGTTTCTTCAGTTACAAAATTTCTATTGCAAAGAAAAAGCCTGCCAAAAGAAGAAGCCTGTAGTTTAGCACAATGTCGCCATCAAAGTGTCTTAGATAATGCGAAAAGACTGTTAATTGTTGTCAATATTGACGGCGATGTCACATGTGACGACATTGATAATGTGGGTTAGAGCAGTGCCCGGTCATTTTCGTTCCATTATCCAAGACTGATCCGTTCGTTTATGTCGGTCACTTTGAACAAACAGTGCGGTTAAGAACGGCAACTGCTATGATGCTCGTTATTCTTGTTATTTGCTGAAAACAGCTGATGCAAACATCAATGGAGATGAGAAAAACTTCAAATTGCTTGAGCTGAAAATAATTTATTTTGGAAAAAAAAAGAGATTTTATAAGACGCAGAACATGAACGAAAGCACAGAATACAACGAAGGCACTGGCTACCGTTCAATGCAGTGTTGAACGAAAACCGGTCAGTTAAATGACCCGCTCATTCCGTTCACTTGAATGGTCCGTTCAATCAAGCCGGTCGTTGGCGAACAACACAGCTCTAAAGTCCACAAGCCTTAAAGAAATATTTTACATCACCCCGTTTTAAAACAGGCTGATTAATATACTAAAATTTCTAAGCGTAGCGCCGCTTTGAAAATCTGTATTCCGTTCTATTGCTTCGCTTTCATACACTTGAAAAGAAATTTGAGAAAATTTTAAAAATTTCAAATCTTTCTATCCAAATTCTTTTTAATTATTATTGTTATAAGAATATTCTACTATTTCAGTTTTGAGCTTCACATAAAATCTAATTAAAATTAATGATTATTACTCTGTTTTTTTTTTGTTTTAAAATTTAATTTTTAAGATTTGGTTTGAAGCGAGAGAAAACATGCAAACAGCACAATTAATTAATCATTTATTAAACATTTCCGTTCAGTGTCAATGTTTCTTATCCCAATAAGAAAGAAGAGGAAAAAAGCAGCCACTACTACCGAACTACTGTTTGCCGTTTTATCAAGTTCTCACAGCCAGTAAATGATTTTAAGAAATTATTAAAAAACGCAACAAAAAACTAAAAACAAAAACACTGCAAATCTTTGATAATTAAATAATATTTAGCGTCGGATATTAAGTGTAATACGAGTATATTCTCAAGCGTTCGTTCGTTGATGGATGTCCAGTCCAGTCATTTTCTAATTGAATTAATGAACAGAATATAAAAACGGGTCTGTATTGTTTTGTTGTTGTTGCTGTAGTTTTTTGTTTGTTTTAGCAGCAGCATTTTGAAATCATATCAAACCCATTATAATTTAAATAATTAAATGCAATCAATTTTTTTTTCATCTGAAGAAAATTATCATTAAAGATAGAAATTTTTTTTTTGTAAAATTAAAAATATAAATTTATAATAAAATTTATTTGTCGTCCACGCGTCCATGGAGGCGGATTAACTCTACAAAGTGGGTGCATTCTGTTTGCCCTGGATGAATGCTGTTTCGCTAAGTTGGCTGTCACAATCGGCTTAGCCTAAAGACGCTTAGAAAAATTAACTCAGCTGGACCAGTAGCAAGTAAAATTAAGGGCGCAGCCGATTACTTTTAATATAGTATTTTAGCGTCGCTGATATGGTCAACAGTTCAAAAGTAAAATCATTAAAAAAGAAAAAAGTTTACTTTCTTTAAATTTACTGCCTTTAAATTTTTATTCGACATCAGGGCGAATTGATAACAGATCTTGCCTGCCTCCTGATCTTGTTAATTTGTCAAAGTTTACCTTTCGTTTCCAAACTAGGCGTTAATATGTTTTTAAATTATACTTGCACACATTCACATATTCATCAATTTTCATGAATTCATAACATTAAAAAAAAAAATAGAAAGCCTGCGCTTTTGTGCACTTAATTTTGACACAAAAACAAGGGAGTTTTTCTAAGGCAATCTGCCCGTCAAGAGTTTGCCTTGCTTTTCGCCATATATACTAGTTCCTTGTGGGCTGTGTCCCAACCGCTGAGCGTATTTTTTAACTCGAAAATATTTATATAAAAAAAATAACTCTAAAATTCTCTCAAATTGTAAAGAAACACTCGTAAGGAAAGTCGATTTGGATGCAAAGATTTACATATTTTTAAAAGTTTTCAAAGTCGTCAAGAAATGAAATGCAAAAGTACCACAATTGTTGCCTGAAGCGACAGGCGTATCTACAATTCTTTCAACTTTGCTCTCAAATTTCCGAAATCATAAAACACTTAAAGAAGCCAGTCAAAAACGTTACGACTTAAAAAAGGTGTTGGATTACATTTGCGTCTAAGTTTCGTGACACACCCCCATATTATAAATAAATTTTGAGCCCATGGCTAAGGCTCGACGTTAACGGCGTCACTTTATATTCGGGGCTCACTTGCATCCGGAAAACAGAATCTTTATTTTGCACATTCGTTTGTTTATCTATTCTACACCAACATTGGGAACATCAAAGTCTGATGTCATTCTGATTGTGGGATAGCATCATTCTAGATGTTGCCACATGGTTGCAATTGTTATCGAGTTTGAAAAGTTCGACTTTTGGCGGTTGGTGGTGGTTCGGTGGCAAAATATTGAAGTGTAATGCTTTCGTATCCTTTTCGTTCTGTTGTATTGCCTTCACTACTACCAGGGCAGGGCGAGCGTCGTGTGTGGCCTATTTAAGTATTTGCCCTCGATAAATCTTGAAAAATTGTCATGCGCGATGTCCCAAATTTTTTCCAATTATTTTTTAAAGGGTCAGTCAGCCAATATAGTTGTCATTCTGTTCTTTAACAGGGTGATTTTAAATACAACAAAACGTATTCATCGGAAATGTAGCGCAGGTTTTTTTTTTATAAAAATCGTATGAATTATATCTGCGTGACAAATATTTGGGTGAGAATTGAATTACGTGATCACCCCCCTGAAAAATAGAATATTTTTTCAAATGCCAATAAATATCGCTTCCAAACAATCTTCTTGAGTAGCATCGCGTTTGATGTCTTTTTAAGGCGAACATTTAGTTGCACATGTACCTACAAGGTGACGCAAATTAATCACACACGCTATCGGAAAATGCTATAAAACCCGCAAATGCCGGTAAATATGACTTGCAAACACTAATTCCATGTTCTTGAGTAGAATGGCCAATCAGATCTTGTTGACATTTGCTTTTATCTGCTTCATATCTGTCAAGCTGATGGGGTGATTAATTTGCCCCACCATATTTATTTCAAGTAATTGTATAGTTTTAGTTAAGGAAAGGCGGAAAAGCTTACTAACCTGTTATTGGTGGTGGTTCGACCACGGTCGAGGGACCGAAAAATGATGGGATATCGCTCGATGTTGTGACCGGCGTATTCAAGTCACCCTGCTGAGCTTCAATATGCGAATGTTTAATGTCTATACTATCGCCCACCGACGAAACACTTGACCCACCCACCGGACTATGTTGCGTTGTATTCAAAAGACTCAAATGAGAAGCTGAACTCCGGCCACTTGTTGCCGTGGCGGCAGCAGTGTTAATACTGACAGCAGCACTTGCTATCGAAGGACTATTATGTAGCGGAGAATTTTGCTGTTGTTGTTGGTGCTGATGGTGATGGTGATGATTTTGTGTCTCAGCGGACACTGAAATAGAACCCAAACGTGCTGTATTATAATGACGTGACAGTGCTGAGTTCGATGTGGGTATGCTGCTGCTGTTTAGGGAGGACGAAGCGTGTGATGACGCACTTGCAGGCGTTGTTTCGGCTGTCGACGATGATGAGGGCGATGTTGTGGAGAGATTGTAATGCAAAAGGGTTTGCGAACCCAAATGGCCTCCGCCAAAGGAGGAGGGTGTGGTTAGATATGTAGCACCAGTTGACACCGCTGTGGAGGGGCTCGTCTGAGCGGTCGTCTTAAAGAGGCATGTGTCAAAACTTAGAACATTGAAATGCGCCGCAGCAGCTGATTCGGTGAGTAGGAATGTGTGATGCGATGGCGCCACTAGGGTTTCAAGCCCTTCCATGATCATGGCCGCTGATGGGGTTCCAGGGGCTACGCCACCTAAAACAAAAGCAAAAAAGAAAAAACAAACCAGATTATTTTATGAGATTCTGTTCTCAAGTGTTATTATATTTTTGCCTTAAGAGCTTCCAGTAAGAGCCACTCATTAAAGTCAATATAAAGGTTTTCTGTTTTAGTCTAAATATTTCCTATATTTAAATATCTATGTTTGTATTTATGGCTTTGTATCGATGCATATGTATGTATGGATGTATGGCTGTGTGTATGTACATCCCCAGGGTATGGCCAAATATTTGTAAAAACAACAATTAAACGGTAGTTAATTTGGCGCATAGATGCCGTCATTAAGTGCACTTTAAATGCAAAAACTACAAAAAAATAGCAGCAAACATTTTTTTATTAAAATTTTTTTTTTATCAAAACACAAAATATCTAAATGTTAAACAATTGTCAAATACAATTTGTATATGTAAATGTGCTGGTGTTTGTATGTCAGTGTGTTCTGCTTTATGAGCAAAAACCTCTTAAACACACTGAAAAAGAAATCAAATTTATGCATTTGAAAAGAAAAAATATTAAAAAAGAAAACAAATACGTACACATGTATGTAGATACAAACATAAATAATATTAAACAAAAAAAAAAAAAAATTGTTGAAATGACGCCACAATTAAGACAAAGTTGATTTAAATAAAATTGAGTGTTTGTTATTTTTCAGCACTCAACAACAAAAGTATGTGCACACAAATCTTTTCAAACAGATTTTTATGCATTATGATGATCTTGGTAGGAACATATTCATAAATTCTTGTTGTTTTTTCTTTAAGGAATACTGAACTATAAGAAACTCATTCCTATTGGTTTGCAATGGAACGGTCGCCTCACATATGTATGTGTGTGTGTATGTACATAAATAACTCTGAATGTATTCGGCAGCAAAGATTTTTTCTGGAATATAATTCCATACATCGCAAGTGGATTTTTTTTTTTTTTTTGGTCGGAATGTGAGTGTTAAAGCGTGTTAAAGTGTTTTGGCTTAAAGCAGACAGCAACATGGAATAAATTTAGGTTTTATCAGCTGTTCTCAACATGAACTGTGACTGGCCTTAACAGTTGTTTTATAACACTGTATATCAGAGCAGATTATCTTTCGGACAGCAGAATCCCATTGAAGTCAATTGAATTGGTTTTCTGGAACTTCATAAATTGACGATATTAATATTTTTGTTACACTTGAATTGCGTTTGACTGACCGGATTCTAGAGATTATGGACAAGTGACGAAATAACTCTCTGCTTCTGTTGTATTCCAAAATGGAATACAACTTTCATGTTTGCGCCGGTGCTTCAAAGCCGGTTACTCGAAGCTCATCTTGTTTCCGATATCCAAGCCTTTTTGCGTAATACATGTCCATTGGCGATAACTCAGCCTGTGATTCGCCCAACGCACTGCGCGGAGAACTCGTTCTTCAGTCGTACAGTTCCTCTGCGGAATAGACTATTCGCAGAACAAACGGTCGTATGAATTGGGCGTCTCAGTACTCGCAAAAAACCCTTATTTCAAGAGTCGCCACATTCGTAGTCCTATTAACGCGACGTAACTGAAGTGGTAGGCTCCAGAACATGTCAAGAGTCTCTTAACCCTCTGTCTGTCTCCATACGAATCACATGTGACGCACAAGTGCGGGCAACCAACTTGTTGTGCATTGTATGTGATGTACAAGATTTTAGTCAACGTTGATCGCTATCGATTTGAGAAGGCTGCGACGACGACGCTTTTGGCATGTGGGAGAGTGTTTCAGAATGAATGAAAACTTGTGAACAAATTTGGGAAACACTGGCCCACCCGAACTCCATCACACTGTAACACTACTCTACACTTCATTAATGTAGCGTCAAAATTCAAAATATTTTTTTTTCCTATTTACGAAATCATTGACGATTCCACTACGCTCATCTGCATGGATTTCTGTTGGTGGGGTTTTAAACAACTTTTTCATCGCTTATAATTTTATGTCATATTGGTGCAGGAGGTATGCAAGTCTTCCAATGCAACACAACACAACACAGCACAACCGAACAAATGCAAAACACCATTTTATGCAAATTGCTGTCAATACAAGTGGAACTAATAATGATGTTTGAAGTTTATGATGACGAAAAATAAGAAAAGCAAACAAAATTTAATATTCTCACATACATCTTTACACACTCGTACAGATGTAGGTAATTTTGTGTCTTTAATTTTACACGAAGAAGATCACTTCATTGATCTTAAGAAAAAGATCTTAATATTTCCTAGGAAAATAGTGGGAAAGAGAGAGCAGCATCAATTTTTGAAACTAATAAAAATAAGGAATAAAATTTAATTAAACGGAAAATTAAGAAAATTTCATCTTGCGTTTAAGCCAGAAAACATAATGCAATGAAACTATAAAAATCTTTATGACGATTTCAATAAATTGCCACGAAATTCTTCTAAAGCGCACAAAACTGGCGCCAAATAATATTTTTTTGGTTTTTCTTTTTTCCTCTTTTTGTTAAACCTGCAAGTAAATAAATTTTTCAAATTGCTAAAGATGTTCAGCATGAAAATTTACATTCGCTGAGGATGCGTTAAAAGAGCGAACAAGATCGCCTGTGTGTGTTTTTTCCCACCAAATGTGGGTCAGTAGTTGATTTTTTTGACGGCCTGTTTGCCGTTTTTTTCTTTCTTTTTTTTTTTTTTTGATGGCAATAATTGATCGTTTATTTTGTTGTAAAAGTTGCTGCTCATGTTTGACCATCATATAGTTTTTTGTTTTGCTTGTTTGCTTGCGCTTAATCGATTTTCATTTAATTGTTTAAAAGCTCTTTTCTGCCCCTTTAAGGTTGTGTGTCAGTGACAGCTGTCACTTTTAAGTTAAACATCTTCTACAGTCCTCACTTTCAGAGTGGGTGTTTATCTTTTTAATTTGATTGTTTTAGAAACAAATTCTAATTGCCCGGTTTTTAATTAAATAATGAAATGTTAGTTCTATTAAGAGTAACCATAATGTCATGAAGCAATTGAGACAATTTAGACGGCACGTCCGCCAAAACTGTTGTATAGATTTTAGGTTTGAAATCGAAAAAAACTTAAAATTTGTTTGTTTCGTATTTAAACG
Source organism: Epicampocera succincta (assembly GCA_932526305.1). Classification (NCBI taxonomy): domain Eukaryota; kingdom Metazoa; phylum Arthropoda; class Insecta; order Diptera; family Tachinidae; genus Epicampocera; species Epicampocera succincta. The sequence goes on along the minus strand of OW052034.1, from coordinate 27,134,090 downwards.
ACATTCACAAGTTTTGATGATCTGTAGTCCGAATTGTTGCAGTTTTATGTCCCACTCATAAGTCTAGCAAATATCGCTTATCTCACACACAAATTCAGACTGATCTGAGCCTCAGGGAAGCCACAAAGATGTCTGATCCTTGGAGACCCATTTTTTGCTCAGTTTCATAAATTTTCTAATTTTGATATTATATTCAAATATTATTCGTTACTCCGTTTGTACCTTCTACCCTAAAATTTCCACCTACAAATCGAGATACGTCTTTTTTATATTAAGCCATCGATATAATAAGGAACACTCTACAACAAACTTTTGGATAAAGAGCTTTTTTTTTTATCAAAAATTCTAGTTTTACTTAAATTTTGCTATAAAGTTAGAAGTGTTTTTAAAGTGTCATTGGATTTTACTTCAGATTTAAAAATTCTGGATCGAATTAATTTGTTAATGGATGTTATTAAATAATTTCATCACTTTAGTTAAACGCTAGACCAGCATTCCTTATTTGAAAACTTGCGTGTCCCAAAATAAAGAGTTTTAATAACAGGGATTACATTTTTTTTTCTACACTGTTTTCAATAATTTCCTTGTTTTTTTTTTGTATAGATTTCCCCATCTGACAACTCCGGCTATCAAATCAGTCTGGTGCAACTCGAACATTGATAGATTTAAAATAGTTTCAGAACAATAGCCGAAAAAATGCTTGCAAAATTATTAAAAAAATTCCTTTTAGCACAATCCAATAAGAAAGAAATGTTGCTGTTGTGAACCCATCTTGTCTCGACAGAGTTATAAATAATTAATTTATGCTAAATCGTTTCTACTTTTAGCACATTCAACAGACAAAAACCGCAACAACAGTCATAAATAAAGAACACAAATTTTACATATTGTTACAAGCAAAGAAATCCAGTAATAATAGAAGCTCTGCATAAAAACATGTCAGAAAAATTCATTCATAAAAATTGGACAACAAATATATAAAAAAGTCTCCAAATAAATAAGATTCAAAAACTGTGTAATATTATTTAAAATCAGAAATAAAAAAAAAACAGCTACAACAATCATTACAAAGCAAAACGACGGATGAGTATTTGGTTTTTTATTTTGTCTTGCTCTGTCGTAAAGCAGCCAACTTCATTCATTAAATCTTGAGCATCAAAAAATCAATACAATGAAACCAGAAATCTTGAAATCAGTTTTGTTGCTCATGTGGTAGTTGTTGTTGCAGTTTGAAACTGTAGTCCACGGTGTATATAATTAAATTTTTGTTCTCTCGTGTTTTTTTTTTTGCTTAACTTTTTTGTTTTCGTTTTTTTCTTTCTTTTCAATTGACACTCCTTTAAACTAAACTGAGCTGAGCGCTGGTGAAAAAGCCGTTTATAAAATGTTGAAATTTTAAGTTAAAAAGTGTTTTTTTTTCTGAAATAAAGTTAAAAACTTGTTTTTTACGGCGTTGATTATAAATTGAACTTGTATCGATCTATTCTTAAGAGATTTTCAACGGCAAAACAACAACCATAAAAAACTGCCTTTTATAGGATGTTTAATAATGTTTGAATTTTTATTCCATATTCAATGTTTTCATTCATGTATAATGGCAAGAAATAGCTTAAGATTGTTTTTTTCTCTTAATTTTGCATATTCAATATTAATTCTCATAACTTGTTAGTATGCAGAATGTTCTTATTAAGTAAGATAAGGAAGTACAGTGAGTGGAAAAAGTGTGTATGCCTACATTGTAGGAAATGCTCTACATGACACCGTGGAAAATGCTATACGTTATTGTTGTCGAGATATGCTGTTATCATAAAACAAACGAATGACAGAAAATATATACTGCCTGCAATTGATAACTACCAGAAATGTATCAAGAGAAGTTTGATCTTCGCTGATCTTGAACACTAAAATAAAAGCAGTTAACAAGCCAAGATTGTTTGGCTTGGGGCACAAAGTAGCAATCGATCACATTAGGAGAAATTAAAACCTGGCGATATTTATGGAACGCTACAAAAAATTCTTTAATTCTTAGAACACTTTTGGATAATAATTTTGATTACATCTGTGGATTCACAAAAGAAGTACGCGATATCTCCTATCAAGACAGATGGCGTACAAAAGATCCAGGAATGGGAACGATGGTCGGCAGCTACCAGTCTAGAATCAGAAATCTCTCAAGAGCAAATTCGTGCTTTTGACGACAAGTCGGCACGATGCCGGCGATTTGGAATCGCACGTCTATAATATCATAGAATGAAAGATTTTTTTCTCACAGCTCTGAGAATTTTCCTAAAATAGTGACAGTATTTTTTTTTGCGAATACTTTGAGGAATTTCATGGTATCCACGCAGCTGCTTTCTAGGAGAAAACATGTGTCGTGTTCAGTTAGTCACAGGGACAACTAGAAAAATAGTGTTAATATCGACTTGTGCATTTGGTTTTCGTTACTTCGTTAATTCTTTGCAGCCGCATTTTGCAGATTTATGTATTAATAAATGAGTAAAAATTAGTTGTTGGAAATCTATCGCCGCCTGACCTTTAATAATCAAATTATTAGGAAACAAACAAAAATAAATGCAGCTTTCGATAACCGATTTAAAGTGCCAATATTTCCGATAGTATTAATCGGTACTTTATTGCTTTGATCTTTTGCTTTTGATTTCTCAGATTCCCTTGAATTTGCTCATGTTTCTTACATCTTAGATGCCTGGCGATTTGCAGCGTTTCCTAATTAATTTCTTTTAGAAACTTGATAGATGTGAATTCAGAAATGCCTTATTATTGTTAAAGAAATTTAAAGAAAAGTAATAAGTGAAAATATAGCCTTTTTTACTCGGCTAGGTATCCAGGTACCTTTGTACCGTCGATGTCGGGCATCGGATTAACAATTATACAGTTCAGCTTTATAGCAGCTGGTGCCAACATTTGCATTTGCATTTCTTCAATTGTCACATAGTGTCGTCAATGGACATTGAATGCGAAAAAACGTTTCGTTTTACTTTGTTTTAGATACAACATTTTGCAGAAATATGTATTTGTTTCTATTCGGATTCCCCTGCAGGTACCGTTAACGCTAAAACAATAACGGGGCTTAGGCTTTCTCTTTGCGCATCGTAAAAAACTTTGTGTTGCAAATAAAACCAGTACAATTTTTCTAAATTTTTTCTTTGTGTTGCAATAAAACCAGTTCTATTCGGATTCCCCTGCAGGTACCGTTAACGCTAAAACAATAACGGGGCTTAGGCTTTCTCTTTGCGCATCGTAAAAAACTTTGTGTTGCAAATAAAACCAGTACAATTTTACTGTCGCTTATTTCGTCTCCCACTGTATATGTTTATTTTTATTGTAAATGTTTGTTTTTATTGCACAACAAATTTCTTTACTGCCTCTTAATAATGAGCGTTTTTCAATTAGTTTTAAGAACATTTGACTTGAACCATTTTATTTTTAAAGCCAGTTTTTCTCAATTGATAAAACTGCCTCGAAACTAATTACAATATATTTCAGCAAAAATCATAAATAAATATTATTTTAGTTTTTATATTTCCAAATCGTTGTATATTTTTTCTTTAATGTTATTACCAGCATTTGGCCAACAAACTGCATGTTTTTGTTGTTGCTCCCTCACTGCAGCCTTCTTAAGCCCGTCGAAGCAACAAGACCAAAAGCTTCAAGATTTTGCTGCCACTCCGTAGACAGACGGCAGTACGATTTCGAAACGTAGATTGTCTACTTAATGGCTCCAATAGTTGGCCATTGTTGTTATATATTTTAAATAAAATGTTTGTTAAATAAACAAGACACGGAACGCTTTTTAAATATTGTGAAGTGTCTATTGTTTTGATTGGATTTATGCAATTTGTCTGCGACTTTCATTCAATCATGAATATCAATATGTGAGGGCCAATCGAACCGGCTCTACAGTCAATAAGTAGTAATTGAAAAGGGATTATGAAAAAAATTAAGGAGTTTAATTGTTTCACAACTCAGTTCCAACAGTAAAATCAAATACCATTTGAAGGTGGGGAAGGAGATTCGGGGTGAAATGCATATTGTACGAGGACTGTTCAAACGATCGGGTGAACTTCGAAACTTCAGCGGCTTCGTACATCCGATTAGCGTTATTTTATTTTATACTGACGAAAACGATGGATCCAAGAATGAAGAAGACATGTAATTAAAGGCTCAAAAGCGCTTCAAATAATTGTACTCTGAGTCAGAAAAATGTCTAGAAGTGGTACAAGTTTTCAAGGAAGGCCGAGATGATGTGAATGTCAACACTCGTCCCGGATGCTACAGCACATCAACAAACGATGAGAATGTTGAAAAAGTGAAGAAAACTTGAGGTAGAGAATAATTGAACCACTAACAGATCGATCGATTTTTCAAAAATTTTGAGCCTGAAGCGTGTGACAGTGAACTTCAATTCAAAACTGCTGAATTGTTGAATGACATTAAAGGCGTAACTGAATAGCCAATCATGGGTTTAGGGTTGTGATGTCGAAATAAAAAGTCCAATCGTTCCAATGGAAGGCCGAATTGCTGAGAGAGCTTAAGTACAACCCTAAAGATCTTATTAGAACTGACTCGACGATTGGATAAAAACACCGGCCCATTTGTATTATATCAGATAAAGGAAACTACTTTGAAGGGGACAAACTAAAAATTGATGAATAAATGAATATTTTTAATTTTCTTCAACAGATCTCGTATAATAAATAAAATATTTTAATAAAACAACATTTAGATGTTCATTTCTAAAATTTTTTATATGAGATTAAAATAGCAGAAAATAAACTATGAGCTATTAATCTGAAACTGCTATATCTATTATTGGCACAATCAATTTCATATAAGAGAATACAGAAAAAGTCTACTCCAACATCATATCCCAAGTAACCAAATGCAGGCGTTTGAGACTTGCCAATTATTCAGAGTTTAAATGATATTTTCCTGGCAGAAAATTTATTGTTAATTTTATTTACGTTTTTTTTTTGTATTTAAGCCCAACACTTTTTTTAAGATAATTTTTTAATGGATTCTTTGACATAAAATGACCTTCATTCTAAATTATGGGTAAAATTAAGAGAAATAAATGTTGGAAAAGACATACATACATATATGCTGGCAACAACAACGAAATTCTTCCCGGTCCCCTAATAGTTGCCAATAAAACAGAAGCCTTTTTATTCAAAATCTACACTTACGAAAATTTAAATAAGAATTTAAAGAACTTTTTCACGTGCTTTTCTTTTTGTTTTTGTCTAGAAATTTTCTAAAAATATTGTAAGACATAAATTTTCTTTTTGTTTTAGTGCCACTCATTAGCGAGATATTATAAATTTTATTTTCTCTAATAAACACGACTAAATTACGGCATTTTTATTTGTTTGTTGTTAAGGAAATACATACATACATAAATGTATATGTGTGTATGAAAGTCATAGATCTAAAACTGTTCGCAGCTAATAAAAATATTGCCACAAGTGAAAATATTGGGTAATAATTGGCATTTGACTAAAACAATCATTAAATGGGTTGGAGGTTTCTACATGTCTTGTGGCCTGTCCCATGATATCGAACAAGAAGCACTCGGCACGCCCATTTAACTTCGAAAAACTGGCGCTTCTAAACCAATTGTATCAATTCCATCCACTTCGATTTAGGTTTTTAACACGCCTTTTCCCTATCAAAACGAAGGCCTGTCAAATTACGGTTTGCGTGTCCCATGTGCTCGAATTTACAGTATATCGACCGTTTTCGGTCGCATGCGTTTTCAGCATCAAACAGCTGATTTACGCACCACTTAAATAACGACAATCTCATCGACAATAAATGCGTGCGCTACCCCAATCATCTTCATATAAATTTGTGCGCCACTAACGCATATTGTGCGCAAATGGCAACAGTGTTTTGAGTTCGACTGGAGGAAAACTAAAACTAAAACGTAGAAAAAAAAGGAAACGATTAGATAATAAAGGGTGTTTTTGTAGAGGTGTAAAACGTGGCATTTTGTCAGCTGTGTAGTGATTTATGCTTAGTTTGGATTGGCATTTCAACTGGAATAGACTGACGCCAAATTGTGAAAATGTATTTTGAAAATCTTGGTTGTGTTCGAAATACGTATCGCGTATCGCTAGTCCACGGCGATAGTCCCGAAGCGATTGACTACTATGAGGATTATATTTCGTCCAGAAAATTATCTTTCGAATAGAGCAAATTTTATGTCATTTTAAAAAATTAATTTTTGTTTTATTCCGTTTCAAAGCCTATAAAAACCTATTGATTGTTATTTCACCTGATACAGAGCTGCATTTTCACAACTTCAACTACATGTTTGAGCGAGTTTTATTTAAAAACTAGTGCTTATTTCGTGGAATAGTAGAGGTGACAATGTAGCCATTTGACACTGAGTAAACGGATTATGTTAAAAAGGTTAAAACTGATGCCCGACATCTGAGTATGACAATCAGTGCCTTTGGCGCTCCCTTTGTAATCTACTTGCAATCACTTCAATTACGGGCATAGCCAAAATGTTCAGATCATATTAATTATTTTTTCAACCATTTAACGCTGAAACTTTTAAAGTTTTCGATACTATATAAATTCGTTGGATCTAATTTTAGTCTGGATTTTAGTGTATTTTTGATGCCTTAAAAAAGTGTCAGGAACTACGACCTGTAGAGTCTTAATAGAAAAATGTTTCTTTATAAAAATTTTAATGCGAATTTCGAACCTGGCGCTTAGGAATGTCAAAAAGTTTATTGTTTAATAAAATAAATAAAAACAGTAGCTGTTACAAACTTTGGCAATTAGTTGTTTTAGAACAGCTAGACTGGCAGCTTGTCGATTTTCTTCAAACTTTGACGATTTCACACCAACTTTATGTGGCCACTACGGATCAGAGTGTTTACAACGACTGGCTTCGAATTGGATTACTGGATATTTAGAGGACAAATAAGTGCCAGACAATTGATCGAGTGACATTTGTTACTTCCCTCATAAGCACGAGTGTAACAATGTTTTGGCAATTGAATAAGTCCCATACGAAAACGTAAAAGGTTTAAGGCTTGGAGCTTTAAGCCCAACAGCACGCTGCCGTGTTTTTTTTAGGGTACGATTTAAGCTGATTTGAATTAATTTAAGCATGAACCTTCGTTTTCTTCCTCCTTGTCACCTGTAAAAACCGGAACCTTATATTTAATTATTTGCTGGTCTTTTGCCAGCAAAAAGAAAAAAATCCAAGAAACATAAATCGAGAAAAAACAAACAAACAAAAAATCTTAAGACGACAGACAGACCCAACGAAAATAAAAACACTTACGACAACAACTCAAGACAATCAGTCACTCAGCAGGTCATAAATGTTAAATGGTGGCTATGAATATGAAACGTCACACCGTTTCATGACAACATCAACAACAACAACACCAATAAACACAACAACGTATTACAACCACTTCAATCTGAACATTAAATAAAATGTCAGTTTTAAAATTAAAAATGTGTGACATTTATTTTTAAAGCTTTTTGATCTTATGAAATGGAAAATAAAGAATTCGTGTTTAAGCAAAAAGTTCAAATCGAAAAGTTTCTTAAAATATTTTTCTACAACTTCAAATTTGGTTTAACGTAATTTTTTATTTAATTGCAAATAGTTCTTCAACTTAATTCGTTTATATGTATGTGTTTATGTATCTAGAAGGTAATACCAGAATTTCAGAAGAAGGGAAGGCGAAATTGAAAAATTCCCTATAAGCAGTTTAAAGCTCCGATTCACGATCTCCAACGTTAGCGTTTAGCACACATTTGGCCGAGAACAAGTTCGTCTTAACATCAATTGGTATAAATGCGCTTATGTTGGAAAATGTACCAAAAATAGGTCTTCTGTGTACATATGTATGGAGGTACACAAATACATATGTACATACCTTACCTTGTCTTATATAAATTTGGTTATTATAAGTTTTCCTTTCGTTTCCAAAGCGATGCGGTTGTGATATCAATTTGCAGACCCAAATGAAACAGAAGAATATGCCACTTTGATAGTTCAGGCAACGATAATAGGAATAATTGCAACAGGCCCCATGCACCTTCGGCTCTGGTGCCAGCGAGCGTAACGTTGTCAGGCCATAAATAGTTGAGAAAATCTGTAGAAGGAAATACTGGAGCTGGAACAGCCCATTTTAGTTGCTAATAGGCATTCCTACTTGCAAACGTGTTTCAGCTTCTGGAAACTGCTTGGGGATAAGGCCGCAAAAAAATACGGACTCCAACTGGAACCAAACAACAATTCACTGCCAAGCCATTGCCACTCTTTTATGGACTTTGGCACCAAGTCCATTTTTTATATTTTAGTGATTTTTTTTCTGAGTATCGAAGCCGGAAAATGCTATGAATTAGGCGCAATTAAAAAATATTTAGAATTTTGGGAGTCAGAAAAAACAAGCCAATTACTTTTAAAGTCTGTTGTTACCCGATCAACGCGGCGTACTCGTGAAATGTTATACAATTCATTTAATTCTTAAAAACACATCTCAAAAAAACAGAGAAGACATTCTCAAATAGTGGGCCATCCTTAGGCCCATGAAGCAAACAGGATGTTGTAGTGGAAAACCTTCTGTGAAATTTATGTTGCTAAATGCAGCCATTTATAAAATACATTTAATTAATTGTCTGACGAAAGCACATCAATGGTTCAGGCAACAAGAAAAAGGTGGCTGTCCCACCTTTGTAAAAATAAAGTGTATTAGTGGATGAATTGGTCGAATACTCCATTCGACCAACAGTCCGGAGGTGGTAGGTTCGATTCCTACCAAAGACTGTAGTCAAAATCCTTTAAAATTCTACAAAAAAAAAAAAACAACATAATAAACGCACAATCCACGATGATACATACATGAATACAACTGCTCAATAACCCAACAAACATATCTATATAACTACAACAACAAATATGATACGTTGAGTTAGTTGTCGCTCACTGTTGCACACTGGGCACTGAGCAGTCAGAACATTTTCATCTCTGCAAAATAAAATAACGAATATTGCAAAGAAAAAACACCACTCCCTCGTCTTGCCATATGTCCATGACCTAGTCCTAATGCAATGCATTGCACATGTAGGGGCCAATCCTTAAGTACTGGTCCAAAAAGAAGAAGAAGAAAAGGCCACAGTTTATATATTTCCTTTGGCTTCCTCAAAAGCGAACCAAACTAATAGTTTACAATTTTTCTTCTATATAAATATTTATATAGTAGCAAATAATTAAGTTGTAATAAATAAATAAAGTTTGACGACTAATCCCCATTATTTTCTTTATAAAAGTATAAAGAAAAACTTAATTTGACCAAATAGTTTAGTTTTTTGCCTTCATTTCACTCCTTTTGCGCTTTTCGCTTTGGCTTTTCTTAAATATATTTTTAGTTCCATTTTCCTGTGTTTCGTTTGTCATATTTTAAAAAGATTTTGTTTGTGTTTTTCGTTACAAAGTAATTATTTTTAATCTCTATTATCCATGATGGTGGAAAAAACAACAATTCTTTTTTTTTCTGTGATTAAGTCCACAAGTTGTTTATTATATCGTTTATAATTTATGTTACATATTTCTTATATTCTGCTTTTAAATATAAAGCTGTTTATAAAAACACTATCCGAAAGTGAAATGACGCCAACAACACAACAATTTTGTGCCTAAGTGGGGTGTGACAAAGTTTTGTGGACACAACAACAACAGCAGTAACACTAAGCATTTGAAATGTCTGTCTTTTGAAATTGAGGCAAACAGAAAATTTTGACATTAAATTGTTTTATTTGCCTGCATTTGTCTTAGAAGAAGCTAGAAAAAGGCTTTAGAGGATCAGCCGGTTGTAGACAGCGATGGCAACATCCAGTTCTCTGAAAATCATCCTAAATTATAAAGATTATTACAGCTTCTCCTGTTCAGCAGGATAGCAGACATTAAGACAGAACGCAGAGTTCTACATCTACATTAAATATGATTTATTTGATGGCGAAAATGTGGCCGAAGCGATAGACGTGTGTGTGCAGCCAGAGCGGTTAAGAATTTTGTGATTCAAACGAGCACACGCTCGTCCCATGATCTTTGAATTTATTTAACCATATAAATTCATGGCATTTTGTCATGTAATTTTCATCTTCTTCTTCTTCTTCTTTTTCGTTTTTAGTTATAATATTTATCTTTTTAATTACACGAGTATGAGATTAAGTAATTTGCTTTGATGAAGCAGCCGCTGTGTTTGCTTTAAAAATTTGTATCCCGAGTTGCGTTTCCATGTATTTTCGTTTCGTGGCCGGGCTGTTGGCTGCTTTAACACCTTTCGGCGGCTCTTTAATAATTGAAACAATAAAAACCGTTTGAATTCTGTAAGTCATGCGTAATCGATTTAATGTTTCACTTTCACGCCTTCAATTCAAGAACCTGCGGTTAATTGGAAAAACAACAGTTGGAGTGCTTTTGAACTGTGATATTATTGGGTGGCCTGCGCAAAATATGTAATAATTTCCGCCACAAACCCGGGTATGTAGTACAGATCTCGTTACAATTGCAATGCAATGAAATCTCAACTACTGCGAAAAGTGGCTTTGCAAGTAGATTTTCGCAAGCGAAATTTTTGCATGATTAAAAATTCGTTAAAATAAAACTTCATCATAATTTCAATATTTAGCCCCTTACATGCAATTTCGCATTCACAACAAACGATTTCTATTCACGTCTGGCTCACAACGTGTAATTAATTGTCACCGTTTTCTGACATTTGTCAAGATTTAGTTTCATAACGAAAGCAGCTGGCGAGCGCAGCAAATAAATTTTATTCTTTAAAAAAAAGTACATATAGACAGACATACATCTGGAACTGAAATATTTTACAAAATTTTGTTGCCGATATGCGATCAGCTGTTGCAGCAGTGATGCTCTTTCACAGCTGTTGAGCTGCGAAAAGGCTGCTTTTGTTGAACAAAAGGCTTCAGAATCGAACATAAGAAGTAATAAAAATATTAACGGCAACTGGTGATAAAAATTTAATAAAAAGTGACAGTTTTCCTGTAAATTACAAGAAAAAGCACCGCAAACGAAACAGGAGAAGATTCCCTTTACTAAACACATGTTCAAGCCGAAACTAAGACTAATTCCCAAAATTAAAAATTATACTGAATCTATAAGTGAAAGTGAAGTATTTCATAGTAATTTTCGGGCTCTACTTTTATGTAAAATGACTGATTTAGTGTTTAATCTGTAGTTGTATATCTTTATATTTATTTCAGTGATGCAACAATTGTCAGAAATTGCTGCTGAGCTGCATAAAATACTTTTGACGTGTTTTATAGGTGATGTCTTTAGTAGTGCAACGGTGATGCATTTCAGGCCCCAATCTCCCACATTTCGCATCCATTTCTCTCCCATAAGATTTTTACGGATTCAACTCAAAAAATTAACTGTTTTTCACATACAATTTACAGACGAATCTCTCAATTGTGTCCTACAAACAGTAAATTATTATTAATTTGTTTATTATAATAAGAAAAAAGTTCATTTGTTATTGGCTTTGGCAAGTCTGCGTTAATGTATTATTAATATTATATTATTCTTAAAATAACTTATTGCTGTTTACACTATTTTTGATGTTCTAATTTATTCACAAGAATAATAAAATAGCGAGCAAGAAGCGATTGTTTTTACAAGACTGACTGGTTCTAAAAATCGAAGAAAGAGGAAGTTTCGTAGCATATTTTGATCACCAATTCTTCACTTCTTCATTTGTAAATCAATTCATGTTTTTTCATTCGAAGAGATAAGAAGTGGCCATCTGAAAGAAATCGTAACAAATTGTTTGGAGGTAAAGAAGTTCTTAGAAAAAAAAACGAACAAGGACTTAGGCCTACCTTTGGCTTGCAACTTTACCTGGCCGCAATAATATGAATATTTTACAAATATTGGCGCACACTGTAAAAGAAAACTCCATGCATGAGTATTTCAAAAGCTTTTTTCGACTATCACCGATTTGCAAATTTTTCAATTTGAAATAATGAGGAGTTTCGAAGGAAACCTGCTTTTTGACTTTAACAAACTATTACCACTAATTTTTATCCACAAAAATTCTATCATATTTATTTAATTTTTTTTATTTTTTATTACATTCAAAACAAACAGCATACAATTTCTGAAACGGTATTAGTAAGACTTGAGATTTAAAAATAAACTTGTTTGCTCTGAAAAAAATTAATAAAATTGTTTTATACAAAATCTGATAAGTTTTTAAGCCGATTCTGGAGGGCAAGCTGAAGCATTCGCTTATTTTTACCTTTTTTAAGCGGAATTTATAAAAGATACTGGTCCAATTTTTATCAAAACTTGCCCTACTTAAGCAAATTTTTCCAAAAAAATGTGGCAAAAAATCTGCTGACGAGAAATTATAAAATGAAATGCATCAACACACGAGTATTTACTATTTACGTTTTAAAACACTAACAAAAAACACTAACGATGCGGGCTGGCACGATTTCCTCAGAAACTTTTTCATAACTGGACTTAGACGGTTATAGCTGGTGGCCACTGGAAATTGTTTTCTGTTTATGCGAAAAAAGACAAAGATTTGAAGTAATTTTTTAGGTATTAATTCCGAAGTTAATTTTGTACTAATTCTTTAAATTAAACATTTTTCCACTAAAAAGATCATGTTTAACTTATAGTATTTATGCGAAGAACAAAAAAATCATTGGCCGCAAGTAACCTCTTCCTTCGTTAAAAACTTTTTATCAAATAATCAAATTGATATAATATTTTGTAACCGGCTATTTTAGGAATTTAAATTTTTTTTAAGAATTGTTGTTCTTTTGTTAATTTTTTTTTGTGGAATCAGAAATTAAGACGGTGTTCATAAATAAAATATGTAATTTAAATTTCTTCTTTTCGCTCAACCTTTTTGTTCTTAAAACCTTCTTTTCAACGATATTTTTTTATCAAATTAAAATTTGAAACTATTCTCTTCTAATCAATTCTTTGGGGTTGTCAAAAGATTAAAATATGTTCAGGTCTGGTTTTATATTGAAGTGATTTCGTAACTAAATATGGTTCTCAAAATCAACCGCAACTTGTAAAAGATTAAAGGAAGAATACTCGGATTTCTTTTAATCTATTACAAACTCTCGATTGTTGCAAGACAAATTTATGAACTCATTTTATTATTTCAGCTGTTCTGAAATATGACAGATGGCGATCGTGTCCACCTATTCCTGCTATTTCGGCCATGCTCAGTTCAAAAGAGATATTTTATTTTCCAAGTTGAGCTTAAATAGAGAATATTTTCCTGCCTGTTTTAACTCAAGATAATTTATTATGGATTTTCAAACCACAAAAATATCAACCAAAAAATACAATAATTTCATGACTTTAATTGAAAAATTACTTCTTCTGAAGGCACCCAAACTAGAACAAAATAAAGAAAAAGCGTTTATCTTTTTCCGATGGAGAATTCTGTGGTTGTTTGTTGAGTTGAAAATTTTGAGAAATTAATAATTTGAAAAAATTTTCAGAGAAATAAAAATGTGAAGAATCCACAAGAATTATAAACAAAGAAAATTTATGAGTATTTTAAAATTTAGGGTATATTTCCATTCATCAACATGGTACCTGATGGTACGATGTGTTTTTTGTTGAACGTGGACCTGTTTCCTTGCGCGAGTTCAGTGAATTTGTTTTAGCTAAGAATGAAAAACAAATTCAGAAATATTTTTCTTAACACTTTCAGTTAAAATGTTCGTCTATTACAATATATCCAAAGACATACTTTTTTACATTTTCAATTAAACTTTTCCTTGAATCAGCGAAACATCCCAGCAAAGCATTAATCGACACGTTTCTTAAACAATTTATCCTTTTCTGTTTTCATTTTTTTTAAATATAGAAATATTTTTCTTTGGAACAGCAGATGTTTTTAACGATTTGGGTTTTTTCAAATCCTGCTTAAGGCAGCCAGTCTGAGAAAATTTTGTAAAAAATGGGCATATATTTTGGTTTTTTTAAGGAAAATTCGGTTGGAGTTCGCAATCGCCAAAAAATTCCTGTATTCAAATAATTTTTTCATTATAACTGAATATTGTCACCGAGAGATAAAAATTATAATTTGGTTTAAGTAAAACTAATATTTTAAAAGTGCAACAAATTTCCCGTTAAGAGAAATGGGTATTTCTTTATTGAAACCAAGGACATATCCTTTTTCTTTTTGAGGTAAAGGACACCTGCGTTCTTTTGGTTGTACTTATTAAATTACTCGTTTTAGTGCATTTTAATTTATTTACAAATAAACATATTTGGAACGCAGCGGTTTTCCATGCAAATATGTAGTTCTCTGAGCCTGCCTCATATCTCTAACTGCCTCCTTCAATTAACAGTGTTGTTGCATCCACGTAAAATTAACATTGTTCCTTTTTTGTATAATATAGTTTGATCGTATATCGTATTCTGAACCAAAATATTTTGAATAAAAATATTTTATATTCTTTCTTTAAGCCCACGTTTCAGATGTTTGTGGCTGCACGCTTCAATTAAAAATTTCGTTGCATCCATGAACACTTCTTTGTATAATATTTTTTAATATTAAGAATTTTTTTTACTTGTTGTTCGAGCAAATTAAGAACTATTTAACCTTTTTTATTTGTTTTTATAGGAATGATCGTATTTTCAATAGAGATGAAAAAAATTACAAAATTAGGCACCCAATAGTTCAAGGTAGGTGCAGTTCCAGGCTTCAATTAAAAATTTTGCTGCATCTACGAAAAGTGAGACAGTTTCTTCTTTGCATAAAATATTTTTAAACTGCTTAAGAAAACGAAAAACTATTTTTAACAAAAATTCTACTATTCTAAATAGAAATATTTTGCACACAGTTATTTTTTGAAACCGCCTCCTGATTTGTTAGGTTCGACCAACTCCAATATTCAGTTAAAGGTTTTGCTGCATTTGCCAAAAGTCGCGCTAAAAAATTGTTCATTAAATTACAATTTTTTCCAAAAATGCTAATATTTGGAACAAAAATGTTTTGCGCACAAATAGGAGTTAGAAAACGCTTTATTGTTTGTCAGACGTGCCCAATTTCTCCAACATTCAATTAAAAGTTTCACTGCTCCTACGAAGAAGTGACACTACTTCTTCTTTGCATAATGTTTTTGTTATGTCCACGAAAAAGTCACACCATTCCTTTTTTGTTTTTTGTTGAAAGCGACAAAGAAATTCGTGTCCTTAATTTTTGTTTATTTTGAAATTGGAAACTATTTGCTTTAGTTTCGTCCTCCTTTTTTTTCAATTTCTTCTTTTGTTTAATTCAAATGCAAAAAATTATTAAAATGTTTTCGCTCTATGGTTTTTTCTCACATATGTACATATTTGTTTATTATAAAATCAATATCTTTTGTAATACTGAGACAGTCGTGTAGTTTCTTTCATCAGTCTTACGGACACAGCAGATACACAAAACTTTTCTCTACCCACCTGGATATTTTTGGCACGTGCAGAAAAGATTGAACAGCAAATTCCAGCGAAAAGCCGAAACAAAAAATCACCGCTTTAGATCACGATTTCTTCAACCAGAGCTGTTACACTTAAAGATGACACAAACATTTAATTTGATGGTCTTGAGATTTAGATAAATTTTTGAAATTCTTTTAGGATTTTGTTTCGTTTTTTTTCACTTATTTTATTTAAGTGTTTGTCTTATCGGAAAATATACAGTTACTGGGATGTTTGTGCGTCTGTATGTTGTTTATGGTTTTGTTTGTTTCAGCACACAAATAAATATATTTTTAGTTCCTCATTCTGTTTTAATCTCGTAGTTTAAGCAGCGAAATACGTAAGAGCGCCGCACATTTGAATAAATCGATAAAATTGTATTGTATAGAATGCAAACATACATACATACATACACACATATACATATATTTTTATATCTCAATTTATATTTAATTGTGTTTTTTGCACCAAATAAAATACGTCACAAAGATTTCGTTTTCTTTTTTTCGCTTCTGTTTGCTTTTTCTTTAGAGAGCTTTTTCCCCCACACTTCAGTCAACGAAATTCATTCATAAAAAAAGTAATTTTCTGCGAAGTTGTTCAAAAAGGTTTTTACTTTCTGAACAACTGATTTTCCTTTCTGCTGCTTCCTTGATTCAATTTTTTTGCATAATTCTTAACGATTTTTTTCTTAATAGAATTTCTTTCTTATTAGTAGACAATACAAAATCCAATTTGATTTTATTTGGCTGTTTGCACTTTTTTGTTTCTTTTTTTTTTTTTTTTTTTTTTTTTTTGTCAACAAAATAAATTCTCTTCTTTTAAATAAATCTTTGGGATACTCTGGAAAACATTTATTTTTTCTTTTCTTCAGTTCACATTTGCTGATTTTGTAACGCTGAAATTTTTCTTAGATCGAGTGTCTTATTTGATTTCTTTTGCTTATAATAGTGTGGTATAGTAAGTGTTGTAAAGATACTACAGTGGTAGCTGGTTAGACCGTCACGTTAGCTTGTTCGAACACAACTGAAGCACGAGATGAGTACTCAATTGGTTTTTATGAATGAAACCGGCCAAAGCTTACAAGATACATTTTCAATCTAATAGCAAATTGTACACAGCCGAATCTTACCAACTGCGTCCCCCTGAATGGGACAGCAAGACACAAAATAGCAGGCACACTGAAGCAAATAAAATTCGAACTTTTGAAATTTCCCCTACTCGTGGCGGCTCTCTCGTGCTCTTTGCCCAACAATTATCTGCTGCTTTTGAGGCAGCAAACAGAGAGCCAAAGCACAAGAGTACAAGTGTGTATGTGTGTGTGTGTGTGTGTAAGTGTATCCAATGGTTGTAAAAGTTAACTCCCCGTTGTGTAGCCATTTTCAGGCTGTTGGGATGGCGCAAGCGCACTGGAGCCAATCAACAGTTTGTTTTCAAACAAGCAACAATCTGCCAGATACAATAATAGCTTTCTGGCACTTTATCTGGCTGGCTAAACACACGCAAGAAAACACACACACGCACACACACACACACACACACACACACACAAAACAAAAACAAGAAATTGGAATGATACTGAGCAACCAAAATATACCCCTTTTGTGGTCTTGGCTCCCTGCACTTGTACAACATTTAAATTTTAAAGGCATATTCTGTTTTACGTACAAAAACACTAAATTAAACAATTTTTGTTTGTTGTTCTTGTTCTTGTTCTTGCTCATCTCAACAAATTCTCTATTAAGCATTTAATTAAGTTTGCCATACCATAACAGGTATGTGAAACACTATAATTATTAGTTTTGTTCTCGGTTTTGCCAAAAAGACAAACAGGCAAGGAAAATCAGTCTTAGGAATAGTTTAAAAATAAATTTTCTTATCACACACACGCAACTGCACGTGGACATTTGTACGTCATCGATAGCAGTTGTTGTTCGAAATTCTATTTTCAAACACATATTTGTTTGGTTTTATATTTAGTCTTCTGTCTGTCTCATCGTTGTTTGTTGTTTAATACGAAAGCAAAATTTTTAACTCTGTGATTCACTTCTGTAAGAAAATTATTTTATTTAATTTATGACGGCTGGTGGTGTTGTTGTTGTTGGTCTTTTAGTTTTGATATCAGAAATACATTTCGTTAATGATGGTTGACCATTTAACAGAAAAGCATGAATTTCGGTACAACGAATCTGAAGGTGATCCCTAAAAATTCCATTATAGCAATTGATTCGTTGTACACATCGTATCTGAGAAAGCAGTCAAGTCTTGCCAAAAAATAGATCCAAAGTCTATTTTTCGTTTAGACTTGTTTTTATAGTCGAACTTTAGTAGTTTGGCTGGATTCTGATTTCATTGTATTAAAAGCGTATGAAACCATTTGCCTTCATATTAAAGGTCAGCCATAAACTAATTTATATCTTTTACTCTATTTTTTTATTTTATTTTTAAAAACAGAAAGTAAAATCATAGTGATTTAATTTTTACGTTCAAGTATTTGTTACTCAGGTAGAGTTGAGGCGGTACGATTTTTATCGCGCTAAATGGGCATGAATTTTCAAACTTAGGATCGTTATCGCTGCACGTGTAAGACACAGTCTGGAACACCAACTTTAGCCGTTCATCACTGTAGGTGGTAACATGCTAACCATCACCGTTTTTGAAGATGGGACGAATGCATCCTTGCGGCGGGTGTAATAATGTTGAGACAAAAGGTAGTGGGATTTACGTACTCATTCAATCAAAAATAGACATCATCGGAGAATCAAATTTTGAATGGATTCAATATCAATATCTGACGAGCAGCACCATTATTGTGATCATAAGTCTCAAGAACTTGCAAACGTGGTTCTGGTATAAGTACGTTTATACTGAAATGTCAAACCAAAATCAACAAAAAGGGATCTATCAGCTGCTAAATGTTCTGTCAAATAAAACAGTGCTGCCAACTCAAAATTGTTAACCTCTAAAAACCACACAATATATTGATGTATTACCGTTTTATTGCAACTCTGAATAAATATTTACTGGAATTTTTATTTCTGTGAAAAAAAACGTACTAAGACAGAACTATTTGTATAATAAATATCGCACTCGAAATTTTAAAAGTGTTCACTTGTTACAAGAATTTAACAGAGAACATTAACATAAATCTACTATATAAAATTTCACCTCAGTACGTCTCTTAGTCTTTCATCTCAAGAATCACATTGCGATCATTTTCGTGAAATTATAGAGAACCTTTATATTATTTTGCGTTAATGCAAAACTTAAAAATTAATTTTATTGTCATGTCAAAGGCATTTTTTTGAGTGCAGCCTTTATCGACGTATAAAATAATTTATTGGAATTTGGTTGTGTTTTGAGTTGAAACTCTTATTCGAGAGTTTGTAATAGATTAAGGCAAATTTGAGTGGGTTTCCTTCAATCTGTAACAAGATTTCGAAAATTATAAGTAGCCCGACATTTAAAAACTTTTTAAAACTTCAACAAGAGCGTTACAACTCTAACCACCACAAAGGAAATAGTTCAAAAAGTTCAAGAAATTTTAATAAGTCAAAAATCTATTTTTTAAATAGTTGAAGAAAATGTAAAAGGCAAACAGGTAATTTTATTTTCAAATGGAATTTGTTTAACAGGATTTATTCGGACTTTCAAATAGTTTTTGGCCTCTGCTGAAAGCCTTACAATTTCGAGTTACTATCTTTTTTGTTCATCGAGTGCAATGAAGGAAAAAAAGTTGATTTACAGTAAGAAAAGAACAAAACAAAATTAATATCTACAATCCGCTCAGAGTTTAAGGGGTCTGCCTTACCCGACTGATACTGTGTTATTATATATTGTACATAAATCTGTAAGATTTGTTTTCAGTTTTCGATCAAATGTTTTCAAATATTTTTTGTGATAAAATTTGAAATGTGTTCATTATTCGTAAAGTAAACATTTTGCGATTTTAAGTGATAGCAACTTGTGAGGGAAAGCAATACTGGGGCTCAGAGTTTTTTGCAAGCATCTCTATAGGTTTCCATTCGCAAAACCGATGACAATGTACAGCTCTCCCTTGGTCGAAGCGTATAATCCACGTCGTGTACTACGAACAGTTGACACCGGCCTACAAAACTATTTACTGCCAGAATTCTAGTACAATAATAATATTTCGCAGATGGTTTTTACCAACTTAATATATCACTGGTGGTGTTTGCACTCGTATCTCAGCTGACTCGCGCAAGTTTTTCTGTTTAAGCTGGATAAAGTAACAGGTAAAGAGTTAATACGGGGCGCTGGCCATTGCCGCACTCGATGCGACAATTTGGGTATTGGTTTTTAGTGCAGAAGTACATAACACCCGTAATTTTTCAACGACTATCGTGCGCTGAAAACCTTTTGGGCATAATAAGTTATAAAAACGTTTTATAACTTAAAGTAAGTTTTTCATCCAATATGAACAACATTTTTTAAACTTTCTCGTTTTTCTCGTGTTTAGCTGAATAGTTAACAAAAATACACCATGCGTTAATTTAGACTTTGGAAAACAACTAAGTTTTGTCGAAAATGAATATTAAAAATTTACTGATTGTGAAAATGCTCTTGCGATCACTGCATTGGGCCAACAATTTTTTTATTTTTTATTTTTAATTTCATAGAATGTGGTCCTGAAAAAAAATCCATGACAACGTTTTTTATATAGACACTCGCAACAGGGCTACTACTCAGAACGTATTAGGGCCGAACAAAATTGCCGCAAAGTAACAAAAACAAGAAAAGACGGCAAAGAAATTTTTATTATACTTTTAAGCCGCTTCACTTGTTATCGTGTAAAAATACCTTTTAGAAACTTAAAAATGGGAAAAGAATTTTTTCCAAAACACAATAGTCTCGACCTTCATGAACGTAAGACGAACAAAACGTTTTTCGCTGATGCCACTTTGCAGACTTAAATGCATCTTGTTACCACCCTTTCAGAATTAATTTTTTTAAACACAACCTAAAGAAAAAAGAATGAAAAATAAAGAGAAAAAAGTTCCACAAATTTTTTATAATTTTCAATAAAATTAAAGTCCATGTGTAAATATCACAGCGCTTTTCCTTCAAGTTGCAGACTTATTCTGTCCGGTCATTTGCGAGTGCTTTGACGCTGCATGCTAAGCACCTTCATGCGACCTTGACGACATTGACAGCCAGCCGCTTCACGCCAAAAAGTCAAAAATATGGCGGTGGCATGTGATTTTGATTTCACTAAATACTACAGACTTATTAAACCAACCAATTGCACTGCTTTAATAACACTCAAAGTATTAGAATATTTTGCTCCATGGTCGCCTTCCACTATTGATTAGGTGATTCGTGGCGTTGTCAAATTTATCGGCCTGTTCCAAAAGTTTTCAAGGTTAGGATGGACTTCTTTAAAACGTTTCCAATTTGCTGCTCACCCCCATGCAATAACTATCATCTCCATTCACCAGTCAGAAGAGTTGGGAGTGAGTTGACCTAAAGCACGTGCCGCCGATATTTTTTTACATCTGTTCCATAAGGGTTATGAACAGCGTACGAGTGTGTACGAACATTGTTGACAAATAAAATCTTATAGAAAAAACTCTATTGACCCACACAAACAATATTGTGACATTTTTTATGGATGTATCTCAAGGGCTGCATCCCATCCAACACAAAGTCTGGCGCTTGGATTAGAATATGTTTATACTTTTGTTTTCAAAAGAAATTCTTGATAAAATATATTTTTTTTTAGAAGTCAAATATTTTGATGTTCTGCGACAATCTCAAGGTTGAAACAATTCTCATTCATTATATGATTTTATAGACGAAGTTCCAAAACTGAACTGAAGCTTGAAGGAATTTCTAGAGTCAATTGATTCCTCTTCGGAATAAAAAAATCTTCATTTTACCATTTTCAATAAACAAATGTCACCTTTTAAGCAAGAACACTTTTTGTTATTTCAATTCAGCTAATGCTTAAGTGTTTGCTGGGTTGCTGCCACATAACCACACTCATAAGTATTTCTATTTACGCCTATCACAATATGCTGGCATGTTCTAAGCATATTAACCGAGATGATTATCTTTAATGCTTCTATTACACTATTATTATTAGAGACGGTGACGTTTCCAGCAACGAAACGAGGGTGTGCTGCCTGATTTAAATGATCATGATGCCAATGTTCGCGGTGACGATTTCTCATTTGTTTGTGCCAGTACACGAGCACTTGACTTTTATAACGATGAGAGCTAAACCTGCAAGCGGTACAACTGACATGTTTGAAATATTTATGCAGTGATTAAGTGCAACCGCTATGAAAAAGTTAGAAATAAAATTTTAAAATTAATAGATTTTGATAAAAAAAAAGTTGCTTTTGTCGCGTCTGCTCTGAAATACACATTTTTGTAAAAGTGATTTGAAATCACCGCAAATATGTTTTGTGTATGAAATTTTGTGCGTATTCAAATCACTTTGATAAGGGGGGGGGGGGGCCATAAACGGCGTTACACTTTGCTTTTGTCAACTGACAACTGAGTTAAAATACCGGGTTTGTTATCAGCTTTGTACGCCACTTAAAGTACGTCGACTTCAACGCAACGTATCACAGTTGAGCAACTTTCAACTTTTACCGTACGTTGAGTACTTGACAACTTTCAGTCAATTATTTCCTTGTTTTGATTTGTTATAGTGAAACGTGAAAAAATAAAAATATTAGATAGTATAAATTTGGAAAATAAATTCGTTTAGGCCTAAACAAATATTTTATAATTAAAAAAATTTAAAGTTTTCGTGTTTGTGATTTTTGCAATTAAAATACAGAAATAAACATGTTTTTTCGGCATACAGAAAAGGGGGTGTGAATCATGCGTGTGCTTTTAAAATCACATGTGATTTGAAATCAGAACGGAACTGTATATGCTTTTGAAAATGTTGTGTTGAATATGATGATAAAAAAAATCAAAATATAAAGAAAATCATGTCGGGGAAGTAAAATTTTAATGATTGCAGGTTTAAAAGTAATTGCCAGACTTTGTTGCTTGTTATTGCGTTTGATTAGACTTTAAAAAGTCGTCAGACTATATTTGAAGCGGGTTTTAGAACATTCCTTATGACAAAAGTTAAAATATCACAGTCCTGGCTTTAAGCTACCGTGTAAACACTGTTTGTGACCATTTTGTTTATTTTTGCATTTTGCAAGGAGCAGGAAGAAAAAACTATCTGCAAAACATATGTGCAAGTTTTACGAAATACTGCACAAACAAAATGAAGCCTCCCACCCAATTTTCTAATGCAAACCAATTGCTGTTGTTGTTGTTGTTGTTGAACAAAACTAATGAAACAAAAAAAAAACATACAATCCATTATGACGAGTTTGCGAGAGAAACGTTCATAATGGAAATGAAATTGAATGAAAAGTTTTGTTTGGGGCAAGAAACGTGTGAAAACTGTTGCAAGTAGCACAATTGTTTTTCTGTCTTACATGGTTTTCAGAGGGCGTGATGTTTGTAAATAAAACATTGTATATGAATTTAATATTGTGCCCGTTTTTTCTGTACCGGTAAATCGAGTCATACCCACATATTTTGACATGTTTTTGTTTTGCTTTTCAGCCGAATGTAAATAT
The DNA here is from genome assembly GCA_932526305.1 of Epicampocera succincta. NCBI lineage: Eukaryota > Metazoa > Arthropoda > Insecta > Diptera > Tachinidae > Epicampocera > Epicampocera succincta. Next base: position 27,110,951 of record OW052034.1, on the reverse strand, counting down.
TTATTTAAATTTTCGTCTCTATATGTATCTACATACATAAATACAAGCAAAAGTTCATTAATAAATGTATGTAAATAATTTTCTTGTTTAAAAATAGCCCAGCAATTTATTTTTAGAATTCTTACATACAGTTTTATTACGTTATTTTGTTGTGGTGTTTGTTTGTATAAAAAGCAACAGGCGGTTCTCGGAAAAAATATATGTTTGTGTTATAAATTTGAACTTCGAAAGTTTCGAAAAACTTTCGATTTCGAATGCCTGATGTCTCCTTTTTTTTGCACACCGTCTCGCAATGTTGCAGCCGGTTAGAAATTGTGGTTCTGGTTTTCATATTAGCGGGATTCACAGTTCGTTGAATATTTAAAAGCCTTTTAGATATAAATACTACGATTTTTAGCTACAGAGCCGATACAGTGTTTTTGCAATTTTGGAATCGTTCAATTCAATGCGTAAGAATGAAGAGCTTCCAAGTTAAAACCTGGAGGAAAGGCATTATATATTTGGTTCGAAATACAATTTGATCAAATCTAGTTGGATCAAATAACAAAGTAGGGGAGTAACTGGCAGAAGGGATTAGATAGCCCAAGGTCACGAGCAAGGGGTTTGTATCAAATCAGGCTGGCGCTGATGCAAATAAATTTCATAATCTTTAATAATATTCGTGTGAAATGAACTTCAATACAAGTCATCTGAGCAATTTCTGCACTGTTTTGTCTCCCTTTCCAGAAATTAATAATAATAAAATATCTAGAGAATTTTATATTGTGCATAACGTAAGTCACTTTACAGTCGAATTCAGGGATGGAAAATCGTTGCCCCACATTGATGGTAGAGCAAACACACTTTTCGGCATTTGGATTAATTACAAGTGAAGACTATTTGCGTGGAAACAACATATTTTTCATTATTTTACTTGAACCATCATTTTGTATTTTAGAAAAATTATTCAGCTAGACAAAATAAATATTTTTAAACGATAAGGAACAATATACCAACAGTTATTCGATTTAATTTTCAAATGAAGTTTATTATTCAGTTTTATACAAATATTTAGTTGAACTACTTTGCTTAATCGATTAAATTATAAACTAAAAATTTTTTGAAATAACCAGCCGTTGAAATTTTTAATTAAAAGTTACAATTGAGTTGTAAACAATTATTTAATCGATTATAAATTATTCGCGTAAATAATCGATATTTAAGTATTTTATGTGAATACTTATTTAATCGATTAAAAACTGTTTGTAGTCTCTTATTAGATTTATAGAACTCAGTAATATTATTCAAAAATTAAATATATATATTCATAAAGAAAATTTAAGAATTTTAGATTTAATCGATTATATATTCGAATAATTTTTAATCGATTAAACAGTTACACATATCAAAGAAATAGTTTTCAATAAAAAACTTTAATAACAAATCTAATCGGTTGTAAATAGTAAACATTATTCGAATATCTAATCGATTAAATCAAAAATTTTTAAATTTTCTTTATGAGTATTTATTTAATTAAACTAAATTAAATAATGAAATTAAATAAATACTCCTACGATTAAATTTTGTAATCAATTATAATTTAACATTTTGGTTTGGTTTTTTTGACAACTAAAATATTTTTGTCATGAATGAAATCTGCCTGTGACTTCAGCTTGTGAATTGAGTAATTTTCACATATACACAGAGATTACGTACATATATATTTGCTTTTTGCTTTGGCGGTTTCTTATTTTAGTTGTTCCGATTTCGAAATGTAAAATTTCTCCTCTGAAAAACAGCATTTTCCGACTAATGGGAAGAAACTATTTACGTAAAACGGAATGTTTACAAAAATCACAAAATACGTCATCAAAGATTAGCAAAACTAAATCTTGTTTTTGCCAAAAAAAAATTATTAGTTTTGTGCTTTTCTCATGACTATTTTTAATTGAATAACGTAATAGAGCCAATAGCTCTAACGCTCTGGTAATGTACATATGGGGTAAGTTTTTGTTGTTGTGGTTGTTGTTATTAACAAGCAAACAAAAAGTAAGGAAAAACACTTAAGATTATAATTAGTTCTGAATACTCATACGAGTACATGCAGCCACAGGTGTCCATTAATTTATTCTAATTGTGCAGAAAATACCAATTATGCGAGATTTTCTAATATTAAAGAGATGAATCAGTTTTCCGATTTTAACGAGTAGCCGGGGCTCTCTTCGTTCTTCGTTCTTCATTCTTATTTTTAAATTGCTTTTAATGATCTCGTTTGATTTTGCTTTTTTGTTTGTTTCTGCACTCGTGGCAGGCAGGTGATACCACAAAGAAAATATGCAAAATTTAGGACTCGAAAGTAGTGGCAAGTACCGGTACACAACACACGTAAGTGTGAATTTTTAATTAGTTTTCAAAATTACTCACCTTCACCTTGTTTCCTAGCATTGGGCTATTTTTTTCTGCGTTCTGTGTACGAGTGCGTACAGACGTGTTCAATTGTAGATTTATGTGCTGAACATGTGTTCGGAAATTTTATGATCGTTTCAGAAATGTTCATATAGAATATTCTTCAATATCTTTGGCTTTTCTTTCTGCTCCAACGGAGGTGTGTGTACGCATGTATGTGTGTGTGTGTTTGTTTCTAGTGCAATTGGAATTTCATTCTGGACTTGACGTCAGCATTTAATTAGCTGAAGATAATGAATATTTTTGTATATAATACTGATATTAAAATGTTCAATTTATTTAATTTGCCAAATATTTTCAGCACATTTTGTGCTTCATAATTATTTTTTTTTTTAACTAAATGGCCAAATTCTTTAAAGATTATAATATTTACGGTTTTAAATGTACGAATATATATAAACATACATACGTGTGTATAAATGTACAATAATAATATTTGAATGCCATACAATAACAACATATAAATATGTGTGACTTCCAATAATGTTCGCCTCAACAACGCAATTTATCAGACATACTGACGCGATCTCATACATTAAAAAAAAATTGTGTTTTTTTCATATAAAAATAAAACATTGATTCAAATATATCTACATACATATTGGCTGTTTTTCTTAGAAGTTCGTCACTTTGAGTTGGCAACACTGTTTTATGTGACAACCCATTTAACAGCTGTTATAGTCGTTTGTGCTTACTTCGATTTCACATTTCTTTGCGAATAGACTTATACCAGAGCAACGCTTACAAATTGTTCGAATTTTCTTTATCAAAATAATAGTTCTCTTTAAAGTTGCTGTGCACCTTTTTGGGACCAGGTTCAATCTTAACGATAGCGAGCGCTGAAGCAGCTGTAACCGCCGTACAGGAAAGCATTCAAGATCCAAATCAATCAACTCGTCACCGTTCTCACAACTAAGTTTGTACTCTTCCACTTTATGGAAAACTTTACGAAACGATCTTGGCTGAAAGGTATAAGATACCGGCTATCAGAAAAAAGTTACTGTTTGCTGCGCATTAGAGCCTGACGGAATCATTGGTCCACGTGTCTTCAAATTAGAAATTTGTTCGTAACTCAATTAGGAAGCATTAGTCTTGTTGACATGTGGTTCCATGACACACGCGCTACAATGGACTTAGTCAAAGAAACTTTTGATGAAAGAGTAATTAATTGGCCATCAAGGTCATTATTTTCTTTGGGATTATGTAAAGTTTCGTGTTCACGTCGCTGTATCAGAGCAGCTGGAAACCAATATTCGAAGAGTTATTGGCGAAATACGGTCTGAAATGTTGCGAAAGGTTTGTGAAAACTGGTGTTTCAGATTTCACCTTCTACGCGCCAGCCGTGGCGAACACGTGGCCGAAAACATATTTAAACATTCATGTAATAAAATTAGTCATCCAATAAAGCCCGTTTCATTAATACTAAAAACATATTTCTTTGTTTTAAACTTGTTCCACTTAAAAAAACCCCTTAACATATAAACACATGTACATACATATATAAATAATTAAGAAAAAGATCAAAGTTACATAATAGCTGGCGCCTCCCGTGACGATGAAACTATGAAATTAAAAAAAAAAATAATCAACATTCGAAATGCAGAGCTTTGCTCTCCTTTGGCGTTTTCATTTCCAATAAAAAATGTTGCCTTCTAAAAGGGTAATAGTGCGAAATCAAGTAGATGTCAATTAAAACCGAACTCACAATCCACATATATCGTTTCTGACATTTATCAGATTTCATAACGAAACAGCGGACTTAAAGATTTTCTTTCTTGTATATCTTTTATTTAAATTTGCACGCATTTCTGGATGGGAAATTTCCAAGAACAGTGGCGGGGCACTCACAGGGCATTATATGCCAACTATAAGCAGCTAAACAGAATGGTCATATCCAGGACAGTCACTTGCAGATTCTGCGACGGAGAAGACAAATCAGCGGAACACCAGATTGCCGACTTCGTGGCAAGGGGATATAGGAGCTACAGCCTACTTCATGGCTATATGCTGGGGAATATTTCCATTTGAGTAGTTGCTTTGGTGCGGTTCCTGAACGTATTAAGCCCTTGAAGCGAAGAGAAGGATAATGCAAGTCCAAAGGGCCCTTCTGGACTAGATCCCCACTATTATGCATTCAGTCATTCGAAAGCTTCCCGAGTGCTCTGGGAATTTCCAATTAAATGTTCAATAACATTTTTCTAATGAGCAAATTCATGACTTCACATGAGTTTTTAATTGTGCGTTTGAAAAACTGACTGCAGCGAAGGGCGGGCAGAATAAATGGGCTCTCTCTATTGTTTTTCGTTTTTGGTGAACTTGCATGCTGATGACGAGCACCGCTAAGCACACATATGCACATCTGTATGTATGTAAATAAGTGTGTCCGTATGTATAATTATATTTTGGTCTGTGTTGAAAATTTAAATAATTTTATGTTTCATTTTTGTTCAAGTGAGTGGGCACTCAAGGCACACTTTTATTTTATATAAAAAGAAATCAACAGCCAACGTGCGACTAGGAAACTTTAACGAAAACGAAAAGAAAAAATATCGTATTATACAAAATTTTAAGCGTAGGGCGAAAACATTGTACTTGAGATGAAAAAATGAAATTTACTTTAAAAAGAAATATTGACAGATGGCACGCGTCTTTCAGGTTTTGTAGCAAATTTACAGCCATGAAACAGAAATGATGAAAGATCATCTCGAACATCATTCATTTATTCATTCAGTGCATCGCCACAAGTTTCATGATCTTTATTGTTGTTGTCAACAACGAAATCTTCGTTTTCGTTTCGTTACAATCAATATAAGAGATACTATTGGAAAATTTTATTTGTCTTGTTAATTCCAAACTAAGACCAAATCGGTACAGCCATCACGTAACACGATTACATGGCGCGTGCAAGTGATAAGTACAGGGGCTTGCTAATAACAGCAGCATAAAAAAAATAAAATGAGATGTCGCTGAAATGAAATACAACATCGTAACGTGCATTCGGAATGCCCAATAATACGTAACTTTGGTGAAGAAGTCCAGAAAAGTGGAAAATGCATCGTGAATTCACATCGATGTTTTCAGATATATCATTTTGATTTTATTTAGAAAATACTTTTACATTTTTATAATAATTTGGTAAAGTGTATTTATTACAACTTTTTGTTTCTGGCCTGAGGCCAGGCGATATGTTTTATCGTGATGTGGTTGCACAGCTTTCATCAAGGTATTTACTCGTCCTATAACAACCAATCGATTGTACACGTCATTGGTAGCGCCCATTCTGGGACCCATAAACTGCATAACAGAAGAGTTATGTCTGCGAAACACAACAGGGAACCCATATTCTACAAGACTCTCTATTGTCAATTTGTCGACTTTGGAAAGGAGACGAGTAGTTCTCTAGGAAACTTGATAAATGGCCCAGTTTGTTCAGAACTCCTGCTGATGAAAATCAACTTTAACATTCCGACTCCGAAATTTGCACCACTTCACCTTGAGTGCCTTTAAACGATTTATGTGAACGCTGAACCACTTAGAAGGGAATTGCAAACATTTTAATCGACTATATAATTTTATTGATTATTCTGTAAATGTTAATATTATAAAACCTAACCTCAATCTACTCCTAAATTTAAGCCATTCATTAAGGCTCTCAAATATTTAAATATATGTAGTGACTTTTTTTTGAGTAGAAATATATTAGACTATAAACAGTCGTTAAAAAAAGTGAAAAAAGTCTTTTAGATGACACAGAACTATTAAATATTTCTATTTGGGAATATGTGTTTTGTAGTCGACCCATCCTTCCACAGGGTTTTCATTATACCGGCTCACTGATATTTGAGGAAAGCTTTCGTCAGTTTCCAACAAGTCACAACTGAATTCCTTGTATGGCCAATATATTCAAGAGGTCTAGGGCAAATGTTCTATTAAAAAAAATATTTTAGAAGAGCCGCCAAGTTGCAATCAGCGTAAGATGGAGTTGACTGACAGCCGCGAGGTTTTCGGCAGATCTTGCATGTGCCCCACATCAGTCGGATAGGTATATATATGTACAAACATACATACTTAGACTCTTTTATGAGGCCAACAGCAACAACATTTTTTGGTCTCGAAAAGGTACAAAAGGCCGTTGAATTACAACTTGAAATGCATTCAGACCCGAATTTAGTTTCATTCAAATGTGAATATTCAACCTTAAGCTGTTGGCGCGCACTGTACTTGCTAACTTATACGTATATACGTATCAGTTAGTTAAACTAATACACAAAACCGTTTATTAAATCATTATTTAAACAAACAAACAAAAAAATAAGAATGAATTTCTAAAGGTAACGTCTACTTACCTTAAATGGTGAAACACACATTTTAAAGGTAGTTTGTATTTTTATTGTATTCTCCTCTATCAGTGGCATGGAAAAACGACTAACAATAAAATCGACGACAACAACATCAACATGTTTATTACAACTACCACATACGTGCAACCACCACCAATAACAATTTGAGTAGGCCGCAAGTAAGTTGAAGTCGAGAAAGACAGTTTCTTTTATTTATGAACGTGTTTCAGTGTATGCGATTGTACAATTGTATTTGTAATTAAAAATATCTCAAATGATACCCTGATATTTATTGTCGTAAGAGAAATGCGAGTACGAACGAAATACACCTGAGACTCTTTTGAGGCTGGACAGTGTTGGTGAAAGATTTTAAAGAATTGGATTACGTGCAGTTTTAAGTTACTAAATGAGATTCTCTGCCCTCAGTAAAACAAAAGTAAAACAATACCCTGGCCCTTCACGAAACAACATCGCAACGCAAAGCAAGTGGTAAGAGCACAAACGCTGCCGACTGTAGACTTTCCTCAAATAAGAACGCGACTATAAGTTAAAAAAAAAGTATTTTAATACATTAAAATTCACAGAAAACCTCGTTTGTACGATTTACATTTCATTATTCGGGTTCTTTGTTAAATTAAAGTGCTAAAATAAGAATTCAGGAACATCCAAGTTTGATTTACATACAAATAATTTGGTTATATTTTGCTAAGAGATTAAAGTTTCAAACTAAACTAAATGTTAAAACAATACGTTTTTGGTGTTGAAAACACATTAAAATATCAAGCGGTTCCAGGTTGATTTAAATCAGTCTGTTTTTCCTTATTTAGTTATCCTTATGGCGGGATTGACGCAATCCACGTTGAAGAACATAAAAGTGGACACCAGCGAATAAGAGTATCTACTCTGTGAACTCTGTTTAATTTGAAGACCAAAATAATGGAAAGCATTATTATATGATATTCTGAAGAAGGCGATTTAAACGTTAGATTGATATGGACATTCCTGACCTGTTGTATCTTTATGACAACGACATCAAAAAATTCAATAATGAGGGGACTCAGTCGTGTGTTCTATTGTCATAATATCTTAAATATTTAAAAATGTTTAAAAGAATTATTGTTGTCCTTCCACCGACAAAGTCATACAGTAATAGAAAGTTTGGTTTTGTCATAAAAAACAATAGAAATGTGAGACAAGTTAACAATGGAAAAGCCTGAAGTAAGTAACATTTTAAAATTTTGTATGAGCTTTTAGTTATTGTATATGTATAATAATGTCCTTTTTTTTAAATAACTACATTAAAAGAAATTAATTATATTAAATAACCCTCCGCCACTTGTCTTATGGGTAGTTTTTTAGTCTTGTAGTGAAAAACTTGTATTTTAGTTGCGTATTGACGTTTCCGCCTGCTTCACAGTTGATTCAGATCGTTCGATTTCCTAGCCTAGTCTATATGGTCTAAGCAACGCAGTATGCCTTTCTTAGTTGCGATCAAAATGTCTTGCCATTCTCTTGACCCAGACCCCAGTAGAAGAACTTGTGTTTCAATTTTAAAACTGTTTGAAAATCACTTTTTGTGACGTTTTGAATGGCAGAGTTGGTAAAGTTGGGTGGTTTTTGGATCCCTCTTAATCATATCATCATCTATTATTCGGTTCAGTACGTATAACAATTCCTCAAATAAAATTTATAATTTTAGTTTAAATCTAACGCCTGAATCTGTAAAAATATATCAAATTCCGGAGGCTTGAACAAAATTCTCATACATCTCTCCAGTTAAAGGGCTGTGACACACGGCCTACAACTACAGAGTATAAGAAAGCTCCAAGTGTGGTCGAAATTCGCCCACAAATCGCAAAATTAGATGATAAGATAAGTATCTATAAGTGCATGGACATTAATAAGCGGCAATTGAAATTAGTATTGGCGCCAAAGAGTGTTTGCTATATGGTAAGCTCGGAATAATATATAGGTCATGTCGCGCGAATGGATAAAACTGCTACAGCTAAAAAGTCATTCGAATATGAACCGGGTGGCGGCGCACGCAGAAGAGGAAGACCGGTGCAAAGTTCCGATGGAAAGACCAGGTGCAGGAGGACATCTTGAAACTTGGTGTCAGAATTTGGAGAAGAAGTGCAGAAGATCGAGATGCTTGGCCATCTCTTCCACGTTCGGCTACTGGAACAAATTTTCAGTAATAGCCATTCACGATGATGTATAAAAACCGCGAGAGTTGCGTGTATCAAATTGATGACGCTTGTGGATATCGAAGTTTAAGAGTAAAATATTATCGATACTGTTTATGTAACCAAACAGAAGAAAGCGACTGAGCACAAAAGGGAAATCCCCGAATTCGCAACTAATTATATACATTTATGTACATGTGGGTAAGTACGAGTATATTTGGATTGTTCATCTAGAGTTGAAGTTTTCAAGAAGACGTTTTGCAATGTTGGGGCAACGTGATGATGACTTTGTATTGAAAGTCACTAAAATTTTGTTTGGACTTTAATAATAATGTTTAGAGCCATTTAGTTATACAGTTTGAATAGCTCGGAACTTAAAGCTTTGAAGAAGGTTGGAAAAAGTCAATTGTCATGATTTCGGGTACTTTTTCTCTATTAAAATTGAATTTGAATTCATAAATTTTGTTGCGAGAAGCTCTGCGATTTCCCAAAAAGAATAATTTCAGCAAATAAAAAGAAATGCGAAATATTATCGTCTGTTTGGCAAACTGCAACATTTCTGCATACAAAGTATTTTTTTTTTAAATATAAAACTATTGAAATTAAATTTAAAGAACCATAATTATAAGAATTTCCCTTCGCGAATTATAAACAGTTTTTCTTTCTCAAATTTGCAGCATTTTATTGTAAAATTTTGTTCCGCATGCCACCGCATTCACTTGCATTTGAATATTTTGCGATAAAAATTTCAATGTAACTCAATATAAACGCCAGACGAGCCAGATCTTGACACTAAAAGATGCTCTTGCCAATTGAAAGACAGAAATTACATATCACAATATTGTACTTTGAAGACAAATTCTTTTATAGAAAACAGCGAAACTTTGTGTTATAATGAAATTTAATGAAATGAGCGGAAACGCGTTAGAGCGGATCCAATTATTTAATTTCTGTTTTTGTTCTATTAGACCGTGAAGTCTTGCAGAGGAAAGCGAAAAATCAATTGGATTTTAAATCAAAACGGAATCCGATAAAAATGTAGTTTTAATTCATAGTTCGGCCAATTTGCCATAAATGCAGGGATGAGAAAATCAATTTTTTTATATATATTCTAATTCTTATTATTTTCTCAGATTTCTGTTGTCAAATTGAAAAATAGACCAACTTTTTAATTTGACTTAGATCGGAGGGCACGGAAAAAATTATTACTGGTTTTTCTGGATTCCATAAAGATATTTATTTAATGCGGATTTCTTGCATTCAACAAATTTTTTGTCTTATATGGTAAAAATATAGTTTATTGAAACAATAAAGCAAAGCCAATCACAGCACAATTCATTTAAAACAATTTTTTTTGGACTCTTTGCGAACAAAAAATGTTTGCAAATATTTTCAATCAAATTATTTGTTCAATCAGCGACATTTTTGTCTAAACATGGACCTCCAAAAGGATGTCGGAAATATAGCAAAAGCTTTGGTTGCAAACAATTTTTTTTCTTGCTTTTCTGAATAATAAGTTAGAAATGTCTTTAAGATTTATGAAAATCATTTCACTATTGAGGTAGTGAAAATTATTGGGCGCAAAACAACCACAGCTCCTAGGATATAATATTCAGCTCCGAAATAAATTTTAGCTTTTATTCTCTATACGGCACTTCCAGAGTGCAGACGTGACGGTCGTTGTTGTTGATAACAGACAAAAAGAAAAAAAAATTAAGAGGCAAAACGTAGCGATTCGAACGTGACAAAGTAGGAAGTAGTTTTTTTTGATGTTGTATAAAGAGGGGAAATTGAATGCAATTTAATAGAGTTTTGTGGCACAATTAACTTTACAACTTAAAAAATTCTTGGTTTAGCTGCATAATCTTGTGATTGAGCGTTTTACGCCCTAATCTGGTGGCATCACAATAGTGGCATTATTTCCATAACGAGTCAACAAGATTACGTTGCGTAACTTTTAAATAAATTTATTCTTATAGTGAATTTGCTGAGTGAATATGTAGTCCGAAATACTTTTTTTTTGATGAGTGACGGCCTGGGAGACCGTGATTTAAGCAGACAATAAAACATTAGAAATAGAAAATTGCTCTCGTACAACTAGACAGTCTAGTTGTTCAACTCGGTGCTTGACCTTATGGCTAGTAACATGTGAATATTATTATTTTCCAGGGGAGAGACCCTACATATAGTTAACAAATGATACACACAGTTCAACTTAAAATGTTGGTTCTATTATCAGTAGTAGCCCGATTTTAAATAAAAATAAGGAAAAGCTTCCTCTGAGGGCCCTCTATTGAGAAAAGTTCAACTTGAGCGGCACACGGAGCAGCAAAATTCTATTTGTCTGAGGCTTTAGGTGGTGTTTAAGGGGTTAAAGCGCACCGTATTAGCATCAAACGTATTCACCAACACAGCGACGCTTTTGTTTTGTTTAAAACAATTTTGAATAAAATAATATAAAAAATATACAAAATGAACCTTCAATATTCAGAGTAAATCATTCTCGTGAAGAACATCAATTGTATTGGAGAACAATGTTCGAGTATTTGTTCGAACATTGTTGCTGTTGTTGCTATTGTCTGGTTATAGTTCAATGATGATCGTCAAGCCCCAAAGAGGTGGAGTCACAGAAAATATTACTTATTAGTGTTGTTTGTAGTAGAGCAACAACAACCACTCTCCAACATACAATCACAAAGAAAACAATTGAAGTTTAAAATTGAGCCGCAACAACGAAATAGTAATTGTATCTCTTTTTAACCCAACAACAGTTGCCATAAAAAGCAACAACACACTAAAGCAACAAAATGAACTGATTTACGAGAACATGGAAAATAACATCGGTCTTGTTATCAGCTCCACAAACACATTCAGCAGTTCCAGTACAATTGTTCGGAAAAAAGCCGGGAAACAGCGATGCCAGAATGAAGATTTAAACTTCATTTTTAGGAGTTTTCAATCAAAATGAAATTTTAAGATCTTTTCGTCACGCACGTCTACCCTTCAATGTGGACTATATAAGTCTATACGTGATAAAATTTTGTTGAGACGAATGGCAGGCTGTACATGACCAATACAAAATAAACAGCGTTGTCAACTCGGCGCCTTTTAAAGTTTCCGAATCGGTGCGCGGTGCGTGTTTTTTCCTATTTCGGTGCGTTTTCTTAAATTCTCGTGGCACTAAAGCAATTTGAACCAAACTTTTTGTTTCAGTCTGAGAAAAAAATCTTTGTGCAATAAAAGGTCATTTCACTCAAAAGTGCAACATTTTTACACACAATAAGAACAAAAACTAAATGTTGCTTAAGAGGCACAATGTAAAACGGTCTTGTTGTTGTACATCATTTTTATTATGTAGAGAAAAAGAAACATTTCATTGTATGACATTTGCTGTCCCTTTTACATTTTCATAGTGATTGTTTTTGTAGTAAAAACTGCTGTCGAGTCTGTTAAACACTTTTGCAAAAATATTATACTTTTTGTACAAAATCAGTTCAATAAACATTTTAAAGAGGAAAAAATTTTAACTTAGTGCGTTTTGTAAAGACGGGGTTTTTTCTCCATTTTGGTGGGTTTTAAAATTGCAAAGCTGACAACGCTGGAAATATATTTAACGATTGATTTTTATATAAAATGGGACTTTTTCAAAAAAAAAACTTTTAACAGCTACAGACGCATAGATAAATAGGTGCACATAATACCACCATTATTTGTTATATAACAAATGTTCTTGCTATAACTTAAATACAGATTCTAATATTTTAGAATATCTGACACCTTCACAGCATTTTAACTAATAAAAATCTATGAATTATTTCTTTAGTACTCGATCGATTTCATTGAAAAATAAGTCATGATATATTTACAAAAGGATCTAAATACCCGTTGATCAAATACCAGCACATTTGATCTCATAAAATGTATATAAATATATATCTAAAAAATTTACTAAAATATGTATTTTATTTAAAAAAAAAAAAAACTGTGATTTGTTTTACGGCACCTAAATTGATGCGTATAAAGGGTGGTTAAATTGTATGGACCGATGTTGAATGTGAACCACACCTAAACGCCAAGTTTTTTTCCGAATTTTATTTGACATTTCTCTATTTCAGACTTACTCAATTTGAACCATGGAGAGATACACAATCCAACAACGTGTTAAAGTTATCCAGACTTATTATGAAAATGGGAGTTCAAATCAAAATGCATATCGTGCACTTCGTAATTTTTTTGGTCAATTTCATCGTCCAAATGTGCGTACAATCGCAAAAATCGTGGAAAAATTCGAGCAAACCGGGTCTGTAGAAGATGTGAGAACACCAGTGCATGCTCGTACAGCTCGTACTGCAGAAAATATTGCTGCTGTTCGCGATAGTGTGGCTGAAGAGCCGTCCACCTCAACTCGTCGTCGTTCCCAACAATTGCACCTCTCACGCTCGTCGTTGATGAGCATTATGCATAAAGACTTGCATTTACACGCTTACAAGGTGCAATTGGCTCAAGAACTAAAGCCTCTTGACCATTCCAAACGTCGTGAATGGGCAGAATGGTGGCAAGAAATGGCAACAGTGGATGATCAATTTGCGAAGAAAATCATCATTTTCACCTCAGTGGATTCGTCAATAAACAGAATTGCCGCATTTGGGCGAATGAGAATCCAAGAGTGATTGTCGAAAAAGCAATGCACCCACAAAGAGTGACTGTTTGGTGCGGTTTATGGGTTGGCGGCATCATCCGACTGTATTTTTTCCAAAATGAGGCCGGTCAGGCAGTTACTGTGAATGGTGTTCGCTATCGTGAGATGATAACGAACTTTTTATGGCCCGAATTGGAAGATATGGATGTGGACGATATGTGGTTTCAGCAGGACGGTGCCACTTGCCACACAGCTAACGAAACAATGGCTCTTTTGCGCAACAAATTCAATGGCCGTGTTATCTCACGTAATGGCGATGTCAATTGGCCGCCAAGATCATGTGATTTGACACCGTTGGACTTTTTTCTTTGGGGTTATTTGAAAGAAAAGGTGTACGTCGATAAGCCATCAACAATTCAAGACCTAAAGGATCAGATAATTCGGCACATTAACGGCATAGAACCTCCATTATGCCTCAGCGTCATCGAAAATTTGGACCATCGGATGGAGGTGTGCCGCCGAGGTCGCGGCGCCCATTTGGCCGATATTTTGTCCCACACATAATTGAGTAATACCAATACATCATAATAAAATAAAATTACAATAATTTCCTAAATAGTTTGTGTTTTATTCAAAATCAACATCGGCCCTTGAAATTTAACCACCCTTTATATCGTTACCTTAATATAGAAAGGCCCCAACTCGTTTTTTTTTCTCAAATCGAGTTTTTTGTAAATTTCGAAATATGATCTGCCATCATATCATTGAAAAAAAAATTGACGTGATCCGACTGAAAATAACAAAAACATACATAAATATTTCGCGACTACAAAACTTTAATTTTTATTAGGATTTTTCGCTCTACTGGAAATTTAGGAAAACGATACTTAGGGCTTTTCTATATTAAAGTATCGATATGCATGTATGAATGTATGTGTGTTCATAATTAGCAAATAAAGCATTTATTATTTTTTAATAAACAAAATTTAAAAAACAATATTTTGAAAATTTTTTGTGTTGTTTTTTTTCTGTTATTGCTTTTATTTAAAGAAAAATTGTTTGAATTGAAAAATAAAGCAGCTCCGCTTTCACTTTAACCGTTTCTGAATTCATGGTAATTAAAAGTGTTTTATTAAATACGACTATTTGTCAAATTCACATAAAACCACAAAAGCGAATTTTTCACTGTCAAACAATCCTGAGCTAAAGGAAACGGTTTGATGTGACGCTCGACATTCGACCTGCTGGAAGCTTTAGAATACAAATTCGAAAATACTTTTGACATGACGTTGCTGTGATGCCTTATTTTTTTTTGAAAAAATTTGCCCAAAAACAAAAGTAAAACAAACATAAATCAAAGAAAAATGAGAAATTATAATTTAGAAATAAAAAAAACAACAATAACAACAATTTGAAATAATTTTTGTTTGTTTTAAAATCAAATAAATTGACACTTAAGCACCTACACTTAACAAAATTTAAAGCAACAACTTAAACGAATTGCAACACAACATTTATGGAAATAATATCCAAAATACAATAATTTTTTTTAAAATAAATTACATTCACTATATTTGGCAAAATAAGATGAGATTGACAACAATCGCATTTTAACAAAGAAAAAGAAAATACAGTTTTAGGCCACAAAATATAAAACGTCTCCAGTGAAAGTGGGTCAATAAATTGACATTAATTACATTTTTTTCATATTAATAAAAACGATAAAAACAATCAATTGCAATTTATGAATTGATAAACAGTTTTATACACTTTTGCATAAATAGAGATATTTTTGAATTGTGACTCAACGCAGAGAACTGAAAACAAATTATTTGTGTATTATTTACGAATTATACAATAACAAAAATAGCACAACAATTTTTTAATAAAATTGTCATAAATATATTTTTAATAGCAACAGCAACAACCACAACGAATCTGTTCTAAATTTATTAGCCGACAAGTCATCATATAAATAATCTCAACATTTTCTGGCAAAAAAAAAAAACCAATTATTAAAAATAGGTTTTCAATTAAATCTAAATTTAAAATGAAAACAGGAAAATTAATCTAAATTTAGTTTATGAGTCTCAAATATTTGCCTCGTTTTTCTTTTTCATTTTACTATTTGCAATCAATAAAACAAATTTATTGTTGATGGGAGATAGAACAGGCCGCCGAAAAAGGGAATGAAAATCAAGCAGCGGCGTCATAAATAGAGATGAATTGTTTTGTCGACTTGACTCTGCGACCAGAGGGCCAAAAGGCAAGATTTGCTTTGAATTATTAGAAAGAAAAGAGATTGGCAGCACCGCCTGTGCGCCCCATTAGCCAAAACATTAAATACAACACCATCATGACCAAAACAACATTCATTACCAGATTATTATGATCATTATCATAATAATTTTTCAACTGTTCGGACAAACTTTTAGGCCAAAAGTATGCAAAACTTGCATCTCTCTGAAGCAAACAAACAAACGAAACATTTAAAAAAGAAACTAGAACAGGGAGATGAAAAAATCATACACTTTGTCTAAATTTAACAGGTCGTCTTATTTTACGTTTTTGCTTCTTGTTGTTCTTACTGTCTTGCCCCCTATTGCCGGCGCGTTGCCCGCTAGTTCTTTGGTTGGCTGACCACATACGAAAATCTAATTTCAAAGCACTTGACAACTCTAAGCAGATATATACGTACATCGTATACGGGCTGCTTAAGAAAACTTCTCTACCCGTAAAATAAATGTGAAAGTAGTTCCGTGATCAGAATTTCTGATTGTCTATGGGTCGAAGCCGTTCAACCGATTTTTTTGATATAGAGAAGGAAGATATTTGAAAGTCTTTTATTATGGAAGTCAAGTTGTAAAAGTTCTTGTGGATGCATGAAGTTACTGAGTGGAAGCGCAAAAAGTGTGACCTTTAATATTTTTAAGTGATTGGAGTCAAGCACAGGGAGGTGGAAATGTAATTTTTGACAAACTACAGTTACACATACGTAAGTCACTAAGAAACTTGCCACCTACAAAATTCAAGTTGCTCTATTAACAGAACTTGACATTTTATAGATAAAGTTCTGATGATTTAGTATTTATCCGATAGATGAAAACCTTTCATATATATATTTTAAGTTTCTCACTTCGAGTTTCAAATATTCAATTCTAAGTTGAATTTTTTACGCAGGACTGAACAAAATCTGTAGGGTATTAATACAAATTCCGTTTATTCAAACGGCCTCACTTCTAGTACTCAAGAGGCATTCCACGATCAAATAGGCAATTTCCAAGGTTCTCAAAGTTGAAATATTTTATGTAATTCACCTACAACACCGATTCAAGTACCAGGAAGTCCTTTTAGAATAACCTCTTCGTAGCTTGTTCGCCATAAAACTTTGCTGTCTAGTTCCTCACGAGGGCAACACACAAAAAAAAAACGCGGAACATATTTGGACTAGGAGATCACTAAGACGCTCATAATCAGAATTTAACAGCATTTTCTTTTATTTATTTGAATAAAAATGTGTCCAACGCCATAAATTTTCAGCCGAGACGGAGGCAGCAAAAACAGCATCAGTCTATAGGTCAAATCGCAGTATCGGCACAAATTTTATTGACAATAGATCACCTTAAAGTTTTCCCGCAAAAGGTGAATTAAAATTTCGTTTTAAAGTATTCCAGCAAAATGTTCGATCGACTTTACAGATTGAAACCGCTTTTGAGCTCCTTTTATATATATAATAAAAAGCAGTGAAATTAATATTTCGATTGTTTCACTAAGTTTTGAAACGCAATTTGGTTATTGAGCCAACTTTGGCTTCAAACTCCGGGCAAGTTTCAGATTTGTTTCTTCTGCAGAGGGATTATCGCTTCTTTCTTTCTTCGCCATGATTTTTTTCGTATAGAAGGGACTACGGATATCGCAATTAAATACTTTTTTCTGATATATTCTCTGACATTTTAGTTGCCAACCTGTATCCGAAAGACAGTAGTGGGTCCTGAACTTAGAGTCTGAATTCATAAATAATGTCGGGCCGTTCGAATATTTAGGCAAGTTTTATTAAAATGTTACAAGACAGCTAGAAATTTCATAAGTTGAAACAAAAAAGTTGGAGCCATAAATCCTTATTATATGACCCTGGAATCATGAAACCACAAATAAAAGTTATCCCTAAAGTTCTTATTCCACTTCATTTATAGCGCTTTTCTGTGCGCCAATAATTGAAAACTGAAAGAAAAAGTTCTATCAATTGAAGAGTTTTTTATTGTGGGATTCCCCAAGAATCGTTCGAAAAAAACTTTTCAAGCCGAAAACACAACAACAAGAGGAAAAATCATTACCGGCATCATGCCTAAATTAGCCGCACGTCGTCATAAAATGCCGATTTTTACAAAACAGCGTAACATTCATCTGTCGAAATCTTCATGCACCCATCCGTACGCTACAACTACATGCTTTGTAGTTGTTGTAATTTCTAGACACCACTAAAGCTCTATGAATAGATGATGATTATTAGAAGGATCAGTGCCGCTACAATCATGATGATGACGTTTAAGTCCGATATTTGTTTGCTTTTGCTGTAGAAGAACATTTTAAAAACCCAGCAGGTGATGGTTGATCAAATATTGTATTATTTTGGCGCTGGACCATAAAAGAAAATAATGGTTCATCAAGAACAGTTCGAACAATTAAATAATCAACTGCAATAGAAAAAAATATGCATGAGTTTAGTTTAAAATAAAACCCCGGCAGATGGCGCCTCTTTGCAAAAATCATTCTTCAAGGTCTTCAGGCGATGTGAATATGCCTATATACAATAGCACAGGGACCTGTTTCACGATGCCGAACGTTAAGGTTCGCATGCTCCATTGACGCTAAAAAACATGTAGCAAATCGCCAGAGAGGAATATAAATAATGCAATGGCTTATCGAAATAATGACTGATATTGAACCACAAATCAGTCTATTAGTCGGTGAGACTGCAGGCGATCGTTAACGTTCAACGGATCCTGAAAAAGGGTCTCATATAGTTTGGAGAGTGATCTCCAAGGTTAGTCTATGTCTAGTCGATGTTGTAAGGAATTCTTGAGTTGAAAAATAAACAAGTATGACGGGGATTCACACACGCATGCGTTCTTCCTTACTTCTGCTGTATTCACTTTAGTCAGTTTGAATTGCGGTCCACTCAGCGAAGCCTCAGCAAAAATTTTGTGGAATTCAATAATCCATAATTAATGACATCGATAGACATTTTATGTGGATAATGTCAAATAGCACGAATGCAATTTCAGATTGGGGAGAATATTTTATTGTAGGTCTTTTTAATTTCTTATATTCCGAGCACGTCATTCATTTTATAAGCGAAGATGATCAGAAAAAAGCTGCCCAGATCTTATATTCGCTTCAAAAATGCATATAATTCATACTAATAATATTAAATGTTTACATTTAATAATAAAGTTGTGCAAAAGTTAGTAATCATTATGGAAACAATGTCACGTTCGAAATGTCACAATATTTTTTACAGACATTTTAAAGTGTTACTATATAAAAAAATTCAAAGTTAATTATACCACAGAACCGAGTTGAGTTTTGCTGCATTTTCCCTTCTTATACGACCGCACAGAAGCTGCTTTCAGTTTTGTCACGTTCGAAGGTCTACCGCTTTTCTCTAAATTTTAAGCATATAAGTACGTCACGCTCGGCATCTTGGAAGTAGCCAAAATACTTAATATGATTTCAAAACTATGCACAGATATAAGTTTTTATTTGGATTTGTTTGCCCCAAGATAATATTACCAAAAATGTATAAATCAATTAATTTCGTTGCCGAAAGCAAATCGATTTATTACCAAGTGAATGTTGTTTCCAGATCTGATGCTGTTTCACAGGAAAATTCTCTTGATTCAACCGGCATTGCAGAATTTATGTAAAATAAATGATAAGTTAGTTTAGTTTTTGTAAATTTAGTTTTATGTTTTTTTAAAATTTTCTTTGCTTAATTTTTTATAAAAATAAAATAGACCTCAAGCTTGAATAAAATTGCAAATTTATTTAATTATTCAAGAAGGTCAACAAATTAAGATCAAGCTTTTTTTGTATTTATATGGGAATCATTATATTACAAACGTTACCAGGGGAAGTTTACGTTCTAGAACCATCACAGCAATTTCAAGCCAAAGATCATCTCATACTTTCGATGTGTTCAAGAATTTAAGGAAACATTTTATGATACGCACATGTGTTTGTACAGAGCTTGGAAGGTCTGAATTTCGAATTTCCCTCAAAAATATACAAGTTTGCATTTTGGCCATCAGCACTATCTGGCAAACATTTAGTTTTGCTGTACCGTGTAATTAAGCAGAAAACTACTAATGCTCGTATGTACATCTATAGTTTATGATAGTTTTGTTTTTCATCGATTGCGTCAAGATTGCCCAACAACCAGCCCACCGCCCCCCCCCCCCCCCCCACCCGCCAAAGCCATTGTTTATAAAGTATAGAAAATAACTTACAGAATGTGTGTGTGTTTCTTGTGCTCCCTCCTGGGTACTACTGATTCAGTCTACGTCTAATGAGATGTTACAAAAATAGAATCTTCTCATCATCTGCTACTAGTTTAGCCGGCGTTTCAATTATTTCGATTATTTGCTTTTCTTTTTTGTTTTGTAAAATGAGAAAATCAAGTTCAAAGCTACGCTAGTAATTCTGTTACAAGTGCATCGCATAATAGTTTTCTCTTCCACATGCCACGCTCCTGCAGGTCCGGCATTGATTTTGGGATTTGCTTGCAAAGGGCTCTCTCTCTCTCTCTCTCTCTCTCTCTCTCTATGTCTATCCACTAAAATGTTTATTTTTATATTTTTCGCGCTTCAGCTTGACTTAATTAAAATGTGATAAGCCTGGACCGGTCACGGAAGGACAAGTTCACAGCAGCTCTTAAACGATGAACACACGATGAAATAAATATATATATGCGGCGTGATTTTAATTCCATGGAAACGCTTTTTCCTGTACAAATGGAATTCACGAAATCAATGTTTTTATTTCAGTCTTTGATGGAATATTTTTATTGAAAATCATATCAGAATTTTAAACATTCAATGGAAAGTGTTTATTGACACAACAAAAATGTGTGTTAAGAAAATTTATTTAAAACTTATCCTGGCACATTGATTTCGAAAAATTGTTTCAGATTATTTTGATTCAAGACCAAGATAATATTCTAATTTTTACCTATTTTTCTTAATTTTCTTCAAGTTTTTTTTGTGGAATTTTCTGAAAGGCTGAAACTTTTAAATATTCATAATAAATAAATAAAAAATTTTAGTATTAAAAAATTTTAACACAAACTACCAATTGTTGAGCAGAACGAAATCAGAACTGCAAAAGCAGGAAGAATGAAGACGGGTCCAACATATCCCCAAAAGTATATATTGGAACATCCCACAAATCTGATATTAAAACAATCAATATTTCAACAACGCAAAAACAGCACTTGCAGCCCATTGTGCAGCAACGGGACGTATTTTGCAAAGAGAGAATAATTACAAAAAGAGCTGCGCGCCAGCAAACAGACATTTAATAACCAAACAAAAATCAGAAGAACAATAAATAAGTTAGGAACTGGACAAGAATCCTGGCGATGTTTTTTTTTTTTATATAAATAAATAGACGAGTTTTTATAGTTTTAATTTTGACATAAATGTATATATTTTAATGTATGTATGTATTTATTTTATTGTTGATGTTAATGCCGGGTTAAATTGCATTAATGTATTAATGGTAACTTGCGTCAGTTTTGTTCTTTTTGTACAAACCGTGAGGAGGATCAAAGACGTTGACATACTCATCCCTGCAATGTAGAAGAAAAACTAACAAATAACGAAACCCGACTCCTTCTGTCCTCCTCCCCAACTCAGTTCTGGTACAATGTACTCCATATGTAGGACTGCATCCCTGAGTACTGGTCCCAAAGAAAAAAAATCATTGCATTTCTTTAAATTAAAAAAAAAAATATGAAAAAAGATTAACAAAATTTTATTTAATATATAATTTTCTTTGGGAAAACTGCTTCTTTGAGAACTATAGACAGTAAATATTTTCAATCACATAATTTGCGGAACACGCAACAGTTTTAATTGTGTGCGCGGACCTGCAAGGGGAAATTTCACTATCTGAACAAAAATTCGTGGCGTTTTCTTTTTCTGAGTGCCATTTTCTGTGTTTATGTCGATTTTTCAAAGGAGAGTTTTAATCGAATGTCCAATCTGGGTCGCGTTCTCTGAGTGATTATCCGTTCTGCTCGCACATGAGAACTTTTTATAGCGGGTTTTCTAGTCGACTATAATCAAATTTATAAACGTTTTCATTCCCCTTTTTGTTTAATCTTTTCTCCTCAACCTTGTTGAAACGTAAACAAAATTTGCATTCAATATCTTATTACTGAACAAGCAGAAGTGAATTGTGTATTTGGTCCGATTATTCAAATAAGGAAATTTCTATTTGTTTTCTCTGGCAAGAAATTCCTTTCATTTTAGAAATTTACTACACATGTTGCGTCAGTTGTTGCCGATAGCGCTGCACATACAGATCGAAACGTGAATGTTTGTTTATAAGATTTAGAAATAGTTTCGCATTGATATTGAACTTTGTTAGATAGTTTTCATTTCAAGCTCTTTTTTCTCTCAAGAATTTTCTCTGAGGAATGGGTTTTCCAAACGTTTTCAGTTTTTTAAATATGTATTTATTATAAATATGAAAAAAATCATGGAAAACTTTTCTAATTGCTTTAAATATAAAATGTTTGAAGTTACTTTTAGCTTTAGGGAGTGCATCGTACAAATGACAGTGGTTATATGATAAACTCTTTTGGGAAGGGGCACAGTTCGGTTGCAACGCGGTGACTTTTGTGTTGTAAAAGCTTTATTATTGGACAACTTGCGACATGTCAGTAAGGACGGACAGCTGACTTGTTGTGTCCCCTGGACTTGTTGCATTTAAATGGATTATGATTAATGAACAGGGACCAGATTTGTTCAGCTATTAAAAATATTGCTGCTTGTAGAACACGGGAGATGAGAATTAAATGACGTGGTTGGCAATAACGATGCACAATATTTTTCTGGTTAGTGTGAATAAAATATTTTATGTTGTTTGTAACAACTTCGTGCCATGTAATCGATCGCTGAAACTATATTTCTTTCTTACTCAATCAATCCGTATCTCAAAGCGGATGGGAATCAGATGGGTGATGAAATAGGAGACAGTCCAGACAACCCCATTTGTCCTACAACTATTTTAATTGCGTATTTTTGCGTAAGACTAAGAGCAGCTTGGGAGCGGCCGATGGTGTAAAAACAATATTTGTAGCAGCGCATTATAAAGTTTCGCTGATTTGCTTTGTTGCTGCCGGGAACGATAAAGAATGGTGCCGGGGTAGGTTTCAGCTCGGGAGACTCATCAAATACGGGTTAGAAAAATGTTGTACTGACTGATAGTTCACACTTTTTTAATTATTTTAAATTTATAAAACAGCCGAAGCTGTTATAAAATTCTACACGACAAAGAATAAATATAAAGCGGATCAAATCATAAATTCTGTAATTGCAGGGTCCCAGTCCGGATTGCAATCCGTTCACTTTTGTGCTCTGTGACCATAGACGGCTGACAGCGTTACTTTTGCCCACCTTGTGACATGTCACTAGACTAATAAAAATATGTTTTCCTTTGGAGTTGAAATCGCATCAATCCCCTACTGTCAAAATACATCCAACTCTGAATACCCCTAGTGTTAATGTTCACATTTCTGTTTTAAATGAAATTATTTTTATTGCACATGTTTTTGTTTTTGTTTTTGGTGTTTTTTGTTTGTTTATCTATTATGCCACATTGTGACGCATGTTGTAGTGTCCAAATGAATAATTCTTTAAGTTTTGAACAAGTTGACATTTTTCCTCTTTCAAAACACATTGTTGTCTTGCTTTTGTTGTTGTTGGTTTTTCTCTACTGTTGCAAATGCACTTATCAAGAATGCACGCATATTAAATAATATTGTATTAAAATGCTTTTTTTTCTTAAATTTAAATAATACTATTTTCTCGCTTTTCTTCTTTTAATTTCGCTGTTGTTGTGTTCATTCAGTCTTTATTTTCTGGTTTATTTTTCTTTTTGTATTTTCTCTTTTTTTTTTTTTTTTTTTTGCTAAAGAATGACATAAATCCCTTTAACTGCATACAACAACATTATTTATGTTTAAGTTTATGCCACACTAAATTATCAATGTACTTATAGTCGTATGTATGCACACTGAGAGAAAAGTTAAGTTGGATTTCCGTAAGCCCAACCAAAATACTGTCGATGCGCTTTAATCTTGAGTGCTCGCTTCAAATTGTTCTATTATAGAATTTTAAATGCTGGTACCCAATCGCAGGCTACACAAAGTATAGCAGAAAGTAAGTTTTTGCTGCCGAACATTTCAAAATTTATATCAGCTGATCAACAGCTGAGTTTTTGTTTACTCAACTTGGCTGTCGACAAGTTTCGTATTGTATTTATATTCTTCATATAAAACGTCAAATTTCGATTTCTTTTATAACAATTTTCCAGGTTGGCGTTGTTCCACGAGGGATGTTTGATAACTTGTTCAGTTTCCCGTGCAGTAATTTTTAATGCAACACTGCTGCCGTCAACCACGTTCTATTAATAGACGACTGTAAAATTTTGAGCCAGCTGCGTAATTTCGACTGCCATTAAAGGCAGAGAAGTTCGTGAATTTGGACAAAAATGGTGAGAAGGAAATTTCGAGTTGTGATTAAACATTATTTTTGCGTAAAAAACCATAATTAAAATCAAGTAGAGACTTTATAAATACTGCGTCATATATTTCAATGGTTAAGAAGTGGTTCCGTTGTGGTTGACACCGGCACAAGTGACGCGTGCTTTCAGATCACTCAGAAGACGTCATCACAATAGTGTCTTAAATATACGGGATAATATTGAACGGTAAGAGAATGAAGTACTTGTAGTACCTCAACTGAGCGAGCACTTTATATTAAAAGGCAACAACTGAACTTAGTTCACCTATTCTTAACGCTACCAACCCAAATATTGTTGTGAAAAAAATTGTTTATATTTAAGAGGAGCAAATATTTATAGACTGTAGTTTTAATTATTATATATTTTTGCACATATTTTAATTTTTCATTGTAAAAACAAAAATTCTGGACCTGCGCCAAAGCCTGACAACAAATATTCGACTACTTGCAATATTACAGTATCTGTCAACGGCCTTTGAACGGCTCATTTATACGCAGAGAACTCAGTACTTGTTGGCCTACAATTTAGTAGCAGAAAAACAATGTGGCTTCAGATCAACTATTAGGGATATTTCGGAAGAGCTTCGGTCTAAAATGGATAAAGATATGATATCATTACTGGTATTGCCAGATCCTTGCAAGGCACTCGATACCATTGAACACCCGATATTCTGCCCAAAACTGAAATACTTGTAAAATTTTTCAAACATTGCCGTAAAATTAATTATCTCATATCTGTGTGTGGCAGAAGCCAAGTGGCACAGTTTGGTCAAATAGCTGCCATAGGCCTCAATTTTAGGATCTTTGTACACAACATTTTTGTTTTTGTACACAACATCTTCTAACGATTTGCCATCTGAGGAATTAACATGTACGCAGATGAGGAACAACTTTTCATCAGACCATGACGGCGACAACATATTTGAATGGTCTCTGTTGAAATGTACAGAGCTCAAGGGCCATAATCCTAATTAAGGCCAAACATGTACAGTTTGCCATCAGTATCAATTGGACATTCCAAAAAACGTAATTTAGTTGGTAATGCCAAAAACCTGGCAGTCTTTGTAACAACAAACTCACTTGGACTAATCATTGGAATGCAATATATGGGAAAACTTAGAAATACTAAGACCCCTTTGGGCTACTCAGTATTTTACACCAACTCATATACAAATGCCGCTTGCTGCGACACACTTCCTAACTACTGGAATATAAAGCTGGGAACTATTTTCTAATTGTGATTCGAGGACATTTAACAACATTTCCAGATATCTATATCTTTGGACGTTCCAGATATAGTAGAATAACTGACTTCTCTTATCGAAACTAAAATGTTTCCATTCGAAAATCAGCCGCTCTATCTATATAATCCTAAAAGCACCAATCTGCACAATAGGATACAGTTTTCAAAATCTATCAAGGGTTTCGAGACAAACTCTATTCGTTATCGAGAACTTATATCTGAGGCCATGCGTCTCTGGAATGAGCTTCCCTACTAGTATCCAGCTATTAAGCAGTGCTAAGCACTTTCAATGGACAATCTTTACACATTTTACTTAATTAAAAGTAAATAATTATATTGAGTATTTCCAATTGTTTGTTAATTAATGTTATATTCATTCAATTGACTAAAACAAATGTTTTACACATTTAAGACATTTACCTCTAAATTGTCCCTGTATCTAAAAGGTATAAATAAGATTAAGTCTTCCAATTTAAATCAATAAACAATAAAATGTATTTCTTTAAATACAGTTTTTTTAAATCACTGCAACAAAATAGTTCGAAACGAGAAAATACCAGCATTAGAAACAATCAAAATTAGATATTTGTACGTTTCTCAGGGTTGCCAGCAGGCTGGTAGTTTATACTACTATAGAAATTGTTTAAGACAAAAATAAAAATTTTGACTTTTTGCCGCTAAATAGGAGCTTTTAAGCCATAATGCGGCGTTTTCATTGTCGAAAATTAGACGTAGATGAGCAGCTGGAAAAACTCGGCTATCAAGATTTCCATTAGATACTTATAATGCATCTATTTTCTCCGTGTGCATACAGATGTATGTATGTATGTTGGACAGCTTTTTGTAACAAAAGTGGCAAGTTTTAAAGCCACTATTATACACTTTGGAAAAAATATTTGTAGCTTGAATTTTGCCTTCAAAGTCGGTAAAAATGTTCCACCATTTCACAATAATAACAAGTATTTCATTTCTTCATTCTTGACTGTTACCACGGCCTGAAATATGTAGTGGCTCAAAACGAGCTGGTAGAAATTTTCTCCAAAAGGAGAGAGAGGGGTATACAAAAATGGGTAACAACCATCGGGAAGAAATATTGGAACGATAATGATGATCGTGTATATTCCAAAAAGCTTCTGAGCTGTGCTCAAGGAGAATAGGAAAAGCTTAAAGACAGCGGCGAACGCACTCACAAAACATTATGCCTGTTATAAAAACTGTACAGAATGAGTAAATCCAACATGGCCACTTACAGCTGCAGATTCTTGCGGTGGAGTGAAGGAGTCAGTGGAACACTTGATTAACAATTGAGTGGAACTACTACGCAGAAGGTACTGGCTCCTTTCTGCCTAAGCGGTGGGTAAACAGGCGCTGGCAGGACCTTCTCTGAAGGAATTACTCCGATACCTGGACTTAGTTCATAAAGAAATAGATCAGCGATTTCCACAGTGCCATTTTGGTCAACACCCCCTGTTACTCATGCATTCAGGTTAGTTTAATACTTATTCAATGATTTAGTTTCAACGATGTTCATGTTAAATTGAAATGTTTTTATAACAAACTGCAATCAATACGGCAAGGGGAAGCTCGTTAGATTAGTGCGCAGTGCGTAGGATAGTGAGAAAAAATTCCTCTTTTTTCTTTGTAATTTTTTTCGGGTGTACCTGCGCTTTTATGATAAATTTTAAATATTTTAAGATGTCTTTTTTAACAGCCTCGTATGTTAAATATTTGCAATTATTTTTCTTTTTTTGTTGTTTCGTTTTGGCTGCACTTCATTTTAAATAAGTACAACAGTTTGCATTATGTTTTCTATAACAATGATAAAAATACACACTTCATACTGAGCAAAATAAATAAAAAATACTATAAAAAAAAAAGAAGAAAAACAAAAAAGGAAAAATTAAAATGACAACATAATTCGCCAGTATATCATAATCAAAAAACGCCCACATCTTACGAGACAAAAGTATTTCCATGCAACATTTTTATGCTTTTTTCTTTTAGATTTTTCATCTTTGAGTTTTTCATAATAAATTTTATAGCAACAAAACTTTAAAATACTTAATATACGTAAATACTATATTCATATTGCATATTATTAAGCTAAAAACAAATAAACGAATTAAAGAAATAAAAGCCATAAAATCACAAAGAAGCCATTGGGAGCAACTCAAGGAAATATAATTTTACTCAGGCAACAATAAAGTTCATGTCATTTGGTGGCCGTAAAATTAGACAACAGAAAACACTGATTTTCGTAACAGTAGCCAAAACATGTGTAAAACATTTAATGGATCCGGTATATTTTATTTGCAGCTTAAAATTTTGTAAGAAAAAAGGAATTTCCAATCACGAGTGAGGGGAACCCCAAAAATAGCCAATTTTATATCACAAAAAAAATTCACATTAATTTGATTTCTTGCGTTATTTCATGGCGACTAGACCGGCTCAAAGAAGAGGTAAATGGAAGACGAGTACAGGAGGCTCCCGATTGTCCGCGAACCAAGAAGAACTATAAATTCATTTCTTCCCGTCGATTAAAATATTTTCCTTTCATGTATCAGTTAATCGTGATTACCTCTATTATTCAGGACTACAAGCGTATTTCTTATTGTTGATTGAACAATTACAAGCAATTCGAATATATATTTATACGATGGGTCAGAAACGTTAAATTTAGTTTAATTTTGAAGAGAAAGTGAATAAATAAAATTGAAAAAAAAAATTCTCACAATTATTACTCTATTATCCGGAATACTTCAGGTTCAAACGCTACAGTGTTGATAATTTTTCAGCTGAATACTGTTCCTTTCGTTAGGATGTTATTTAAAATATGATGTTGTCACAAAAAAGTTAAATAAACTTCGGGCAATTCTTGTAGATATTTTTTCCTAGTAGTGAATGCTTCAACCCTTCAGTCTCTGATTAAAAAAAGTTGGAAAAAAAGTGCTCGTAAGTATCTTACGGGCTTTAGTCATTCTTTTTTCAACAGGTCGTTGTCACAATCGGTATTTTCAAACACTTACAGTTAAAGTGGCAGTGTTTCTATTTATTTCATACAATTTGTGTGGACATGAGATATTTTTGCAGCTGGAAAACGCTTGCGGCTCCTATTTAATAATAATAATAGTTTTTTCTGTCTTATGGTAAACAAATTGATCTGAATGTGCTTCAGCCAAGCCCACCCATTGGATAGGAAATGTAATTAGTTGGACAATCCAGAGTAACCCATAATAATGCATTTTGCAAGACTGAACGCAGGAAAGTAAGTTCATGTTCTTGTGCAGGTACCTATAAAAGATGTACTCGTGTGAACATCCATAAGTATTTATTGTCTTCTCGTGTTTTAGTTTTAAAAGCAAAATTATGGTGAAAATACAAATTTCTCTTCAGTTGTGTATACACTAGATATACACAATATGATTATTATCTAATGCCATTTATGTACATTCCAAAATCATGCGGTAATCACGAATGAAACGACAACCATCAATACAAATGTTGTGTTTCTCTTTCTCTTTTTCAATTACAATCTCATTGGAGTTCAAGTGTTGTCATTGTAATTAATCTTAAATTGTCATTTACTAGTATTTGTTAACTTTGGCGAAATTGATCAAGTTTTAGCCTGCAGCAATTGACGATGAATTTGATGTCTAACAGACAAATTGGTCAATTAGAGTGAGTCATGCCAAAAATTTCATCTCGAGATAGAGATTTATGTTTAATCGCATGTAAACATCATTTTTACACAATACAAATATTGTGGCTTGAGTCATAAGTGCTTTTGGCGCACGAAGATTCGTTCACGTTTCCTTAAACTTAACTTCCAAAATATATTGAATATTTTTATAAACAAAAGATGATGTGACAAAAACAGCTGATTGTTTCAACTTTGACGGATTTCATTGCCGATGTATCCCAAATACACATACGATATTTTTTTATGTATTATACATAAATAGTGTTGTTGTCAAGTTTTAAATTTATCAAGATTTACTAAATCTACAATAGGTACAAGCTCTACAGTAGTACCTTAAAGCGAAGCGCTAGAACCGCTTTTGTTTTTAAAAAGTTGCAAAGGAAAAATTGTTATCAATGCACTGTGAATGATGTCACATGACATTGACAACAACAGAAGTACAAACAATTTTCATTGTTGATAGGTAGACTTTGTTCAGTTATATTTTTGATTCTATTTCTAGAAAACATACATATATCGATACCTTAATATAGAAAGGCTCTAAGTAACGTTTTCCTAACTTCTCAGCAGAGAGAAAACCCTCAATAAAAATTAAAGTTTTGTAGCCGCGAAACTTTTTTTTAGTCGGATCAAGCCAATTTATAAAAAACTCGATTTTGCAAAAAAAAAAAACGAGTTAGGGCCTTTCTATATTAAGGTAACGATATGTATTTATGTAAATATGTATGTACTTTTCTATATTGCTTTTCTTCATCTGGTTTGGGTCTGAACATCTCAGTGTAAAACGCTCTAATACCAGGTATTTACAAGCATTTATTTAAATAAAAATGGATTGCAAGTACATATTCCCGTATATTATTTAAAACAGCCACTAATCCCTATATATGTATGTATGTACTTATATACATACATATGTATATATGTAGATATATACAGGAAACCAATTGCAGGGAAGGGCAATATTTTGAAACTAGTGGCTGAGGACATACTTTTGTTTTGGTATTTTCAGTGCAGACTGACTCCAATTTGGTCAAAGTCCCTTGCAGTCGTCATCAGCTGTAGTGTCATATAAGTTCAATGTTGGCAAAAAACTTCCGGACCTTCAACATTTCATCTAATAAATCTGCTGGTCAATACCTCTGCTCGCTTTTGTCTTTTTCTTCCAATATTGCTCCAGATATGGACTTGTTTTGACTCAAACACTGATTTCCCGATATTTTTCAATATTATCATATTAATTCTCAGCTACATACCCGAAATTCAGATATAAAAGAGTTGATAATTGATATACCCAACCGTATTTAAAAGCTACTCCCATTTTTAGTTCATACATTTCTTCTGGCGACAAATATTTTAAATATGATTTTAAATTCAGCGCAAATCACGCAAATGCATAAATGTCCGTTTAGACGGACTCAAATGGAGGAATGCAAATGTTATGAAAATGCTTTGTTGCTGACTGCAACAAATTGTAGCCGTAACGTTACGCGACAGACGTTGCTGATGATGATGTACTTATATTATTGTGAATGGGAAGGTGGCACAAAAACGCTTTTTTTTTGTATTTTTGATGATTGAATATTTGAAGCTGTTGAATTTCTATGCTTACAAGCCAAGTCGATTAACTCTATAAAACAAATAGTTGAAAAAGTACATTTTGTAATTGAAAGTTCCAGCTAAATTCTAATTGCCGGCGTATCTTGCATCTACCACAATACTGAAGGTCTAAGGTGGATAAATTCGCTACTTAGATTACAATTTCTACAATGTGTTTATGAATAGAGGAGTTACTCGATTTGGCTTGTGAAGAAAATTATTAGTTCAGACTTAGATTTTGGAAAACATTAATAATAACTGTTCTGTCACATATCCAAAATTTAATAATTCATGTGCCAACTGATTGACTCTTTTAGCAAAAAGATATAGAAGCAGGTTTATGTTGCTTCTAAAACTGAACGTTAAATTGTCTAAAGACATATTGACATACATACATATGTATTGTAGAAAGTGATTTTATTAAAATTGTATTACCACTTGCATTGCAGTAGATCAGTTGGGCTAATCAGTTGAAAACATTTTGTCATTTAATGGTGACAATTAAGATTTTTATTAAGAATAGTAGTAATTTGGCGTGTATCAAGTACCTTGATTCTAAAATTTCGAAAAATTCAAAAAGTAGAGTTAATCGATTTTGGCACTTGAGTCACTCACATTTTAGTTATTTATTTAGTTTTAGTTTCAGTGTAAAATGCAATAAGTTAAATGGCAGCATAACGATTTGATCACAATTTTGCAACAGGATCACAAAAAATTACACCTCAAGTAAATATTTATTAAATAAGTAAAATTCTCGATAATTTTGATGGAAATCAAATTCCGCGAAAATTATAAGATATTCCCAAACATTGTGCCGCATATTCGTGTTTGAGTTTTACGATAAGAGTAGTGGCTGATTCCATTAAGCGTTTTGCCGCGTGTTTTCATCTATTATTTATATTATAATATATTGTTGTGACGCAGCAATCAATTTTATTTATTACTTTTACGGAATTAGATAATGACTATCTAATTATTTAGAAAAGTGGTCGCAAAGAGTTTGCATCACATGGCAACAAAATGGCACTATAATAAGAACATAAAAGAACTGATGTAACTCTTCTGGTAATAGTTATCAGGGCAATCTAAATATAGATTTAGATGTTAAACTAAATGTAATTGTCGAACAGTTAATCTTTTATTATTAAAGTTGAAATAAAAAACGAGGGTGATCAGTCAGTAAAGGAAAGAAGACATTTCCATGGGCGAAATAGGTTCCGACTTCACTTGTTTTGTGAAGGACAAATATCCAAAGTTACGATAATTATATTTAGACATCATTTAACCGCAAAATTTCGATTTGTTTTGAATGCCATGGATTTGCTTTTAATGATATTTTGATGCAATGTCACGTCACGCCAGACAAGACATCATTTATTGCCATTATCTCTGACTAGCTATGGCGTGATACTGGTTATTGAATGAAGTTTTATATTTTAATAAAGACTAGAAAAAACATTTTCTTTTTAAACAAATTATTAATCGTTTATAATAAGTTCCAAAAGTGCGTAACGTCATCTGACCGATTATGCGTAATTTCCACACATGATGCTATTTATGATATGTATTAACGGTACATATTCATTATATTCACTTTATATTATGCAGCGGAAACTGCATTTGCACATAAAACTGTTAAAAAATAATAAGATTTTTATGAGCAGTACTTGGGGAAAATATGGTCTGAACAAGACGTTGCTAGCGGACCACACAGAGGAGTCACAGTGGATATTGTGGAGGAGGCGTTTCCTGGTCGTTTAATCTCTTGCAACACCTGATTTAATAATCACAGACTTCTTTCATTAAGGAAAATATAGAAAGAAGAAATAATAGAAAGAAGTAGCACCAGAAACTCTGCGGAAAGTCCCGTAAAATGCTGTAAAAGGGACACAAATTTGTTGGAAAACTGACGGCAGGCCCCTCGGTGGATATCATCTTTTCCACATAACAAAACTATCGAATACAGATTTTCCTCGCATTTGCGTTACAAAAAATATATGTTTATAATATTCTAAAATCTTTATTATTGTTTAATTTTTTTACACATTTGATTTTTTCTTTTTATATTAATATTTTGAGCTGGACATGTAACGTGACGGCATAATGGAAACAATCGTATGCAGCTTTTTTATCCGACTTGACTGGTATAGTGTAAAATTACACGTAATTGACATTAATTGAGCTTCAATTTTATATATTTTGTAGGGATTCTGATTATTTCTTTCCATTTCCAAACAGTTCTAAACAGCAGCCCCACGCCACGCGCAATAGAAGTCTTTCCCCACTGTGCAACATCATTTTGATAATTTACTTCAGTAATAAAGCATTTTTCAGCAGCAAATCCATGTGAGTTTTTCAAACAGAAATAGAAACAAAAACTGTACAAAAATTCTTTGACATTTTAGAAAATTTTGTCACACAAATTTTTTAAATTTAGAAAATATAAAAATAAAAGAATCTGACCCGAATTTCGTATTTGTTTCTTTTTGAGGCAAATTGAAAAAAATTACACGGCAAGAATAGAAAATTGAAACAATCGAAACCCGAAGAAGACCTTGTCATTTCTGCGACTAGAAATATCAAAGAAGATATACTGCCAACAGCAGCCACTTTGGCTTTGGACGTGGCAGGCAGGCAGTCACGTAAGACTGTGTGTTTGATCATAAAAGTTTCTCAGATGAACATACGGCCATAAATAAACTTTTGTGTCATTAAAAAGGGAAAAGACTTCCCTGACACACTTCGCTTTTTAACCAGTGACACACATTTAGGAGCTGCCGAAAAAAGTTCTTAAGCTATTGGCGGCTATTGAGGTGCCTTTAAAATTTTTATGATTTGTTTTCCAACAAATCGTGTTGACGGCATGAATGGGGCATTTTAAAATAATTAAAGCATAACAGAGCAGAATGCGCAACGAAATGAATTCGAATTTAAATAGTTTGCCTCTTTAATGGGCGCTCTTGATCGGCTTCAAGAAGAAGAAGCAGAAGAAGAAAAAGGATGTAATTAATGCGTTTCTATTTTTTTTATGTATCTAGACGTATAAAAACGGTTCTAGTGCTGCGTATTTATGAGCCAGATGGGTGTGTCTGTGCACTGAATAATAATTTATTTGAGAATTAATTTCTTATGCGATGGGTGATGTTTCTGGAATCGAACGGGGTCCTACATGAGGGGCAGTTCTGAATTTGTTTTGGTCAGTGAACTGATCTCATAACATGGGGCTTGTGTCCACACACATACATTTATACATACGATTGAGAGGTGCTAATGTAAACACGGTTGCATTACTTTCAGCGTTACAACTCGAACGTGGTGTGGATATTTTTGTAGAAAAAAGAGAAAATTATCTAAAAATGTGTAAATGTCTCTCTCTACAATACAATTACAATTCAAATAAAGCGCAATTGCTATGCCCCTTGTGTCTACATATGTGACGTGGTTTTAAGGCAGTTGACATACATACCTCTTCATATCATCGACCTCAAATCCACTTTTCACTTCACTTCCATCGCCTTATAAGGCCACAAGGAAAATTGCTTAAAAAATATCGTTCGACATCCATGTCAGCAATCTAAGTCTGTTTTCCAGCGGCAAGGACATGAATGGATTATTTTCCCTATACGGACTGTATCGTTGGCTTTTGTATTTGGATCAATAAGAATGTGTTGTAAAAATTTTTTACAATCTTTGATTGACGTATGTTTGAATTTTTCCAAGCTGTCTTCGGTATTCATTTTTTCTTTTTTTTCTATCTTCTTCATGTACAAGTAAAGAAGTCCGTCTTCTGCCAAAAAGAGGAGTTCATCAGTACCCTCAAAAATCAAATTTAATCTAAATTTGACATCGCAAACATGTACGCCGATGTTACAACCAAATACAAACGGAATGGTGAAAACTCCGTAGGGAAAAATATTTGCCACAAAATTCGCATGAAGAACAACAACCTCTGCCTATCACTTCTTGCACTTTTATTACTTTTCTCAAAATCTGCTCTGTTTCGTTAGTGTCCGTCGGTAGTAAATCTCAATAAAAAGAGTACAAGGCCAGCAAATTGAACTGAAGTATAAAACCGCGCAGAGAACTTTAATTTAGGGAATCCCCGTCCTTGGTTGAACATACTGTTTGCTTCAGTGCAGTCAACGCCGACCTTTTATCATTAAGTGTGAATATGTTTCTCATAAATTTGATATGTACGAGTAAGTGTGCAAAATGTTAAGGAAATTAAATCAAGGAAAATATGATAATAAAACCTATTACTTCTATATTGCCTTTAATGTTAATCCCAAACTGTGAAGACAATTTTCTAATCATGTTTGAGCAAAACTTCTAAAATATAAAACCTACAAATGTCACAGAATTATCAACGATATTGGCTCGATACTGGGCTGGCCAAATTATGTGCAAAATTTTTATTTAAAGCGATTTTTCGCAGATACAAATGTCTGAAAACTAAGCACAGTCGCTTTTTCTAAGAGACGGCAATAAATCATAAAAACGGCAATAATTCAGAATGTCTGTGTCTCTTGTTCAGTTTGTATCTTGGCTGTTGTCATAAAATATCATTTGATTGACTACAAGTTTTCAACTTGTTTTATCTGTAAATGGCGTTAATTTAAATTAGCAAACCAGCCCCATTCATTTCGCTATTCAAATGTGTGCAAATAAGACTTGTTATTCTATACATACAGGCAAATAATGTTTTCTATCAATTATAATTTCAACTTCTTTTATTTTTCCTCATTGCAGCGAGCAATTACAGTTGGTTA
Organism: Epicampocera succincta; assembly: GCA_932526305.1. Taxonomy (NCBI): domain Eukaryota; kingdom Metazoa; phylum Arthropoda; class Insecta; order Diptera; family Tachinidae; genus Epicampocera; species Epicampocera succincta. The sequence goes on along the minus strand of OW052034.1, from coordinate 27,075,222 downwards.
AACAAGTATATGCACACCTTCGTGCCTGAAGTGCATTTCCCCAAAAACTTTTAGTCTTACGAAAAACAGGAGCACCATGTCTTTAGTGGGAAACCTTTGACGCTTCACTTGTTGTTATTAATATTTTTTCGATAAATCTGAGTGTCAGCAAGATTTTAGCAAAAACGTATTTTTCGTGCCCTTTGACCCATCGCAATACTTTTTTTTATGGTGCATAAAGCGAATTTAGAATGTAGTTTAGACCCTCATAAGGATGTTGTGTACAATATTCTTCCTGGGAATTTTTCCGAAGCTGCACCACATTTTGGTCTTTATTCTCTAATTCGTAATTTTGAAACTAATTTCTATCGCTCAGTTCATGATATCTAAGTCACTAACTTGTCACGGATGTAGGTGACCTGCTTTCTTTAACGGCTTTTTTTATGTAAAAAGGTGCGTGTCCATAAAAGAAAAGAAAAATTTAAAGCTTGGCCAACAACGTTATTTAGGGACATTTTATATAAAAGTAGAACTTCCCAGGATTTAAACACAAATATTCTCAGTTTCATACAATCTCTTTTGGTTTATAAGAAAATGGACTTCAACTAATATTTTTGTTTGCTTTGTCTTCAGGCCTTGATTTGATTTTTTGGATATAGTGGACCAAGTTTATGTCCAAAATACTATCGCTAAATTTTCAACAAATTAAGTCAATTCTATTCTCTATACCATCGTGTTTTTAAAGAAAAGCCGCAGAAAACTAATTTACTCATGTCATTTACGATAAATATTATAAAACAATTTGGTTAAACTTTTTAATGAATTCGAACCCCGCAAAATTGAATTTTGGGTCATGAAACGCATTTATTTCTCGTAAACCACGGCAAGAGCTATTCTTCGAAACATTCAATTCACACGATGATGCTGGTGACGACCTTTTTCGATGGCCCTTTCAATTTGATAGCGGATAGCCCAGCCTATGCAGGGACTTCTTATAGTGGTACGTAAGTGCCCCCAACAGTGGTCTAAGGTTCTGCCTATCCAGAGCAAATTCCGCTCTATTAGTATTGAAACTAAGAAACTTTTTGGAATGTTGACAGTCATTAGTATCATTCCAATGTGTTCGTATCTTAATTTTTCCTTAGAGTAACCTAATATCAAAGTCGAAAAATGGAGTGGTTCCTCATTCCGCCACCTCTTTACCTCTACGGTCCTTATGGCAACCAAAACCATAGCAATTTAGTACGTTTTGCCAGCTCTACTTTTAAGCGAAAAGAAATATATAATCAAGCCAAATATAGTTGAAGAAAAATATATTTATTTGATTATTACTTTCAATGAGTTGTAACTTTTTGTCAACCATACAGAGTTGTATTCGACATCCCCAAAAAAAGTTAAAGTTAAATATTAAACCAAATAGAAAAATTTAAACTTTAAAAGAGATTCGCACAAAAATAAAGACATTTGCCCGAATGATTTGTTATCAAGCGCCAAAGGGAAAATGCAATCAGCTGATGCGGTCAAACGGCTTTCAATAACAGAGAGAAAACCATTGCGGTGGCTACTCAATAATAAATCTGTTCGGAGGTGAGAATTAAATTAGTTGCCCAAGTTGAAAAGTGCTCCATCTGTATGACTACTTTCTTTGTTGAGGGTATGGCAAATTTCTGTTTTTGTTCATATTTTTTAATGCAACCTCAAATCATAAAATATGAATTAAATATTTTATTTAATATTAACATTATAGATTTAGTAGCATGTACTTGCTGTTGTGCTCGTATTTAGTAATATTTATTTATTTATTTTGCGCAAAAACACACAAACGTCAGACCGTAATAGAAGCAAAACTTAAGCGTGGGTAGATTTTATGGCTATTTTTCTTTTTGCAGAAGTCTGGTAGCTTTACCTGTCTCTGCTGCGCGGAAAACAGCTAAATTTATTAATCAAAGAAATATCGTCTTATGAACTAAAACTTTTATTACGTTTATAAAAAAACAAACACTCACATACGAGTACACACACACACACATACATGTTTAGTATGAGAAAAAGATTTTGTTGTGTTTATTTCATTAATAGTTTTTATATTTTTTAATTAATAAAAAATATTACACAGATAATTTACATTTGGCTGGTATGTTTAAGCTGTTTGGTTTCTTGTTAATTTAAATATAAACGAGGCTGTTTCGCAAATTGTTGGAAACCACTTTATACACAAATTGATGCATGTGAGCGCTTCAATAGAACCCATTAAAATTTCCCCCAGCGCCTGTTTTACCTCAAAGTTCAAGCAAGTGGTCAAATGTTTTGTTCATTTATAAAAAGAAAAGGGTTCAGAGAATTCCCCGTCAAACGAATTGCCGCAGCTTTGCGTCAATATAGGAATGATCGGTGTACTATGAAGCCTGCCTCAACGTAACGATATGGGACTGGAGAACATGTATTCCCAACAGGATATAGCAACAGCACAACAGTCCCTTCTTCAGTCGTTTCTTGAAATCACTGGTCTGTGTCCACGAACCTGAGACAATTGAAGTCCTCAAAGGGAATATCCATTAGGATTTGCCTTTTTTATTTCCGTAAAAGAGTTTTATTACTTTCATATAATACACAAACCTTAAAAACCAAATCGGTTTTAGATATATCAAAGAAGTGGGCGCAAATACGTACGTGGTATATTCTTCTTTCCCAAAAACTTTTATTGGATTGCTACGAACATAAATTCTATGTGGGTTTATGAAGGACATTTGCAAAAAAAATTAGCAACATCGATGCAGCCGTTCTTAAGTGATGCGATTACTAACGAACGGCACTGGATTTTTATGTAGTGGGCGCGGTCAATTTTTCTTTCTGCAAGAACTTTAACATTTGGAATTTAGACAAATCGATTTAGTCTTTTTTCGATAATTTGAAAAAATGGTTGTGAAAGTAGGCGTGGTCAGTTGTTCTTTCAATGGAGACCGATATTGTTGTATTACGAATATTTGAAACAAAAATGTTTCGAAATTGGTGTAGCCGTCCTTAAGTGCCGCCGATTTTTTAAGAATTAAAAGAAAGCGAACGGCAAAGTAGGCGTGGTCAAACTTTCTTCCCATAACAACCTGAGATGAGGTGTGACAAACACATTGGCAAAATAATTAGCCAAATAATCATTTGATTTTTATATCTATATATAAAAAAAAATAAAATTGAAGAAAAGAAAACATAGGCCCAAGTTTTTAGGTTGTCAAACAAATCGGCTGAGAACTTTTCTTCAGGCATTTACCTTGGGGTGATTTAAAACTTACGGCCTGGTAAGTTTGAACAGCTGGTTAGTTTATGTCCTGTAAGAGAGTTTGGCCTCTGGCTTACGATTGCAACCATGTGCCCCATGATGCACAATCGGCCATGAATTGAGCTCTAGCTTGCAGCTTTCTTGCAATCCACAGCTGTTCGTAGTTTAACTTTCTCAGATAAGACTATTTGGGCAGACATGTGGCTTTTCATGAACATGTTTTTATTTCACTGATTTGATTTCGGTGTACACCGAAACGGCCGTGTGCTGTTTTGAGCTTGAGGCTCTTCTTCTTCACTTCTAGCTTAACTCTAATATTCAGTTTATTATATATCTTTAAATCGATTGCAGCTGGTGGACGAGTGGTTCTATCAAGGCCACAAATTATGTCAGAACGGGATAGATAATATGAATTGTGTGGAATATGAATGCATCGATGCATTTATAAATTGCAGTTGACATTGACATCGCTTTTTCTGGTCGGAAGCCCTACTAATACTAAGAAAGCAGGTTTGTTACACCCTTCGTTCCTTAATACCAGGCCCTTTAAGTCAGTAGAACAATGTTAAGCGCAAAATTAAAATTTTCTAAGTCGAATATCTCATAAAAGCAAGAGGCTGGCGATTCGAGTGAATTTTGTTAAGCTCTAGCAAATCGGCGACTTGCTGACATTCTTTATGTGCCTTTCGACTGTAGATGTCAGCATAAAAGTGCGCCTTTTTGCGATATAGTATTAGAGATTCGATATAGACTTGTTCCAGATTGCTGAGTCTCTAATTCTTTAAATTATCACAGAAATTCTAAGACTAACTGCGAAAATATTAACATAATCATGTTATTTCTTATTATTTATTGCCAAATGCCCTCTTATTTATTATTAAGTTCTTTTAATTGTACATACATATGTATGTATGTCTGTATGTATATTGTGGCTTATCTCTTATTTTTTGGCATTTAGTATTTGTTGTGGACTTGTTTTGAGAATGACAAGAAAAACTGAAACTGTAATTTTGAAACGTTGTCATCTTGACGCGTTTGATACGATTTCTGTGTATTTATTATATTTTGACAATAATTTAAATGTTTTAACATTTTGTTGGCCATGTTATACATGTAATTTATATTCAAAATAAAATGGAAAAATTCTTAGCAGTTGTTTCGAAATGCTTTCAAGTGATATAAAAAATACTCATATATACGTAGACATATAAAAAAGTCTTAAAAGCGCATCAATAAGAAAAAATATATGTTTATATCTACGGCAATAAATCTGTTTTAATAGTTTAATTTATGTCCCAAGACACCGCTGTTGAGGAATTTATGGCACCACAGCGCGATGCGGTAAAATCCAAAAATCGCTCGTAAATTTGTTTATTGTGAAAAACGACACATTTAGTTTTCCTCCTTTTTTTGTTTCTAACTGATTAGAATTTTAAGAATATGATTTCGTTTTACCCAGAGCAAAATATTGAAAATGTTTTGTAATTATGTAGTTGTTCTAGTCCTTAGTTTTATTTGCGCAGCAGAAACACATAAGAAAATATTATGCGCATAATTTCAAACACACGAGGAAAGTGATGTTGACTTTTAAAGGCAATTCTTATGGATAAAATGGAATCCAAGTCCCATTTTTGGCCGGTGCTTCAAAGTCTTTTTTGGGGTTATTCGACCGTGTGCTGGAGAGAGTGAAGAAGCTCTTCACCAACATTACGATATCCACTTCTATTGACTCACGACACCGCTCCGACACAGTGGGGAGTGCGTTACACTGTTTTATCATTATTACAACGGATTTTGCGATGACGACATCAGGTACCATGTTCGTTTTTCTGTTGTACGATCCGTCTGTAGGCCAAACAAACTACGCGCAGACGTATTTCATGTCTCTTACAATTGGGAAGATTCAAAGCAAACATTCACAAGCACTTCTGCCTCCCCATAACTTATGAAGAGGTCATCCCTGAGTATCCGGCCCGACCAAAGAAAAAAAATCAGAATTTTTGCTAGAGGGCATCCCAAATCAAAATGAAGAAATTAAAAGAAGCTCTTTTTAATAAACTTCAAAAGTTACGATTTCTATCTCCGCAAATTACTTTTTTAATTTTTGCTGTGAGCAAAAATTAATCATCTGTACCGTCAAGTCTTTTAGAGAAGCTTCCAAATAAAACTTTATGTAGAGCAACTTTGTTTAAGGCGGAATTTGTTTGCTCCCTGCCGTAAAGGATTTAAAAACATCCTGAGAGAGTCAAAACTCTTGATATTGCCACCATTTTTCTTGATCTCCGGTTTGCAAATCTTGTGCCAAAGACTTCGCTAACGATTTTTGGTAGCAGCAAAATTGTTGTTTAACAGTTTCTTCTCTTCAGCAATCAAACATTTTTTAATTTTATTCAAATTTTTAGTCCGATTAAATTACACTGTTTCATAGGAGATCAGCTCATACAAATAACAACCGCCAGCAGCTGACAAACTTCTCAACAATTGCCTTATTTGGCCATCAGTCAGAACACAAAGATGTTTTAGTTTTCAATGCCAACAACAATCATCAAGCCCTCTTGCCAAACATGGTCGTAATCAGTTTTGTTTTGCTCTTCTAAAGATCACGTTGAATCATCTTCTGTTTGCTCTTCTAAGACCTGTGTCGATCAGCAACTGTTCCCAGTCACTGCTGGTGTGATAAGTTTTCTATTTTTAACCGAATTTCTTCATGCTTCAGTTTTAAGTGATTGCTGTTTTTCTAATTGTGGTTTCGTGAAGCGTTTTAAAGGCGCCAAATTTTGTGGTCTTGCGGTTAGTTTCTGATTATTTAATGAGGTCTTGATTTAGCCAACTTATCAATGAAATGGAAACATGATGTTTATGCGACAGACTAACAAAAGACCACAAGCTGGGCGAGTAAGACGACAGTGATTCTGTTGTTGTTGTTGTTTTAGTTAAGCTATTTCCGGCCAAAAGCAAATCGCCACAACTTAAAGTTTGAATTGGAGTGCGTAACGCACACTTTGACGCTGTAGTTTCACTTTTCAGCTTAATTTGAATATTGTTTTATTCGATTTTATAATTGTTTCCTCTTTGATTGCAACAATGGAACAGGTTGCACTCATCATGATCAATAAATTCAGTTTTTATTTTCATTAATTGGTTGAGGCCTAAAAGAACTAATTTATGTATGTTAAATGCATAAATTTGAATGTTTGAATTTCAAAGTTTTGTTACGAAATAGTTTTGGCGGAAAAATCACTGAAAATGAAATGCGCCATTAAATCTCTACACGATTCCGGAACAGCGAGCAAAAGTTACAAGCCGTAAAAAAAGTTTATTTTTTTTAATGATAAATATTTATAAATCAGTGGAACATGATCGTATATCGCGGCAGTTGAGCCACATCTTGGTGTCCACATCAAAATAATATAAATGTGGTACATGACAATTAATTTATTCACTAACGCGAGGAAGCCCTCAAAAATATTGAAAAGGCAATGAAGGTCTAGAAAGCAAATTTTAATTTGAAGCACAAAAATCCTGATAAGAACGATGAAGACGATTTAGTTCGACTTGAATCTGATATATGTATGTAGTCATTGCTAGCGATTCGGGAAAGCTTGCGGCGAAATCTCCATTACATCCATTCAAATGGACTGGCGTCTTAATCGATTCTTATTTCTTTTGCAAAGAGCACGGAACTGCTGTTACAGTGAATACCGAGTCTTGGTGACTGAATTGTTGTTTTCAACACCAACATCCAAACATTTGTGTTCCAACAAGACGCTGTCACTTGTCATACACTTTTTTCCCATATATGGCAAATTTAATTTGGTGGCAGCTTTGTTTTCACAAGTGGTCCTGCACACTGGCCACCTCTTTCGCGTGCTTTAACGCCTCTGGTTTAATCTTAATCTGTGTTAAGAGTTGTTGGCTTATGCCGACAAGGCGGTATTTGTTGAAGCCGCGATTGAGGCGATCCCAACAGATTTAGTGGAAAAAGTAGTGCAAAGTGCACATGTGCCGGATTTCGAATTAAAAAAAAAAAAAACAAATGCCATAAAATTATCTACCAGATTATAATAAAAAAATTCATTCCAATAATATTTCTGTCTTGTATTATCATTTCAAGTTCTTAGTCTGTGAAACACAGACACCCGATATAAGAGGCCATACGTTATTAAGAAGGTTTTTGGATGTGACAGACATCTGGTGGAAGGTATTCGAGAAACCCATCTGGAACCCTCAACCATAGACAGCAGCGAGCAATATTGATGATGCCATCAATAATCCAGCCAGTGGCGGACGAGTGTCAGGTAGGATGGCCGAGCTGTCATAAAGTGAAAGGTGACGTAATTACAGATCTTGGCATAAAGTGTTTTTGGTCTGTAGTCTGGCAACACCAAACTTAGCTTCAACAACTCTGCTGATGTCACATAAGACGGAGTTAAAGTACTAAATGCTTTTGGCTAAAAAGGTTTTATTTTATTATTACAGGCTATCGAGCCATCCAACTATAATTATTTTAAACTTAATTGTTCCAAACGCTATAAAATATTCGTATAATTTTAAATACATTTCAGCTTAAAAACATGATATATTATTAGAAAAATTTAAGTTTTATAGTTTTTTCGGGGTAGGGAGCAGTTATTTAACAAATCCCTAACAAATTGTTCACAAAGTTGTCCAAAAAGTTATCTAGTTGCAGTTGAACAAGGTCCGGCAAGGTAGTGTACTTGTACTTAACGATATAAATAGTCTGCAACTCTTTGGAAAGCAGATGATGTTTCTTTATCCCACTCCTGCAAGTACGATACAGGTGGCAAGGCTTATAGGGAATGCGACACATGCTCGTTAGCGAAACTTGTAGGAATTAGTGGATTAGTCTTAAATCCAGTTAAGGCATAATTAAGGAGCCTTAGGCCTTATGATAATCACATTCACTCTAGTGTATCTGTAATTGAAACAGAGACTCAAGACGTCAGTAGCATTAAGTACTTGGGTGTAGAACTATAAAGCGATCAAAATAAATATGCAGTTTAGGTGCAAAAAGTGCTGAAGCTGTAGGATTACTTTATAAATTCAAAAACGAGTTCGACGTAGATACAAAAGTAGTCGTATTACCTTATAATTCACTATATTGTGTGGATATATATAATAATTTGTTTTGTTCGAGTTATATTATCAATCATAGACCAGAGATTTGACGTTTTCAGTATCGCGTGTAGTTCCGTCTGCCTGGCCAAGGCAGCTGACCTGTGTGCTGGAGGCTCCACTTGTCCTGCCTCCATTTCTGTGAATTCCAAGGTTGCCAACTCACACGCTTAAGACATATCAAGTGTATCCCCGATCCTTGTTCCAATTTCAAGATGATCCGTAAACAGATATTGTTGGAAACAGCAACTTTAAATATGAAAAAACCTTGTGTTCAAGCAAAATTTATTCTCTATCCTGACTCTTCCAATATCATTTTTTAATTAATGCTTTAAAACGGTCATTAAGTCAAGCAAAACATTTATATGTAAATAAAAGCTTTGCGGATAATAATCATATATACATATATTTAGCTCCAGCTCTTTAATTTACGTCTGTAAATCCCGCCACCAGCCCCAACAATTATATTTACAGCAGGCATTTCGTCTGTTAAAAGCGCTGGCACGTGTCAAAGTTTTGCCAAGGAAACGTTAGAAGAAAAAGAGTTGGAGAAATTCAATTCTTTTGCCAACTTAATTAGGAAACATGAATGAAATGTAATAAAATCGGCCACCTGTTGCCATTCGACAGATTTTTCCCTTATCTTTAAAAACATTCGCTGACAAATTCCAAGGCCAAGACACAAAACTTCCTCTTCTGCTTTCGTCACAGCTTTATTTAAAATCTCTAGGGCTGCAATAGACCACCACCAACCACCACAACCAGCGCCACGAGAGCACCATTAACGCAGGTCACAGTTAAAAATAGTGTAAAACAAAACAGACAAAAAAAAAATGAACAACACGAGTCTTAAATTTCATTCAACAAAATCGCTTTTTTAACAAGATTTATATGAATGAAAATTCATTCTTTTACGCAAACTACAGAGCTTTCTCTCCTTTTTGAGCATGTGCGTACTTAGAGTGAAGGAATTTTCCACCGGCCCGTGTGCCAAAGGGGACTCAACACACCGGCCGGCAGATTGACCGTGAAAAGAGAAATTCAAGGACCGGCGCTTTGCAGCTCAATCGATTTTTCGCGTAGTTGAGAGAGTAACAGAATTGCAAAACTGCAGCCAGAGTCAACGAAGAAAGCTTTTTCCTGCCACTTGTGTGTCGAATGAAAGTTTGGGAGAGTGAAAGTTGCCATTCGATAAACTTGACATTGTTTCGTAACTTTTAGTTTTAGATGTTTTTTAAGTTCATGGTTGGCTATTGACGTTAGTCTCTACACATGCACATACGTACAAAAGTGTGTGTTTGATTTGGAAAGACTTTTCTCCGCTTTGTTTTTGTTTGTTTGGCTTTTCCTCATTTTGCATCAGAGTGTAAGCAAATATTTGCCATATGTTTTTAGATTACCTTATACATACGTATGTACGTACTTCTGTAATGTCAAGCATTTCCATGCACTTATTTATATTGCTGATGAAAGACGGACACATACCTGCAATGAAGCGAACAAAAAAGAAGAGGAATTAATTAGTTTTTATCTAGTAAAAACTTAAAACTTAAAACTTTTAAAAGTAAATCTTATATTATTCCAGCAAGGAAAAAATCCAAGCACACAGAAACAGTTATTGTTTTGGTGCATTCAATTACGATTTTAATTAAACGGGTACCTGTAGACGGATTTCCCGCACTCAGCGAAAATATTTTCTGGAAATCAAACTGTTTTAGGAAAACTTTATCACCCATAATTTATCGTGCAAAAAAGTTATTTTATCGCTGGACTTCAATCGAATAATTCGGAGCTATAAAAAAATGCTTTTGTTTCCAATATTTTGAGTAAATTTAGAATAGAATTTCTTCAACAGTCTGGAGAAATCTTTTTAACAATTTTTTTTGTACATTCTTTGACATTTTCTTCTTAAAAATTATTTAATACAAAGACCAGTTGCTACTGAAATTTATGTTGTTTTGGACACTTTCCGTACACTCTTTACTGCACTGCAAAAATTAGCTAATTGACGGATTACACTGAAAAATATTTAGCCGCACACAATAAAACCCTGATAAGTCAATTTGCAGAAGCTTGACTTTAACTGTTAAGCTATAGCTGGTTTATCGACGAACTTGTTAGACTTCGTAACGTTCTCATAAGGAAAATTTTAAGCAATGTCACGTGCATGATCTACAAACTCGGCTAGAGGACAGGTCTGGAAGTTGTGTATGGGATATCACCGTCTGGTTAGAACTAGGTTTTGCCGTCATCACATGTAACTAAAAAAGCCTCCTTGCAACCATTTTCAATTAGTGATTTAATCGATTATTTAATCTCAATTATTGCAACAATATTCTGTATTAAAAAAATATATTAAATAAATCCTTAGAATTTTTAGAAGACAAAAACTGTGCTGAGTACTCAGAGTATTTCAAAAATGTAGAATATGTTCTTCTTACTAAACACGACTTTGACAAGAAATTGTACCAGCTGTTTCCCTTTCAAATTAAACGTTAAAAAAAATGATCAACTCCCGGTTAAAAGTTAGAAATAAACAAAATATGAACAATTGAAATAAAAAAGTTTAGCTACATCTTTTATTTCTTTTTATTTAGTTTTTTTTGTTAGTAACAATATTAACTATTTCATGACTTGTTTATTTTTAGTTAATAGATTTTGTCAAAATTATTTCAGTATTTGTTTTTCTTATCATTTAAATTATTCGAACAAATTTTAAAGGCGAATAAGTGACAACTATAACTGGATTATACAATACGGCAGCACTACAGTTTCGTTTGTAAAGTTGCCGGATAAAGTTTTTTAAAAATCTTTAAGTTTTGGAAAATAAACTCTGGTAACTAAAAGAAGTTGATTTGCAAATGGTATTGAATATATTTTCATTCGCAACTTATTGATCATTCGGGATCTAAAATGCAGCCTGAAGTCACTAAGTCGGGCCGCGAACGCTTAGCGGGCTTGAACATCATGTAACTGCAACTGTTACAAAATCAATTAAGTTCAAGTGAACCTGCATGTTTTCCTATCTTCTAATGTCCGCTTGTTAATACCATAACTTTATGTTCGATATATCCCCTTTGATGTGGATTATATGGTGCATATTCTTATCTAGAATAGATCCCGTTTAGGCCAGCTCATTACTTAGTGGTACCTAAACTAAACTAAAGTAACAACAGACGACTCTTGTTCGGATAACAAAACATTTATTGTCTGTCCCACGAATAACGAACATTACCCAGTATCTTGAAGGCCAGAAAACCGATCTGTTTTGCTGGGTTCCAAAGTCTCATGATTAGATCAGTTGGGCTGCCTGTAAATCAGTCTTCTGTTGTTCAAAGTGTTCGGTCTTAGTATTTTAAATAATCTATAGAAATAATTGTTTCCATTGATGTGAAATAATTAACGATCTGCTCGAATTCTTGAAATTAATCTGACGTTGGTGGAGTTCAGGTTCGTTTTGAATTTACATACGTATTTACTTATGTATTACGAAAACAGAGTATTATTTGCAAAATAAGTGATTCGGCTGTTTAGATATAGAATCAACTTTTTGTTTAGAATTTTGTTAATCACAGATATGTCGACCAGAAGGCAGCGTTTGTTGAAGATTTCACATGAGCGACGAAAATAATCGTTGTTAGTGTAAACAGATTAGAGGCGTTATTATTTTTAGGCCTTAAAATTCCACCAATTACCATTTTAATTTTGTCAAATATTGACTACAACTATAATTTCAAATTATGAACATTTGTCTTGGCATTTTGAAAATTCCATGTTTTTATTGCCTCTAAATTAACCAGCTGCCGAATTGTCATGCCTCAAAGTACACACCTCTGTCTTAAACGCAAAATACTTAATATTCACACACCCCCGCAACAAGTGTGAACACTTTCCACTTTTGTTGTCTTCTAAGCAGCGATTGCAGCAATTTCTTTCAGTTGCAAATTGCAATCGTATTGACGACCTGAAAAGTGGCTTGTAGAAATAGTCATACACCAGCAAACCTCCCTCTCGATTCACAAATTCAATAAAAATAAACCAAACCCGTAGTGTGCCGTGTGCCGCTATCTGCCTTATACCACGTACTCGTTCATGCAACACGCTAAAAACTTAAAAATTTATGAATGAATTTGCTTCTCCTACATGCAAATATGCATGCGCTTGCATGATTGTGTTTGTTTGAGCATGTCGTATGTGTGTACGTACTTGCTGCTACATTTTAGAAGTGCACCCACCATTTTTTGTGTTTTTTTGTTTTGTTTAGTACTACGTCATCGCCACGAGCCACTAACGCCCACTGTACTCTTATTTTACTCCACTCGAAACAAGTTGAACTAAGATCAAGTGAACTGATCTAGAAACATAATAGATCAATGACCGTTACTTCTTATAGAAATATCATGACGAAAACATTATTTGCTTTGGGAAAAGCAGCGCCGATTTATTAACTAAAATATGAGGGTGGGTGTGTATTAGTTGCTAAATTTCATCATAAATGTTTAACCAGTTTTTTTATATCTCACCCTGAACTTTGTGTGAGCAATTTCACCGCTAAGAGGCCCTGGAAAATGTGATTTTCTTCGTAGGGTAGATGTTGCACTTCTAAAGATTTTCTGCCAGATTTTTGCCACAATTTTAGCGAGATCGCCAAAGCCTTTCAGCCGTCTTTGGGGTTAAATATAATAAAGTAATTTTTAAGGACATTTTAACAAGTCATTGACTTTGAGCAAATAGAAATAGATTTGTTCTCTCTGGCAGGCTGAAGTCATGTGGCCTCCGGTACACTTTCTGCCTTGTTACATTCCCACCAACTGAGGATTACATCTTCGTCATACAGTCACTCAGATAATAGTACGTACACTTTAAAAATGTATTTTTCTATTAAAATATTCGTTGTCAATGAATATGCGAGAAAAATGTTCCAACGCAGTGGACTTGGCACCCCCTCGGTTTAACTTTCTTTTCTTATATGGTATCGCATCTTAACATAAATATCCTTCGTTTCCCCGACTAATTTTTGCAATACCAAGTAATTTTGCATCCAAGATCACCGGAACGTTCGCCAATTAATATTCAAATGCGCCAACAGTTTGTTATAAAGCTTTAATGACTTCACCAACTATTAATGAAGAAACCGGATAGCAAAGCGTCCTAAGGGTGCCTGGTGTCGGTTATAAGTGGAGGTACCTGCCTTGGCTGAAACGTTATCGTTCTGGTTGGGGCTTAAGACTGAAAACTGTAAAGTGGCACTGCTGGCCAAATACTGACAGCAGTTGCCTATTTTCTTTGATTAAAATGTTCCGAGGTTCTATTGTCTGGCAACAGATTCGTATTATTCGTAAGAACTGATGCATGACTTTCAACTGGGCTACCAACTTAAGTGCCTCGATTTCCTTCACTACTCATGAAATCACTGGCAGAAGGGATTAGGATTAGACCGATCCAGAGATTTCCAACTACATATGAGGGCCTGGTAAGTCACATGGAGATGGTGGTAAGCCGTTGACAAATTTGCCAGCGGCAGATGCTGATCACAATCTAAAGCAGCTCATGGAGCACGACAACCAGGAAATACACGCCGCGTTAAAACAATACACCGAAAGTTTCTAAAACGACATTAACAGCACGTTCTTGATTGCAATATATCTTCATTATATGTGTCCAGAACAGAGACATTAAGTTTCATGTGCGTAAATGCCAGCGAGTGCACAATGGGGCATCCTCCATTTTTAATCCTCCCGTACTATTATTCTAGCCAGCTCAAAATGTGTTCAAGACGATGCACATATTTAACACTTCCGACAGCCATAATGTTTTCGTGAGGTCCTTTTACCTTCATAGAGTTCCGCTGATAAGAAAAACATGGATCAGATGAACGGAGCAGAAAGTACAACAATATGTTGTTGTATAACATCAACCGTATTGTTGTGGTGGCAGCAACCATTTTTATTTTCTGGGCATGCACTTGCATGCAGGATTTTTTTAAACGCCCCAAATTTGGTTCAACTAATTTGACTTGAGACAAGAGAAACCTTTAATTGATTCATATGAAATATTGACGATGTAATAAATATAAAGTACGAAAATTTCGCTTATTAAGCGTATTTTGAAATCCCTTTGAAGGCAATTCATTTCGTTCAATGATTTATAGCGATTTCATCTGTAAATAATAAACATTTAATTTTTGTTTTCTGCCTGGCAAATCTTGTTAAGTTTTTCCTTTAATAAATTTTGCTTTGAGTTGCAATATTTTCGAATCTTACGAAATCATGTGTCCAAAGTGTAAGATTTTTATTGTCCATACAAATAAAATGGCTAAAGAGAGCAGGAAAAAAACGATTTTTTTATTTAAACACATAAAAAGCATAAAAATTAATTTAAAGAGGCGTTAAAAATTCCAAAAAAAAAGCAAAAAAATAAACTGCAACTTAAGAAAATATTGTGTGTGTGTGTGTCTATATGTATGTATGTACTTAAAACCAGTTGATAAGTATTTATTTTGGTTGTTGGTTGATGGTTTTTTTCCTTCTTCTGCCGTGTTGCATTCAACTTAATTTAATGTTCAAAGTACCAACGAATACATTCATTACAAATGATTAAAAATTAAAAGTTGCCAACATAAAAACTGATAAAAATGAACATTTACACCAGATCAACAGCAACAACAGCAAAATTTTTAATAACACTTGCAACAACAACAGCAAAGTAAATAATAATTTTTTAAAATCATTTTCAGGTTGGCGACAAAAACCCAGCACGTCGCTAAAAACCAAATTAAAAGAAGGAAAGAAATAATGAATTGGAAACAACTTTTAAGATACGAGTGCACAACAAAAGAACATTTAAAGCCCAGGCAGTCAAATTTGAAGTGGACTAGGCAGGCAGCCGGCCGGAGGGCTAAAGAAGTACTTTTGACGCAACGTGGCGCAACCACAGCGGTAGCTGTAGTCGTTGCCGCTATTGCCGCTGCTGCAATTCATTAATAAATTTAAGTATGAATTTATATCTCATCATTCGCAGATTGAGAGCAAGTTTCAGTTTTATGGTTTTCCTTCCAAAGAAGGTTGTCAATATATTTTTGATTTCTGTTATTTTCTTTTTTCTTCTTGTTTTTACCGGAGTACTCAAGTACTTTAAATGCGGTGTCGTTGCGGTTGGTTGGGTTGGCTGAGGCTGTTCGGTTCGGTTTGGTTTGGAATTGGATTGGCTGCAGTTATTGGACAATAACAAGTTGACATTTCTTGGGCAGCAGTCAACGAAGATAAATGTAAATTATTATGTCGTAAATTTGTCGAGTGCCATGTTAAATTTTCTTATAATTGAAATATTTTTTTCAGATTTTTTGCAGAGTTTTTTTACAGGTTTTTTTTTGTGATATTAAAATGTTGCAACAAGAAACAAAATGTATTATCGTCTGATTGTAATGATCATTATGGTTGCATTTATAGAAAGTTGTTTTCAAAGCACAAAACAACAAAAAGTCTCAACATGCTTAAAATCTGCAACTATTTAAGTGTCTTTTTTTCTTTTTTAGTGATAGATAAAGAAGTCAAAGTGTTCTTTTATTAAAAGTTTCAGTTGAAGGTCACATATTAATAAGTACGAATATAAATCATACAAATACCGATAGTTTTAGATGCAAAACATGCCTGATTCAGTTTAATTGGCTTCACTACACTGACAAAAAAATGTCACAATATGGCTAATGAAACAGATTTCAAAAGGTTTCAGTAAAAATATTAATAAAAATGTCCAATTAGGAATAAGCAAATGTGTGCTCAGCAATTTTATGTACAATTCAGTGGGATTGAGTCAATTATATTTATTTGAGGAAAATAAAAAAGCCTTAAACATTAATTTGACCAGCTTTTCAAGTCATTTGTTTTTTCCTGCCCAGGTAAAACCGATTTCTTACATAAAACCTTTCCACTGAGAGGAAAACTTCTAAGTATTAATTTTTTTTCGCTATCGCAAAGTTAAGCTCCTCCATTTCTTTCCTTTTAAATCCTCCATTTTCTCTGCTGCCTTTTTTGAAACATGAGAAAAGGTTTGTAACAAAGTTATTCAATTTACTCAGCCCCTCAAGTTGGCATCACTTCTCCGCGAAAACTTCGATTAAAAAGTAACGATTTAAAATATCAGTAGACGTACTCTTCACTACTTTTACTTTGGCATTTGAAATAATTATTTCAATAAGGCGATGCCATTCAAGGCAAGTACTTATCACGAATTCAAAATGCCACTACAAAAGAACCAGTAGAGAACTTAATTGCCTTAAAGGCTTCAGCAAATATGTATGTCACATTAAAAAAATTCAAGAACGTTAATTTTTCAGTTTGTAAACATTTTAAGACTCGCTTAGATCAAGTTTTCAGATTTTACCAAAACTGCATACGATCTACTCAATTTGCTTAACAAATTCATTTTTGACAAGAACAACTCCCGAACTCCAATAGTAATCAAATTATTTCTTCCTTACGGAAAAGTAAGCGCGACTTCTTAAATAAACAAGCCGTTACTTGATTACTTCTATGTAATCAATTAGTTACTTGATTACCTCTATGTAATCAAGTAGTTACTTGATTACTTCTGAGTAGTCTATAGTAAGACATTGACGAATATGTTGTGAACTAAGATTGCACCAGATTGCTGAGTTTTCACTGGTTTTGTTCAAAATATATACTGAAGCAGCCACGACATTGTGCATCTGAGATAGCAAATTTGTGCATTTTGCTTACGATTATCTGCATATCTTTTTCGTTTAAGCTTGCATCGATTTTTCACAAATACAGATTCGCAGCTTAATTCACTTATTGACAGCCATTTGTTTGCCATTAAGAGTTGCATGCCCGTAGTGTGCTACTATGAAGTCGTACTATCCTAAGTCGTGCACCAATTTCACACTAATTTCTGTTCAGCTTTTTTTAAACCAAGATTGACGCAGTGAAAAAGAAAGAGATGAGTATAAGAATTCCTTAAGGTTTGAGACAAATTTGCCAAGTTAAACAAAAATTAAAAAATTAACAGCTCTGCAGTATTTTAAGTTCCAAGTTTCACTTTCAACGAAATAGTTTTGAGATTTTTTTTTTGACTTTTTAGCAGCTTTTAACATGATGAACATATTCGACTTTTTTGTTGCTTTTTCGGTAAAGCTGAACTCTTCACCCACTCTTAGTAACATTTTCAATTGAAATATTTCATTTTGCAAGTGATAACTGCAAAGTCAGTTCCATTTGGTGGAAAGGAACTCCTCAGAAGTTTTTTTTTTACATTTTTGGTGGGCTTTCATTAAAATAAAATAAAATTATTAAACACCAAATTCCTTTAATTTAGGGTTTTTACGAACCTTTTAATTTTTAACTTGATTTCGTTTTTTAGTAAAACCATTGATTCAGCCGATAATGCTGTTGTTTGTCTGTAACGGCTTTTGAACGTCAACAAAATTTAGTTAAAGTTATTTTAAAGTAAAAGTACAATTTATTTAAAAAAAATATGTTTGTTGTTCTACAATAAACTCCAATTTTTTTGGAACTTAAGGTTTTTTATCACTGGTTTTGTATTGTATCTTATATACTTGTATCATACAATTAAATACTTTAAAACTTTTTCCAAAAAATACTTAAATTCATTTCAATTTGCTACGAAACTACAGAAATTTAAAAAAAGGATTTTTTTATTTTTTACTGACCTTAAAATTTTTTTTATGCCTGCGATTCACAATATCTTTTGAGCAAAACAAGCTTTAATTTTGCTTTCCATTCTGCTCTGTATCAAAATTAACACTGTATATGAAAACCCACCTAGTGTGTCAGATTCATGAGTCTCAGAATCATTTGAAAGCAATTATGTAAAGCGCCCAGTATAAAAATGCAACACAGAGTGATAAGGATCGCATGAATTTTAAAGACCCACAAAATAGACATATTTAAAATGTTCATTTACAGCAACAGGGATTATCATTTCAATTTTTTGCTTGTGGATATAATAATTATTTTGTTTTTAATCACGACCGTGTGAGGCGTCCACCTATAGTACAGAGATCTAATCAGCGCATCGAAAAGCACTTCGATACGTATCGTAAAAGAAAATCATCGTATACGCCGACGGCACCGCATCGTAATCTTTAAGAAAATGTAATAGATTTATAACAGATACGAGTACATCTTGTAAACGACATTAATTAATAAATAAGTTAAATTAAAATATAATATTGTTTTATTTATCGGCGATGAAATTAGTTTTACACATATTGGAAAACAATTAAAGGAGACGCGTTTTCATTGCCAGCAATGAAAAACCAAACCAAAAAAATAAGTTTTTTATTCTATTACAAGTTTGTGTCAATTTCATATTCATATTAAAGTAAGAACCAGATTTGGGCTGATCAAGAGGTGCTCAATTAGCAACTACACTTTACCCAGTAAAAGTCTCTAGAATAGCGTGTGGAGTGACTATTTGGTCGGGCTGGGGCAAAGAAGTGCACGCAAGTGTTAGAGCTCATCAAGTTTTTATCGCCCAATCATATTGTGGTTTTCTCATGTGGTAGTCTCTGACGTATCGAATTGCCCATCGAATAATGATATTTCTTTGACTACTCGATATCGAAAACTTTCATCGATACCAAAATGGAAAAGTTCGGTAAATTTTGCTCAATATCTTATGCGGTGATGCGATACCACAAATTCCACTATAACATCTGACGGTTGCAAGATTGTTGCTCAGCCGGTTACTCCGTTTAGACTTTTTGTTATGGGGTTGTACGACTCAGGTTCATGTGAATAGGCCACCGATCAGTACACTCTATGTTGGTCGAATTCAGCGTAATAAATTTTCCCCGAAGAGTGCAGGGAAGGTTGGTTTATTCAGATGGCCGTCACTCGACAAAGCGGCACCACCGAAAGGCACCGATAGACATTTCATTTCAATTGACAGGAAGCCCTTATTGAAAGTCTCTTGACATTTTACAAACATGAATTATTTTAATATAATTTTAATGATAAATAGTTTTCTATATAAAATTAGTATTTGTTAATAATTTTTTTTTTTATATTAAAACAAATCCGGAGAACTTGTCGGCAAATAAAAAAGTGCTTGAAAACAAAACAAACAGCCTCGACATCATTAATTGATATCTTAACAAATTGGCTACATTTTAATTAAACTATTTTCCATTAAATAAACAAAAACTGAAATAAATAAAATCCGAAACGAACTCGACGCTCGCCAACATTGGGCGTACAGGTTGCAAGAGACATAATATTTCAGCTTCTAAGTACCGAAAGCAAATTCTCAAGTCATACCAAATTTAAATGGAAAAAAATGCCAGGCTGGCACACGACCGTAAAACCAAAAGTTGACGACAATATCAAAAGTCGGTAGAAACGCCACGCAGTTGAAAAATCTTAGAGAACAAATATCAAACATACCAGCGTTTGAACTCGAAGTGATACGAGTGCACACGCGAATTTGCGGCATGTCAATAAACACAACAACAACAATAAGCACCAACTTGGAAAAATATCAATTGGCCACCATACCAGCCGGCCGCCAACAACACCAACAAAACGTTTGTTGGAATAGTGGTTAAAGCTAAATGGCAAATAGTACAAAAGTCCGTTTGTTTGGCTCTCTGTCCGTCTGCCTCTCTGTCCGCACACACACACAAATTTCTGTTTGTGTGCCTGTGTGTGTGTGTGTGTGTGCCTGTCGATATAGAGGCGCCTGAGACGCTGATTTCTACCATTTTTTAGACGATTTTCGCTCAGTACAGACAGCGAAAACGAGTTAAAAAAAATCATATTCAATATCGCCTAAAATAACGCCAACGTTAATTCGGCGAAAATAAAATGAAAAGAGCAAAAAGTTACATGTTTTTATGCGCGTACCTTCCAAGTACAAGCGAATATGTTTATTGTCAGCGTATGTGTGTGTGTGTGTGTGTGTGTGTGTGTGTGTATTTATTATAATCATGTGTTTTTAATTTAAATTCATTTTACATTTATTTAAAATTTGTTTGCGTCGTTAACCAACTTACTAGTTTCATTTCATGAAGTATGAAATTTCAATAAATACAATTTTTTTGTCACAAAAACGAACAAATGATTCGGTCCAGTAATGACAACATTCTCGGCATCTGCATGCGGATACAGAAACACTTGCGTTTAAGCTGAATAAAATCGCAAAAGCCACAGAGAAAAAGCAAACCAATAAAATCTTAAGACAACCACGCAAAATTTTGTTAAAATTTTAATTACGAGGGTTGGCTAAAGGAGTGCTATTAATTTTGTATATCTTAAAGAAATATACACTTGTATCTATATTGGATAAAAGAATATGTTCGATGGAACAGATGTGGATAGAGTTGTTTGCAGGTGTTAAGGAGTTGGCCATATATTTTTTTAACTACGCTACTGCTGAACTTCTTATAAGTGTTTTGGCATCGTTCCGAAAAATGTTTCAGTTCTGTAAAGAACAAAACGGAATTGACTTCTGGGACATGGATGAAAAGTTTGGTTAGACTTAACAATACTGCAGTTTAGTGGAAGCTGTTATAGAAAAATTATATTATTAGGCGCACCAACATAACGCAATATTAGAGTATTTACTTTCCCCGAGGATCAGGTTTTGCTTTGGTGTATTCCCAAAAAGGATACTTTGTTTTCCGCAGCAATTAAAACTCTTGTAAGAACTCGGTTTTATTGGCTGAAGGAGAATCAACGTGCTGCTGGTATGCCTTAAAAGAGGAATTCAGGTGTTGATCTTGGGTTGACGGAAATTGTCTAGCAGTGAGTAAAAAGGAAGAAAAAAAGGGCGCTGATAGATACTAATAGTAATTGTGTATATTCAGCGTTAAAAAATATCCGCGAAGTAGTTCCTGCGAACTACATGGTGGGTACTTTTCAGGGAGTCAGGTTAAGGCCTGATGTTCCTTTGGCCTGCCAACTGATGAGGCCCCACTGTCGCCTGGCGGCGATAAGCCGACAATTTCACCCAGTGGCGGTGATCCACCATCAAACTAGACAATTATGCAGCAAATCAACTTCAAAATCTGTTGTACCTAATCAGGTATGTAACTAAGTTTTGCTTATCTTATAGTGGGGGAAAATATGCACGTTATGGATCATTAAGGACATTTAAGGATGACAAAAGCCATTTTCAATGAACCGTATTAAATAAAATAACCCTCGTAATTCATTATGTTGTTAAGCAAAAGCTGCCATACACCGAACGCCCATATAAAGATGCTTAAAAATTTTGCACTTCTTTTTGTCTCCTGAAAATAGTCTTCGCGCCAAGCGAGAGAAGTATTTTCATTTGATGTGTTGACCACAACCGATTAAATGGGATAATAATCTTGTAAGAGCTTGAAAATATAAGAAAACTCAATTGAAAAATTCAGTTGGAAGGCAGAAACAAGAAGAAAAGACAATGAAAAAAGAAGGAATTGCAAATGGAGCAAAATGAAATGTGAATGCAGCAGTAGCCACGCGTCATAATAATGTTGATGATGATGTTGAACACGCGCCAGGATAATCCCACGGAAATGCCATGTATGACAATAAATACATGGTTTATTAATTACACCAATGTCATTGGCAAACAACATTTCATTTGGGTTGTTCTCTTGCAGTTTTTTTTCTGTTTTTCGTTTCTGTTCTTACTCTTCAATGTGAAGTTTAAATTGTAACAAACAGTTCTTGGAGATTGGCCTGCGTGGCCTTGATTTGTCTAGTTTGATAAATATTTAAAATATGAGTCAGTTTCAAGTGATGAAATATATTGATTAAAAACTCGAGTAAAAGGATTGAATTATCACAATATAAAATGGAATACAAAAAAGATTTTGTCTTTCAGACGGGATCGCACAGCGGGCCAGATTTACAACATACCTACAAAAAATAAGGTGAATTTTCAAATTTCGCAGGTCGGGTAAACTCGATTATCTGGGTTTTATGTCTCGAACACATGTTCACAGTTTCCGCTACTTGAAATCTTTATCTTTGCTTGGGAGAGGCGTAAAAGCTAGAAGTGTTTTGGGGCTACCGCGATTTTCTCCCTGTCGACTAAAATGGATCAAAGAACTTGCATCAAGTTTTGTGCATAAAAAGGCATTAAGAGCTCACAAGCATTTGAAATGTGGCATATGGTGAATCTTATCAAAGAACGTCGAGGAAATACGAATAGGGATGCTCCCAGGACATCAACAACCGATGAAAATGTTCCGAAAGTGAAGCAAATGTGTGTGTGATGGATGATTGGAGAAATCGATGAGGCTAACGGCACATCGGCTGACTCATGCCGGGCAATTTTTTTCGTTCAAGGTGAACGACCAGATCGGTTTCGGGCAATTAAACAAAAGTTTAAGCAAATGAATTTAATTAAAATGATTTGATGGAACGACCGCCAATTGGACAGACGGTGTTGAATCAGTATGACCACTATTGGCAAATCTTTTAACAATAAATATGTGGCTCTATGATCCGATATAGAATTTACAGGTTGCCCACAGACTGCAGCCTTGCGGACATCGTTAAATCTACATTTTAATCTTAAGCACGCTTTTCGAATATTTTTGTTGACCAAAAAACTTAAATGTCACAAAGGAAAAAACACTATCTTGGAATTAAGATATTTAAGTATTTCTTTCATTCATTAAACTTCACATCCAAAGATATAAAAAGGCAATAATTAATATTGAGAAACATTTTACATCAATCTTTTCAGAGTTGGAACACCTGTAGAACTTAAACACTCATAAACTCAAGAGTATAAAAGCCACAGCTGTGAATGAAGATATATGTACGTTGTCATGGCTGTTCCGCTTAAGTCGCCCACTATTTCTTAGCCAAAAAACATTCAACAAGTGACATCACAATTCACACTTTGATTAGAAAAAATACGAAACTTCTCCTAAAGCTTAAGAAACCACCTGCAATACAAGACCTTTTCTTTCCTGCTATACAAGACCTTTTCTTTCCTACTCGTACTTTGTTAATTTGTTGCGAAGGAAATGATTTGGTTTGGGGTACAAGGAAAAAAGCCAAATATTTAGTTTTGCCGGAAAATATTAATATATTATTGTTTATCTGATTGTCTGACCTGTTCCACTGTCCGTCTGCTGTTCTTTTTCAATTTTTCTTGTCTTTCGTTGTTGGACAATTAAAAATTCAAACAAACGAACGTTATTAACTGACAAAACGACAGCCTTTAAAAATGTTAACAAATTAACCGTCAAAAATTTAACATAAATGTTTAACAATCCGTATAAACAAATAAAAGTTCGCTAAAGAAAAAACAAACCATACAAATGATATTAAAGTTACAAGTCAATATTTTTTAATGAATGATTAAGATGAATGAATGAACGAATGAATGAATGGCGAGATGAATGAGAGACGTTGCGGCAAACAGAACGGCTTTCAAGGTTTACTTTCTACAGTCAGTTATTCGTGCATTCAATTATTTGTTTACACAGGTCATCAAAGAAACTTTCAGTGCAAGAAATCTGAAGTCTTGGGGTAAAATGAAATAACGGTTATATGTGTTTTGTACAGCGTGAAGAATTTATAGGCAACATCTTGTGCAGATCAAAATAGAAATAGAAGTTGAACGTTACTTCTGAAGTTAGAGATGAAAAAAGCACCAAATGTGTCTATAAAGAAGTTGAATGTTTTGGCATTTTAAGGAAACCCTATTCCTTTGGGACTTGTGGGACAGTTGGCTGAAGAAATTAATCGACTTTAATATACTACTTTAAAAGTGGGACTCTAAGTCCTATAGACCTGTTCTAAAATCGTGATCTTGTTCTTTCCAGTCCAGTTTAGTTCTTGCCAAGCCATTTATGATCTCTATTACAAATTTCTTAGCAAAAGTATTTGCGGAAAAGACTTGTAATTTTGAATATATTCAAACATTATTAAATCTGGTTTATCAGTTTAAAGACGCTTCGTAATTGACAGGGGATGTTAATTACGGATGTTAATTATTTAAATCCTTCAAACGATACAAAGACCTCCAAAGCAAAATTTTTTTTTCTTTTGCGCCTTAAAAAAATTGCACAATATTTTTGTTTATGATATTAGACCGGCAACAGGCCAGAGTTGCTGTGAAAGTTCTGTCTTCGTCGTTCCTTCCGGTCTCCGGCACCGTTCAAACGCTCGGTTGGATTCCAACGATTTTTAATAGCAACCGCAAATATTGATTTTCCGCAGCAGCGAAGATTTGACTCGAGACCTAATAGTTGCGTCAGAAATAGATACAATTTTACGTTTCCTTTTTCTAAACAACTCTGGTTTTGTGGAAAGGCTCGTACAATTTTTCTTACCTCCAATCTTCAGACATATTATACGAGTAAGAGCAGGTTTCAAGCTGGATTTATGAGAGTGACAAGAGAGAACACTTTAACCATCAACAAGAAAATGAAATGGAAAAATGATACGCCCGTTGAGGAAACACCGCAATCTCGATTGGAATCATATTTCATCTGAATTACAATGCGAACAAGATGCTTTATTGTAATACGCAATCATCGGACTAACACCTGAGTCTATTGACAGCGCAGAAATCGAACATTTGCCCAGCGGCTCATACACAATCACACTTTCATTTGCTTAAGTAACGGCTACGAATGAAGACGAAGAAAAAGCATGAATGCACGAAATCGTCAAACATTGAAAAACTTCACTCATAAAATTTAAGCACATGCGATTAAAGAGAATTAAGTTTCAACGGTTTTTGTATGAAAATCGTCTACTTGAAATAGTTTAAAAAACAGATGAAGTTTTATTCACAAAAGAAAAACAGAATATGAATTAAAAAAAAACTTTTCATAATTTGTTTTATGATTTTAAGATGCTTAACTAAATAAAATCAACAAATTCAAATCTCGTATTTACTTCAATCCGTTTAAGTATTACGGCAGTCGTTTTTCATTCCATAACTTTATGCGGGAACAAGTTTTGAAGGTTTTAGGCAATTTTGTTGGTTTCAACTATGAAAATAATTTATAGTAATTTAAGCTTAAGCGGTGCTTGGAAGAAAACTTGCCGGCACAGGTAACAGCAATGATTGGAACGTTTTGAAGTTTAAGTGGATATTTTCCGAAACACATTTCGGTTTGTTGTTTTTTGGTAAAAAAACGTATAAGTCGTACTATTTTATTTGAATGAATAATAAGGGCTTCATTTTAATCTGGCACGAGGGTATCCATCTTGAGAGTGAAAGTGTTATACTATATTGATATATTCTAGAGTTTTGATGGCCTTAAAAAATGTGTTGGTGTGAAATTTTACTTTAAACTCAATCGCTGTTTAGAAGAAAACTTGGCAGCACACACAACTGCAATAATTGGATAGTTTCGAATTGTAATTAGATATTTTCCAAATATTCCGAAAACAAAGTTTTTGAAATATCATGATTTAGTTGTAAAGAATGGTAAGGCCTTGATTTTAGACGGTCACGAGCGTAGCCCAAGTTCCGTTTTTCCACATCTTGAGAGTGACAGCGTTTTCAGCGCAAACAAAAGCAGATGATTGTTATGAAATTACATCGATTATTTAATACAATTTCGTATTATTTTATCAGGATTGTGGCAAAATTCTGCTTTCTTGAAGTTTTTGTTTAGATCTTTAAACTGAAAGTTATGGGTGCGCCAGTGAAAAAGTGTGAGCGTATCGCGAGTTTCAGGCTGTTACTTTCATGTGTAAAATGTTAAGTCAAATACACTGCAGGTAAAAGATCCAGAGAACAATCTTTTTATTTCACTGTTTTATATAACGATGTTTATTTCTAAACATCGAACAACATTTTAAAACTAGGATTACAATAGACGACCCGAACGACGACCTTTTCACTGGGAGTACCATTTTGTAGATGAAAATACATTTTGTACGCGTCCAACTTTGCCATAGACTTATTTCTATTTATTACGAAGGCAAGTGGCGAACATGTGATCATGTTGGATTTATTTTTCCAGTAAATCTTTTCGTTTCAGTAAATCGTTACTCTCTTACTGTAATCATTTGTTTTATTTTTTTAGATTAATTTCTTTATCACTAGAAATATTTCTTTTGTCTTGCTTTACGCCGCGTAACTTCATTACTGACACGGAAGAGGCTCCTGAAAACGTGGATATTGTTGATGAAATAGAAGCTGTAAGTTACAGCAATTACACTCCAAATGAGGGAATACCAAAGGAACTAACACAAAGGAAAAGAGAACCACTTTTCCATCAGTGTTTTAGCTATTTATATATTAAATTATAGGAAAAACACTTAGTTATCTTCTTGGGCCGCCATTGATCTGCGTATTGCACTAACAATTTGTGCAACTTGCTGCGAATTATTTGTCAAAATACAGTTGCGAACACGCAGCAATGTGTGACTACGAAGCAACAGGTATTTAGGAAGTCAGTCAGTCATACTCAGATATATTTGATATGCGAAAAGTACAATAAATTGTATAAGATTTTATTTGTGACTTTTCTTCTGAACTGACTCTGGGGGTTGTTTATATTTTATATGATTCGGAAGATCGTTTTCAAGTTTGCGAGCAGTTTTTGCCTAAACTACTTCGTTGAGTGGGGCGAAATTTATTGTTCTTCCCACTTGAGTTCCTACCATAAATTGGACCGTTATGTCCAAGGATAAGATGCTCTTTAGCCGCACTGTGCGTATGTGGAATACAGCCTTTCTAGAGGTGCATCCTATAACCTCAAATGTACAGCGTGGCGCAAAATTAATCATCCCCCTAACAACTATTTGAACGTTCACTTCGCAAATATCAAATCACTATTGAAATTTGTAAAAATTACAGTATCTGGCGATTCGGTTTTAGCCATTTACAAGTTCCTGAAAAATGCATTAACGAATTGTTATTGTAGAAGAAGTATTTAGTTCCTCCAGCAGAATAAACTTGGTTGTTGTAACCGAATTATCAAAATTGCGTTTTTCTCCGAATCATGCAGCACACGCTCGACAAGCAGGCACACATGTTTTATGGGCGGTTCTCCCCAAATAAGTCAAATCCGTCCGCCATTAGGGTGTTCGCAAGCAAAAATCATTTTGTTCTTGCTTTCAGACATTTTACGCAACAAATTACTGGTAATTTGCACACTTAACGCAACACCTGCGTTACTTCCCTAATTAATACCAATTCACATTGTGATAATTATATGCATTTATGCATTTGCGAATAGCATAATTGAACACGAGTCGTTCCCTTAAATGATTTAAGCGTTTGCTATAATTTTGCGTGGTTTGTACAAAACGCAAGAAAATCACAACTGGCTGGCTGGCAGCCTTTAATGTTGTCGTTCGTCATCATGCGCTGCGCAGCGCATGCGCAACTACTAAATATTTTCGAATCTAAGAAACAGCAACTGAACAAAGTGCGTAGGCTGGTAGGCAGAAACAGACTTCTTTTGTTAGTTACTGTATTTAAATGCAGACACACAAAATGCCGCAGCCGTAAGCAAAAATATGCCCAGTGTGTTTAATATATGCGCATCTGCGCTCAACTCGCTTTGATTGCACATTGTCGCTATTGCTGCTGCAGCCAACAATTGTCAAAAGTATTAAAAAATTTGAAAATTTATTGCTTTTTTAGTAGATTTAATTTGTTAAGACTTTTGTTTTATTGCAT
The DNA here is from genome assembly GCA_932526305.1 of Epicampocera succincta. Lineage (NCBI taxonomy): Eukaryota > Metazoa > Arthropoda > Insecta > Diptera > Tachinidae > Epicampocera > Epicampocera succincta. The sequence continues at coordinate 27,047,192 of OW052034.1, read as the reverse complement.
TGTTTTCGGCTGTTGTTGCTTTCGTTGGTTTCTTGTTTGCTTGTTGTTGTTATCGCTTAAAAACCCGTAACATTTAAATCAAACTTTGTCGCCCGTTTAGTTGGCGGTTGTTGGCTGTCGGCTGTCGGCTGTTGTGGTTCAATATTCATTCATGAAAACAGAAACTCGACCAAAAACGTGGCTTAACTTTTAATAACAAGTCTTGGATCAAAACATCTTGATTATGATGACTAAAACTGCTGGTTTAATCGTGATGACGGCGTCGATAAAGAGTGACTAAGTCACAAGTGCTGCAACACTTGACTGCGCTGGTAGAAGGTGTCTAGATAACACAGTGAAACACTGGTCTGCAGAGTTGCCAATGTGGATTATTTGACAAGTTTTAGATTTCGTTAAACAGTTTTTGGTTAAGCAAACGGCTTCAACAATTAAGTAACTGAAAGTTTGCTTGGTTGTCTGTTCGCTATTAAAATAAGTGAAAAGCACTAAAAACCCTATTATTGATATAAGATTGAACAGAGTAACGCTGTGATGGCTACAGGAGATCCCCGCGAACTTTTAGCCTGTTGCGTTGGCCGCATTCGGGCTCATGCCATGACCACGTACACCGTTAAGGCCTACCCATAATACGGATTCGCCCGCTTAAGCTACTGCCAGAAGCCAACCCAAAACTTTTGCGCTGCTCAAGCAAGTTGTTGACAATTTTTAAGTTTCTGTGTTGGACCCATTGACCTTACGGCCCAAGTTGGAATGAATATGCCAACTTAAGCCTCGTCAAAACCCCGTCAAATATATGGGCAACTTATTGACGAACTTTAAGTGGCTATATTGTACTTAAAAACTTCCTTAGCTTAGTGGCACGATTATTTTTATTAAATCAGGCAGCAAATGAAAAAAATTGCAATCAAATTGTGTTCGTCATCAATCGTAACTTCTTTTCTAATAAAATTATTTTCCAATAAGTAACAAAAAAATGCAGTCAGTTTCGCACTTTGCTTAAGCAAATGGAATATGAGCGAACTTGGCGGAAAGTTCCAATCGCACACACTTGACTTATGTCCATCCCTTATTTCATTAAAGTTAACTTAAGCTCATTCTGGTTGGTCCTTTCGACGTAATACCACAGGCATGTGGGTACGAGGTCTTTATGCTGTTGATCCCCTTTACATGTCTCCGCAATCGCATTCAGTGAATCGAACAAGCCAAGTTAGAGAATTCCAAAGTAATTGTATGCGCTGCTCTGCTGTCAGCACTGCTGTACTCCAAGTTTCTATGTCATTCAAAATTATTCTACATAAATAAATATGTATGTAGGCATTTTCACTATTAAATTTTGTTTTTTATTTCTCAGGATCCTGTTTACCAGAATTGTGTAGATATTTTTGAGCAAATATTTAGTGGCATTTTATTACAATCGTAAATTTGTCAAGTAAATGACAGATTTAAAAAAGGAAAAATTCATGTGAACTTTGAAAAATACAATTTCCATAAATGTGACACAGTTGGCAATTGTATTGATATTAAACGAATTGCATGTCTCTTAACTGCCATTTAGCCGCCAGCCTGCACCCATTCATTGACACACACGCACACAATTCACAAAATATTTATGATTTTATGAATGAATGAATTGCCTCAATAAGTGAATATCGTTACAATATGTTTGATATTAAAGAAATTTTGCACAGTGGGCTGTAGTGTACAATAAATGTTTTACTATTATATCAGGTTCATGAATAAAAACGAATTGCCTGTCTCGTGATATCGAACATTAAGTATTTTCAAAACCAATAACTGATGTGGAGACCTATGAAGAACTTTCTTTGCTTAGCTCATCTACCGCTCAGAGTACTCATTTTCAACTTGTCGCGTTGGCGAAGTTTAATACTCGGCATCGTGGGACCAACCCTAACCTTGATGTTCAGAAACTTGGGGAGTTTTAAAATTACCGGACAATTACAAAAAACATTAAAAAAACCAAGTTACAAAGCAGACCAAATGTTGGCTTTAGGCACGACAATAAGATGCAGTTCAGCATTTAATAAGGCTTTTGGAAACTCTACGCAATTTCTACAATTTGAGACTAAATGTAGTTTCCCACATGCGTCAGTCGATGTGTTTTAAAAAAAGTTATTTAGCGGAGAGACGATAATTTGCTTCAAAAAATGATTAATATTTTATTGACTTGGAACGCGAGTCCTACGGAACTCTAATGCGTGAACAAGGGGCGTGAAAGGGGTTTCATTAACTACCAGTTTCGCAGGTTTGGCGGTTTAACCAATTCTGTTTTCTTGTGTAGTTTTGGAGGGTTCTTCACTTTCGTAACACCATTTTTGCTGAATTTATCAACGAACAGCAACAGCGATCGATATAATTTTACAAGGAGTTGGATCAAAACTACGACCTGGGAGGCTTATTTGTTGCTCCAGCCTAGTTTGAAGATCCTGAATATATTTTAAACTGCACTTGAAAGAAACAACCGGCCCAGCAAATCACGAAAATTTGGGGAAGGAATTGTACAGGCTGTCAAAATCCCAGTGGCCCTGAACCGTATGCAATATGTGCAGAATATTTTATATTAGTTTTTATCAGCACCTGGTATTATGACCTAATCTGAACGGCGACAACCTATAAAGGGCTCACCACCTGATCCACGTGACTTGTAAAGCACATAAACAGATGGCAATTTCTTTTCATACTTTAAAGTGGACATATCGCAAACCTCATGTGCAAAGGCTACATAATACATGTGGTCCGGAATTCCACCAATAAGGAACCTGAGCGGCAGCCTTGATGAACGTTAAAAACGTTAGACCTTAACCAGGCTCACTCGATGTTGTGTACCATCCAGTTCGTGCAAAACCGTAGCACCTCTGGTACATTCAGAACACCGAAAATGTACCGCTACTGTCAGCATCTACCACCGCTGCTTCCTGTGTTTTTAGGTTCTAATCACAGCCGGAGAGTTTCAGCCAGAGATTGCACCACAACCTATAACCAAAACCAGGATTCCTCTTTTACGCGTCCCAGTGGCACCGTTTTGCTAAGGCACCTTTGCTCACGGTTTCAGAAGAACCTGCACAATCGAAGTTGACGAATTTCATAGAGTTTCGGTGGTTGTGTTGTCAGGTGAACGCTTTTTATCTATATCTGAAATAAGCCTGGAGGAATTTCCAGACATACAGATCGCAGATGAGATTCCAGGTGGAATATGCCGATTTTTGTCACAGTTCATGTTTCGACAGTGTGAACCCTAATAATTTTTTAAAACATGACAATCTGCTCAGCAATTGTGTGGTTCCAGCCCGCTTTGCACCCAGAAAAAAGAAGAGCCAGGTTAGGAGTACGTCAAGGCAGAAGTGCAAACTGTGTAATAAAACGTCTTTCCTTATTTTAGGGCTACCGGAATGTATTTTCTAGGGCTTTGTCTCTCGCTTTCAAACATAAGGATCCTGCATTGCGATTAGAGGAAAACTATTATTTATAATTCTTCGCCCATTTTCCTCCCATTTGTACGCCGCCACCATTTTCAGTGTTTTCATCTGAAAGCAACCGACAACACAGGCTCTAAATGTCCCCAACCCATAAACTTTGCTCGTATTTGTGTCACTTCGTCCCACTGTTCACAGTTGTAAAATGCCTACTTTATTATTCGCATGTTACACGCCAGAACACATGTACACACTTTTTTATTGAATATTTTTTAATGAATTAATTTGGTACCACAATTTTTAATTGACTTTATAGTTTTGTCAAAAACAAATATTACAGAATAGATAAAAAATTATGATTTTGCCAAATAAAATTAGCATTTAATGGAAATAGGAACAGCACAAAATGCACACAACGAGCAAAAACGAACTCAATTAATTTTCCAAAAAAAAAAATGTTAAAACAAAATTGTGTCACACACCGACACATACAGACACTCTTTCTAGAATTGCCGGTGGCAGATTGGAGCAAAACGAAAAGCAAATAAACAAACAAACAAAGAACAGAAATAGGAAAAGAAAAGATACTGAATCTACTCAACTCTAGGAGGCGAAAATTAAATTGAACTGAAATGATTTCTTGAATATTTGTGTCTCTAAATGTTTGTTTGTGTGCGGGTGTGTGTGTGTGTGTGTGTGTGTGTGTGTGTGTGTGTGTGTTAGTGTAATGCAAACCAATTCAGTCTATTGAAATTAAAATTCTATAACTATAAGAAAATTTGCATTTTAAGCGACAAATGTAAAACATTTGTTTTATCGCGTTGACACTTAATTAGTGAATTTAGGTTAAACAATTCTTTCTCTATACGACTGCAACCAGCAGCAGCAGCAGCAACAACAACAACACAAACATTTTAAAATAAATTCTTCAAGTTATTGTGGAGAATGTTTTTGTCCAAAATGTTTAACAACTTAAAACAAAATACTTTTTATTTTATTAATTCTGATTTGTTAAGCAAATTTTCTTACATTTAAGTGGAACATTTCATGTTCGTAACGCATTCTTTGCTGGACTCTTACAGAGTCCAATATTCTCGTCAATATTTAAGTGTTTTTTTCGTCTTTTTTTCCTCTTTGTCTTACAAAAAGATATTATGCGTTTAAAAGCTTGTTAGAAATGTTGTAATTATAATTACAATATTGTTAACATTTGGCTCGTAAGAATGTGCACAAAGTGAACCTCAAGGCCTTCGACTTCCTACATTAAATTTTTAGACTTTGCCAGCCAGTATAGCAGAATATTTACATACATACATATACATACATACATATATTTATGTTAATGTTATTGAAGTCTCAATTCATGGGAACTAATTCAGAGTTGGACAATTATTTTTTTATTAAAATTAAAAAGAGCAAATTTTTATTACTTTGGGCTCTCCATTCCTGCTTCCAGTCATTGTAGCCTGATTTTATTCCAGAAAGTTATTTTGGTAAGACCATTTAATGAAATGCAACTTGGTATTTCAGTGCTGCCAAGTTAAACAGACTAAAAAGAGCTGATAACTTAAATGCAACAAAAAAGCGCTTTCCAAACAAAAAACTCCAGGCAGAAAGAAGAATTGTGTATTTGTACAGCAAGACGGTCGAAAAAAGAACTACAAGAGTTAATTTAAGTTGGACTCATCCATTTAATGGCACTCTTCATGAGAGAGCGAGAGAGAAACCAAACATTTTTTACGAATAACTCTCAGTTGGTTTAAATTTATCTTCTGTCCAAACAAATTTGATCTGAGTTGCCAATAGGGTAAATTTTTTCTCACAAAATTGAACTGAGTTGATTATTAATATATGAAATTTGTGGGTGTTAAGTTGTGACATTTGTTTGAAAAACAGCTTTAAAATTTCAGAAAAGAAAAAAGTGAAATGGATAAATGAATCACTTGCTCAAAAACTTACGGACTTATATCAGAGGGAATACATGATATGAGCAATAACGTATACAGAAAGATCACCAAGAGCAAAGCGCAATTGGAAGTATATTTTTATTTGGGAATCAAATTCAGTTCAGTTCGTTTTGCGGGCGTCAAATAAGTGGATCAAAGAATTGATATAAAATATTATGTAAAAAAATGGTACTAAGTGCTCAAAAGTACTTGAAATGTCAACAGTGTTACACGTTAATTGTACTCTGAGTACGAAAAGCTTTGACAAGGAGTAGAAGCCTCTCAAAGAAGGTCGGCGAGATAAGTACGACGATACTTACCCTGGCCGCCCGAGGACATCAACAACCGATAAAAATATTTAAAAAGTGAAGCAAATTATGCTGAGATTAAATTTAGACGCGTTGTTGATCAGCTCAAAGTTTGTATAAAAGTGGCAAGAGTTTCGAGCAGAACTTGTTGCAACAAGTAAAGAAACGCTCTAAATCACAATTCTTGCAACTTGTTGGCTTCTTTGGTTAAAAAGTTTCATGGTTTTACTCTTTAGTGACGCCAAGTGATCTCATAGAAGTTTTGTGACAAATCCTAAAATTTTCAGCATTATTTGCAGTGCAAATTTTTCTGGTATGGCCACACTTGAAAATAGCATTACGCGTTCGAACGTTAATGAGCTCTCAATCTAATACAACTGCGTTCCAAGTAAAGTTAATTAATGTTTTTTGACGGTATTTCCGGTTTATTTCATTCATTATGATATTTCGTTTATTCTCATTCATTCAAAAGTTTTGCTTTCAAAACTTAAATACATAAATTGAAATAAAGTCATATTTATTACAATTTAATAATAAATTATCATGTTAAATAACAATAAAATAAGCAGCAATAATAAACATTTCAATAGTTGTACTTGTAGGCGTGTTTTTTAACAATATTTTATTGTCATTGATTGTTTAAACTTTAAAACGTGTTTTATTTTCGTTGGTAAGAAAAAAATAATACAAACAGGCAGAAACCAAGGTGTGATATAAATGTTTAATTTTTTTGCTTTTTTTGGTTGGGATAAATAGAGGTTTCGCAGGGAACAGTGGTACGAATTGCAAAATTTCTTTGGCCGCTGTGCGCCACAGAGTCACGGACAAAAAGTAATTGAAAGTCAATGTAGAAAATGTTATTTCCTCTTGTTGGCTTTTAAAAAAAAGTTCGTTTAGCCCAAATGTGAAATAATGTCTAAGATTCTTGTCTGGTATTTGAGTTACTGCAAGACGAAGCTAAAGTTTTCATGGGCCATAAAAGCTTTAAACGAGGAAACCTCACAAGTTTTGTTCTGAACTACTTAAACTCCAAATCTGTTTTCGCTACGGCTGATCAGAATTTTATCTTGGGAAGTATTAAGAAAAATATACTATATTTTCCAATAAGCAGCAGATCATACGCAACTAACAAAAATTTTCATCTTGAAACTGGCTTCAAAAACACAATGAGTTAAAGTACATTTAGGGGAAACCCACAAATTGCAAAGCTGGTTTTGTTAGATATAACTGACACATATAGATGCATTTGTATGGCAATAAGTAACCGAGTATATGCGACAGCAAATTTTAATTTGGCTTTTAAGTGGAGTCCCAATCGCAAATGTTTAACGACTGTTATTGTCTTAAGACGGCACAAATATTTCACCTACGCCCGATTTATCTATGAGCTGTCACACTATGGAGATATATAGCAATGATGTTTTTTCGGTTCATAGTGGCCAAGGCAAAAATTATGCAATAATCAGTAAACACGATCGATGTTCAAACTCCCACAGGTGACAATGTTTTACATCTGGTTTTTTTAAGTGTCGGATTTTCAATTCATGTAAAAAGAATTACTTTATTTCATAAAAAGAACTTTTACTTTAGGGGGATATATAATTTTAAGCAAAAAATTTCTCAAAGTGTGAGATGTTCTTTGCGAATTCAGCAATTGCACTACGAATTCCTCAACGTGTATAAAAGAAGGATATTGGAGAAAATAATTAGAAGATTCAAATTTTGTGGCGGCTCACAATAATGAAAACCTCATTACAGGGTGATTTTTTAAAGATGGCAATACCTTCCAACGGTTTTCGGCTTGAGGCCGATTAATGGGACAGCCAGTATATAACAATAACATGACAAATCAGTTTTCACTATATGGAAAAACAAGGCAAAAATACAAGCTTGAGAGAACATCAGTTGGCAACAAAACTTGGTTGTTTTTAAAAGTAGTAGATTCGTATTAACACGCAGCACCGACAAAAATATTATTTTACAGAAGATTTGTAACATCTGACGAATCCGCGCCATGTTCACGTGCTTCAGCTACAAAACGGTTTTGCTGGCAGCACTGAAGTACTAAAGGCTCAGCAATTTGTTAATTTTGTTAATGTTTCTTCCAAAATTTAGCACACAAAGTTGTAAGGCTGCACTTTTATTATGAAAATGAAAATATTTGTACCCCGTTATTGTATTTTTCGTATCGAGACAACTTTTTACATGAAAGAGTTTCATCGCTTCTGGCTTTGTGAGAAAAAAGTCGGCCTGTATTTCCATGCCAAAATGGGCGGCACTAGTTACAGGTTTATTGGAATGAACGAAACATCCAAATAAGATATAGACACAAAAGGCAAATTTATTTTGAAAAATATTTTAAATATAAAAAAAATGTACTAAAAATAATTCTTTGCCGATAATAGTCGAGAGTTAAGGGATGCAACTGGTTTAGCAGAGCGATAAAAGTTGCTATACTCGTCGGTATGCCCAAGGGGCTGAATACATTTGTACCCCAAACCATCCGAATGTGCGCAGCTTTACATTTTCTTGTGACTGATTCATTTTACAAGAGACTTTTGACGACGTACAGAAATAGAAATTGTTTCTTCTGCTGTTTCGTGTGAAAAGTTTCTCGGCGCGAGAAATACCGGAATGAAGTAGGGAGCGTTCAAATAGAAATTCTATCGAACCGGACAGGACACGTGTCAAACCTTAGATTTCCAAGCTGCAGATGGGAAAGGACTAAGCAACGTATTGACTACATATGCATAGAGGTGGTAATATGTAGAGTAATTTACCCCCGTGTTTAAGATCTATTCAACGAATATCAAAGTTTAAGTCATTATATAAAGAATATCGCTTCTGATGTAATACATCAAGAACGAAATATATTTATTATCATTTAATCCCTTCATTTATTGGTTATTATTTATAGATTTTTTCAAAGAATATAAATTTTGCCAATTGGCTTCAAAAATGCCGCCTTGGCGCTGAGGCCATACAGGAACATTTATAATGTAAAATTAAAAAAAAAACACACGACATGAGCCGTGAGATGAAAAGATGACATATAGATATAGTGTTTAAAAACATATCGCCTGTGGGTGGCTTTAACTTGTAGACTGTAAAACTTGTCAACTGTGAAATTTTAAAAAGCACTAAAACCATTTCAGTCAGGCGTATTGAAATGATTTGCTTTTGTCATAGTTATGGAAACACCCATTTTTGCTTGCTGATACATAATCACGGCATTCAAGCAAATATGGGGAAGGAAGAGGAAGCATTTGGTAAGATATTTCGAACAAACTAATAAATTTCATATATCCATGAGCGTAATAATCATTATCTAACTTTCAAAGTTGTTTAAGCTCTTGAAAAAGCGTTGGATTTCGTAGCAAAGCATCGAGTTGCCTGCGTCAGCCAATGAAATTTTATTTTTTAAGGAAATAAACAACTTAGAGACCATTAAGCTGGGGCCAAACGCATATATATTGTGTATATTTTATTTTGAGTGAAAATGTCAGTTGTTTAATTAGTTTTTTATAAAAAACGAACTTTGGCAGTCTACGAATTAATAAAAGATCAAATAGCGCAACTGGAAATCCAGTTCGAGCTCCGTTTGCGTCTTAACAATTTGTTGCTGGATTGTTATTTATCTAAAACGGAGTCAATTTCGTCTGCGTAGTGTAAAAATAAATCAGTGTTCGGTTGCCACCAACACGCCAATTTTCTTATTCGAATTCTTTTTTTTTTTGTTTTCTATGGGAATGTAAAGAAATAAGAGTGAAGTCTGGCCCAAGACGGTCATTCCCTCGGCCACCATCGTTGTTCTCTCTTTCCACGTGGGTTTAATGTTTCAATGGATTTCATCCCTAAATGGTAGTATTTGTAAGCGATCTTCGCTGTAGTAGGCTGTATCCCCTAAGTGCCAGTACCACTTGCTAATTGATCAAGTCTTCAATTAATATTCAGCCTGGAATGAGGCCATTCCGTGTAGATGCTTATTGCAGACATATTCACCTGGCAAAGACCCCCACAATTTTCTTAGGCTTTTCCCATCCGGTCTGAGAATAAACTCCTTTCTCTTAGCAGTAAAGCCTAAAAAGTTTCTTGAATGTTCAGTGTCATTTTGTATCATTCCCGTGTCCCTGCAGGACGTATATCTTCACAACTTCGAGGGGACTCTTCTTAAAACAAAATTTAACCACAAATTTATTTCTTTAATTTATTTCTTTAAAGTAGAAAAAACGTTGGCGTTGTAAATACCATGTTAGTGCAAAAATGTCACTGATCGCGCCCAACCAGGAGTCTCTTCTCTTAAAAAACACTTGTTTGCGAGCAGCTGTTTCACTTATCGGTGTTGAAGGGTGACATTAATCGGCGCTTAAAGTTTTTATGTACTGGCTGGCGTTTTTCAGAATAGCGTTAATATTTCGATGGGTCATAGTGACCAAGACTTCTGCCTTGTTATTTTCATATTGTGTCTTTCATGACGTTTTGAAACCAGGGATGGATATATAGACACAACTGCAACATTTTGCTATATATGGTCCGTTTTTTATTTATGCAGCGGTACAACGGTACAAATGTACTAGTTAATGTTTAAAGCATTAAATTTAACAGCCAGTTGATGCGATTTCCAAATTCGTTTTACCATCGACTGATGACACATATTACAAGTTGGAAGGCTCGTCATTGTGCAAAAAAATACTCTCATTATTGGCGTAACAAAATTTATTTTGACTGCCCACAATCAGCTCAATACCTGCGCAGATTGTGAGATATAAAAAAATTATGTGCGCCCACACTATCGGTGTATGAAATGCACCGAAAATCGGTGCATTGTATTGATAGTGGCAACTCAGTGCTGTTCATGTGCTCACTGTGCTGTCGAAAAATCCTGTGAAATGAAGAAGAGACGTCTATTCTTGATTTTGTTTTACTCAATTTCATTTCAATTGTAATAATCACAGAAATGTATTGTTGTTGTAGTGTGTTGACAAAAAGCTTAACAACTCGAGTCATTTATTAAACTGGAATTCTGTGAAAAATAACAATTGACAGCGGTATGAGTTTTTAATATTTTGTATTGTTCGTTATTAATAAATAGGAATGAGCATGAACATGTATATCGCAGTTTTGACTCAGGTTTTTTAATCATATGAATAGAAGAAAACAACAGAAACATTAGAGAGATTGTATGGCTTTGGGATACCAGCTGACATGTCACAAATGACAGCCCCGCACCGGAAGTTGCTACTTTATGAGTTTCTCAATAACAAGTAAATCACATATCTTGTTAAAAACTGTTAGTACTTGAACAACATTCATTCATTAGTACCAACCACAAGATCTTGAAAGTTTAAAATAAAAGTTAAGTCGCATGCAGCCGAGACAAAAACCATCTGTTTTGATCCGGTTAACACAGTTATTTCGTCATAATTATTGTTTTTCCTTCGGCTATAGGTCTCTAATTCGATGATCATTAATCTTGCAACAGCAAATAATTGATCACTTTGAAGTGTGTTGCCTGAAATTTATTATTTCACTTACAGCAAAGCGCGCACCTTCTTTTCTATTTTTAGTTTCTTGTTTTTGTATCTAAATTCGATTCGATTATAAATTGTTCAATTTAGAAATTCGTTTAAGAAAATTGTGCTTAATCAAAATCACCAAAAAGTGTATTCTTGCATGCTGAAGAAAATTCAATCAAATTGAAATATTTTTCATGCCCCAAATATGTTGCAGCAAACAGCAAGGGCAAACACTTAGCTCGGTCCAGGGCCAAAAGAATGCCACGTTAGATCTACATGTTGTTTGCGTGCTTGAACATTAAGACAAACTTCGAATTGGACTTACAGTGTGTTTCGGAAATTGCTCAAATTACAATAAAGAATGGTTGGCGGAATGAAAACGATCGTAGTCAGAAGGTGTGAACGAGAACATTCAATGTTGGGAATCTTCCTATGACAATTTTTCAAACGTTCCCTTTGCAAACGACACTACAGTTGACCTTCAATGGTACGAATTGTATAATGTCGGGCCTTCTTGTAATGTTGAAAAGTTCGTATTATTATTGGATTGCGATTTGATTTCAAAAGGTTTTGGCTCTGCTTCTTGCTGAAATATCAGCTTCTCCTTGTCTTCAACACTATTAAATTTTTTTTAAAATTTTCCTGTTCACATCTTGTAATGGGATTTCAGTGTAGTGGCAGCTGCTAAAGGTCGTGGCTTCCTTATAGTGCAGTTTGCGCACTTAATATCATTAATATCTTGTAAATATGTTTGAATCTTATGGTGTTTTTTTTTTTACTTCAAACACAAGACTCTTCTTATTACCGGTTCAGTCCAGAGAAACCGAATAAAACTAATAAAACCAAAATTCCATTCATTTTTAAAAGAGCAACATTTTTTTTTCGAAAATACCGCAATTTATGTTTTGGAACAGCAAAAAAATTTGCTTCTCGTAAATACGAGTGGAATGAATGAATTTAAGGAACACTTAAAGCGATTGTAATAAAATGTATAAATATTAAAAAATATTAATACACGCAGAAAAAATGTATGTTTCATATTCAACAACAAAATTTCTTGATTTAGTTAATAAATTGTTTGCACACGGATCTGTCCAGGAGTTCGGAAATTCAAACAACAGTTTTTCTAAATCAAGTGTTAAACGCAAGTAGACAATTTTTGTTTAGGAAAAAAAAAAACTATAAAAAAATATAATTTTTTGTAACTTTGAATTATTTGCAAACAAAATAATCGTTGACCAAAATTCTTTTTTTAACATTTAATTAAAGAAAGCATCAAATATAAGATTTCTTTTTTTTTGTTGCATCAATAAAAACATATCGACGAGGACTCGAACATACGGGTGTGTTCACAGTTCCAGTAGGGTGCTTATGAGAGGCATAAAAGTCAGATGTATTTTGCTTGTTGGGTGATTTTCCGCTGTCACAATAATGGATCAAAGATTTTGCAATTTTTGTTTTAATTATAAGGATGGCTGGTACCTGAATAAGACTGAAGGTACGGGTAGCCCCCTCAAAGGCATCGATCTATTATTGAATAAAAACGTTTTTCAAACGTCGAAATATTTATTAAAATAACTTGTTTCCTACAGATCGGTTGGTACCCATAATCATATCACGACAGTAGATTTTCTACCTTTCCAATTCAGATCTTTCGATATTCTAAAATATTTTAACAGGACAAGACTTTCAAATCGCGTTTACAAAAAAAATCAATAGACTTTTTGACAAAAAAATGTGTTTCTTTTCAATAATACATTTTGCTGATTCATCAAAAAATATAACTCTATTTTTATGTTAAATTAAAGAAATGGAAAAAAATGTATTTCGTTCAGCCATATTTTTGTTTGGACACAAATAAATTATAACAAAAAATAATCTTGCATATTGTTCAAGTACGAGAGTTCCTCAGTAGACCAGTATTCAAACAATTCATTCACTGATTCAGCGAATTCCGCTGTTGAATGCAAGATTTTTTTATGTTTTTATATTTATATTTTTGTTGGCCAAACAGTTGCTACAAAATTCCTTTGCGAAATCTGACCAACAAGGTCTATATATAAAATATATTGATAAGTTTTTAATGTAATTGGATGAAACACTGTTTTTCAAATTAAACATCTTCTGTTTCTTTGTTTTGTCCTCCCGCCGGGGAGCAGGTTGTGTCTTGGGGTATATCCACTGGTGAATTGTTGCTTTTTAGATTAAGGGGTCCCCTGGTTGGGGCGGCACCCAACCCCATGTACGACTTCGGATGCCTTTGGGCATTCTGTTGTTGGTCATAGCTTTAATTGCAGGAGCAGGTTTCGGTAACTATCGGTTTGGTGATGTACCCTCTGTAACCCGAATTTCCTGCTGTTGTTTTGCTACAAAATGTCTACTCTTCGTAAGGAACTAGATGGTGGGAAATGTACAGGCGACTTGGTGAAGGCCTGTTGTTCCTTGAGAATTTTTGTCTACCAAATCCGATGCTTTATTGTCTAGGGAATTACTGGCAGAGGGGATTAGATAGCCCGAGCTCTCGTGCCTGCACAACTATGTGTGACTGGATAGCCACATGGCAGCGGGGGTGAGCCATTGTCTATATTCACCTGGTGGGGCTGGTCCATCGCCAAGCTAAGCCGTAGTGGCAGGTGTTGACGCAAATCAATTTCACGAATTGGCACATTCACTGGCAAGAGTTCGAAACTATTCCGTGGAACGCTTAATACTCGTATATATAATTTAAATGTTAATAGTTTCAAATTTAATTTGAAAAAAATGTGTAGTTTCTATTAAGTTGAGTAAATTTGGAATGTATTGGAATACCAACACTTTACATCAAACCTTTTTAGAAAAGTGTCTAATAGACACTTTACAATTCTAAAGCGCCCTCCGTCAACACCCGACAGGCCAGCTCTGTTTTATTATATTGGTTTTTGTAATAAAAATGTTAAAATATCAGACTATAAATTTCTAGACAAACAAATATCTGGGGGGCTTCACGACACGTACCTACGAATACTTCACGGCACAATAACGATAGCAGCAGCAACAACAAACAAACAGTGGAATGGGGGAACCGATATTGTCACCCATAAAATCGCAAAGGTGCCACAGTGATATTCACTCCCTTCGTTTCTTTCAATTGGCCTGGCAACAAGTATTTTTATATATTTTCCAACTTACAACAATTTTAAACGGGGAAAAAGACAGAATAACCAAAAGAAAAATAATAAATGAAAATAATTTTTTTTTTGTTGGGGGGGAGCATAAATCAGTTAAACACTGGGTCTGCTATTGAACAAAACAAAAAAATTAAAAAAAAAATTAAGAAACTACAACAAAGTGTCACTAAATAATGAGGACATTGTTTGAAGGACGGACAAGAATTTGGCGGCTGCGATGTTTTTCCTAAAACTTATTTCTTTTGCGTTTGGAGAAATGTGTGCCAAGTTTTTTAGGTTTTCGTGCAGCCAGCAGTCAGTCATCAAAAACGCCAAACAGTTGTTGTAAAGTTCTTTCTTTTCTACGCTTGTTGCTATTGTTGTTGTTGTTGTTGTTGTTGATATTTGTCTGATGGCAACATTTAATGATCAATCAGCGTTATTACGGAAACGATCATGTTGGAGACAAGAATCGGGGCAGAGCACAGGGCAGCCGAAATGGAAATACAGATCGATTTGTATCGCTTAAAAATAATGAGGTGGATCGCAGGCGTTTTTTCTTCTTCTAATTCGTCAACTGTTGGTGCTGTTTTTTATTCCTTCTTTGTGTGTGTGTGTGTGTGTTTTGTTTTGTGAAATAAAACGTTGATCCATTCAATTGACATGATTTACGGCCAGCATGTTGTTTGCAAACGAATTTCAAATCTTTTTAGAAATTGGGAATTTTTGCTTGGCATTTGGGAAAAGTAAAAAATGATTTTTGTTAATCCTCTAGTGGATGACAAGATTTTAAAAGACTACAAAAACTACAATGAAAAGTGGTAAAATAAACTTGATGGTATATTCTTACGAAACAAATATATATACATATTTATATACAGTGAAACTTGTCATTATCGGACTTGGACTCGGACTCGGACTCTTACTAGTGCGGTGTTTTAGACCGGCTTTTGGAGGTGTCTTCTTATGGGAGAGTTGCACATTATTTAACTTTAGTTTTGAGCCTACAAAGCTTTTACTGTTAAGACAGGCTATCGGATATAGAGGAGAGGTCTAGTATGGCAGGTTCCACTGCATATATAAGTATGTATGTAAAAATTTAAGGCGGAAAACAACGCAGAAGAATTTCTGATTAAGTGCCAGCGAAAACCAACGGTTAACCTTCATGCGTGAAGCGTTTGACAAAAACTATCATCAGCCATCGAAGTCGTTCCCGGCAGCACTACATCCACATCCAATACTGATTTTTTCCAAGTACATTGGAAGCTGTTGGGTCTTAACTGGATTGGTGTGGTTGCGAGTTCAACAATTTTGTTTGCTGCCAAGTATTTTATCGGCACAATGCACGGATTTTCCGCAAAATTCGTGTACCGATAGTGTGAACACACCATTTTTAAATTCCACACGACAAGCGCATAAATCGTGCTGGCCTTGACCGATCCAAATGTTTTCTGAAGCGCCGATATTGTGAGCAATAAACGTTTGAAAATTGTCGCAATTTTCATTGGCAACTAACGGGCCGATCAAAGTTAGCGATCAGCGCCGATATGCTGACACAGCTGCTTGCAAACGTAAAAAAAAGTATCCAAAAAAATGTTTTACTCAAAATAAAAATTATATAAATATTTTAAGGCCTTGAAAATGGATTCTGAAGCGATTATAAATTTCATTAATGCCATCGAAGTGCCAGTAATTGAAGAAAGAAAGAGAGAACTCGAAAAGTAGACAATAACCCTTTGATTACCACATACATTTTGCAGCTATGAAAAACCAACCACGTCCCCAGCTTGCTGCTCTCCCATAGGCTGGCAAGTACAACAGCGCTGTTTTCGATGGGCAGGACATTTCCTCGTCGTATGGCTGCTGGGTTATTGTATAGTAAATGGCCGAGTTCAATTTAACCATTTTATTGTTCCTAGTGCTCCCGGTAGGACGGTTACGGACCAATCGCGTGGAATGTTGTCCGAGCAGAGTATCCAGTTTCAAAAAATAAGTCTTGCTGAGCACTATATCTCTAAGTAGTGATTTGGCAAAACCGGACAGCCAGTTTGCTGGAAGTGACTTCGATAGTCAATTTTAGAACCGTTATTGAAGTAAATAATAATATTATTGTAGGATTCGTTGTAACTGGACACAATTAAATTTCTTTTTTTTATTGGAATGATTTTTATATGATTTTGCACAATTAAAAATAGTTTTCTTCTCGACGAGTACATTTTTCCGCCAATTGCTAGTTGAGCTGTAAGTTACATACCAAAATGCTTACTAGATACACTTAGAAAAATTTCAATTAAATTTTTGCTCTTACAGAAATTGCAGAGTCAAAAGTATGCAACAGATTGTCGACAATAATTCATGTGGCAACAAGATACTCACAATACAAACAAATTTTAGTTTTACCTGTTAATAATGTTCAACCACATCATGTCAAAGTGAAATGACAGCTTCCAAAAAATGTTTCCTACTCCTAAAAACAACAGAGCTGTGTTTTCATTAAAGCGCTTGTCAATAAATTTTGCTACAAGACATGATTTTAATGGAACCAACTTGAACGTTATGACCTTAATAAACACAACAGTTGCCGCGAAACTGCAAGCGAATATAAATTATTGGCATACCAACCGGGCCTGCCATAAACAAACCAATTTTTCCTTTTTTTCGCTTTTTTTCGTGAATGCAGACACTATAAACAGTTGTTTTAAGAAAATATACAACTCAGCGAACGAGAAGGAAAAAACAGCAGAAAAGCCAAAACCATTTGAAAACTCCCACTGTGAATGGCAGGCAGGCACACTTCGTTTAGTGCCACTTAACCCAAATTTATATGCGGATACGCGAGTCCGAGCTAAATTTTAATTGTTTTTGTTTGTGTGAGTTAAACGAAGCAAATTATATGTGAAGAAAGAAAACGAAAACAATAATACTTTAAGTTGCCATTTGACTAGATTGCCACTATTCTTATAACAGTTACATGAACTTGGGTCTTAACCCTTAATTGCTTGCAGCGGGTCAAACAACTTCATTGTCTATGATAAAAACGATTTAGATATTTAAAATGCTGGCGAATGTGAATGCTGGAAAACGTGGAGCTTCTCTGGTCTTATTTTTTTAAGCAATTGTTCCAAAAAGAGTAGGAGAGAGTGTTGAATGGTTGTAAAATTGGGTATTTACCATATCAAAAAAAGTAGTAACACGCTCGGTTGCTCGGAATAGCTTAATTTATTGCAGTTTGGCAAGAAAATCTCTAACGGTGAGTGCTGCTAGAAGACAAAATAATCGAATTTGGAACGATATCAGTCCAATCGATTCAGTCATACTAAATATGACTGGGTCCGAATGTTTTTGAAAACGACATCGGCCAGATCATAACAACAACGGAAAAAGATATATGTCGTTATTTACTGACTTCGTTTGGACAATATGAACGCCTACGGCTCGTGATTTCGATAGGGCTGCAGATTATGTCCTCCGCTGGTTAGAGAAGGTACTTCTCATTTGTGGCTATAATCAAAACTCTAGGAAGTTCGTTTTGCGCAACCTTTACCAAATGTTAATTGGCAGAACGGGGCCCAGCATACAACCAGTAAGCCTTGGAAGAAGGATCTCGGTGTTGCTCACGGGGGAATAGGTAGATAGCCTAAGGTTACAAGCAAGGGATTTGGAATATGTAACACTTTTCGCATATCGCAAGAAGTTGCCACCCCTGTGTGCCTAACAGGTTACTGGGGACGGTCGTAAGTCATGCTGAAAGAAATTAGTTTAATAATCGGCGGCACAGCTGATAACATATTGATTCGGGCATATGGTCGTATCAAGTAAAGCTGATGTGAACTGAACTGTATCTATACACATAAACCTCAATAAAAGAAGGATAGAAAAGTATGGGTTTGCACCCATCAAATGTAGTGGGAATTTCGTACATATTGGGACCGATGGCCCAATATGTTCTTGAGATTATTGATTTGAGAAAGTAACACAGATACTCAGTATCTTAATTTGGTGAATTCTTTTTTAATAAACGTGTCTACAATGTGAAAAGGCTATATGTTTTTCCTCGTGAGTCGCTACACACATATTTGTATAATCAAACACATGTACCTGCGCATTTTGACTTCATTCTTCCTCATAAAACCCATTTATAACGATATTTTTTGCCAGTTTGAGCTCTCAAATTGCAACTCCCTCTTGCTAATCTTATGGGTTATTACGATTTTAGTGTTTTAGAAAGAGCATCACCCGCCAAAAAAAAGAACACAAAAAGTCGTAAACTCTAAATGACAGTTATGATCCATTTTTATACGTTACTCTTCACCTTCAGAGACAAACAACATATACGAAACAACAACAGCCAATCACCAAACAAGTTTAAGCACCATGATGTGTCCAAAACTGAGAAGTTAATAAAAAACTTTTATGAAAAACGGAAAGAGAGCTGTTCGTGGCTTAAATGTTGTGGTACACTGAAAAAAGTAAAAAGTGTTTACATGACTTGTGGGAGTCCTTATATAACTGTTGTCCTGCAATAGACCTTCCAGGCGTCATGAGAAACAAATTTTAAACATTTTAGTTACTCCTGTTCATTTGTCTTAAGGACTTTTCATTTAAACCTGTACCAGTAAAAAGTTTGATATAGCCGAAGCTGGGTAAAACGTTGTTCGATTCAAGCGGGTGGATTTCGGAGACGGATCTGTGCGGCAGAGTCGTTGAAAATCAAAACAATAAAAATTAGAAGCCCTCAATTGTCGAATTCGTTTTTCTCCAGTCCAGATATCGGAGCTGGTTATCCTTTGTGATTGACGCGTCAGCGGCCGATAAAAATCTGTACATATTTTAAAATTTGATGGCTCGACACTGTACACAAGAGGGTTCGCAATATCGACGCAATATCAGGGATGGCAAAATCAGTGCACCTGCAATGTTTTGGTAAGAACAACTTATTTTGTTTTATTCTTATTAAAGCTTTAATAAGCAAACGTGTATGTGCAATCAAAATAGTAAAACTCTAGGAGCCAGTTGATGTAATTTTAGAATCACTTTCCATGTATCGGCGCTGATTGGGGAAGGTTATCGCCACACAAGTGCTCTATATGGATGCATATTTTAACAAGTGTCCACATTATCGGTGCAATAAGATTCATTTTGGCTGTCCACAATCACCATCATTTCGGCACCGATTACCATATTTGAATAAATTGTGACTGCTTGCAGGCTCAAAATACGATATGCCAAAAATATCCCTACATTGCGCCGATATTACAATTTTTATAGACAAAGACTCCTCTTGATTTTGTATATGACAGTGATAGCCATTGAATCGTTAGTGTAGACCACAAATATTGGTATTAAATTGAACAACTGGACAGCTTGATTGATTTCTATGAATACGTTCTTCATAATAAGATTTCAATCCACAAACTCCAAACACAAGACCTTCCTGCTTTGTTTTAAAAACCGATATCATATCATTATTATGTCTATATGCACAATCGGTTGAATAACTTTACGCCACCTGTGGTGGTTTTAGTTTGGAAGTAATAGAGAAATTTATGTCATAAAACTGACTTTTTCTTTCTGTGTATGTACAAGCAAGCAAGTATATTTCGGCCACAACAATGCGACTGTTTAAATGAAAGATGACATAAACTGCATTTAAATATTGGTCACTGTAATAAAATTTGAACGGACATGTTTGTACTCACTGCAAATACGGCAGTTTTGTTTACCAGTTGCTAGACATTTGCTTTAACTGTGAAGTTTGTCGTTTTAGTGGCCAAACTTCACTTGAGTTTAAACAAAGAAACAGTTTTTGAAAATTTTGCTTTTAATGTGTTTGTAACACTCTTTTAGTTTTATAGCCGGTATGCAAATGTTTTTGTAAAATATTAAGGTGATAATTTTCTCTATATTTTGTAAATATTCGAGAAATAGACAAAAAAATCAGCAGCAGCGTTTAAACATGTTATAGTTTTTTTTATAGAAAGTGATATTTTACTAAACCTGAATCAGTTTCGAAACTGTTGTTTTTTAAATATTAAATCATTACTAAACAATAACCAGTTACTATAAGGAATATATTTTCTATCTGTTTCCCTAACTCGAAAGAACATGTTTATTTGTAACTTAAGCGAACGAAACCCGACTTCCATTTCTTTATCTATGTAAGTTCTCTGTGGCAGACGATTCATTCGAATGAAGATGTAGGCGTTTTCGCAATATCGAAAGTGTTGTCAACATCACGAACGCAATTGTCAAAATTAAGCACTTGTAAAGGGTGTTTTGTATAGAGTGACACAAGTTGAAATCATAATAAAAATAGGAAATATATTTCTTTATTGGGAAGAAAATTTTATGAAATTAATGTTTAAATATGATTTCTGCCATGTGGCCGCCACGGCTGGCGCGTAGAAGGCACAATCTGGAACACCAATTTTCAACCGCTTTTCGCAGCATTTGCGGCCGTGTTTCGCCGATAACTGTTCGCATGTTGACTTCCAGGTGTTCAATTGTTTGTGGTTTATCGACGTAGACAATTTACTGAACATAACCCCAAAGAAAATAATCCAATGGGGTCAAATCATACGATCTTCGTGGCCAATTAATGGGGCCATTAATTGAAATTAGTTTTTCCGTGCCGAATTTGACGAATAGAAGAATTATTTTGATTAAAAATTTCAACAATTTGCACGCGTTGCTCTGGTGTAAGTCGATTCATAATGAAATTTAAAAGCAAACTAAACTAAAAACAACTATCAGCAGCCAACTCAAAGTTGTGACACTCTAAAAAAACACGCTTTAGTTTCAATTTCGCATAAAGAAATGTGATTTAAAAAAATTTAAGGTTAATTAAATTTTATCGCACACAAGGGCTGTAAATTTATATATATATAAATAATACGGATATTTGAGAATGGTTTTATCTTTGTTTGAAGAAATCTTTCGTGGGGGAACTGCTGACTCTTGTGAAATACAGTACCAGTTTTCAGGAGGAAAAACTTCCATCCCAGGTGATATAAAACTTAGTCGATTCTGTTCCCAGCAGAACAAAATATAGAAATTGATGTTCATCGTGACTTTCTTGTGAAAGTTCGATGAAGTACGAAATAGACTTATTTTTACTTACGTCTTATAATACAAATGTATTTAATTTTATTTATTTATGTTTTTACTAGTATTAGTTATTACTTAAGAGGAAGTAAAAGTATGATTTCTCTTGTGTACGTACATTAAAATTAGTCGGAAAAATCTGTTTTTAATTTTATGTGGGTTTGAGCACTTACTTTCTGAGTCAACTGTACTTAAGTACATCTATATATGGTTACACAATATACTCGTAGACACAAAATATCTGCCCTTCCTTTCATATGAGTGCCTTTCTTTCACAATATTCGATATGAAGTGCCTGCTTTTCGGGAACGCGCAACGATTTTCTGTCTTGAATTCGTATTGAAAACAACAACAAAATATGACAATTCGCTTTTGGTCGAAATATGTCAGTAAATTAATGCGATGTTTACAACAGACGAATGTGCCAGCCGTCTAGCAACCGTCCCGCTCTTTCGTGTTCTGTAAACAGTACATAAAAGAGTGAACATTTTTGTTTACAATTTTGAAAAATTGGCATTAATTTGAAAGCAAAAACAAATTGAATTGAAAACAAAGCAAAAAAAAATAACTGAAAGATAAATGTTCTGTGATTAGCTTTGGCAGACAGATTTTTGGTAATTAAATTTATTCTAAAAATTTCGTTACAGGTCAACGCGACCAACAATCGTACCTACATACATATATTTATTATAAATCCAATACATACACATTTAATTTTTAGGTCTAAACATGTCTGAGATTTCGCTGACAACAATAATACTGAAGCAGTGATGGCAAAATTGGTATAATTGCCATTTGTTTTGGTACTATTCAAACTCGACAACTACAACCACGAAAACCAATGACATATTTAGTACAATTAAGAAAAAATCCCCAGTTTTAGCAACTAAAAATTAAGCAAATTAATTCGTGTTCGATAAATTTTCAGAAATTGTCAAAGTAATATTATCAGTTCCACATTCATCAGCAATTGTGGAAAGAATGCAACTGAGACCAAAGAGAGAAACAGACTACAAACTGTAACTCTTTGCTATTTTATTCCCAATAAAAGATTTATTGAATTCACAAAATTAAAATTTTTATGATATAAATATATCACGTAAGTTATTATCAAAATTTAGAATTGTGATCTCGAAAACGAGATCCAGGAAGTACTTTTTTTTGTTATATTATAATATAAAAGAGTGTTAATTAACACAAAACTGCAGAGCTTTTTACTCCACTGCCCTCATACGCATTCAGCTACAGGCTTAATGCTAGTAAACTGGTTTGCTTACACAAAACCTGCTTCTCTCTCGGAATAAAAATTCGATATTTCAAAAGAAGCATTCAAGTTTCGCGGTTTTTTGAAACGGCCCAGGAAATATTTTAATTCGAGCGATCTTCTTACTATTTATGCCACATATATCCGGCCGAAAACGGAGTACAACTGTCAGCTTCAAATCGTGTTTTGGGGTTACTCGAACGTACGCAGGAGAAAGTGGAAAAGCTGATCGGTGAGAGTATGATACACAACTCTATTGTAGCTCTGGCGAGATCAGGAATTTTGATCTTGGAACTGGAATATATTACGTAGTACACCTTCATCATCCAGAGCTCATCGATTTGTAGTGGATGGGCCAACGCCCAATTACCGAGAGAATTCGTTCTTCAGTCGTGCGGTTCATCTAAGGAATCACCTACCCGTAGTCATAGTTACCGTCTCTTGTACCATAAGAAGATTCACATGAGATCTTCATAAATATTTTCCCTCCACATATGATTTCTTGGTTCCTGGTTCTCTCAGTACTGATCCTGATGACTAAAAAATAATGTTCCAGTGCTCAAGCGGTATTCCGATCTTTTTTCCAATTCGTGGCACTTACAAATTGCAAAACTGTTTGTATGTATCTGTAAATGATATAATTTATCACACAAATTTACAATTTCAAGATTCAAAGTATCACTGAAAGGTTTTCCGAAAAGAGTATTACCGGAATTAATGTAAATATTAATGCTTTTGATATTTATGCACATGTACGTACATACATAATCAAATACCCTGTTGTATTTCATTATCATCCTCTTAATATCAAATTTAAAAACATATATTTTTTTATAGTTTTGAATTTTACAATATTTATACGAAGATTGTTATGAGTCTGCAATTTTTTTTGCAGACAATCCAAAGAAAAATTAAACTTCCGATCCAATTAATGTTGATTTCTTTATTTCAATTGCGGAAAGTCGAATGAATAAATCAATAATTCAAAAAATAGAGTAGAGCTCAAATTATGAATTGATGCATTGATCTTCACAAATGATAAAAAGAGACATTCAGCAAATCATATTTACGTATAATATTCAAAGAGAGTAAAACAGAATTATTTTATAGAGAGCCGTGTGCATGCATGTGCATGCATAGATATTGCTTATGCTTATATGTTATGCTTAATGTTAGTAATTTTTTGCTTATATTTTAGTAATTTTAAATATGTAGGTATGTATATTTAGGTGTGTGTGCACATAACAACAATTGAAATTATGCAGGGACGCTTCTGCTGTTAACAAAGATAATAAAAATATAAAAGAAAAATAGAGTCTCGCCCAATTGCACTGCTATAACTTGGCTCCTATATCCTTAAGACTTAGTTTAATAATCAGCAACATCGCCAACTTTTTCTTTTATAAAAAACTAGACTAACCCGGTGTGTTTTGCTATACCCCTCGCAAACAAATTGAGGTCAAACTCTTCCATATGCAAAACGAATTTTGAAAATTGGTCCCTAAATGGCGAAGTTATAGTCGTTTATATTGTAAAATCTGTTAAAAACTAAGTGGAAGGAATAAGATAATTTTAAAAAAAGTTATAATCAAAAGTAGGCGTGGTTGAAAAGAAGTAGCCTATAATTCATTAGAGAATCCGAGTTAAACGTTGTGCAAATTTCAGGAAGATCGGTCCAGCGGTCTGGTCTCTGTATGTAGATATAACACAAATTATATTCTACTTATAAAGGGTGGTTAAATTTCAAGGGCCGATGTTGATTTTGAATAAAACAGAAACTATTTAGGAAATTATTGTAATTTTATTTTATTATGATGTATTGGTATTACTCAATTATGTATGGAACAAAATATCGGCCAAATGGGCGCCGCGACCTCGGCGGCACACCTCCATCCGATGGTCCAAATTTTCGATGACGCTGAGGCATAATGGAGGTTCTATGCCGTTAATGTGCCGAAATATCTGATCCTTTAGGTCTTGAATTGTTGCTGGCTTATCGAAGTACACCTTTTCTTTCAAATAACCCCAAAGAAAAAAGTCCAACGGTGTCAAATCACATGATCTTGGCGGCCAATTGACATCGCCATTACGTGAGATAACACGGCCATTGAATTTGTTGCGCAAAAGAGCCATTGGTTCGTTAGCTGTGTGGCAAGTGGCACCGTCCTGCTGAAACCACATATCGTCCACATCCATATCTTCCAATTCGGGCCATAAAAAGTTCGTTATCATCTCACGATAGCGAACACCATTCACAGTAACTGCCTGACCGGCCTCATTTTGGAAAAAATACGGCCCGATGATGCCGCCAGCCCATAAACCGCACCAAACAGTCACTCTTTGTGGGTGCATTGGTTTTTCGACAATCACTCTTGGATTCTCATTCGCCCAAATGCGGCAATTCTGTTTATTGACGAATCCACTGAGGTGAAAATGTGCCTCATCACTGAAGATGATTTTCTTCGAAAATTGATCATCCACTGTTGCCATTTCTTGCCACCATTCTGCCCATCCACGACGTTTGGAATGGTCAAGAGGCTTTAGTTCTTGAGCCAATTGCACCTTGTAAGCATGTAAATGCAAGTCTTTATGCATAATGTTCATCAACGACGAGCGTGAGAGGTGCAATTGTTGGGAACGATGACGAGTTGAGGTGGACGGCTCTTCAGCCACACTATCGCGAATAGCAGCAATATTTTCTGCAGTACGAGCTGTACGAGCATGCACTGGTGTTCTCACATCTTCAACAGACCCGGTTTGCTCGAATTTTTCCACGATTTTTGCGATTGTACGCACATTTGGACGATGAAATTGACCAAAAAAATTACGAAGTGCACGATATGCATTTTGATTTGAACTCCCATTTTCATAATAAGTCTGGATAACTTTAACACGTTGTTGGATTGTGTATCTCTCCATGGTTCAAATTGAGTAAGTCTGAAATAGAGAAATGTCAAATAAAATTCGGAAAAAAGCTTGGCGTTTAGGTGTGGTTCACATTCAACATCGGCCCATACAATTTAACCACCCTTTATTTAATTTTCTTGTGGAAAACATCTTTAGGACGAAATTCTGGAAATGGACCGTCTTATTTTTTATAAAACTTAAAAAAACTTAATAAATTAGGAACTGGATAATTCCAGAAAATCATTTTTCAAGTACTATTTTATTAATTTAAGTATAAAGTAGATAAAAAAAGATTTAGTAAACATCTATAGTAATAAATGTATTGAAGTGAAATTGCGGCTTCAGGTTTGTTTTAATAAAACTTTTTTGCAAAACATTGTAAGATCTTACAATATGGTAAGTTGTAATTATGTGCTGGCAGCAGAATTTCATTGGCTGCCAATAAATTCAGCTGCCAAAAAAAATTGTAAGTTCATAGAGGGTGTCAGACTATTTTATAACAAAAGTTGTCTGTTCTGTCGTTAGATATCAGCAGAAGATTTAAATCCTCCGCAAAGAACAAAAAAAAATTACCTGAAATTATGACATCTTAGTTGTCAGATGGCGGACAATATTGTTGTCGTGCAATGAGCTGACAGTTCTTTTTTCTGGACAATAGTTGGCAGTTCACACAATCTTACAATAGATGGTTTTAAACATATTTTACTGACAATATTGTAAGATCTGACAAACGTCTGAAAAAAGCTTCAAGCATACAATGTCTCTATTTCTTATAATGAATTCATATTGGAGACAATAATAAATGACGAAAATTTGCTCCTTTGGCAGCAGTTTCTTTTTTCCATAGGGAGAATTATATCAATTCCTGAATAATTCTTTTATTTATATCAAATAAAATCTTCAAATTCTTAATACATATTGTTTTTTCATACCGGCGAAAAAAGTTTTGGTCCGAATAATCGATTAATACGTTTTCATATTTCATTCACTACTGAAAAGTTAGATTTCAGTTGTGGTCCGAATAATCGATTAATCCGTTTTTATACTTCATTCACAATTGAAAAGTTAGAAATAGGAAAATATTCCAAATTTTACCAGCAAAGTGTTCGTCCTATAATGTACGTTTCCCCGGCTTTTCACAGAAATTAACGTGCTTGCTCCGATTTGCTCCGATTCGAGAGGACTAAAATCCTAACACAAAAATTAAGATGCTTCGAATTCGAATATTATTACTAGTAGAGGTTATTTCATAGGGAAATTCGATTGATAATATATGATTTTAAATTATATATATATATCGTAAATTAGAGAATTCAAATTGGCTTAAAAGAATGTACCTGCAGAATTTCAATAATTTACTCGTATTTAAATCTGTGTGTTGAGCATTTTATTCCTAAGAATTTGCGCCGACTACTTTTTTTTTAAATAATATTTTTTTATTTGTCTTTTGGACAAGAAACTGTTATGTTTAGTTAATGTTTTCAGTGATCTCTTTCATAAGAAATAAATGTTTCTGGTAAAACTATTAAAACTACAACTAAAAGCTTTTA
This sequence comes from Epicampocera succincta, assembly GCA_932526305.1. NCBI lineage: Eukaryota > Metazoa > Arthropoda > Insecta > Diptera > Tachinidae > Epicampocera > Epicampocera succincta. The sequence continues at coordinate 27,020,020 of OW052034.1, read as the reverse complement.
AAAGACAGCAGATAGATAATAATTTTACTGCTCACTTGAGTAGGAACAACTAAAGCGTTTTATAAAAGAATCGCTTCTTGGCGAGATTATTTTAAGCAAAAAAGAGATAAAAAGGATTTCAGATTTGATGCTATAGACGGGATAATAATTCTGTCTATCTGACCTTTTCACGCTTGAGCCGCTAAACCGATTTCGCCATGAAGATATTACTTTGAGCGTCCATCGAAATTTTTGAACTCCCCCTACTTAGAGGTGTGAAAAGGTCGAAAGTCATAAGAATTGGGCTTTAAAAAATTATGCATTTAAGTCAGAAAATATTGAAAACAAAGCAAAATCTCACAAAAACTCATGTGACAACTTTCTTTTTTTATATTTAAATTTTTTTATATGTAAATAAGACTAAAACTTTTATATTCAACTGCAACAAAATTGCTCCAAAAATTGTTTTTGTCCTGGCATATATCAAAGATAAGCACTCTGCTTTTGGGGGTATAGAGGGGATGGGGTCTCACGATTGTCACGGCACCGAAAACCCAGTTGGTTCACCCTTATGGCAGATGCTGTGGCATGACGATAAAGACGCTGCTGCATCAAGGTCGATAATGAATTCACCGAAATCTTCAATGTCAGAAAAGCTTTTAAACAAGGCGACGCACTGTCATACATATATAGGGATTATTTAATCACGTCTCCTAAAAACCCCACAGGTCGGCTCATCACAGCAATTAACTGGGAAGAAAAACTCTAGTATTTATTGTTCTGCTAAATTTAATAGTAACAAGTTAATTATTCGTTACTATTTCGTTTTATATACGCAACTATTTATTTTGTGTCTGCTACACTGAAGAAAAAGAAATATCGTTTTGAAAACTACAATACAAATTGTTTCTTGATCGACTTTTCAAACAGTTGATGGGCCCGCGTTAATGCTGATCTTAACGATTGCATTCTTTTAATGTTTGTGTAAAAATTTGGCACAAATTTTGTGTATCACCGCACAGATGTTTGAGAAACTTTCAAACAGCGGAGTCGGTCCAAATGAACGTGTGTCCGTCCGTCGGTTACTTTATACGCGCGAATGATGGCTGGCTCTTGAATCTTTAAGCCTTGAGGTTTTCTTGTTGCATGTGAGTAAAGTTAATGAATGGGAGCGGCCGTCTTTATTTTAATTTTTTTCGTTCGTAATATTCACAGCACACGACTTTTTTTCTGCTCTTGCAAAGTTTAATTTTTTATTATTATTTTATATTAAGTTTATTCTCCATAATTTTTTTTTTTTTTTGCTGCTAAATTGTTTGGCTTTGATTTGTTTTTCTCTTTTGGATACGACTAAAGTCGAGATACATTCAAAATATTAAACGACGGGCATGAAGTTGGATCATTGAATAAAACACCAGCAGTGTTGCATGGACACACACACACTGTCACACATGCAGGAACAAGTTACCAGCCAAAACAAACCGAAGCTTGCAAAACACCCCCACTTCTGGCTGCACCTTCTCTTTGCTGCAGACGCAGCAGTTTTGTTGTTGCTGCTGTCTGCATGTCTGCCATCCAGCCCTGCTCTTTGACTGAGTTTTTCTTTGCATCCGCTTTGACACTGAATGCATTTTGTTGGTTACAACCGAAATTTGCGTGGGCAGATTCATTCATAATTTTGTTTTTTCTTTAGTTGTTTCGTCATTAAACTCTTTTCACTGCAAGATTTCTGTTGTTGTCGTAATCGTTGTTTCTGTTGTCTTTGCGAGTGGCTTAAGACGGATTTCTTGCTCTTTGGTTTTAGGTTAAAATACCCTTGATAACTGGTAAGCGTCGGTGTTGCCAGCAGCTACAAGCAAAGTAAACTATTCAGTTGGCTTTGGAAAAGTCCTAAGAAGTTTTACACATAAGTTTTACACATTTGGTAGTAAAAATTTTCAAAATTTCAATCTGTTCACAAAACCTGGACGTAAAGATGTCCCTTAATGGAAATTTGGAGCTTCTGAGCTCAAATTCCCAAAAAAAAGCGCCACAATCCATTTAATTTGTTTTGAAGCTGTTTGAAACTGTTTTGCAAACGAAAACAGCATTTGCCGTTAATTGTCGTCTAAATGCGCACTGAAACTTCTAGAAATTCGAAATATGAGACAGACTACGGAAGACAATCTTTTAAGGTATTATAGCACTTTCCAAATGGGCTCGATATTGAAGCACTTAAAATCCAATGTTTCTAATCATAAGTGGTGTTTTGTTATTGTGGAGTGAGAAACTCCAGGCTGTCTTAACATAAAAAGTGCAATGTTCGTTCATGTCCCCAAAGAAACATTCAAATGTTTCAGCCCCGCTCAGAATAAACTCTGTTTTATTTTCAAAATTACTGTAGACGAACAAATAATAAAATCGTTTTATGAAAGTGAGTGTTTTGTACAGGTAACTTTTCTCACAAACAGATCACTTCACGATCAGCATATTTTTCGAAAAGCAAGACCTGCAGGAAATAGTGTAGCTGTCGGAGATATTGTCCTATAGAATTTGATGAGGTCGATTTCGTCCATCTCACACGAATTAAACCTTTTGCAGAATACAACCTTTTGAGTCGAACCTCGTAAAGTTTAACTGATCCAGATGCTGAAGCTAAACAACCATAAAAACTAAAGCTGGCTAAATGGGCCCTGGATCTAAAACTGACCCGAAATTTCAAAAATCGTCGTCATTATCGCACACGCTGCCCATATTCATAAGATCTAGACCTGTTGAATGTGTGTCAAAAAATTCGCTGGGGATTTGGGACTTGGCATATCATCTCGCTCCATTTGTTTTTGTTGGGAACAGCGTTGGCACGGCTATCACTGTTAATTATAAGGACTATTTATGGATTGTTATGTCCTTTGGTCTGAAGTGGACTTTAACATCTCATACAATACTGGCTATTCTGCATGGACGACTTGCGGGTGTAGAATGAACGAGCGATTTGATACTGCAACACTTTTTCTTGTGGGTTTTCTCTTTTTTTAGCTGCATGCCACAAAGTCCAACGGTCTTCATAGACACCACAACGCATGACATTGGTCGAACTCATCTCAAAAATGGGGCATATGCGATGGGCGCCAATGAACGCAGCTTCGAAGGACATTTGCATGATATTATAATCCAAACATCATGACATGCTGTCGATATTCCTACCGTTGCCATATATAAAGATTTAAAGATGGAAAAATATTTTTACAAATCAAAAGAATAATGCAGAAAAAATTTTCAATAAGACAAGTGTGCGATATAGTGCTTTAAACTCGAATTAGTCACGTGCGTGATTTGTCTTTCTTCATACCAGGATTCATAAAAAGTTTCTTTATTTTAAATACATAATAAAACAAGAACTTTAACTATAAATTTAAATAAATTATTTGAAATTCAATTTAGCTTTATTTCGGGGTTTAATTCAAAGTGAAAATAGCCACGATGCTAATAGCATATTTTCCAGGTTAGATTAATCATCAAAACCGATAGGTGGCAACACTGGTTAGGACTGATGTATAACCAAACTTTTTGTTCCTATATCTAATTCAAGAGGCCACATTAATTTCAGTCCGCAGAAAATTTAGATCTTCTTCAGAACATTTACGAAAATCAACGAAAATGAATAAAATTGAAAATTTAATCATTTTGCTTTATAAATTCGTTCATCAAGCAAATTTCAATACATTTTCTTGACAAATATTCTACCCCGTCAATTGATTTTTATTAATGCTTTTATAAAAAAGTTTAAAAAACTTTCATCTTTCCAGAAAAACTTTCGCAAATAAACGAGTATTGCCAGATAAGTGTAATTAAATTGAGAACTTTATCAAACGTTATAGCAAAGAAACTTGAACTTCACTAACTATTTCACTTCCACTTCTTATAAAGACTTACCTTAAAAGAGAGGAAAAAGAAATCGGTTGTTAAACAAGAAAACGCAGTCAAGACGAACAGAAACAGAATAAAAGATTTGGCGCCGTTACGAAAACAAAACCGAAATCAAATCTCCTCTTATTTATTTTTGTAATTATGATGTTCGATTAATGTGGATGACAGAAATGGCATTCCTTTCACACAAAAAGTACGTATTCAGTCATCTACTTCATCATCATCTAAAAGCGCTGACTTGTAGTGTGTTCGTATATGCGATTTTGAGCTCAATATTTTAGACAAAATTTCCATTAATACTAAAATGTAATAATAAACTTGAAATGCAACTCTGTACGAAATGCGTTTTAACCGAAAAATGTGTTTAGTATAAAATACAGCAAAACTGTCGCCAAAAACAAAAATCTCACGACAAGACATACAAAAGTTGAAGGTACGTTTTGATTCTAATTTTGCACAAAGAACAGGGTATAAGTTTGTGTGTCCGTAGGCCAGAATCTCCATCCAAAAATATGACTGAAGGTAAAAACGATGAAAAAAAAGGTGGGGAAATTGCCCCTAACCAGACTCAGAAAAAGCAATTTGTAATAGAGTTGTGGTTACAGCAGTATGTTTTCCAAAACGGGGTGTATTATATGCAACAATTTCATTATTTTCAATTAAAATTCCAAACTTGCATCGGATAGACGCGGATAGACAAAGTTCAACTGTAGGTTACGGCTGTAGCCGTTCCAGAGATATGGGTCGGCAAAGTCGCCAAACTGCTAAAAAATCGAGATTTTCAAAACTTTGAGGCCCCAGTGGCATGTGTTAACATCTTTCAATCGTGCTCAAACTTTGGCAATCCTAAGAAACGTTTTAGGGGGGTGCCCCCAAAAACTATGAGATAAAACCACCCTAATGTACATAAATACATACTCGTACATATGAAATTTCATTTTCCATTTAAAAGAAAAACTCTGGAACACATATTGGTTTAGATACAACATCTTTAAATTTCACTGCATCAAAATAGTTGGAAACGAAGAAAAAGTAACAGCACTGAAAACAAGCCCGATCAGCTGTTTGTACATCTGTCAGGGCTGCCAGTAATTGTGTTAGTCGCGCTACTTCTCTTGCCTGCTAACAAAATAAATTTTGTTAATTTTATAATTAAAAAAAAGGACAACCTTCGAAATATTATGATCAAAATAATTTGACGAATTATTTTCCAAGTCTTGATGATTTTAGGGCACTTTTTTCTAGCCCTTTTATTACATATTTACATATGTAACAACATTAAGCTCGTGCTTATGATTGAAAATCAGCTCTTGATTATTTCAGGTAGCAAGTCAATTTTTATCGGTGATTTCATAAACAAATCTCAATAAATAATTAATTTTAAGGTTGGTTTGAGTAAAAACACATAAACATGGTGTTAATAGCAGTCGAATAAGTTATTCCACAAGACTTTTTAAATGAATTAATGCATTTTCAAATTCAAACAACAGAATCTCAAATGCTGTTGCATGTTAAAACGAGACTTCCGAGGAAATTGCGACATCTATGCTGTTTGTTTTTGTTGTTGTTGTTGTTGTTGTTGTTTTTTGTTTTCTGTCAAACTATAAAAAACTTGTATTCAAAGTCATGTTATTTATTCATTCATAAAACTTTGCCTTTTCATTCAAAAAGTGTTTGTAAGTCGGTATAAAAAACGTAACACGAAATTCATTCATAAGTTCGGTTGCCAAAAAGTACACACACACACACACACACACACACACACACACACACACACACACATGTACATTTATATGCATACATATGTATGTACAAAACAATAAAACTACCAGCTCTGACAACTTTTAATTCAATATGTATGAATGTATGAATGTATGTACGATGCCAGTTAGTGAATTACACTGTCATTTGGCTGAAAGTGAACAACTGACGTTATAGCAAAAGTGCGTGGGCTGTCTGAACTAAACATTTACTTGCAAACAGCCACAGCAGCAAGTAGCTTAACCATTGTAATAATATTGCTTGTCTATTATTTTTTAAAGCTGCATTTTACATCTAGAGAGCAGAGACTCGCGACTGGAATACTTATAGACACACACACACACACACGCGCGCACACTCGCGACAGTGTAGCACAAAAAGCTGCAAAGAAACAAGTTTAAGCTTGAACTTATTCCTCCAAAGAAAAGTTCAGTTGTCACTTTTGTCTGTCACTGCCCGTTTTTGTTTTTTTTTTCTGTTTCCAGTACCAGACACAATTGCTCCCGAAAAAAAATCACTGGCAAAACAAATCAAGATTTTGGGAAACACATTAGAAGCATTTAAAGCCTTTTGAAAAGGGATTAAGCCTCAACTTAAGGCACAAGCTGGGAAAGCATTACAAGCGAAAAAGAAACCATAATAAAACTTTAAAGTCAAACACATAATCCATGTTACTCTGCGCTGATCGAAATCGTTTTACAACATCCGTTGGTGTTTAGAAGAAAAATTTCCATGAAAGATTTTCGTATAAATGTGTGTGTCTTTTGCGGACATGTTTTTGGTGATTTTTCACAACTGCAACTACAAACATTTAGGTTTCCAAACAAACAAAAACAAATTTACAAAAGTAAAGAATTGACCGAAATGTCTGTACCTGTTGCCGGTGGCTAAGAGAGTCCCTAAAGCTTGCGAATAGGACGGGCGAAGTTTGCCAAATATGACCCATTTGCTTAACGCTTCTTTCTATGTTTCATTACACGGGTTTCCCATTAAGGGCGAGTAGATGTTTAAATAGAGGAAAACAAATTTATTAAATATACATGAATTGTAATTCTAGATATATTATTCTTATTTGAAATTAATAACTTGCTTTGTCCGCAATTGAAATCCATGGCATAACTGAGCCACAGAACGAACTAGTTCACTAAACGAACTAAGCTAAAAAAGGCGATCAAATCTATTTACGCAAAAAAATTTGTCCAACTGGCTCAGCCAGATGTTGGCGACCCGTGCAACTGCCATGTTGTCTTGATGTCATCTGTCACTCAAATGTTGATGCCAAATACCATGACACGATACATCAAAATGATAAAACTGATTTCGAAGCGTTTGGTAGAGGACCCTAATTTTGGCCGAAAACAGCAGTCAGTTTTTGGACGAAAGGCTGGCTATGTTTACAAGCGAAATTGCCGCATATGAGACGACGTCCTCCCGTACGGACTTCAGCTTGTGGCAATGCGTCTATGAAAGGTGTGAATTTTGCGCCGCACTCTTCATTCGTTGGTACGATTTTGAACATGGCGTTGGTGAAGCCATCACCGATTTCTTTTGGTAAAAAACTGAACGATACGAACGTAGGCGACTTGTGGTTCCAGCAAGATGGCACAATTCAACTGCATCAGTGCGTCAAAGTCATTGCCAATTGGACCGAAGCTGCCGACGTCGACTCTTCAACGCTTAGTGGCTCTATTAACAAGTAAAATTGCCAAACATGGGATGACCCCTGAGACCATGAGATTCATAAAGTGACTATGCATTCTCGGAAAGTTAACGTTTGGTGCGGACTTTGCGCGCTGCGGCCATCACCTTCAACGTCACCGTTTCACAACGATGACTGATCATTTATTTTGACCTGAATTAAATAAACAATATGAACGTAGACGGCATGTGGTCTTAGTAGGAGGTCACGCCGTGCCGCACACAATACGCCATGATTCACTTTCTTCATGAATGATTTCAGGTTATGGTTGTCTATCGCCAAGGCAATATGATTTGGGCACCAAGATTTTTTTCCTAGGCGGTCCACTAAAGTGCCAATAAGCTGCAATTGACCGCTGCCCTTAAGGTTAAAATTTCTCCAATTTCAGCCGGATCTGCGCAGCAGTCATTGAATGGGTGTTTCGAATGGAAAAGGATTTTCTTTAGCAGCTGATGTATGACTTGTTTTAACATCTGTTTTCTATTCTAATGTTTCTTATAAAAATGTTGCTCCGCTTCTAACAGAGTACTTTAGGATATATCATTTTAGAGAACAGCTGTGAAATGGTTTGTGTGTTTCTAAACTTTGACTGCGCTGCCGGAACCCACTGTCAGCCAGTCTGGAATTATATAAAATTCCCGCACAGTGCTATCAATCTTAGTGGAAATAAATTTAATCTATAACAGTCAGCCTTCACCAAGAAGTATTTCATACTCGAAGTTGCATAATTTTCTTCAAAATAAAACACTTATATAAAGGGTGTTTTTTTATAGAGGTACTGCACTTTGAAATGGAGTAAAACGAAGATGAATTTTTTAAATTGATATTAAATTTACTTTATTTATAAGATAATCTTTTGGCAATACAATTTAAATATGACTTCTGGCACATGATCGCCACGTCTGGCTCGGACGCAGTCAAATTTGCAGGTACAATTTTCGATGAATTTTTCCAACATTTGTGGCCGTATATCGGCAATAACGAGGCGAATGTTGTCCTCCAAGTGGTCAATCGTTTCGGGCTTATCGGCATAGACTAGCGACTTTTCACACAGAAAATAGTTCAACGGCGTTTAATCGCCCGGTCTTGGAGGCCAACATACGGGCCTGAAACGTGAAAAAATGCGGTTACCACACGTTTCCTCCCAATAAATCAATTGTGGCACGAGCTGTGTGACATGTGGCGCCATGTTGTTGAACCACAGCTCCTCCACATCGTGGTTGTTCAGTAATCATATCTCTATAGCGGTCGCCATTGACTTCTTCTTCGTTCTGAGACCAGCAACGTTTTGAAAGAAGTAGGGACCAATGATCCCACCAGCCTATAATACGGCTCACTCCAAATAAAGCAGATTTGTTTATTGATGTGTCCCTTCAAATAGCTTCATCGCTAACAAAATTCGCTTATAGAAATCGGGATCAACGCCATTCTTGTCTACGCCTTAATATGTGATCGTGTGGCTTCAATTGTCGGACGAGTTGGATTTTGTAAGCACGCAAGCCGCGATCTTTTCGCAAAATTTTCCATAAAGTGGATGGACACGCATCCAATTCGTGTGCACGATGCCGGATAGACTAATTCGGGTCTTCCTCTATGCTACGCTCTACAGCAGCAATGACTTTGTCTTTACTCAATGTACGACGTCTCTGTGGATTCCCATTATCGTTCCATAGTTATTCTTATTAATTGCTCTGATGTGCGAAGCAGCTGACAAAATGGCCGCCAGTTCAAAACGTGCTGCCAACTTAACATTTTGAGCCACTATAAAAAAAACACCCTTCATTTAAAAAATATCACAAAACAACTTTTGGAACTGCATAAATTCAGTTGAAGACAGAAAGTTGGTTGAACAGAACCAAAATACCAACCTACAAGTGAGGAACAGTAGTAACAGCAACAACAATAACAACAACAACAACAAACAATACATGTAACGAATTTGTAAATGAAACAGCAAATTCATTCATTATCTGTTTTCGTTTGTAAACAAAATTTATTGCATTTATGGGTATGAGTTTGCATGTGTGTGTGTGTGTGTGTGTGTGTATATGCGTGTCCCAACCAACACAAACGCATTTTAATTTATGCAAGTGCGGAGATCTGATTAGAGAATAAGTAACTAATAAAATCAAACGATGTTATTTGAAATTTTATGCAGCGTTCGATAACTTTTGAAATTATTTAAATTAATTTCATTGATTGCCACGTACCATTCGGCTTCTGTTGCGTATTTCCAAACTGCCTTAACAAGTTGTACGTGTGTGTGTTTCTGTTGTTGTTTAACGAACTGAACTAAACAAACATTCATTCATAAATCTAATTTTAGTGCATTCATTCATTCATTCATTCATTCATTAGTTTTAGTATTTTCTTAAGGTGAGCTACTTTTTAATTAAAATCAACAACCATTTTTTTTTTTTGGTTTTTTCGCTGGCTTTGAAAACTTTATACGTTTCTGTTTCCACTGCGCGAGCTGAGCTTTTTCAAGTTTGATCTTTGACACCTACGGATTTGTCGGTATTAAAAATAAAATGTTTTTTATATTAAAATTGTTTTCCTCCGAGGTTTTGTTATTGTTTCCAGCTCTGTGGTATTATCTGAAATCTCGCATCGATTGGAAATTGTTAGCAGATTGTTCTGCTGTTGATCTGAGCAAAATCGAACTGTGAGCAGCACCCAACAGACGCGTGCCTGCCTGCCTTTAATATTTAGAAAAAAACATATAAAAAATATTATTATTCGTTTATTTATCATGTAGGATGCTTTACGAGTATTCATTCATTGATACACAATTTTTTCCACATCTTTTCATATTCAACTGCAAAATCATCATACATTTTAAGAAAATCATGATTTCAAGTTTCATTGGAATACAAAAAATACTGATTACCTGGAAAATTAAATTGAAATTAAATGCATTAAATCTGCCATTTACGATTTTTTTTTTTTTTTTTTGATAAACTATAAATTTCAAGTTAACAAGATTATGAAATAAAATATACATCATTATAAGCGGGAAAGGTAAAAAACAACATTGAAATGAAACTCAAAAACCATCTAGATGTTACAAACTTAATCATCGTCACTATAAACTAATTTGGCTGAAATTTGTAGGCTGTATGTTAAAACCTACACTCAGACAGTAACAGAGATGCAAGGATCTGGTTTTAAGGATCCATTAATCTTTAGGAGCTTCCTCCGAGGGGCAAGAATAGTATTGGCGTATATCAAACTGGGGCATTCTGCGTTTGCGGTAAAGAGGGTGGGGCCCCCACAACACGCAGTAAGGGCTTAGGTAGCTAGCGCTGGGCGAAGCAAATGTTTTCGAGATGCAGATTTATGCTCTTCGTAAGGAACTGGATGGTGGTGAGTGTACAAGGGAAGATTTCGTTCCACCAACTCATATGCCTCGTTCTACTTTTACTGCCTGCAAAATTACTGGCAGAATGCAGAAGGCAGAAATTCCCACCTATTTATGTATGTGTTCGCGGCAAGCCACTTGGAGGCGTTGATGAGCCACTGACATGTCCACCAAGCGCGGTTGGTCCACCAACAGATCAGGCCATACTAGCAGATGCTCTGTTGCTTTTTAACAGATACTTTTTTTTAATAAGAATCTAGATGGTTCAGGGTTCAGTCTAATAAATTCATATACTTGGTTCTAAGCTGTTTATGAAATTGTTGGCAAGAAATATTAGCCGTGGCCCAACTGGTCTGAGGACTTTGCCTAACTTGAGGCCAGGCCGTAATGACGTGTGATCCTGCAAATCAAATCTTCATCTGGCTAAACCTGCAAAGTATTCTTGTCTTCTAGACGCAAATTTAAAAGCAAAAGCGTTTTATAAAATTGCCATCTACAGGTATCTTAATATTAGAAAAAGAGCTATATTTTATGCTTTCCAGCTGTCTGTCGCAGGTGACACTGTAGTCACCCGTATTCCAATATTCCAAAACTGATATTCCCATAATACAAACAGCTGTAAAAATCAAGTTTTAAGTAAAGTTTTTTGATATGTCAATACATTTATCCTCGTATATTCATTCTTTAAGTACAGAATTCTAATGACGGAATGCCTTTTAAGAATCAAATATATATGTTTAACGTTTGCTTAAAGTTAATGTTTAAAAAATATGTATTTGATTTCATTATTTTGAATCCTGCATTATGAAAATTTTATGCAAAATCACGGTCACAGAGATAATTGACATTTTAATGTTAATTTCACCTGAATTCATATTAAATATTAATATTTTTCTTTAAGTTCTCTGTGTTCTCTAGTGATAGTAATGCTGACTTAAATATTCTACAATATATCATTATATCGGCTTTCCAAACATGTAAAATCAACATTGTGCAATGTTGTTGTTCTCTTTATCCGCAAAAGAGACGTAATAATTGTACTGTAACACAATATATTATCGCAATATGGGCCGATTTAGGCAGATAACAATCGGAGCTTCTAGCTTCAAAAATTAGTGGGGGCCTGTTTACATATTATTCTGCGGCAGCAGCCGTAAATATTTTCATTGCTGGATTTTGTTTGTATATACCACAGAATTAGGCCTTCTTGATGAGTAATTTGTCCCTCATTTAACCGTTTAGCTCATCCCTGTTTTTCAAAACTCCCTAAACGTGAAGCCGAATCTAGTTACTGCGTACGAAGTGGACTTATTTCAGTTTTCTATTTCAAACTAAAACATTTTTAAGATCTGTCATAAATCTTACAAGTTGACTGAAAAACTTACTGACTGTGTCAGTACCATGTATGAACAACTCAGTTCCAGGGCAACAAGATATATTATTATTTTATCTTATATGCTGAAGATACGTTTTACAAGCTGAACTCTCTCTCTCTCGCTCTTTATGTCAAGGGGATCTACGGAAAATGATTTAAGCATCAATTCGAATCTTATTGCTGTGTGATCCCCCCGGATAATAAAAGTGGATATTTCAGTTTTTCTTTTTCAAACTAAAACATTTTTAAGGTCTGCCATAAAATTTAAAAATAGTTACTCAAAAAATTAACACAAATTTGTTTTGAGTCAGTACCATGTAGGAACATGAATATGTTTTTTTTAACATATTCGTTTTTTCTGTCGATAGGGGCAGAAGAAAAAGAACTTAATAATTTTAAATTGTAAGATAGAAATTTTCACATATTTCCGGTTACCCTGATCCTAAATCTTAACAAACGAAGATTGGCGTGAAACAAAATATAGTTTCGAGCAATATTTTTTTGGATCACTTGTAATTGGAAAACGAAATCGCTGGCGCATTTTTCACTCCTGAGAACATTTTGGTCTATTGACTTGAATTATTTATTTAATAAATAATATTAAGCAAATATCAATTTTTATAAAAATTTCAAGCATTCCCTTCGGTTTTAAGAAACTTTTTATCTCTAATTTGTTTATAATTTTCTTAAAAAGGTTAAAATTGTAAAACAAGACTACAAATTCGACGCCTCTTCGAATTTGCTGATTATAACTTTTGTATTATTGTTTTGTGTTTGAGATTTATTTTTAAAATTTTTATTGTTCTTTGCTTTTTTTTTTGATTTTAGAAGTTTGATTTTTTCGCTGAAAATCATAGTTTTTTCTGCAGCAGTCGTGTCTTACTCAAAGTTGTTGTCATTTGTTTTGAAGGTTTTTTGTTTTTTGTTATTTTTGTTTTGGTTTTTTTGTAAAATTTAAATTTTCTCTTTTTCATTTTGCCATATTTAGTCAACCTGAAAACAAAAAGCTTAAAATTATCTATTACTTAGTTTTTATGCCGCCTCTGCCTACGAGATTTTCGTTCAAGTTTTTAATTTGTTTTTATATCTTTTTTATATTTTTTGTTTATGATTTCAAGTTCTTTTTGATGTAAGACTTGACATTTGATTTGGAAATGTCAGTTGCTGTATGAAATTACTGTTAAAAAGTACTTGACGAGTGCGATTTGAAAGAGAAACTGTGTTTTGCCGCATCCACAATTCACAATGGGAAAGTACCCCCACGCAAAGACAATAAACGTGTGCGAAAGCACACTGAACTTGTTTTCGCTTGTACTCGTCTAAAATAGCCAAAAGCTTCGGCTCTTCAGTTTTTAACATAAACTGACAATTCCAAAGCAGCGGCCGAGTAAGAAGGAACGAAGGAAATCGTTTTATTTAACTTTGAAATTATTTTATAAAATCTTTAAGACAAATTATATTAAAGTACTTTTGGATCATGAAACCTTGCAGCCATCCCTGTATTTAACGCTCTAAAGCGCAACAAACATAAAAATACTATAATCGAACACCTTGCGAAATTTGAAACTTCAGCTTGTTTTTTGAGCGGGCCTCGTATATGCATCTATGTGAATAAGTTTTCCTTTATGCCAAATGCCTACTGAAGCAAAGATTTCTGAACGCCCTATATATTATATATTTTCTCGAGGCCTTCGACAGAGAACTGTCGGATAATGCCAACGTGCTCGTCTTTAGATGGAAACTAAACTTGTAAATTTAAATTTTCACTGTAAAAGTATAAATCTGAAAAATTAAAAATGCAAATATAAAATCTGTCTTATAAAGAATTGCCTTCCCCTTTAGAAAAATAAAACATACATTTGTTGCCATGAGAGTCTAAAGGACTCTAGTCTTCGACCGTATTTTTCGTTATCATCGGTAGCTCCAGACAGTAGAAGTAAAAATAAAAATAGCAGTAAAAATCTGATGTGTTTTATGTGGGCAGCACCAGGTTAAAGCGACCAATTAGCCGCAAAAATTAATCGGTTAATTAGCATAATCGCTATTATCAAATTGAATAGAAAACGTCAACTATAAAATTAATGCATGAACTAAATTTGTTGCTTGTCTTTAATCACATTAAAAACATTTTAAAAGTGTGCCACTAATTTGAAAATGTTTTAAAGATAAAATGATTTTTACAAAATTATTAATACACGAATTAAAAGACAAGAAGTGATTTTTTACTTTACATGTATGTTGTTTTTCATAAAAGCCCATTGGATTCAATGGGTTAACCAATAAGTTATATGTACAAACCTTTGTTAACTCTAACCGCTGAAAATAGCTGATTTTCTTATCGCAATTTGAGTAAAGGGGAACACTTTGAATGGAGTGTTAGTCCATTAAAAAGCTGTCAGCAAGTCTACGAATATATCGCTAAAAAAAACAAATATCAGAAGGAAAACTTGTAGTGCATTTACAACAAAGCGAAATGCGTTAAATTTCAGCTACAATCTAACTCTAAATTTATCTCGTGTGAACCACTCTTTTCCGACATTTGTCAAGATTTGAGACTATAACGAAAGCAGCTGACTCAAAACGCACAGTTGCATTCGTTAGTGTGTACAACTCGCATACCTTTTATTTAGATATCCAACCATTTCTCTTCTTTTTCATAAATACATTAAACATATTTATGTAGTAAAATTTGCATGAACTGATTTGCATGAGTCCTGCACTATAATTTTTTCCGACAAACTGACAATTTAGTTTTACTCCATCCATAATGAAGAATCTAATAGTTGCATCACTCGGTACCCACTATTGTAGATTTGAGGAGATTTCGTGTTTTGTGGGACCTTTTTTCAAAGTATCCCCGGCTTGTCTCTTAATTTCTTATGAATTTCTTTAATTCCCATTTTAAAGTGAATTTTCGTTGGCTGCGCAGAAAGCTCGAAGATTGAAGTTCGTTTTTCTTTCACCAGAGTTAAAGTTAGAGTTGAACTGGGCAAAGTATGTTATGTTCCTCTTGACTGATTTGGCACGGTCGGCGGGAAAAGACAGACGGTGCCATTTCGTTAAAAATTACACATTTATCTAATTTTTTAATTAGAACAGAATCGCAAACGCTTAGAAATTATAGATACCAACTCAAAGACTTCTTGCTGCGGCGTTCAATTCCAGTTTGCCGCGTCATTTACCGAAAGACATCTTCTTCCGATTTCTTACATTTTAGCTCAGATCCTTCTCCCAACACGAAGCACAAACACGTTTCAAAAGGATGAAATTTTTTTGTTTAGCGAACACTTTTCTTTTCTCTCTCTCTCTCTCTCTCTCTCTCTCTCTCTCTCTCTCTCTCTCTCTCTCTCTACAGATGAAAGATATTAACGGATTTCGTAGCGCGGAAACGGGCACTTTTCCACCATTAAATTGCTGTAGTGGCGTGCGCCATCGTTTCAGCTTCTTGGGAGAAATATGGCAATAATTGTTTCAATATTGGTGTAAAAATCACACGTTATATGAATGTAATTTAAAGTTTCGCGCACTATGAGTCCCAAAAATGCATCGATTTGGGATAACCGTCAAGTGGCTTAAGTTTTGTTTTTGAGTTTACCGAAGCCGTTAACGTAAATTTTAATTCTAATGGGAGTAAAAGTTGTTTTCAAATGAAATTTCTTATCAGAGGACTATAATTTAATTGCCCGTTGCGGCCTGTCGAAAATCATTAATATGAGCGATAGATCAACTTGGCAAAATAGACGCACCCAAAGACTTCTTCTTTCCGGTAAATATTCCGGGGCATGTTTTGGATGTGTTTCAAGAGGAATGGCAAAACGGCTACGACAAATGGTTTAAATTCAAGGGAAATATTTTGAAAAACAATAAACAATTAAGTTTTATGCGATGATTAAAACGGTAATTAATTAAAATTGCCGCCAATTTTAAATCACCGTTTCGAAGACTTTGATATTTTGTTCATTCTGTTTAATAATTGTTGCAGCTCCAGATCTCTGGTAAATTTTTTTTAACCGAAGTTAAGATATGCCCACAATTTTGTTTGTTAACACTGATTTTGAATTGAAAGATTATTTCTAGAAAACTATTTAAAACAAAAAGATCAACACAGAGGAAGAATAAATTTTATGCAAAACTATTGATTATTTTTTATTTCAAAACTAATTTGAAATCAAGAGTAGAAAAGGAGTGGGTGGTAGTCGGTTATTTTTACGTAAAAATTTTATTGGTCTAGTCTGCAAGTACTAATGACTTAAATGCTAAATTGACAAACTGAGTGACTGGGTATTTGTTTCATATTTAACATTTAAATTAATGCGAGGTTTTACAGGCGCCACTTTGACCTGCTGCAAATTTGAACTTGTTCGGTTGCTGTTTTATTAAAACGAGCTGAAAAGTCCAACGATTGTAAGATAATTTACTTTATTTCAGTTAAATAGATCAACCCTCTTTCATATATCCAATATCAGGCTCACTTCTATTACAAAAATTCCAATTTTATTAATTTAATCGGTCTTCATGTCGTGAGTCATGTGCGTTGCTACACATAAATGTCATACAAATTTGACTGCTGCCAAATTGTAAGGTAGCAACAATTGCTATAACCCAGTCACATAATTATTCAAACCTGCGGCCTCATTAAGAATCAGCTGTTTGGTTAAGCTTTAGTTTGTTGTGCTTTCTTGGTAGTTGAAAATAGCTTTTCAATAACTTGTCACAAAAACCATTTTTTATTCTCAAAATTTATTCGAAGGAATAACTAAACTTTTCCAGACGTCTAGTAGCAATAGTTCCTCCGTAGACTCCCCAACAGGCTTCGAATGAGGAATGAAGGTATCAGTAGCTCCCTTTTCAAAGTCAAAATGTCTTTTGATGTGTTATCCTTTTACATCAGAGGCTTGCCTTAACAATGAGCTGAATGATAAATTATCTATTGGGATGCGTTTATTGAGAGCTGCTGTCTTTAATAAATCTCCATCTGCCAATCTGTAGAGGATAAAGTTCTGGTCTGAATACCCCGATCTCTTCAGCAAGAGACTCTTTTTCTTAAAGACGACGTCCTCCACTTAAATGGCTCACCGTTGTCCAGTTCACTTGTGACTTGGGCTGTTGTCAGCTCATCCCTTGTTAAATAAAATAAAACTATATTCCAAAATAAAATATTTTTTATGAAAATAAAAACTTCAATATTATAGTTTAGGGTGTCCCAATCTAAGATACTCTATTTTTGAACTAAAACCGGAAATGACATAAAATATTCAAAGGTTTTCGAAAAACATGTGCAAAACCAAACTCTCTTTGTTCTATTTAATAATTTTGATTTCTTCACCGTTAAAAGGCTACATCCTTTTAAAACAAATATCGTCCTGTATTTATATAAAAATACACTTAAAAGAATATGGGTGGTGAATTTAATATAAAGAATGGATTTTGGCCATTTGGATTTTTCTGATTTTGGTACAAGTTGCTTAAGCGAAAAATAAGACTTTAGCTGGAACGTGAGAGCAATTGACTAGGGAAGTTCAGTGCTTAACGATGACGCATTGATATTTTAAATGCGATACATCCGTCGCATTAATGTCGATGCTAATCGAAATATCGATGTATTTCTTTCTGTGAATCGCATACCTACAAATTACGACTAATTCTTTATGCAAAATCGGTTGTATTGAAGTGGAAATATTGTGCAGGGATGCCTCTATATCACAGGACGATCTTGCATTATCTGTTCACTGCTGTTATTTTGTGGTACAACGACCGAGTTTTGGACCACCTTCACGAACTACGACGACGATTGAATTCACTATAACAGGGATACGGTGGTTTTTGATGGTGTTTTATCGCCATATAAGGAACTGAGTTGACCGGCCAATTCTCGTTGAGATAATCCACGTCGAAAGTTGGGAAAAATGTTCCAAACCTTCTCATGACATTTCCATTTTTTGGCCAAATTGACTTTCTGAACTCCCTGTAAACGAAACGTTGTGAATGCATTTAGGATAAAAAATGTCAAACTTTTTAATGGTGCTGCCAGACTTTAGCTGTTGACTTTAGTGTTGCCAGTTTCAGAAATATAAATAGTGTTGCTCGTACAGATTTAAGCACATGATTCAGTGACGACACCTTTTTGTATTGTCTTAAAATCACTTGATGTGTTACAATACCGCTGGTATTAAAAGTACTCAAGAGATTTTTGGATATTCCGACTTTGATACTTCAGACAAGGCAGTAGGCGGTTTTAGTCTGTGGAGTGATCACCATAAATCAGTATTCACTAACATTGGAAGGCCAGTAAGACTGAAGAAATTTGCTCCGATGAAATCTCCATTTACCTGTGAAATTCCAGTTTGCAAGATTTTACAACTTAGCATAGAAAAAACGAGGGCTGTTTGATAACTCTTTCAGTTTCCCGCACAATAACTATAAAGCATCATTCAGCTTGTGTTTGACAACCATTCAAAGCAGTCATCATCAACCATCAAAAGAGGTCATCAATATTAGAGTACAATATTGGACGATTGGAGAATAAAGATATGTGAGACATTTCAGCTGAGCGCCTACATCACATTTCACATGAAAATTTGTACATCAAAAGTTATGCGCGAAGTGGGAGCTGCGTTTGCTCGCAGTCGACCATAAGCACTTGTGTAGTCACTATTGCAAAAATACATGAGTTGGGCTACAAACTGCTACCCCATCCAGCTTCTTCTTCAGGATTAGCCCCTGCGGATATTTTCCTTTTCCAAACCTGAAGAGGTGTGGATCGAATGAAGAAGTCATAACTGAAATAAATGCATATTTTGAGGACCTTCGGAAAACCTGCTGTTTGGCAGGAATAAACAAATTTGTAAGAGAAGTCCATAAAAAGTCCAGAAAACAACGTTTTTCTAGTGTTTCTGTTGGGACATATAATGACTTTGCTATACCAACTTGTTGCAAGAACAAAATTGAGTTGTTTTTTTAGTTCGAAATGAAATGAAAACGATACATCGAAAATGTCGAAATGAACTCACATTGATGTTTGACTTTTTACGAGACCATTCCCGCATTTAACGCCACTCTAAAAGCGACCAAAGGATTTTTCTGCAAACCAAAATTAAGATTATCAGACATCCTGCCCTGACGTAATGATCCCACTTCGTCCTTTAAGATTTCATTTTGTTGCAAAACATGAAAACTCAACTTTTCACCGCAACTGTAAAGTGTATCAAACCAATTATCTCCAAAAAACAACATTTTTTTTTTACTTAAAATAGAATTTTTCTTTGTGAATAAGAAATGAGTTGGTGTTTTAATTATGAATTAATGATGATGATAAACGACAATTGAATTGAGTGAATGACTGCATAATCCTAAGCAGAGAGTCAGACAGCCACGAAAAAGTGAAAATGCCAGGGGTTTGCAGTTAATGACGATTGGGAATGATGTTTTTTGTCGCTTTTTTTCTTGGTGGTGGTGGATGCCAGCGATGATGCTGTTCAAGTTGCCGTTGCCGTTGCCGCTGCCCCTGCCCCTGCCGCAGCAGTGGTTGATTGTTGTTGGTTTTTATTTTTAAGTGGATGGCGCTTGAATTTATGCCAAAGTGTGGCAAAATTTAGGTGAATCCCAATATATTGCAAATTGTGTTGTTGCTGTCGCTCATTCCCCCCACGACAACGAATTTCTGATTTCATTTCTGTTTTCTTTGCTTCACTTCTGGCTCTGATTTGTGTTTCTGTTTCTGTTTCAGTGTAAAAAATTTCAATTTCAATTTTAAAGTCAAATTGTGTCGTATGAGGAAACGCTTTTTTCGTTGGTGGTAGAGTGTGTGCGGTTGATGTATTTTGTTGTTGTTGTTTCTCTTTTGTTTTTGTTGGCGGCATGCAACAGGTGTCGTAATTGTAATTCATGTGATGTTGAACACGTTCAATCGATTATTTTTTGCCGTTTGTGTTGCCTTTTGTTTTTTACAGTCCGTTTTTTCTTCTTGCCTTTTAAACACCCAGCCAAAAAAAAAAAAACAAGGCAACCACCATAAAAAAGGCTTGTCTTGGCGGTTCATGTTCGAAGCCATGTTTGCCAAAAATAATCAGAAACAGCAACAAGAGGTACATGAAAATGAACTGAAAGGCTTGTAAATCTATCAAAAAAATCGGACCACACATATTTCAGGTATCGCTCGCTGTCTTTTGTTTTGTTTTTGAAATATTTCCAAATGAATTGTTTAGTGTCTAAATTTGTTAATTTTATATTGTATTAATTTGTTTTTGTGTGACGTGTTTTGTTGCGGCTGTAACTTGGCGGTGCCAAGAATCATCCCAAAACCGAAATTGTAAGAATATTCCAGACTTGATTGTCCTGCCAGGAACGACACCAATCGTAAAGGCAGACTGTAGCGCGTACACGGACTATAGGATTGTTCAAAATGATGTCTGGCATTGGAATTGAGAGACATTTAGATTTGGCGTTTGCGATGGAGGATTGTGGGATTCCCCACCAAAGTTGCTTTCTCTTGGCTTACTCAGGCGATTTGAAATGTTACCGCCGTCTATGGCAATAGTCTCTTAATTCACCGCAAGTGAAACTAAAATGAATGATTCAGGCTGAAAATGAAGAAAACTGCCACTTTGCAGGCGTGGAAAATGTGTTGAATTCAAAGAACATCCCTGTAATTTACATGACAAGAACATGAAGAGCTGGTGACTCTCTGGTATTAGTACCACTTATGACTAGGGAAATGTGTGTTCAGTCTTCAAGGAAAATCAAGAGCTCATGAGTACAGATAAAACAGGTTGGTTTCACTATAGCAACATAGGAAAGCCCGTGAATTTCAATTCGAGTGGAATTCATACGATCCCATTTTTTTATTCAGCACCGATTTTTAAAAGGTTTATCCTGTTTTTTACTATTGGTTTCATCTGGAAAGGAAATAGGTTAGAAAAAGAACATTGTGTGGTAATTGTTCTTTCCTAATTAAAGAAAACACCAAGAAGACAATGAATAAGTTTTTAGCAACTGGACAACCATCCGGCGAAAGAGAGTTGAGCGAGAAATTTTTTATATATGAAAAGATATGTTTTTAATTGTTGTAATTTTGACATAAATGTAAATATTTTGATAAGCCCTGAAGATGATCAACGATGTTGATCGGAATATTGGAAAATAAAAAATAATTTTATTTTTTAATTATTTGACTAAGAGCAGAACTTAAAAATTTAAACAATAATAAGAAACATTAAAGGTCAACCAATAAAGGAATTTGTAGAGGGAAAAACAGAACTCTCAAATAAAGTGAAGAACGGACCAAACTGACAGCAATTCTTTGCAAAATGAAACAGATTTCATAAAATTATGCTCAAACAAACGTAAAAAGTTGCTTCTGCTTTTAATCCTTTTTTAAATATTCTCCTTTTCCAGCTTCAAAAGTTCTGTAGAGACAGCACAAGTGTAGCAGACAAGCGTGTACGAAGAAGCTGAAATTTATAGCTGTTGGGCCGTAAGTCCGAGAACAATTCGAATTTGATATGAAGGAGGAACAAACATTAAAAGAGCAAATATTGCATACAGTTCTTTCTATGTATTTAAAACGACTCGTGGCTCGAACTGAGCAGATTTTCTCTATGTAACCCCAGGGGGCTGCTTTCTTATTTGTCTAGTACTCTGCAACTTATAAATCTAATTTAATACCCAACAGCTTTCTTCTTTCCTATTCATTATAAAAACAAAAATAAAACTTCCCAAAAGATTTGCTTTGTACTGCTCTTAAAACGTTGCCAACACATTGTATTCAACGATGTCAAAGTTCAACGGAAATCTTTTAATTTGAAAATCTCGCTGAACTCAACGCTCGTGTTTCAGCAATTCATTAAAAATGGGAATCTGAAACTGTTGCTTTATTGCAGAAGTTATAAACGAACGTTTTAATACGCATTCTGTCTTGTGAGTGCCCTGGGATTAAAGAGTTTTTTTATTGAAAACAATTAAAGAAAAGACTAATTGATACACCAACAATTCGTAATTGGCTGAATGTGGGAAGTATGACGAAAAATTTAAGTATTTTTCTTAACGACCGAAGAATAATTATCAAATATTTTCATTACGGCTCTATTTTTATAATTTGGTAAAACGTCCATCCCTGCCATACTTGGTCCTCTCTCTATATTCAACACACAGGGTGGCTCAAACTTAATCACGAAATGCTGTTTTTAGAGGTCGGGGCACATAGAAAATGTCATGCATCTTCTAAATTAAAACACAGGTTTCGATATGAGATTTGTCACATAAAGTATGTCGACTTCAAGGCCAAGTATTAAGTTGGGCAACTTTGAATATACGATGAGAACTTGGGTTAATTTTTTCCTTGTTCAGTTCAAAAAGGCCACGGATGACGCATATCGGATTCCATGTGTCACGGCCTCAAATAACTTTTTCACTAGAATGATTCTTAGAGATGGAAATCTTTAATGGATTTTTACAATTTCATCTGTTAAACAATAAAGAATTGGTACTTATTTGTGCTCTTTTTTTTTCCTATTTTCCACGACGTTTCACAAGATTTCCGGCCATAACTGTTGGCATTCCTGTCGAATATTCTACTTAAAGATTGCGATTGTCTGAGATTTGTTGTCATAACCGCACGGCTTCAAGCAGCCTTAAAGAAAGAATTTTGAGTTAAATCAGGTGTTCTGGCAGGCCACACCAAACTACCTTTAACCTTTTGGTTAATTACGTGACCAAGAGACGCTTCCTTCACAGTTTCCACTGTGTATGTCGCGTTATAATCGTTAGGTAAGGCCAGTGACAAGAAAGACTTGAGTTGCCAGCCCAAAATTCTCAAGCAACATCAGGCCTTAACCAACTCCCCTGTACATTCTCCACCTTCTAGTTCCAAACACTCATTACGACAACATAAACCTATTCAAATGTTGACGCTATAAGAAGAATTTCAATGATTTATTGATTTCGCATTATATTTCAATACAATCAAAAGAATTATTATCATTAATTCAAATTGATTTCTATATAAAATAACGATATATTTCATACCATTTTAAAATCTGAAAGGATTAAATCCATAGACTTTTAAAGTAAATACTTATGTAAATAAATGAATAAGAAGTCTGTCACGCCGCGTGCCTTTGACTCGATGTAACAG
This sequence comes from Epicampocera succincta, assembly GCA_932526305.1. Classification (NCBI taxonomy): domain Eukaryota; kingdom Metazoa; phylum Arthropoda; class Insecta; order Diptera; family Tachinidae; genus Epicampocera; species Epicampocera succincta. Next base: position 26,996,808 of record OW052034.1, on the reverse strand, counting down.
TTTTTCGCGTATTAAACGTGGATTTTCGTGGTGTTTGTTTATTGGCGTAACCGCTTGAATGGAAATGCCCTTCATCGCCTTAATCATGATTTTCAAATCAAAATCATACTATTCGTTGTTGGTATTGAGGACGTCTCCATATTAAGTCACACGTGACGGAAGGTGAGCAGAAACTATTTGCATATTATGCGAGAAGTATTTCACTAAACATCAGGTATCAGTCCATAATATACTCAGACAAATTTTGCAGACTTCAGTTTACCTACAATTGGGGCAATATTAAATTAAATAATAATAAATAAATATTATATTGTCCGAAAATACTATAAACTTCTTAAGTGTTTTGTAGCAGTACTTCCCTTTCTTCGTTTTGTTTTTATTGCATTTTATGTTGCTAAAACAATCTATGGATGGCCGGAGTCTTTATTGCCGTGCCCTTAAAAAATGACAACAAACTACAGATTTCATCGTTGAATCAATTAAACAATTAGCCAGGAAATGACCCCAACTGTCAAAGTAATTAGCAGTTTAAGAACGGCTCAACAGAGACACTTATTTCGTACAAGAATAGGGAACGGTGACGAAACTCATACACACGGAGCGGAAATAAATGCAATAAAGAATTTGGCGTTAAGCTTCTTGATCAGTCGCAGAGAGCATTTCTTGCAAATAAATTATTAAATAAACAAGTATATTTATTAGCATGTTTTTGAATATGATGTATAAATAAGTCACGGAAATATGTTTTAGTACAACATTTATTTATTTGTTAAAAAAATCAGTATCGCAGCGAAAAATCTTCAACACGTTCTCAATGACCGCCCAAGTTTTGCTTCTCATATTGTAGATGTGAGTATGTAAAATAGACGATAACACGCGTCAAGCAATCTGTTAAAACAACAACAACAACGTGCAAGTTGCCAACAATGTTGCCCATTTCCAAATAACATTTACAAATTCATTGTAACTAAAAATTTAAAAGTTGGTTTTCTTTGCACGATTTTATTACTTAGCGAAGAAAAAGAAATACATTTATAAAATATAATCGAACTGTTTCAATGTCATAACACCGTTTTCTCTATATACGAGTACACAATAGAATCATATCCAATCACTTAAAACCAAGTCGATGTTTTTGTATTATATTAGCGCGGCTGGGATCCGTGGACCCACTCCATGCTTAAAACAGAGATAGACAAATGGGTCACAACCGCCGTGGGGAAATACTGGCACGGTTCTGATGGACTTGTGTGTTCCAAAAAGTTTCTGAGCTTTAATGTCGGTAGGGCGCGACTTTCGCTAAAGCTGGTTAAGAACACATTTTAGAGAGCACTCACTGGACACTACACTTCTAGAAAGCCCCTATAAATATACATTAAAAAAATGAGCATATCTAACACTGGCACTTACAGGGCAGGAGTCAGTGGAACACCAACTGCGTGGCACTGGGACACAGGAGATATGGGCTACTTCATGCCCATACAATGAATGAACAGGATTTGCTGACACACCCATTGAAGGCGCCTTGACGTATTAAACCCTTGAAGCGAAGTTGAAGCACAATATATCAACGATGGTCACAGTAGGAAGGGCTATTCCGGGCCCTTACAAAAGATTCTTATAGGAACTTTATCTAATTCAGAAGATTTTGGCAACTGATTCTTGGAATACATCCAAAATATTCGTATTTCGTATTTTACTTCTTTTACTAATTATTTACACTTAGAACTCTTATTTATCGACGTGCTTGTATGCATTTCTTCAAACAAAGCGAACTTACTGCAAGGCCATACGAGCATGATGGAACTTGCACGGACATGACGAGCTTTGTTTTGTTGCTAATAAAAATATCTTAAAATTAAAAACCAAAAAAATTATCTCCAAATTTGTCTCATCTTGTTTCAATAATTTACCAATTCTTTAATCGTATTTCATTTTACAATAATTTAACATGACATAACCCCGAAACTTTCTCTCTTATCATGTTGAAATGTCATTCATTTTGTTAAATTAAATTGAATATGTAAAATATTATTTCAATGTTATTAATATTAAATCAAATTTTGTGGTTACTAAATAAACACGAAACAGTATTGAAGTTAAATCAGTTGAAGTTGTTTCAGCGTGAACTAATTCGAAAGGAAGGCGCGATTATGTAACGCGTATTGGAGGAATGCACATACATATATACATACATATATATGAATCCGACAGACGCAGAAGAAGAAGAACACTATCATATTAATAATAAATTATCAAAATTATAATACTCATCCCCGTGTCAATTTGCTTCTTTGTCAGCCAATTAGAGTTTAACTGGATTCGAAGAAATATTAACGGTATATCGCCACATGTCTGGAATAAATGACAGGTCTTGAGTATTATGATACCGATGTACAACTTATATTGAAACATACAATCGAAATTTTTCTGCGCAGGCTATCGTAACTAGAACGTGTAAGCTTCTAACTACTGAACCAGCACCGGGAGAAAAAATATCACAGCAGTTTCGTAATATCTCTAACACTATTGTAGATGAATCGAATTTTGTGTGACAGTGATACAAAAAGTTAAAACCCCGATAATTTTATAACACGTGATTACTTTTTATATTAAAGCCTCCTACGGACGTGAACAGTTCAGAAGTAAAATTGAGCAATTTAACATTTCACGATCACTGTAGAAAAAACAAAATACATACTTTCGAACTGAACGAATTTTGTGGTTACACCAGCAAGTCTACCTGCTATGAATTTGTCGAGGTTAACACCCTTTTAAATTATTCTCTATATCGAAACAGTGTAATGCTTTTGGCATAAAGTATTTCAAGTCTGGCGAAATCTTATGTGACATATTTAAGTGGTTTCTTTTCTAGTAGTTTCTTGTAAAAAGCATCACCGTACGTGAGTGCATAAACTTGTCTCAGTATCTGTCTATATATGTATGTATGTAAGTCTTAAACTTTACACATGGGTACATATTCCTATGCAAACAACTACACATGTACGAACGTGTGCACGCCTGTGCATGCACATGGACACAAAAACAAACAACATGTTGCATTGGCTGTTAATAGACGTGTAATACCTTGTCACGTCAATTGACGACTGTGTTGTGTTATTTTGTTTGTTTTGTTGTTGTTTAGCACTGTCGGAATTTTTTTCCTGCCGTTGACAGTTGTCTCTACGGTTGTCTTGGCGGAGATAAAAAAGTTAAAATTATTGACAAATGCTGTTGGAAAAACAATTGAAATGTTTGCCAGATGACATTGAATATTTTGTGGCAGTGGAATGCTTTTCCATCGTTATTGAGTGGTAAATTACTTCTTCCAATTTACGCTTTTGAGTTGAGGCAACACTTAAGAAGTCCTTCTAGTGGAGCAAAAGTGATGGCTTAAAATGCCACTTGAAAAAAACTTACAAAAACCATTCAAAATTATATTAAACAGGAGTTTGTGTTTATTTTTGTACAAATTAGTCTAAAAATAGTAACCAGTGACATATTTTTCTCACTGTATATGTGGAATATGTAATATTTTACTCTTTAAATGGCTACACGTCGTGTGAAACTTTTGCGTCCTTGCCTAAATGAAACTCAGAAACAAATTAGTAAAAAAAAACAATTTTGATCCTGTCCGTATTTTGCATCCTCTGCAATGTTTTACTAGAGTGATAAAATTTAAAACAGACTTGAAATCTGGGATATTAGAAAAGAAATTACTTTAAAACTTATTTATGTATCTGTGAAGTAATCAAAGCGGCTACAATCCATTTTGCCTCAAACAGTCTGCACACAGATAGTTTGCCGACCCGGGGCATTTTTTGTAGTGTGAATAGTAATTATTGAGCTGCTCAGATCAAGGACGTTATGAATGCATGAAGCGATTATAGTTGGCTGCTGTGAAAGACTTGGTAACTTCTGATGGTGGAGCTGCTGTTGGTCTCTCTTTGAGTAGACCAAATGCAGTTCCACTGATGGCCTCCTTTCCGAGCCGTCTATAAAGTTCTTTCCTTGCACGGGAAGACCTCCAAGCTCAGCATGGAATTTACAACTTTGCCACAGTGCAATCCTCAAAGTGACACTAAGTCACCACACGGTTTGATCCCCTTCAGCTTAGGTCCTCATGGCAGGTAGCGGTGGGATTCAAAGGCCACTTTTGTTCGGAAATTGTGTTTGCTTGTACATTTGATTTTAGTAGTATCTAGAGGAATTCTTCTAAAAGTTATATATGTTTACATGAGCATCATAGTGAGGATTTAAGAGGAAGACTGGATATATTTGGAAAACAATAAGAATGACAAAACTACAAATTTGAGTTCCAATTGCTACAAAAATGCTCTTGGAAAGCTCCAGTGGCTTTTTTGAATTTTCATTTCCAGAAATAAATAAAATAGGATGAACAACTGGTAAAATATGAGTTCTGTTTTCAAATGTTAATTCCATTTACATACAATTTATCGAATTTTTTTTCGCGGTTGTAGCGTCCGATCTTAGAGGGTCGGTCGACTGATTTGCTTCTTTGGACAGGCAACTGTGTTGATATCGACTCAATTGAGTCCATAAAGCCGGCAATTTCTTATTTTACGGGCAAGCTGACTTTATGCGCTTTGTGTTGACATTTCGCTGTGCAACATATTCTTACAAGGAGTGACTTCTTATTTCAATGAAAAAAAAGAAGTTGACGCAGTAACTGAGGCCATCGACAAAAATCTCCATTTAACGCAAATCATTGCTTGATTTGCCTTTATATGTACATACATAGATAATATGAAAGAAAGGATTTCTGCTGGTTACCTAAGAAATAACCAGAACAAGAACGTAACTATTAGTTATTTGATTTTAATTTTCACTAGATTGCCAGGCAATTTTGTCACCTGTCCGCACTAAAGTTATGACTAGAATGATTTTTTTCCTTATTTTTAGAATTTTATAATAATTTAAAATGTTTCGTTTTCAGAAACTGGTTTTTCTGATGGCCGTCTGTAGATGGTCTTAGTTGCTAAGGGCTAAGCAAGTCAGACCGGTGAATGGAAAATTAGCCGCAAATATATTTTTTGTGCAAAAGTCCTCATAAGAAAAGCAACAATTAAAGGTTGCAATCGTATATTTTGACCTCCAGAAAGCATTCCACGACTTATTTCATTTGTGTTCGCTTTTCTGAATTTTCATCACACTAAACAAAATCAGTAGTCGAAAACGAAATCTATTCTCTGCACAGCCTCTAATGAACAAAATGTGTCTATTAAACTTTAGTGCTAAAAGTTGGCACTTCCCCGCTTATTACGTTCTGGGCAGCGTGCTGGACGTAACATATGACATCTGGTCGTACTGGTCACACTTGTTCTGTGCCAAGAAATTTGCCAAAAAACCAGCCAAAAAAAATATTTCTTTACAGAATTAAGGATTTTCCACAAAATTCTGCTATTCCCAGTTAGAAAATAATTTTGTCTAAGACTTTTTGCTATTCCCTCGATTAACTCTAAACTATAAACTTTTAGTTATTGTTGCGTTGCATGTTGTCGATGTTTTTAGAAATGATTTTTATTTGTTTGGATTTTGTTGTTGTTGTAGTGCCAGCACCAATGCCAGCAATTGTTGTTGACACAGAGAGTACTGTTTTTGTTTCTGGTTTGCTTTGCGGTTCTACCTTCGCCATGTCTTTCAACTGTTACTCAGCACTTTTGCTGCTGCAACAGTCTGCTATTCTTCGAGTACAACCCGGCCAGCTACACCAGACAACGTTGTAAGTGGCAACTTTAACATACAAAGTCAACATTACCAATCACCTTAATTAAACATTAGTTGCAGCCTTTGCAAATAATCTTTGAAAAAATTGTTATTGCAGCAAGGGGCTTAACACTGCAACAGTAATTGTGGCAAGAAATTGCTGCCATAGATTATGGGCCTTTTAATGGTCTGAAAGCTATTGGCTGAGACGGACCACCATGTCATTGATTTCCGCTAAAACGAAAATGAACAGCACTAAAAATAAAATCACCAGGCGCAAGAGATTTTAAATCTTTTGCAGCTTGATCTTTGCTTAGTTTTATTTCTTGTGTTCGATTCGCGAGAAGAGCAAAGAGGCAAAATATACACAATATAATTGCTGCAGTTAAGTGTCAGTTTGAAGATGCCACAAGACGCTCATCAAATTTTATGGACTTCAATTTCAGAGCGAAAATGAATTCTAAAAACTCGGGATCAATCAATTAAGAAAGAAATAAAGATCGCGTCAAATTTAACGCATACGGATATATGTATGTATGTGTTTTCTTTGTATGCATGCACTGAAAGAAACGATGGCGTAAATCTTACAGCAAGATCATGCAGTTTGAAGAAAACTTCCGCTTTAGTTTTGTAATGAACTTTGAGTGCAAGTGCTTAGGGGCTGTGACGAAAACGTTCGCCATATTCATAGTCAATCATAATCGCTTTCGCTTAGAGAACTTCTGTTGCTAATTTTTTTCTTACTACAGCCGAAATGAAAGCTTGATTTAAGTTTAACCCGGTTTAAATAAGCGACACATTAAGAAATGAATTTGTTTTTATAATTTTTTTTTAAAAAACTTAAAACTTAACTTAAAAAACTTATGGCGGTCCACATCTCTAAGCAACCACACTCGCACTCTCTCTTAAAGTTGCCTTGACGTTCCGACAAAAATGATATATTTCAACAATTTTCGTTTTCTTTTGCTTCCAAATTTAAGTAATCAGAAAATTTGAACTAAATTTTTGTTTAAAAATTTATTAGGAACAAAATGGAAGGTTTTCCAAAACCATTTACGGTTTCAGCAGAACATACGATAGTTATTAGGCTTTCAATTGTTCAGATATGGGTATTATGTACATCTACATATATCCAATACATATGATGTATGTGTGTATGTTACTTTTGTCTTCTTTTTTCACGGCTGTTGCCGTTATGGACTTTAAGCCACCGAAATCACTAAAATAAATTCAAATAGAATTTAAGAAGTGACGTTCACTGTCATTTGTCCGCACTCGGCCGGGAGCACACCAAATATCATATGACGGCGAGACAACAATTTGTTGAATCAGGTTTCTCTACATCAACCCATTTACCACTAAGCCGAGGTGTTCCACAGGCTCAATCCCGGGCCCTCTACTGTTTTCACTATATATCAATGATCTGCCAAGCAAACTCCAACATTGCAAAGTTAGAATGTACGCTGACGGCGTGCAGCTTTATAGATATATAAGTTGGAACATTGAATCAGTTGACCGATCTATGAGAACCCTAAATGAAGAATTAAACCCCACTAATTGGAAATGTTTGATTATTAAATAGAATTTATTGCAACTTAAGTTTAACTCCGTATTAATCTTAAATAATAATCCCCTTAAGGTGGTAACGGTGGCTAAGAACCTGGGAATTTATTGCAAAAGGGCTCTTACTTGGTCAAACCACATCTGTTTTGCCTGTGGTCGTATAATTTCAATGTTAAGAAATCTTTGGCGAACATTCGCATACTTCTCGCTAAAACTTATTTAATGCCGACTTTGCTATACGGGTGTGAACTCTTTGTTCAATGGTTGCGATGGTATTAGCAAAAGGAAACTAAATGTGAGTTTTAATAATATAATTCGTACTTATATGGTTTGAGAAGATATAATCGCGTTTCCTTGTATGCAAACAAACGTTATGGCATGTGTTTCGAGGACTATCTGAAGTTAAGGATTTTGTTATTTATGCATAAAATAATAAGCAGCGGTCAACCCGGTCAACACGGTCATCTTTTAGCGCGACTGAACTTCTCAACTCTTAACTTACTTCGTTTTAGATACAGCAGCCAGATATCTAACAACCAATTCTTTATAAAGCGTTTTTTTTTTGTATAGAGTGACACAAGTTTAAATCATAATAAAACAAGGAAATATATTTTCAATATGAATGAAACGGGTTTTTTTGGAAAGAAAATTTTATGAAATTAATGTTTAAATATGATTTCTGGAACACAAATTTTCAACAACTTTTCGCTGCATTTGCGAGCGTATATTGCCCCAAAGAAAATAATCCAATGTGGTTAAATCATAAAATCTTGGTGGCCAATTAATTGGGCCATTACGTGAGATGCGAATCATGTTCCTATACCGTTCCACATTGACAGTAACATTCACATCATTATCGTTTTTGAAGACATATGGGCCAATGACTCCGCCAGCCCATAAAACGCACCAAACAGTAATTTTCTGTGGATGTAACGGTGTTTCGACAAAAGCTTGTGGATTCTCCTCACTCCAAATGCGACAGTTCTGCTTATTTAAGTACCCATTCAACCGGAAATGCGCTTCATGGGAAAATAAAATTTTGAATGGAAATGAGTTTGATGAGTTTGACGAAAAGAAGAATTATTTTGATTAAAAATTTCAATAATTTGTAAGCGCTGCTCTGGTGTCGGTCGATTCATAATGAAATTTTAAAACAAATTAAACTAAACCCAACTATCAGCTGTTAAATTGGGCGCTCAAATAAAGCAGTGATGCCAACTCAAAGCTGTGACACTCTAAAAAAAAACACGCTTTACATGCTATCACCACCTGGAACGATATTCCTCACAGCTCTGCAATTCAGAAAAAATATTATCTGTCAATTGTGAAGTTAATTCTATTCGACATTTACATATGTATGTTTTCTATTATTTGCCAACTATCCTAAACGCTAATTGTATATCTTTTCTGTGCTTGTAAGCAGTCGTTGGGCGCTTTTAAATTACATAGACAAGTATATGTGGCAGCCTATCGCAGCCATCCCTGTGCTGTCAGCGGTGCCACATATTTGTTACTTAGTAGTCTGGGTATATGGGACATTGAAAATAATAATAAATAAATATTTGTTTCAATCGTAACTTGCAGTTGGACCAGCATATTTATAAAACCAATTAATAATATTCAACCACTTTGTCCTTGTTGGGCACTAGATTCGCTAATTCGTACGTTCAACATTTTCGCAATCCATTGCACTTTTTTTCACACCAAAATTTAACTATTAATACTACTTATATTTGAGTGAACTAAATTTCAATATGAATTTTATCATTTCAATCATCGCATTCACATAAGTTTTATTTCAAAGATTTCATAATGCGCAGACAGATATTTCTTTTTATGCATTTTTAATAATAAATTTTTCAGGCTGTGCTTGAGTTCGCCTCAAGATAATGTCTCAATTGATATGATTAATTATTATTGAAGAGGCGTTTGCAATTTAAAACTGTATTTCTTAATTTATATTTTTTTGGCAAAATGGAAAAAATATCTACAAAGTTTGATTACAGTCATAACTCTGGCACATTAACATATTCAAAAAAGTATGTATGTATGTATGTTTGTATGAACTCGTAAGATTGTCTGAAGTTGTTTAGAACTAAATTTGCAAACCGCTTTTCAATGAGAAAAAAAAATGTGCAAAAAACAAATTGTTTTAAACAATTTTTCGTTACTTCACTTTATTTATGAAAAGACTTTTCAGATTTAAATTATATTTGATTTTGTCTTAGAGTATTCAAACGATTAATCGTTGCTCGAATAATTCAGATATTCCATAATTTAGGTCGCTTTATTTATGACAAGATTGTAAAGTTTTAAAAATTACACAATATATGACTTTGGCTTAGAGAACTCAAGCGATTAATCGTTACTCGAATAATTCAGGAATTTAGCTGGAGTAATTTGATTTATGACAAGACAAATTACAAAATTTTGGGAATTATATTACATCTCAATTTAAGAATATTTATACGATTAATCGTTCTTCGAGTAATTCAGTTATTTGACTAGAGTCACTTTATTTACTACAAAATTATAAGCGATTAATCGTTAGTTGAATAATTCAGGTATTTAATCGCAAAAGTCATGTATTTTTAATTAATTCTTTCAATAGAATAGACATTTTTGTAAACTCAGGCGTTTACTAATAAAACAATATATGAAAATTAGTTGCTGATGTTTTTAGTTTCACTTTCAAAGCGACAAAAAAATCGCTTTTATTTTTGCCAACTTGCATCGTTGTACGGCAAATAAAGAAAGAGTGCCTGACTCTAGTTTTGCAAGAAAGTAGTTTTAAAGCTAAAAATTCTTATAAAAAAAATTTGGTCTTATTATAATGGTGTAATATATAGTACATTTGCAGGTAACTTTTGTACTCGACTTACAGCTTTTCCAAAACGACTTTATTATACATTTAAATCTACGCAGAGAAAATTATCACTATAACTTTTTCCACACAAGAATTTCCAAAACATTCACTAAAGCTATTTGCTGATCCAACGAATAATGGTTTATTCGCATGTGAAACTAGAACAGCAAAAGTGTTTGTTGATGCTGTGAAACATTTTTGTATTGTCGTATTCAAAGAAAATTCCGTTGATTCAGCGAATTATTTGATAGGAAAAGTTTGACATAAAGTTTTCGGTAAGAAAGTAATTAAAAAGTTTTTTTTTTTTAATTTCCTAAAAGAAAGTTTGATTTCCAGCAAATATTTTTATGATTTCAGTAACCAATTTTTGGATGAAATTGTACTTTTTTTAAGTTAAATATTATTAAATCAGTAAATAGCGAAAATCCGGAACAAGTATTAATTGACTCCATAAAATTATTTTTATTCGGATCCCATCACAGCCCTGTTTTTCCCGTGCGTTGCGTTTTGAGTTCATGTCGATGTATCATTTTAAACAATCGACAATTTATAGAGATCACTCCAGACACTTGAAATCGTTCACTGCCTTATCTGAAATATCAGAATCAAATTCCCCAGAAATTTCTTTATTACTGTGAATGCCAACCATTGAAAGCTTTTTCTGGCAGTTTGAAGTTGCTGTTAGCGGTTTTTCTGCGAAAAAGTTATCACTGCATCATATCAGCTGCAAAAATTTACCTTCTTAAAAGTAGAGCTGCTCGATGTTCGAATCTTAAAATTACAGTTTTCCGATGCATCAAGAGGAAGAAATCGGTCGACATCGTATAACCCTATACAGCGACATTTATGCGATGCATCGATGTTTACGATGCGTCCCTAATATTTTATTGAAAAATTCTTAGCGAATAGACATTTTATACTCAAATTACGGCAAATACAAAATTTATGGAATGATCAGAAGAGATACTAAAAGAACAAAACACATGTCAACATTGTAGTCCTTCATATAAAATTATGTTCTCAGTTTACATAAATATATATACGAATACTAAATTCTACTGTAAGTTGGTTATTTCTCTCATGGCTGCACTATTCGAATTTTGCATTTTAAATTTGATAAAGTGATCAAAATATAAGCAAAATCTTCAGATTAAAGTAATAGGTGTTTCATTCAAAACACTGATGTTTATACATACTTTTGTTATACACTATCAAATTTGGTATGACTTTGAATCTGGTGGCGGTTTAACGTTGAAGTCAAATCACTATCTTCATAGTCTATTCACTTTTAAGTAGCCTTCGTCGACTAGATCGGATCTCAGGTCAAATCGTAACTATTCTGTAACAGCGGTCAAGTTTGTTGTGTGGCTTTCGTCTCATTCTCACTCGCTGCTGACTGATTTGCCTCAGACAACTCCAGTGATTTAGGGTTTATTTCAGGAATTTCTTGTCAACCCTGCAGCTTTCTGCCACATGAGGCGATGGGTCGTATTAAGTTAGTCACGTAAACGATTATAACAGTTTGGTAACACCTTTAGGCTGATATGGTCTTCGTTACTCGCGCACTCTGTGCAGTTATAACTTGTAAATTTACTTTGCAGGTTATAAATAAATCTCATCAATAGTTCAAGCGTTGCCAGCCTCCTCAAATTGAATTGCCGCATTCTTGTGGTTTTTCTTTGTTTTTCTAACACTAAAGCATTTAATATTATACTGAGCACATAATTTATAGCAAAATGTTTTGATTCAGTTGAAGTAATACTATTTTTGTATAAAACTTTCAGAATTTTTGTGATTCGAAGCCATTTTTCTTTAAGTGGCTGTCGATTTAAAATCACTTTTTTGTTTTTGTTAATTAAAAAAATTAAACTAATAAAACAAACATTTAACTGATTTTTACGGTGAACTTTTCCAAAAACTTATAAAATCATGAAAATATTGAAACCGCTTTTAAATGCCAGACATTTGCGATTTCACATTTACTTTCCTGTTGCCAGCTGTTTTAGTTGTGTGAATATTTTGCGCCATTTCAGCTGTTTTCAGGTCAAATCTGAGGATTTTTGTATGTAATCGATTTCGGCGATAAAACTGTTTAAAATCAAAACAAATATGTTGCAGTTAATATGAACTGAAATCGGATTTACCGCAATCAGGAACGACTGTTGGGTATTTTCTTTACCTGCACGAGACCCGAAACATTTTCGTAGTTTTCTCCCATGGAAGAAGCGGCTTAGAACTTAATAGGGATGAGAGCTTCTGTCGAAGGTGTACCAGTGAAAACTGTAGGCCTTAGCTCACCAGTTTCAGTACCACCACCTTCAGGTAGCGGTGCTTTTAATGTTTTAACGAATATATTAGAGGAAGAAAATGTTGAAACAACATCGTCAAAATTCCAATACATCGGCTTGCAAGTAAAAAGTTAGACAAGCAATAAAGTCTGATTAAAAATTCCGTTGGTGCGGTGGAACTTGAAGTTAAAATACTATAAAAAAAGTTATTGCGAATCAAAAGGAGGAGGAGTTGACTGTAAGAAAAAATACTATATAGGCTAAACGTTCATATCAAGAAACATTTCAAAGAAGCTTTGAAAATCGAAAATGTACAAGAAATGCGTCGCCACAACGCGTTCATGGAGAGCCTTGAGCTCAAGAAGATGAGTACAATCCGCTGACTATCTTGCTGCTCTTCTTCAGCTATAGTACGCATTTTTTTCATTTATATTAAAATTATTTCAGTTTTCACACACATTGAATTTTGTCAAATTCCCAGTGTCACCTACAGCTGACAAAGATTAACAGACTTTTTAAACATAAATACAGACATCACTGAATAATATAAATATTAATAATATACGGACTTTGGCCCCGCTGGCATTATTTAAACCAGGGAATTTTTAAAAATGTTAAGCAGTGGTTTTGATTTTTACATACTAGTGTGTCTTGTCATAAAAAAACTTTTAAAAAATGCCGAAAGGGTAAGAATTACAATTTTTTTTAATATTGTTATTGTAAAGTATTCACTTTAATTATGGAATATGAAGTTAGTAAAAAAAATAAATTGGCTCTCCTAAAAAATAGCAATCCATACCCATAATCACTTGTAGGTGACACTGGGTATTATTAGTACTTAATTTATTCACACTACAAACATATTTTGTATGCTCATATGAAACATATATTATTTTATTTCCACCTGATGATGGCGAACTGGCTGATGAAGACAGTGGGGATAAAAATGAAGATAGTATTAGTCATCTTGCTGGTCGCATGCTTCGGTCTAGAGTAGAACTGCAAAATGCGTCTATATTCACAGAAAATAGTGTAGAGGACGAGGATGAAATTATCGAAACTTTGCCCAAGAAGAAAAAGAAGAGCAACAGCACTACCAAAAGATGCCTTGTTGCAAAGGAGACTGTAACGCAGAAACTTTTACCAACTTACAGGAAGAGATGGCTGCCGTGGAATGCTTTGAATTACTTTATAGCGAAAATCTTGTTAAGCTCAAAGCTCATATGAGTAATTTGTACGCTTTACAAAGAAATCATACACTGAATGTGACTGTTGAAGACGTTAGAGTTCAAATATCAATACATGATATTTGACGCCAAAGTATATGAGAGTGTTTTGGGAAGTAAAGAGTGACACGCAAAATGACCTAGTGGCATCACTAGAAGACAGAACTCATACTATGAGGCGGGACAGGTTTTTTGAAATTCAGCAATATCTCCATCTTGCGGACAGTACGTCGTACGTTGCAGTCCAACGACAAATTTGCTAAAGTTCGGGAATATTTCACGAAATTAAACGTGAATTTCAGAAATATCCCCATAGATGAGACTATAGTACCATACTTTGGAAGACATGGTATTAAACAGCATATACACGGAAATTAGGTTCGGTTACAAGCTCTGGTCTGCATCTAGTCGCCATGGATATTTAGTGAATTGTGAACTATATCAGGGTGCATCGGGACCAGCCCTAAACATGCAGCCCGAATTAGGCCTAGGAGTTGCTGTCATTTCAGAGCTCCACTCAAGATTGCCCCAAAATATGGGACCTTACAATTTATACTTCGATCATTTTTTTATGAAAACTTTGACTCAATGAGGGTAGCTCTCCGCGGAAAGAAATGGTTTAACGCAAAACGCATGGCTTAACAAAAGACAGTTGGAAAATAATTGGAATTACTGCCATTTCCGCAGAAATGTGGCAACAACATACCCGCAAAAATATGGGAAACCTCCAATCCGAAATTCTGCTCGTGGCGTTCCTATAGAGCTAAGAGTGCCTATCGAGGTAAGAAGCGTGCATATTGCCATCAACGCACTAGTAAAATGTGTGCTAAGTGTAATATCGGTTTGCATATAAAATGTTGGTACAGCTTCCACGATAAGTAAGTTTTAATGTTTTCTTTTAAATAAATATGTAATATTAAAAAATTTATGTTGTATTTCTACGAAAAGATTGAGAAAAAACGGGTATTTCAAACCACCAGCTTTACACAGTGCCCAGTGTCACCTGTAGGTGACCGCCCTTAAAAAAAATTGGGCGGGTTTATTTAGCAACTTTAGTTTTCTTCTATTTTTTATGACATATCTAAGCTGTTTCAGCCAAAAAGAAAATCAAAATTTTTGTTACCTTCACTATGGGAATTGAAGAGTTAAACAGCTGTCTTCGAAAATCGATGCTGCCACTTATTAGTTTTTTTGCTCCCTCTAAGTGTATGATTGGGGGATTTTTTTCTCGAGAAATGTATTGTCCTGACAATATTTATGATTGGGTTGAATAACAGCGATTAGTCGCTACATCTTTAAACATTTTCTAATTGTAGCCATTTTTCAGTGTATTTCAACGATAGACGAAAGAACGGGTTTTGCTAAACACACAAGGTGTATTATGGACTTTCAGCTTAATACTCCACATTGCCACTTTGCATTTCCTCATTTTTATATATCATTTTTAATTTTCTTTATCTGGTGATTAATTCAGCGAGTGGAAAGGACATTTTAACTGAATAATCTATTTTTTTTTCTTTTTTCTTGGGCTTCGTTTAATTTCAGCAATTTTTGTTTTCACTTTTGTTTAAACAGAGGATGCACTCGTTTCTTGTGTTGCGGCTCAAGCAAAATGCAATTGAAATTTCTTAAAGGGGCAATAAAATTGTCACCTTAAAAAACTAGTTTTTATGTAGAAAACACAAATGAAGTAAAAGGTCAGAAATAAAAACCCAAAGCAGCGATAAGCTTGATTGACTTCAGCTCTTCTGGCACAGAAACATCTCCTCTGGCTTGACGAAGAATAATGAACAATTCTATTTAACATTTAGCATTAATTTCTCATAGCGCACCCATTATTTTAAAAACTTGACAAAATC
The DNA here is from genome assembly GCA_932526305.1 of Epicampocera succincta. Taxonomy (NCBI): domain Eukaryota; kingdom Metazoa; phylum Arthropoda; class Insecta; order Diptera; family Tachinidae; genus Epicampocera; species Epicampocera succincta. The sequence goes on along the minus strand of OW052034.1, from coordinate 26,981,279 downwards.
TGTATTTCAATTTTTTCCTCTATCTCCCTCGCTCTCTGTCCTTTTGACAATTTGGTAACCAAAATCTAATCTTATGCAAGAAACCCGAAAAAACATCTCATCTTCTACCTGAACGAAATCATTTATCAAAAGCCTCCTAAACTTTTGACCACAAGAAGACAACGAACGAGCAATGAAAAGACATTAAATGAACCATGACAAATAAATAAAGAGACAAAAAAATTCAGGCGGAAAATACACTAAACGTTCACACACACACAAGCACACAGATAAAACTGCCACACGGACAGGCCAGGCCGTACGAAACGAAATTGCAGTTCCAGTAAAAGATTTGATTACAATAGATTTGTGCAATTAAGTTGGTTTTTGTAAGACCATCGACGTGGAGGTCTTGTGAACTTTTGTCTGCCAACAGAAATAAATAAAGTGAATTTGTAGGCAGCGTCTGTATGTAAAAACGAATACAACAACAACAATAATGGGGGGAAAAAAGTGATGACAGAGTAAATAAACGAATTAAAAGAAAACGAAACTTGACTTAAAATATGTTTCATTTTTCCGAATGTTCAAAATAAGATTTCAAGACAGACTTACACCCGGCAACAATGAATGGCAAACGATTTCCAAAAATGCCTACCAGCGAGACACTTTACAGACAACCCAAAAAACACAAACAAAAACACACAGGAAGAAAAAGCGAAATAAGCAAAAGAGGCAGACAGCCCAGCAGACAATGTGACAAACCTTAGCGAAAAAATATAAGAAAACTGAATTGCAATCCACAAGAAATCGGTTACATTTTGGGTTGACGGTTTTCGGGCTGTTGTCGTCTCAGTCTCAGCCTCAGCATCGCCATCAGCCAGTCTCCAGTGCAATTAATACCATTTCAAGGGGGGGAAGTGATTGCAATTAATCTTCATTAGAGTAGTTTGGTAGTGAAGATTTTCACAAGACGTTTGCAACTCTTTCTCTGTACAGCACAAATTTTGTGTACGAGTACGAAAACTTTAACATCAGCATTTACTTAAGAGTGTGTATGTGTGTGTGTTTTATTTGATTTCATTAACCAGCAAATAGTACTTTCTTTTGTCATGATGTTGAAAAAAGGACAACTTCTTTTTTGGCTGCAAAATTTTAAATTGAATAATGACTAATCGTTGATTTTTAGTCCTAGATTACACACCGCATATGGAAATGACCCAACTTTTTCTCAATTTTCATTCACACACTAAAATTTTTTGTTTCCTTTAACTTTAATTTTCCTACCGACTGACGTTTGTGTGAGAATTAATTGTAATTGTATGTAAATTTGTACAAATAAAACAATAATGACACAGCGCAATATAAACTGAAACTGTTAACCCTAAAACACTTTTTCGTTTTTGTATCTACCGATTTTCAGTCTGTTCTATGTATCTATATATGTATGTATTATATATTACATTTATCTGGTATTTTACATTGGAGTGCATTAGCAAAATAAAAAGAAATGTCAAGTTTTCAAGTTGCCTGAAATAGACGGGTACCGGCAATTATATTTCGCCGTTTATTCGCCTCTAACTAAACTTCTATAAACTCAAGATTTGTCACACTAAAGTTGCCCCATGTCAACTAACACTTAGTACAACAAATTAAAAAAACAATCTAACACAAGCAACTGGGACAGGAACGTTCTTAGGTACCAAAGGACCTGCATGACGACACTCATTACTTTTCAGCTTAAAAATCCAAACACTTTGACAAATTATGAGATGTTTTCCGACAAAAGTAGTCAGACAATTTTAAAATGAAGTTTGACGGAATATGTTTGATGTGGTGCTGAGCTTCTTCAAACTAAAATCTGATCAAACAGTTTGATGCTTGGCCGGCCCGCTTAACATTGTCACAGCATTCACACCACAATATACACGAACCTTCTCATCCATTATCAACTCATAAGTCACTCACTGGCCACTACACAGAGAATAAAATATGCCCACAGAACAAAAGCCATAAACTCACCCTTAAAAGCATAAACAGTTCACAAAACACTGGATTAGTTGGTGTTTTAAAAGTAAAGCAAAAACATATTTATTGTATTTTGAAGGATCAGAAGTGTTGCCGGTTTTTTTACACTCAATTACCAAGAAAAATACAAATCAAAATAAAAAGAACCGCTGCTCTGTTTTTTTTTATTGATTTAAAACCAAGTTCTACTAACAAAGCAGCAGTACAAAAGATATTGTTCAATGCCAGTCTTGTGTGTAGAAGAGCGGTAAGTTGCGTTAAATGTGGTCTAGGATGTCTCACTGCTGACTGGACCAAAGATAAGATACAAATGTATGTATGTAAATCGCTGTTCCAAAACGCTAAACGGATCGGCTGCATCCTCTAAATGCCGACGACGAGGGCGTAGCGTCTTTTTCCAATCATTATTAATTATTAATATTATTAATTTTAATTTATGTTTAACTTTCTTCTTTTACAATATCTTTCACAGATAATTTTTTTGTTTTACAATTTATGTAGATATTTCAATAAATAACGTGACTAGTGTTGCCAGTTTTTGCATTGACAGTTTTGCATTGACACACTTTTTACTCTCACAAATCGAAACAGTTTACACAACTAAAAACCAAATGCTAGTGGTTTAACTGGAGTCCTTCCACTCAAAGGATATCCTACATTATAGTTCATTAACCTCATGCAAAGTCTACATTGTAATTAATAAAACAAAATTTATATTCTGCAAAGAAGTTCGTTGGCAAAGATTTGAGGAAAAAATTGTAAAATTGTTTTTAATTTTGTCGTTTTTTTTTAACCAGGATATTATTTATATAATTACAAATTCCTGTAAAATGTTGCGAAATTGACCGAATTGATTGAACTCCAAAAATAAAATGGAAATTTTATAATCAATATACAACAATTGTCATCATAAATTCCAAATTCAACATTAACGCTGTGGCATGAAAATATTGACCATTAAAATTTATAAACACCAGATTAATGGATTTTTAATAAAACTGCGGTTTTAAAAATATTAAATCCAACGCCTAAACAAATACATATCCGTTTAATAAAAGTGTCTCCTTAAATTACTTTTAATGGCAAATGCCTATTTTTTTTAGAGAAACGAAAATTATTTCTTTTGAACGATTTATAGGTTTTGATATAAAGTCTTGGTAAATTAAAAATACCAAAAAAAATTTGATACGACTTTGGGCACAATGGACACGTTGAATGCTTGGAATTGCGACCAGTAGACCACTGAGGCAGTCAGTCAGTCATTCACTAAAAAAATATAAACAGTTAATGACGCAATTTTTTTAAATAAATTTATAACAAATTTTATTAAGAGAATAAATAACTACAGAGAAGAGTAGAAAGATAGCAAAAGCAATTATTTTCATGCTTCTCTAACTATTCCTGTGAGTGTCGTAGTAAATATAAATACACAAGTGCCTATAAAAATATTTGAGGAAGTGGGTTCTACGGTGAAATTATCAGGAGTATTTAAAGGTTCACACTTGTTTTAAACTGCTCAATTCAGGAGAAATTGGTTAGAGTCAAGCTCGTCAGCCAGTACAATAACACGTTGCGGCGAATTTCCCAAGTATGTACAGGGTGGGGCAGGAGAATCAATAATGGAGGGCTTCACAACTGATTATTTAAATCAGCGATCATCAATCTGAAGTAATTTCCAGAAATTCGAAAACTAATTGGGCATATTTGCCAGCACTAGACTATTTTCTTCGGGGTTATTTGAAGCAGCGAGTATGTGTGAAGAAGCCCCAGGCTACTGATAATTGCAGAAATTCGAGCGCCACGGGTTTGATTCAAGTAAAATTTCCATTTTATAACAAAAAAAAGAATTCAGAGAATATAAAATCGAAAAATATTGTTTGTTAAATCATTGTGAAATGTCAAAAACATTAACTTTTCTCTTGTAATCGTGATCAAAACGACGCTGTCATTTCCAGCTGTTGTTGATATGCGCCTTAGCCCAACTTATTTAAAACGTCTTTTACTAAAGAGCTTTTCCATTGACGCGGATAGATACCGTCTGCCTGTGACAATCCTGTGATGTTGCTGGCGTCTGTCTAATCTCTTGTTTATTATTTAGTTATTCCATTTACGCGAAACCTCTTTAGTCAAATGAGTAGTCGTTGGTGCAGATGTGGTGATCTTTTATATTAAATTCTGTAACACTTGGTCGCCACCATCGAGATAAACAATAAACCAACAACCGCAGCTGTGATCATCGCAGCGGTTTTTGAAAATGTGCGGGACAAATCCCAAGATAGTCAATTTCTGGCCTTTTATAAGAAGTCCCTCGTAGTCGTGCCAGGAGATGGGTCTAAATTTAACTGAACAAAGCTAATGACTACATGCAACGCCATTTGGCGTTGGGAACGGAACCCCAACTTTGGCCAAAAAATTCTCTTTAGCGCTGAAGTGCATTTTAGAACGAGTTGCTACGCAAAGCTCGCAGTAAGCTCGCGTTACAGAATGAATTGCTTTTTACCAAAATTGAAAGATACGGCTGTAACATGTAGTTGATGCACCACACAAGTGTAGTAATGTGCTGTTTGTTATTGGTGTATGCCGCTTTGTAGCTTTAAGTTTCTGTATATATATATATATATCTGTCACTGTCCTACATTTACATAGCTTTAAGTATATATATATATATCTATCACTGTCTTACATCTACATAGCTTTAAGTTATTTTGTATATACATGATGGTTCAGTTAATAAAGTGACCTGAAAGCGGAAAGTCGTGGTGTTTTCTTCCTACAGTTTGTCAGAAGTGGGATTACCCTTAAAAAAAAAAAAAAAAAAAGAGGTAAAAATTTGTTCCCGTTAGCGATAATTTGCTGTACAAAACGAAGAACAAATACATACAGAATTTACAACGGCAAGAAATTGCGAAGTTCAAAGGAAATTCGATAGAAAAGGAAAGAATAGAACACTAGAGACAGAAGGAAGAATAACTACAGAAAAATCCAGAAGAGAAAAGACCTTGGTTTCGTGTGCATTTTGTTACTAACGAAAAATAAAGTAGAAGAGGCAGCAAACAAGAATGGAAGAAGTCAACCCGAACAAGTACACGGCTGCGCAGCTGCGAGGATGGCTGCAACAACTTAATTTGCCCACCGCTGGTACGAAAAGTGCGCTTGTTTTGCGACTCAATGAAGTTCCAGCAAATGATAGAGGGGTATGTCCAATTGAAAGCATCGTTGTCACTAACACAGTAGAAGAGATGAGTGATGGTATTGAGCATGTTGAAACACAAACGAGTGAACAAAGTCAAATGATCGAAAATGACCAAATGAGTGCAGAAAATGAGACCACGCAAATGGCAGAAAGAGTGCAAATGAGCGGTGAAATCGCAGCAAATGCAGATTGGAGTGAAATTAACTTTAATCAAATGAGAAGAGAACTTGAACTTTTGAAAAGAGAAAAAGAACTTTTGATTAAAGAAAATGAGTTTTATAAGAGAAAAGATGAGTTTGAAAAAAGTCGAATGAGTGTTTTATTTAATGACGTTCAAGATGAATGTAGAAATGTGTATAATACAAGTTTGAACAACAACACAAACGGAGCAAATGAAGTTTCACGCGATAGTGGTCGAAATGTAAACAATAACGACAACATTATGTCGTTGGGTTTACTTAAAGATTTATTGCCGGAATATGATGGTGCAGTTTGCCCAGAAGTATGGATTTTACAATTTAAAAATATTGCAAGAAAGTATCCTGTGGATGACAGTACCTTGAAAGCTTTGTTGATGTGTAAGGTTAAGGGAAAAGCTCAACTGTGGCTGCATTCAAAATCAAACTATGTTAATGAGGAACTCGATGTCTTGTTTGCAGAAATGTTAAATGTATTCAGTTCAAAAGAAAACAAACTAGTAATGCGGCGCAATTTTGAGGCATACAAATGGCAGTACAATGTAAGCTTCATGAATTATTTTAATGAGAAAGTCTTGTTGGCCAGTAAATTCCGAATTGATGAGGACGAACTTGTCGATAATATAATTGAGGGCATACCTGATGAAAATTTGAAAATACATGCCAAATTACAATGTTACAAGAATAAGGCGCAGCTGCTGCAGGCATTCTCCACGATTCAGTTACCAGTCCCAATGTCATCGAAGACAACAAAAAACGAAATCAAGTATAGATGCTACAACTGCAATTCAGTAGGACATTTTGCTACCGATTGCCGGAAACCAAAGAGGGAAGTAGGTGCATGTTATGCTTGTGGGAGCTTGGAACATCGTGTTGCAGCGTGCCCTGAACGAAGAGAAGCAGTGTCCAAGGTGAACGAGAATGATTATTTAAGGTATTTTAAGTTTAGTACTAATGAAAATTTCAATGATTGTTTTTACATAGAATGCCTAATAGACACGGGGAGCCCCGTCAGCTTAGTTAGGAGGTCAGATGTTGCGGGAAAGATAAATTTTACTGAAATGTCAGAAGTTGACTCATCATTTTTTGGAATTAATAAGAGTAGATTGAAGACTTATGGAAAATGTTTATTTTATGTTTTTTTTGAAAATAAAAGAATTGAATTGAAGATGATTATTGTTGATGATGGGTCAATGGTGTATGATTGTATTTTGGGCAGGGATTTTTTGGAAATGGCAGGATTAAGGTTGATAGCGGGGGTTGGCCGAAATGGTGACAGGGTAATGGATTATGAATTTGAAAAAGTGTTGAATATGATAATGTCTATTGATTGCGGGGAGAATGGCGGAAACCAGCTCATTGTGGGTGAAAGTGTGAGTTATAAGGATAGAGAAAAGTTGGATGAAATGTTTTTGGGATGTTATTTACGGCCACAAAGACCAGTTGAACCTAGGGTGAAGAGTAATATGAAGTTGATTGTTGAAAATCCGAAACCTTTTAGTTGTACCCCTCGCAGATTGTCCTATGATGAGAGGCAGCGGTTACAGGTAATTTTGGATGAATACTTGGAAAAGGGTTACATCAGGCCGAGTGAATCAGAATTTGTTTCGCCTATTGTTTTGGTGAAGAAGAAAACGGGTGATCTTAGGCTGTGTGTGGATTACCGTGTGCTGAATAGAATGACAGCCAAGGATAGCTATCCTATTCCCTTGATAGATGATTTGTTGGATAGACTGGCGGGTAAGAAATATTTTACGAAATTGGATTTGAGAAATGGTTTTTTTCATGTGTATGTTGATGAGGATTCAGTGAAGTATACTTCTTTTGTTACTCCGTTAGGCCAATATGAGTTTTTGAGAATGCCGTTTGGTTTGAGAAATGCCCCCTCAGTTTTTCAAAGATTTGTAAACAGAATTTTTGCAGACATGGTAAGGGATGGTAAGTTGATTATTTATTTGGATGACATAATGATCGCAACAACGGATATTGGTGAACATTTTCTTGTACTGAGAGAGGTTTTTGATAAATTAGTGGAGAATAAGTTGGAGCTAAGGCTGGACAAGTGTGAATTTTTACAGACAACTGTTACATATTTAGGATATAAAATTGATGGCCAGGGTATTGGAGCGGATGATCGTGGACTCAGTGCAATAAAAAACTTTCCGTTGCCGACAAACGTACATTCGGTACAAAGTTTTTTGGGACTTTGTTCTTACTTCAGAAGATTTGTCAAGGACTTTTCTTTAATGGCTAGACCATTATATGATTTGACTAGAAAGGATAGAAAATTCAAATTTGGGACGGAGGAACTTGGAGCTTTTGAGCTGTTGAAGGAGAAATTGATGGGGTCGCCGGTGTTGGCTTTATACGATCCAAAGGATGATACTGAATTGCATTGTGATGCAAGCAGCGTAGGTTTTGGAGCTGTTCTTTTACAGAAAAAGGAGGACGGAAAAATGCACCCGGTGTTTTATTTTTCGAAGCGTACGACGGAGGTTGAATCTAAATATCACAGTTTTGAATTAGAGACACTTGCAATTATTAACGCTTTGAAAAGATTTCGAATATACTTACAGGGAAAGAAGTTTAAAATTGTCACGGACTGTAATTCACTGACAATGACGTTGAATAAAAAAGAACTTAACCCAAGGATTGCGAGATGGGGTCTTGAACTGCAAAATTATGACTACGTTTTGGAACATAGAACTGGTTCGCGGATGCAACATGTGGATGCACTTAGTAGGTGTTTGAGCATAATGGTGATCGAGAGTAATACTTTTGAGGAGAATTTGGTCATATGTCAGAATAAAGATACGAAATTGAAGGGCCTTAAGTGTGAACTTCAGAGGAAACAACATAAGTTGTTTGAGATGAGGAATGGAGTTATTTATAGGAAATCGAATAATGACGCTTTATTGTTTTGCGTGCCGGAAGACATGGAACATCATGTTTTTTATAAATACCATGATGAGATTGGTCATGTGGGGATCGACAAAATGACTGAACTTATCGCTAAAAGCTATTGGTTTCCGAAGATTAGGGAAAAGGCGTCGGTTCACATACAAAATTGTTTGAAGTGCATAGCATATTCTTCGAAACACGGAAAGGAAGAAGGATTTTTGAATAATATCCCAAAGCCCAGAAAACCGTTTGATATGGTTCACATAGACCATTACGGGCCCGTTGATAATGGTAGGACACTCAAACATATTTTGGTTGTTGTCGACGCTAATACGAAATTTGTGAGACTTTATCCGACGAAGACGACGAATACGAAGGAGGTTATTGGTCATTTGAGGGACTATTTCCGATGTTACAGTCGACCGAGGTATGTCATAAGCGATAGGGGTACTGCGTTTACATCTGGGGAGTTCCGGGAGTTTATGGAGGAAAATGGGATCAAACATGTGAGGGTTGCTACTGGTTCCCCGCAGGCAAATGGGCAGGTTGAGAGAGTGAACAGGAGTATTGGTCCAATGATAGCAAAATTGGTACGGCCTGAGGAGAATGTTTTCTGGGATATGGTATTGGATAAAGTTGAATACAGCCTTAACAACACTGTTCATAGGGCAATAGGCGAGCATCCGAGTGCTATGTTATTCGGTGTCGGGCAAAGGGGTAGTGTGATGGATTTTTTAAAGGAGACTTTGATTGAGGATGTACAGGATGTCAAACAAGTGGATCACGGTGAGATTAGAGACAGGGCATCAGTAAGGCAGAAGACATTGCAGGACTATAACAAGAATTATGTCGACAAACGGAGAAAGGCACCTACGAAGTATTTTGTCGACGACTATGTTATGGTGAAGAATTTTGATTCACACGCTGGTATATCCCGTAAATTGGTTCCGAAATTCAAGGGACCATTTAGGGTATCGAAAGTTTTGCGGAATGATAGATATTTGCTGAAGGATATAGAGGGTTTTCAACAATCTCGTAACCCGTACAAGGGTGTATGGGCAGTTGGGAATATCCGCCCGTGGTTCAAGGGTCGCGGGTCACGGAGTTAGTAGAACCGAGATCAGGGGATCTCGTTGTCAGGAGGGCCGAATTGTAGTAATGTGCTGTTTGTTATTGGTGTATGCCGCTTTGTAGCTTTAAGTTTCTGTATATATATATATATATCTGTCACTGTCCTACATTTACATAGCTTTAAGTATATATATATATATCTATCACTGTCTTACATCTACATAGCTTTAAGTTATTTTGTATATACATGATGGTTCAGTTAATAAAGTGACCTGAAAGCGGAAAGTCGTGGTGTTTTCTTCCTACACAAGGAACGCCACAATTTACATTTTTCCTGAAGGATTTGGGATAATGATTATCTCTCGCAGAGGGGATGTCGATAGACTTTTGGTTGGAGAGTTTTCTGAAGTCTTTGAAAGTTGGATAACTCGGATTCGTGCCATCCTAAAAAACCATTCCATTGCGGACCATTCCAGGATGTACGGAATTGCATGTATGAGCCTGTGAAATAAATATCAGGTTTAGTTTATATCTCATACTCAGCTTCATTTATTCCATTTCAACTCATTAAAGAGTCTTTTACTCGCAGATGCTGGTTTACAAAGAATTGGTTCCTCATAGACTTTCTAAATTTTCTACAAAATGAATCGCTTTTCTCCCAAAACACCGGGAAAACTTGACGATAATTCAATTATCGCTTTAAAATAACTTTGTTAACAAATTTCGGATTTGCCAGGTAATTGAGCAGGATGTCGTGCAACCGCTTTCAGTTTCGTTGAATGCAGTTGTTGGGAGTGTCGTTTGAAAAGAAAATGAAAGCGCTTTTAGCAAATATATATATATATACAAACATAAATATATCGGTGTTCCCCATGCAAATGACAAAAAGAAATTGAAATCCCTTTAAGAAAATGTATTTAAAATTTTTTGTTTAGTAAATGGAAAAAATTCCCGGTCTTACTAAAGGCTTTAAGAAGGACATTTTCGATAGTTTTGGAACGATATTGTATCAGAATAAATCCGATGGGACCTCCAGCTCGCGATACAGACGCGTGGGGCAGAGTGACAGTTGCCAGTTTCATGATGCAACCACTTGCAGTTTAGTCTTGGACGGACTTGTTAGAGGACACATTGAGATATATTCTAATCATCTTTGATCCAATTTTTTATTTTTCTTGTTAATGATATTATTATTTTTCTGCAAGCTTGAGTTCTTGTTTAACTTTTTTATAAAATTTGTATAATATTTGTATGTTTATATCTATTTGACAAGAAAAAGTGCAAATTGAAATTTAAGTAACGGAACACCATATAACGTGACGCCACATTATAAAACCATTAAAACAAAAAACAAGCAAAGATTTTGGAAAATTAATTTATATTATTAAAATATATTTACTACCAATATATCTATATATTATATACAATAAAAATCCATGTAGCGTAACGCCAGACTGTAATGATCCTATCTGCGTATTTTAGTCTTACAGCTTTTGTGCAGCTGATTTGTTGTCTTTTTTTTCATCGTTTTTCATCGCGTGCAAATGTAACGTCACGCCAGAGTACAACCCAGCGTACAGTTACTTCGGATATTGTGAAATACTATTTCTTCCCACTGTTTTTACAACATCTTTAGAAAACCAAACAAACTGCTTTTTTAAAACTAGTAGATCTGTTGCCTAAATACATATATTTTTACGCACAAAAAACCTGTCGGGGAAGTGTGTTACGGACCAGTTGTGCACGCAAAGTGGACTGCGTCTATAGCTTTTCGATTGTGTGTCTGGTTCCATTTTAAAATTTCTTCTTTCTTACACTTTATTAAGAGAATAAAATATTTACAGGTGTCTGTGTGATAATATGGTCCACAGAAGTATAAAGTACGCCCTTTGTGGCCCTCATTAAATTTTTTTCATGAAAACAATATTTCAGTTTTAAAGTTGCCTAAAAATAATCGCAACTAACACTGAAAGTATATGTTTGTTGTAGAAAATAATGGACCAGCCGAATCTCTTAAATGTGGAATACGGCCAAAAATGTAAATGTCGATCATGCGCCATTTCCCATTTAGTTTCTTGAAAACGTCACTGGTTCACATTAGATGCGCAGTCCACAATACACGAAGTTGTTCTGTGTAAATGAACAGAGCGCATCTCTATTGTTTAAAAATCTAACTTTTGTTTAGTATTTTCTGCAAACATTATTAATTTGGATATACTGCAGTTACTTTTCATGTGCTGTGCTACTATTTCGATCACGTCTGCAGCGATTCATTAAATAGAGTAATAATAAAAGTTTAAATTTAACGCCTTTTCTTTGGCTCGAACAAAAAACTAAACAAACTCTGGTGACAATAATTTTGCACACACTTTAAGTGCAGCAAAAACACATTAAAAAGGAAATCGGGCACACACTCAAACACACACTTGTTGTCATATGAACGCAAGTATTTTCATATGTAAAACTAGTTGGTGTTGTTGGCCAAGTTTGTGGCTCTAGAGTCTGTGTGTTTCAACTGCTGCGAAACTTCGTATCAAATTAAACTGGAGTTGAAAATAATGAAACATAATTTTCAAATTTTATTTGGAATAACATACCTGAGCCATTGCTGCCGAACCACAGGGCAACCAAGTCCTCGCTGGGCGATGTATGATAATGATTTCCATACAGATATGGACTGGGATAATCTAAAAGCATGCGACGCGACGAAGGCGAGTCCACTGCAATTAAAGAAACTCTTGCTGTAGAACCTTTTATTACCCCGGATTCGGTTTTTTTTTGTCGGTTTTAGTGAGACTTACCCTGATGCTGGGCTGCATACTCAGAGGCCTTTTGCAAATTCAACCGTGGCCGCGGTTGAGGTTTGGCTATATTTGTTGCTGACGACGAAGTCGCCGATGTAGGCGCAGCTATTTGTGATTCCGCGGTGCTGGCAGAACTCGGCGTAGTTGTTACTGCAGCTGAACAGCTGGTTGGCATTAAACTATGAGGAGGGGGTGGCTGATTGCCGTTGGCAACCGAATGGTCTAAAAGCAAATGCTGTACTTGAAAAATGTCTACAAATTCTTCTAATTCTTCGGTGGGAGCGGCAGCAGTACTTCTGCTGGTCTCTGAGACCGGCGTATAGCAGCCGTGGGAGGCAGTGTTGCTGGTGGAGGATGTAGCATATGTCGGTGGTGTCGCGTGCGTGTAGTGATGAAAATATGAGGATGCTCCACTTGGCGTGGGTGTATAGAAACCAAACTGTGGTCCCGGCTGTACGCTAATGGGCGGCGGAGGTGGGGGTGGGGCCGTGAAATGTAGGGGCGAGCGACACAAGTTCAGCAGCGGCGTAGAGGGTGTGTTCAGTGAATCTGCATTTGCCGAATTACTTGTGGGCAGACTTAAGCCGTTTGTTGCCGAAGCATTTGTTTCGTCAACAGTTGCTGACGATGACGGTGTAACAGCAGTTGTGGCCGCTGTTACCGAAGGCACTGTGGTACGATGGTGATGCTCACTTTCCCGACGCATAGCTAACAACATTTTTACGTTCACACAAATTTAAAATTTTAACATTCAATTTCACTTTTTCTTTTTTGAAAAACAAATAAATTAAATGATAAAGAACGCAACAGAGAAATTAAAAACTGAAGTGGAAAATATTTATGTGTAGAAAACTTTAACTGAACTAATAAATGAAACAAAATTTTCGAAAATCAAAACTTTTGGAAACGTATTTAAACAAAAACACACTGAACTGAAGACATTGAGGACTTACATTTATTCAAGTATTTCTTTTTTTACACCTTTTTTATGCCACTAAAACTCCAAGCCACCTGTAATAAGAAAGTGAATTGCACGACTTTCGATGGGACGTTTGAAAATCAGTCTTTACGAATTTACATCATCTGAAGTAATTTTTGAACACAAATCTGCAAAGAAAATAATTGAAATTAAATTTTAAAACTTTGTGAATACAGAGAGGAAGGAGTTGTTATAAATATTATTTTTAATTAGTGATGAGTTGATCATGTTGGCACTTATTTCTGAAAGATCAGATCAGATCAGTTCAGATTTAACAAGTCCCAGCACCTCAATTTTGAATTTCTGGCATCGAGAAACTTTTTACATAAAGTGTTCGTTGCTTTTTCGGTTCGTAAGAAAAAAATGTGAGAAAACAGGCAACACTCGTTACATTTCCATTGATCTAATGTCAAATGACAACGATGTACAAATCAACTGTGACAAATATTTTAAATAAAACACAGACTCAAACATAAATTAAAGTTAAAATATCAATTGCAAATTTAATTTTTTGGAAATAATTAAGGCTGATAATAGTGATCGGCGGAATATGCGGCGGTCTTATCGCCGGCAGTTAAAGGATAAATGTTACTGTAGCCGTATGTTCAAATTTATACCCCAACCCCTCCGAATGTGTGAAGCTTTGCGGCACAACTTCCTGCAAACTTTTTCACAAATTAAAATAAATTTTTTTAAATTTGTTCTCTTGCGTCTTTTTGAAATTCCAATTATTTTGTCAATTCTTACGGCAAATTTTTCCCATAATTTGCTTGCGGACTCACTTTTTTCGCTTTCTTCCAATAATTCTTGGAAAAACAATTTTAATGAATGAAAGTTCTCACATCATCAGATACTCGGAAATGAGAAATCTCAGTTTTTGTTTTAATTTTTTCATCGTTTCAAGTGAAGATTTTCTTGATGTGAGAAATACAAAAACCAGATACAGATGACATTTTAGTTCGACAAGCGGTCGCATGGCGGAATCCCCCCTTCTCAGCCATATATGGCCACCGTCACCAAAGATTTTTGGAGCTGCGAGGGTTTGAATGGCGTCCAAGTTTGCGCATATACGATATCGATTACTTCGAAGATTGAGCTTTTACCATCAGATCTTCTTCGTGACTTCGTGAGAATGCCTTAAAGGAAAATTTTATTTTTAGGCCCTTGAATTTTGTCAATGTTGCCCAGGCGGTAACCCCCTTGAATCTTAAACCTCCATACTGACTTTAGAAAAGCGTTATGCAGCAAAAGTATACAATTCAACTTTAAATTTTGAAAAACTCGAATCATACAAATTCCAGAAATTTGAAAAATCAGATTTTTTTTAAATTTTGTTGTTGCTTCTGCGATAAATCCAATAAGTTGTAACCTCTTCGGTTTTCTCTGACAGTAATCCCGTTAATGTAGGACTATCAAGTTAGTTGATATGAAGGCCGACTTCACTATAGGGTAGGGCCCAGTATCCGAACACTGAACGAGACTTATGAAATCTTCTGCGTGCAAATTTAACTTAATTCTTAATTCTGTCAAACTTTTTCACAATCTAGGGAAGCTTCAAAGAGAAGAGCAACATGTTTTATCTTTAAGCGACTTTCTTATGACATTTACTAATCTGTAACATTCTGTATGATTGGGTTTTAGAGTCCAGTTCGTCATTGAAATTGTTGAGAGTAGATTTCTTGGGTCTTTAATTTGGTTTTAATCAAAAGTTTCAACATTTTCATCAACAAGGTTATAAAAAATGAAGTATTCTGGATTAAATAGAGTCTTGACATTTCAAAAACTGAAGTGAAATTTGAAAAAGACGAATCATACAAATTCCACCAGTACGCGAAATGTAGCGAAAGGTTGTTTTTTTTTTAAATTTAATAACTGTTTCTATAAACATTTACAAAATAGGATAATTTTAACAAATACTCTAGCGAAACTTATAGGTACTACCATGATGGCGAACGTGACGGTCATATAGTTTTAAATTGAAAAAACAAATAGAAAGAAGGCAAAAATATTTTTCGATTCATTTTCATAGGCACTTGAAAGCAGTAATAATTTAGAGTCTCAGCAAATGACAAAAAGTGTTAGTTCCAACGTGACAAATAGTATGAAATACATATGCGTAGTATTCGTGCTGTCGCCTAAAATCCAAAACCGGTTCGCAGTGCAATTAGCTGTGGAATTTTGCCCAGCAATATTAATTTAAAGTTTCTTTAGTTTCATTGAAGAATTTCGCGATTGTGTGTTTCTGTTAAAAGCTTGAATCGCAAGCCATACGTGACATAATAATTCAACTGGACAACGGTTGTTAATTAAAAAAAATCATCTTTAAAGTAGAAAAAAGATTTTATTAATTGTCTAGTTCTCAATTTGCTTAAACTTTTATTAAAGTTATCCGTATAGTAACCGGCAACGCAAATTTTGAGCCACTCTTCATTGTAAGGCCTGGGGCAATGATCGCCAGGACGTAGCCGGCGACAATGCATGACATGGGATAATAATTAAGAAATTCTTTTGTATCTGTTGGACCTTCTGCTCTAATGATTGGAGGGTATGAGTGTATTATTTATATACATACATACGTAGACGATACACACACACACACAGATTAACGCAAAACAGCAGCAGAGCCCTTGTCATGGATCCGATTCAGGGTGCTTTATGCGCCGCTGTCGCTGGGAAATCAGATGTTGCGGATGCCTGCCACCCAGCACGATGGTATCGACGTTCCCGAAATAATGACAGCCATAAATCAATGAAAATTCCCATTTCCATGATGTCTGTGTTGCACATACTTTGTTTTTCTCTTAATATGGATCGAAGAAATTTGGCCAATACAAAAACACCTGCCAATGTCAGTGGTGCGACACGTTGCGTTGGGTTAAGGCCGCCAGAAACTAAAATATTCTTCGTGAAATTTTAGTTTCTGATCTAGAAATGTTCTCTCAATTAGAAAATATTTTTCGTAAATTCAGGCGTTTGTGTGTGTGTGTGTGTGTGTGTGTGTGTGTGTGCATGGCCGCTTGTTGGGCTATAATTTAAAATTAAGCAGAGACATCACCTGTTGCTTTCACATACTCGTACGTACAAACATGTTTATGAATATTTAAATTTACCTTTTTCATTAGCCGATTTCTTTAAATATTTCGATTAAAACTGAAAACACATTTTGGGATTTTGTTGAAAATTAAAATGTTGCTTAAAGGCCGACGGAAACCGTAAAAAGTCACAGCGACGGAGAAGTTTTGTTTTGCGCGCGCGGTAAAATATTTGCACTTCTATACGAATTTTCCAAAAACATTTGGAAATATATTTATATATGTGTGTACATACGTGTGTATGTATGTACGTGTGTATAATTAAAAATATAATTTTGATATGCGTACGTGCTACGAAAACGCACATTAATTTAAACTCACTGACACAAAATACAAACAAATTTGGGAATTTCTTATTTTTGCATAATATTTTTATATATGTGTGTGTATGTGTGTATGGAAATATGTACCGTTTTTTTCGCTTAATCTATTTTTTTAATGTTTATTTAAAGTGTGCATTAGATTTGAAGAAATATGTATTAGAAATTCGTTAAGTGATTTTGTTATTTTTCTCCAACACCACGTTGCACGTTATACGAATGATTTATATATTTTATTCAGCTTGATATTTTTTTAATATTGTTTGAAATTGAGCGGATTTCGAGTATGTATTTTAATTAGTATTATTTGTTTTTTGAAATGTCAACAAGTGATTGCTTTCTTAATGTGTTGCTTTTTCGTCCGTTTAGATCGACGCGAGAGACGAGACGAGCCATTGAGCCGCCATGCCGCTACTGCTGCCATCTGACTTTTGCCGGTGAAAGAAAATCGTATCAAAACAAAACACACACTCTCACTTGCCTGCAAACATTCACACAATAAAAACTTGACTAAATATAAACGGAAAATGCGAAAAAGAAAGAAAATCGTGAAGCTTTTGTTGTTGTTGTTGTTATTGTTAGTGTTGTTGTCAACGTATCATTGTGTAGTCGGTTTTCGTAATACATATTTTCCTTCATTCATGCTCTACAGATGAAAGATGAACGGTGCGTATGAAAATTTCGCTGAAACGTTTAAAAGTTTTCAGGAAGGTACTCGTCTCTAATCGGAAGAACGATTAAATGAAAGTTGAGCGCCCAACAAACTAGTGACGTTTAATGTTCGGTAAGAAGCATTTTCGACACTCTTAACCGCAATTTGCTGGCTGCAAGTCAATTTGCCAATTTGTCTTGAAATCTGCCCAGTTTGCGTCTTTCGCCTGTGTTTGGTAATGATCTGGTCGACATGAGTGTGTCCACGCACGAGTATTTAATGAAATTCAGACTCTCTGAAAAGTTATCAGGCAAATTTTCAAACCACCTCCCTGGCAGTCGTTTATAATGACGTTAAAGCTGAAACATTCAACAATTACAACAAACTCAGACAAACCATCATTATCGGGTTCGTAAACTGTGTTGGAGGCGGAATAAAAACGTTGAAAAAAAAACCACTCCACGCGAAAAACAAGCTAAACATTTTACAAGCGTCATAAAATGCGCGCCATATCTAAAACGAATTACAGCATCTGGCAGCCAGTGGGAAAAAATTACCGTTACGTTTTGTAAATTCTCTCTCAAAACGTAAACTGCAGCAATATGAACAGGTCGCAATGCCTACAACGTGGCCGTTCCTTGTGCACTTAAAGGCTAAAATTGATGGCGCTTTTGCTTCTTTTTTACATAAATTGATAGAGATAATAGAGAAGTTTTCCCTGACACAAATGTGATAAAAGTTAGCAAATAGGTTAAGAGGGGATAAGTCCAATACGGGTATATTGTATGTAGCTTTTGCCTTAAGTTTAAAAAGCTTGGACCGTGTTTGTACATCAAATTTTGACTAATAAATGTATTTATATGGACCGAGATGTCATGCAGATGAATTCTTAAAAAAAGGTGTGTTTGTTTTTAGACTTTAATCGATGGCTTTTCGCAAAATAAAAACTTCAGATTATTTTCAGCATTTCAGCTGACGATGTGTTGTATTAAGCAAAAGCTTGGGTTCATCCCTTTAACGAATAACTGCGATTTGTACGAAGAAACTGTTTAGTTTGAAAACATCAACAGCAACAGGGTACGTATTATAAATATAAAAACTGACATTTGCCGCTTTTTATTGTTGTTTATTTGAGTCAATCAATTAACAAACGATTGTTTTCACTTAAAGAAGAGCTAAACAAAATTTCTTTGAGGGTAAGGGGAGGACACTTTTTACAGAACTTGAGTCACGGGTAAGATTCAAAAAAGGCTACTAAATTAGTCGCGCAGTGAATGCGAACGGCTGCAACGAAGTTGGAGCGGAAAAGAGTTTTACAGTGCGCCTCAATAAATCTTAAATTGCATATAAAAATAATTTACATGAATAAAGAATTTCTTTCTAATAAGATACGGTTGAGACTGTATTGGAGTGTCATGACGAGCTGAAGAGGCTTGCGCATTACAATCAAATTACTCTGATCTTGCTTCCAAGACACGAGCTGCTTGTAGTTGATAAGATGGTAGACATCGGTGTCAAAAGAGTGAATGGGTGGAGGGAGGAGGACCGCATCCCTTGGCTTTCCCTTAAAGGGCAGGTAGACAAATATTATCGTTGAATATAGGCACGCTACTAATAGTGTTGTATGTAGTCCTATAATACAGTTGGCGCTAATATTGGATAGGAAAAGCCTAAAAGCTGTGTAGGGCCCCCTCACCGGATATTATGTATGTTATAAGTACCTATACAGAGAGGACGTATCCGACCCAAGCACTTGCAGGCTCTGCAGTAAAGAGAAGTAGTCAATGCAACACTTGATTGCCAACTGCGTGGACACAGGAGTTACACACCGTTTCATGCCCAAATGAGGGGTGAGCAGTACTTGCTAATACTCTGCAGTCCAGTTGCTTCACGTATTAAACCCTCGAAGTGTTGAACAAGATGGCAGATGGCAGCGCGAAGCACTGTTTTAGACCAGACTGCCTCCATTTGTCAGTCATGACGATGGCACTTTCAATAGCGGGCGTTAGCAAATATGTCACGTCTACTAATTAACGTTTTTGGGGCAATTTTTCTTCTCCTGTTTTTGGCACCATTTTTGCTTATGCAAGAAAAATAGCAGCCCGGAAAATTGGACCCAAAAGCAAAAAAAAAATGAATGTAACCTGAAATTTTTTTATTAAAAATGTTAATTTTTCCTATTGAGAAAAGTTTTAATATTAGAAATATTTGTAACATTTTGATTTGTGATTATTTTGTGCCACAAAACAAAATTCTTGGAGATTAGAATATCTTATGCGTTGCGTAATATATTCTTCTTTTTTTTTTAGATTATTAAAGTTTTAGCTCAATCATATTTGACATGGACTCGGTTGTATCAAAAGTCATCGCTTTTAAGGAAACTATCACAAAATCACTTTGATATTATTTGCTATTGAGTGAATGTCACAGCGGTAAGAAAATGAAAAATGTAATTAAAAATGAATATTTGCACATTGAGTTTTTTGTAATGAAATTAAATGGTTACAACTTAAAATTTACGGTAACAAATGTCATGGTTTTTATTAGTTCATTACTGAATTAATTGCTCGGGTTTGGATGTGGGCCAAGTGAGTCCAAATGCATTTGCCTCATTTTTTATGTCCAATTGAAAGTGTTTCCACAGGGATGCACATTCACCGACATGAAACTATTCAAAAGAGAGTTCATTTTGCTTAATTTTTCTTCTGGCAGTTGAGGTTTAACCTTCTTAATTATTTTCGTCATTTAACAGACCAATAGGCTACTTTTTTCTTGTCCAAGTTAAAAATTTGTGAAATTGAAAATGTGTTGCTCGATTAATGGCCTGGAATCGTTGGTAGCCAGCCCGATCGATAGTATGCGGCAAGTTTTTAAAACGATAACTAACGATAGTTTTCGAAAGCTTTGCTTAAGTTCATTATTTGGCTCTATATTGCGCTGGATATAAAAGTAAAATAAATTTTTTACAAAACTGATAAGTTACATATTGGACACATATATAAACACAAAATTTTGGACATACAAATTTCGAGTTTGTTTCTCCAAATTCATTTTCCCCAAGAAAAATTCTATGATATATCTTTGAAAATAGCATCTAATATATGATTAAATATTGCTTAAAACAAATACATACATTTGTATCTAAAATAAATTCCTAAAAGTCTTAAATATATTAATTTGTTTGTCTGCTGCAAAGTAACAAAAGAACTAAGAATTAAGCCATCGATATTAATCTTATAACTAAGAAAAAAAAAATGCAAAATAAATGATTCCTATCAACAACATTCTTGTGCTCTTCAGTCGCCAAATATGTTTGATTTATGCCACAGCGTCATAACCACAACCTCTGCACCAAGAAAACAGAAGTTCTTATCATTTGGGGACTAGGCAGGATACTATTAGCTGAGCCAGCAACTTAAATGCAACATATTAAACCGTCATGCAAAAAAAAATGTATACCAAAGTTCCTTTCCAACACAAATATATTATTAAAATACTATATTCCTGTGCCCAGACAACGAACTTTAACATTCGTCGGTGACTTGAAGAAGCAACAACCCTCGTTTAGAGATTATTTATGAACTTGATTTTGCCAAATTCATGTAGGGCTCACATTATTTATTTGCGATGAAGTCTGTGAGTCTGCTCTTCCTTTGGTTTTGGTTGTTTAAGATGCCGGCGAACGACATTGTGGGACAGATCTAAATATATATATTATATTTTTGATGTGGGAATTACTGGGAACTTGCGCCAGTAGAAGGGCTCTAAGCGCATCTCAAGATCAAAAAATCTTTAATAAATTTTGTTTCTTATAATCTATGATTTTTAAGAAATTATTATGTAAAAAATTCAAGAATTTTTAATTCAAAAAAATGTAAAATATATAGAAATACGTACTCGTATTAACTTTTGAAAAACTCATCTTCAAATCAACGGTAAACATTTTAAGTTCAAAACGCTTCCAAATTGAAATTAAGTTGTACAATCGAATTTAGAATTAATAAGACGAAGATGTTCATCTTTAAATTCAAATTTAATTCAAATTCAAATGAAAATAAACCATTTCAATTTCATGTTGTTCAGTTTTTGTTTTAACTAAGAATCTTATCAATTTAGCATTGAATCCACTTTGGCCTCGGTTTGACAAAGTTTTTATATTGAATGTTATTGACTAAAAAATTTAAAATTTTAGCTGGATTTCATAGTTGTTTTTTGTTGTATGTATTAATTTACTGGTGTTTTTTTAATTAGTGCAGACAAGCAAAACATTTGCTAAATGGATGTAAATGGCATTATTTAAAATAAACTTAATTAGTAATTTTTTGTGGTGAAATGTTGCTGTTCAGTCGTGGGTGTCTTGGAAGTCGAGTGCTATTAATTTGTTGCTTCAAATATCGAGCTGCCTAGAGTAACCTACATGTACATGTTTTATCCAAATTGAAATTATTTCTGAAAAGTCTTTTGAAAATCAGACAGCATAAGAGTCGGGGCCAAAGCGTACTTGACAACAACTAATCTGATTTTCGTTTGAATCATTAGAGTGAAACGTGTAAGACTTCTTATTGTTGTTCTTTGGGATGCGGGTGTAAATCATTCTTCAATTACCAGCATTGTGGAAAAGCTTTAAATAGCTTTTAATAAGTTCACTTCTGAGCTTCCTGCTTGTGTAGGGCGGCAAAATAACAATTAAGGTTCTTCGGAATTTGCGTAGAAATTAGAGGTCAAAGTTTGCCGACTCATACCCACACACAACTTGTTGAATGTCACGCCGGAAAGCCATAAGCAACAAGCAGAACAAGAGACGAGCACAAGATGTTTTTGCAGACTTGTGTTCTAATTGATTTGTTACAAATGTTCGTTTTTTAATTAGTAATATGTTAAATTAGCATGAGTTTATCAGAATTTATTTCAAAATGTATATAAATAATTTTTAATTGACTCGAGTCAGCTCATGCGCAGACGGAGCAGGACTACTCGTATTATGAAAAACAATAAAAATAATTCGCTTAGAAAAAAGGAAGCAAAATTTATGAATGAATTTCCAAACAGCAGAACTCCTACACCTTATCTTAGATACATACATATTTATTTACGTATGTACATGTGTACAAAGAAAAGCGTTGATAAATTAAGCTGGCGATAAAGCTTTTTCAACTACTGGTACAGTAACACTGGCACCATATCACCCACATTGTGTATTATCGTTGCAAACATGATTGTGGTCACCATATACATGTTCGTAGCTAGATTTATGTGCACGAGTACTTACGAGTCTTAGAGACTTTGTTTGAAACCAACAATAGTCTCAGTGCCGCGCAATAATAAGTTGTTTGTACAGATCATGCATATTTCGTACCGGCCGTCAGATTTCACAATATTGGCTGTAAAATATGCCCTGCCAAGTGTCTCTGACTTGTGGGAACTGCTAAGTTTTGTCTTCAGACGTTGCCACAGCAAGTATAGTCAGTTTATTATAATATAACAATATTAGCCGCCTTCTGACACTCATGAGGACCCGCTAAATTGCCATTTGCTTAATAATTGCCAGACATGGTAAAATGTCAGATGTGCTTTAATTAATTATTGTCACTTAGTAATCTGACAATTTTTGCTGGTTTTCTTACAATCGTCTGAGCTGACAATTTGCCTTCTAAAGGTAACTTCTTGTTGTCAGACGTTACAGTATTGTAAGATCTGACAACCGTCTGTGCACACCCTAACCTCATTCACATTCATGTTCACACAAAAAACTTACTTACTCATCATCGCGTTCTTGCCCTAATTTTCCATCAGTTTCTTAGATATAAGAAGAAGATATTGAAGAATCATTATTCAAGTCAGAAACATACTTCGCTGAAGTTAAGAAAACAAAAAATTAAAAAGTGTGGCACACCGAACCATATTTATGCCTTGAACAGTTTTTCCTGTTTCGGCCAACAGTACTAATTGGTAGGATCACCCTATCGGCCACACATTTTCACAATCAACCATATTATTGTCGTGACCGGCAATGTATGGTTCCAATTTGTTTGGTTTCAGCTAATATATATTACAACATCGAACAAAAACTTTGCGCGTTTTTCAAGTTGTCATCTTATTGATCGCGGGACTACCAGCAATCATGTAATTTTTATTTTCTGATTATTTGAGTCAATCTTATTTGGTTATTATGAGCTATTTTATATTTTTGTAACGCAATTTTGTAATAATGTGGCGTAGATACATATATAATTATAAAATGAATTAGTATTATTAATCCAGAGACGTTCTATGTAACTTTAAACTGTACGGCAACAAATATCGTACTGGTGATCATGAAAATTGGGTGGTGACATGAATATAATTGAATATGATTGCACATGGCAGTCATATTATTGGTCATGGCGATAGTTGGTTCCGCTACGAAAATAGTATATATGAAAATAATATGGTTGCGCATGACAAAGAATGATTGGTTAGTCCAATGAAATGCATGTCACTAAGATTTACAGTTATTATGGCCACCTAAGATATTGTTGAACTAAAAGAATGTGTATATTTATTCATAAATTGTTTTGACCAACTCTGGAAAATCATAATATAGTGGTTTTCAGTGCTACTTTTTTCTAACTCTTCTCGGTCATCAGTTATTGCGTTTTAAATAAAATTGTTGTTCTTTTGCTGAATATACTCAGTAGATGCGAAATAATTTTCTATAAAAAAAACTTAACAGATTTATACAAATTTGTATATCTTTTTTTTTTGTAGAAAACTTTGTAAAAGGCTTGCACAACTTTTTTTTAGAAAATTGCAACAGATGTGGAATATCTTTTCATCAAATTTGTACAAAACTTTTTATAGAAAATTTGTACCAAATGTGTAAAAACTTGCTGTGGAAAATTTCCAAAAAATCTTTGGTCATTTTCTATAGGCAGTTTCCAAAAAAAAAAATATTAATATTATTATAAAAGCTGTGTTTGAAGTTTGTTTAGGAGCTTTAAGTGCAAAAACAAAAATAAACAATTTTAACAAATTGTGAAAATGAAGTGCGCAGTGGGCAGTGGGCAAATGCATGCAAAGCGATGGAACAAAATCAACAAAGAAATTGTGTTAAAAGCTAATTTTGTGTAGAGGTACAAAACTGTTTGTTGTTGTTATTGTACATTTTAAATTATTTTTATGTAGTCAGCAAATTAAGCTTGCAAATATTTTTGGATTGTTTCTGGGTTAATTTGCGTGAATGCCCTCTCGTTGATCGAGATATCAGTCAATTGTGCAGAAGTTCAGAAAAATTATTATTGCTATTGTCGGCAGCTAATGAAATGTCAGACACGCTATAGTTTTGTGTTTTAAGTTTTGGTGAAATGAAGGCAAAAAAGTACTTCTATGAAAAGCCAACAGATTCCTTTTTATAAAAAATGTATGTCCAGGTGGCAAGGACTGTGCTGCAGCTACAATTCCAAGTACTTCTGTAAAGGTTTTTCTATTCCGTTACCTGGTTTAGTGACAAAATATAAGCAACCAATATTTTATGGCTGGGATTGTCAAATGACAAGAATACTATTATTTGATATATTGATGACAAAATGGGCACAAATTACTGGCTACAAATAAATACTTACAAAAACATTTATTGGTAGCAAAGGACGTACATAAAAGTAAGTGCAGAAGTGAGAGAAACTTTTTTCGATGTAGAATAAAATCAATAACGATGTACTTTAGAATAACATCGGTAATGAGGAAATTAATCAAAATATAATTAGTCGGAAAAAAAGTTTAGTAAAATAACAAACTAATACTATATTTTATTTATTTATTACTTTGTGACTTGCAAACTAATATGCAAGTTATAACTGCGCAGAATGGGCGGGGTACCGAACACCATATGCCCATGATGGTATTAACAGTCTAACTTATTCGACCCGTGGCTTCATATGGGAAGTAGCAAAGTGGCCGACACGAAATTCTCCAAATGAACTGTAAAACAATGCAGTTATCCGCGGTAAATCAGCCAACCAGTGTCGGGGAGACGCAAAACTCTCGAAGGCCAACAACAAGAACGAGCCTGACCGCACTTAAAAAATAATCACGATGACGCGAAAGCTGTTCTTCATGCCAGAGCTTCTTAACGACTGATTATATTTTGAATGATGCAAATAAGTTTTTTTAATGTATTTTTTTAGTTTTATGTATTTTAATATATAATTATTTTCATAAATAATTAATAACTCAACATTTTTTTTTATTTTCTTTAATTTAAGCGAAGTAATTATAAATTGTCCCCCTGTTGTATTTACATACCTTTTAAATGTCAGACTACTTTGTGACGTCATATGACCAACATGCGCAGAACACTAAATTTGTGTATACGGGATGGCGCAATCGGTATTTCTATCTTTCTTTGTGAAACCTTGGGAGTCCCCGTGTGAAAGAATATAGATGAGGAGACCACATTAAAAGTGAAACTATATTAAAACAAGTAGTTAAAAGTAATCAAAAACCCCGTCTGAAAAATGGAGTATTGAACAAACTATGAAAAAATGTAATAATAAAAACACTTGTTTCTATGCAATAAACCTGGCCACCTGATACTGGTTTGTTCCTTGTTCGCCAGCGAAAGAACTAAGAAATTTCAAATTTCGCCGAGTATGACGAATTTCGGCCAACGCCACGATTGCAAGCGCTTTCATATACACAAACCAATGTGTTTAATTTTTGGCAACGAATATTCGCAATCAAAAAATCGTCCTTCGTCGCAGTTGGGTTCCCAGCACAAAGAGAAGGCAAATGAGGGGTTAGACGATAATAAATTTGTCGCATATAATTATTTTAAGCCCATCATTGGTGCGATAGTCTATGGCTCCAAAACACATCAATCCCTTTCCAATGAAGCAAAGAAAGGAAGACGGTAGCCTGAGTTGCCAGCGCTTCTGTTCTGGGGTTTTTACAATTTTAATTATCACAAATATTTTAAACAAATAAAAATTAAATAATTTTTTTTTTTATGTTGGCCAGCAATTCTATGAAAAGTTCATGAGTAAATTTTATTCACTTATAAAGTTATACACCATTCGATTTGGTGCAGCAATATTTAACATTCCTGTAGAAAACAACATTACAAACGTGTCCTTGTTGAAGCGCACCCAAAGGCACCCTGAGCGCCCCTTTTTTTACACCAGTGAACCCAAAAGATTTAAGTAGACTTCATACTGAGAAAGATTATTTTTCAATATGTTGTAGTTCTGAAGATAAAAGTCATTAAATTGTATTAAATTTCAAATGCGTCCTCTTCGTTGTTGTTGGTTACGAGAACTTAAAACATGTTAAGAGTGATTCCGATAGTGCGACTTATTCATAATAACAAAAAATAAGAGGCTCTTGGCACATATATTTACCGACCCTATTTTTCTATACTCTATACGAAGTGTGTTCAAAAAAAAAAGTGAATTTTCAAATTTCGTGGCCTCCGTACATTCATTTATCGCTCTCTTTTATGTGGTATCCTTGTCTCGAACATGCTCGTATGATCACCGTTTCATTTGTTTGTGAGCGGCACAAACGTTAGAGGGATTTTTCGAGTTCGGCGATTTTCTGGTGTCGAAAATTCGTATCAAATTTCGGGTACAAAAATGGAATTAAGTAAGAATAGATCCGAGACAGCAGGCTAAGGGCTACAATATGTCAAAATTAACACACACACACATTCCAATTGGAACCAATTTTTATTTCTCTCAGTGGCATTTGTAGTCGTGTCTCGAATGTATTTAGAGCATGACTCGGGAAAATGATTACAAGAAGGTCGTAATGACAAGTTCTTGAGGATGTCGGCTATCGGTTGCCTCATGGCATACAATTTTTTCGGAAATTTCGGGCGTAAAAATTGTTTTAGAATTGCTGACATATTTTTTCAAAAACTGTTGTCTCCGCCGCTATATTCAACTGATTTGACTCCAAGCGATATTTTCTTGTTCCCAAGATAGAAGGATGGAGTTTTATGGCGATTGAAACCTGACAAATTGGAATTTGATTATTAATAAATACTTTTTTGAGAAAAATGAAAATTCACCTTAATTTATGAGCAGACCTCGTATGTACTCGAATTAAGAAAATGAAAATGTAAAAAGAAAAAAATTAGAACAGCAAAAATTACGCGTTTGCATAGTTTTCAATATAAGAAATAAAACCCAAATATCCATTTTGTTACACACGAGCACATACACACACACACGCACACCTCATTAGGGATTTTAAACAGCACCCTCCTCGACATTTGATGAAACAACTGCGTACCTACAAAAATGGCACATTGTGTCCACCTTTATCCGCATCAAGCAGCTCAATTATTTTTCCGTTCAAACAATCAGCACCACTAAAGACCAATAATATGGTAACTGAAAACGCCAACGTCTCCAATGAAAAAGGCAGCGGTTTTTCGATCATCCATTCAAACCAAATTTCCAAAAAAGGTGATGAAGAGGCTTCTTTCTTTTGATTGGTGTGCATGTGAGTGTGTGCCTGAAAAAAAAGTAAGTGCTTTCAGCTATTTCCGAAGGAAACCCTAAACAATTTTTTTAAGTCGGGTATAACTCAGGAAAACAACAAAAGTCCACGTCAGATGCATTAATTCTGCAAACCACAAGATCGATTTTGGGCAAGAAAAATCTTCTGAATGATAATTTTTAACATATTTTCCAACATCTTGGCCAACGAAAGTATTTCGGCTTTTGAAAAGGGGCAATGACATGAAATAAGACATTTTCTATTTTCTAGAAGATCGTAACTGAAGACAACTGTTCATTTTTGCAGAAACCTGAAAGGGAATAAACGATATTCAATTTTCCTCTCTGATGACAACCCAAACTAAAGCAATGACGTCTTTTCCTATATGTGAAGATCTTCTTTTCAGTTTCAAATACATTTTTGTTTGACTTCTGATGAAGAGTATAAAGTTGCATGACTAGCAGCATATATGCTAATCGAGCGCGACTTTATTTGGCAGCACTTCCAGCTCTGGAAAGACCATATGTTATTGTGGACCACAAGCAAATGTTGTCTTAACCTTCGGATCGGAACAGAACGAAATTGTAGGATCCCTCTAAAAACGACATCCTTTTCGAGCACAAATACAATAACAGAAATACTAAAAACAAGTTTTCCATAAATTTCACAAGTTTGAAACAGATTATTTTGGACATCGTTCCATAATTGGGAAAATTAAGGTGGAATTAGTAAAGTTTTTGTTGCGATTTTGCATTCTTTCAATCCGTGAGGAATTGTTAAAACTTCTAATGTTTTCTGTTTCCATCTCTTTGAATTTTCCACCCCACACAAAGATGAACGAATTCCTAAATTTTCTAAATTCATAGTCATGCACTTGCGTAGTTTAGCGTTTTGCCGACGATATGCGGCATAAGATCTACAGGAAAACAATCAAATAATTTCTATCATCCATCGTGTTTCTATGGTTTTATATTCGGCTATTCAAGAAAAAAGAAACTCGCAACCTTTCTCCAAAGAGTAGCGTCCCAGTCCCAGTGTTGTCAAGAGAAACGAAAACTATAACACATGTAGATACATAATTATTTCTTCTCATTGTCGAACCATTTACGAAGAGACAGCAAAGCAACTATTGAATAAGAATTATTGAAAATTACGTTTCTATCATGTTACACTGTGCAAGAAAAGCAAACTATTTCAAAATAAAAGAAATACGCCTGGATCGTACATATTTTGGATAAGTTTAATTTCCTTTTATATAACTTTGGACCTCTGACGATCAGATGATCTAATCTTTTTGTATAATATTTCTGTAATAGGATCTGTATTTGAGTAATTATTGTGGACCAAGTGTAATGTTAGTGGTTGGGAAATGGAAATAAATCGGAAATGCAGTAGTAAAAATGCCAATGCCGAGGCAATATTTCAAATTTTTAGGCGGTTTTTTAAGGCTGGCAGAGAGATAGTTTCAGTTTAGCGTGATAGGAAAAAAGATTAACGCATTGGAAATGCCCCCAGCAGAAATAGTTGCTGTACTATGGACATTTCACTTGTGAGAGATATAAAGTTGTTTTGCTGTGCAGGGATCCGTTGAGTCTTTGCCCTGTCCCTTTATCAATTAATTAATTATGAAGCACATCAACAACATCCTTGTCCTCTCCAATTTTCGTCCTCATAAAATGAAATAAAAATTAGACTTGCACTTGCAGTTAAGTCGTACGGCAAGTTAATATATTATTTATCTGGCAAAAAAGCAAAAAGGTTAATTATGTGGTCTTGGATCTCAGCTGGTGATGTGAGGAGCAAAACTAAGGACGCGGGTTCCATTTCCATTTTTGAAAATAGATTAAAACAATATTTGCTGTAAAACATTGATATGTTTCTATTATAGAACAATTTATTTTTTTATTACTATTTTGTTATAAACGTTTCTTCTTTTTCATTCATTCAATTTGTATTATTTTTAACGGACTTTGGTTTTTTAATGTTATATTCCAAATAATATTATATATCCATAAGCTTTTCCTTCCGTAAAAATTTGGCGGATGCCTCTAAAATTCTGCAATGGCGCTGAGGCCATAAATGTAATTAACAAAATATTTTGCTGAAATAAGAGAAAACAATTTAGTATTCGAAATGCCTTTCAGATTTAAAACATTATCTAACCGGTTTTCCAAAATATTTTGTGACTAATTTTGCGCTAGAATCGCTTGAACTTTTGAGGAAAGTGTGACCATCTTGGAAATGTATTCAAAGCCGATTGAAAGAAATGCCCATTGCGACTTGTGTTGAAGAATATTTGTGCACAATTAGCAGTGAATTGCATTATATCTGGCAGATCGTTGGCGAGTAGAGGACATAAAATTGGCCATGTTGTCCAGTGTTATTGGCCAACAACCCTCAACCAAATAAACTGCCTCTTGCAGAGCCCGCAAGGGTGTCGTTTTTAATGCCAATAAATACAATAGATGCGATTACCTTTGCAAAACAAAGCAAAGATTTAAATTCTCGGTTACTACGAGCAAGAAAAAAAGTGGAAAGCAGCAGAAGCAAAAATTTTAGTTGCTCTATAGCGAGTGATTGAAGCAAAAAAAAAGAAAAAACATCCCTGATAAAACACTAATCTGGGCAGCAAATAGGATTTATTTTTGGTTTTCAAACAGTTTCGTTCAGTTTCATTTAATGTTTGAAGCAATAAGTTGGTTTGTCGGAAGAAGGATTTGCTGCAAAGAAATAGCAGAAAATGCCACTTTTAAAATTTTTTATATTTAAAATTTTTAATTGTTTTTTTTTTGGAATTTTCTATTGGCTTCTAGAAAATTCTTTGTTTAACTTAAAACTGGTGTCGGCAGTTGCAGCATATCCCAACTTAAGGCTCAAGCCTGGCCTCAATTGTCTAGATTGGGAATAGTATTTCGTGATTATTTTTGAAGAAGATATCACGGCAAGTGCGCGAAAGTTTAAAAAAGGTTTTCTATGTCATTCCTGGCTACAAAGTCGGCTTCAATTCGATGCCATAATATTATATAGTTGAATGTTAAAATATGCCAAAATACTAAAAAAAAAAGGCACAAAAAGCGTTTTTGGCAAGTGATTGGCGGAAGACATGGTCAATCATGAATCCAAAGCTACAGCAATATGAGTTGAGTGTCAGAATATTCCAAAATATAAGAAAAAAGAAAAACCAATTATGTGGAGGGCAGGCAAGCTAATAATTCGGCATGACGAGAAGCCCCAAAAAGTCTTTTTGGAAGACCACATCAAGGTTAAAAATAATATTTAAAATGTGTATGTATGCGGCGAACAACTCCGACAATCATATTTTTGCTCCATAGCACTAATTACGTTGGAAAGAGGAACTTTGTGTTCTTTTGTTGATGTTATTTTATTTTCAGAGAATACAAAAAGTTTTTTCCACATTAATTTTCTCTCATTCCACTTCCACTAATTGTATTTTCAGCTTATTTTTGTTCTTCTAAGCGAAGGTCCACTAGGGGCTTCGATATT
Organism: Epicampocera succincta; assembly: GCA_932526305.1. NCBI lineage: Eukaryota > Metazoa > Arthropoda > Insecta > Diptera > Tachinidae > Epicampocera > Epicampocera succincta. Next base: position 26,950,080 of record OW052034.1, on the reverse strand, counting down.
ATAATCCAAGTTCCGCGAATGAACATTTTAGCCGCCTAATAAGCCACGTATCCTGGACGCTAAAGCTGTTGCAGACTTGGCAGTGCCGGGAAAACCCAATTTCGCGGGCATGAGTTGCATATCTTGAACATGTACCAACGCACTGTTTATTTGCTTGCTGCGTGTTTTTATACTTGATGCTGTCGGGATTTCTGGGCACTTTTTTCTCAAATAAACTTAAGCGTTAATAGTTGCAGAAAAGCGTTTCCTTTAGTCAGACTATGACACGCCACAAAATTGAAATTTTTCAGCCAGCGGAGACCTCTGACTCAACGGACAATATGGTCGAGGTGACAGTAACGTGCTCGGACCCTTATTTACTAATCAATACCTAAAGGTTGATTAAAATACACATCTTCTTGCCCATCTTTGTATTCCTGTTTCGTGCCAGTACGAAATGACTTTGAAAACTGAAGCAGAGACCATAAAAACATCGATTGTCTACATGCACACGAGATATTATGCAGCTCAAGATGTACAGTCTCATTGGAACAGCACAACGTTTTGTTTAAGGCCAAAGACAAATTTTAATGCTAACAGGGGCAGTGAGACACGTATCCTGGAGCCAGCAAAAGATGGCTGAACACCTCTCAATTCATATTGACAACAATTTGGCCATGTTACACAACGTCGAAATACATATTCTCTGTTGTGCATGTAATGAATACCCGCTTTTTAGATGATTTCGGTTCCAAAATGCTCCTCACCAAACGCGCTTCCTACAAAAAAATCGTTTTGTTTTTGTATTTTTATTAAAATTTTTTTCCAATTCTTATATGAAATAAATTTTATGGAAAATGTCTTGCGCAATTTTAATTGCGCGCCCTCCGCAGGACTTCTTCAATAGCCGATAAATTGAATGACAAAACAAATTGCTGTAAGATTTGACTATTATTTCACTTTGCGAGTTTTAAATCTGTTAATATTGAAGCAATATTTTATGCAGAAACCTTGTTTTTGGGGTGGACGGGGGCAATTCCCATAGTTGTATAAATATCTGGTTATATGAAGAAAAGTGTGCGAAAAATTTGGTTTTTTAAGCAGCTCTAAATAAAAACTAATTGCGTTTGGTGCGGAAACCTTTTCGTAATTCCGCCAAAAAATATATATACTTTTATATAAATATTTTTTCTCTTAGCAAAAACTGCAAAAAGTTATACGCCTAATAATAAAACATGCGTTTCCTATATTTATGTTCGTGCATTTTAAGTTACAACTTTTTTTTTACTCAAAGCAATAAATTTTGACTTATTTTTTTTTTTGTAAAGTTTTTATTAATTCAAATAATTTTTGGAAGCTTCTCTGACAATCAGAGAGTTTTGCTATATAAGATATAGAAGTAAAAACATTAAAAAACTACTTAAAACAATGAACTGTGTAAACTTTTATCGAAAATAAAGAAACAAAAGCTTTTTGTGTGTCTGTTTTGTATTTCGTTTGTGACAGTTTTCGCAACTTTGCAGAAAGTACAAGTGAAAAATCAGTGCCGACATTGTGCTGAAAGCTGCCACAGGCCAAAAGCGGCAGCCCACAATGTCGACGTCGATGTGTGGCAGAAGTACTTGTTTCCAACCCAACTTATTGAAAAGCTTCCTCCGACAGTTTATAACCTTTTTTAAATCTATGGATGCCGAAATATTAAGTTTTCGGCAATGAAGAAGGATTGCTTTTGTCACGAATACTTCTTCTTATAATGTCCATATTCGATTCATCCTCCGACTACGCAGATGAGGAACACGAAGAAACATGTACAGCCCCTTTTATTAAAAGTATTCTGAACTTTTTTTTTAAACAATTTTGTAACTTACGGCGAATTAGATTACAAATGTTCTCCTTTCTTGTTTTGCATTTCGTATTTCCACATGTTGACAGGAATATAAAAAATAGTACTAAATAATATAAATTATGATCGACTGCCACGATTTTAAAAGAAAGAAAAGATCGAAAATTTTCTCTACACGAGCATGCCCTCGATTTCGAATGCGCTGATTCACTACATGATGCGTATCAGTGAACTCGTTTCCTACTAAAATTGTTTTTGTTTTCGGTATAAGTTTCCAAAGAACAGCAATTAAGATATAAGTATTTCCAAAACTTCAGACAAAAACAAACCTGCTAGAGAAAGTAAACTTTTTCCTCTCAGATATTAGACACAGAAGAAGTAGAAATGAATTCGGTTGGTGCAAGTCCGTGCTACTACATCGCTGAGTTCAAAGTTAACGAAAGTCCGTTCAGTCAAATAGTAAAATGTGCCCAAAGCCTGGTCGCTCGAAAAAAGATGCAATTAGTTGAAATCTTATAAAGTGAGACCTCGAATATCAGCAAAGGCAGCTTTCCGGATAATAGATTTTCCCGGATAATATAGTAAAAATTTGGGGTAAATATTTTTATATATAATTTATTAAATTTAACTTCTTAAGTGCCAAAATCAATATGAATTTAACTCATGTGTTTCTACGCTCTTGACTCACAATTAATCGATAGAAAAAAGGAAAAAAATTTAATCGATGTACAGAAAAACATTTTTTTATTGACGTTGCCTACTAATCCAATCTCACATTATCGAGGCCCCACTGTTTTACAACTTAACACAGTGTAAAGGAAGTATCTACGGCGGGAATCAGCACGCAGACGGATGAAATGACAATGCTTTTATCCCTCCAACTTCGCAAAGAATAAGATGGGTAGTCTTGCAATCATGAACAATTTTTATAGTCGCTGCGAAAAAACTTATTTTAATCAAAATTTATGTAAAAAGACAACAAATTGGTTGGTGTTACATCCAAAAAAATTGTACCTCTTATATTTCATGGAGAGAAATATTTCGCATAAAATTCAGTAAAATCTAAAACGGTTTGTTTCTGAATCGTTTGAAGACCCTTGGCGTACACAAGCGATTTCGCATATCCACAGAAAATAGTGTAGCGCCGTTAAATCGCACGATCTTGCAGCCCAATTCACAGCAATTCCGTAGTTAATCGAATTAATTGCTCTGATGGACGATTATCTTGAACGCGAAATGGACGTAGTGCGCGATAGGTATTTCGAACAGAAACATTATTTTCAAAATAAATTTGACCAATTTGGAAACGTTACTCGGGCGTCAGTCTATTCATGTTGAAATGCCAGACCACACTAAATATATATCACTTGACAGCTGACAGAATGGCCGCCAGTTGAAAACGTTTTGCCAACTTAGAGTTTTATAACTCTATATACGGTCGTGAAAGGGTTAATTTAGAACTTTTAGTCAACTCCAAAATATATATTGTACATATACGAATTTTGATATATTTTAGGCCTTTTCTTATGATTTTGAAATTCTATATGATTTTCAGAATTTCTTATTTTAAAAATTAAAGTACATTTTCACACTTCGCGTACATACGATTAACGCTTTTTTTTGTTGGTTCGCTCGTCTTAATTTATTCAGGAGATTTTCTGTAGCACCCATTGTTCGATTGGACCTTGGTGGCGATATCACAACCATTTACCCATGATTTGTCACCAGCTATACAGACATCCACAGCCGTTTGTCTAGCAGTGATTCGACGATTCTCCATAAAACCTTTTTTCTTCCCAACATTTCCCAAAATTTTTATCGGCCTTCCTTAAAAAGATTGCACCACGTGTAGACATTTTTCTGGCTCAGGATGCATTCACCGTTTGCCGCTATTAAGGTAGGATCCTGCTATCAGCCCAAATAGCACAATGTGTAACGGTTTTTATCGTGCTAAACTACATGGGCGTTGCATGTTGCGGTAATATTTTTCGGTTCTCGTCGACCAAATTGCAAATTTTAAATTAATGGACACTGTACGTTCACACTCTCTCTCTCTAAGCTTTTTTTGTAGGAGATCGGCACTAATCGGTAACTTTGAAGGGCGCTTCAGTTGCCGATAAAAGTCGGCGCATTTTGCAAACGTTTATTGCTCGGCATTGTGTAAAAGAGCGTTCACCTTATCGGCGCTTCAGAAAACATTTTAATCGGTCAAGGCCAGCACGATTTATGCGCTTGACTCTGGGAATTTAAAATAGGAAAATCTGTGCGTTGTGCCGATAGTGAGACCTTAGCTTTTATTTTAATTCCATTCTTACGCAGCAAAACGCCAAACACGCCAAACAGCTGCAACTTTTGTCGCCTCGCAAACAACTGAATATGGTGAACAGCTAAAACTGCGAAATAACGATAATCGGATGTATGGAGCCCATGAAATTTCCCCAATTTTTTAAACAGACCATGTCGAATTATTAGTGTTCTGAACTTCTTAAACGAATTTATAGACTATAGCCAGAGAATAGTTTAGCCTGGGGACACATCGCTGTCGTTATCCATTCTCGCGATAATTTAGTGGTCATTCAGGGTTTTACACCAACATTCATAAACATTTGATATTTATGTGTGTATGAAAATTTCGAAGTGTTGAAATGTCGTAGAACGTATTTGGTGTTTTGTAGGGCTACACATATGGCCGAAGTTTATATCGGAAATATTTAGGGCAGAAGTAGTTGCTTTTACCTTCTCTTCCCCGAAAATTCTTCAATTAAACTATAAAGTTTGAGTTTGATGAGTTGTACTAAATCATAATTGTTATTATTTATTGTATTATTATTAATTAATTGTTTTTTCTTTTGCATATATCTTCAAAATAAACAAAAAAACATAATATTAATTAGTTCTTCGAATTTGCGCTTGCGCGAGTAACTTCTGTGCAAGTTTAGACTTCGATCAGGCAATTTTAATCTTTTCCTTCTCAAACTTTCGGCGAAATTAAATCACTATTTAATTTCCTGAAGGTTGCGAATAACGCAAGCATTTTATGCTGCAAACATATTCTCTCGACCTTGTACTGGCCCGCTTCAATTCTCTTCACGAAGATCTTTCCAACTACAGAGTTATGACCGTAACAAAAAGTTGTTAAGTCGGTATTGTAAACACTACTGATTCAATCATGCAACTTTGATCCATATGGTCGCAGGATCCTCCACATTTCAGGTTTCATATAAAAAAATAAGAAAATATATACTCGTATAAGAGCACTTTAGCTAAATCTTTGCTTTTATAATTCTGATTTAATTAAGTTGTAAAAAGAAGTGTTTCATAATTGTGAAATGAAGGGGAAAAATGCTGCGATTTCGTGACGGCTGAAATTGAGAGCGCAGCTCTCGTTTTTGGCTGTCAAAAGCTCAAGACGTTCCACTGATACTCCTTTCGTTGAGTCTGGCGAACTTACTTGTCGCGAGTTGGCCTCGCCAACAATCTTGAAAATAAATCTTTACAAAAGTGAAACAGAACTTTTAAGAAGAAGTGAAATTAAAAAAACCAGGGCAAACAAACGAAACGAGTAAAATCTATTTATCAATAGGATATTGCATGTTTGACACATCTTAAGCTGCCAATATTTTAAAATGTAAATGAAAGACAATATTTTTCAATGATTTCTATCAAACGAACCAAGAACAATTCAATTCGGTCGGGCCCAGGCTGAAAATGAAAACTTTCAATTTGATCAAAACTGATGCCAACAACGAACCAACAACCAACAACCGACCCGACCGTGCGACTGGTGCGTGTTCCAAATCAAAATTCCAAAATCTTAAAATTTCAGAAGGAAACATTAATGAAATGAACATTGAAAACAATGATTCTGAAACACCGGCGGCATTTTTTATTTCGTAATTATTTTTCTTTTCATTATTGTGACCAGATCGCAATCAGCCAGCAGCACTTTTTTCAAAAGCTAAACCTGACAGTGTAAACAGTGGCAAAAACATACGAATTACACACACTGGAACTGGATTATCGGCCGCGTACAATCTTGTCTGTCTCATCTTGCTTTTCTATGCTGCTTCTGTTCAGGCCTAAATGGGCTGGAGAAAACGCGCGTGCTTTTTGCCTTTCGTAGCTACTGTCAGCTTCCCAAATAGTACGCCAGTGCACGTAATTGCTGGATTTTACTATTCGGTTCTCTGGTTTTTTCTTTCTTTTTGGTTTTTTTGCTTAATTTTGTGGCATCCTTTTTTTAATCATGTGCTTCATCTGCTTAAGCCCCATCTACAGCTGAAGCTTTACAGCTCCAGCCATTTTATCGCGCAGTGATCGTTGGTTGATTTCTGTTGGTGCAACGCGCAGCAGTGGACCAGAACGAGTTAAATTGTGAGTTTGTGCGCGCTCTTCGGTAATTAATTATGTTTAACGCTCTAAGTTTGAGATTTTTATACATTTCAGTTTTAGTTACATCGTGTTTAATCTTTCATTAACATTGTTTTAAAAGCTTGTTGACAACTCTTTTCGATTTAATTTTATTTTTCAGCTTTAGAGCTGTTTTCGAGATCAAGGATATCGTTTTATTTAATTACAATTTACATACATTTTCATTAAAAAAAGAAGTTGATGGGTTTTGTCGTCACAGCGATATTGACTGTCCAACAAATAAGAAGAGATTATTGGTTAAACAAGAACTTTAATCAGTGATGGCGAAACATTGAAATAAAATCAGAATTTAAACAAAAAAATTGCTCGCAAAAAGACTTTATCCGATTGTCAAATAAAATGCTAATTATTAAAGTGAAAGATGAGTAATTTTTATAAGAAAGGGAATTTGAAGTTGCACGATTAGAATACAATATGGCAGTTCTCATAGGTGATTTTTTATTAAGAAAAAAATTATAGAACGGATAAACACTTCTGGGGAAGGCTGCTGTTGTTCTTGTAAAAGCTGACTTGAAAGCGGCGGAACAAAAGTGTTGACTACATTATTTTGCTCCTTTTGTTAAAAAAAATGGTGGATATGACTTCTTACACGTTCCGAACCGATATATATATATATACGTGTTTAGTTTTAAATCTAGTACATAATTAAATATATATGTATGTATATTTTGAAATAAACTAAATGAACTAATATATTAACTTTTAATTTTAAAACTGCATTTAAAAGTTACATACGATTGAAAAGTTGATTGATCTGATGCCACAAGTACAATTTTTTGATTTTTACTATATTAAAAATCTCATTCTTTGTTGTTATTGTATCTTTTTATCTATCTGACATACAATTTTGAATATCATGTGTTTAAAAAGTGATTGGAAAGCACAAAAAAAATGTTTTGTACACAAAACGATTTTAAAACATTCATTGGGACCACGACCTCTCCCCAATCACTGAGATAATTTTACAGCTTTTATTTATTTAAATAAATCATTCAATAAATTATTTCTAATTCTTGCTGTAGAATTGTTTGTTTTGTTAAAAAGAAACGCTTGGAAATAAAAAAAATTCTAGACTTGTTTCCTTTTGTTGTTGTACTCTTCTTTATACTGTGATCTTTTAACTACTTATTTTGCTTTAATGATTGTGTAAAAGACTGTTAAAAAAGTAGTTAAACAAATCAGCCATTTGCTTGGGCTTTCGGAAAAATGGCGCCTGTGATCTGAAATTGGTGGTTTTTTGGAACATGCATGAGCATGTCCGATATGACGTGAAAATAATAAAGCGTTAAGAATGAAATACTTTATTGCAGGTTGGTGGCCAAGAGGTGAAATAATGTTAAGACAAGGTAAAAGAAGTGGAATGTGTTTTAAGGTTTCTAAGGGCTGGTTGAACGCAGTATGATTTGGATAGCAGGACAAATCACTACCAGCTGTCGCCGGAATGCCACGTTTGTGGAATTTAAGATGATGAGGTGGTTTTTGGTGCCAAGTGACGTTAAGGTTTCTTGTTTGTTGTGCGGCATACTCGTAGGCAGGGTTGGGACTCAAATAAGAGGTGTTTGCCGGCGTGCTTGAACCAGTTGATATCACCTCTGGTCACTGTTGTTTTTGAATATTGAATTAAAAAGTCGAATATTGTACTCTTTTTACACCTACAGAAACTGGCAAGTCTAGTTCCATGTTTCTGTTTTTTAGAATTAGACGCAGAAAATATTCATTCAAAAAATGAACTCTCTCAACACGAAAGACCGGTTTTTAAAATCTTTTTCCTGTTCGAAATAATTGGCTTCGAGTTAGATCTGGATAAGTTTGTTTCTTCGAAATTTGAAATTTTGTGAAATTTATGAAACGATTGTCAAATTTATTTTTGTATACGAAGCGGATGTCGTTTGAAAAATTGATTGTAACAAAAGTCTAAATGCCTAAAATGAGAGAAAATCGAGCGGCCAAAGTGATTTTTCAGACTATTCACTCACAACTACTGAGTGTCGGAACTTGCAGAAAAGCTTAGAAACGTTTTCATATTCTTATTTTTTAAACCAATTAAGGTCATACAATTCAAAAACACAAAATATATTGCTGTGTTTTGTGTGTATTCCAGCTGTCTACATGGCGCCATCAAAAGAGGACCAACCATTTTCTTTCCATGCTCAAAGTCTTTTTAAAGCCAGTTGAATATGAAGTTGAAAGCTTTAAAACACTTTTGAAAGGATTTCAGATCTAGTGAAGAGTATTGGGGCAGCAAATTATTTATTTTATATCGATTGAAATTTGCCTGAAACTTTTAATATATATAATTGCACATATGTATGTATTTTAAACGTATCGCTGCTGTAAAACATGAGTATGTAAATTGAAACTAATGCACTAACCTTATTTGGACACACTTCTTGGTTATCGAGCCCAGAAAACTAGTTGGCTTGAACTATTTAGGCCAGCGATGACACAACATTGTCAAAAAACGACATTTTTATTGAACACAAATGCGCTTCATACTTAATTTAATACGAACAGCGCTTGATTTATTTTTCTTTTTTGTTTAATAGCTGCCAATGTTTTTTCTTTTAATTATTTTGTATCGTTGCAACTACACTTTTTAATATTTAATTTGTTTATTGTTTATCAAACACTCGTCATTTTCGTTTGTTATTGAGTCTGCAGTTTCCTTTTTTATTCTTCCACTTAGAGACTTGATGCATTCCTTTAATTGAGGATATAGTATGTAATTTATAGCCGAAAATATATATTCCATTAGATGTATTCGCAACCGGTTATTTTCAATTATTCATTCACTTTGGCCCGTCAACACTATTGCCGTCTCTTTCTTGGCTCTTCTCACACTAACTGTTAGTTCGTTGATTGCGTTTTGCTCTTTTTGCTAATTCACTGGAAATGTTTTCACCGATCTTGAATTGTAATTTTCGACAAGGAACCGGTAGTTGAAACAAATTCTTTTCGCCCGTCAATATGGAATTTCAAAAATTTCACTAGAAAACCGGCATTTCTTTTTGCTATCTCTTTGCGGCGTTCTTTCATAAATATGTTCTTTTTTTTTTTGGTTTTTTTGTTAGCAAACAATTCTTAACGTGGCAAAGTTTCACGAGTTACTCATTGTATGAGTTTTAACAAACGCTTGAGCCTCATTCACATTTTCTTTTTTGTCGAATCGTGTGCTTTTTCGCTTCAATGTTCATTTCGTTTTAGTGATCGAGTATGCGATTTAGTATGATGTTTTTTTTCTCTCCTTATTTCTAAACTGATCGTAGGTAGATCATCGCCTAAGTTACCACGTTTTCTTTTTTGTTGCTGTATTTGTCTTTTTCAGATTTTGATTTTTAGTATTTTTTTTAGCGTGTGTGGTTGTTTGCGTTGTTGTCTGTCGCTCTGTTTGCTGTCATTTTTGGTCATACGTTTTAACTTTGAGGCATAACTGATGATATAGTTGTTGTTGTTGTTGTCATTGTTGGTATATTTTGTGTAGGCTAAATGTTAGCTTGGGATTGTGCTCTTGGGAACTCTCTTCTTGGCTTGGCTGACGCTTCAACATCACCGCACAGCACTGTCTCTACTTTTGGGCCAAAATGTTCTATTTTTTCTGTTTTTTTTTTCGGAAAAATATCTACACAATTTAATCTTAACCAATCCAATATGGTTCTAACGAATCTTTTATTATTCCACTGACAAAATGTACCACCACTCGTGCACTTCTGTACAACACAGTTTTCACGCCATCATTTTTGTCGTCATTCGAGCGAATAATTCCACTCATTCTTGTTGGTAGAAAACAAAAATCTCTGATACTTCCACTTTTTCTTTATCTAGGGGCGTCTAGTGTTGCAGTGTTGTTGTTATTGTTGTTTTTGTTAAATCAGCCCCCGTATTATATTTTGCTTTTGTTTCTGAGTTATTACAGTTTTTATTGGATAATGCCTCGTGCCGTAGGTTTGTGTTGTAAGTTTGTGTAGGCTGTTTGGCTTTTCATTAACCGCACAGTGTTCTTGCTTTTGCCAAAAGTTGATATTATATTCAGCAATGAAATGCGCAAAAACTTAAGCCGTGGACGTTCTAGGCTGTACTGACCACATACTATTTGTCCTTTTGCCCTGCATTAATTGGAAGATATCGATATATTATCGATGGTTTTGAATCATTCTTATATTTTGATGGCAGCTCTGATTTCTTTAAGTCTTTGTGATAAAATGTGATGTACGCGGTTCGCTCAAAAAATCAGGTGATCTTTAATGTTTTTCAAGAAATATTTATTTATTCATCAATTTCCAGGCACCAGCGTCTTTTCCCATCCTGCAGTTGTGATATGCACTTTTTATTATGTCAGTGATTCAGTTTCTATCTCGTCAGCAAGGAAGAGAAAAAGGCAGCTGGGGGGCCAAATATGGTGAACACGTTGGCTGGAGCATGATTACAGTGCCGCTTTTGAGCAGAAAGCTCATTTCTTCAAACTTCACTGCCACACGATTCATGTGTTCAGCTGCTTCCAGAGTTGTCAGATTAGGGAATCTATTGCCAATTCAAAGATTTTGTTTTTGAAATGGGAATTGGTGAACTTTTGCTTTTGGGTACTTTAGGAGCTTTTTATGCGGTATTTCATTTCGCGCTATAATTATAGATGTGTTTATTTGTGGAATTATTTCCGTTTCAATATATCCCCATTGTAACTGTCATGGACGAATTTTTCGTCTTTAACATTTCCCATCTATAGAGAGAAATGATTTATTTAATGTTATAGAACAACAGTGAAATATTTGCGTATCAATTAGCAACGAATCAATAAAAAACAAAAATTGGAATCACAAGCCCGAATGAGTTGTTCGAATGTCTGTTGCGAATTAATCTTCATATTACAAATAATGGAAATTGTTGTGGCATTTTTGATCCATCTCCAGAAATGGTGGAAGAGTTTTACTTCGAAAAGCAATTTCGTAAATTATTGTTAAGCTAGATTTTTTGTGGATAGTGTGAATAGCCTTTAGAGAACTTGGACGATTCAAAAGAAGCCTGTAAATAATATTTAAAGAGTATCCGTAACTAAAAATAAGCAAAACTAACTGGGATTTAGTGACTACTCCAAACACAAGCGTCTCACAGTTTTAAGATATTGCAACCATTAACATTTTCTTTGCTTAGAAGGCATCATTCCGACTTTAGCCATTGTCAGCATTTTAGGAGCTTGAAAACGAATACATATTTTCGGCGCCTGGGGCAAGTTGTTCTCACTCTTTTTAGCAGAGTTTTGCCAGCAAAACTTAAAGTCTTCGTCTGTAACAGTTTGCTTCTCCTCGCCCTGCCTTCGATTAATAGATACATATAACAAATTTCTATTGATAAAAGCGACTTAATGACAACACCCCCACCCCTCCTCCCAAAAAAAATTGTGTTCAAAAACTACCACATGGAAAGGAAGTTTGGACTTTTTGGATTTGAGACGCCCAGGTAAAAATTCACTGCGAAAACTTTTCGCGGTCTGATGAAAATCAATCATTTCGAAATATATCGAGTTCAGAACGAGTGATGGAAAGCGATTAATTTGGAAAATATTTTAATATGTGAACAATTCTTTGATGATTGCCTTTTGAGAAGCACCCTATTAGGGAAAGTACAATCCAAAGCGATTTTAGATGAAACTGAAAGCCCAGTTGATTATTTTAGGTTAAATTCTGTGGCGTTTTATCACAACAGCTTAAGCCGAAAAAACTGCATCTAATTTTATTAGTTTGAGGAAATTTCACATGTTTTGTTCGGCAAATTCCTTTTCGCATTATTGATGATTTTGTTTGATAAAATTTATTTTTAAATGCAGGTTTTCAATGAAATAAGTGTCTGGTAAAAATGTATTTCCACCTTATCCTGACTTAATAAAAGTGGCAAATTATGAGTTTTAATTATTTTGTAATTTGTAAGAAGACTGTTAAATTTTTTATTAATATTTTTTATTTACAGTGGCTCTATCGCATAATATATTTTTTGATCCCTAAATTAAAAAATACATACATATGTATAATTTTTTGTTTGTTTACAGGCTTTATTGATACTTCCCTTCCTATTTATCTGCTATTAAGCAAATAAAGGAAGTATTTTCAACTTATCGCCTTAATCTAATGCCAGCAGAGGAACAAAAATAACTCAAATTCCTGCGCTCACCGAATAATCGGACGGAACAAACCAACTATATGAAAATATGATTAGTGTTTAATTGACTGTTTCAAGCAAATTGTTCAGTCTTATTCATAAATTATTCATACATACTCGTATGTATGTGTGTAATTTGCACTTAAAGTCCCAACGGAAAGCCATCAAAATCAGGTTATTAATAACAAAAGGACATTATGAAGGTGAGATTGTGAGAGAAATTGCGGCAGGAATTCAAACCAGTTGTTCTTAAATGTCATGGAAACATTGTGGCGGAGAAAATGTTTGATTGAATCCTGTCCGACGATACGAGGTGATTAACGCTTAATTTGTTGCCTCCTCGACAAGCGCACGGATGACACTGACCGAAAAGCGGAACAAAATTTTTGTAATTTAGAGTGAAAATCGTCGTCTGCGAAGTATGATCTAAAAGCCCATCTACAGTACAAAAAAAAAAAAGTACAAGCAAATTATAATCTTAAATTATCTTAACGGGTCTCTGTAGCCATAAAAATGTCTGGTTTTTAAGAAATGTTGATTTTCAACTTTTGTTGTCTTATACTTAAAATAGAAAATTTTTTATGTGAAGAAAAGAACCATTTTGACGATTTAGTCAGTGCATTATCTGGCAACTATGGGCCAAGATGAACATATATATTAAACATGGAAACAATATTTCATTCGAAGCACTCAAGCTCCTAAACAAACAGATCTATCAATTCAATAGCAGAGTTCCTGTTAAGATCCTGATAACCGGTGGGAGGAATGATGGATGGATTCTTAGCTTTAGATTATAGCAAATTCAGGCTTCTTTGCTACTTTTCCTAAAAAAAAGGTCAATAAATAAGAAATGCATAAAAAATTTATATTTAAAGCAACAGCCAAATATGTTTGTATGTTGGGCTCTTTGTAATTTTTGTTTTTTGGCACAATTTGTCCTCCAGCCTGAGATCTTTACTTTACGTGTGTAAGCGTTTTTGTTTTCTCACTGCCTAAAATATTTTCAGTAAAGTCTACTGTGCAACATTTCGAAGTCATGTGGGCGACTTTTCACGAATCTCTAAAATCTGCACTTCTTTCTTCCATCTTGCACATCAACTGCCACTTTCAATGTTTGGACGAGTAGCAGTTATTTTACCGAGACTTCGTATTCGTGAACGTGTCCCACGCGTTCTCAATTTTACGAGAATTTTCATTTCAGCTAATTTTTTTATCATCACAAAAAAGTTCTTATTATGGCGGCTTCATTTTCCGTGTTTCTCCTGCTCTAGTTTTTATGTCGCAAAAATAGTCACGCACTTAATCTGCTGGCGAACAAATCAGAAAACAGCCAAATGTTTTAAGAAGCCATATTATTAGCAATCTAACGCCATTTTGGTAACCAAATGCCTCTCAATTGGGCGAATATACAAAGGAAGCTTTGCCCATATGTTGTGTATGTAAAAAGGTATGTGTGTACGAATGTGGTCTTAATTATATATGTTTTTTATGCGATGCAATGCATTCAATTTCACGCCAAAATTATTGCAAATGTCTTGGGAAGAATGCCATGCTTTAGACGTCAAACGAGTTCAGGATTGATTCGCTATTCCCTGTTTCATAATTAATTGAATAACTTTCAATTCAAAATTTTAAGTACCATCCATTTAAATACCAACCAACCATCCATTTTGCTGCTGAAAACATCATTTGCTTTATTCATAAAAAATATATCTAAATAGTTTTATTAAATTCTTATTTGACAAATGTTTATGGCACCGAAATTTGTCGAATAAGTGTTTTCTAAAACTGAATAAAACCGTTTCCAGGATTGAGATTTTGAGTTAAAATATAAATAACAGTCGCAGCCAAGAAATCATCAAAATTTAAAAAAAAATGCAAACTTGAATTAGATCACGACCAGAGCCCTAATACCCGCCTACGATATTGAGTGGACTTGCGTGTTGAATAGCATTTCGTAAGAAAATTACACAAACTTGTGCTAAACAGTATTTGAGTAAAATTACACTGCGAAAATAATATATCGTCGGCTTAAGATGCAAACCGGCCAAGTTCCTTTCCCCACATTTTACAGGAGAGACAAAAGACTTTGTATATTTCATATTTGCAGCTTGAGAGCAACAACGAAAAATGTACTTGATTTACACTCTTCAAGACTCAAATTTAAGAAAAACCACATGAAAGCAGGTTTGTTTATTGATCCGACGATATCCGCCGATAGATGATCGCAATAGATTATTTAAACTCATCAATCTTTCGAGGACGAAATTAGGGTCCTACATGTCCGAAACCAAATTGTTAATCTTTAGATTTTAAACAATTAAGTACCAAATTGTTATATAAATCTCTGTAAGAACTGCGTTTAGTAAAGCTAAATATATAGCACGAATGTCAACAAAAACAAAATATTAAAAACGACGGAAATATTAACGGCTACGACGGTTATCGAAGTTTATTAATATTAAATTTATTATAAAAAACATAACGAACAACAAGTTTATTTAAAAAAAAAATAATTGTTAACTTTATTAATGGTAAAAAAGCAGAAAAGAAAAAAATTGTGTGGAATAAGGCCAGTTCTTGGCCATATGGGCCAACAAAATGGATGGGCTCTGTGGGCTTGAATTTGGCCAGCAGGGATGCTGTTGCAGCCCACGGTGCGTTCAAGTGAAGTTGCACAACTTCACACAAAGATGCAGGTAAAATTAAAAAAATATGTACGTTCCGTTGTTGTTGTTCGGCCACTGTGAAAAAGTTAAGATTTTTACAATAATGGAATAAGACATTAATTATTCATGGTTCGTATCCAAAACATGGTCGAAAGAATATATTTGGCTAAAAAAGTGAAAGCAAACAGTCTATTTCCTATTGAAGCAAAATGCCGAACACGAATAATCTGCAGTTCTCTCCAGCTTTTCTAACAGGTTGTCAAAATATATAGTCAGAACAACATCAGTCCTCTCTGCAAAAAAGCAAAGAAAAAAATACACTAATACCTTTTAATAGTGGTAACTGGACCAACTCAGCCATTTGCCACGCAACCAGTGTTGATTTCTGATTCTTCATTCTCACTCTCTTCCAATCTCAGACGGCGCCTTATATATTATTTTTAGTGAAAATAAGTGATCGCCAAATGAAGATGAAAGAAATGTGTACATTTTAAATGTATCTATAATCTTTACTTTTACATCAATTACAAAAAAGCAAACAGCACAATAAGCCGAATTCAAAGCATCTACAAATATGATTTATTCCGTTAATTAAAATTAATGTTCCAACCGTTTAAGCTCCCACACAAGCCCAGGACTATTTCCTTGTTTCATGGTGGGTTTAAAATTTTTGTGGTTATACAAATACAATATATATTTCTTCTCATCTCCAAAACTAACATCATCCCACCAAATTTTTGGCTTATGAAGGTACTCCCTGGCAAAACTTAAACGGACTCTTCGGTTGCGTGAACGGGTTGCGGCGCGCTGTCCCGACAATGGAATTATACAAGTTCTGATGTCGTTTTGGAATCCGTAACTGAGTAAAAAGCAGCAGATTAGATATACGACGATAAAGCAACACGTACCACCACCGTCCACCACCGCCAATTGATAAACTTTTCAATATTAAATATTTTGTCAAACGCTTTATTTCCCAAGTTTAACAGCTTTTTATTGTGCTTAATCATTTTTGTATCACCAAAAAAGATAGAATAAAAAACGGAAGAAGGAATCATTCGTAATCGCTTTCAGATAGCAAATTCAAAAGCAACGAATCATAATAGAAAGCGAGAACTTAAGTCCAGTAACAAACAATACCTTCCTCAATTGATTAATTCCGTTTCTCTACTTTTAAATTACTTTCAGTAGATATTCTGTTCTGTTCGTGTTTACACACGTGCATTCTCATGTAGCCATCTACTGTCGCGCTGAAACTGTTTAGATATCGGCCAAATGTGTGTATTTCAATTTTGAGTTGTTCTAATTCTGCTGCATCCGCTACATCTATTAGAGATGAAATAATTTGGTCAGATTACAAGATTGGGACCGTACGTACGAGTCAGAAATGCGATTTAAAACCAGTAGAGGCAGCCATTAAGTTCGAAGGTATAAATTAAATCGTAATCCTCTTGATAAGCTGCAGTAAGAATAAAGGTCAGTTCTTGAATTCCGATTCCGAAGAACGGCCAGCTCTTCAACGTCACCACTGTTAAAGCGAACCTGGTGGTGGGTGACTGGTTCATTTGCAGGTAATTATGATTTTCCGACAACCAGTAATAGATCTTTTTTTAACAAATAATACAGTTATCAGCTGATCTCAACGTAAATAATTCTCCTGGGCCCTATTCCATATAGTACAAGTCCCAAAGTGAAATTCGTCACTAACTTGCCGATTGGGTAAAGTTGGCAGCAAGAAAGTAAGAAATCATTATAGTTTTCGAAGGAAATAGCTGAAGCTTAAAATATGTCTTCAGACAAGTGAAGACCATTTGTTCCCATTTAACTTCGAATATCAATTCAATTAGTAAAACAAAAATAAAAACAAAAAATTTGATTTGTCTGTCAAGGAGAAAATCACAACCGCAAGAATTTCGAGGGTTGTCATACTAACCCAGTTATTTGACATCAACATACAATAGACAGGAAACAATTAACTTACAGAGTCTGCATCATATATATAAATTATATATTATAAAACACGACTCAAAAGGAAACTTCTTACTGCCACCAGCTATTAAATACCTAAAAGCATCAGCAGACTGCAAATTGCCTACTCACAAGAAATTAGGAAAAAAGGTGGTGGGATCGAGTACGAGTACGTACCAAAAAAAAAGGTTTTTGATGTATCAAATGTGATCTGAAGGCATAACGAAGCTGCAACCATCGTATCAATCTTTGCTGGCAACTTCCTTAGACTCAAGTTAAGCGTTACGACAGAAATAATGGGAAATACATCAACGTTGCCCGGCCATACATTGTTGGAGGGTACAATCGTCACATATGAGGAATGAATGTGATTGACAGTATAATGAAGAGCTATAAAAAAATCCAAATAAACAACAAAAAATGGCAGCTGCGAATGTTTTACCATTTATTAGATCAGACAAAATGGCAAATTCTTGGCTGCAATATCACAGAGTAGGAGAAACAGAATACATCACTGATCACCAAATGTCCTCTGGGAATTTTCGCCTTGACTAAAACTCTCAGCTCAGTTTAAAAATGTGAAGTCTAAAAGTCCCTCGAGAATGAAATTCAGGTAAAAAAACATAAAGGCCCACCACAATATGGTCCCCCAAAAGCTGTGCGACAAGATCAAATAGGACATTGGCCCATTAGAGTGAAATGCACTGGTGTTTCACAAACTCTTTGGGAAAAATGAGGTATAAAATTGTGCTACAATAAGCAAAATACAAAATCGCTTTAAATCGTTTCAATGTTCTCAATGTTCTCAATGTTACAGTGTGTCACAATTCTTAAAAACTTAATTTAATGAATAACAATCACTCTTTTTAATTTTTTGACAAAAACATTTTATATTAAGATTTCGGAAACTTTTGAGCCCTTGGGTTATAAAATGGTTAAGGTTTTTTAATTGGACTTTATGTGCAAGAAGTCTAATAATGCGAGGGTCTGACATCTAACGCTCCATTACATTTCATTTTCACACCATCACAGGTCAAATTCAATGATGCAGAAATAAACGGCTTTATGAAAACACGATCAACGGCGCCTGAGTGGCAGCAGGCGTATCAGGGTTCGATAATGCAGTGGTTGTCACGTTTTCGACAATATTAAGGTGTGGTGAATATGGTGACCACTGCATGGCGCTGATATTTTGTGCCTGAATCCAAAATTTCACTACTCCAGCGGTGTGTATGAGAGCGTTGCATGTTGGTAAGTCCAGGATATCGGCCAACACAGTTCATTAAAATGTGAAAATGCAGATTCCAAAATATATTTATACGATTCCGCTGTCATTTTAGCACTTTGAAAAACGATTTCGAACACCTCGTACTAAGACACGCCATCCCAAACCATTAGTCCACCTTCGCGGCAATTATGTTTTGCCAGCAATCATGGTTCTTTCCTTACATCATGGGAAGTACTAATTGTAACCGTCAGGGACACCTAAATTATTTTTTTTTAAATCAGAAAATACTAGGGTTCTCCACTCGCTATCCCACACTTTTAGGCACGTCCAAACTCTAAACTCTTTTCGTTGCGTTAATTGTTTAATTGTGCCTTTTTTACAGCTTTTTTCTTTGCTAGCGCGTACATGTTTCGATAACCCGCCAAACCGTTGTCAAGTTTGCTTTCACACCAATTTGAGAGCTTTTCTTGCTCACAGAAGCCGCTGAATTGGAAGCTTTTCTTATTAAAAAACGCCATTTCCGCAGCTCCACAGCTGCCTTTATTGTGTAGAAAATTATTGAACACAATTTTGCTCCTACCAATTTTTGTTGACAATAACGGTTTTCTACCCATTATTTCTTTAAAAAAACCTTAAGTAGACCTCGAAAAAGTTTTGCTACATTTCATTATAATGAAGCATTTCAAAACTGCCGTTTCTTCAGTATTAATTAATAAATGTATGTACATATCGACGGCGTTTATCCAAAATGGTTTATCTGCAGATTTTGTAAAAATGAGTTTTTGATGCCAAACTATTCCCTGTGCTGAACTTTTCCTATGGTATGAATTTCCGATCAAATTGTTGATTTATTTGCGACTTATTCACATTTTTTTTTTTGGTTTATCTACACACACACTTTTTTTTTTGAAGGCAAAATGGTTTATCTGAAATGTATTTGCGAGATTTTCATAGCAGTTGTTCTCGTATATTAAAAATCGATAATTGGGATTGAAATCTCTTTCATATTTACCAAATGGTAGTGTAAAATACAAGGTCAGTTTTAATAATGAGTACAAAGATCTTCCAATACGAATGAAAAAATACCCAGGTTTTATAGAACCACAATCACTACATCTAGAATATCTTCCAATATCCACCAGTAAATGGAAACATCTACAGGAATTGAAAGCTGTGATACTAATTGAATATCATTCTTTCTATGATAATCTCTATTCAAAATATATGTAATTTATTTAATAAAAAATAATAAAACATTAACCATACAGATAATTGTTTGGACCTGAAGTATCTTCTTCTATTTTTCTTAATCCTAAAATTATTTAAAAGTGAAAAACAACAGCATTTAAACTTAAAATTTTTCTTAACAGTTTTTTTCATTTTAATATTTACATCGAAAATTGTCTAAGACAAAATGGTTTATTTACCGTAAAAATGCGAATAAGGGCTTTTTTTATAATTTATATTTTAGGGAATTAGTAGAAGCCTATCAATCATATTGTAGAAGATCGATTTGCTAAATAGTCACTAGTTTGGGAATTAAACAGTGTTTGGCTTCTCCTGAACAATCAGGATGTCGCAGATAAACCATTTGTGATAAATGCCGTCGATATGTAACAATATAACGGTTTTCTCAAAAATGTTTCATTCTCTTTTTATTGTTTGTAAACGTATGACCCAGTAGTGGCCTTCTTCTAATGAAAACCAGTGTAAATATCTGTATATCGGTTAAAGTAATTGCTATACAGTAGAAAGGGAAATTAAATAACACGAAATTATTTAAAATTTTTGGTATTTCATGAAATGAGGAAAAACATTGTAGTTATTAACGAGGGAATTTGCAGTTTCTAAAATATAACGCAGAATAACTCTTGCCAATCGCTGTTTCTTTGGGCTCAAGAGGCAATTGAGTATTAAGGCGCTCTCTCGAAACACCAAGTTAACACTATATACTACTTTGATCATTACTGTCCTTCTCTATGGCGCGGAAGCATGGACAGTATCAAAGGCGGATGAGGAAGTCCTTAGTATTTTCGAGAGAACAGTCCTGCGTTCAATCTTCGGTCCTGTTTGCGTTGAAGGTTTCTGGAGAAGAAGATTCAATCACGAACTGTACGGGTTGTACAGCGACATGAGCCTAACCAGGCGTCTACGGATCCAACGGCTAAGGTGATTGGACCATGTAGAGCGCATGGAGAATACTGCTCCGACCCGTAGAATCTTCGATTCCGAACCTGTGGGACAACGCATTAGAGGACGCCTACGGAACCGATGGCACACACAAGTGGAGAGGGACCTCAGCCAACTTGGTGTGCAAAATTGGAGGATGCTGGCTAAAGACCGTGCCAGCTGGAAAAGCTTGTTGGTTGAGGCCCAGGTTCACCCCGGACTGTAGCGCTAAAAGAAGAAGAAGAAAATATAACCCTGGTCATATACAATATTTTAGCAAAAATACATTTTAAATGTTGAAGTACGATGGGGTGTGAAATTGTTTTCTGTTAATTTGTGATTTAACTAGACATCCTGCTTTCACACTATCACACTTGCACGTACTATTTGAGTTTTTGACAACTCTGAATTGAAAGTATTATGGTCTGAACTGGCCCCAAGGGCCAAGGAGATGATCAAATAAAGCATTTGCATATGTTTTGGACACGTACAAATATATTAAATTCTTCTTAGCGTTCGTCTCTAAACATGACATCACGCAATCACTGACTAATTGCTATTGGCGTCTTGTGCCATTTTGCACTATATGCTTCCGCCTTTACGTTCAAGCCTACAGCTGGTAAAGAATCGCAGTGCATCGCGCCAAATTCAAACCAAATTACATTTCTGTTTTGTTACTCACAATTGCAGGCGATCAAATAATAGATCTTGATTTTCATGTGTCAACCCCGACCGGGCATTACAGTAGCCGAAAAAAACCCGTTTACGCGCTCGCAGCTAGAACATTGACCTGCCTGTTTGTACATCTCCATGGCACCTCACAATTTGTAGCGTTTGCCAGGTGCGTTCAGGTGCTGAAGCGAACCTCCCACATACTGTTATAATCCTTTATTAAGGTAAAATACTTTTGTCTCTTTTTGTGTGCGTTTTGTTTGCTTTTCTTGACGATTTATGTTCTAAAAATGGAATGATTTATGATTTTACAAAAATAGAAACATCAAAATAAGCAAAACAACAGATACAAAATAATATACAGATAATCTTCAGAAGGATTTGTTTTTGATTCACATTTTTAACTGCATTGGAAGCAAATGTTCTTTGTATCTTATTTAATTTTCAAACGTATTACAGACTTAGAAATTAAATAAAAAATCACAGATAAAGGAGGTTTATGAAAAATCAATTTTGCTAAGAAAAACTTCAATTAAAAATGGTAAAATACTTGCCAAAACAACCATAAAGACAAAAAGTGGTCTTGAAATTTTAGAAAGCATTAAGAACGTACACTGAACGAAAAAAAGCTTGTGGCCAAGTTGGCATTCTGCGTTGTTGCGTTTTTCCACCCTGGTGTAGAAATTGGTCACGCTTTGCTGTAAAACTTTAGTCTTTTACAACTCCGGCCCCAACGGGTTAAGAAACGTGTTCAACTGGACAGCGCTTTGTTGTCAGTTCGTACTTTCTTCTTATTGTCGGCTTTTTTCATTGGTTTGTACGTACCGAAAGTTAAAAGTCGCCTTAATAGGGAAAATAGTGGAAAAATTAATAACATCGAAAAAGAAAAATTTGCTGGAATTACAAGAAGTCAATGATAATCTCGGGGTGCTGAGCGATACATGGATTTCAGTTTATTATGAGTGAGAACGACTTTTAACTTGAAAAGTTCTTGAAAAACAAAAATAATGAAAATAAAATAAATTAAATAAAAATAAATAATACAGAATCGGTTTTTAAGCATTTAAAAAGCAGGCAAATCACAGACGTAAAGAGCAAATAACTATAATCTTTGATGTTATAGTATCACAGGAAACATTTCGCGCATTAAGGCGGCGCGGCGAGCATCAGAGAAAAACTATTTATAGGAACAAAACGGAGGTATGTATAGAAAAAATATTTGTAAAAAGAACATTGAAAACAAAAAGTGGCCTCGTAATTATCAATCGAAATATTTCTTTTCAGTTTAAAATTTTATATTGAAAAATATAAATTACTGACAGGGTGGGAAAATAAACGATATGAAACGTTTTATATCGTTTTGTTGCGCATTTGGTCGCTCTAGGGACTGGAAGAGAAGACTGTGGGCACAAAACGGAAACCTTGCAAAAATTTGCTGACTGAATATATCAGTCCAAAACTACTTAAAAGGCCGTAGGAACGTCATTATTCCATAAACAAAATGACGGCTGTCTATTCCAAGGGTGTTTATTTACATACATACATACATGATAAATAATGTCCATAAAGAGGATGTACATATGCCTATTTTAGGACATTTTCATTGACGAACACTCTCCACAACAAGTGTTTTTACATCTTTTGTTGATTTCTGACCACATCACTGATTGCCGATGTCGGCTTAGAGGTTTCTCGCAATCTGAACTAAAGTGGCGCTGTGAGTTGCAGACGAAATATTTGGGTTTTCCATGACCCGAAAGTTTTGAATTTTGTCCCCAACTTTTTTACAGCTATAATTCTCTCGCAGTGCGCAGTTCTACACCGGACAAATTTCGGATCTAACCTTCGGTTAAATCTGTAAATATTGCCTTATTAGAACCCAGTCTTCCATCTTTCTATGCTGATTTGGCAAGAGGTCAATTTAAGTACCAAAATCTTTGCCAACGTTTTCCCCGGCTTGTGGTTAAACTCGCAAAAATTCTGGACCATTAACGTTGGGACTTGCATCTCATATTTGGGCCTAATCTGATGCAATGACACTTTCCTATAATTTTTCGTAACTTACCGTGTGATTCAAAGCGACATTTTTGTTTTTTTTATGTAACATATATTTCTGTTTTAAAGCATTTGGCTCTGCTTTCATGATCCCATTAGACCCAAATTAATATCGTCCTAACAAAGTTTATAAACTATTTCTGCTTTTTGTTGGAGTTTTCAAAACTCTGACGATATTTTTGCATCTGATTTTCTTAACAGGGTAAAGAAGTAATTGCAGCGCCCACTTAAAAAAGAAAATGTTGACGAAATTTATAAAAAGGAAACAACTACATACACTAATCTGCATATTTACCCAGCAAGCAAAAGTGTTTGATATGTACTTAATATATGTTTGTTAAGAAGTCAACGCTCGTGACAGCTGCCTCTATTAAGAAAATTAAATATCGCTTACCTTTTCCCGCACGCGCAGATATTAACACATTTTCATAATAGACACCTTCCATAACCGAACCGAAATTTTGCAGATCCAATCTATTCATTTCAATGCGTCTACCAATGCCCCCAGAATGACAAACTGTCATACATGAGTACCGATCCAACAATTTTGAAAAACTTTGTTCAAAATGTCTCTTATAAGCAGACGCAGGCGGTTGAGCTTGGCAATCAGAGTAGCAGATCTGATTTGGCTCATGTCTATGATGTTGGTGATTCCCCTACAAGCGAAAATGTTCTTATTTATTTGTTAAGGACAGCAAAGCAATTTCTGTTTATTTGAAGAAGTTGAGAATTTCTCGTGTTGCAAATTGGCACACGTCAGCTCAACTCACCAGATCACTTCAACTAACTATATATACAATAGTATATAGTATAGTCGTTGGAGCACAGTTGACTAGTCTGCTACTATTGCTTTAATGAAATTAAGTTCTATAAAATTAAACTAAAACAATTTCAGAACTCTCTTGGCGTGAACATATCTAAGATAGCTTCCATAAGTACGAGTACTATTGGAATTGAAACTGTATGTTCTGCAAACCACTGTTAGGCGGCGTGATTTGAAATCAGGCAAAAGGTGTTCTGCCCACACCAAAATATTGAAATGCCGTGACTTGAAACCGGTGAGGTAAATGACCGACCATTTTTTATAATTTCCTCGTATAAAATTCTATAAAAATGTTTTCATATATTTCACATGATGTTGTGTTTTAAATTGGGGTTTCTGCCTACAAAAACATAACAATTGACAGATTGCTAAGCGAACTGCTGGTCTTGTAGGGCAGTGCTTTGCTTCATTCAACAAAGTCCGTGATTTACTTTTTCCCCCTAGCAGCCAGCTGGTTTGCTTTCCCTAAGATATTTTTGAGGTGGCCATAGGCCTATAGCCTTAAAATGCCATATAAAATACATGCCATTTAAGAGCCGTGTGTAAACAAATTCTATAAAGGAAAATAGTGGCAGCTTTATTGAATCAATAAATTGAATCTTCTCATAAGAAATTATAAATCAACTAATATTTAGCCAAAAATATCGTAGATGACGTTTTTCGAATTTTCATTGGGTAATTGTTTTTTTCTTAATGCAAACTTGGCAGATGCAGGAATATTAACAAAAGCAACCTCAAAAGCCACCTGGTTTGGAGAACATGATTTTCAGAACGGACCTACATATAAAATCAGTTGCTTTGAATAGTTAGTTAAAAAAAAGTTTACCTCTCTACCAACCAGACAAAAATACCCCGCCGGCGAGTGTCCGGTTAGGGGAGGTTAATCTGTCTTACCATGAATTTTATACAAAAACTTATATATACCTTTTGCTATTTATCTGTCAAATCTATTCGCTTCCAAAAACTAAATTTAATGGCTTAGATTTGCCTACACAATAGGGTCAGCTATTTGTCCCTTTTTCTATGGCTGGCAACATAAATTCCAAGTCGACTGAAACTGGTAGTAATTAGTAACACTGACAAAGAGGAACATTGTTTTGGAACTTAAGCGGCGACCACACGATTGTAACAAGCACTCCAATAAAATTGGCCCATTAAAATACTCTACAGTCACATGAATTCCCCATTTTCTAAAAGTCGAAAATAGAGGCGTAAAATAGAAAATGACAATTCAATCAAAAACACACATTTAATAAAGAAGCAAGTGGTTAAGAACGGGCCACTGGTCGTATGACCACTTGGCTTCTTCCTTTTTTTTTTTGTGAATTCTTCTATGGCCTCACAAATTCTGTAACTAAATTGTAAATGTGTATAAATGAAATGTAAATGAATTCCTATTATTTCAAAATACATTAAAGAACGAGTATTAATGAAGGCGATTCAAAATATTGGCGCATATTGTCAGCTTGAATACCCGCACGAGAACATATTTGACATTCTGACTGACGCACTTTTCCATGTCGAGTAGTCACATGATTGCTGCACCAGCGTTGCATTTGGTTGGTCACTCTAAGCGTAATACTTGCCGCGATATCCTCATGAGTATTCAAAATAGGTATAAATGTATGGATTGCGGCTGCCGTGTGGTCCTACCCATGGCCGTTTCAATTTCAACTCAACGGATTGGGGTTGAGGCTTTCTTTATAGTGTGTGTGTGTGTGTGTGTGTCATACTATTGTAAATTTAATGAAAATAGTTTTGCTTTTGTCTGTTGGGTTAATTGCACTGCGATTAACACACAACAAAGTCTCGTCAAATTAAAAAGAGCGCTTGTTTGTGTGCGGTACAAGAGTATGTGTGTATTAAGCAGCGTATGTATGTATGTACGTATGTATGTATGTACGTATGTATGTACATATGTAAAATAAATGTGCTTTTGATTTTTTTAACTCTTTGAATTTCACAGCGAGTGGGTGTTTTCATTGATAAATTTGTAGTTTTTTTTATGGAAGTTTCTTTGTAGACACACACACACGTGCATACAAACACATGTGTATGATGTACATACGTTTGGCCCAACAGGCAGGCAGGCAGGCTGTTGTGTTAAATGTTTATTATATCTATTGTTATTGTTGTTAGTTGAAGTACCGCAGAGAAGAAACCAGAAAAAAAGCTGCAGAGATTAACTGCAAATTGAATTGCAAAACTGTGCAGCTGTGTGTTGAATTGAATCAAATTGGCTTTGAGTTTTGACTGGCTAAAATCTCAGACTGAGTTCTTAAAAATTTGTTTTATTATTTTATTTTGCTTTCATTCATTCATTTCATTTCATTTGTTTTTCACACATACAGATAAAAGTCGTGGGCGGATCACCTAAAAGCCATACAAATACAAGTTTGCATTTTACGTCTAATCGTTAGAAAACTTTTCAAACCTTAAATTGGGATTTTCTCTGACTTTAAACTGTTTAACATAAATAAAAAAAAAAAAAAAAAAACAAAAGGAGCAGCAACATTTTAATACACACTGTTTTGAAAAAGTGTTGTTTTAATTTAATTTATTGTCCATTGAATTCGACCATCAGAAAGATAATTTAATAATATAAAAAAACATATATGTACACATTTACCTGCGTACATATGTACATATATTGTCAAATGATTTTCAAAAAGACCCAAGTCCAGGCTCACATACGGCAATTTCATTGCCCAACTTCTCCTCAATCTTCTGGTGAACTTGTTTTTATGTTCACACGATCACTTTCTCGGCAATTTTTCCGTTTTGTTTAGTTTTAATTTTCAGTTTGACGTTCGTTGTGTTTTGGCGCATGAGGGAATCAAACATCTGTGTGCGAATATACAGTAAATTTGTACAAATAAAACATTAATAAAACATATCACGATATAAATTGGTTTCATTGATTGTTTTTCATGTATGTGTGTATGTGCAGATACTTTGTATTTTATATTAATTGGCATCACAAAACGCGCAATAAAATATTAAAAGATGTGTCAAATATGCAACTATACAAAAACAGCGAATGAGAAAATTACCTGAAATAGACGAGTATCGGCAGTGACCTTAAACTTTTATAAGCTCAACTATTGCCTCACTGAAATTCCCCTGTGTGAACCAGCACCAGATTGTATTAAAATGAAAAAAGAGTTACACTCCTGCTGTTAAAAATAACCTTCTTATCAACAAAATGCTAAGCATTGTTTAATTTGACTTATGCCCTTTTCGGTTCTTATCACTGCAAACAATGAACTGAATATTTTTCTTCAAATAATTCTTTATAATAAAAATTAATCTTAAATTAAAAAAAAAAATTGAGTAGCAGAATTTTTTATATCCCCGGTTTTTGCTTCTCCTAAAAATTTTTTTCAATTTGGAACTTCTATGCAATTTAGAGCTGTTTTAAAATCATATGGCGATATGTAAATAATAAAAAAACCCCGTTCCCCATTAAAATTAAAAATACTATAATGAATAACGTTAAATTTTTTAACGTTTTGAAACATTTAAATAAACAATATAAATCAGTTCAGTTTTAATTTATTCTCTATAGAATAACAATCATAAAGAACATTTAAAGCGGGATTTAATGGGTTCGCAGTCAAAACTTTTTGTTTTTAGTGCAGATGACGTGTAAAATATTTTTGATTTACAAACTTAAGCAATAAAGTTGAAATTAGGCCGTGATCTTATAGATTTCTGTCGATTGAAGACAATTGCGAGCTTAAATATTTTAATTATCTAAATAGCTGGACCTTCTAAACTTTGCTTTGCTGCGACTAATAATTGATCTGCTTTGCTTCAAGTAGACGGAGCCTCATAAAGCTTGTCCTGCTCACCATATTCCAATATTGGAAATATGTAAGTCGTTAGAAATCAAATCTCAAATCATGTTTCATCGAGTTTTTCATTGATTATTATGAATTTTAATGGCATTCATAATTATCAGTAAAAACTCGATATTGAAATTTTTGTTAGTTACGCCTTTTTGCATTTTAGCTAACGATATGTACAATATGTATATGACAATAAGAAAAATTATAAGGAGAAAGAAAACAAAATAAATACATTCTGGACAAAATGTAAAAAATTCAGAAAAGTTTTGATTAAGATATATTCATCATCTTGAGAATCGGAGCAAGAGTCGAGTACTCGGACTATAAAAAACCTTTTCGACTGTCAGAGGAAGCTTTTAAAAATGTTCTATCCGAAATATGTACGAATTTTTAGTCGTACGTCGACGTCCGTACCACTCATATTGCAGCTTGCAGCTGTCAGCACCATGTCGGGAACAATTTTTTACTTGGATCTGCGCAAAGTACTGTGTAAAAAGTTGCGAAAAATGTAAAAAACGAATTGTATTTCAAAACGATAGAAAAAGCTGCTGTTACTTATTTTCGATAATAGACCAATCGAGTGGAACTTTGAGGCGATACGTTTCAATAATTTGTAGTTCCTCATTTGCCCCACGTTTTGATTTTATGCAAAAGCTTTTTTTATATAATTTTCCTCTCAATTATTACCGGAATGATTTCTGTTGTTTCTGTGATAATTAATGGAACTACAGGGGAATCG
This sequence comes from Epicampocera succincta, assembly GCA_932526305.1. Lineage (NCBI taxonomy): Eukaryota > Metazoa > Arthropoda > Insecta > Diptera > Tachinidae > Epicampocera > Epicampocera succincta. The sequence goes on along the minus strand of OW052034.1, from coordinate 26,921,506 downwards.
CTGTAATTCGTGCCGCTTTAATTCGAAAAGCTCAATAATTCATAAGAAGCCGTTGATTATTTGAAAAAATCCCTTTAACTCGCAAAAACTCCATACGTTGTGATCCCGTATTTGTGTTTTTGCAGTACAAGTTCTGGTCCGGAAAAAAATTACAAAGACAAGGTAGGCCGTTACATTTACTGTTATCATCATCAAATGATAATGTTGATGAACACGTCTTTGATTCTTTGATAAATGTGGCCAATCGTGTGGACAAGACGCGCGAGGAAAAATTACAAACTTTTTAATAACGTACAATATTTGTATGTGGATGTTTTTTTATTTTTTATTAAAGCTAAATAAATAATTGTTGTTGTTGTTTATACATATTGTTGTCGTTTTGGTCTACATATTAAATAAGTTGAAGAAACTCCATTAATTCGAAGTTTTCTTGTATTAACCTCCCTAAATCGAAATCTCGTTAAATCGGAAACCGCTGTGATTCGTCCCTTGTGATTACGAATCAACGGCATTCTACTGTATTTGCTGCATTTATGTACATACATATTTTGACACACACACACAAACACATATATAATTATATGGTGGGAATAAAAACACAACAACAACAAATATAAACTTAAATAAAACAACAGTTTGTCTTGAATTTCATATTTGTACGAGTTACGCCCGACCTTCGTTCGGTCGGTTGATGAGCTTCCTGCAGGTAAAATTGTGCTTGTGGGCTGTCAGCCATTAACCAATTGCTGTTGGTGCTGGGCCACCCACTTGACGTGTGTTAATTACTTTTTATCTAATTCAGACAAGTCTCGTCGCCCTCTTCCATCGGTGTCTGCAACAACAAATGTTCAGCTGCAGTGGCTGCCAAATATGTGTCTCCTCTTTCTTCTTATCTGAACAAGTTGCAAAACTAATTTTCATTTCGATGTGAAAAATCATATATTGTAATAAGAAATCTATAAATATATACAAATATATGTGTATATGTATCTGTATATAACGCCGAAAGTGTGTTTGGGTTTTGTTTGTTCCTTATATGAGATCAGAGCACTGGACCGATCTTCCTGCAATTTTCACCACATTTAACTTGGACTCAAAGCATTAACAGAAATATTATATTTGTGCAATAAAACAAAAGTTTGTTACTTATAATTTTCTTTTCTACTCACAAGGTTTTGCATATTTCTTCCCTAAAACACTTATTTATATTCTGTATATTTCCGGGACACTTATACAATATATTGAAGAGTCCTATTTGGATCAACTCTTGATGTTCATGTATATATTAATATTATTGTGAAGTATCCATTATATTGTTGGCCTCAAAATAAAATCTAAAATAAAATGTTAAAAGTTTGTCTTGTGTAAGTAAAATGACAACTAATTTCTAACCAAAATAGAAAACCAGCTGAATTATAATTTTTGACATTATCCATTTGCAGCATTTTGAACCCTAAACTTAGAATTCATCAAAGTATTTGGTGTTACTGGTTGAAGCCAACCATCGTTCTTTCCCATCCAACAGAGCTGAAGATCCTCACATCCATGTATTAGTATTGACAAAAACGTCAAATTATGAATCGGCAAAATCCGAAATGAAAGACTCTTTTAAAACTTGTAACAAAACTTAACATAGAGGACAATTATCGCTGAACCCAGAAAAATTTTTGTTTTCCAATTTGCCATGACTGGCAACTGTTGAAGGAAAAATATTTCGCCAATAAGTATAAGAAGATAAGAAGCAGTCTTCAATTAAATGTACCCTATTTCAAATGCGCATTGTCCACAAAGAATCTGAATAGAAACTCCTCCAGTTTTTGTGGAATTGATTTACCTGGCTTTATAATTTAATCTGACCAATCCCACTTGGTGAACTTGTCAACGGCTCACCAATGCCCCATGTGACTTGCTAGACTTACACAGGCGGCAACTTCTTCCAGAATTCGGATACGGCATAAATCATAAACCCCTGGCTCGAAAGCTCCTGCTGTCTCATCCCTTCTGTTAAATAAATTGCCAAACCCGTAAGGAAGGACAAGGCTACCAAGTTGGTGGCCCGAACATTAGGCTTCAACCAACTCGCCTCTACATTTCCCTTCATCTAGTTCAATACAAACAAACCCTGTTGCAAGACAACAGCACCTCTAAGATAAGGATCATCGGTAGCTTTGCTACCGCAGAAATTATCAAGCCTCATCCTGCGTTTCTAAGCTTAAACCATAGCCGGTACGTTTCAGTCAAGGTATCTACCTCAGCCTATGATCAACACCAGGATGTCCAAAGTACAAGCAAGAGGCACGTTGCTCCCTGTTTTGGTAATTAATCTTTGAAGAAGGTTTCAGAAAAACCAAAGTTTTGGGACTCCTTCCCCTCTATACTCCCACCGGCCGAGAAGCAGAATAGCCCAGTTTGATATACGTCAAGGCTTACAATACAAAGTAATAAAAGATGAAGTCTTTAAGCTTTTTGGCTGGAGGTGAGAGAAAACTGCAACCATTTTACTGTTTAAAAGATTATCAAACAAGCCAAAGGAGTACTGAAGTGTTTCTCAGAATCAAATAGGTCGATCATTGCCGGAACTGTTTCATATGGACTGTTTGGAAAATTAGTTCGACTAAATTTTCTTCCACATGTGTATTACATTCAGAGCCTAATCATAATGACGTTCTTAGTAATTTTATTGACTCAAACACTTTAAAAATATATCATCTGGCCTCATCTGTAGGCCAAAACGCTACAGCTTTAGCCTTTTTAAAAACTTTAAGCTTTTGCATGACGAAGAATGATTTGCTATTAGCCAGCTGATTCCCATTTACAGTTCATTTAGAAAGAAGTGCGTGTTGGCGTTAATCATCTGAAAACTGCACCAATCGAGTAACTTTGAAAATCAATTCTAAGACATTTGATGACGCTTTTATTGTTGGGCTTTAAAAGACTTTTTATAGGAAAATGATGTTTCACATTTTGCCTAAATGTGATTAGAATTGTAAAAAATAATCTATTGACCAAATGTCATAAGTAGGTAAGTTCATCAGTTGAATGAAGTGCTTGTATTTTAGGATCCATTAAAAGCCACTTAAGCACACAAAAACGTTTCATTTTAGACTCACCTTTTCGAGCGTCATACGCACTCATGCTCCAATAAATGCCTTCTCTGGATAATCTCGTTGACTTGATTTAACACCGAAATGATTTATTTCTATTTCGGCGACATACATACATAAATAGTGTAACTTTAGTGCCTAATAACCAGGTTTTAACACCATTACAGGTGGTCGTTCGTTCGCCAGTGACCACCCGTATCGAATAGTCAGTACCGCCGCAACAGAAATCAGGAGAGAAACGCAATCCGATTGTTTGTGATGTAAATTATTTCTTTAGTTTAGTAGATATATATGTACATACATAAGAGATTTTTCCATAAAAGTGACATTTCAATTGATACAATGCGTGTGTCCCATATTGTTTGGGACACAATAAATGTGACATTTTCAGTTTTACTGACGATTTTTATTTGGTCGTTGGCTTGAGAACAGAAAAGATGTGACTCCCAGAAGTTACAAAAAGTCGATAACGGTGATAAACAAAAGAAAATTCATTTCCATCTACTAGAAAATAAATTCTAACGATTAGACGCTAAACAGATTGTTAAAGAAAAAAATTCGGATTTTGCTGCATATTCGTGTTTAACTCTCCTCTCGTCTGCGGCCGGAGCTTAAAATATGACAAGATTTATGAACAATGACGATTATAAATTTTTCTGTTATGAGCCGAATTAATGTGACAGGAAAATTTGTTGAGAAACCCGAGACATATATAATCAAGAGTTTCGAATAAAAATTCGTTATTTACAGCACCACTAAAACTTTATTTATTGTTAATTAAATCGTTAAAATAAAACTAATTGAATTTATTAGTTTTCATCTTTGTAGTTTCTGTTCATTTTGAATTTGTATAGAATGAGTTTGTAAACGCGAAACCTGGTAAATGTTATGGATAGCTGAACATTCTTACGGATTATTGATTCAGCGAATACCAGATTAAGAGATTAAAGCTGAAAGTCCATACACAAGGTTTTAGCAAACAGCTGATCTCGTGCGGGCATTCCAAGACTTTCAGCATATTTGGATAATTTAATTACTTTCCCAAGAACTACAAAATTTTATTACGAAAGCTATTCTTGTGGAGCTGAAGGAATGGGTTGAATTGAACTTGTCACTGGCCTGCACGAAGTGAGCCAAACATTTAACTCAGCGCTTTCAGCGTTCAAATTTCCTAAAATTTGCTTTGGTTTTCTTATATCATGTTCCCTTTTTTCAGTTGATTTTGGTTCGTGTTGCATTTTTCCTTTAAATTTCACAGAAGTCGGGTTGTAGCTCTGCCGTTAAATTTATAAAATCCCCTAATAATAGACCATTTGGTCCAAACTGCACGCCAACAAAATTTGTGATTTGTGCGAATCCTTGAATCTAAATTAGATATAATTTGTCGATAATTTAACTGGCCAATCGTTGGTCCGTTATTTTTACGCTCCCATATTTTCACACTGGATCAAGCATCCACCTTGTTTGTGTTGTTGTACGATTTCAATTCAGAAAGTGATGCGAACATTTTAGACTCTGATGTTGAATGTTTTTCGGAAAATCACGATGAACATGATTTTGAAATAGGGAACAGGGAACCAGATGTGGTTTGAACTAATACGGATTAATCCACAAAACCAACCGCCAATCCATTGCAAATTTCAGTAAAACCGGGTCCAACGAGATTTACAATATTCGGATGCAGTGTTATAAAATCAGCATTTTTGCCTTCAATTGAAAGAGAAATCTTCAAAAGTAGGAATAATTGTGGCAAAATAAAATTTAGTGATAAATGGACAGATATTGATGAGGACAGACTGCGTACGGGTGTCAGTCTATTGGTCCGGAGATTCTTGTTTCATTTATTTAGCGGAAAAAAAGAAATGAATGTTTATTTTTAGGGGTCGTATAATCAAACAAAGAATGAAATAATAAGTATTTGTTGGAGTTATTAAAAAAGGACCCACTTGGCTTTTTTCAGGTATAGTTGAAGTACAGATTTTGCTGAATGTGCAATTTCATTCATTCTGTCTAAGTTCTTCAGCGAATTCCAAGTGTAAAACTAAATATTGTCGACTGGATCGCTGCCCGAGAACACAATAAATGTAGGTCAGGATATCAAATAGGCACACGATTGCCGAACTGGAATAGCATTTACTTGGTTAATATAAGGCCAATATTTGCCGTATGTGCCATTTAATTGTTGAACCACACGATTGGGCCATACAAATAATTGAAAACTGGTGCATAATGACGAGGAAGCATCTTCCCGACTGATACATTTTTCATTTAGAGATCGCCTATATACAATTTGTAGTTCTTTCTCCTTCTTTCTTAGGGAAAAACAAAAAGTTGAGCAATAAAAGTTGTTGTGTGTGAACCAGCTCTTAGGAGTTGATAAACGACAAGCCTTCCCGGAATAAGAGGATCCGCCAAAGCACTCGAAAAACAATCTAAAGCAGCAAAAAAGGGTCCGACACAATATATTAGAAAACTTGTTCTGTGAAAATGTTTATATTTTTAGTAGACATTTATGGTACTTTGCAACTAAATTTTGCTGTAAATTATTATTACATATTTAAGAGTGGAGTTTCTCTGATTCGAGCTTCATGAAGTCTATGTTAAATTAAATATATGTATTTATGTATGTGATATTTTCTGTTTAATATTTTTATTTCGCAAAAGCAAAGCTCTTGGCTTGCCTGCAGAAACACCTAGAATCTTTGGTAGGAATCGAACCTGTGACGTCTGGACCGTTGATCGAACGCTCTGCCAACGAGGCACTTTTGTTACTTTACCGAAAAAAGTAGCAGTAGGGAAACCTTACAGATATTGTCAACTGACTCACTCACTGAGTTATACCACAGTTTATTATACTGTTTAGAATGCTCTCTACCACAGACACTTAACACGTGCGTGCTATTGAGGAAGCGCTAATATTATAAAGTCCACTGACTAAGTACTCCACTTGGTAGCACGTGTAGACATTGGAAACAGTTATTTACTATGTGGTAATGCTGAGTGGGTAGTTCTTTTTAAGGGCATATGTAGAATATAGACGTGCATTGGAACCACTGACTTATTGCGCCAATATTCTGTGCTTAAGACACTTAATATGTGTGTACGTGTCATTGAGCACTAGTCTACGAGTATACGAGAGAGAGAGAGAGGGAGAGAGGGAAAGAGATTTACCAGCACTTTTTTATAATTTATTACTTTTATTGAATATTTGTATTAGTAAAAGTGTTGAAAATGGCGTCAAAGGGGTAGCCAAATTGGTTTGTCAAAGTTGTTTTTATGGCTTTAATCCCTTCAGACTATAAAATGGTAGAAAATGTATTATAATACGTAATAGTATTTTATATAGAAATCAATTCAAGTATTTAGGAACTTAAGAACATTTCTTTCGATGCTATTTAAAGATAAAGAAAAAAACAGATTTCCTTCAAGGTTACCTCAAAGGGTGCTTGGCTTGTGAAGGCAATAAATTAAGTGTTAAGCTGATGATCATTAGGAAAAGAAAACACTATTGGTGTTCAAAGTAGTATTTTACAGTGTCGTATTTTAAAGATAATGCAAGTTCTTTTTTGGCAAAGCTAAATGGAATCATAAGTGTGAAAGTGGGAGGGGACCCAGCAACATTCAATAGTGCCAAAAATATCACAATTGTGCCATAAATCCTACTGATTGACGTGCGATAGTGTAACTGGGATGGGGTGAAGGAAAGAAGAAGTAGTGTTTCGCTTGTTTAATTTTATTTTACAGAGATGAAGATGTCCGAATTTAGCTGATGTTGTTCTGCCTGTTCAGTGCCCAGGGTGCACGCCTTCGCCCATGCACAGTCAACCAGCAATGCAGCCAATATCTCCAATGTTAACACGGCTTCCAAAATCCCTATGATTTAAGTCTAATCCGGCAGCACCAATTCAATACCTTAATATAGAAAGACCCTGAGTTACGTTTTCCGAACTTTTCAGGAGAGGGAAAAAAACTTAATAAAAATTAAAGTTTTGTAGTCGCGCAATTTTTTTCAACTGCTTATAGTTTTGTTATTTTCAGTCGGATCACGTCAATTTTCGAGTTCAGGAGTGATTGAATTCCAGACATTTGCATACAAGTATTATGAATTCTTGATTTCTATCTTATTTATTGCCTTATAATTGAAGCCTTTTACTGCGATCTGTAGTTCATTCAAAATCCAAAGTGCAAATTGCTGGCTCGGCCGGCAGCCTTCTCCACACAACATTTCGTTTTTTTGTGTTCTATCTTGTATTAATAATGAATTGTTTGTTGAGTTGTGGAGTGTTTATATTATATCATTGTCTAAGTTGAATGTAACGAATTCTTCGTTATTGTCCGTTATTTTAAATTTCTTTTGCCTTTCGATACCGACTTTCAATAAAATGAAAAATTTGAAGGTTTTACACAAATCCCGAAACTATTGACTATAATACTGTGCACCTTTGGAAATTATCAACAGTTTCATATTTGTGACGTTTTTTTAGAATAGCTTGAGTCCAATTTTGAAAGCAAATTCTTTTCTTCGTATTTTTAAAGACACTTTTTTGGTAATTTTGGTTTCTTTCTGTAATTTTTCATTGAAGCATCTCTTAGGAATTGCTGCACTTTATACGCAATTGAATTTTCTAGAACTTCATTGGAATTAACAAGACATTATAAATATGATTCTTACTCAAAAGTTATACAAGTTGTGAAAACAGTTCAGAATATAAAACCACAGGGTGTTATATAAATAGATAAAATTCATATACTTTGAGAATAATAGTAATAATAATAAAGATATATACAAAAAAGTGAATGTTATTATTTCAACATGAATTAATTTAGCCTTATCTCGACTTAAGCTTTTGTGGCAAATCCCCACAGATATAATTTATCGGTCACCTTAGATTTTTCTTCTTAAATGATCTAAATGTTTTTGCAATTCACTTTTATTCATTAAAATAACAACCAAATTATTGCCTAATTTTCATATATTTTCCTTACCTGCAAAAATTATTCTTTTTATTTCGCACAGATAACAGATTTGTTAATATGTAAAAACGTTTTTTTTTTATTAGCAGCAAACATTTGCTGAACAAGACAAAACAAAACCCAACCCCATTGTGTTACCATAAATCTGCTCACATTTTATTGCCATTTCCTCTTTTGAAAGGAAAAAAAAACACGAATAATTTTCAATTCAATGTTTTGTTGTGTATTCTAAATATTTATGTAAAAATACAGGGGCAACTCAATTTAAAATGGACAAACAAATAGGAAACCGTCATAAAATAATTTTATCTCAGGGATGATTAAATCGGCCCAGGCTCAGTTTATTCATTCACACGACACGTGATTCTAAATTATAATTCAATTTTGTAACTATTCGCGCCCTTCCTAATAAGGACAACAACTCGGCTCTCAACTGCTAGTAAAAGGCTTAACCTCAAACATTGTTTTTGTGGTACTGCCAAAAATGCTTGTATTTCCCAACAGGTCTTTATCTAAAATGTCTGGTTACATCTTTTAGAATTGATACGAAACCAAGATTTTATTGATTTGTTTGCCTTTATTGACGAACTCTGCTCATAAAAGCAACAACAATTGCTCTTTGTATTTTGAATATGAAAGAATTCTATTTTCAAAGAACAGCTGTACCCCAAATATTTGTTCAAAAGTGAGTGTTTTTTATAAAGGTATTAAACTTTAATTTGGCAACACGTTTTTAACTGGCGGCCATTTTTTCGGCTGTCAAGTGATTAATGTTTAATTTGGTTTGGCAGTTCAACATGGATAGAATGACGGCTGAACAACCCTTCGTAAATAGGGCCAAGACAAGATTTTCATAAGCGATTTTTGTTTAGCCGGTGAAGGTCGCTTTTCTTTGAATGGATGTGACAATAAACAAAACTGCCGCATTTGGAGCGAGTATAATCCTCAACCCCATCAGAAAAACTGATTGTTTGGTCTGCTTTATAGGCTGGTGCAATCCCTGGTCCGTACTTCTTTAAAAACGATGTTGATCAGAACGTTATAGTCAATAGCGACCGCTATAGAGCCATGATTACTGACTTTTTCGTTCATCATTTGAACACCCATAATGTGCAGGATATGAGATATATTTGAAGATAATTGAAGTTAGAAATAAATTCAGTTTGAAATGATCACTCACTAGTTTTTTAAACGAAAAACAAATAAATAGGAGCGCTTTGTAGGTCGGCTATAGGTCACCACCTTTTTATTCAGAAACAGTTGGGAACAGATTTGTTCATGCTTTTTTTATAATGAGGTCTGTTAATATTGAGCAGGATTAAGATGAATGTGGCAAATAATATAGAAACTTCTAGATGCCTGCACAAACTGCTTTATACCCTGCTGAGGTACATCTTGAGAAAGAGAAGGACTACCGATACTTTCTAGAATACACCTCTACACTCCTTCTTTAGAATTTATAAATCCAGTCTGCCGCCTGGCACTTGTAAAGACCTGCCACAGAAGGTTTGTCCAAAGGAATAAAAGGAAATGGAATGAAAACTGAATTTGAAAACAGAAACGTTTACTGTACCCTACAGATGGCATGTTTTACATGTGCTTTTTTAGTTTGCGACATGTCTGTCAAAGATGACCAATTTACACAAGGTTTTTAGTTTTGTCCCAAACGAACATGACCTGTTACACAAGACATCAGTCAATTTTATTTACAATCATCTTAAAAATGGTTTGTAGCTGATGAAAATGTTTTCGATTGCGTCTCTCAAGTGCTGGTGACGCAAATGTTTTTTATTTTACTTTCTTTTTGAAGTTCGCATCAAATATTTTGTATTTTTGGACTCATGTTTATTTATTATATTTTTTGCAAAATACTTCTTTCTTATACTTGTCCATCCTACAAGTTCATTTACGATGGGGCTAACTTTTGACAGATAGACGTTTTCATGCTCGGAAGCTCGATCAGAAATTGACTTGTCGGCGAACGCCTTCGCACGGCATAGACATTTTATGCCATAAGTTGGAGCAAAACAAAATAGAACACGTTCTATTTCAAATAATATCGTATGACTTTGCTCATGCTTTTTACCCCAGAAATGTTTTAAACGTAACGAAGGACATGTAGCTGTTCACACGGGTAAAAATTGACGGATACAATGTGAAAAATATGCCGTTTGTGCGTTACTTAAACAGTTTTTAAATGCGGTCTGAAGTGAGAAGGTCTTTTAAATTTACCTGCTACGAATTTTATGTTAGCGGCTCTCGCGCTTCGTTTTAAGGTACCACTGAAGAGCTTGTGCATATTTTAGATTTAGTAAGTCTTGATAAATTTAAAACTTATTCAACAAACTTATACATTTTCAATTTACTAAATTCACAACCTTTGCAATACCAAAAACAGTAGTAGATTTAATAAACGTAGTAAGTTCTTTTATTTACAAGTATGAAACAGCTGGCAGGTTTGGCGCCAATTGGGTTTTTTTGCTGTTAATAAAGAAAATGTTATAAATATTTCTTAAAATATCAACAACTTCGATTGGATCAATTTCTTTTCGAACCAAATGGTTAATAAGTTTTTCTTTTGCGGTTTTATTAGGCATTTTTTTGAGATTTTATTTCTTTTCAGGAAACACCAACTGAAACATTCTTTTGCTTATTTGTGCCGGTAAAAATATCTGAACAAAAGTCAGCTGTTTCGGCTTGTTTACAATACCAAAGAACAAGTCGTTCACACTTAGAAGTTTAAAATAATTTTACATATAAAAGTATTTTAAATGTAATATATAAGCGTGAGAGCAATAATGAAATTCTTGCACAGCCACTCTGCAGAAGATCTCTTCTATATATCCAGCACTTAACCCGGGCTTAGTTTCATGTTTCCTGTATTATTGCCTCGAACTTGCAACGTCTGCATGAATTTCTTAGTGAAAAATAGCTAGAAAACCTGCTATGATTGAGATTTACTTTTAATCCCGAGCTTCAAAGCTCAGACGTGCGAAATGTGTGCACAGAGAAAAATATACGACTAGCAGAAGAAGTATTAATGGACCACTTTCTATTCTGCCCTCATGAGGTACTCGTTTGATTATTCCTTTATAGATACTTTAATTAATTACTTAATTACTTTAATGAAAAGGCAGTTTTTGGCAAAGTCCTGGCAATGTTTAAATATGTCAATACAGTCATCTTATAGACATCTAAGAGCAGTGGGGACGATAATTGGTGCGTTAACTCCTGTGTCGTTTCAGAGTTTTGTCTTTAGCTTCGCCCCAAAAGTTGGCAATTTTCTTTATAAAATTTTATTTTTGTTGGGCTTCAGGTCAAGGTCAAAGCCTTCCTATATTGTCTATTGCTGCATGGCGAAAAACGCACCTGGCTGGCTGACCTTCATGTTCGACTTTCCCCAGCTCGTCCACTCCAGACGCTACGAGAACTGCCTTCTACAATTTTTTTGGAGTTTTAGTTTACGTCCATTTTTAGATCATGCTTTTGGCATGAAGCTGTTGTCAAAATCACTTTTATATATTTCTTCGAAGTGTTGATTGCATCGAATAATAGGGCCACCATCTTTAGTTTCATGTGCGTTTGAAGCATTTTACTGCAATTTCAATTAATACTTCAACTTCAAAACCATCAGGTTTTTATAATACATTTACCTCAAATTTCCATATCCTAAAACCTAAAAAAAGACAACGACACCGGCATCATCATCGCCGTCGTCATCTTCATCATCATCGTCGTCGTCACCAACAACACGAAATATTTCCTTGAATGCAAGAATGAACGTTTGAAGTTGTTAAGAAGTCTGCACTCGCATGAAAAATGTCTCAACATAAAATCTGTGTCAAATAAATCATAAAATTCTTGGCACATGCCTGCATTTCTCTATGAAATAAAAATAATATCAGTTTCTTATGTTTTAAGACAAACAGGCGGACGGACAGCCAAAAGCACGTCCTTTTACAGAAATCGTTGATTTTCCTATCTGCGATGATTCTTTATATTTAAAGTCGAGTTGACTAAAATGTTCTTTTCAAACATCTCATGAATATTTGATTCAATTCTTTTAGCATTTCTGAATTGTCATCTGGAGCTGCAAGAGTAATAGATTGCGTTAAAAGTGGTCTGAACGAGCTGCAGTATTTTCTATCATTCTTTGTTCTTGGTTGCATTAATTTTTTTACTATTTTTTTTTTGCTTGTAAGAAAAAAACTTGTGTGTTTTCGATATTTTCTTAAGCAAAATACTGTCTAGAATTTAAATAAATAAATTGAGTTACCACCTTTTAAATGAAATCTGTATGTGCAGGCATGTGAAATGTACGAGTATATAGAAATGCATATGAAACTCTTGGGTGTTGACATCACATATTTTTAGCAAATTATATATTTGAGGACATGAAATATTGTAAAAAGTGGCTTCAGCAAAGCGATTTTGCAGCAGACTGGCTCCAAACTGTATATGACCTCAATATAAATTAAGATTAAACTTTTAATTGAATTCTATTTACGGCCTTCAAATGCATATTTGTCTTATAATGTCATAAAATTATAAGGTTTTTGTTTGAGAGTTGCTCATAAATGCACACAATGCAATTAACATATTAGGACTGCAATCAGGACTTAAAATCTAAACAGAAAAACTTCTGCTCGGATTATTCCTTTAATGCAAGAAACACTTTTAAGAACTTTACAGCACTTTACAGCCATCTGTGGAAATTTGATTACACGAAAATTCCCTATTACCATCGCTGGAAGAAAATTTTGATTTAATTTCACAGTAGACCAGCTTGTCAACGGCTAACTCTCCTGCCAAGAGTACACAGACGGACAGTTTTTGTGATATGCTAAAGTTTTACATATCATGCCAACAAGTCCTTGAACAGCCGGGACATTCACGGCACCTGAAGCGGTAGCTGGAAAACCCAACGAACAACAGGGCGCCATTCAGTTCCTTACTAAAGCGGGGCCCTACCAACGCTTTCATTAGAAGTCGACATCCTACGATTTTACGTTTAATTCGCAGCCAGAATTCTTAAGCCAAGAGTAGGCTCCTCAGCCCAATTGATGTCATCAAGATTCCAATATTAGTAATACCCCCATTGAAAAATTTCTAATAATGTGCACATGAGTGCCTCAAAGTGTAGAGGAGTGAGATAATTTTTAATGTTCATGAAATTGTACTCCAGGGGAATGAAACCTGCACTCTATGCAAAAATAGCCACTGGAACTCATACAGATGCTTTAGGAGTAGGGCCTGTTAAAAGCGCCCAAGACGCTTAGCTACTAGCACAAGCACTACCACCAAAACCAGCACCTGAGGAGTACCAAGCATCCATCCTATATTTCTCTTAGAAAAATCTAAGCATTTCATGTTTGAAACCTTAGAAACAGACAAGGACAATTCGTTGTTATGAAGTTGGAATCGTATTATGCGCAAAATGACACTTGAATTTTACACATTAATTATTCCTTTTACAAAAATATCTTTCTTACAACTTATTTATTTTGCCAGTATCAAGGAGCGCAAATTTATTTTATTTTGATCTTTTTCATTGTTACGAGTTCCAATTAAGTTTTTATTACTTTCAGGCAAATAAATATTAAGACGACTTTTATATTTCTGTTCCTTTCGTGGTTTATAAATATTCTGTGTTGTCAAAAATATCTTATGACTTTTGCAGGCATCTTTCTGAAAGTTTTTCCTAAACTAAACAATATTTATGTTTTCTTTCTTTTCAAGAGAAAGGGCTGGTTGTCGACTCATGAGGAATACAAATCCGTTCAGAAAACAAGACGATTTGCAAATTTCACGGACTATAAACTTTGGATTATCGTTTTTTTATGTTCACAGTTTCTGTATATTTTTGTTTGTCAAAAGCATAAAAGTTAGAAATCTTCTGCGTATTCAGCGATTTTCTGCTGTCGACAAAATAGACTTGATTTACACCAAATTCTTTGTACAGAAAATGGAATTAAGTGCTCAAAAACGCTTGAAATATTAATAATGGCATACGGCGATTCTAGTCAGAAAAATGTCTACAAGTCTTTCAAAAGAGGTCGAGCAGATGTTAATGACGCCGCTTCAGAAACCTGTGAAAATGTTTGTGTTTGTGAGAAAATAGAAATAAATATTGTTTTGGGAAAATTAAAATTCACTTTATTTTTCAACAGACCTCGTATGTGTTACGTTAAGCGGTTTCGCACTGTATTAAATTTTATTCGAGCTCTTAATTACTTATGAGTGGAAATCTATATCAAGCAAATCTCCATGACTTGCTCACTTTTATATTTGAAGCTGATTGTATACACGAATTTCTACCCTTGAGGTCTGGAATCGATTAAGGGCTCATTGGCGCAGGCTTTATTTTCCACGAAGACAAAAACTCATTAACCCTCATTAATGTCCTGCAACTCTCTATGTATGACGTGTTCTGTTCAAAGGAGCGACGGCAAATGAGCAAAGCTGGATTTTCTTCAATACTATTGACATAAAATGGCAATATTCCCAGCTAATCTTGAGAAACTGGCCCGAGTTCGACTCTAGACATCAGTAACAAAAAAATTTGTTTACTGGTTTCACAATTGCAGGCCGAGAAGTTGAAGCTCTGCCCAAAAATGTTTTAGTTTTGCGAACTGGATTTTGAAAATTTCAGAAAATTGTTCCATATTTTGAGGGGGTAGTTTTTACTTGTTATCTGTCGAGTAGTGACAGCCTGACTGGCAATAACTGTTAAAATGGCGGGCATACCCAGTGTTTTATCAACTATTTTTCTTCTAAAATTGAACATTTTTGTTTTGATAGTTTTTATCGAAATGCTCGAGCGTAAATTTGTCTGCATTCATGACAAATTTAATTGGATTCTTGCTTGATAAAATTTTGCAAGTTTTAGTTTAAACCATTTCGTTTCTTTAAAAACTCAGCTGCGGATCAAAAGTTTAATCAAGAAAATTGAAATTTTCCTAAACCTCTCAAAAAGTGTTTTCATCAGACAAAGCACGGCAGCAAAAATGTCTGCCTTTTACTGCAAGAATTCTCTTTTACACATTTGCCGGGCTGTAACGTGCACAATTTTTGTTTCAGAACAGTGTAACAAATCACCCGCCAACTCTCAATCCGCAACCTTAATTTCCGATGACCTTCGCAAAATTCTACCATTTGTATGCCTGAAAGTAATTGCCTGAAAAACAATAGGTAGCAAGAAGTACTTGGACTCCAAATGAATTTTCTATTTTCTTTCGTTCTCGAGAGCTGAAATTGAATAACGTTTGTTTCTTAAGTCTTTTGTTTTAAATGTATTTTTATTAATTTCACTGCTTTTGTTTTTTTATTTTTTGTATTACTAAGAATGTTCTTTTCCATTTAACCAGAAAACACAGCTTTTGCCTTTCACGTTTTCAAAATAGAATTTAATTAAAAAGTCAGTTCTTTCAAAAGAAAGCGGCCGACGTCATGACAGTGGCGGCTGCTTTATCTCTTCCACCGTTAACAATTTCAGATTTTGTTAAAGCAAATTAGTGCAATTTGTATGTAAATCCGAATATATTACGGTGCATTTGAAAGACTTAATAAAGATTTTCTGTTTAAAAATTAATCTAGTTAAATTCCAATCTAGTTAAAGCGTAACAAAGTGACGACAATTATTAAAAGGCCGACTGGCATTATCTCGTAGTGCTGCCATTTCGTTTCGTTTTGTGTCCAGCTTTAGTGGTGTCTGTCTTTAGCTGGCCGTTAAAGCTTCATTATGACTTTCATATTTAAATTTAAGCACAGACTTGATAACTCAATTATTGATTTTTATTTTATATTATAACTTTTGAGATTGAAGCTCAAAAATATTAACAACAATAATGAAATTTAAAGGTGCCGCCTTTTTTAGACACCTCAATGTTAAAGCATGTGCCTTGTTGTTGTGGCCACTAATTTGTCGACTAATATCGTGTTCGCATCAGGAATGTGTTTGTTTCACTTTAATTGATTTTTCACATCGTCCAGCAGCTGGAAAGCGGTAAAACATTAAACAAAATCCACCATTTGCCTGCTGCATGGCCAAATTGGATTATAATAGGAAATCGTTGTAAGGCTAAATATATATGTATGTACATACATACAATATATTGAAAGAGTGATGGCAACCGATAGATAATTTTAATTAAACAGCTTTAATAAAAAGAATCAAGCAACCGGCTTGTGCGATGAAAAACATATTGACATTTTGGCCATTTTGAGAGGAAGTGCAGAAAAGAACAGAAACGAAGAAAAGTCTTCGCAATTGTCGAAGCATATAACAATAATTAAAAGTGATCTAAAGGGTGTCCCTAAATAGTCCCTGGACAGTAACTTTCAAAGATCGCATAAAAATAGCACATCGAGCAAGTGGCACACGGGCACTCTCCTGTCGAAATTTCGTTTGATCTTTCAGTATAATAGTGGCGGCTTTTCATTGATGCAGCTTGATGGTTTTATAACGCACGTTTGCCTGTTGCCTCTGACATGCCATCATGCGATCTTTGCAAGGTTTATTTGCAGTGATCTAAATGTAGCCGCAGTGCTGTTGTTTTGCGACAGATTCCTGAGTTTGGTTACGGCACATGTTCCTTTGGGATCTTGGTGCTTCATCTATCTAGGGAATAGGGAATGGCCTGCGCTCTCAAATAAGGGGCTTGTTTTATACACCCCAAAAAGTACTCACTTATGAACTTTTTAGAAAATATTGCCGAATGTTAAAGTGCTGGTGTCTTCCTACAAATACCTGTAAATTTGATAAAAGTGAGTTCAGTTTTTCACTTCAGACTACCAGCTCTGGTGCCTTGTCTTCCCCAATTATCTGGTCTGCTGACAATAATTAATGTAGGTTGTGAGTCCTACAAGTCATTTGAGGTCAGTGAGCCGCTGAAAAGTTCATCCTTGGATTTGATTCACCGTGAAGTCAGGCCGTAGTGGCTGGTAGTCGCGCAAACTAAATCTGTAACCGGACGAAAGTGAAAGATTTCATTCGTACGAAAGTTTTACTTCAGATAAATAAAAATGGATTTGGATAATTTGTCGTAGGCGGGATTCAAGGACTCTTATTCTAGTTGTATAAAGGAGAAGAAACAGATACCCGTATTTATTCATACGACATTGTCGGTCCTTAGGCTGCTCTCAAGGCTTCTTTTTTCGTTGTCCAACAGTTTTCGAAAAGACTTTAGCCGGGGTTTTAAACGTGTCCTTCGTTTACTAAACCTTTCCCAAAGGACTTTTAGCAGATATGTAACAAAAGGAAAGCTACCATTAGTTTCTCAAATATAGCAGAACTGGATTAAGAGAATTGAGAAAATTTCAAGAAATCCATTTCCTTCAAGTCGATTTTCAATAGGCAATAGTCCGAATAAGTAAAACACATCTGAGCTAAAAAATTCTTTACCTGTAAAATTTCTCTATAAAAATAAAATATAATAAAAATAAATAAACAATTCTGTCTTCTCTTCATATTATTTTAAGAAATCGAGAAAAACGATAAAATATTAAATCATTTGTAACATTTTATTGTTCTTTAGTCGGTATCATCTGCACTGCGGTAATTTTTCCCTTATAAGCAAAAGTAAAAGGACAGGAAAGTGGTGGAGAAAACTGGTATGGTAACACTTATCATTTGCATTTATTGGGATTAAGGTGAGCGGCCGCTATAAGTCAGCTGTTGAACTAGATTTCTTGTCTATTATTAGGGAGCGTATCTTGAAGTGAAATCCATTTCTTTTGAGAGTTTTTTCGCTTAAGCAGATTTTTCTTTGAGCGAACAAAGTTCCTAATTTCAATAAAGCTCTTTGCTCAATTAAACGACTGGGTCGGCGCTAATCCGAAAACTCTTTTTAAACCAAAAAATTTAAAAATTTAATTTTCTATTTTTGTCATTGTATTTTGATTTATATTTTAACAAGAAACTAAAATAATTAGAAGTCAAACACCCCTTAAAAATGCATTCATATAAAAAAAGTTATTTTCAGGGCATCCCAGGAACGTGTATTTTCCATCATTTGACATCTCAATTGTTGTTGTGGTTGTTGTTTTTTTCGTCTTCCTTTTGGTTGTAATTTATTCGCCTTCTAATTGAGTTAACAAAGCAAATTTTATGCTGGTTGCGAAAGCAAAACCCAAAACAAAAGAAACCATCAGAGAAAAGGTCAAAAGTTGGACTTCCCAACGACCACACACACACACACAAACACACTTGAACATGTTGACATTAACAGCTATACGGATTTTATGTGATTGCTGTTTAATATTCCAGCCATCCAATCCAATCAATGTTCAGGATGCCGGGTGTGGAGGGCCAGCTCGTAAAATATTCGCCTATTTATCATCTTTTCAATTGTTGTTGCTGCTGCTGCTGCTGTTGCTGTATTTGTTTTATTGCCAATGTTTCTCCAGGTAAGCAAGCAAACGTTTGTTGTTGTTTTTGGTGTTTTTGTTAAGCTGAGCACACTGAAAGAAAAGTTCATTTTAAATGGTTGGCAATCAAGATCTATTCAACGCATATCAACGCTTAAGTCATTTTAAAAAAGATTATCGTTATATTGTAGAAACGCTTCTGATGCAACAAATCAATAATGAAATACATTTGTTGTCATTTTATCGGTTTATCTATTAGTTTCAGATTTCTTTGCAGACTATAAATTTGGCCAACTTGCCTCAGAAATGCCTGTTGGGCGCTGACGCCATATAAAACCGTTCATAATGTAAAATTTAAAAAAGGAAATAGTAAAAATATCATAGGAAAATCGCAGAATCACTGCGATTCAGTTTTAGACCGCCCCAGTTCAAATGAATCCAAACTATTGCAAACAACTTTTTCCTCTTTTATTTGCATTTATAAAACAATTTCTTTGCCCGCTTTTAAAAGTGTAGCTGCGACTGTATCGTGTTAAAGGAGTCTTCTCTGGCCTTCTTTTCTCTGCCATTCGTTTTATTATTGTCTTGTAGTTGTTTTGACTATTAGTTTCCTGAGTGTCAAGGATCAACATCGTCAATATCATTGGTCTTTTATTGCTCATTTCTATTTGTACATTGAGTTACGATTATATTGTTTTTTCGTGGTTGTTTTTTCTATGACCAATCGATGTAAGTTCAGGTAATTCTTTTATTGTTGTCGTCGCTGTTTGCCTGTAATGTCATTATTACGAGTACAATAAACATCACTTTTGTTATTAAATTTCATGTCTTTTTTCGTGTAAGTACAAGCAATTACACACAACATGAGCCTCTTTGAAGGCTCAACCAGCAACTGGCTGTCTGCTGCTGCTCCAGTGGACAATTATTGTTTTATTATTTTCGTTGTTCCTTTGTCATTCAACGTGCACGTATTAAAAATAGCAGGTTCAAGACAGTGTTTTATTAAAAGTCTGCGGCATCTGTTATACGAGCGCACCTTAATGTTAAACTTTTCAAGAATATTTAACCCTTTTGCCATACAACATGTTGCGTGTATGTGTGTGTGTGTGTGTGTGTGTGCGACACATTTAATACCATCTTTATTAGTCGCTGTCATGTATTTTTTCTACTTTTCCTATTCCATATGCAATTTTTTATTATTTCGTTTCTTTTATTCTAAAAGGGGAGTGTCCCAAAACATGTATGTTTTTAAATGTCTTCCTGTACGTACGTTGGTCTGATATTCGAGAGACTTTTCAATGACTTTTTAAATGGAATGAAGTGATTAAGCTATTGAAGATTGTGCTGCTCTTCCTTTATATTTTGAATTAATGAATAGTGGGAGAACTTAAATAATTATGGCGACCATAACGTTTAAATCATACCAAAAAAAAAAAAACAAGTTAAAAAATGTTTTCTAGCTTTTTTTTAGCAAGAATTTAACAATTTTCGACAGTTTCTGTCATGGTTTTGGGTGTAAAACATCGACATCGTAGGTATCGTAGGTAAGAAAGCAAAAGCCACTTATTTAGAATATCTTTCATAAACACTGAATTAAAGCGAGCAAATATAACATATACTTCTAAATTTTATTTAAATCGCTGGCGGGCTAATGTCAGGGCCAAATGGTTTTGTAGTAGTTTTTGTCTATTAAAAAAATTAGGCGAACCTCAATTTTTCTCAAAAAATATTTATTTATTCATCTATTTCTATTTTATTCCCTTCAAAGTAGTCCCGCTCAGATACAGTACACTTGTGCCAGCGTTTTTTTCAATTCTCGAAATAGTGCTGATATTAATTTTTTGTTATATCCTTGAGCTGCCGTTCGGTTTCCATATCCTCAATCTTCACAAAACGCCGTCTTTTTATGAGTCTCCTCAATCTTGGGAACAGGAAAAAGCTGCAGGGAAGCCAATCTGGTTAAAACGGTGGCTGAGGATAATTACGGTGCTGTTTGAGGGCAAAAAATTAGGAGCAGACGATGTAGCATCGCCACACGCTTCAGGGCCAAAATCTCCAAAAAGTGCGTGGCGCAAAAAAATTAAAAATTCATTTTATTTTGTTACAGACCTCGTACTGTGATATCTATTTTAATTGCAAGGCTTTATCAATTTGTCACAAGCCGAATTATTGTAGTTTAGTGACAAATGCGCTCCCTTCTTTTGCACAACTTTGAAAAAAGAACTTGTCATGAAAAAGTGTAGAACTGTAAGAACGGAGTCTAAAGAAGAAATCAACGGGCATGACTTCTACATCCCCTACAGCCAAATTGCATCATTCTTGAAAGTTCGATCTAGTGCACAATAAAACAGGAATCAGTTTTGTGTGTGTGGGGGGGTGTAAACTTAAGTTCCTGTTTCCAAAACCTCTTCCACTGAGCAACCTCTTACATCTTTCATCATTTTGTAAGAATGTTAATATCTTCCCATATAAAATCTATTGAAAAAAATCGCAACATATTTAAACATCTTTGAATGATCCTTTCTCATTTTGTTCCATCTTACATCTTCTGTAATTTAATGTGGCATCACTGAAAACTAACAAATAATTTACATTAAAAAAATTAGCAGCACGTGTAAATATATTTTTAAATTTATAAAAAAGGCATTAAATAATTAACTTATTTTTAGTGAAAAAGAAACCAAATGTTCGGGTAGTGTCGTCCCTAGACAGGGAAAACATGTTGTTAAACAAAATTACATACATATTTTGAGGACACTTGAAATTTGCAAGACAGGAGAAAAGTAAGATTGGACCAACAGGTGGAGCGCCATCAGGATGGTGCCAGTAATTCGGACAATGAAGTAATAAATGATGATTTTTTCAGGAGCCAGGTCGGTTGTTTTGGTTCCTTAAAAAGTATTGGTCGGGGTTTCACGAGTGAGGTTTTGAGAGATATTGATGCTTCTGTTGATTGTGGAGAGGAAATTTGCAACCTGACTTCTTCGAAGGTTCCTGCAGATAAGGCGCTTAAGTATAAGTTTAAAAGTAAGGTGGGTAACTTGATCTATTATTAAGGCAATCAAGCTTCGGCTATCCCGTACTGTATCTGATTGCTGCATGTTATTTTCAGTAAGTTTTCATTTACAACTCGAAATTTCTTCTTCCAAAACCAGATTTTCTCACTTTTGATTTATAAACATTTCGTAACTTAAGTCTAATCTATTTGTCACATTTAGTCATTTAAATAATAGTCATATCTTAGTAAAAGTACTAGTTCACAACAAAAAATAAGATTTGTTTAGCGTGTTTTTTTGTATTTTCTAGCCGCTTATACGCCGGCATTTCGTAACAGCCATCGTACTCGCCAGTAGACTTCAACTTCTGAGCGGAATTTGCATCAGAAGTTCATACCCAGCTCAGTTTTGGTAAACAACAATAGATTCAACAGCAATAGATTCATGATTGTCAATATATTTTGGTCACAATTGCGTGATATGGACGCCAATGTCACGTTTAGCATTCTGCACGCGCATTATTTGGGAATGAGGTCATATCACGTGTTAGCGATACCAACTGGACGCCAATATCTACTACCAGCATCAATGGCACTCCAATTGTATTTGCGATAATATTATATGGTTCGAAATGACTGTAATATTTTAGTTTTGCCAATAACATGTTTTGTCACAATAATATTATTTTTATGTATAGCAGAGTCATGCTGGGAACGACGGATTTCGCCCATTCGCTGTATAAATTCGTGGGGATTAAACAAATTTTAAATCTGGTGCTTTCCTCTGAGTACGTAAATTTGTTAAAAGTGGTAGACGGGGAGCAGTCAAAAAGACATTCTACGTATGTATTGTCGTGTGTATGTCGACTTGTTCGAAACTTCACAATAAACAGTGCTATTCCAGAAAATAGATTTGTTTCTATATAAGAAACCTGATCACCTAAAACTCTTTTGTTCGTCGTTCACCCGCGAACCAACTAGAAATAAATGTATTTCAACTGTCGGCGCGTAAGACAAATTTCGTCCAACGCCACAATTGCGCGTATTTTCATATATGTTTTAGTTTTGGCGACGACTGTTCGCTACCGCAAATTCCTCGTTCGTCGCAGCTGTGTTACATCAGACTGCAACTATATAGATAATACAAATTTTGCTTCCATGTGAAGCTTTTTTAAAAAGGTGGCCGTATCTTCGTAACTATTGATTTTATCGTGAAAATAAGCGAAATTAACGCATCGATAGAGCTCTTCTCAATTCAATATATTAAAATTATTTTGATGTGAAAGAATTTTTGAAAATTCCAGTTCTTTATGAGGAGCAGTTCAAGTCTATTAATATTCAACTTAATAAAGGGTGGTTAAATTTCAAGGGCCGATGTTGATTTTGAATAAAACACAAACTATTTAGGAAATTATTGTAATTTTATTTTATTATGATGTATTGGTATTACTCAATTATGTATGGAACAAAATATCGGCCAAATGGGCGCCGCGACCTCGGCGGCACACCTCCATCCGATGGTCCAAATTTTCGATGACGCTGAGGCATAATGGAGGTTCTATGCCGTTCATGTGCCGAATTATCTGATCCTTTAGGTCTTGAATTGTTGCTGGCTTATCGACGTACACCTTTTCTTTCAAATAACCCCAAAGAAAAAAGTCCAACGGTGTCAAATCACATGATCTTGGCGGCCAATTGACATCGCCATTACGTGAGATAACACGGCCATTGAATTTGTTGCGCAAAAGAGCCATTGTTTCGTTAGCTGTGTGGCAAGTGGCACCGTCCTGCTGAAACCACATATCGTCCACATCCATATCTTCCAATTCGGGCCATAAAAAGTTCGTTATCATCTCACGATAGCGAACACCATTCACAGTAACTGCCTGACCGGCCTCATTTTGGAAAAAATACGGCCCGATGATGCCGCCAGCCCATAAACCGCACCAAACAGTCACTCTTTGTGGGTGCATTGGTTTTTCGACAATCACTCTTGGATTCTCATTCGCCCAAATGCGGCAATTCTGTTTATTGACGAATCCACTGAGGTGAAAATGTGCCTCATCACTGAAGATGATTTTCTACGAAAATTGATCATCCACTGTTGCCATTTCTTGCCACCATTCTGCCCATTCACTTGTTAGCGTGTAAATGCAAGTCTTTATGCATAATGTTCATCAACGACGAGCGTGAGAGGTGCAATTGTTGGGAACGACGACGAGTTGAGGTGGACGGCTCTTCAGCCACACTATCGCGAACAGCAGCAATATTTTCTGCAGTACGAGCTGTACGAGCATGCACTGGTGTTCTCACATCTTCTACAGACCCGGTTTGCTCGAATTTTTCCACGATTTTTGCGATTGTACGCACATTTGGACGATGAAATTGACCAAAAAAATTACGAAGTGCACGATATGCATTTTGATTTGAACTCCCATTTTCATAATAAGTCTGGATAACTTTAACATGTTGTTGGATTGTGTATCTCTCCATGGTTCAAATTGAGTAAGTCTGAAATAGAGAAATGTCAAATAAAATTCGGAAAAAAACTTGGCGTTTAGGTGTGGTTTACATTCAACATCGGCCCATACAATTTAACCACCCTTTAATTCTGCGATAATATTGTATTTTTCTGTTGTCATCTCAACCATTTACTTGTCTTATTCTATGTAAAAATTGCGTTTTCCTAAATTTGGAAACCGGAGGCCACCCTGGGCATTTGTTTGTTGTTGTTATTGTATTCCATGCCTATTTTTATTTAATATTAAAGACATGAAATGCTCAATGGAATACCGTTTATTTTGAGCAAACAAAACTGCAATAAAAAAGTTGGCATATCTGGGTATTAACTGCATAAATGGGTTGTCAAACACAAAAGATCTGCTGAAGGATCCAGGTAGTACCAAACCTTAAACGGGTACGGCTGTGTTATAAAGACATAATAAGATAAGATTAGCTATAAAACTTAAACCTTTTTAGGAAAAAGTTTTGAGCGTGTTACTGAAATTCACGGGAAAATACTCACCCTGGCCATCATATGCTCACTCAGTTTTATAGCCCTTATTTCACTACCTGAGCGTTGCCCTAATTATTTAGAAAATCTTCGATAAATTGTGTGTCAGAGTCGACCTGCATGCACATATTTACCAACATCCCGTTATTCGCCGAAATTACGATGTCCACAGCTGTTTAAGGCTTCAGCCGCGCACACTTTTCTCTATTTCTGGGAATTTCGCAAAACAACGATTAGCTTCGAAGGGTTGGCTACGCTTTTAGGTAGAATATTTTGCAGCTAAGAAATATTTTTTTCACTTGCCATGGCTGCGTATAAAAACCTGCCGAAGTGGTTTTTCAGACAGAACTGTTTCATATTCCAAACAAATAACATCGCTCGCTTTAATTAAAAACTATTCTATCAAAATGGCTCCACAGAGGAAAATGGATATTGTGACGTTAAAAGTGAAATATGAATCGACCGTGTAAGTAAAGAATGATAATATTTTTCTTTTTTGCTGCCAGCCGTGACCAGAGTTCCTTGATCTCACATCAAGGCAAAGTAAAATGTTCTTTCGTCGACAAGCGTTTGCGATTTTCAACTCCCCAAAGAAGAATGTATAGAGTCGGGCGCCCGTTTGCCGTCAACTGATACTTAAAAGTAAAACTGCCTGCAACGTGCCTGATGTCAATTTGGATTAAAGTAATAAATATTTCCCATAGAGAGAGGGCAATATTTGATTAGGGAGTATCAGACTTAAGTATCAGTGAAACAAACGTCGACGAAAATTCAATTTCCAAGATAATTATGAAAATATAGAAACACATTTTATTAAATTTTGCGTTTTCTCTTTCTCTTGTATTTCAGAGAGGTTGGGCATGAAAAAGTATCGGTGGTGAAAAACGCAACTTCTTTGAAGGGATCGCTTTCCCGAGTAAAACATTGGGTAAGTTATAATTGTTGAACAAGCAGGTTTGCGACAACTTAACACCAGCAATAAGAATTTGGTTGCCAATTTAAGAATCTCCATTCGTAAGTCCGTTTGGAATAAGAGAAAGTTCACTGAACCAAATTTTTTGTTTGTTGACTGCTTCTTGCTACCGAGATTTTTGGCGCGAGTTTAAGTGAATTACAATAAGTCGCATTCTTGAGGACAGATTTTATAACATAAAATACGTGCAAGTATTTAAGGAAAATAAAACTTGCACCAGTTTTGCGCTATTTAGGGCTTTTCCCAACCGTGGTCAAGGGTACGTGTAACTCAGTTCCCTCATTTACCTCGTGATTCTATTTAACTGTGATTTTGGCTTTAACGAGCTGAGCGGGGTGCACGCCTGTAGTAATGAATTGGTTGTGATGTATTAAAAAAGCTAAAAGTGTTAATTAATATTATTTGCGCTGAGCCTGATACACTGGCCTAACAAAACAGCACTGGTTTCGGAGGTTGGCAAACTGGCCACACTTCAGTGTTCTTGTATATGCACTAGTTCTCCCAACTATTAAATTCCGTGAGTTTGAGTGATGGTGTCCATTTCTTCTGTTTGGCTGTAATCAACTAAATTAAGTAATAAACGGTGACTCCCTGCATAATTTATCACCCGAATTTATGCCGGAAATTCTATTTATTTTAACTTTTGTTGCAGCTCCTTTAAAACTTAAAGTTTAATTTTCCGAAACTTGCGGCCTCTTTAGTTTTTGTTGTGTTTCCGCAGCATATTATTAGAAACTCTTCTCTTTTGCTCTCTTTTCAGTTTGAGGATATTATAACAGATGAAGTGTCAAAAGTTTCACCGGATATTGAACCCTATTTCATGGAGTGGGAGATTGAAACAGCCGATCCCAATTTATTTGTGATTAACGGCGTCCGTTACGACAAAGTGTACGCCATATTCGGAGCAGAGAGGGTTCACTGGATTTATTACACGGTTCATTATCCTCCGAAGCGTGTTGCCGGCTCGGACGACCTGTCCTTTAGCTTTTGCGGCTGTTGTTTGCACAAACAATATTTGAACATAATGAAAACAATTCAAGAGAGTGCAACGATACAGTCCAAGTAGGAAATATTTAAAACGAGTACATTCCGCAGTTTCGAGTCATACGTAAAATCCTTCTGGCAAAAATTAATATTATTTTACTTTCTTATGATTAATTTACTTTAAGAATTTCTCTTCAATAAATCACTAAAATTCAAATAAGACATTAATTAAAGTATTTTTCAAAATTTATTATATAGTAAAAACAAAACATATATATGGAGTTGTCTTTTTGCATGTTTTCGAGTTGTTTATATGCCTAGATATCGTAGGCGCTACCCTACCTATCAATATACTTGAAATCCTTTGGAAAACAAGTTCAAACTCTCAACTTTAAACAAAAATGGATTGACACAAATTGATTTACATCAGTGTCTGGTGAATTTTGCGACGGTTCAGCACCGCCTCTAAGTATCTCACCAGACACACGTACGTGGCCATTTATTGTAATATCCTGCGCCGCCCAGTCCCTTCTGTCGGGAATGTCCCAGATAGTGGCGGAAGTCGAGGCATCTGACTTGGTAGACTACAGTGTTCTGACTAAGTATTTTACGAGATTTTTGGCGACTCCATCGTTTCCGTGACTTCATTTGCCCGCCTGACCTCATTCGGACAGATGGTGAATCAATAACATGTTTGTAGACATTTTTTTTTTATCAAATTTATGTATTTGAAAATAAACTCAAAGAACATCTCATATTTGTAGTGTGTTTTCAGCCTTTTAATTGATTTAAATCACGATCTCATCTTTCTTCGCCGACGACAACGGCATCACATTAACGCACACTTTAAGCAGGTGCTTAAAAATCGATAAATTTTCAATCAACAACAACAGCAGGTATCCGGGAGCATAAAAAGGCGGCTTCGAAAAATTAAATCAACATTTAAAACACTTATTTGTTTTTTCTCCTTTTGTTGTTGTTGTCTCCTTGTGGCTGCTGGTAAATTTTCTTGCTCTGCAAATATTAAGTTGTTCTTGGTTTTTTTCTTGTTCTTTTTGTTTTTTTTTTCCTTCATTTAAATGAGAAAAAGAAATCAGCAAAATGAGATAAGATACGAAAAAAAACTAGAAGATTTTCATTACAATTATTTGTACTTAAAATAACAGCAACAAATACAATTATTTTCGCAAAAGAAAATAAAACGAATAACAACAACTTTTAATATCAAGCGATAATAAACTTGCTGGCAAAACAAACAACCAGCAACAACATTTGCGGTGCGAACAACAAAAATAAAACATTTTTCTTTTAAATGTTGCTGGCTGCCGTTTGTACTCGCGCCGGGATAAAAGTGAATTTTATCTCAACTAAATCAAGTTGTAAGAAAAGATGGAAAAAATATTTAAAACATACTATTTAAGTGCCCTACATCAGGCAATAAATTGTCAGCACTCTGTTGTGCTTTGATGTGATCGGAAAGAAATGCTGAAGCATCGAAAGCCTCGTTGGCAGAGAGACCCAAACTGTGATGATTTGACATGATATGAAAATTGGTGACCTGGAAATATTGTGCGAATCTATTGCAGTGGTGGAGCCGCACAACAATTTTTATTTCCTAATGCTAATCTTGCGACCTTTATTACTCAATCAGCAACTTACTTTCGTTTTATAAGAAATAAATAAGAACGTAAAAAAAGGGGAAGAGAATTGCAGCTGCAGAGAAATGCAAGCTGTCAAAAGTTAAAAACAGCTGTTTTAGAGGCAAGTGAATGGAGGGAACAGTTGAAGTAATCGCGGCCCCATATTTGATACCTTAAGCTTTGTCGCGCGACAGAACATTGCCAGCTGATTGTCAAAACAAATGTTTTCATCAATGAACCACCAGGGCTACCATGCTTTTGTATAAAGTACTACATCAAATATGTGAAACACTGAATTCAATATTTCGGAAGAGATGGAGATTGCATTATTTTTTCAAGTTTTTGAAGATGTTACGATATATGGTAACCATGACGAATACTTCAGCTACTACTACAAATTCTCCTTCTACTTCTTCCTCTATTTTCTTTTCTGCTTTTCACGAAAACTTTTTAAATGAAGAAACGAGTTGAATTGACAAAATAGACAAAACGTTCATATTCAAAGCAAATTCAAAGCACTTAAACACGGTGGTACCAGATGACTTCATAATAAGAGATATTGAGAGGGCATCTGATAGATTTCTTTTAAGTTTTAGCCTTCCTGTGATGCCAACAGTTCAGGGGCAAACGTTTACGAAGACTTAGAAAAAAATACATTCCGGGGAATAATTTGTTGTTAAAGTTTAGAAAATCTTTTTTGCTTAAAATGTTCTATGAAAATTCATAATACAAATGATCTACAACAACAACATTTTTGACGACTTAAGCATAATTACTTGTTGTTATTATTGTGGTCTTATAAAATTGATTGTAGAAATGTTGAATGAAGTGATATTGAAAAAGGTGTATTTTATTGTACAAAGATTTTTTTCTCACACTGAAACAAAAAGTTTTGTTGAATTTGCTTCGGTGCTACCAAAAAAGGCATCATGCTCGTAAAAGTTTTAAAATTTATGGTTGAGTAGCGCTAATGATATTGCCAGATATTTCTGAGTCTCCAATTGTTGGTCTTTAAACTTATTTTTACTGGTCTGGTTGTTCCTTCTTCTCTGCGGCAAAATCACCGTTTTTCAATCGCACAACCCATCTCTGGCATATTCAAACCGATGGAACATATTCTTCAGAGCTTCGGTTAGCAGCAATCGTTGTGGTTCAGTTGCACTTTTTTCCAGAAGTAAATCAAGCCTTTTCCCGCATCTGACGCTTCGATGAGGTATTTTCGCAACAAAACATATTCATTATAGTTTTGTTGAGCAACCGTCACCGTTTAGAGGTTCCCGTTTTGAAATTATATAGAAGTAAAGCAAAAGTTCCCGCTTAATGTTCAAGAAGTAAGTGAAAGTAAATAACGGATACGTGCCCTTCAAAATGACATATATGTAAGTGAACTTGTAGACCCAAGAAAAACAAGCAGAACATGTCATTCACAGAATTCCTTTACAGGCTCGAGTGATTTTGTTTTTTGGGGCCATGAGAACCTGCTGTAGCGTAAACCATGTTCGTAGCTTGCCAAACCTAAAAAGTGGATCCCATCCCCAACAATGAATCATCTCCTTTGTAAACATCTTCCTTCTTTTTTTAAACATTATATTATCATAAATTTCTTATCAGAGAAATAAATCTCTTTTTAAAATGGTAAGAAGATTACGAGAGCAAAACCAATACAATTATATGCATTTTGACTTCTCTACGCAGCCATATCGCCTGGTGTCTTCATGTATGCTGTGCTGCAATTGCTGTGGAATACATCAATATTTTCGTACATATGTATGTATGTATGTAGCTGAAAGTTGTTGTTGTTGTTGCTGCTGCAGTTGCACTTTTCCAGATGCAGATATAAGTGAAAATCTTGAGTATCAATTGATTGAATTGATCAAATCCATCGAACGAGCGATCGATCCATCGTTACCTGCTGGTTATTAGCGATATGGTGCAAATGTTGTTGCTGATGATAAAGTGTATTGCTGATAAAGAGTCGTGCTTTCGGGGCTGGCCACAGCACACAGACGTGACAAAGTAACCAAACAGAAAAACTCATTAACGTAATAATTAAGACGACAACAATTTTTCAAAGATAACAAAAATACGTCGTATTATTGAGGGTTACACCGCAAAGAGAGAGAGCAAAGCTCCATCACGCTGAATTGGGCTTATTAAACTATTTTTACACGCACTGATTTCAAAAGCAAACAAAAAAGAAATGAACGCGCAGTGCAGGTCACTTTGGAATGGAATGTGCTAAGAGTAGAACAATGTTTTGGATTATTAAAGAAGGACATTTTTTGAATAAGAAATATTGGGAAAAATGAAATACTATTTCTGTGCCAAATACACATATCCACTAAAAACATGAGGCATGCAACCCTTTTTAAGTGGCGTAGCAAGAGTTAAATTCAGCTTCTTGATGGGCAATAAAGTTATTGGACTATAGTTCAAATTGAAGGGACAGGTAAGCACAATGGCTCAACGATGGGGGCAGTGCTAAGGGCAGTCCGTGGCCATTATTCATTCGTTGACTTATAGTCAGCAAAAAGTCTGCTTTCGAAAACCTGAAGTCAGTTTTACTTAAAACTGCATTTTATGTCCACTATAAATAAGAAAAAGCATTCTTCAGCCGGAAAAGTCTGCTCTAAACTTAGAACAGCTTTTAATACTCTTAATCTAACAAATCACCCATCTTGGCAGGTCAGTGTTGGCAAGTAAATTTTTAAAATACCGCCAAAACGAACAAATTACAGCCCAGATTAAACGTTACTTTATAATTTCACCAAGAATTTAATGTTGGGTTATAGAAAAGCGTTCAATCGTAAGTAGGAAAGATTAAGGGCAATAACAGTATAATAAGAGGATGAAGTATCCAGTACCTGTTACATACTTTTGATTAATTTTGTTTCCTTTTCATTATTTGTCAGCGTTTCCTGGCCATTATTTATTTCAAAACTTTGCGCCTCTATATCTGTTTACACAAAAATCAGCTCCATTTTCCACGAGCAGAGCTGGGTAATCCCCGTTGAAGATGTATATACACGGTTGCCAGATCTTACAATGTTATGAAATCAGGCATCACTGGAAGACAAATTGGCACTTCAGTCGCTTATAAGAAAATCTAACAAGTTCATTGCCAGCCGATTATCAAGCAATAAATGTATCCACCAAGAAAAAATGTTTGTTCACACCGTCAAATTCTGGCATGGAAAGAGCTGACAAATCTGTTGTTGCATATTTGACAGAAGAATGGAAGCATTTATGTATCGACAATAGAAATATTTCTCCGGCAATGGCGTCAGTGTCAGGTGCATTAATTTAATGATGTGAGAGACTTGCAATGTCCAACAATTATATGACAATGAGTGTTTTTTCGATTGTGAACTCTATATTTGGCACAAAATGCTCTTTCTGGCTTTCGCGTTGGGCAAGTACAAAACTTGTGGGCTAGAGGCCTGCACAACTAAGTTGCCTAACGTGCATTTACTTTAAGACGACAAAAATTGTCAGTCCACACACCTGGAAGACCGTTTTATATATTCCATTGTAAGATCTGACAAACGTCAGTCAATAATTTAGCCCAAGAAATAGAACACAAGAATTTCTTTTGTTGCACATTTCAGAAAAGTTTATGATTATTTTCCACAACCTTTAAGTCCTGGCTCAGCTTTCGACGATTGTCTATAGTATCTAATGAACCCATTAACTATTTACAGAAAGAAACAAGATATAAAAATTCCTCAAAAATAAAAATACATGAACATTTTTAGACATCCTTTGCCGAGTTTTCTTTTTTCGTGGTGCAAATCAATGTGAGAAAAAAAAACTTCATATCCAGCGTAAAGCGGTTGCAGTATAAATTTTGTAATATTATTGCCAGCCAGCAGGTCACGAGTGTCATTTACCGCATGTCAGAGGTTTTCTGTTCATTAAATGATACGTGCTACGTGATCCGTGTGCGTGTGCGTGTGCGTGTGCGAGTGTGTGTAAAAGAGAGAGTGTTCAGTTGTTATCATGCGTAACTTATCAGTTTTATCAGGAAACCAAAAAAGTATCATTAAAGTACATTAATATTGATTAAAAGCAAAAAGAGAAACCATTTAAAATGAACAGTCAGTCTGCTTATTAACGATAAACTACCGTTGTTCATTTAGACTCGTGAGTAGTGGCCAGTTGCCAGTTGCATGTTCCCCAACAACGACACCGCACACACTCCCCAAATGTGTTTATGTGTGACAGTTTTTAGCTGATGCTGATGCTGATGCTGTTTTTGTTGTTGGTGTTCTTTTAAATCTCTACCCAACTAATATTTGATCTTGACCAAAGAAACGAAAAAAAAGAAATAATGAAACCAACAGCCTATAACACTTTAAAGGCGATTCAAACTTCTACTTTTATTTTGCTTTATTTTCGAAGGTGCTAAAGGGATTACTGGCCAGAGGTGTAAAGGACTGGCAGCCTATTGTTAGAAGTTTTGCTTTACGTATGAACAATTCTTGACTAAGTGTTTTTATTTGTATATGACATGTTCAGAGTCGGTTGCACTTCAGTCGCTTCGAAGAAAAAAAGAAAATAAACCCTTTACTGGAGACCCCTGCCCCGCTGTTTACATTCACGTAGATGCCAGTTAGATGAAACAGTTTTAGTTTTTACTATATCTCAGGTAAAAAAAAAACTATAAGAATTCTGAGGAAAAAATGTGAAAAGATATAAACAACACAAGAGATATAAACAACACCCGGGAGGCCGGAATTTAAACAACTTGACATATATATATTAGAATCAAAACCCAAATAAATAAATCTGATAAATAAGTATCTTCGCTGTTTATAAGTCTTTCTTTGTAAATTGTAACACAATGAAACAGAATTTTTTGTTGTCTCGAAATGAAATCAAAGGGAAAATACTTTCAACTGAAATAAAAGCCTTCCAGATAGTTCGCTATTATTTGTGCTATAGTGAATAACACCGAGGACCACAGTTTAACAACGTCTCACGTTTTAAGAGAACAACAAAACCGGTGGCTCGCTTTCCTACAGCCTATACAAATTCCGTAACACCGACGCCTTTGCAGCCGTATATGTAGCAACAATACGAGCAAATTTGAACTACTTTTAGTTTCAGAGTTGGATAAATATTGGTAGATATTGTGTATATCCACTTAGAAATAACTATTATACCACAAACACATACATACATACAGGGTGGGCCAACTTGGACTGACTGATTCTTGCAGAATTGCCATTGTGGCTCTTGCAGTATGAGCTGTAGGTCCATCTTGCTGGAACCATGTGTTACGATTATTGAGAACTATCGGACGTAAAAAATGTTCCAACATGGATCGGTATACCACCCCAGAGACGGTTTCTGGCTCATTAAGTTCATTTTCGAAGAAATATGGACCAATAACTGTATCAGCCATGATTCCACACCAAACAGTGCATCTGACAGGGTGTAATTGTCGCTGATGCAATACTCTCGGATTCTCTGTACCCACTGAACCCAAATTCTCGAAACGGGTCATTAATCTTCTTATCCTGTTTACACTGGGAGCCTCTACAGTATTAAAATGCTGACGGTATTTTCTTTGCGTTGTAACAATTGATCGCCCGGAAACATAATAAAATTCAACAATTTTTACACGTTCTTCCCCTGAGTATGATGACATTATAAAATTTTATAAAATTCTGTATTATCTGCAACAACAAAAAATAAAAAAAAATATAAAAATTATAAGCATTTCAAATCAGTCAGTTCAAGTTGGCCCACCCTGTATTTGTGTTTCATTTATACTGGTGGACGAAGAGATACTTCAATTTGCACCGTATTTATACGTTTATAAGATATTGAGACCAAACATCCGATGTCAGAGTGGTGAGCAATCGTTTGCAATTGTGATGGGTGTCTGTTGGACATGTTCCAGCACATTTGATTCCTAAATCTGAAATCGGAACTGGCCGTCGTTGCGCTGCAATGTGTGTGGAAGCAATAAATATATTACATAATTAGTCCTTGCAGGGAAGCTACTCTCAAATCAGCCATTAAGTTCAATTTGATGGAGCAGAAGGTGTGGCAGCACTAGAAAATACGGCAACTTCAAGTAGGAAACCTGCCGCTCAAAACTAGTGCTGATATTTTCTAGCCGATAACAACTCATCTCCCACTTTTAGGTTAAAAGGAAGTTGGGGTAATAAATAAGAATTTAGTTCTTTGTTGAACTCACAACAACCCACAGGCATTTAACCCTGTGTAAGATTTTCTATCACAATTATTCATATCTTATTTGACATCGTGAAAGTAAGTGGATAAAATAATTAGTGTAAATGTAGTGCAGTTTTTTGAATTTTTTGATATTTAATAATTTGGCGAACTTTTTGCAAAAACTGCTAAATTTTTATTTCAGACACACAAATTACTTTGACGTCTTGACTTTGAAGTGACAATTATCGATGACATCGTGTTGGGGAATTCCATCAGTTTTCCCGTTTAATTAAATAACTTTTTACTGAAATCGCACTTATTCTCATTTTCAGTTTAATGAGTGAAGACCATAAGAGTTCACTTTCAAGGCGAGCCACTTAGCGGCTGGTGAAAACGCGATTACATTCTTTGAAGTATCGATCAAACAACACACTTCCATTAGTTGTTGTTATTGTTGTTGTTGTTGGTTTTTTTGGTGTTTTTCTTTAGCACATCAGTGCGACATCTAGTTGGCTGGTGAGGATTATAACAACCTTAGATGATGTTTTAGAGATAAAGGGTTTGTTGTTGTTTTAACGATTGTACATCAAACAATTGACATCCTAAGAAGCTTCCAAGACTTTTCATTCAATACGGTTTGGCGATGGTGTTTTGTCTTGAAATGCTGTTCGGATATTTACTTCAATTAAATTTAGCCGGAATGAGGGCTACAACATGAGAAAACAAAAACACCGAACAATTTTTCTGCGCTCTCTGTCAGTGTGACAACAGGTACGTTGAATTTTTCTGGCCGTTTTCTTATTTGCTTTTTATTTTTCTTGTAACACAAAAATAAAAATCAAGTGTTTTGATTTATTTAAAAAGATAAGCTGATTTGATACGACTGAACATGTATGTAAGTTGTTCCACATTTTTTCTTGATTTTCGTTAAAACCCTCCTGCTTCAAAGCGGCCACAAGACTTCACAGTTGATTTTGCTTTCAAGCGTTTTGAATTTTTGTTTAAGATAATTTTCATAAATTTGTTAAAAATTTTTAGATTCGTAATAAATCATAAATTTGAGTCTATAATCATTACGATTTAACACCTACAGTTCTCAATGCAGTCAGTCATACGAGTATATACTTATCTTATATTCCTATGTAGTTGTTGTTGTTCACTTGTTTGTTGTTGTTCACATAAAATGTATCTTTAATCAGCATTCGACCCATATTTGGTGCAGCCGGCGCGTCAACAAAAACGAAATCAAGACCAGAAGCAGGTAAGTTCATGCTCAACCAACCAGATCATTTAATATTTACCGAAATTATACGTGGAGTTGCTTTAAACAGTTCAGACCTACTTATTAATAAAATGGTGTTTGTAATTTCTATCTCACTGTGAGCAACTTGGTCCACTGAAAACTACAAACGTTTGGGCAAAGAAGAGCGTCTTTCAATGAGTTCATTCTACCCTTAAATAGTAACAAATCCAAATGTTTGACAGTTGTGCTCAAAAACTAGTACGTGAGTGTGGAGTGTGTCTGGAAGATCATTCAGTGCCACTTTGTATAAATAACTGCAATCCGCAAATGGCTACTGCTTCTGCTGCGCATCAATTTTGTATCACTATAGAACATTAATCAGGCTGTATTTGAGCGAAGGACAGGTGATGATGACTCTCATAATTTGTTAAAGTGAAAAGCCCACAAGAAAAGATTTAAGGCGGTGAAGTCATACGATGTCGGTTGGCAGGTTTTCCGTTTTCACTCTGTTTTTCGGAGTCTTCGGACGACACGGCAACCAAAACTCTAGGAAGTACCTGTATGATGCTTTTGGCGATCTGATATTGGTCACAGATTGAGGAGCCTTCCTTGGCTGTGGTTTAAGGCTTGAAAAAGTCCCTAGTGATAGTGGCCTTCGAGGTGCTTCTTGTTTTCTTGCAACAGGCTCTGCTTAAGTAAAGAACTAGATGGGGGGGTATGTACGGGCGAGTTGGTGGTGGTTGTGGATTTAGGGCTACCATCTCAGTAGCTTTGTCTTCTTTCGACTGTCTAGGGAATTGCTGGCAGAAGGAGGTCCGACCTCTCGAGCAAGAGGTTTGTGTTATGAGCCGTGAAATTTTGCAAAAATATGGGGGTGTTGGTGAGCTGTCGACCAGTTCACTCCAGCGCGGTTGGTCCTCTGTCAACAATATGCAGATTTGAGAGCACCACTTTATGCTTTTTAAACATGAATCGAAACTTAGAACACACCTGTGCCTTCAATATTGTTCATTTCGAGTTTATGACTCTTAATTCTTTTTCTCTGAAACAATATCTTGTCCTCGATTTTTCCAAATACAGGGCAAGCAATAATTGTGGAGTTTATGAGTAATCAGAGCCACTTACAGAAGGGTTAAATTGCGAGCGGTCCACCAATAACAGAAGCTGTGTCTTCGGACACTTCAAATTTGGTGTTCCAAGATGAGGGTCTTGTCAATTTGGTGCTGGTTGCCTCTGAAATTTTAACGCAGCCGCTAATTTGATATTCAAAACATACACAAATGCTTCTTCTTTATTTAATCTAAAACTCTTCAATTATTAACCATTTTTATTTCACAATCTTTAAAATAAATTATTTTAAATACATTTGAATGAAAAATTCAAGCCTAGAATGTCGGACTTGCTCCTAAGCAATTTTCTCTGCATCCTTTCATTTTGCTCATGTCATTCTTCTTCTTTTAATGTCATTCTTCATCGTTCTTAAACTAAAGAAAATATATTTAATAATAAAAGCCACACAATGTTGTGAACTTTAAATTTGGCGTTTATTTCTTTTTTTTTACCAGTGTTGCCGTGTTTTGATATAAAATTCGAGTACAAGTGGGAAAGTGGTGTAGAATACCAAAATTCTTCTAAGTCGCACTTCATTTGCGCATCGCCTCGCCTTTCGCAGTGCAACACCGATTAAGCCTCCTGATTATATTATTTTTGTTGTTATCGCATTCTGGTCTTAATAAATTAATATAATATTTTTTTTTTGTTGTCTTTAGAAATGTTAATGAAGTCAATTATTAGTACCAACACGAGTAAGAAACAGCAAAAGTTTATTACATTATATCGCTAGCTAAAATGCAAAGCGATATAACTATTGAGTGCCTTGATGGAGTTGGTAGAGTATTCGACCAACAGTCCAGAAGTCGTAGGTTCGATTCCTACCAAAGGCTCTGGTGAAAAAATATAGCCAAAATTGTTCCAAATAAAAAAATGCACAATGATACAGACATACAGAAATACAAACACTCAATAACCCAACAATCAAAACCATCTACATAAATACCAAAAACGCAATGTTGGGGATACTGGGTTAATTGATGTTTAACCGTCGACGTACACACTGAACAGTCAAAAAAGCATCAGTTAAATTTTGTAGTGCTCATCCCTGGAATATAGAACTTGCAATGATTTAAGGCAGAATTTCATGCGATTATTCAATTAAGTCACGTACGGCTTTTAA
Source organism: Epicampocera succincta (assembly GCA_932526305.1). NCBI lineage: Eukaryota > Metazoa > Arthropoda > Insecta > Diptera > Tachinidae > Epicampocera > Epicampocera succincta. The sequence continues at coordinate 26,883,793 of OW052034.1, read as the reverse complement.
TGTCATCTGTGTCTGTTTTAAGTCATTATGCGACTTCCCCGTCATTCCAGGGGCGAGGTATTTATTTGGCTTCACTGTGTTGCGCAATTAATTGATTGTGGATATTGATGGGCGAGCACGTTTCTTTGCGCAGCGTGCAAGTAAAATGGGCATATTTTTTTTCATTAACCTTGACTTTCCAAAGTTTTAACTATTTCGCCGGTCTGTGGAAACATGATGCTTGATGGTTACCATGAATGAAGGCGGACGGTGTATCATCTGCCAAAGTTCACGTTGTTCAAGAATCTATTTATCCTGTTTCAAGTCGTTAAGTCCGGCATAGACTGATTAAAGGATCTACGACTGTATCAGATATTTTGCTGACAAACAGTGACAACTTTCAAGAAGTTTTCCACTTGTTAAATGTCAGTTAATAAGTGGATACGGATTGAATTTTTTTTTGTCGCTCGAAGTCTTTAACTTTCTCTCCCTCTCTCTCTCTCTCTCTCTCTCTCTCTCCAATTTTTACGCTTTCGAACTATTTTATTATGCAGAGTTTGTCGCTGGGAAGTTTTAATGGTTCCCTAAATTAATTTATACTTTTTTCGTTCACTTTAATCTTTTTGGAGATACTTTTTCTCCTAATTCACGCGGCCGGAAATTGGCTCGTGGCTAAAATTTGGCAGGACAACAACAACAACAAAATATAAAAGAAAAAAACTATTTCACAAATTAAAAAGTGACTGATAAAAAGAATCACAGCCTGCAACTTTTCAATTCATCCGAAGACAAATTAATTTATGCACAAAAAATAACTGAAGCAAATAACCTCTAAAGGCTCAGCCAAAACTCTTTCACTCAAAGAACAAACAGCTAAAACAACAACAACAAAAAAAGTAGTAGAGCTGGAAAACTTGTTGACTCTTGTCTAGAAAACTCAGCCAACTAAAAAAATCGTGATTTAAAAATATTTATTTATATATTGAAATGGGTTTGTTTTTGTTGTACCAAAAAACATTTCATTATAATTTGGCCTGTGATGATTCCTGAACAAGACACAAAGACTTTATTAAAGGATTGTTTCGTTGATAGAATGGTGGCCGGTTGGTTGGCTGGCTGGTTGGCCGTTTTGGTCTTCTCTTTGTTTGGTGTCAAAATAACAAAATGCCAGTCCATGTTGACACTATGACACCGGTGAAAAAGTGAAGACAACCACGGTGTTCATTTTTTGCTAATGTGGTTGTGGTCTTTAGCATAGAAAAGACCATAAATTTTCTTACTGTAGAAACGAATAAAAACCTTCAAATGGAATAGGGGCATTGCGCTTTGAAAGGAGTTGCTTGTGCTCTGTTTGAGCAGAGTCATGTACGAAAATGGGAATAAATGCTTACAAATCGTGGCCTGATGTTAGAGCAACGTGCTAAGTGCTGGCTTACGACTTAAATGATTTGTAACATAAATTCTGGCAAACATTAAAGAACACTGAACAAAACACAAACTAATTTTAGTCTAAGAACTGAAGTGGAGTGGAGGCCGGATCAGAAATTAGGGTATCAACCGAATGTTCGCTTGCCTTTTTATCCACAAAGAAGAAACTTATTTGGTAATCATTTGTTGGCAAAAATATGACAAATTAGAATGAATCGAGGCATCCGTCTTCCCATTTTGGCTTTTCGTAGATCAAAACTTGGCGAATACTGTGGTGTGCCGTGACTGTAGCTTACACCCTTGCGAAACTCTCAGCACATCAAGGTAAAAGACCCTAGTCAACGCCAATTATTCGCTGAACTGTACTGGGTACTGGGCATGTGGAAAAGTGTTCCATACTTTCGTGATGATGTCATATCGTGTCACGTTACATTACGACCGCGTTGTGAGTTTCGATGGCTGAGTTGATAAAGTCTTCGTCCAACAGGCTGCAGGTTCCATTCCTACCAATTACTCCGGGTGTTCCTGCAGGCAGGCAAACAACTTTGCAGTTCTGTGTTCTTCGTTCAAAAATAAAAATCCAAATCCCCTTAAATTCCTTTCAGTGTCCCTCATAATTTAAACACTTATAAAATTAATGTTAACACAAGATCTAAAAGTCATTCATAAATTTCAATAAAAATTTGTGATAGAAAAAAGTTGAACGAATATTTTCGAAAAATATTGTTGCTGTTGTTTTGTTGCTGGCGTTAGTGTTGTTGCTGAGTTTTGTTAATATCAAAAATTTGCTGCTTAAGTGGTTACAATCGATTCAATCATTCATTCATACGGTTTCAGTTGCAACTCTGCAACTTTTCATTCACAAAATTTAGCCAAATTTTATAAAAATTTAAAAAAAAATCTTTATTTTTGACCGAAAAATTACCATTTCAATTAGAACAAGAATGAAATCTGTTGGTTTAATGCAGAAACTTCATATCTCGCTTTAATTACATATTTGCAAAAATATATTTGAAAAACGGCAAAAATATAAAAAAATAAAAAATTCAGGGAATCTGGCATCGAATGCACTCAATATCAAAATGGATTTTCGATCTCACATTTCCTCCGAATCTGTGGGGATGGAAGTGAGCGAAAAAGAAAACAAATTGCAAACACAGTTTGGGGAAAATCGAGATAAGCCTTTTTTCTTATTTATGAAGACTTTTCAAGAGTTGCAACTGGAACTGGCCAACTTTGATAACCTGTTGCAGTTGTTGTTGTATCGCAAGCAATTAATAATTAAGTCTAAGTTCATACACCGGATGTTGTTGATTTAATATCACAAATATATATTTATGAATGTTTGCAGGTATTCAGGCATTTAAAAGTTTTCAAAAGCTTTTGACTTTTGCTAAAACGTTAAACAACATTTGGGACAGCAACGAGGTCGTTAAGAATAACAACATGATGGTGATATGAACACAAAAGCGTTAAATTAAGAACAAACTCATGAACGCGCTAATCATCCGCTCTGGCTGATTTTTCCAATTTAATTGATTGTCATATTTTGTGTTAAAATCTTGTAAAAAGCTTTAAAATGGGGGATTAGGGAATTCCTTTTTTAAACATAAAAAAATGCATTTCAATAGATTTTAAACAAAAATATTGTTCTCACCAACAATATTAAATTTATTCCACAAACATGATTTTTTCTGCTGGAAGAGGACTCCAATTTGGTAGGAAAATTATCCGTAGCGAAAATGCTCATTTTTAAATGAATGGCAAAATTGCCGCAGATGAGATGACGCCAACTCACACGAGTGGCAACAAAAAAGTTCTCTTTTTAGAACAACGTTGGTCAAGACATGACCATTAATGACGAGGGCTATAGAATAATGGTGACCGGTTTCTTTTGGTCTGAGTTGAACTGTATCAATGTATACCACGTATCGTTTCACACAGTAAACGGTACGATGCGCATTCTGTATGAACGATTTGAAGGTATGCAGGGAGCACTTTTTATTGTGGCGGTTTCCTGAAATCTCAGTTTTACACCATTATAATAGACTGTAACCGAGCGATGCCCTCAAAGTCAGCATAACCGAAATCATTGCCCAACTGCAGTCGGATCTGATCGTTAAAAATTTGACCACTAGGAGCCATGTCCACCGTGGCTTCGTGGTAAAAATTCTCTCACGGACCATTTTATTAATATTAATAAAGTGATGACAAGTATAATGACTTTTTTAGGGTTTCCGTTCTGAAGGATTTTAGGAATAATGGGGGTGCGGAATTAGGACCAAGCGTTTAAATAGTCGTTTCAGCTGTGATGTGAAAAACGCGTTAATTGAAATCTCGTTCATTTAAAGAAGCTGTCTTTGTGCTGCTCGTTGGTTATTTTAAGATTTTAATGTTGTTGAGCTCTTAATTTATTATATAGCAGCTAAAACCCGGTGTGCAGGGCCACTAGTTTTCTGGTGTTTCAGTACGGACCAAAAAGGTTCCTATTGTACCAATTTCTATACCGCTGGATTTAAATTGTCAGCATTACTGTTCGTCTGCGTTGCAAGTTTTGTGGCATTAACACAGCAAATATGTACATACTTTTCATCAGATTTTCCCAATTTTTACCTCTTTTGAAGCAAATTCAAACCGTTAGCGTGGACTTCTTCCCAGATGTACAGGAAGATTTCCAGAATCTCGTGTTTAAAGGTTCAATTTTCGTTCATTGGAATAAAAGAAAAACCATTAACCATTTTTTCCCATTTTCACTCTTAGTTGTTATTTGCAATCAAGGCCCTCTACTTTGTTGGTAAACAACTTCCAAGACGTATAAAAAAGAAAGTTTGGAATAGAGGGGTGATTTTACAACTAAATACGAAAGACATCTGTAACATGTTTCCAACTCAACGTCACACTCATTGCGTGTGGTCCGTCTACAAGAGTCAACTTTTATTTAAATGTTTATTATTGTAAAATAAAACACATCAGACTCTTGTAATAATAAATTAAATAAACTTAACAAATGAAATTCACTCAACACTTAATAGGGAAACCCAATGAAATAATGAAAAAAAAAACTCCGCTAAACAAAAACAAAGCGGAAAAAACAACACAGAACATGAAATTTGTTCAACAAATGTATAAACAACAAAATAAATGTTTTGCTGATTTTTTGCAAACAAATCGTTTTGTAATTTAATACTTTAGCAAAACAGCAACAACAACCATCGTGAAACTTATACAATCAATGTGTTTGAACAAGACCAAAAAGGTATTCGAACTGCCAGACGGACAACGCACCGAAAAACGTACAGATTTGGTCACATGTGTAACAAAGGAATTGTATTTGTTATACTATTTATTTACGTTTACGGGCGATCGAGAGTTGCTTTTTATGCCAACAACATTCCCTTGGACATGAGCGTGATCTATCACGCTTCACTAATGACCGAACACATCAAATTTATTGCCAGCGCGAAGTTTGCGAGGTAAATTTTCTTTCTTCAAATCGCGCTGGACACTTCATTCACAGTTTTTAGTGGCTTTAAATCAGATGGAGGGCAGTCGGTTCCGAAAATATTTCTTAGCACAACACAAAGCTTCATAGCACGCACGCCATGGACGCCACCCAGGGCACCATCAACAAGTGATGAAAAGTTTGACAAAGTCCATTAAATTTTTGGGGCGAATGTTCAAGTCATTGATAGAGAAGTTGCTGGGTATGTCGGCACATCGTTTGACTCATGTCATGCCATTTCTAGCCAAGTTTTAGGCATGAAGCGTGTGACAACGAAGTTTCGAATTTCGACCACCAAAAACAACACCATAATCGTGCGTTGACCAGATTTGGCTCCCTTTCCTGTTCCATGAAAGAACGGCATTGAGGGCGGCGAGCCGCTGAGAGGGCTCAAGGACATACCAAAAACTGGATATCAGAGCTGCTTCGAAGATTGGGACCAAAACACTACATGGGGACTTCTTTGAAGGGTATAAAATATAAGTTAATGAATTAATAAACATTTTATGGGCAGACGTCGTATAAGCAAAAACAAACGCAAGACTTAAGTGTCCAAGTGCGGCATCATCAAAATATTGAAAATATAAAACCCTCAACTAATATTTAAATGTATAAATGTTTCCAAAAATATTAAATGACAGCCAACGCTGCCAACTTTAAAATTTCAAAATGCACCAAAATGGAGAAAAAACGTACCAAATTAAGAATTTTTTATGACTATTGGAGAAATTTTGCGCACTAAGAATTTTAAAAGTTGACAACGCTGATGGCAGTTTTTATAAATCGGATCTGAAATGCAAGTCGAGTTCATGGCAGATAATCTCGCTGGCACAACAACAAAACTCGGAAAATTCCCAAACATGACAACTGAAAAACAAAAGTTTTGCTCTTCAATTGTTGGCATCCCAGCGGCAATCAGCTACGGTTTCAATTTCACCTCTTATGAAATGTCTAGAGGCCTTCAATAGTATTTTCAATAATTTTCAGTTGTATATCAAATTCCAATAGGGGAAGACCGTGGACCAGCATTAAAGTATGATTGTACCAAAAATACGCCAGATCTTGAAAAGACCAAGAAGTACAAGAATGGTATTCCAAGTGTTCAATTGAACGGGCTTTTTCAAACATCATTAAATTTATTCTTAAGCCGCTTCCCAATATCTTTCCTTTCTATTATGTTGGAGACATCTAAAGAAATAATTAAAATTTAATCACATCCTTCCTGCTAAGAATTATATTGGTCTTCTTTTCCATACTTTTTCAAATAAATAAAAACTTTTACATCATGAAAGTTTTAAGTTTTTCCACCCCTTTTGGTAGAAAAATGTCCCTGTCCAATGATGTAGACTTTTATTTACTTGAACCGCGTACCAGCAGCTTTGACGATACTGTGTTTTTATATACGTTTACCCAGGAACCCTGGCTATTCCAACTCTGTGTGCGGTACTTATCAGAGAGATATGATCTCAATGTCAGCCACTATTTCCCTGCATTTACATTTATGATGGCCGGAAAAACGAGGCATATTTTTTTCTGCACTATCTCTGGAAGACTTAAAAGAAAAACTATAACATTGCGATCAAGAGAGACCTACCAAGTTCAATACAGCGAGCAAAACTTACTTCTCACTAGAGCAGTTTCGTGAAACAAAATTTTGGTAAATTTTGTATAAAAAGAAATAAAAATACCTCGACCTTAAAGCATATTGCAAATATAGTAAAAGAAATACCATTTACGTCTCCCATACAAATCTGCTTCCGGGAATACTTTTTGATTCGAACGGCGCCAACTATGCAAATATGTTCAAACAACTTTCAACTGAGCTGTGCGTCAACACGCAACACGTGCTTTGCTGCTAAGAAAAAAATTATGTGATTTTGTTTTCAAATCTCAAGAGTTCATGATTTTGAGGTGGCTACACTTCTGCACACATGGACACTGGGACAATTTGTCTTGTGCTTTGTTTGTTGGGGATATACCTCCCGGTGTTATTTAATTATGGCGCTGATAACATTTTGCGTAGATGGTAGCAATTTTTCATCACAAAGTCCGTGAGTCCGTGTAAAGAAAAGCAGAAAACAGAAAAAAACGAGATCATGCGTAGAACTGCCTAAGAAAAGAACAATATAAAAACTTTTTGTTTTAATACAAAATTGCAAAACATGTAGTGAACAATAAACTGGATGTTGCAAGAAAAGAAACGAAACTGCAGATTGTTGGTATGTGTTTGCAATAAAACTAAAAGTTGCCATAAATTATCCAAAATGATAAATTAGTTTTGCTAAACAAGAAAAGAAAAGCAAAAAAGAAAACCACCATAAAAACTGTGCAACGTTTTTAAACGTTTGATTTCATTCCTTTAACATGCGATCATCGTCAACAATGTTGTCAACTTTTTAAGTCGCAATACGAGGGCCAACACGTTACAACACTTTGCTGGCCAAAAACGGAAGTACTCGTATTTTGTTATTCTGCGAACTCCTAAATGCGAATGTTTCGTTATAAATTCTCGAATAAATCTCAAGTTTGAAAAATGTTAAAAAATAAAATATTTTTTGGTCAGATTTCTTTTGTTATTCTGAAAATATATTTCCACGGCCATACAATTCTCGATTCTTTTAGGTCTTTGGTTCTGAAGATGGACTCACCGATGTTCGGGCGGAAATATTTATCCGTGGTTCTTACCACGAATTTATCAGGAAAATCGCAGCTGTTGTATGTGAAGAAAATCCACTAATTTTTACACTTCTTTTCTTTAATGTTTAAACAAATGTCACAAATTTATTTAACAAACCCACAAATATTATGGCAAAATTATATACATATGTATGGATATTGCACAAAATATAAATTTATATCAATTTATGCAAATTGTTTATAAAAGCCAGTCCACACAAAAGTGTTCTGCGGAAACAGTTAGTGGAATACAAGACTTGATTCATCATGATGTTTAGCTTGTAGTTGCTTAAAGGAAAATAAAGCTCCACAGGGTGGTCCCACACGAAAACTTTTCGTTTAGGTACAGTTAAAGCTACACAAATGAACCTGATGATTATTTTATATTTTTTAACAACGAAAACAAAACTAGAAAACCGTTTCATTGCCTGCAAAAACGCGCAGAATCAAACCAGCGACTTCTTGTACTGCTGATCAAACGCTCTACGAACTCATCTATTGAGGCACTCCCTTGCATTAGAACTGTGCATCACTGCAGCAGTGATGCCAACTCTTTTGCTGCCATGTGACCAGCTGTTGTAGTTGTGTTGCTGTATCTACAACAGAACAGTTGTAAAAAGTTTAAATATTGGAGCACAAATTGAATTTTTTTAGCCAAACTTTTGAAATTTGAGCCCAAATTAGAATTTTTTCGTATTTTCAAGGAACACAAAGAGAAGGTGCCACTATTCCTTATTCAATAAAACAGGGTGGAAAACTAGAGAAGATTAAATTTTATAATAATGATAATGAAATATGATAAGCGCAACAGCTCCATATTTTACCCAAATTTTTAACATTGGTGACTCTGTTAACGCCCAACGGCTAAGATGGTTGGGCCATGTAGAGCGCATGGAGAATACTGCTCCGACCCGTAGAATCTTCGATTCCGAACCTGTGGGACAACGCATTAGAGGACGCCCACGGAACCGATGGCGCACACAAGTGGAGAGGGACCTCCACCAACTTGGTGTGCACAATTGGAAAACGCAGGCTAAAGACCGTGCCAGCTGAAAACTTTGTTGGTTGAGGCCCAGGTTCACCACGGACTGTTAACTTGACAGAAGAAGACTCTGTTAACGCAACTTTTCACCTCAATTAAGGCAACTTTGCAGTTAAGTTTATCTCCTTCATTTTGTTTTTTTAATTTTGCAAAATCTTCGAAAAACTGCAGTTCAGAGAAATATTTTGTCTAAAAACATGATCGAAAATTGCGCACTATTTCCATTAAAGCATGAATCTGATAATTAACAGCAACCATCGAACAGGCATAAAAACAAACAAAAATTTGACTCGGTTTTCGCAACAACTCAGTTTTTGCAACAGCCCTTGGTCTCTAGGGGTTGCTTTAACCGAGGTTGCACTGTACATATATTTACATTTGTACGAATTTATTTACATATGGCTTTTTCTTGCTCTTAACTCTTCCATCATAACAATTTGAACTGAAACTTTTATGTCAGAAGTTATTGCATCAGAGAGATAAATTGTGGCCAAACATTTTTTGCACAAGTTTTTCACACGTAAGAGTGATGCCAAGTATTTTACGGCTGAGCTGATGCGTAACTGTATATTCGAAGGCACTCAAAACCGAATACACTGGAAACCAAAATGAGCTAAATAAATTTAGTGCAACAACACAAGCATTTTAAGTGTTTTAGTTTGAAATGAGCTTTTTGCCGGTCACAAACCCGGCGCCCTATTATTTGCGATGCAAAGCAACTGGTTGGGCAGTTGGCAACTGATTAAGTGACCTCGCGTCTGCACCGACATTTTAGACAAATGAATAGCACAATATAAACTGTTTTTTCTAAAAAAAAATGAAAAATATCTGCGAAAAGTGTTTTCTTTTTCGACCACGAATGACATGACACTGGCATTTCAATTAATGAATTAATCGAATGGTTTATTCCACTGTCACTTTTTTCTGCTAAATCAAATCCTCATATTAAGTTACCGCTGGCAAAACTTAGCGTTCGTACTTGGTTCAAATTTTGCTCACACGAAAACTGGTTAAAATTGAAAACTGTTTGTAATTGTTTGTTTAAATAACTTTAATTTGCTGCTAATGAGTTTTAATGATAAAATTGTATAATAAATTTTTTGAATTATTTTGCCGTTCGCGTGCGGATCGCTATTGAGGTGCGCTTACTTTTGGAATGACAGCAATTTATTTTATTTTTTAATTTTTAATTGATATTCGATTTTATTGAACTATTTTGCATATAAATAATTTTAATTTGTTTATTATTCTTTATTTTTGCAACATTTTGGGACCGCGAGAGGTTGCAAGGGGAGGCAAACAGGATGGAGGTGCATTATAAGTCATAAGTGTATTTCCACTTTTCAGAATCAGTACACGATTTAGATATTCTCATTGATGCTTTCAGATGGAGTTACGTCATAAGTGTTCAAGGTGGAGGTGCGCCATAAGTCATTAGAGTTCTTTTTTTTTCCTTTTTAAACTTCACTGTACGGTTTAGATATTTCCCTTTATGCCTTAAGATGGAGGCGGATCGCAAGTCATCAGGATGGAGCTGCGGCATAATTCATCAAAGTTTTTTCACTTTTAAGCTTTAGTGTTCTTTTCGTCACACATCAGGACGGATGTGCGTCATAAGTCGTCACAGTTTTCGTAATTCTCAACTTTAAAAACTGCCACTTATTTTTAAACAATTTTGCTAGACGTTCAGGAAAGTTTCCAATTATTGCTCATTCTCGCATTGTGGCTTGGATTGAATGATTCGCTTTTGTCGCAGTTTAAACGTCAAGTGCATCAGTTGAATAAAATTTTACCAAAACACCAAAGTCTGTAGTTCTATACCATGAAGCAAAATATATTTTCGTGTTTTTAAAATGTGACTCAACAAATATATTTGTAAATTGAAAAACATATTCATTGAAAATATGAGCGAAAGCCGTAACTTATTTGTGTTACGAAATTGCTTGGTAAAAATGTGGTTTGCAACCGATCAAGTATCGATTTCAAGTCACTTCGTTGTTTTTATTGATTTCATTGAAACCTGCGCCAGTAAAAAGTGGAAGGTGTTGCTTTCTCCATTGCACCAATAAATATCTACACAAAAGGAAAAAACAATCCTGTTATCAATTTCAAGACGAGGTTACCATATTTTGTACATATTAAAATTAACTTCCTATTTTAGTAATTTCGTAAATTAAACTTTTTTGCTTAAACTTTAACTTAATTAGAAACACGTGCAAAGATGTTTGCATGAAGTTTCAACTATTTCGTGCTACACATTATGTGGTTTGAAATCGTGTGATTCGGAATCAAATGATTTGAATTAATGTCAGTTGAAATTATCGGAATTGAGCTTAAAAAAATGTGATTTGAAATCATGTGATCTGAATTTGAAAGCATGAGCTGAGAAGTCATGAGATTTGGAATCATGTAATCATGAAAACATGCCACTTGAATGAAAAGCAATTTTAACTAAATTTTAAATCATAAGATTTGAAATTGTGTGATTTAAAATTACGTGGTTTGAAATCGTGTGATTTAGAATCACGCGGTTTGGAATCGTGTACTTTGAAATCAATTAAATCCGAATTTTAAAGTCTGTAATTAAAAACCATGAGATTTGAAAGCATGTGTTTTGACAGCATATGATTTGAATTTGCAGTAATATTAAGAAATTTTGGAAATTTATGATTTGAAATCTTGTAATTTAATTTAAGTTCATAGTGCATTTCAGAACACACCTGGCGATTGCAACTTGAAAGATTCTTTTTAAATTTCAGAATACAAATGAATAGTTTTTATGAAGTACTCGTATAAACGTTTAAACTACATAAATATTGGAATTAAGTAATTCAAATATTTATTGGATTTTCGATAAAACGACACAGTCGCCCAGCTGGTCAGTAAGTAAACGGCCAACACTGTTCATCAAGCGCTGAATTGGGAAAGTAAAATTAACATAAGACGATAATGTGCGCTTTTCCACCAGCCATTCGTTTTTTTATTTGAATTTTTCAAAGCCATAAACTTACAAGACACCGGGAAATTGAGATAAACTGCCGTCCAAGCCAAAGACTGACAAAAGCACAATAAATGTTTAAAATTTTATGGTCTCAAAAAGAAGACAAACTTTAGTTTGCAGCCAGACTTTTAAAATACAAACTATTTTGGAGCACAACTTGTGATGACATTTAGCTGCACAACAGATACTGGCTGCTCGGTGTCGTGCACCATACAAAAGAATTTGAAAAGAATATTATGGAAATACAAATGAAACAAATGGCAATAAAAACTCCAAATATTTTACAAAATGTTTAAGTAATTAATTTATGAGAACAGTCAGTCAGTCGGCGTTCATTGTCTCACAGGCCGACGACAGACAGGCCGGCATGACACCTTAAAGTCAAACGCTTTTAATCAAATTTAACGCTTTTCCTCTGTTAATTTCAAGTTGTGAACAAGTTTCTATAAAAATCTTATATGAAAACAATTTTGTTTTATAATTTTCAGAATTAAATGCTGAAACTAATTTAAAGCACTGGCGCTTATCGCTGAATTTGAATTGATTGATTTTATGCCATTAGTTGAAACTGGAGCAGTATTTGAATTTGATTTTTAGAACTTTTAATAAGCAAGTTTTTTCACTCCGACTTTAAACAAAATATTTGAAATAAATGCCGACAGTAGACGTTAATTTAAACAGTTTAACGGAATTTTCTTTGCTATCAGTTCATTAAGGGGGTTATTAATGTTCTACATCTAATTAGTCAAAATATATTTAAAGGAAGATTTAAACTGAAATCTTTAAATATGAATTTTACAGACATTCATGCTTAGAACGGCTCTCGGAATAGACGAGGCTACGCAGTAGATTGAAGGAAATTCGAATATCTATTATTTAATCTAAATATTACAAACACTTTCAGGTTTCGAGAGCCATGAAAATATTTTTCTGAGGACATAAGAAAACTGCCTAGAAAATAATTCGCCATAAAATCATACTTAATTAAAATGGATTAAAAGCTAAAATAATTTCATAAAACGTATGGAAATAAGAAAATTAAATCCGTGTTTTTCTTCAAAACACTGTTAGGGGGAGACTATTTTTCCAATTTGTTTCTCTCGAAATTGTTCCAGCGTTACTAATCAAAATGTCTTCTTCAGTATTTCCCGGGCGGTTGAAGAACGGGCATAAGGATTCAAAAATCTTTGAACATTCAGGGTTGGACCCACAATTAATCCACTAAAAACTATCGAAGATAAAGTTCGAACATTTTAAATTGTGTTAATGGCCTGTTTACAGGAAAATAAATGATAAATATCTGTGATCAGCACAAGTTAGACATTCAATTTATAGACTTTTTTTTCTTATAAAATTTCTTTGAAGATTATCTGTTTTTTTTGTCTTCGAGTAGCTGACAAATCAACCACTTAATGCCTTAAGTTATAGCTTTCAAACAAACTCTTTTCGAAATGAGCTGCTTGAAAAATTCGGCCTAGTTTGTAAGATAAACCTTTAATTAAAGCGTTTAATTTTCTTGGCTAACTTTAATACACCTGCTGCGGTCTTTGCCCCAGTAAAGATAAATCAAACGCTTTGATTTAAAAATTTTAAGCAGTTGCTCGTGTCTAAATTATTCAGATGGAGTTTTTTTTTTCGTTTTGTACAATATTTTAAGTAAAATATTGTAAAAAAGATGTGAATGGCGGAAATACATCAATTAATTTGTTACGCTTCATCAAGTTTCAGATTTGTCACAACTTATTTGAATAGGTTTTTGCATAATTTCAGCTTAAACGCTCAGCTGATTTCGTTTAATTAAATACCAAAGTCACAGCGTCTAAAAGTTGCTGGTATCAACTAAAAACAAAAGACTTAGGCACCAAACTTGATTGAAAAAATTTGCTGCATTTTGTAAATACCACAAAACCTGAAGTCTCAACTTGATAATTGTTTTCTTTGGATCACAAAACGAGGTCGGGCTTAATGTCAATGCGTATTGGCTTGGCCAAGGTTCTAAAATGCGAATAGTATTTCCATACCTTTAAGGAAGGAGAACTGCTACCGTGGATTATATAAGAAGATTTATTTCCGCTTTCACCACTTAGGGAATCCTACGGCTTCAATGGCAGACGCCTTAAAAGGGACTGATACTAATAATGGTGGGGACATATAGCAGAGATGATAATGATCTCGTGCACTACACGTTTGGCCAGTTATAAGCACCAATATAGAATGCAAATATCCAACAGTGACACTTGCAGATCTTGCCGGTCCAAAGAGGAGGCAATGGAACACTTGATTACCAACTGTTTGGCACTTTGCTAGAGAAGATGCAGGTTTCTTCATGTCTGCATCCTGGCTGAATAAGAATTACTAGTACTTCCATTGAAGGAGACGTCTTGAACTGTTTGGAGGGAAGCGCAAGCAGAAAAAATCAACGATAGTCGCAGCTGTTTCTGTATAATATTCAAAATGACATTTAGGAATGAAAAAGTCTTTTGAGACTAATTTTGCTGATCCTAATTAAATGATGAAGGAAACTCAATCCTTTGCGTAGAGTCTTCAGGAAAAATGCTTAAAAATAAAAGCTTTTTATGAAGAGCACCTTCCACAAAACGTCTTCTTCCTAAATCATAACTTTTCAGTGGAGCGAAAAAGCTCAACTGAAAAGAAACGAAATTTGGTACTTGGATATTACAAACAAGTACTTAAGGAACATTTTGCAATCTCTTCTTTTTTTACTTCTAAAAGCAACAGCAAAATTCAGGTTTTTTCTCAAGTGGATTTTAAACAAAAAAAAACTTTTGCCATACAAGTCGTTTTGTCAAAATTGTTTTTATTAAACTAGAAAATCATTCTAGTCGCTTAAGTCAAGACAAGTGGCAAGTTCTGCAAAATGACTCCTTTCGAAAGAAGCGGGAATTGGTGAAAACGTGCTAGAACTAATTGGAGATGAGCTGTTTTCCCAAATGACAGTAATCAGTTTTTGTTTGAATTTTCATACTATTTTCAATTATCGTCAAAGTCGTGAAAGAGGTCGATTAGTCGATTACATATCTTGCATTCCAAAGGCTGTTGAAATACGGCGATTAGAGAAAAAGAACCGCATTAAAATGTTATATTTATGTACATTTGAAAAATTGTCTTATCTCGAGAGAAGCCATTTTGTCAAATGTCCACAGAATTAACAAGATTTTATTGTCAGCCATAAATGACCTTAAAACTAAAAAAACAGGTTTATCGAAAAATGAGTGGAATGAAAGTGAAATTCGGCTTAAAAACTTTTTATTTTTAATATTCTGTAAAAGTTTCATTTTCTCAGTTGAAATGAACTGCGTACGCAAAAGCTGTCAACAGGTGATACAATCCGACTTTAAAGTCCTGTCGAACGATTGCGAACTTTAGCCTTCGCAAGCATTTTGAATGACGAATAAGACCTATTACTGGCCAAATTCTAATAATAAAATGCAGAAAACTCATAACAACTCAACACCAGAAACTCAGTTATTGATATACAGATCCTTTCTCTCGTAAAGTCATTAATTTGATTGTAAAAAGAATGAAGAAGTCGTGACTGAAAAATAAAATTAAAATTTATAACACATTATACACATATCGTTACCTGTATATAGAAAGGCCTTAACAAATTTATGTTTCAATAAAACATTTTTTAATTTAACGAATAGATATTATTTGCCTCCAGGGATGAGTTGGCAGAGTGTCCAGCCAACAGTTCAGGGGTCATACGTGCGATTCCCATCAAGGGCTCTGGGTACTGCTAGTGTCCATGATTAGGGACTGGAAAACACAGCAACATGGCTTTGACTCGAATCACCACCTTAAAAATCTTAAAGCGGCTGCTTAATATTTAAAACTTATATATTTATTATTTAATTTTAAATATAATTCTATGAAAAAATATGCTGCTGTACACGGATACGCGGGATGCACTTGCGGCACTCACAGGTCGTGCTTTTTTTTGGGAAATACTTTGGCCAGGATTTAACCCTTTCGCATACAGCGCGGCAATGTGAGACCCTCTTGTGCATAAAATCAGGAGCGTATAAAATTTTAATCAGAAATAAAAATTTCTTAGTCTGAAAATTTGCTTTCGCTGTAATACGTGAATTCAAATTGAGCTTTAAAAGTATTTCCAAACTTCATACCAGTTCTTGCGTCAAAATAGATTCAAAGTATTTCGATACGATTTCGGTGTTCAAATCAAACGTAAAAAGTACAATAATTGAAGTGATTGCAAAGCAACTTACACTTGAAAGTATAATTAGGATCATTTTTTTTTTTATTATATAGTTAATGCTTTCTAACAAAATCGGTTTGTCTGAAGCGCAAGTCTGCACCGATAAAGTATAGAGTCATTAGGATGGAACTTTTTTTCTGTCCTACTCCAGAAATGGTTTTCAGTTTCATTACACGTTTGCAATATAATTTTCAAACGTACAACCCGCATGCAAACAAACGTTTCATAAGATTAACGCAAAATTCAAACAACCCACTGATGAACAGCGGGGGGGAAGAAGTTTAATCGCCAACAATACAGCAGCCATTTAGAGTAGTTATTTGCGTTTTTATTATCGCAAAAGTTTAAAATTCCAATCGAATTTATCAATTAAGTGTACAATTTTTTTGCAATTTTTCTTAGCGATATTCATTATATTTTGCTCAACCTGCTGCCGATGCGGCATATTTACAACATCAGATGAAATCATAGATAGCCGAAGAAGTTGCAACATTTTAGTGCAACCGCGCTACTGCTGACAAACTCTATACCACTTATACTTACACTTGTCTGTATGTGGCTGTGTTGGAGCTGTTTTTCTTTTTTTTTTTGCTTATTTTTTGTTTGTTTGTTGCCGCAGTGTGTTACTGACTTACTGAAGAGTGCTTTTCATACACCTGCTGGACCTGGTTGGCTGCGCTCAAAAGCAGAAAAATATTAATCTGGCTGAGTACATGAGAACGGACAATCTCTGGCGGGGTAGTGCATAAAACAAACAAAAAGTTTGAATAAAAGTTGGAAAGCGAAAAAAAGGAAACGTGAAGCAACTTGGGAATACGCGATTCACGTTGATTGATATTCAAATTACGCAAATGACACAAGTATCTGGCAAATGCAAATGCAAAGCCAAACGAAAACAAAAAGCCGAAAACCAAAACATAAATATTGTCGGCTTAAGTTAATTTTTTTGTTGTTATATTTGTTGTTGTGCTGTAAGACATCCGGGGTTGGTGCCTTTGAGACAGAATTTACTTAAATGAAAATGAAAAATTCAAAATAACATTCAAATCGTGTGCTCCAGTTTTCTTCTCTATTTGTGGCATTTAATAATAATGCAGCTGAGCTAAGTTGTTGTTGTTTTTGTCCACTTTTTGCTGCCAAAGGAGTTAATTACTAGGAATACAGGCGCCTCTTCAAAGATAAGCTCTCAAAGCAGTGCACCAAACGTCATAGACGAGCCAGCAAAAGCAAAAACTGGACTTTATTAAAATAAAGTAGTGCAACAGGAACTTAAGTGTAGTCATAAATTTGGTTTTTCTTTTTGTTGTTGTCGTTGTTGTTGTTGTTGTTTCTGCTCATGAAGGTTATAAATTTCAAGTAAAAGGTGTTATTAAAATGTAACCAGAGAATCGGTATTCCGTACACGGCCAGCGGCTGCTCCCGCCGTTGCTGTTTGTTGCTGCTCTTCTTGAATTTATGAAACTGAAAACCGAAGATTGATTAAATGTCTAAGAATTTGTTGTTGTCCAGTTCTATGATTTAAATGAGTTCATTAATTTGTTTAATGCATCCAAGTCACTTTAGTAAAGGAGCTTGACAAAAAGGATGTTCATTTTAAAATGTCTCTAATGACTATCACACCATTCATTTGCGACTTTGTGCGTGAAAGCTTCTTCAGCGAAACCAGGTTGATACTCGTATACAGAAAATATGTTCTTTTTTTATAGTTTATGCAAAATAGAAATATTTTATATATGTTCAGTTTTTTTGCTCAGTGGTAGAAACATTTCTTGCTCAAGAACACTTGTGAGGGGGACGTTTAATGGCCGGTGAAGACAGCGGAATTTTCAAATCTTAAATTTCTGCTTGATTATGGCAAAAAAAAAATAACTGAGTTTTTTAATGATATTCGCTAAAAATTCTGCTTACGGATTAAAACAAAAAATTTCAAGGCTGGTCTAACAGACATTTTGTTTCTACGCAGAAAAACTTATGACCGATATTATTTCAGACTGGATTTTTGTTGCAGAGTTCGAGAGATTTCAATAAGAAATAGTGTTTTATGTCTAAGTGAAACAAAGACAAAAAATTATTCTCTTTGCATAAACAGTGTTTGTTGATTCAGTGAAATACTTTTACTAATTCAGCAAATTACTTGTCTGAAAATACTTGAAAAAAGTCGCTGATCATTGGAGTCATGTAATTTATTTACTGATCTCAATATTGATTTCCTAAAGGAAATTTATAAACTTTTCCTTTAAAAAAAAAATAATTTTATTCATAATGTCGTTGAAAGTATTTCCAGCAGCTTTAAGGGATGTACCAAGTTTTCTTCTGGTTTCTGTAGACACTGTAAAAGCTATAACAGAGATAAAATCAACTAATGCAACACCAGCTCAGATAGTCGAGATACCGGAGCTTATAAATTGGTTGGACACACCCCTTAAAGACATTATTACTTTTCCACCTCGCCGTAGCAGTTTGGCATCCAGTTCGTCATCATCGAAAAATATGTGCGCATGCGTCACCAACCATGTTCACTATCAGCAACTAGCAATGCTTTAAGATCGAACCAAGTGTTTTAGCTAAAGCAGGCAGCTTCAATGGATGTAATCTGTAGGCCCCATTCCGCCACTTAACGTCTGATGAAGAGTGGGGAAAATCCTGCATAACTAAAAACTCCAGCTTTGGGCAGCAGATTTCAAAACACCAGTGAAACAATTATTATAATAAAAAGTAAACAGCGTTTCCTATGAAAAAACCTAATTTTGTATATTGAATTTTTTGACGATTTTTTTTGCGATTTTATTTGGCGTTTTTTCGACAAACTCTTTTTCGATTTGTCATTAGAGTATTTGGCTTAATTTTTTTATGAATCTCTTTTACAGGCAACTTTTCCATACTAATTTAATTTGTTTTAAAAATTTACCAGGTTGCCGCATATCCCGATGAACCGGCCGTCAAACTATAACAATTGCATAAAACATCTTTCCCATTTGAGTTCACACCGTCTGATTTAAAACTGAAATATATTTAACACTTCTCGCGAGTGTTTGCTTTTCATTTAGCTGAAACTCTTGAGCAACGTCTTCGCTTTAAGTTCGCCAAATTACTATTTGGTTTTCATTCGTTCCGAATACTTATAGAACATTGTTAGTTTTTTTTTATTAATAAAGCAATTTTAACCTTCACCTACTATCGACCCTTGAAGGCATTTGTGTGAGAATTTATAATGCTTTTAAACTGCTAAATCATAAATAAAATAAGCGAAAAAAATTAACTCATGTGCTCAAGTTTGAATGCCTTCTTTTTCCATTTTCATGCCAGTTGGTTCAGTTGTGGTGCCAAGAGCGCGGAGGGGGAGAAAAATGAACTCACAAAAGCGTTAAATTTGTTTGATAAATCGCTTTTGATTTGTTCATTTTAGCCGCCATCTCTTTCTTGGCTGAAAACGAAATATCTGCAAATGCCTTCGCGGAGACAGAGGGGCTGATTAGTTGCAGTCATATGTTTATTATGGCCATATTTGCGTATTTGCACATGTGCTGTTTTTTATTGGCCACACTATTGACCTTAGTTTTGTTTCAGCATTAATATGTTTTCTGCTTTTGGTTTTTCTTGGCGTTTTATTTGCCAGCAATTGGACTCGTACATGCAGTTTAAATAAATTATTTGTTTTGATTGACTTGAAAATGAGTTCAGATTTGGCTTCGAGGTATTTGAGATTATTTTTTCGTAATAGATTCATATAAAAATACAAGAGAAGTTAAATTGATTGTGTATTTCGAATTGGCAAAATACGAATTTTATTGTTTGTTGTTGGAAGAAGATAATAAGAATGAGAACTTTTAATTGAAATGTAACATCCATCCAGCTCTCAAGAATTTAAAACACTTTTATAACCTGCGTTTGCTTAAAATATTGAACACCAAACATTAACTGCGACAAGTCAAACACTGAGGCTTAATAGCAGCCTCTTAAAACGAAGATTGGTTTGACAGTTTTCGAGGTTACTTTTGTTCTTAAAAAAACGAAGTGCCAGCCAATTAACTTGATTTAGTTAACCTTACACTGTTGATGGAAATTCCATACACTCGTGATAAAAACTTTTTACTAGCCTACAGAATAATTAGAAGTGGAAGTCACAGCTTTCTTACCCCTTTGTACTCAAACCGACCTTCAGACTATTGTGAACGAGTACTGAGATTTGTCAAACTCTAGTTTAACATGCGCTAGTGTGATAAGGTGTAGCCAGAGTCTTAAGAAAATGGGCAATGATACGATAAGAGATAATACTTTTTCATATTTAGAAATGTTTAAAATTATAAGATTTTTCTTTTTATCAGGGTTGCAAATATTTTTACACAGTGCAATTTTTATTTGTACTAGTGATCAGTGACAGTCACTTTTCGAATAGAATTAAAAATTATATAAATTGATTTCAGTTGTAAGCAGCCCGAGCTCATTATTAATAATCAATTAACTAATAGTTTTATCTAACATTGTTGATGGAAATTCCATGCATTTGTGATAAAAACTTTTTAGTTTTCTTAACTTGAGCCCAAGGCGGAGCTCTGACTATTATATTGTGTATTAGGACTTGTCAAGAACTCAAATAAACTCAAACAAGTGCAAACGTGTGGAAACGGAATGTAATTAATTGAGATTCTCTCCATTAAATTTGTTATAAAAATGTGTTTTTCGACACAAATTTCTGAACATTGTCCGTAAAATAGTCCTGGTCGATTTATTACAAATTAATTTGATTTAATCGACGTTCGCAGCAAATTTCATATGATTTCTTTCTCACAAAATCCAATGAAAATCTTAGGACTTATATAGAAATGGATAGATAAAAGACAAGACTTGAAGCGTGTGACGGCCAAATTCGATCGCTTGTTTTAGGGTACAACTATTTTGTGTTTATTATATGTTTTAATTAAAATTATGCCAATTTTTTATTTCATTCATTGTGTACGTAAAAATCCCTTGGTCTGATACGATGAGAACTAGTAACAGGACAGTGTTTTTCGATATATATCTTGTACGTATACAATTGTCAGTGTTTGCCGAACAGTCTGTGCACAGCTCAAGAAAGATTACAGCTCAACGGTTTTATGATTTAGGAGTCCCCGGCCAGTTATTCGGTATCTTTTAAGCACAGATTTAATAAAAGAATTTGAATTCAAGTGGAGAAGAGAACAGATCGTAGAATTTGTTTACGTCAGTGGACCAACCCGCAACTTCTGGCGATATGTGGTCACCTGTCTAATCCCTTCTGCGAGTAATTCTTTAAACAGTTAAAGGAATACACAGATACGGAGGCTTTACCCAACTCTCCTGCTCGTTCGCCACCGTCTCTAGTTCCTTGCGAAGAAAAAAGGTCTTTTGCAAGTCAACAGCACTTCCAGACTTGGACCACTGAGGCCGATTTCTACCCCGGTATCTATAAAACCACTTCCTGCGTTTTAGGGTTAAGCCAAAGCCAGAAAGTTTACGTCAAAGTAGACACCTGTTGGTTCCCGTTCTGCCAATTATTCTGTAGTGAAGGTATCAAAAGAACATGGTGATCAAAATCGTATATACATTTTTTGAAGAGTAACTGAGGTACGCTTTCCCCTCTCTATAACGAGGAGCAGGGTAACCCACTTGGATATACGGTAACCCAAACTCTGCAAAATTCTGTAAACTCGGTAAGTCAGAAGAAAATTTGGGTACATTATTCCTTTCCCATTTATTGGGGTCCACTTTAAACACAAGCAACAAATTACAGGCTGAAATTTCAATTGGGAATTTTTCTATATCAAATATAAATTCTCAATAAAGTTTAGAATTATTCCCTTGTGAAATCGAAAATCTCCACCCGACTTGTATGTGCTTTAATACCGTTTGGAAATTTTTAATTTTGTTTGGAAGTTTCTGAAATGAGTCTCAGAATTTCAATTTTGTTGTTGTTTGAGGTTGAAAATTATATATCAGACCCAAAGAAAGAAAAAATGTTGAGAGGAAATATTTAGTTTTACGAAGTTTTTATATTTCAGACCCAAAGAAACAAAAATTTTATATACAAAGAACGAAAAGTTTTAAGAGGAAATATTTATGTTGCAAAAGTGTTGCTTGTGCTTCAGAAATAAAGTATTTCCAATATTTCTGAAATTTGTTGGGAAATTCTCACAATTTTTTTGTTGAAAGTAGCAGAACAACCTGTTTTTGGTATCGTACCTCAAACAAAAAGAAAAAAAAAACTTATCAGAAAGTTTAGTTTGATTAGAAAAAAGTTCTCCACTTTCCCAATAGTCTTAAAAACATCATCTCGCTTCTGCCAGACCCTGGTAATCTGTTTTTCAGTTGTTCTTATTAAAATAACTTCTGAGGGTTTTCGAGGCAACCAAAAATAATACAAATAATTTTGTTCACAACATTTTATTATTAGTTTTTCGTTTATCTTATTTTATTATCATTCTACAATAAAAATAAAACAGAAGACATGAATTCTGTTCCCCAAATAATATTTCAGGTTTCTTTCTTAACTCTTTTGTTTTCGCGTTGTGTTTGACATTGTTTCTACTCACAAAATGATGTTTCTTAAACTAAATGAACTGTTTTGTTTGCTTCTTTTTAGAAAATAAAGGAAACTTATTCTTCTAAATCTTCTCACAGATTGTCTTTAATTGTAAAAATGTCATTCATAAAGTTGTAAATGCGACCAAAATAGAAACAACACCAACAGAATAGGTTTTGTTCCAGTGGGGCTTTAAAAATAAGAACGAAAGTGTTGAAAAAATGTTAACTACAAGTAAATTTATTTGACTTTGACTGTCATGTTGTCATTAGTATTTGGCTGTCACCGAATTGTTTTTGACTCTGTCCAGCTTCACAGCCGCTTTAAGGCGAGCGAAACAATGAGCTACAATAACCCTTTTTTCTACCTAAAGTCTTTTCCTTTCCCAGCTATTGTTCCACCGATTTTATTAGTTAAGAGCGTAAAGAGCTAAATTTAATTGTTTGTTGATATGAAAAATAAAAGAGCCTTTTTCAAACTCATAATATCTGGTATGAAATAAAAAATAATGTAAAAGAATAATAACAAATAAAATTCCCTTGTAAAATGACTAGAATCTTGTTCTCTTGTCTATCTCTGTCTTAAGAATATGGATTTCTGTGTTTTCTTGCGGCTGAGTTGTCAAGATGCAAATGCAGAGTCAAGAGCCCTTGTTTTATCTGATCTGATGACTGGCTATCCATCAAAACTTAAGGTTCCTCTTACCTTCCCTCCATCGTTTCATTTTCGTCCAACTTGTTATGAAAAAAGAAACGCTGGTATGTTTCGTTTTTCGTTGAAGCCAACAATCACTTTTTGGTGTTTGATTTTGGGTGAAAAATCTCTGTCATTCTTCATTTATTTCTATGCTGAGTATTTTTTTGCTGTACAAGTGCAAGTTCCTACAAAGACAAGTATTTTTGTCAGTGTATTAGTGTACAAATTTATTAAAATTAATTTGACATTATCTTAACTTTAAATCTCATACTTATTTATCTCTTGATTCGCTTCTTCTAATGCTTCCATATTTCGAAATTTTAAGTGGACACTTTTAGGAAAACAAAAATACCATCTTCAAGACTTTGACTGGCCTCAATTTGTTTGTAATTTGTTTGTTTTATTAAAAATAAATTTGCATTATCATTTCGTAGAGATCAAAAGAGTTAAAAAGAAACTTTTAACAATATTTTTGTTCAGAGTTTTTCTTATTTAACTCAAATGCTTAATAGTTGAACACTTGACGAACAGAATTAAGAAGCCATGGAATCCAAAATGACTTTTATATACTTCAGAAAAACGTATTTTTCTGCTTCTCGAAAAGTCAAGATACAATTTCACAAGCATCCAGCTTTTTGCCCAAGTTTTTCTACCGTCTGAAATATCTGTGCGGTAGAACTGTTTGCCATGCCCCATGGAAGAAATTAAAATTCACTGTAATTGGAGTTTCCAGAAATTGGAATCTGTAGTTTCAATGCAGGGAACGGTCTGAAATTAGAAACAAACATTCTAACGTGCGAGTTTTTAATTCTTTTACGGAACGCTGACAATTCTGCAATTTGCAAGATAGAAATTTTAGGACATTAATAAGATTTCGGCCGCGGTGCACCAACCGCAATCTGAAACACTGAATTCCACAAACTTTTCGTTGCTTTGCAGCGGTATTTCGCCAATAACTTCTTGAATGTTGATTTCCAAGTCTGCAACTGTCTCTGGTTTGTCGACGTACACAAGAAAGTAATGCAATCGAGCTAAATCACACAATCTGGCCACCATTTCATTATGTGAAACTGTTCTTTGAGTAAAAGTTTTTTTTTTTTTGTAACTTAATTGTAGCGCGAGATGTATAACATGTGGCACCATCCTGTTGGAATCAGCTGTCAGCGAAATTAATGCCAACTAATTGAGGTATGAAAAAATGTCTAACATGTTCACCATTGAACGTAATCGTTTCATCATCGTTTTTTAAGTCATATGGCCCATAAAGCGCTGTAATAGTCTGTCGACTTACAGCTGGTTGACTATCGAAAATTTCGAATGGAAATTTAATATCTATATTAATTTTTGCTTCAGCCTATTTGTCGAATTGGCGGCATATTCATTCAACATGAATCTTGAAAGCTTTGGAAGGACACAATCCCAGCTACTTCGGCGACAGCTTTTTTAGCGCGCACTGTTCGGCATCTCACTGGATGCACATTATCATTAATAGGGAACGTGGTCTGAAAACGATCTATTGTTATTCCTATTAGCTGCTCTGAAGGACAATTGTAAGCCATAAAATGGACGAGCAGGACCATCACTTTGATAAAAACATCTGGTATAAGTTTATTCACAATGAAATGCTACACCCAAATAAATTGTCAAATAAAGCAGTATTGCCAACTGAAAGCTGCAAACGTCTAAATAGTACACCCAATAATTCCGGCCCTCCCCTAGAATCTTTCGAATTAAATTATAAAAAACTACCGACTTTAATTAGAGAAAAAAACCAAGCAGTTATTATTATTCGGTATAAAATAGTGACTCAAATTACATTTTTTTCTTAACAAAAATAAAAAAGAAACATGACTTTAAAAGTTGCCTCAAATGTCAGAAAAATTCATTGCCAACACAAACCTTCCGAAACGAAATCCTTTATTTTAAAAATTAAGCCAAAACGTTATTTCACCTCAAATCAAAAAACATAAAACTATAAAGGAAGTCGTGATTTTCTTAAAAAACAACATTCATAATTTAACAATCACAGAAAAAGGAAAACAAAAATTAACAGAACAATAAACGAGCCACAGCGCAGTAAAAAATTTCACGTATTTTTGCCAGCAACTAAGAAGAAAAAAAGAATCCTTAACAAAAAATTGCTTTAATCATCCGGGAGAAAAACGAGAAAGAAAGAATAAGTGCACTTTATTTCGTACAAGAATGTTAAAGAAATAACAAAAAAATTAAGTGAAAATGAAACATATTTTTTCACACTTATTTTGTTGCGCTTTTTTGTGGCACACGTATTGTTTAATTAAAAATCATACCACAGCACGTTTAAACAGAAGTCACCTTTTAGGCAAAAAAGAAAAAAAGCTGTTTGAAAGAACTTAAAAAATATAATGAAATTTTTTTTATAAAAATCATACATTAAACTACACTTTTGCTGATGACAACGACTGAAGAGGATCCAACAACATTATAACGAACATTTGTAAATATAAGAGCATGATATGTACAGCTGCGGATAAAATTGTAGCAGGGAATAAATGGAGGGTGTAGAATATTGGGAGCAGCTTTAATTTTACAGCAGCCATAAATCAGCGGCGTATAAGAGATCGATTGAACCGGATTTCGATAGATTTTGGGATCGTGGACTTCGACAACGAATAACTTGTATCGAAATTTGGGATCGTGGCAGGATTGACGATCGAATGCATCCTCTCGCAAACTCATCTGTTTTTATATCTAAATGAAAAGTGTTTATACTCGTTATTTTTTAATAAATTTTAACAAAATACATTCACAGCAAAAGGACTTTGTGGCACAGTGTACATGTGGCGGGTTAGCCGAGCTTGGCAAAAGGCTGTGAAAGGAACTGGCAAAAAAATTTAATTCCCATGGCGCACCTGCCAAAATGAAGTCTCGGCTTGGTTTGCGTCATTATATATTAAGCTTTTTTGCCACTGAAACTGGGAAATTGATTGACTTCGAAATTATTTGAAAATTCAAAAAAAAATTCATTCAGAAATAGTTTTTACAGGCCATAATTTGTTTCTTCGTAGATCTTAGCCCCGATTTTGTTCAGTGTGCCAAAGCAATAAATTAAAAATATGGAGAAAAAACGTATACAAATGTTCATTCGTAGCTGTGCCATTGTGGACTGAGTGAAAGAGCAAACGAATCTGTTTGATTTTATATGTCAGCAACTGTCATACAAGCTGCGCGTATCGCTGATTTACGGCAATCATTAGTCCCAGTTCAGACATTGCAACCTTTGTTGACCAAAATAATTTTTTATGTTGTATTTATGTATTTTCGTGCTTATTGATTTTATTAATAAATTTATTATGTATTGGAAAATTATTTATTACCCCCCCCCCCCCCCTTTTTGTTCCACTGCCTAAAATTTCCTCACATGGTTCAATCTTATACAAAAAATTGAAGGAAAGCTGAAAAATTTTAACTTGCAGCCAACTTCATGTATATAATGCGATCGCTTTTACCGGTAAAAGCACTTCCGTACCAATTGTCACTCACATATTTTAACACGTCTGACCAGGGACTTAGATAAACGTGTCTAGTATGCGGTAACATCGGTAACTGCTAAAGTTCTTCTCTCTGCTGTACAAACATTAATATATAAGAAAAGAAAAAAAGCCACGCCAGTAATTGTATTAACTTTTACTTTGTACACTTTCCAGCCTCTTGAGTTGTAATTTCAGTTTTGGACCACAACTACCATTCATTTTTAGTAACGATCGTCATCATCATCATCATCCTCGCAACTTTAGACGGAGCCGTGAAATAGTAGTAGCATGTGTGAAGGATCTTGTTTAGGAAGTTGTTTAAATTTTTTTCCTTTATTTCAAGTCTAGCTGCTGTTTTTCGTTCTTTTTCTTATTTTACAAGAACGTGCCTCTTTTCCAATTGAGTTAAAGTTATTGTCATGATTGTTAAGACTGGTGGTGTCTTTCGCGTTGTTACCCGGTGGTGGTAGTGGTGATGACTTATAAAAAAGATTTATAAATAAATAAATTGTTACAATAACAGTAGCAACAGAACATCAACAAAACGTCACTTGAGTTACATTCGAAGGAAATCAAATTTTTTACTCTGACCATGATTTAATATAATTTATTTATAAAGAAATTAAACACTTGAAAAGTTTTGCTAGAGCAGCAGAAAAATTAAGACATGTTTCTTCCAATAGATCCGGCAAAAGGGCGACTAAAAGTAATTATTGTTTGATCCAGTTCTCAGAGGGACTTAGTTATTTCTTGAACGTTAAGGGCTCTTAAGAGTACTAAACACAAGATGAAGCTCTCTTTGGCATACGGACAAACTACAACAATATTTCAGAAGTTTTACAACTACAATAAATGTATTATAAAGCAAGATCGAGAAGAAGTTCTGAAAAGAGATTGCTGTGGCTTAACTGTGTGTTTAAAAGACACAACATCAGCAAAAATAGCAAAAGTGTGCTATGCAGCAATTTCAGCCCATGGAATGGACTATAAAAATATATATTTTAACTGCCACGTAAATAGTTCTAAGACATTAAAATTACAGAATTTTCATATTTAAAATGCCTTTTTGATTCAGACGGATGTAACCCCTAGACTTTAGCTATTTTCTGTGGCCAACCTCCACTCTAATCGCTGTTTAGCATTTGCCTAAAACTGAAACCCACGATTGCACTCACATTCCAGAAATGGAATCCTCTTGCCCTCAACCTTCTACTTGTTAAAGTCGGAGATATGTCTTTCAGGTCAATCTATATGATGTCTGTTGGTAATGTGTCCCATAATTAATGTAGTTCATCAGATTGGGATACTGGAATTATATAGTGCTAAAACCTTCCTAAGTAAGTCGCTCCTTTCAAACTAAACAAGATTTCCAACATTTTATGGTTCATGAAATCGTAACAGTATAAGTCTCTGGCTCACACCTTCCCATTGCTTAAAGCAAATGGAGATTCTGAGCCAAAACAGCTTTCAGCAGGCCTCTTCCCAAGTTAATACACTGCAGCTTTACCTTGCGAACCAATCCATATCAACGTTGATCTCTGCGCACGTTTTAAATTTCACATACTGCAATATTTTGGCACCAATCAAAAGCACACGTCCAGTCGTAGCACCCTTCTTATCACTGAGATGTTGCACAATGTAATCCAGCGAAGCAGGAATGCACGAAATGATCGAAATTTGTATTATAGCACACAATTCACCTGATCAAGCATCACAAATTCCCGGCAGGTTATAGTGTTTTAAGGCGCATTTATCCTTAAACCTTAATCACCATTTTCAGCTGCTTTTTCATTAAAATTAAGTTTCTCTTCTTGTTTCTCTTGCGCTTGTTGCGTTATCAAATGCTGCGAACAAATTGCAAAGAGGGAACTTCCGTTCACTGGCAGGCCAACGTAAAATTTACTACTTTTGTTGCCATATGGGATGAAATTAAGGATCCTTAATTTTAGGTAGAAGACTCAGGTGGAACAAAATAATTGTGAGATACTGTAAAAACCTTGTATTCTTTTGAAGCCAGTTAAAATGCAGCATCGCGTAAAAGTCTGCCGACTCATCCATGAGTGAAGCACATCTAAAAGAGCCTGGTTTTACTTCGATGTCATGGATTACAGCTGGATGGCAACTTACGAAAACCTCACAAGAAAAGGGTAATGGCATTAGTCATCCGCTCCCAGTATTCGGGTCACATCACTACTACCAGAGATGGTAATACATTTAAATCTCAGGTAGGGCACGTTCAATGAGTCACGTATCGCCCTGCTGATAGCACAACCCGATACATATGCTCTTATCACTTATTCCAGGTCAAAGGAAGTTTGATTTTATCGATCCCGCTTATAGTATATAGAGCTCGCTGTTGACCATCGCCTTTCCAAAGTGCCTTAGACGCTCCTTGATTTCTTTAAAATCTAGTTCAACTTTATATTTTAATAAAGACAATTTGAGCAAAAACCTGCAAAGTTTTTTGCATGTCTACAAAAATATCCACAATCTTTAGTGGGAATCGAACTGTTAGTCGAACATTCCACCAGCTCATCCATTGAGTCATTCGATGTGAGTTTGTAATTTGTTGTCTTCAGATCGATAAATTCGTTAATCGATGCGGATAATCTTTTATGAAAATTATAGCGATATCTCGTGTGATCACTTAATTGAACGACATAAAATTCTCTAGGTTGTGGACTGCGTCAGTCCGAGTCCTAACGAGCGAAACATAATCAATTAACGCGGATTTTCCTATGCTCTTTCGTCAACGTCGCATATGTTTTCTTGAGCTCTTGGGCATTCTCACCGTACAGGTATAGTTGCACTTTTTACGAATCCAGTGAATTCACATTTGTTCACCACAACAATTAAAGCGAATGAGAATTGAGACCAGAACTCAGATATTGATCAAATAAGTTTAATACTTACACATGTACTCGAAATTGGAGGCTGTATTTAAAAACAAATATACATACATACATATAGCCACGTGGCCCACTGTAACTCCAACACTATGGCAGCCATGGATTGTGAAACATCGTAACTATTGTTTATCCTGATCTCACTTCCTCATGAACTTATTTGAAGTAAAGCGATTGGGTAACGAGATTAGGGCCGAATTCTAAATCCGGTCGTCAAATCAAACTCACATTTTTCAACTAAAAAAACACAAACTCTTCTGTTTCCAATCTAATATTTCGCTGAACACAGTAACTCCTTCCAAAGCCTCTTCAGTGTCCTCAAAGTCTCGGCTCTTAAGCATTCAAGTGGCAAATGAAATTAATGTGCAAATCATGTATCATCGTGCATGCACTTGCTTGCGCTGGCAAAACAATAGCCAACACCATCCGTGATAATCAGCAAATGATTATAATTCCAATGATGATGATGTTGACCAAAAAATAAAAAAACACACCAAGTTAACGACGATTTCTGGGGATGACACTGCACATTTGCCAGCTCCTCTAATTTTGTCTAGTCTGGGCTGAAGAAAATATTTGCTTGCCTTAAATTTTTATGGCTTTTGCAAATTATATAAATGTTTATTGTATCCTGGCTATTATAGGCTCGTACTTACAAATATGTATGTATGTGTATTAAAAAAATTGTTCTATGGAGCAAATTCTGCTTATGCAATAATCACTGCAAACAAACGCAACAACAGTTGCGGTGAAACGCCAAAACTGTTTCACGTTAAAGTAGACTTCTGTATTTATTTTTGGCATTTTTTTCTCTGCCTCTTGTGAACAACAATGGCTAAGATGATTATTTCGACTTGATAACGAGCTAAACAACATGATTGTTGCCTCCGTTGTTTAGCAGGCTGCAAATACTTGCCTGTGCTTGCCCGTGCCTGCCTGTGCTTGCTTGCATTTGCATTCGTTCGCCTGTGTGAGTGCCAGCGCATATTTAAGCTCACAACAAGGGTTAAACTTCAACACCAATTGTTAAGAAGCTTTTGACTGTGGAAATGAATGAATGAATTCGCAATCACACTTAATGCTTAAATTTGTTCGGGCTTGTTTTTGTTTTTCTCTGGTTTTTTTTTCTGTCTTTTCTTTTGCCCGGTGTAAAAATGTTTGTAACGAAATACAAATTTTTTTGTTTTTCTTCAGCCAGTTACTGCTGCAAACACTGATTTATAACCATAAACAATTTAAAACCTTTTGTGTTAAACATGGCTGTTTTGTCATGCATAATTTTTTGCAGAAGACCGAGGCTGCAGGGCTGTCATTGCTGCACATGCGGTAGCTGCTGCAGCAAAAGCAAATACAAGTCTTCACTGGGGTTGTTGTAAATTTGTAGATAATAAAAAATATTTTATTATCTTTTTTGTGCTTTCTGAATTTAAATCGAGCTGCTGGGCAATGAAAAAAATCCAAACCTGCAGTAACATTTGAAAAATTTGCCAAAACACATGAAAAGATCACGAGGACCTTCTTACACTGAACTATAAAAGTGTTTTCCATTAGCGTACATATGAATTTAGGTTTTAGGAATAGAAAATTCTTACAACTTGCGTTGCACAATAAGGCCTTTCTTAAAAGGTTGCTACAGATCTTGTTTTTTTTTTTGGGTTTTGGATGACCATCCCAAATATGTTGAACAACGAGAGACTAATTGAGAGTGAGAGAGGCAAGTCAATAGAAGACTGCGTTGCCACTATCTTTAGAAAATCTGGAATAAAAAATTAGCTTTTCAAGTGAAAAAACTGCACATAAATAAGAGTAAAATAAAATAGTTTATTTTATACGTATATAAAATCGGTTATTGTGGATGGCTATTTGCGACACCCTTGCAATTCAAAATATATAAAAACTTAGTGAACCTTTTCCATAGGCAAAATAAATTTGAAAATTGGTCCACAAATGGCGAATTTATACTCGTTCATATTGTAACACTATTTAAAAAAAGGGGCGTAGTTGAAAAAAGTAGCCTATATTTAACGTTGTAAAAATTCAGGAGGATCGTTCCAGAGGTCTGGTCTCCTATCCCGTTTCATACACATTTATACATACATATCGTCGTTACCTTAATATAGAAAGGCACTATCTCGTTTTTTTCTCAAATAGAGTTTTTTGTTAAAAAAAATTGACGTGATCCGACTAAAAATAACAAAAATATAAATTGGAAAAACTTTAATTTTTATTAAGTTTTTTCTCCCTCCTAAAAATTTAGGAAAACGTTACTCAGGGCCTTTCTATATTAAGGTATCGATATGTATAAACATATTCAAAAGCCATAAAATTAGACTTGATTTACAAAAAAAAACTTTGCATTTGAACAGTGTTGCAAAAAAAAAGGATTTAATAAAAATAAAGAAGTAGTAAAAGAATACAAATAAAACTTGAGAAATAAAAAAGTTGAAAGTAAAGAATTTATATTAAAGAAGTATGAAGCAAAAAAACTGCTCCATGCTTCGAAGAACTGCAAAATGCAGATAAACTTCTGCACACTTGGCAACGCTGATAGAAGATGATGCCAACGATCGCAAATAGAGCCATTTTGCATAATCAACTTTTTGTATCAAATAAGCGGCAAATAGAAAATTTCATAAAGTTTATAGTCCCATTATGAATAATATCACTTCGCTGGAATTCGTTCCACAACGGCAGGATGCCCGTAAGGCTCATGCTTGTCGGCTATTCCATATAATATATAAACTTCGGATTTTCCTCAATAAGAATATTGCACGTTGTCAATATTTGCGGATGATACTGCAATTCTAAGCCCTGAAATTATGTCGGCAGATTTTATAACTAATCTGAACAGAGGATTATTTGACGTTTCATATTATTTCTATAAGATGAAACACAAGCGATATAGTTTACGAGAAAGCGTAAAGAATGTTTTGTTCCACAGACACATGTATATAATTATGACTAATAATCCCATATTATGGCAACAAAAAGTAAAATATCTCTCAGTTAAAGTCATATTCTGTACCCTTTTAGAAATCGAAAATCCAGCTTTAACATTAACAATCAGAAACAAATTTTAAAGTCAATTTTTCATGCTGTGATATTCTATGCATTCCGCGTGTGGTCTACGAGTGCAACTTGTCATATTAAAAAAGCTCAAAAAAAGCTAATAAAACTTATATTTAATCCACTTTGATATTTTTCTACCGCACACCTTCATGCTATTGCAGGCCTAGAACTAGTACCAGAAAACTTAATACACAAAATTCTAGTTACAATCATATTAATGGGTTATATCCAGTCTTAGTCAAGTCGTATAAGTAGTTTTAGATGAAAATCAAGCAATTTCTCCTCCGAATATTGTAAAAACAGATCTATGATTGAGTTGAAAAAGAGAAATCTTTAAATTTAAATATTGTGGATTAATAAGTAAATTGAAAAATTGAATAAAAAAAAAATTATGAATAATATAAGACGTGGCAGAGTCAACAGACATTATATTATATTACGAGTACTACATGGGTTCAAAAAATTCTTATATATATTTTATTTGATGTTAGAAGCAAAATTTATGGTTTTATTAGACCCATATTTTGTCAGTGGTATTATTTTCTCCAGCAACAATCCGGAATATTGAGACACTCATTCAAAGGATAAAAAATAACCAGAAAAATTTTTATAATTTTGCCTATTGAACAGTTGGATTTCAATTTTGCTTAGTAGTATAAAATAGTATTTATAGCCCTGGGAAATAAGCATGAATCAAAACGGATCCAGAGTAGGTGAAATATTGGGCAGAGCTGATAAGATTTGTTCACTTTTTCAGTGCCGACATTTAAAATGAAAAATGTTTGTATGTGACTAAGTCTGGCTGTTGTCAGTTTGTTTTGGTACAAATCATTGCAG
Organism: Epicampocera succincta; assembly: GCA_932526305.1. Classification (NCBI taxonomy): domain Eukaryota; kingdom Metazoa; phylum Arthropoda; class Insecta; order Diptera; family Tachinidae; genus Epicampocera; species Epicampocera succincta. Next base: position 26,850,364 of record OW052034.1, on the reverse strand, counting down.
TATCTATTAGAAATAACCGTTTTTGGAATATAGAAGTCAGCACAGAGGCCAGAGTAGGCCGGCTTAACTCAAAATAAATCGTGTGTTTGTTGCGTGACAAGGATCATAATGAAACAGCCTGTCAAAAGATTTTCAGAAGACTTTCGATTGATGATGACTCGATGAACTCATACTTCTTAAACTTGTCGATAGTTTCTAGCTGCTTTCTGGCGGCGAAATTTCATTTATTATTGCACGAGTGCCCACATATTCAAATTTGCAGTCTTTCTTTGCTTCTTACACTTTAAGTATTTCGAAGCGGAAGGCCTATTGATGTTTCGATTACATTGAATTTTTCGGTAATTTAGCCTACACTTCGTTCCTTTTTAACGCATTGAAATAGAATCGTTTCCTCGACAGTGTTTAATATTCTGCCTCATAAGATTTCGTATCAATTCAATCTAGAAAAAGTTTTAAATATTAATATAACTTTATAGGGTCTGTTCGATATGAATAACAAACTAATTTTTTTTTTGTATTTTATTTATTTTATTTTTTATATATTATTTAGATAATAAGCAAAATTAATCACATGACAAATTAATGAATAGATAATGGTGAAGTCCGGGCTAAAACCGCCCTTTGAACTGCGATCATCGTTGACTTATTGTGCTTCCCTGTCAAGGTGTTAATACGTCCAGGAACTGGATCAGCACCTGTTCAGCCTGTATGTAGGCATAAAATAGCCTCTATTTTCTCTTCCATTGCCTTCTTCTCTTCACCACAGAGTCTGCAAGTGTCCATTTTGGATATGCCCATTCTGTATAGCTGCTTATAGCAGTGCCCCCTCCCCCGTTTTAAGGGTTCTGCAAGTTCCGTTCTCCTGACATTAAAGCTCAGACACTTTTTGGAACGTACAAGATCAAAGTGAATAAAGAAATTCCTTCCAATATCATTTTAAAGTGTATTATTTCAATTCAATTAATAAATTACACTTCCTGACTACAAATTGAAATCAAACCACAATTGTGGTTTCAATTCTCCACCGATATTAACAGTTTCCACTTTTGTGTGAAACAGTCAATTTTCCAACTATTGTCTAGATCCGAAAAGAAGAAGAAAACTAAATTAATAAAAGAGGTAGAAAACTAAATTAATAAAATGATCAACCCAGGTGAAACACTTGACCCGAACCAATCAATAAATCAACAAATCATTAATAAAACGACCAGCACCAGGAACATCTACACAACAACAACAACACCAACAACAACACCAACAAAACGAAGAAATATTCTAAAGAGAAGATAAAGTCGACCGAACGATCGTAACATGGTTGACTAAACAAATTGTTTGATATAAATATGAATATAAAAAGAAAGCAACAACAAAAAACAACAACAACAGCAATCTGTATTGCAACGCCCTTTTCCATGTTGTTACTTCTATCATCGTTCACAATTTGTGAAAAGATCGATGATGGCTCGTTACACACGTACCTGTACGAACCCTGCACACGTCTGCGTTTATGGAACACTTGAACAATTTATATGCTCCAGTGATTTAGGTTGGGTTTTCGTTGTGTTGGGTTTTTTTCTTTTCTTTTGGGAAACCTCACGCAAATGTTATCATTTCATTTTAACAAGTTTTCACCAAGATTTCCACGCGCACAGTGGGAACTTTTCGCTCCCACAATTAATCATTCAGCTCAATTATGTTAAATATGATTTGATGATGAGTTGTTTTTTCATACACACTTTTTTCCATTTCGTAGTTTGCAGCAAAAGCCCAAGAGGGCAGGCACTGATACGGAACGGATTTATGATCACACACACGAAAAACGTATCGTAAAAAAAGCTGGTAAAGAAATCAAATTTGTTCTTTTTTTAAGTCATTTATTACCAGATCAAAGTTTGGTATTGAATTAATTTGAAATGATATTGAAGCACCACAAGGAAGGTGGTCCCAACAAAATATATTTGAATTATTCAAATTGATTTGTATACTTAGAAAGTTGAAATAATTGCACTTAAGCTGGACAAAGGCTTTAAAATGACGGAAAATTCTATCAAAACAGTCTCAACGTACTATTCCCCAAGAGTAAGAAAGCCAAGAAAACAGGCGGAACTGCACTCATAATATATTTGATTGTAAATATTTCTTTCACTATTGAATCTTATTTATTCTGCTCATTCTTTAACATCATTAATTACAGTGAGAACTTAAGGGAAAAAAAGAACACGAGTCCACACGTGTTCAAAGTGACCACCCAAATATATAATTTTTATACCAACTACATGCGGCCTGACAACAGATACAACAATACAAAAACAACTGTTGGCTGTTTGGTTGCGAAAAAAGTCACTCATGTCGAAAATGTATTGTATTAATGAAACTCAAATAAAAATATATATATTTGATTTCCAGTTTTCTTTTTCAATTTTAGTTGGCAATTTCCACGTTCTTATAGTGTTTTTCTTCTAAAATTATCAAAAATCTTGTTCATAGTTTTTACTTAAAATCTTATTTCGCACAATGGCGCCCAACAAAAAGTGAACTAATTTTAACATATGTAAATATTTTGTACTTCATATTGATGCACTTCGAAGACCACAATCGTTGTAAAAAGTCCATTAAACACAATTTTGGTCAAGCCAATAACGTAATATATGTAGTCATAGGGTGTCACCATGGAAGTGTCCAAATGACACGACTTAGTGTTCCAACTTGCTAAATCAATTTTCAAATTGGCAGCATTTCGCGTTCAAGCTGAACACTATTCTGTGCGCAAGTTTCTTCGTTGTTTTGCAAGGCTGTGTGAATACGGCATTCGATTTAACTTCGCTGCTTTAAAGCAAAATTACTAAATTAGATTGCGACCTTTTTTAAATACTTCTCAAGTTTATCTAATTCTGGCATCTTCATTTCACCACAATAGAATGAAAACAAAAAAAAGCGAAATACTATTCCATCTTTTCTCCCCCCTAGGGTGACTTTTCCATCCCTGGCCGCATATATACTTTTCCTATTATGGCAATGACATTTCTTTTTACGCTTTTTGGCATTTTAATTAAAAGGGCGGTTAAAAAAAATATGTACTTAAATGTATTTCCAATTAACTTTTAAATTTCCATTTCAATTTTTAAACTATTTTAATTCGCATAAAATTATATCTTCTACACCTGGTTTAACTTGATGATATCAAATCATGTGAATTATTAATTTTTGACACTTGGGTGTGTGAAAAAATAACGGCGAATTCATTGCAAGCAAATTTGCTTGTACTCGTATAACAACAAACCGTGGCCAAATACCAACTATGAATTTTGTTTATGCTAAATATTCGTGAACTGTCAAACACAAACATTTTACACTGGAACTGTTGACATCCAAGGGAGCCTTCAAAATAAAACTATATCAATTTCACAAACATCCGAACAAAAATATATATATATATTTTTTTTTGTATATACAAATGCATACAATCGGTGGTCGATATTTGTTATTGTATCCGATGACCAAGTTTTTTTAATAACAAAAAATTTGTATTAGAGAAATTCATAAGACATACGACAGGGCTTCGGAATTGAACGAATTTTTCTGTTTAACTTCTGGCTTTTCTTCAATTTTGGCTTCACAAACTTCTGTCAAAAGTGTTAAAATCAAAACGATTTTTTATTGTAGCTGGAAATGAATAGTAATAAGAAAAAGACGACAGATCCATGTTCACAAATAACAAACTTTAATTTCCAGTAAATATTTATTTGCTTTTCAATAGGCAACTTTAGCTTTTCATTTAGGCACTTAAGGTTGTAAAGAAACTTTCAATCTGACTTAAAAGTTCTGGTCACACTGTCCAATTTTTAAAGCGGAATTTCTCTTTCATTTCTCAAATGATCAATCGTTCTTTAATCTTAACAAGAGGCCTAGATAAAAATTTCTTTTCGACATTTTTTCGTAAAAATGACAAATTGTCATTTAAGTTATTCGTATTGTTAAAATTCAGTATCACTAATCACACTGAAATTAGCCCACAAGTAAGAGAGTGTTTGTTCTGCTCCAGCGCGTCGAAGGTTTGGAAATCCGTCTAATCATGATAATTAACCGGAAATTCAAATTCGAATGCGGGGATTACACGATTTATTTGCCTAAGAGGATTATTTTGAATGGGTTCTGTTTCGTGTAACTTGTCTAGATGTGTTTAGATGTGAGTTAAAGTGGACGCTGAAACAAAGTTTTTCTGGGCAATCTTAAACAAAGGAAGCGATTATAAAATAAAATTTAGGTAAAGAGGAAAACAAAGACGTTTGATTGTAACTTACAGCTAGATTTGATGAACTATTGTGATTTTGGCAGAAAGCGGTTTAGACACGATGAATAAAATAGTAAGATTGAACTTTTTTTGTAGCTTTTTAATACTCGTATAACGCGTAACAGAATAAAATTAAACTATTATTATTGTCAGTTTAGGCTTTAAGGAACTGAACGGATAAAGTCACTTTTTCTCTATGACGCGTATAAGATGTTACACATAAAATGTTCAATGGATGTCATCAACAAAGCAACTGGTTTCGCCATTTTTATCATTTAATTTTGTAAAAATGCAACGAAAAATCTTATCATTTGCAAAAACTTGAACTTTTTCTCGTATTATTTATAATTTTTATAAAATTTTATTTTCGCACTGCCACACTTGCACGTCATATGTCAACTCTTGACAAGTTTTATTGCAAAATATTATAAAGCAAAATGTTCTTAAAAGGGGATTTAGACGGTAATACAAGTCGTAAGTAAAACCAAAGAGAAAATCTTATGAAATTATCTCCGTATTTTAAAAATGAGAATAAAAATCTTACGACAGATTTTCTTACGTTTACACGATTGGTGAAAGCCCGAAACAACGTAAAATGTTTACTTGAAAATACATCCCTGATCTAATGATGTCTGAAGGAATTTGAAATATTTTAAAAAACGATGAGAGTCATACGACTGTACAATTTTTATGCATATTTTCCCTCTATCTCGTATGGTTTCATTACATATTAAGTTTAGACGGTACCATCCGAGCTCTTCTACTCATAAATTTGGCTTATCGTATTATCGTACGACTTGTATTATCGTCTAAGTCCCCTCTAAGATGCAGTTCAGTCTATAGTATTTTCTATTCTGATTTGTATTCGTATTTATTTAAAAGCCACTCCCGTAGATATTTATAAAAGATGAAATAGTGAAAAAGATTGACTGACATTTTTAAAGCAAATCACTATAAGAATGTACAAATTGGCAACTAAAATTGGAACACTGACAATGAAATACATATAAATATGTATGTATGTAAATTTTTTTTGAGTAAGTTTTCTTCGATTCCGAACCTGTGGGATAACGCAGTAGAGGACGCCCACGGAACCGATGGCGCACACAAGTGGAGAGGGACCTCAACCAACTTGGTGTGCAAAATTGGAGAACGCTGGCTAAAGACCGTGCCATCTGGAAAACTTTGTTGGTTGAGGCCCAGGTTCACCACGGACTGTAGCGCCAAAAGAAGAAGAAGAAGAAGTTTTCTTTGACCTTTTCGACATTGTTGTATCTATCTATTGTCGTGGTCACTTTGACCGACTCGTGTAATTTTTATTTCTGGGAGTAGACAGTTTTTTAAGCTGCTCACTGTAATTAATGATGTTAAAGAATGAGTAGAATGAATAAAATGCTGTGATTTCAGTAGTAAAAGAAATATTTACAATTAAAACTATTAGGCATTAGGCAGCTATTCCTGCTGCTTTCCGCATTCTTTCTCTGAGGGAATAGTAGAAGGACAGCACAAGTTCACTAATATTTTCTTTTCCCTTCTCCGTCCGGTTTATAACTCATTTTCGAGTAATTTTTTTTATAATCAGCCATCTGCTGGCACTCACATTTCGCAAAACAAATATGCGATACCGATTTCAAGTCACAAAACTGGTGTGCAAGCAAATAATGAAGTGACTTCTGAGCGAACTCTGTATATTAAAAAAACTTGGCTCCAAACAGCAGAAATGGGAGCGAACAAATAAAATATTATTTGTTTTTATTAATTGTCTACATTATTTTCATCTATTTTAATCAAAATCGTCCAATCCCAAAATATCGTTACCTTAATATAGAAAAGCCCTAAATAACTTTTTAGGACACAAAAAATCTAATAAAAACTGATGTTTTGTAGTCGCAAAACTCTTTTCATCTGCTTATATTTTCGTTATATTTAGTCGGATCACTTCAATTTTTTGCCAATGATGTGTTGGAAGATCATCTTTCGAAATTAACACAAAACTGTTTTTGAGAAAAAACGAGGTAGGACCTTTCTATATATTGAGGTAACGATATACTCGTTTTATTTGATTGTTGTGCTTCCCTGCACAGAGTGCCAGCTGTTCTTATTGCTTTTTAAAAGAAACAAAAATGTTGCCTGACTCTTAAATACAAACATAATAAAAAGGCGTGATTTTCAGCACATGAAAAAATGAGAATTGAGATTTTGGAAAAATAAGTTATTTGAAAATCTTGCGCTTATCAGCACATGGGCGAATGACTATTCCCTGCTACAGTTCGCTGATCTGCAACGTAAATGTTCAAACAAAATCTCTCCTTTTCATTCTCTTACTTTCTATTTGCTTGGAATCGAACTGGAATGTCCAGCCATTGTGGAAAAAAATAATAACTCAAGAATATAAGTGATATCAAAAAAAAAAGTTATTTTTTAACAGTTATTTTGTGACTTAGCAAAAAAAGCTCTTAACAGTTATTTATCCATTCAATTCTTAAAATGGGAGTTTTATTTCTTCGTTGTACTCGTGAAATAAGTCGCTTTTCCTTTCAGAAAATATTTCAAATCAATCATTTTTCTCCACAGCCCTAATCGATTTGTAAACCTCTTTTTGAGTTCTGAGAGGCAAAGAAAAACCAATATCTTATCCGTTATTATACTTAAACTATCACAGTGTTGTTACAGCCCAGGAAAGAGCCTTTCCTGCCATTAAAACGGTATCGTATGGTGACCTGTGTTCAAATCTTATGATATTGTATTTTTTATATTAATCATATTAATTCAAACCCAAATTAAATCAGTGAGAAACAGTTAAAAGAGAGACTATGAAAAGAGGGAAAATAATTAAAATTTGAGACGACAAAAATAAAACTTCGGGATTTCAGAGCTTCATACGATCTTTTATTTTTTCTTTGAAAAATAACTCTTAACTCTGAAGTTAAGATTGTTTTCTTAAGATTACCACATATTCTCAAAGAGCACTACACCACGAATCTATGGGGGTATGGGAGTCAGGGCTGGGCGGTTTCTATTTGAAATATGAATCTGTTACAAATACGTATTTTGTATTTCAATTTAAAATACGCGGTTCGAAAGTATTTTGCATTTGAAATACCCCAAGGCGTGTATTTGGCCCAACACCGATTGTAGCACAATTATCCATAGACAGTTTTTGAGTTTAAGCTGTCTGTTATTTATGGATCCCTCGACTGGCACGGCACCACAACTCCACCACTAGAAAGTTTTTGTCTAAGTTCGATTATGAAGGTTCTTCTGAAACCTTCACTAAAGGCTAATTGGCAGTACGGGAACCCACATGTCCTCCGGATGACTTTTAGAACTATGGCGTTGGTAATAGATTGAGGTGTCTACCTTAAATGAAACGTTCTGGCTGTGGCTTAAACCTAAACACCTACGCTGGGAGATCCAAATGTCAGCGGGTTGCTGTTGTCACAAAACAGATTTTGTTCCTTGTAAGGAACCAGATGGTGGGGAATGTACAGACGAGTCTGTTCAAGGACTGATGTTCTTTGAGGATTTCAGACGCCAACTCAGGTATTTAGTCTTCGTTTAAATGTCTAGGGCATTACTGACAGAAGGGATTTGGTAGCCGGCCATAATAAGTGACCGCCTGTGTGTGCATCGTAGGCCACATGGGGGCGGTGGTGAGCTATTGAGAATACCAGATTAGACCATAAAGCCAAAGGATGACGTAAGTCAATTCCAAGATCTGTCTCATAATCTTTTTCCTTACAAAACTGTCTGTCAAAATTTGGATCCTAAAGCGTCCCAATGTTGATTATGGCAACACAGTCATTATAAAGTTCCTCATGTGCAGCCCATCAAAGGTTGAATTAGCTTTTTCATTTTCGTTAAATTTTAACAGAGCTGGATCTAACGTTATAGTGTAACGAGTTTGTCTCGTTCTCGCTCTTCTTCTCGCTAAACACTAACAAGTTTTCTATTAGTTTAGTTTCTAATTTCATTGCTAGTTCTTTAATTACAGACACGTTGTTTAGGCTGACATCTGACAACGAAATTTTCAAACAATTCAACTTGTTTGACTTTCAACGGGCTGCCTGTTTTGTTGCATTTGTTTGGTTTCTTTCTTAATGATTTTAATGTAAATATTTTTAGTTCAGTTCAGTTCAGCTTAAGTTATCGTTGATATACAATCGAAATGTGTTGTGATGTCTTCTTAACAAGGCTAAATGATTGCCTGTGTTTTTCTTGTGCCAGGCAGCCTCCGTCGATCCAATTCCAATACGTCTGACGTCGTATTTTAAATACTTAATTGGTCACTTAAGCTTCCCCTTTTGTCAACGAATGTTCGAAATGAATTCTTTTAGTGTGAATATGTTTTCTTTTGTTTTTACATTGAAAACTGCTTGTTTAAATTTTAACTAATTCCGTCAGTCTCCCAACCGAAAAACACCGAAGAAATGCAGTGTCGTTTATTGAAATGCGTTCTATCCATAGGAGGCAGAGATGGGACTTTACGAATAAAGTGCGCTAATGATTTGCTTTGACACTTTATTGTTTTTAGAATTTCAAAATCAGATTTTCGGTAATAATCATAAATTACCGCGTAATTATGTCAGTTTAGGAACGATGTAGAGATTTATATGTTCACGAGCCAGAAGTGCATTGAACACAACTCGGAGTTACTGTCGTTAAAAGTTTTGTTTGCGAGGCCTTGAAGATGCGCGTATTTGTTTTCATTCCGTGTGATTGGGTGCAAGAGGGGCTGAAATGCTTTGTTGGATATAAAACCTTTTATCTGGCAGGTTATTATTCGGTCTTCTAATACCGGTGTTGAAGCCAGTGAAAAAGAAAGTTTTTCTTTATACTTTTTCCTGTGAAGTTGTCTAATTTGAAGAGTTTTTATGCTCGAAATGCCATAAATATTTACACAAATTGTGTCTCGTTATCTTAACAAGTTGCATTTTCGTATTTGTACTATCCATTCCATTGGATAAGAGTTTCGATGCTCCAAGACGGCTGGCGGCCTGTTTTGTTTTGGAAGCTGCTGCTGCATTCTTTTCAAAAGCATTTAAACTAATTAATGCTCCAGAAGAGGCACTTTTTCTTAATTAGGTGTTGATTTACGATTGAATAAAAAGCTTGTTGTCGATTTTAAATATTCCTGTGCAGCAGTTTGATTTGAATCTCTTATCGCGTTGTTTTCTCAGTATTTGTGCAACCAGTGAAGCAAATTAACCGCTAAAACTATTCGGCCCTTTAAGCATCAGCATTCCCAAATTTACGTCAAATGGGCTAAAGTCAGTTAGCGGTACATCAGAGTATCGTTGAACTGTATAACCCGTATTTTTTTTATTAAATGAAACACAAGTTCGTAGTAAAATTCTACTTTACAAATGTCAACATCTTAAATATTTGTGGCGTGATAAATGTCGTGGCATGAAAAATACAAAATTTACATACATATTTATATTTTTGGGAATAACATGATTTCAAATCACATGGTATTTGAAAAGCCTGCATGAAGTTTTCTGCTAAAGTCTTGCTGAACTAAAATATGTGATATGGAAAATGCAATATTTTCAAAACCACATGACTTTAAATCACACATGATTGTAAACCACATCTGTGATATTTGTGATGAAATAGAATGTTACCTTTGCTTTCAAGATCCGATGATGTCCACGTACAAAAGTAAATTTTTGCATCACGACTCGCTACAACAGGAAAAATGCCAATATCAGATGTGTTCTGAAAATCACAAGTGATTTTAAAATCACAAACATATGTGGTTCTTGATATTCTGTTAAAGAGTATCGTGCACTTTGTGAAATGAGCCATGCAAATATTGCACGCGTTTTCATACGATTTCAAATCGTACCTGTCTTTCAAAGAGTCGTATTACGATACTTCAAAACATGAAAAACACCGACATCACATTTTCCTGAAAATCGTGCTCTAACCGGCAAACCAACGCAACTAACAAAATTTTACAGGTGAAGGTTTGTCCCGTTATGTCCTATTCACTTGCAAATTTTCTTTGAAACAAAATTTCCATTCACAAAATATATTAATAAATAAATAAATATTTAAAAATTATAAGAATATTAAGCAAATTTCATAATAAACTTGAACATTTGTTTGAATCCGCGGTGTGTTGAAAACGTAGAAATATTTACATATGTGCAATAAGTCAATTTTTATACAATATTTTCTAAAAGGTAAGACCAAAAGGTGAACCGTTTTTAACCTTACTATTTCCTCACTGTCACCTAATAAGGCAACGGCCAGGACATTTGTACAATATGAATACTGAGCCTATCGATGTGTCTTTTTCTGAACTTATTAATTTCGTCCTTGATAGAGCGTATTTTTAAGTCTCGATGAATATTATTATTAGCATTTGTTATCATTCTTAAGGTCTTAGTTAACTCAATATTTCAGTTGCTCCCAGTTCCCCATAGTTGTATCTCATACGTCCATATTGGTTTTAGGATGGTTTTGTAAAGCAGTACTTTGTTTGCAAGACCTAACTGAGAACTTTTACCAAGTACCCAATACATTATTTTTATATCTTTAAATTTAAATGACGAATTTTCTAACCCTTTAGAAGGTACCACAGCACTATCCTTCAGTCAAGTAGTCATATTTATTTAAAATTTTATTTTTTCCAAAAAAAAAACCCAGAACGCAAATTATAATTTAAATTTTTTCAACAAGTAGGTTTGGGAAATGGCTTCCAACGTGAAAAATCTGAATGTTTCATTGAAATACATTCATACCCATTCACTAGGACTCTAGTCACTCTAGTCCGGGTAATAAACAAATAATTTTAATGACTTAATAAAAAAAAAAAGAATTCAAAGTCGGCATGGCCCGTACAACTGTTACAATATTAGTTTAATTCCCGAACTGTCTTCCCTGAACGTTTTATATATAATTAATATTTTGGCAGCTCTTTCGTTGGTTTTATGCAACTCTTTTATTTTGCAGTCACTAAAATATTTGTTTGTGGTTTACGTTAATTAATTGAAGGGCTTGTATTTCCCTTAATATTTATGTTATTATTTTTGAAACAGTTTGGCATCAAAAACTCCGTTTTAAGAAATACATACGCCATTTTGGCAGTTAACGCACGATATGTTCTGAAAATACCATTCTGTTAAAGAGTTGTATAAAGACCCGTAATAACATAAAAAACGCCAACGTCACATTTGTTATGAATATCTCGTGATTTCAAATCACATGTGATTTTAAAATCACTTGTGCGGTTTTTTTAGTCTGTAAATTTTGCATATTTGTAGTATGAAGTTGTGTAAATCATTGCAACCAGCTGATTTTTGTGCTTGGCGTCACAAACATCACAAAGAAATCCAAAAACTATGTAAATAGATACATGAGTGACATACACGCTACTAGTATACCCCAGGCTCTCAATGACCATCGATCAGACTAATAGCTAACACAACAACAACAAAGGATACCGATAAATTAGCAATGACGCACACACCACCAACCAATCCTAAAATAACAAGATAAGAGTTCATGTAACAAGGAAAATTTATAGTCCTAGACTAGTTTTAAGATACTCATGTCTAGCACTTAGAGTTAATATTGAAAATAAAGTCTAGTTTATGAAGGAAACTCAAATACAGAAGACGATGTATTTCACTCATATGCAAGTATATCTGGTTAAAAGGATTCCCGTGTAACTGCACCTTTATTTTATTTATTCCTTTCGTGGCATCTCCTATTTGTTCATTGGCCGTCTGCTAAAGAAACTGTTTTCCAGGTTTCGCTAAATTAATTTCATCTCTCTCTCTAGCCTTTTTATTAGCGCAACTTTTGTGTAAACACTAGTCTGTTCAGATTAAATTTTAAATAATTTATCAAAAATGAAATCACAGATGCAAGACGCAAAGTGAACGAGCACAAACACTGTTTTGCTTATTCTAAACAGTGTCTCGAAAAAAATGCAATATGTTCTCATGTACTAAATAGTACGCAGCTATTTAGGAACCACATTGAGCCCAGCGTGTACAAATATTTGGGCTGGCAAAATATTTGTCATCGTAATACCAAATGCCTTTAGTTCACATTTGTTGCAATTCAAGACTTGTGTGTGTATGTGTGTGTGTGTGTTTGAATGTCGTCTGACAAATGAGGCATTTGATTGTTTTCGCCTGCTCGTCATACTGCGAGCAAAAGTTAAAACGAAAGCAAGAAATGCTTAAATGCATTTCTTGAAAAGCTAAACTACAACAACAACACAAACTAAACAAACAATTTGGTGAAATTATGAAAACAGCAATTTTATTTTTATGCGGCACATACTGGTGTGTGTGTGTGTGAGTGTGTGTGAGTGTGTGTGTGTGTATGTCCAAGTCGCCAAATGCTGGTCTGGGTGCCAAAGACGTCTTGTTCTTGTGCTTGCTGGGCTATTTTCATTCTTAAATACAAATATGTACCAAGATTGCGTTACAATCGGTTTAGCCACAACATTCACACAAACATCACACAGGCACGACTATAAAATGAATATGACAAGTTTAATTCTGAAGAAATGGACATTTGGCCGACAAAAAAAATGTGGATAATGAATTGTTGTTTGAGACATACGAATTCGAAATCCATAAATAAACAAAAATAAATCGCCAACTGAAAGTGATTGTGAACACATTTTGTGTCTTTTGTTTTGGAATATGAGGCTGCGTTTGCACTTATGAAAAATTGTTTCGTTTTCTCTTGGCACCTGTTCGCCATTAATTCTGTTTTAGAAAATACAATTAGAAGAACACTTCCATCTTATGGGCAGCATTATAAATTTTGTGCTCATAATTGAAAATATCATAATTTTCCACAACATACACTCGTATATATGTATGTATGTATGTATGTACAGTGACAAGCAGACGTGGACGCATATTAATCAAATGTGCCTTAAAAGTTACAGGTTTTTGCCCCAACTGTTCAATAAGGCAATAGGAATACAAAAACGAAATAGTAATTCAACTATATCTTAAGTTTTAGGTAATTTTATGAGAAACGACCAGTATCCATTATTGGACTTTAGTTTTCCCTCGTTATTTAATTTTTCTTTTAAATTTTTCAAAAATATTTGTAAATTTTTCGCTGATTGTTTTTCCTTTCAAATCAAAAGGAAAAATATCTTATTGCAAAACGAAGTGGTTGAAGTGCAAAGAATAGTAAATCCGCCCGCGAAAGTGCTACAAAGTTCGGAGTTTGCCATCGAACAGTGCAACTAGGGGAAAAAAAGCTGGGCACACATTCCGTAAAAATATTAAGATTAAATGGGGGAGGGGGGGGGGGGGGGCGAACACCCCAACCAACAACTACAACAATTCGGTAAGCAAATGGACTGCATGGAGGGGTCTCGCAGAATTGGCCTTGTCTCAGCTGTTTCAGAAATAAAAAATGATTTCCACAAAGAGTTTTAAAGGATACGTTAGGATGAGCGGGCCTGCAAAGTTGGAGCTGCAATTGAATATATAAATAATACAGTAACGAATTGTCAAATTAATTAATAGGTTGTCGTTTCGTTAAAATAATCATTTCCACAAAAATGTGTGTGTTTTAGTTTTAACATACTGTCGCCTCCAGCCTGATATCTCTATTTTCTATAAGAAATTGCTTAGCCAGAGCGGGAGGTCACATTTCAACAGGAAATACATAAATGACTTTCCAAACAAAATTTTCCGACGCTGCAATCACCAGCGCAGAGCCAGACCTCAATTTTGAAGGATTTCTTAAAAAAAGACATGAATGACCTTTCGTCTAGGCTACAAACGGAGTGGGCTAATATTCCTCGTAGGACAGTCTAAATATTGGTCGAACGTATGCCAAGACGAATTAGTGGCGTTATTAAAGTAGGAGGTTTTTGAACCAAATACTAAACACCCAAAAGTGGACATGTCACGTTTCTGTCTACATTTGCCTAAAACTTTAAGATGACTTTTTTATTCATACATTTAAACCTTTTATCTCTTCTTTAATAAAAAAAAAGTCAAACGTCGTTTCGTCATTGTCATATATTTAAAACTTGTAACCACGTCTGCTCGCCACTGTATATAAATGATAGGCTAGAAAAAAAATAACTATTTAATCAATTGGTGGGAGACGCAGCCCAAGCCCCGAAAAAATCACAGAACAAAGAAAATTACTTTTAGTGGAAATAAGAAATGACAAAATATTGACTGATTATAATCCTTTTAAAAACAAATGTTTATACAAAAAAAAAAGCTAATACGGGGTCTGCTCAAAATTGTAAACAGTGGCGTTCGGTGATGGGACTCAGAATTCAAAAAAATGTCTACAAGTGGTACCAGCTTTTCAAAGCAGAGGCGTCTCAGCACATCAACAACCGATCGAAAACTGTAGAATCTCTATTAGAGAAATTTTAATGCAATTTTTCAGCAAGAAGCAACACCTATATTATGCCCCTGGGACCTTTTCCTGTTCCCAAGCTTGAACGGACCCATGAAGGTACAAAATTTTACACAGATTGAAGTGGTAAGAACCAAATCAAGGGGCGAGCTCAAAGACATACTCGTATCAAACTCGTGTTATATCTGAGGGGACTACTTTGAAGGGAATTAAATTGAATTTGTTAAATAAATACATATTTGTTGAGATGAATGAAAATCCATCTAAATGAACAGACCTCGTACATGACCATGAAAATTGTTGGCAAAACTTGAGGAAAAAACCCAAAATCCATTACAATGTTTTTTTTTATTTTTCCACATCTAAAATCAGCCTTAAAACATTTCACTTAATTTATTAGTATAATTTATTAAAAGACAAATTTTTAAACAAAATCAATATATCGCACGCCTTCACGTTTCTGAAAACCACAACCCGGCGATATTAATTTAACTATAAGATTTTATTATTTAATTTACAAGTTTAGATATATTAAATATATAAATAATTTAGATTTCGTAGCAACTGTTCGAAAAAGTTATCATGGGGTGGGTAAATGAAAAATGTGTATGTTTTCGGGAACATTCAAACAGGGGTAGTTGGATGCAAAGCGCTACAATTACCGAATGACAAAAATTGCTACTAAATAGGATTTTTTAAACTCATCTGTGCGCCCTAAATTGGGGCGAGTAAATTTGTTATAGATTTCTTCTCCTTGATCTGTTACATCGTTATCTTGGTTTACCATCTTCGGTTTTCAATCCGTGCCCACTGTAACAGGTGTGGAAAAACCACCGTTTAAATCTTTTGGTCAGAAGTTATAAACAAGTTTTAATGGCTGGTTTTTCCACGTTGGATGCATCAGCCCATATTAACTTCACACTTACAAATCCTTGCAGTCTATATTTTATCACAAAAAGTTGCTTTTTAAGAAGAAGTCGTAATTATAAATGCCCAGATAAGTTGCGACTAAAATTTTCAACAAATAAAATTGGTGTTTTTTAGCAAAATATTTGTTTTGTGGACAAAAACAATAAGACAATTTCTTTTAATAAAAAATATCGAAGGTATTCACTGTAAAAACAACTTGCACTTTAACATTTTGCAATAGATATAGAGAATAGACTTTTCTCTAGTACTAGTAAAAATTAAAGTTTATTTTAAGTTGAACCAGCCTTAAAGGAGTAACACTCTAAGTATCGATAATTCGGGAGAAAAGTATCATATCTCATAAATACTAGTGGACATTATTAAAAAATATAATTAAGTAGTTTGTTTTTTCATGCAAACCACTTCACTTTAAGAAAATTCTTATTCTTAGAGGTGATTGTTTGATCAAGTGAATTAAAAGTTGTGGCTTCAAGTTTCGAGCAGGCCATTTGCGATTAAATTATGCTTTTTCTGGTTTATAGTGGAAATGAATTGAAAATTTTTAAAGCAAACCTTTTACCTGACCACAGTTTTAGGGTTTTGGGCAACCCATACGGGACTCGAACTCAAAATTTTTAATATTGAAAATCAACTGTTAAATGTCTTATAACAATTCTTTTTTTCTAAGATCGCGATCTTAAGCAACCGAATCAAAAACTATCAATTCATTAACTAATTTTATTTTGTTATACGAAAACTTCTATCGAAAAGCAACGAGTTAAAATGTTAATAAAAATACTCTTCACTGCTTTTATTGCGGCACTTTAAGGCGATGTCATTGCAGGCAAATACTTATTCCTCCCGCTGACGGACAACCAATGCCACTACAAAACACTCATTACAGAGGCCAATCACCGAAATGTCCTCAAGACAAACAGTAGAAATATGTGTTACAATTCCCAAAGGTGAAACAAATTTAAAAATTGAACGTTGGTTTTTGATTTCATCAACATTTCAAACTTCGTTGAAATCAAGTTTTCTTCTCTTTAAGAAATCTACTATATATTTTATATCAGATAGTAACAAAGTAGTTACTTGACTACTTCTAATTAATGTAGGCGGTAAGTAGTACGATATTGAAAAGTACGTGCAACACATTACCAACTTTTCGCTTTTCGGTATAGAACTAGTCCACTTGCATGGTTTGCTTTATGAATAGTCGATTAAAACTTTTAGTCCTGCAATAGATTCATAAAAATTTATATTATTATTGTGCAATCAATTGTGCTAATAGATATTTTCATGTCGCCAATTCCGGACTTTCCGTCTTAGTCGATTTTTTTACATACTTAAAACTTCGGAGTTGAAAACCAAAGCAAATAGTATTCCTTTTTTTATATTAGTTACAATATTTATAATTTTGCAAGTAATAATAATAAATAAATAAAAAAAAAATATTTTTTAACATATTCAATTGTTTAATCAAGTTTTAATTCGATTAAACTGAAATGCATTTGACCGCAAATTCGGTTGTCATAACGAATTTAGCTTTTTCTGGGTGTACAAGCGTTCAAATGTCGCCGCACTCTGGTCGTGGACCAGAGTGAGAACACGATTAAATCAAATGTCGGCTGAACACTGACACGTCAAAGCGAACAACACGATTTTTTAGCCACCAGAAAGCGGCATCCAAACAACAATCGGTGCACAAAATTCATCAAATAGATAAACAAAAAGGTGTTATTCTTTTTTTTATTGTATTTGTAAGATTTTAAGTATTTTATTTATGGTGTGATGTTATTTTTCTTTATTTTTTAATTTTAATTTTTTAATTTATGTCGTGTGCTCTTAACTTGTTGTGGCCCACAGCTAAAGATGACGCAAAGTCACAAAAATAATTTATTTTCCACAATTTCATTGTTCAAATCTACGATCAAACGATGAAAATGATGATCATGACGATGATCCCACAAAGAAGAAAAGTTTTATGTTTTTCGAAAATTCTTTTAATCAAATTCAATTATGTATGTACATAAATAAACTGTAAATTATTTCGATCAGTTTTTAATATTTTTTTTCTTTGTAATATCTCTGCAGTCGCTTTCGAATCCATGAAGAGCGATCAACAATTTTAGACAATCGAGGTCGATTAGCGAGCGTTTGACTGCTTCGCAGGGTGCTTGTTTAGAATAGTGAATGGCATTCAGTGTTGTTGCTGTTATTGGTGCAACAATTGCAACGAAACAGGTATTAACGAAAACAACAACACCAAACACAATAAAGAGTTAAAAATAATGCTAAGTGATTTTAAAGAACGCCGCCTTGTTTTCTAAAACATACGGCTTCCACACACACACACACACACACACTCATGTTTTTTCAGCAATCGATCATATATATCCATTGTTCTCGTGTCTATTTGAAGAATGTACAGTTGTTCTAAAGGGTATCCCATTATATGCTCCCTTATTCGTTACGTGGGGCTGCCGCTGCCATTGTGTGTGTGGAACACAACGAAGTGACTCTGGGTACAGCCGTGGCACGGCTTAGGATATGCGGCATAAGTCCACAACTCCAGCAAGCCCCGCAAGGAAAAGCCTCTAGAACTCGAATATTCTTTTTCCCTTAATAGATCGCGACTATCGACCATTTTTATAAACAGACGTAACAGATACCAATTTATGTGGGTTTGTCTCATTTGAAGCGCCAGAACTGGACGAATAAATAATTGTAGTCGTTAGAAAATAAACATTATTTTAATTAATAGTTCAACATTTGTAATACACAATAACATCAAAAGAAACATAAAAAATAAACTAATTAAGAAAAATAAACAGCACAAGATTTGTTCGTTTGATCGTCTTTTAAATTCTAAACTTATCAATAAAATTTGTTGCGATTTAAACAGTGGCGGGCTGACGTGGGTTCATGTTTTACACAAGTGATTTACAAAGTTTTAAGATTATTTAAACAGTTCAATCAAATAATAAGAGAAGGAAAAAAATTGAATTTTCTGAATCATAAATGTCAACTTAAAGTTTTAGGCAAATCTAGACAAAGACGTGACGTGTCCACTTTTCCGCGTTTTATTGTAAAAAGAAAATTAAAAATCTTAGTGTTCTGTCTAAAGACCTTTTACTTTATTTACGCTACAATTCCCTCTTGACATACTTTCGACCATTATTTCGATATTCGGACAGTCTATTCCACTTGGTTGCCTCAACCTGTACTCCTAAGGCGGGGATTATTCATTGATGAGCAATAACTTTTAATGTAATTGAGGGTTCATTAATTTCATCTGAAAGGTAAACATCTAGACCGAAGGTCATTCAAGTTCTGTGCTGGACTATCCTATTGTGCCAACCTCTGTTTTAATAAAGCCCACAAAGTTGAAACGCAGGCTTTTTTTCATTATTATTATCTGTTATAAATTTAAATTTGGAATATAAGTTTCTAATTAAATATTCTTTAATATTTGCTTTAACATTTGAATTAACTCAATGTTTCGTAGTTTCTTGAAGAAAAAGCTACCCGAGTATTCCACCCCTTGCTTTGTGTCTTCTAAGCGGCTCCTACTTCCTTTGAGATTAATATTTATTCTCGTATTAAAAACTGTTTGGTTTCTTTGAAAAGGAACTGCATGATAATTAATTATATGGATTGACTTGCATTTTGAATAGCCCGTGTACCGGTGAGGTTCTGGTTCTGGTGAGGGTTGCTGACAATATTATATTGTTGTATTTAAGCGGGCGGTCCCTAAACTATCTGAGCTGACAAGTTGATGTCGGCAGCAATTTGAAAAGGTAAAACCTTATACAACATATTTTAAAAGTTTCAAGGTATCACGCTGTAAGTATTTGCTTTGAAGTTATTAAAATGAAGACAATTAGTGCACTTGGCGCTGAAATTGGGCATTCAACACCCTCATTTGGCAGCAGAGTGTAAGCGCAGGTGTACGCTTTTGGTCGAACAATTGAGATGTCTATTTCAAAAACGATTAAGAACATCCACAAAATGCCATTAGATGATGTTTGGCCGAAAGTGCTTGAAAAGCTGGTAGAAATTCCAAAAGAGTGACATCCAGCGAAAATTTTAAGGTGCCTCGCTTGCTCACAATAAAGCAACAACAAGATTTTTTAATAGAAGAGTCAATAAGGCCAAGATTTTCGTAACATGCCCCCGATATAACTCATCATAAAAATTATAAACTCCTGCAAAGGAATCTTTGTTCAACAATGTTGTGATAATAAGTAGCCATAATATTAGTTACAGCTGACCATACTTTTGTAATAAATAACCATATTAATTTTCCATTAAAACTCACTATTGTCATAAACAACCATATTATGATTAAAATCAACCGTCGTATTGTAATCTGTAATGCGTACTATAAAGATATTTCGGGATTACTAATGCCTTTTAATTTATTTACGCAACTATGCCACATAATTGGCATAGCGATGTTAAACGTATTTCATCATGTGTGGTTAGCTTTTAAAACACTATAGTTAGTTATAACAAAATATGGTCGGTCACTACAATTTATTGCTTAGTTCTTACATTAGCATGGTTAGCCACGACCAAAATATTGTAAACACTAGGCCTATTGTTTAAAAGTACACGTTTTGCAAGTAAATGGGCAGTTTTTGGGCTAAAATATGTCCGTAAATACCATTAAAATGCATAGACGGTAATAATAGAATTCTATATAAATGAGCAGTATTTTGAGATGCCTTTTCTTTTTCGTATGGACGGTGAGGGCCTGCTTAGCTTCGTTTTCAAAAAGACTGCACCAAAGACTCCACTAGCACGAAGTCCCTAATAAGAACCAATTTTGGATATCATTGGATCTGATATGGATTGGTGTTTCCTGGCATGGAAAATCCACCAGAAATGGGGTTCTTCGCTGTAGGTGCCAATTTCCGACTGCTTTAGAGCCCATTCAGCCAACACATATCGATGTCGATGGTCGTTTACCTGCATCTGATGTGTTGGTTAAGTTTTGCGCAGGTGCAAGCAAAGGAGAAACTTGCAGTTGTCCTCTAAAAAGGATAACTAGGACGATCTTAAAATGGGCCAACAATCGTTTTATGCATTTACTGCGATTTGGTCATATTCAATTATGGTCAATTCCACATATGGCCGCCATCAACTGTCAAAGTTAGGCAGACCCTGTGTGAATCTGAACTGATTATAGCCAAAGGGTGGCCAGGTTGTTGAAATGAATGAACCATTAAACAGATTTCTCAATGTAAGCAAAACTTTTCATAACTTTGGAGCTCAAAATTCACTTATTGACTGATTTCTTTCGATTAATTTTCGCGTTCGCCTGAAACTCTCGTACCACGAACATCTCAACTATTTTTCTTATTTCGTTGAAAATCTCGGCCACCCTAAATATCATGACTTTAACTTTACAGTGTGTGTGTGTGTCACGACAAACATATTTATGCATCAACAGCGAATGGAAATTAGAAAAACTAAACATTAAAAAATAATAAAAAATAAGAGGTGCCAAGATTGATGCCACAATAATCGTACTCAAATAGAAAAACTAAATATTGCACCAAAATGAAAAGATAAAAGGAAATTTGTTATTTGCCATAAATTTTTACCAGAAAGTCAAAAAGTAATAAACGAAAAAAAAACCGAGATTTACGATGGGAATGCGTTTTAATGGCATTAAATGGAAAATTGCCATGATTTGCTAGTTTGTTAACAACAAAACAGTTTAAAGTTAAGAGCATAAAGGAAACGTGTTAGAGCACATGTCTTCGGACGAATGTGTGATTAGAGGTGAAGGTGGGTCTCTCCCCCCTAACAAAAAGAAACACCAAAAAAATCCTGCATGGTTGTAATATTTTAAGTTCGTTACAACTAGCAGCGTAATCGAAGTTTTAGAGTGAAATGAAAGTTGTTGCTGTAGGTGTAAGGAACAACAACTTGGGAATAGTAGTTCTTGGCCCATTCGTTTTGAATAAAGTTATGCTGGTATGGAATCCATTCTGAGGCAGCTGTTCTCTACAAAAGCCAATGGAGCGAAAAGTTCATCCAGCGTTTGTCAGTAAAAAAAGTATAAGACTCAACTTCTAAGTGGTACACAGTGAAGTTGTATAACTCGAACCTTAATTCAAATCGAAGAATTTCGTATTAAATACATAAAGGATGGATTCGTTTTTTCTTATTTGTTTATTTCATTTTTAAAATATCGCATTTCATGTTGAATTTTATTAGCTTTTATTTTAATTAAAAAAATACCTGTTCATTCGCATTTGCGAATCTTGCACAAAGTTCTCCATAATTTTTTTAGAGGGTTGTCACAGTTCGGACTGTGATTTACATTGGAAAACACTATCTTCAGCAAAGTTGTCTTCAGCTGGCAAGCCAGAGGTACTGGCTCTTTCCAAATTGCAATAAACTTCTATAAAGTGAGACGCAAAGAAGCTGAAAGAGATAATTCCTTTTATTACTCGGCAACACTAAACACTCAGCTGTGAACTGAAAAATTGAACTTTAAAAGCAATTTTTGCCAAAAAGAAATGTATCTATGGATGCGTGGCACGTCGGAGTGTAAATAAATCTTTTAAGTTATAACCAAATTTCAGATATAGAAGTTGACTTTAAAAATTTTGCAAAGAGATTTGATTCAACTTAAAAGAGAAACCCCACTCAGAGAACCGCAAACAAAAACTTCCCCGTATCACTGTAATCTCGCTTTCAGCCTAAAATATATGATTTTCCTGTTAAACACATCAATCCACTAGTAACTGAAAAATTATATATCGTCAGCTAAAATGCAATACCATGTAAGTAACATTTTTACTACTTGACAGTAGAAACAGTATAATAACATATTATTGAACATGCAGTTTTTGTGACGTAATTTCGATTTAATTCTCTTTTATATGAGAGACTAAAATCATATCCAATAAAAAATCGATATTGCATTTTTTGTTATTTAAGTGGTTTTGTGTTTCATAGAACCATATGAATATCATGCAATCATTAATTAACAAAAAGAAAGTATAACAATTTTTATGAAAAATTGTTTTAATATTGCGAAATCGAATTAAAGATTCATATTAAAACATATATAGAGAGAATTCCAATATACAATGAAGGACAATAGATTTCGGAGAGCAAACATTGAATATGGGAAAATATAAAGAGTGAGAGCCGAGGGAAATCATTTTTAAAGTCGTCGAAGAGCAACACGAGTATTTTGGTACTTCAAGGATCTGTCGAACCCGCTGACTTGTTGGCATGTTGTGTAATGAGAAACTTAGTGTAAAAATGATTTTAGCTTTGGCTATAGCTCAGGTGAGAATAGTGAATAACTTAAATTAATAGTGCATTTCTTAAATTTGCGTTTCTTTTCTGATAAATTCCTTTGGAAGTGCTCATAAGAATGGACCAAACCTAAAACTAAAACTGTGCTTGATGTAAGGATCTCGTGCTGCAATGCCGTACCTTCTTGTAGGGAGAGAAAACTGACTCAAGGGTATTTCAGGGACACAGTTCTTAGACTCTCCCTAGAGAGATCTATATAATCTAATACTGGTGATGTAAGACCATGACTGAACTGGCTTACCACTGCGTAGTCTCTATTGAAGAACTCGGGCTATCGAACGTTAATCACCAAAGCAATTTCCTATGCAGTTAAAAATCGGAGCATGTGAGTTGGCGGATGAAGGTTCATTTATATCATTGAGCGGATCAAAAGATGAGATGATAGAGGCAACGGCCAATAGTCCGGAAAAGTATTTAGACTCATGAAAAAGAGGCATCAGCATCAGGAATGATGAGCACTTTCTTCAACCTTTCAGGCTATAGTGTTCAAAATGTTTTGTAAAACCATTTTGGGCTGTAATTGGTACATTTCGTCCCTTCAATTTAGAGTACTCGGCCACCGTTACGAATTATTCCCAAACACCCGAAAGCATTATGTGCGGCTTTGATATGAGCCAACGCAAAACCTGTTCCCTTCACCCACTGCCCCTAATGGCATTTGACTCTAGGTTTGTTGGCTGTTCTCATGATTAAACAAATGATACCCTTGTGCAACATTTTCGAAACTAGGCCAGCGTTGCAAAAAACTGCCAAGGTTTTGGTGCTGGTATTTCAGACCTTTATATATACTTGTATAAAATATGTAAAAATTTTTAGTCAGTTGTTTACGATTATTCAGAATTATAGACAACTTAAGGTAACAAGAACAGTTGCTAGTGTAAACACAAGCAAAAACAGATTTGTAATATTTTTACTACAGTTTTGTTTTTGTTTTTATGATTTTAAACCAAAATAAAAGTGTGTTAAATTGTACAAGTTACGAATATTTATTCGTATGAATAGTCTTGTCTCATGCTCAACTCAACATCAAACTCAGAAAAAGAAGTACTTAAAAAATCAGTCTGTCTGAACAACTCTGTTTGGTAAAATATGATCGTGTGTATGTTTTTGAGATGGTGTTATTATTATTTTAGCTTGAGGCCAATTAAATATTAAACAGGCAACACGCATGAATTATGTGATTTATGCCGTCAGAAATGTAATAATTTTTTGACGGCTTTAAATAGAGAAACAACGCCTGTTTTTTTTCGTTTTTCGTATTTGAATTCGAATTAAAGAAACGTACGATTATTATTTATGACAATAAATAACGGTTTTAGTTGGTACCCCTTTTAAACGCACCTTTTTCAAGATTAAGAGTCGTACTCGTATAAGGAGGAAACACTTAAATACATACTTTTGTCTAGTCTTGTTTGTTTAATTAATAATAACAGCTTATTATTAAATAATAAATCAAGTTTGTTTGAATGTTATAAAATTATATTTCACAAGGAATATTTTGTTTCTAAAAGATGACGTCAATGCCGAGCGCACGCAAGGAAAACAACAACAACAACTTAATAAATGAATAGTAGAGGGGTCTAACCAAGACCCCCTCGCCACAAAATGTCCCGTTCGGCCAGCATATAGACAGGAAGTAGCCTGTATCACCTGTATCCCAGTGCCACGTAGTTGCTAATGAAACGTTGCATTGACTGCTCCTCTTCACAGCAAATGTTCTATATAGACACTATACACAGGCATAGTATCCTGAGAGCATGGGCGACCGTGTTCTTAGGCTTTTCCTATCCAGTTTTAGCGCTTTTTGGAATGCACTGGACCATCATCACAATTGTTCCAATATTTCTCCCTAACAGTTGTTACCTATTTGTCTATCTCTGCTTTGAGGCGACTTCTGCTGAAGCCGGAGTATACAAGGGGATGAAGTAAAAATCCCCTCAGCCCCCTTTTGGCTCATTACCTCCAGACTCCAATATAGTCCTGGTTGTGAAAGTATTTTAATCCTCACTGCCATATATTCCCTTTCTAATAGGATTTCCACAGTCTCCAGTATCGCGTATAATTCAAATATCGACAATGGTTTCTAAAAACATGGACTGCTATTAAAAAAAAACTTAACGGCTGGGAACCTCCGCAAAAATGATCCAATTTTAAAGACAATATTTGATTGATTTTATTAAATACTTGAAACGTTTCGTTTTATTCTGAATCGCATTTTACACGAGAATAGAAAAATGAGCGCGATTGGGACATTTTAATTGGTATTGTAACGTGACATATTTGTTATTCTCTGGCACTTGTTTATTTCAATTACCGAGATCCTTTTAGATTTCTCTCATTTATATACTGTGAACATCAGCTAAAGGCATAATTATGGCGACGGCCACGTAAACTAACGGAACGGCCGTTCGCTTTTACAACAATGCGAATGCTTATCCAAATTAACTGTCACACTGTCGGAATGCCTCAATCTGTTTAATATAGAGTTTGACGCCGCTGTTACGTGACATTTGTAAATTAGTGCTGGCACTCATATGAATGTGCCATTTCCAGAGTATATCTCGTTTTACATAATCAAAATTTGAGTTGTGTCCCGTTGCTGCACACTGGGCTGTAAGTGCTGTTTTGTTCGTCCTTGAAATATAGTTTGTTTTAATATCGGATTTGTGGGACGCCAACCTCGTCTTTAATTTTGTTTGTGTAGTTCCAACATATACTTTTGGGCATATGTTGGACCCATTTCCATTGCATATAATTCGATAAACCAAATACGAGTCTGCTTCTCTTTCCAGTTTTGATTTCGTTCTGCTGAACAATTGGTAGTTTGTGTTGAATTTGTTTTATCATATATGAAAAAAAAACTTAACAATGGCCATCACTGATCCGGGCAGCATTAATGTAAAATTTTTCGTGTGCATATCAAATAACTTGCAAAATTTAATATAAACAATCAAATTGTCCAACTCCAATGGACATTTTTTTTAGTTAATTTTTGCAGTATAAAAGCTTTGAAAACAGTCAAACACGAACTTGACAACGCCACGTAAAAACGCCTTACGTTTATCTTACGTCAGCGTTGGTCTAACCAGGGCTTTTGAACTAAATCAGTCATTCATTAAAATAAGTGTCTTCTTCGTACGAATGTAACGGTACATCAAAGCAAGCAAGACCACTCTTGTCGTTTTAAAAGCATTTGTTTTCGTTTTGCTCAAGTATAAAACGAATAACAATATTTTAAAAGTTTTTATTTATTATATTTCTGGAAAAGTTTATGAAATGTTGTGTTAATTTTCATTTACCAGTTTGAGACCAAGAGAAGAAGCCAAGAGACTAGTTTTGTCTCTACAAAACAAACAAAAACATAAGTAATAAAAAAGAAAGAAGCCTTTCAACTCCTTGATAAATAGAAGAAACCTTCATCTCCGTGATAATAGAAGAATTGAATTTGCCATTAAGTATTTAAATATGTCACCAGTTTTTCGGAAAAGATTAATTTTTATCAGCTGAAAGAAAAATTTTTATGTTGAGAATAAAGGAAAGAGAAAGAAAGCACATATTGTGTGCCTTAAATAAAGAAAACGTGATGCCCACTGTAAAGCATGCTGGCGTAGGCATAATGAGGTGTATGGCAGCCTATTGGGACGTTCTTAAACGAAATGTAAAGCTGATTACTTCGAAGATGCTGCACACAATTTGCGGACATAAATGGGCCCTACTGGAGCGAAAAACTCGACAGCGACCTGTTACTAGCAAATCAATGCTGAAATATATTAGGCAGGCAGACACCACCCCCTTTATTAACTCGAGCCAAAGCAGGCTCAGGGATGTTACCAAATACCGTGGTCATCCCATGCGATACTAATTGGTCTTATTTTACATATTTTAGTTTTGGCTTTTAAGTTTTATAAATATGAAGATTATTTTTATAGCGTTTGGTAAAAACTATAATTAATTTAGAAATTTAATTTAATATAAAAAAAGTTTTGCCGTTTATTACCAATTAATGAGCCTAGACTTTTGCAGCCTAGAGTACATACATTTTATTACCAACAGCCATGAAGTAAAATTCTCTCTTTAGAATATGAAACTATTAACTGAAATGTACCCGGACCCCGGGAAAAATTGAAGTGTTAAAAACGACTTTGATTAGCTAAATTCTTAAGTGTATTTCTCTAACAAACTCGAACATGATGACAAAACTTTTGAAGAAAAAAGCAATTTAACAATTGAGCGGGCATCCATTTACATAATTGTGTGATATTTCACTGCAGGAATTCTCTCTGCACCTTTCGACATTTTATGACTTTGTAAAAAGCACCAAACACCAGGAGAATAGCTAAAAACCAACAAAAAAAAAGTGTCTGACGTTAAGTATTTTATTATAGAAAATTAAGTTATTTATGACGCATGAGCTTAAGAAATGAACCAAGTGCAGCACGGCACAGTCCAGAGTGTGACACTGTGCAACGACAGGCATCTACAGAGCCACCATTAGCAGGGCCATAACCAGCGGTGACACATAAAATAAGCAGCATTCAGCAATTAAAAAAAGCGAGAAACAGAATCGTAAACACTGACTAGAAAAATTTACACATTAATTTACAAACAAAACCGATAAAACAGGGTGCCCAAGAAAGTCGGACCTGCTGCAGAAACAAACTGTATTTAAAATACGATCATGTATGAATATAATTTGTGTATGAATATAAATTAATAAAGCCATAAAATGAAGACTCTTAGAGGGCCTTAACTTGTTAATGGTTTCTTTTATTTAACATTAAAACCAAACAGGAGATGAAACACGGCATTACGAGTTCATACATACACACACACACACACACACACACACTTTTTTGGTCACGGGGGTACATGTTGCAGCAATCAACTCGTAATCATTAATTAAATATTGATGTCTTGTCAGGTAAAACAGACTTCCAACTGTAAAATCTGTTAACTCTTCAGTTGCATTATTCAACAGTAGAAGACAATGAATGACAAGAAAATAATAAAATAGAAAATATTTAAATTGTACGACCATAAAAATCACTAGTTAAAAAGAAAAAAACTCTAAATTGTTTGTTGAACATGAAAACTAATGAAAATATTTGGATGTTTTTCTCAAAAATTCAAAACTTGTCCGTCCTTGTGTTGTTCCCATTTCTCTTCAGCTCAAAACACAAGTGTTGCGTCCATTCTTGATTCTTTAACATATTTAGCATTTTCTTCCAATTAAGTCATATTTAAATTTAAGAAGTTCCAAAAATACTACTTGTTTTGTGGAAAATAGTTAACGCGGAGGGTTGTCTGCGAAGTGTTTTGTAAAACGTAAGTCAGGAAATACGTTTCATTTCGTTTGTACGACATTATTGGTGAGTTCAAAAGCGGTCACAGAAAGTTGAAAACAGATTTTGGTTTTAACTATTCGCAGGAATTTTTTTTCAATAATGGCGGTTCGACTACGAAACAGAACTCTTATCTGGATCCCTTTAATTTTGTTCTTAAAACTTCTTCTTATTATATTTAAAATTTGACAAAAGAATGTGATCTAAAATTGTTATAATTATATTACAATATTATTTTCCTAAAGACATTTTCGAAAGAAAAACGAAATATCCCACAAATACAGCAAATACTCGTAGCAACGAATAATTTCTCATAAAAAAAACTTGAATCTCAAGCTGGAGTTACAATATTTACTTTATTTTTCCGAAAAGCACCTGAGAGTTATTGCACCCGTATTGGAAGTATAACATCTTTCACATGTCCGTTCCTGCTAATGCCAAAGATCCAATTTTCAGAGGTGTTACCCCAGTAAGGTTAACTTTATTATTGACATATATGGTATGCGACTGCACGCGGCGCTCCTGTTAAAAAAAGTTTAATTGATGTCAATGCGAAAGATAACTATAAATTCCTATCGTTCCAGCGGATTGTACAGGGTGACGTCTGCTGCAATCACACATCGATGTCGATGTCTTTATCGCAAACAACTACATCTAAAAATGATATTTTGGCCAAAATTGGGGTCCGCCTTTGTTCTCATTTGCACTCGTTCTGGAAATAAGATTTGAAAATTTGGCAGCGCTTCGTAAACGGGTAACTTGTAATTGCGCTTTGGCTGCAGGCACTGAATAATAAAAAACAAATTAGACAGGCGCCGCCAAAACAACATGGCAGTCCCAGACCTTCACAATTCGTCGCACTATTAAACTGCATATATTTCAGCTTAATTTCGCATGATTTGCATGTAAACGAAATATGGAGAAGTGGGTCTAGCGATTGCGGAATGCAAAATTTGCAATTAGTCTTTCCGTTGCTGCGGCATCATTTACTTTCTCATTTATGTATAAACTTTTCCTTACATGGCTTTTTTCCACCATCAACTGACACAAAATCAACTCGTAATTAATTAAAACAGGGATGTTAAATTTACTTTGCGGAAAATTTATATCGCAGGAATGAATAAATGCAATTTTCCGTTAAATTTTGCCTTCCACACGGAACCATTTATACCACCCAGTATTTTAACATTTTGGTGTATTCAGAATATGTAAATTTATCATTTTTAAAAACATTCTGAAAATCTGATAGAAAGTGATAAATTTCGATAATATTTAAAGAGGACTTAGACGATAACACAAATCGTACGATAAGTAAAATTTTTGAGTAGAAGAGAGAGAGAAACTTAATATGTAATGAAACCCAAATACGAATGAAAATTTTATAGCCGTACGGCTCTCATCGTTTTTTAAAATATTTCAAATTTTTTCGTACGTTATTAGATCAGGGATGTATTTTTATGTAAACATTTTAAGTTGTTTTGGTCTTGTACCAATCGTGTAAACGTAAAAAAATCTGTCTTAAGATTTTTATTCTCATTTTTAAAATACGGAGATAATTTCATAAGATTTTCTCTTTGGTTTTACGTACGACTTGTATTACCGTCTAAATCCCCTTTTAATGGAATTTTTCTTAATAGTTGCCTTTTATACAACAAATTCTCTCTTTAACGAATTCGCGATATAACGAATGGGTAACTTTTTTATATTAACTACCTTATATTAAGGTATTAACTACCTTTTAATTATTAAAAAGGAGAGAAGAAGGTGAGATTATTCCTATACTACCGTTAGTTTTCTATATATGAATTGACGTTCGTTGGGTCTTAGTTGCGTTTAATAGTACAAAGAAATACATATGGGCAATAGAAAAAGATTTTCTTTATATGCAAAAACTAAAATTTTAGAAGAGCACAAAAGTGCTACAGTATTGTGGGTGATTTCTAATAAATATGGAATTCCAAAATCTTTCATGTGTTCATTAAGAGACTGCTGAAAAGTTGTCATCACGAGGTGTCTTAGTAGAGCCATTTAAATGTTATCGGCGGAAAAATTATACTACAAAGAGGGCTTTGTAGCCTTCAAATCTTGAATGCTGACGAAACAGGTTTGTGTTGGCAGATGCTTCTAGACCA
Organism: Epicampocera succincta; assembly: GCA_932526305.1. NCBI lineage: Eukaryota > Metazoa > Arthropoda > Insecta > Diptera > Tachinidae > Epicampocera > Epicampocera succincta. The sequence goes on along the minus strand of OW052034.1, from coordinate 26,819,966 downwards.
AACATTTATTCGTGCTGGAGAAACAACTGCTCCCGGGAGGAAAATATCCAAAAAGAGCAAATAACTGCTGACAGTATGTCATTCGTTATACCGAACTCTGACTTTATTTCTAAAAACCTGAAAATAAATAATTATTTTCAAGCTTTTTAAAGATTTTCAAAACGGATAAAATGTGTTTAAATTGGTCTAAAACGAATTTTTTTCAGAATATATTTCCGTCACTCAATTGATTGATTTATTATTTTATATAAAAATTTTGTAAAAAAAATATTATTCCAAACTATTGTATATTTTTTTTATATTTAAATAATTTTTTTATTATTAGAAAAGAAGAAGAAATTTACATACTTTAAGACCAACAAGTGTCCACGTTAATTTTACACTCAATGTTTTTCTTCCTTCTGATTTGAGTTCCTTGTGCCAATAAAATGTTGGATAATTAAACTGGAACTTGTTTATCATATGACCGAGTAATCAAACATTTATTAGTCTTAGAATTTTCTACGAATTTTTCCATCGATTTTCTGTTCAAAGTATTGCACAGGTTTTAGTTGCATATTTTAGCTTTAAGCGCATATTTTACTATTCCCTTAAATGGTCACTTTTTTCGGATGCGGAAATAGAAAATAAACATGGAATTGGTTTCAAATTTTTAATTATCATCTGTGAATCACAACGTGAATAACCGTCGAAGGTGACAACTTGCGGTAAATTTCTTAAATATTATAAACAGCTGCTCCTCGAGCAGTTTAAAGCCCCACAAATAGTATTAAAATTCAAAATCCCTTAAATACTTACACTTACACTTTGTGAAAAAACCCAATATAAAGACCTAATTAATGAACGGCAACGTTCGCTTTTATTTGAAGTAATAAAAAGACGGTTTGTCGGCTGAAAACAGGTGTTTTGCGGCCAATTTGTATGTTTGCAGGAAAACTTTTTTGCGATTTTAGGTGCTTGAGGACTAAAAGCAACTGCTAATAATAATTTTTGTTTATCAGTGCCCAGGGTCGACTCCTACATATGCAGTGCACTGTTCCAGAGCTGGGTTATGGGTAAGGGGAAAGAGGAAGTGGTGTTTCCCCATTTCTGTGTTTTATTCTCTGATGCTGTTCTGACTGCCAGCGCCCAGTGTAAATACACACCTGCGGCAATGCACAGTCAAATTATCAATTAACCAAACATCGCCAGCATTGCGTTCTATGTGGTATTTATATGGTTTTGTCTTTTAAGTGTCCCTGGCCTGCCAACATTTCCAGGTGTCACTTTACACATTCACTGACGTAAAAAGCGCAAGACTTTCTCATGTTGTGAAAACTCTCCAGCTCTTGCACCCCTCGTTTATTGAAATACACAAGAAGAACAATTTAAAATATTATTCAAATGTGATCTCATTAGCGAACTTGTTAAATCTTCTTTATTTATGCGATTAAACATTTAATTGCTGGTTATTTTATAGTCATCAACGTTTGTGTTGTTACCCGTGTTTTAATATTGCCGAAGTTTTTTGTTATTTTTTTCCTAAAAAAACATGGTTATTGTAATTAAACACAATTTTCTAGTTCCACCGATAGTTCTTTTTTTCTGTTTCATTTCTTAAATAGTTGTTGTTTAAGGGTCGATTGCTTGTAGTCATAAATAAGAACAAACCGAACTTGAATTCCTTTAACAATTCGACAATGGAAAAGAATAATAATCGATATCTAGGAGGCAGATTACAAGCATTTTAACGATTTTATTATCAGTTTATTGGATGCAACTGTTTAGGGACAGAAAATGTTAATTTTACAGGTGTCGGTAAAAATGACACCGAAAACAGTTATTTGGAGTACAGAGAGTGTTTGTCAGCATTCTGAATGGCATTTAGGACGTACGTTCGAAAACGGCCTCCTTCCGGTGACCATCGTTGATGTATTGTGCCTCCTCTTTCCTGAAGAGGCGTTAATGCGCCAAGGAACCGCACCAGTACCTTTAATGGGAGTGTTAGCCGGCATGTAGGCAGGACATAGCCCGTATATTCTGTGTCCCAGTGCCGCGCAGTTTCCCATTGACTCGTGCTCTTCAGCGCAGGCTTAATGTACTTCTTCTTCTTCTTTTGACGCTACAGTCCGTGGTGAACCTGGGCCTCAACCAACAAAGTTTTCCAGCTGGCACGGTCTTTAGCCAGCGTTATCCAATTTTCCACACCAAGTTGGTTGAGGTTCCTCTCCACTTGTGTGCGCCATCGGTTCCGTGGGCGTCCTCTACTGCGTTGTCCCACAGGTTCGGAATCGAAGATTCTACGGGTCGGAGCAGTATTCTCCATGCGCTCTACATGGCCCAACCATCTTAGCCGTTGGATCCGTAGGCGCCTGGTTAGGCTCATGTCGCTGTACAACCCGTACAGTTCATGATTGAATCTTCGTCTCCAGAAACCCTCAACGCAAACAGGGCCGAAGATTGAACGCAGAACTTTTCTCTCGAAAATACCAAGGACTTCCTCATCCGCCTTCGACACCGTCTATGCTTCTGCGCCATAGAGAAGTACAGGGATTATCAAAGTGGTATATAGTGTCAGCTTGGTTTTTCGAGAAAGGGCCTTACTACTCAATTGCCTCTTGAGCCCAAAGAAACAGCGATTGGCAAGAGTTATTCTGCGTTTGATCTCGGTACTGATGTTGTTCATACTGTTGACTTGGGAGCCAAGGTAGACGAAGTCCTTCACTACCTCGAAGTTATAGCTGCCTATGGTGATGTTCGGGCCCAGTCGTCGGTGTTGCGCGTCCTTTTTTGATGACAGCATATACTTCGTTTTGCCCTCGTTCACCGCTAGACCCATTTTGGCCGCCTCCGTTGAAATACCAGCAAACGCTTCAGTGACGGCTCGCTGTGTTCGACCAATCACGTCAATGTCGTCAGCGTATGCTAACAGTTGCACGGACTTTTGGAAGATCGTGCCTCTGTTGTTGGCGTGTGAGTTTTGCACGATCTTCTCAAGAATTATGTTAAAAAAGTCACATGACAGTGCGTCGCCTTGTCTAAATCCCCTTCTGACATTGAAGGTCTCGGTGAATTCGTTACCGACCTTGATGGAGCAGCGAGAGTTCTCCATCGTCATCCTACACAGCCTGACGAGTTTAGTAGGAATGTCAAAACTAGACATGGCTTCGTATAGCTCGTCCCTATACACACTGTCATATGCGGCCTTAAAATCAACGAATAGGTGGTGGGTGTCGATTTGCATTTCTTGGGTCTTTTCTCAGGATCTGCCGTAGTGTGAAAATTTGGTCGATGGTGGACTTCCCCGGCCTGAAACCACACTGATAAGGACCTATCAGACTGTTCACGAATGGTTTCAGGCGCTCACACAAAACGGCAGAGAAGATCTTGTAGGCGATGTTCAGGAGACTTATTCCTCGGTAGTTGGCGCAGTTGAAGGGGTCTCCTTTTTTGTGGATCGGGCAAACGATGCTGAGATTCCACTCGTCGGGCATGCTTTCCTCCGACCATATCTTACAGATGAGCTGGTGCATGCGCCCAACCAGGTCATCTCCGGCTGCCTTAAATAGTTCCGCGGATAGTGCGTCCGCTCCTGCAGCTTTGTTTGATTTCAATCTCGATATTGCTATCTTGACTTCATTCAGGTCGGGGGACGGAATTCTCTACCATCATCGTCCGTTATCTGTAGTGGAATATTCTGCCTGGCGATGGAATCGGTGTTTTGTTCGCCGTTAAACTGTCTGCAGAAGTGATCCTTCCAGATTCTCAGCATCGATTGCGGCTCTACTACGATTTGTCCCTCTTCGTCACGACAGGCTTCTGTCCGAAGCTTATATCCATTGGATAGTTGTTTTACCCGTTGGTAAAACTTTCGGATATTATTCCTGCCGTAACACCTCTCCAGTTCCTCGATCGCGCGCTTCTCGTGCTCTTTCTTCTTCTTTTTGAGAAGCCGGTGTTCTTCCCTTCTCTTCCGTTCGTAGAGCTCACGAGCTGCTCTCGTCCTTCTCTCCAACGTCGCCTTATACGCTGCTAGCTTCGCTGAATGTGCCTGCCTGCACTCGTCGTCAAACCATGCGTTTTTTCCGGGTGGCATTTTAAAACCCAATACATCAGAGGCAGCATCTCTGATGGCGTTTTGGCAACGGTTCCATTCCTCATCGGTTGTTTCGCCTGGCAGGGCTGGACTCTCTGAGAGCTTAAGGGAGACTAGATCGGCATATTTCCCAGCGGTCGATTGCGATTGTAGCTTTGCGACGTCAAACTGTTGTGGTCGTGCTCTACTCCGGTTTGCTACTGATATCCGTGATCTTACCTTGGCTACAACAAGGAAGTGATCGGAGTCAATGTTGGCTCCTCGGAATGTTCGGACATCAAGAATACTGGAGGAGTGTCTGCCGTCGATCGCAATGTGATCAATTTGGTTGACGGTTAATTGATCAGGGGACCGCCAGGTCCCTTTGTGAATGTTGAGGTGAGGGAATCGCGTGCTTGCTACAGTGAGATTGCGCCCCGTTACAAAATCTAGCAGCCTGAGTCCGTTATCCGATGTGTCGTCATGCAGGCTGTGTTTCCCGATGACTCTAGCAAAGATGTCTTCTTTGCCCAGCTTTGCGTTGAAATCTCCTAGGACGATCTTGGTGTCGTAGCTGGGGCATTGATCGTATGTTCTTTCTAGGAGATTATAGAAGTCATCCTTGCTGTCGTCATCTTTATCCTCCGTAGGGGCGTGGGCGCAGATTAGGCTAATGTTGCCGAGCCTAGCCTTGATGCGGATTGTAATGAGGCGTTCACTCACGGATTTAAAGCTTAAGACTTTTTGCCTAAGTCTGCCTCGAACAACAAACCCGCATCCAAACAGGCGCTGTCGCCGCTCTTTGTAGCAATCACCGTAGTAGATGTCGCAGTTTCTCACTTTCTTTTTGCCCGGCCCATCCCATCGCACTTCCTGGATGGCGGTGATGTCAGCCTTATAGGCTTCCAGGGCCTCCGCAAGTTCATCGGCTGCACGTGGTCTGTTCAGGGACCTGACATTCCACGTGCAGAACCGAAAATCGTTGTCCTTATTTCGTTGTTCCTGGTCGTCAGCAATAAAGTCATCCATATTTATATTTATTCTTTGTTGTTGTGTCGAAACTAGTGTGTTTTTACACGGTAGGGAAGTTACCCCCACGCACAACCCCCGAAACCTGGAGGACCGGGTCCTGGTTTAGACCCCTGGACAGAGGGGATTCGCTGCACACTTTGGTTCACCTCTAAGCGGGTGCTGTAGGGGCTATCCAGGGGCGCCACGGGGAGGCAGTATGTCAGCTTGACCAGTCCATTTTCAGGGATCGCTGCTGGCTTCTCGCCAGGTTGAGAGCAATCAACAACTTTGCCCTGAGTGCACTGGCCCATCCCCCCGGCTTAATGTACTGTAAAAAGTATTTCTAGGGTTTTCCTATTCTTGGCATCAAAGCTTCGAAAGTTGTAGAAATATGTATACAAGGTTATCAGTATCGTTCCAATATCATCATTTAAGGAGACTTTTGTTGAGGCCAAATGAGGGCCTACATTTAGTAAAAACCTCCTCTCCCCTCTTTTGGGCGTAGATGTTATCTTTACACTTCTCGTGTACTGGCACCCCGATTAGAGTTATCTGATTCCGAACAGCTGGTGACACTCCAAATCAATCTTGGATGGGAAAGAACTGGCTGGGGCCTTGAGTATTTCATTTCTCATTCCCATGTATCAGATGTGATTCTCGCAGTTTCCAGTATCGCGTATTTTTCTGCCTGGATTATTGTGGTATTCCGGCTCAAAGCTATTGACTATTGGCCTATTATTTTTGTCAACATTCGTTGCTGCGTTTTGGAAAGGTCCATATTTCTTTTCTAGAAGGCATCTTGCAACCACTCTGGGTTTTGAGCACCACTCTTCTTTTGCCGGGTTCTGTGGCTGGTTTGTGATTTATATGTCTCCGGTTCTCTTTCGGGTTTCCATATGTTTCCTTTGTAAATGGGCATTACCTGCACTGCTGCGTGGCTTTTCACGGCGATATTAGACGGTGTCAGATTCAAAAGAGCTGCTCACAATCTCTGTGACGCATCGACATTCAAATCTCTGTAGTTTACACATCCTCGTTATGGCCGTATATTGTTTGGTCTTATTCCACCACAGGAGCGCATTAACTGTAGCAGGCCTGACCATCTGACCGTGGGTACCCAGCAGGTCACCTTAGGACCTACCAATTAGTTGGTTCGCTGTTCCTATTACGATTGAATATTTCGTTATTTACTGCACACATTCGTCCAGGAATAAAATATTGGATTTAGAAATACAAAAACAATATCATTTGCTGACTCCTGTCAAGACAATGGCAAACCCTTAAGCGTATCCTTAAGGTAAAACCTTAATAAACATCAAAATGACGCATTTCTGTTATTAAATTAATTTACTTTTTATTACAGAGATAAATATAAAATTCTGTTTCTTTCGATGTTCTGGTTCTGGTTTCGTTTTTTGTCTGCTTTTGGTTGATAATTTTTCTTTGATTTTAATATGAATCTTTATTATATACAACATCAATTTAATTAGTCGGAAAAATATGTCTGCGGCCAAATAAGGTGATACTCATATTTCATGTCAATTTGATTGCCAACACTTCAAGTTTAATCACAACACAACAACCTCATTCCCTCAAATATTTACAAACAGTCGGGTGGACAGACGGACCGACGGACAGGCGGACGGACAGACATAATTAATAAATACACGTATGTACGTGCAACATGGTCACAAGTGTTGTTACCGTTGCTGTCGGTGTTGTTGGTGCTGTTGTCGACACTTAATATCCGACGATGTTTGGAGTGGCGGTAATGAGCTGCGGTTTCAATAAGAATACGCAACAGATACACTCGTACATATATATATATATATATAGTTCTTTTTTTGTTAATGGTTTGACGTTTCAATGTGCATGTTCATATGACGACCGTCCGTCCGTCTGTTTGCCTGCCTGCCAGCCTGCAGCTTTGAAGCGTCTTTATTTCAGTTGAGTTCCCTGTTACGATGACAAAGAATGAAAAAGAAACCAACACGAAGAGAGAGCAAAATCGAATGAAATGCATTGGACAAACAGAACAAACATTTCAATTTTGAAGGCAGCTACTTTAACAACATTTTATTAATAACTACATAAAATGCCAGTCATTTAATGTCCGCCAGGAAAGAAGAAAAAACTGCAACAATTTCATGCAAAATACCAACAAAATGCCAAAACAAATGCTTCCAGCAGCCAGTCCATCCGGACCCGTAGCCATTAAATCAGTTGGCAACACCTTTGCTGCAAGACACGCACTGATAACAAAATCCTGCAACACTTTCGAAAAGATATGACCAAGAATTTTAATATGACCAGTCCAGCCGGGATGGCTGGAGGGAGATTCAGTTCGTTCGTTGGTTCCTTCGTTCGTTGGCTGGTTGGTGACTTTCATCTCATCAATAATGACTGTCCAACTGACTGATAGACTGACGCGCCAATCGACTGGGGGTTTTTTATTGCAATTGATGGGGAGTTGAGAAACTTGTGCTGAATATTATTATTCATTATTTGTCACTGTATTTCAGTAATTTGTGGTTTTCGGCTGTTGCTAAAATGTCTTGCAGCGACTGCCATTTGCGGCAATAAGAGCGATTATTTATATTTTAAACACAACATGTTTACATTTTGTAAAATGAGATTTTTAATGTGCATTTTATCTGAGCAGTTTTTATTTTCTTTTAATTTCCTTCAAACTTTTTTTTCTGATTTGGTTTTTAATGAATGCTGCCCCGTAGAAGAAGATTTATGTGATATTTGTTTCATTACGTTCAATATAAGCAAATAAAAAATTGACTTCAAAAATGGTACACTCAAACGATTACGCTCAATAATCTCAGGAGGGCACAGTGGGCCCAAAAAAAAAAATAGTTTGCAAACGAATCAAACGAAATCTATGATTAGAGGACAATTGTTAAGATGAAGTTTTTACGAGAGGAAAACTTGTTTTGAAAGTCCTACGAAGTCTCCCTTAGAGATTTTTTTCAGTATATTTTTTTGTTTTTAATTCAGAACACGCTAATTGTTACCGCCACTGTTTAACTGGGAAGAATGCAACCCGAAAATTTACAGTATTTAATTTGCAACTTTATTCTTTGAAGGCCAAAGGCGCCGCTAAACTTGATAGTGGTTTATCAATCAACGTGTATGGTAAAATTGAAAAACGTTGGTTTGATACTAAAAAGTAAGCATTTAACGAATTTAACTAAAAATTCTAACAAATTTGAATATATGTTGATGTCAAAGGTCGACCAAAATGAATTAAACGCATTTCAATAGCGACTACTACTGAGTTGGTAAGATTTTTTGGCCATCAATGCAACCAACGTATTTTGATTTTTGTCCCAGTTTACGAAACTTCTGTTATTGGCATCACTGCATTCGTTTCGCAGCTTACAAAAAGAGAATTAAGGCTTAGAGGGGAAAGCAACAATTAGTCGTGTTACCCTTTAAAAATTTTTGCAAGTTTTATACATTTTTTTATAAATTAAACTACTTAAATGCATTCAGACGTGTCTGGCTCGTAACTTACAGCGCGTCCTTTTTTCAATTTGGTCCATATGGCAAAAAATTTTAGAAATAATGTCAAATATCCCCTGTTTTTCCTACTGTCGTTAACGGAATAAAATAAGTTGTCGTTAACTGTTTGCTTTAGGTTCCAGAGTTGAAATGATGAGAGCTTCATTTTATTTTATGAAACGTTGCCTAAAAAGAGTTAAATGGTCTACATATTGTGAAAACGCAATCATACGTGAACGGGAACGTGTGAGTCAGTAACCTAAAAGTTATACTAATGCTATTGCATGTGTCCGAAAGCATTTTCTGGTATTCTAGGCTGGGAGTTCCTTCAAATAGAAAAGAACTATATGGTTGACATGACCATGACATTCCAAAAACCAGCTGATTCAATGTACGAAGTATGTTCGGAAAATAGGGTGAATTTTCATTTTTCTCAAGCAAGATTTATTTATTGATTCGTCCATTTCCATTTTGTCCCCTTGAAATTAGTACCACTCACATACAATGCACTTGAGCCAGAGTTTTCTCGGGTGCCTGAAGCACTTGTGATATGCTTTTTAACTTTCGGTTGTCAGTCCCTCAATTATGACAAAACACCATTTTTTTCGTGGATCTGATGAAAAACTCGTAGGTGCTGAATACAGTGGCCAACATATAATTATGGTGATGGCTTTGTCCATAAATTTAGATATTTGTTGGTCGAAGCTCAACAATTTGGGAACAAACTTCGCTGTCACGCAAAAATTTCACCAGAATTGCTTGGCATCAGCCAACCTCAGCAACTTCTCTGATAGTGATTATCCATAACGATTTTCATCACTTGCTTAACATTTTCGTGGGCTGTTGATATGCTGGAGGGTCTTCTATACCTTCTTCGAGAAGTTTGTGCTATTTGCAAACATTTTTCTGCCTCAGAGTATACTAACCATATGGTCTTGTTAACATTTCAAGTGCTTTGCAGCACTTAATTCCTTTTTTTACGCAAAGGCCCCCGAACAAAATGAACGAAAATCAATTTTAACTTTTATCCCTCTTAGTGTGACACTTGCTGTTTTAAACTTTTTTCAATCCGAGATTGAAAGAGTGAAACAGTCAGCGCTAGAAAGAGATATCTGTAAGAGTTGCATAAAAATTAATTCTGTATACCAAAAATTTTAACATCGCAAAATCGTTAATTCAAAAAATATATATTCGGGTAATCTTTAGGCAAATATTTAATAAAAAATGTTGACGCTTGCAACTTTACTGTGACTTTTTGACAGCATTTCTCAGTATAGCTGAACTCTGCAATCTCAGTAATATTGTCAATAGAAATATGGACATCTCTTCAAAGTCGAAAAAAGTAAGTGGCATTACGGATTAAACAGCAGAAGCTGGGGACATGTATACAAAGAACCAGAAATCGCCTGTAAGTAGCCCAAGAAATTCCAAAATATATCAATCTTAAATAGAAACATATTTCTTGTTGTATCATATTCCGAAAGTAAATTATAAACAAGTATTCTGAAAGTGAAACCAATTTAATTCCAAAATTATTTTAGGTTTCTCAGTATTCTAACAATTTTCATATGTGTTATTGCCCAGTTCAATTACTTGGGTCATAAAATTTCTAGATGGCCGCCATAGAAGAACGGAAATGTGAACCAGATTTTGTGAAATATATCCTGAAATTAGGGAAACTTTAAATCTCCAATCGTGGGAAAGAACATCATTCTAGAAAAAACAAAACGTTGAAGGTAACGCTGGCGCATTATAGGTTTATAATTTTCTACGAAGAAAAGAAATATTTGTGCCGCATCACACACTCTAATTTTTGTTTCTCAGCCAGAAAGAAAGAGAATAAACTATACATTGGCCTTTCATCGCTCTCCACGTGCTATAAAATTTCTAGCCATAAAGGAAAACTTGGTGCCGGGTCACATACATCAATGCTTTCCTTTTGCTGTAAGACAGACCTATAATTTATGTACTCTCCCGCATACTATATATTTGAGCATTAAAAGTTGATATATGTGAACCGGTACTCAATAATCGCAAACGCCACTTGAGAATCGAACCAAACTTCTATCCTCAAAGCACTCAAAATTTACTAAAATTGGCCATAAATTGTGCTCTTTTCTTTAGCACGACTGTGTCGGTTTAATATTATTTATTTTAAATTTCTGTTGTTTTAACTCTTTACTTTTATATAATCTGTTTTTTTACAGCGCATTAAAAAAAAAGAGTAAAGAAATTAACTTTTAGACATCTTCTTCTTGTTCGTCTCAAAGTCAATTTCGTTGCGGTATTTATTTATACGCTGCAATTTAAAGACAATTTTTTTTTGCTCCACAGCATTTCGTTGTCTTATCTTTTTTACAGTGTAGTTGAATGTTGAAATTGTTGTCAGGAATATGTTGGATTTGCTCAATATTTTTGTATTTTAAAACTTTTTAATGTCCTTTTTGCCGATAAAGTGGCTCTTAATGTTGTTGTTGTTGCTGTTGTTATTATAGTTGGCTGAGACTAAAGATTACATGAACCTGTATGTTAACACGTCTACCATAAAGATTTCATTTATTTGAATTTTTGCCCGGCTAAATGACCAAACAGACGACCAGCGGACGGACAGTTGAGGAGGCAACCACATTTATAGACACAAACACACCCGTACATACATCTGTATGTATGTATGTATGTGTGTGTGTATGTACATGTTTTCATACAAGTGTGATTTTGTTGTTAAATTGTTGAAGAAGTATAATTCCTATCGCTCTGGCGACATATATATTTAGAGTTTCTCTGTTGTTTTCTTTTTCCAGTTGATTTTCATGTTTTCTACTTTACAATCGTTCATGTTTTGCTAATATTTGACAGAAGTATCGTGTGACATATCGAGTGTGAAGTGTCAATTTAAATTTATTGATAACATGATGAAATGTAACATGGAACTTCGTACACACACACACACACACACACACACACACACACACACAAATATAACTATATATCTGTACATACTTGTACCGGAATATGTTCAGTGCTCCAGATATTTAAAAAAAAAAAAGAATAAAAAAAAGAATGAACGATTTCGAAATAAGTTCAGCACTGAAGTGCCATGGACACGACCAAATAAACCATCAAGCATCTGCATGCAAATGTGTGAGTTAGAGTCGTTTATTCGATGCTTTTCTGCCGACGTGCCAAAACATGGTCACTCTTCGCTTTCATTGTGACTATGCACCGTCATCGGCGGACGAATTATTGTCATTTTAGGTTATTTGTTTAACCAGTATTTTCTATAATTAAAGCAGAAAAATATAGTTGCTCAGTGAGAAGCTCCGTCCTGTGGTTTGTCACTTAAAAAATACGATTTTCATTAGTATAGGGTCGTGAACTGGCAAGTTTGTTTACGCCACGGAAAACCTCCATTGAAAATTCTATCATTGCACACAATCACCACAGCAGGAAAAAAGTCTACACCACTGTAAATAACAGACAAAATTTTCCTTTAAAAAAGAAAAAAGTTGCTTTAAAAAAGTGCCTAAAACACCAAAGAAATCTGTTAAAAAAATGTTTGGGGCGGGCGAGCGATAAAGCTGAATCGGATATGTCTTTTGATCAAAATGAGTGCAGTACAGAATTATATATATTAATTGAAAGCTTAAAAAAGAGACATTTCTGATGGTGCAGCAACATGTTGAAATTAGGGGAAAGATATTTTATGCGCGACTAATTCAATATATCTGAAACATCGAGAAAATTATGTAGATACTTTGTGTACGTATTCTAAACGCAAAGACAATTCGCTTTCACTTGATGCGTAATACACGAGAGTGGGTAAAGAATAGAAAAAACAAGCGTGCAGGAATATGGATCCAACAGTTTTAAGTAACAGATACATAAACTTCACCCAATATTACAAAAATACTAAAGAAAGACAATTTTCCAGCGTTAAAAACTAACGAAAAATTAAAACGCTCAGAAATTAGTACCGTCAGTTCTAAAAGCGGTTGAAAAATATGGGCGTTCCAGCGAACATCACATTGCATTTTCATGCCGAGAATATCAAGAGTTCCGGACATCAAGAGTTCCTTAACACTTGTACCACCCATGACAACAGACGAAGCAGCATTAGAGGTCGTGTCCCTGTGTGTCAATAAGTAACACTGGGTTTTACCAGCATTGAAATCGACACTGTTCGGACGACCCCATTCAGCGACTCTAATTAAGTCGTTATTGAATATATTAAAAGGCTTGGCCTATAATTCGCTTTACACAACTACAAATTAATTTAATATTACTAAAATCACAAAAGTAGCACGGACAACAACCAGCAGCATTATTAGTACGTCAATACATATATTTAAAAATGTACAAATACTTTTTGCGTGTTTTTTAACTGTCTAGATGCCGACGCTTCCTCGGAAGTGCTACGCGACACATCCGTACACTTAAAAATCTTTGAAAAATATGTCCCCGCATTATGTGAATAGTTTTTGTACGGCATATAGACATCTAGAAAACATACAAAAAAGCAGCTGTCGTATATTTTTTGTTTAACGATTTAATAAACGCACTTATTTCTTAAAATAATTTAATATTTTATTTTTACTTTTTAAATATATTATTTTAGAACTTTTGGTAATAGTACCAAATCTTGTAGATCTCAATTATTTCAAAATCTATAAAGTCTACACCACTGTTTTCTGGCATTTGTCAAGATGTCATATATTAACGAAAGTTATTTCTCATTTTCTTTAATAAATAAATTAAAAAAAAAATTATTAAAATATATACCAAAAACTTTGCACAAAATAGAGCAGCAAAACTATCGATAGTCGAGGCCATCGATAGTTTTACTCTTATTTAAATAAAAGACTATTATTTATTCCTGCAACATAAATTTTATTTCCTTAAAAGCACAAACAGTTAATGAAAAACTAAGCATATGTATGTACTATCATTATAGTAAAAGTAAAGTGTAAAAAGCGTAAATGTTTATATGAAATTATTTTTTGGTAAGAAAATTAATTAAACTCGTATAATAGTTTCAAGTTCCATATTAATGTATGTAGTCGCTCTTTTATACAATAATATTCAGGAAGAAACAGTGACAAATTTTGAAAGTAAGAAACGTTTCCACGAAAATAATCTCACAGCTGAAACGATGCAGTGCATGAAAGAGCTACCTCAAGGCAAGCTTGAACGCACAAAATTTTTAAATTGGCAACGACAACCCCCGAAATCGTGCTGGCTTTGATCAATCAAAAATTTGAATTTTATTGGCCACTAAAGCCCGGGGACATAGAATCCATCACGCCTTCGCCGCAAAGTATTAAAGATAGACAACTTTTAACGTATGTACGTAGACAGCTTTCACTTAATTATCTATTTGTTTTCATTTACATCTTTGTTCAAAGATATCCGCCAACAAAAGTGCTCATTGTGCCAACCTAATCCATCGTTGCGTTAACGTTAGTCAAAAAAGGCGACGGCCTTAAAGCGCCGATCAACAAAGTTGCGTGCAAACATCTGTATTCCATGTGAACAAAAAATATACAATAAAGGTACAAATATTTTTTTTTTTAAATATAGAAATGGATTTTGAAGAGAATATAATTTTCTCTGCTCAAAAAGCAGAGAAAAAAACCATACATTACTTCATATTGGATCAATAGTGTTAACGCATAGTGCCGATTATTTTAATATTTTAAATTTGGGCGCTATTAAAACAATATGCAACGATAATGGGATCGAAAATAAATCGTCTTATAAAAGTCGTTGCGCCGACACTGGAGTCCTAACGTCAGAAATACAAAATAACTCTCCATAGCCTTGAGCTTTGGCCTTACCAGGTTTTTAAATATTTTCTTATATATTTGCACTAAAAACTTATAGTAGTGATCCGTTATTTCTTTCCAAGTTAAGTCCGGCGACATTTAATCTATGAGGTAATTTGATTGATTGCATTTTTTGTTTCGTAAAAATGTTTCCAAAAATGTGATTTTTTTGTTGTTGTTGCTACTTCATTAATACGATATCAGCTGAACGACGCTGTATTCAAAACTATTACCCAACGAAATTAGTTGCATTAAAAAATAATATGGTTTTTGGTATTGGTGTCATTTTACTTTGCATTAAACAAATTTGTAATTATTAATTAGAATAAAACTGTAAAAATTCAATGACGAACTGCATAGAATAATCGACTTTGTATTTTCACTTAAGTTTTGCCGACAGTATCGATAGTGAAAGGAAACTAGCGATAATCAGTTGGAAACTTAATTGTCGATACTATCACGCAGTGTTGTATCTTTTAGTCCGAAATGCATCGCAGATTTGAGAATATTTTAGACTAGACCTTCTCTTTGTATGGGAAATCTATTCAAAATCTACTACATTTGGCCTGAAATGCCATATCAGCTGATTTTGCTTTGGTGTAAATACGTTATAACTTTTGGTTTGTTTTGTTTAATGTAATAAATTTAAAGGTGACAAAAAATCTTTGTTATTATTAAAAAATTCGCACAAATAGCGAAAACCAAAAAATACTCACAAATGCATTTGTTAAAAGACTTTTGTATTTTGTTTAGCAAATTTTGGTCAATTGGGACCAAAAGGTGCGCCAGACCGGATGGATGTGTCTGTTGGTCAGGAATATATCCAACTCAATCAAAGAAATCCAACTAATCTCAACTACTTGGCAACTCAGCCAGCAGTATTATAGAAGTTTTGGCCGACAAACTTTAATTACATCAGCAGCGGAAAGAAAATTACCATCCACTTCATTGCGGTTGGAGGTTGAAGATATGAAGTCCGTTTTCTATTGCAAAGAAAGTCTGGTGACTGATTTCGCCGTTGCAACACTCGCCGTGTTTACAGTTGCCAAAAAAATGCAGGGCATGACTCAACCGGGGGGCTGTATTCTCAGCTACTCCACAACAATTTCAACCACTTTCTCAACATTGTCGTCGGTTGGTGATGTGCGCGTCTAGGGCTAGCGCCATCATTCACATTTTCTTCTCCATCTTTTGAGAGCTTGTGCCACTTGTAAACATTATTCTGACTCACAGTACAATCACCATATGCCACCGTTAGCACTTAATTGCTTTCCTACAAAAAATTTTATGCAAATTCATTTGTTTCGACTGCAGAAAATTCCTGGACACACAAAACACTTGCGACTTTTAAGCCCATCACGAAAAACTAAACGTGTTAAATGACTGAAACGGATAACGCACTCCTCGCATGTCCGAGACGAGTGCGCCAACATAAAACATTTTAAAGTTCACTTCACTTTTGAACGGTCCTCGTACATGCAATTAATAACAAAAACAATAAACCACGACTTACAATATAAAATTAATATTGAGAAAACAACTTCAAAGAAGTTTACAAAAAAAACGTCTACTTTTTCATTTGCAACATTTTACAACCGTATTACAACTCTGCTTGCAACATTTGTTTGTTTTTTTGTTTGTTAATGCGGCACACAATAATCGCATGCAACATAATCATACACCCAAATGCTGTAAATTTAAAATTAATCTCTGCTCTTAATTTATCCATATTTAATATCAAATATTTTGCAATTTTGTCCAGTAAAAAAAAATCGAAATAATCTAAACAAAATACATTTCAATGTTCGTGATAAACATGTTGATTATGATTTTTATAGACATTAAATACACTTTATTTATGATTCTAGTATTTTAACTTCTCAAATGCCTCAAATGCCGAATAAAATTACCAAATGTATGTATGTATGTAAATCTAAAACCCTCACCAAAACAAAAATTGCAAAGAAAATTTAAAAAAAAAAGAGAGAAACAAAATATATTTCAACATGCGATATGCATCAAAGGAACAACAACAATTCTGATGGCGCCATTAAATGTCATAAATGCCTGCATGTTTATGAACAAACCGAACAATTGCAAAAACAAAATTATATCACAATCAGCCCTTGAAAGAGTTAAAACTTTTAAGTTCTCAATAGCTCAACCAATAATTACGTTCGTCACCAGAAACTGCAGAAAATATGTTTAATTAATTCTATACAATTAAAATTATAGAAAATTTATTTACTATAATTATATTAAATATTAAATAAAAATATTTAATATTCCTTCCAATCGAAAATTTATAACATTAAATTAACATCTAAAATAATATAAAAATTTGCCCCTAATTAATTTTATATTAAAAATAAATAAAATAATATATAAAAAGGAGACCCTAATTAATTTTATATTACTTATACTTAAATTAAAAATAATTGCATATTTACATATATATTATAATTATATTAAATAATAAATAAATAAATTTAATATTTCTTCCAATCAAAAATTTATAATATTAAATTAATATCTAAGATAATGTAAAAATTAACCCCTAATTAATTTTATAATATTTATATACAAATTCAAAATGTGCTTCGCTACCCGCCTCGTTATAAAATAAAATTAAAAGTATTTTTATATTCAAAAAAATTTATTTATATAATTGCACCGGGTTCATCTAGTATTATGTATTGCAAAATCAGCTGTTTTGCAGACAGTTGTGGGAGAAAGAGAATGGGGCTGCCTCCAATATATCACAAACAAAGGGGCGTGCTCCGCCCACTTTTCTTTTGGAACGCATTTCTATTCATGCCAATACCATATATAACAAATACTGCCGCCATTGTTCAAAAAATGCCCAACATATGAGGATTTCGGGTTATATGGGCGAGGCCACGCCCCTTTGTCAACTCACAACTTTATATAGTCAAGAATTTATTATTTCGTAAGAATATCCTATTGTGAAAATGTAATGACGATCGGTCCGGTAGTTAAGACTATATTACGATTTTTAATTTTCCTAAAAAGGGGTGTGGTCCCACCCACTTTTCTCCTGCTACGTATTCCTATTTATGCCAATACCATATGTACCAAATATCATCGACGTAGGTCAAAAAATGCCCAAAATATGGCGATTTAAATTTTTGGATTATATGGGCGGTGCCACGCCCCTTTGTTCAATCAAAAAACTTCATATAACCTATTATTCCTTCCAGAGTCACCAAATTCAAATTTCTTCCAAAATTCAAATTTCAGGAAGATCGGTCCATGGGTTTGGCCTCCTATAGAGCACAAACAAACAGACAGACAGACATTTTTATATATATAGATTATCCCGAGTCTTGAAAACTTTGACAGTTGAGAGCGGCTATATCGGGCATATTTGATATTTCTTATTTCATGGCCAAATTATTATTTCAATAAAAGCTTTGAAAGTGAAAATGGTGTGTTTTATTTACTCACTAAAATTTTTGCACCAACGATGCATATAAAAGAGTTTTAATAATTTCACTATTTGCTTATAAGCACATGCAAAATTTGGAATATATATAAGCGATAAATACTTCGCATTAATGTTAAATTGTTGGAGCAAATATATTTTAAGGGCCTATAGATTTGTGCACGTTTCGACCGTGATTCTATTCCATTCATCCTGGAGAGGGATGCGTAAATTAATTTTTTGTTATATACACACATGTCTTATATGTTATATATTTTTTAAAAGTGTATATCCTTAAATGAAATAAAATACATTTAAAATTTCTTCAAAATTTAATGATTTAATTTAAATTGTAAAGCCATCAATATTTTGTCCTATTTTGAATATGTCTTCTCACCTTCACCTTTTAATCTGCTACTCCTTCTCCCTCCCACTCTTTTAAGTTTCTGCAAGCAACTTAATATGCGATACATACTTTTATTTTTAGTGCCTTATTTTGAGGCTGAAACAACAAACCGAAAAAAAGTTATGGAAAAATTAAGCAATTTCATTTATTAATGTAGTCACTTCAGCACCTGAAACCATAAAGCCCGAACATACTTAAATGCTTTAACAAGTACCTAAATGCGACTCTTAAATCGACATATGTGTCAGTTAGTGCAGGCACACATGCATGTTTGAACACGATCTCATGTGTGCAACTACAAGTGATAGCGGGTGTATTCAGCGTTTAAGTCAAAGTCGCATGTCTGTCTGTCCATCAGTCATTCAATCGGTCATTCTGTCAGTAATCCTGCCGTTTACCCTGTTCCCATAAATAAATATTTTACAACGTTCAGACAATAGCACATACACACATACATATATTTTTTGAAGTAAATAGAAAACATACATGTGTACGTGTGTAAGTACGACCGCATGGTGCAGCCCAAATGGTAGAAAGACAAGAAAAGACCCGACGATCCGGCCCCTTTTTCTCTTCAACAGAACATGATTAAAAATGTTGGTGAGACATTAAATATGAAAACATTCGCATCGATCACATGCAAAATAGGATAAAAAAATTAAAGTTTAACACACAAAATCCACTATAAGTTTCCGTTTAACAGCGAAACATTGAAACTGAACTATTTTGATTTATTTTACCGAATCAAAAGCGTAGAAGGTAATCAGATCGTTTTTAAATTTCCTGCATAACTTTGCCGTTTGTGAACCGATTTCAACAGTTCTCCTCTACATTTAAAATGCAGGATATTTTTCCTTAACTGGAATACCATACCAAACACCTTGATCAGATGCTTAAGAATCCTACATATTAAACTCAAAACAATTCGATTGGACCTAGTGAAAGTTTGATGCAATTAATGTTCTGCTAATAATAATATTACAAAAGTATGGCGACAATCTGAATATCTATCAAAGAAACCGAAAAAATACTTCCAAGAATCTCACCATAAATGTTGTTGGGTGTCCCCATAACGCCCTAAAAAATCGAATTATGGGCAGAGTATATCGTGTTTTCACTGATACACCCAACAGCCATTCGGATCACCAACATTGCAGTAGTGCATTTAATAAATATTTCACTTGAACACTTAAGTTATTCGATTGAAAAAAATCTTTATAGGATCGAATTCTTTGGACGAGATCACTTCCAGATGCAAAAAGAATATCTCATCAATTATTACATATAGTATGACGGAGTCACAGGGTAAACAAGTTTTTAACCCAAAGAGCAATTAATATTTTTGATTTTGGTAGGTCCAGAAATTGCAATTTCCAAAATGGTCCAATTTCACTAGATATTTTTGCACAAACGAAATAAATCTTGTTTTTTTGTTAAGATCTTAAGAACTTAAAATTATTAGAATTATTATTAGAAATGTTGTATGAATTAATTTTGTTATATTAAATTTCATGGCATTTCAATTTCTAAATATGATTTCTGGCATATGTCCGCCGTGGGTACGACTTTTTACTATTTTTTACAATAAATTTGCCGGCATCGCGTCATTGGTGCCTTGAATACTGGCTTCCAAAGCTTTAAGAGTTGCTGATTAGTCGCCATAAGCCAGTGACTTAACATAGTCCCATAAAAGTATTACAGAATCGTAAAGTCCCACGACTAAGAGGGCCAGTGAGCAGCACCACATGTGGAAAGCAAGTTGTCACCAACGATGAATCGACATTACGGCGTCTTCTTCAACATTTATTTGTATTGCTGATGATTTTAAATCGAGAAGAGTAAAATTGGTGTGGAAACGATCAACTGCTCGAATTACTTGCTCATTAGGCCGCAAAACAGATCTATATCCACAAATCGTTATGACGTGCCAAGTCTTACTGAACAAATACGCCCACACAGTTTAACATTCTCAACTTTCACACAATAGTTATCGATAGTTATCGTCGAGCTTCTGGCCAGACGATCCCACAATTCGTCGCCAAAACTGTCTTAAGGTAAGATCTTACAATCGGCACAGTGCACCGATTTTCTGTGGCGCTCAATATCGCCTTAGCTTTAAAGACGGATAAAAACAACTGAATATTCAACCCTTTGAAACATTCTGATTCATTTAATATTATCCAGTTTCAAACTTAAATCATTTTAAATTAACAAGAAGAAATGTACGATCACTGTAGCTATGAGTTTGCTTCATTAGTCATTAATGGTAATAGGACGTGATATCATGTTAAAATCAAAAACATTTTCCAACTAAATAAATATTCTTGAAATTTATTTAATCCTTTGAACTACGCAAAACTTAAAAAAAAATGTTTATATGTATGCAGATGTAGTTATAACCCAAAAACTTGATTTTTGTTTAGGTGAAAAAGCAAATCGGTTTGGGAGATGGAACAACTATCTGCCATTCTATTGTAGGGATACAAAAACCAAGAGCTGGTTTACGAGTTAGGCGACATCACTCAACTTCCACTATATGCGATGATCCAAAATATAAGTAAGAACATCAAATGAAGAGAATTTATGTGGAGAAGGGTCTAAAACTCATCCTAAATAGCCTGAATTTAAATTCTAAGCCTATTTGAAAATACTCTGATTAAAATTTTAATACTGATTAAAATTTTACCGATTTTCATCGTCATTTAATAATTTACTTAAAAACATCTTCTCAGTGGTACACAGAAAAAATTATCGCAAATTCTGTGATTCTGCAGAATTAAACCAAAAATTGCCAGCAAAAGCATGTTTTGAACCGGCAAACAAAGTTTTATAATTTAATTAATAATTAATAATTTTTTGCAAAAAAGTGTTTATTGATTCAGTAAAATACTTTTGTCGGTTCTCATTCCCCCGGGGGACAGGTTAAACGCTGACGATTTACACCCTCCCTCGGCTGGCACAGCAACGAAAACTCTAAGAAGTTCATATATGACTTCGGTTATAAATGTTCTGCCGAAACCTTCACCAAAACGTCAATTGGCAGAACGGGGACCAACACGCCTTTTGGCGGCCTGGGTCAGTCATTGGTTAAGGAGCTTATCCTTGGCTGAAAAGTTTTGGCTGTGGCTTAAACCTAAGGATGGAGGAAGAAGAAAATCTTCGAGGTGCTGTTGCCTTGCGACAACTCTGTTTTATGCAGGGAACTAGATTGAGGGGAATGTCAGGCATTGCGGGCTACCAACTCAAGAGCCTAGTCATATCTCTCTTTATGGGGAAATGTATGAAGCAGAAGGGATTAGATAGCCCGAGCTCTTAGGCAAGTGGTTTATGATTTGTGCCGTGCAGCATATTATACGAAATTGTTATCTGTGTGGCCTTACAAGCCACATGGGGCCACTAGTGAATCGTCACCTTGTTCACTCAAGTGAATTTGATCCACTCCCAGATAAAGCCATCAAGGCAGGTGCTGGTATAAAATCATATCCAATAGCTGTCGGTTCGCATCCAGACAAACATTTCATTGATGCAGTGAATTATTTGACTGAAAATATTTGAAGAAAACATTTTTATTAAGGAAGACAGGGCAAAAATGTTTAAGCTAATCGTGATTTTCATAAAAAAAGATTCGACTCGATGAAAAACTTTTATTGAATGTGAAGCTTTTTGAGTAAAAACATTATGGCTTAAGACGAAAATTCGTTGAACACGGGAAATCTGTTTACTACTGCGCGTTTATCAAAAATTCGTAATTGAATCTATTCTTTGGGTGTAAACATGTATTAACTTTGTTGTCTACTTCACTGTCCCGACTCTAATGGCGAACAGACAATGTGCAAGTCAGTCTGTCATCCTGCAAATGTGTTCATAATGTGTACGTGTGTGTGTGCGCCAGTCAAATCTTTTAAGTGCACATACGTTTTGCAAAACTCTATGGTACATCATGTGTGATTAATGATTTGGGTGTTCCGTGATTGCACACAAGTAACCATTCCGTTGCGACATGCGCATGTCAGTTGGCTTCAGTTTATTGTACACCAATTTTTATGCATAAAGTACATGGTAAGACTTAAACATGTGCCAGTTGCTGAGATGACGGACCAGACGAAACGAATTAATAAGTTTTTGTGGCTGCAACTAGACAATATTATGCTGCTCTTGGACTATATTTCCCAAGTGCTCGCCCTTAAAAGCAACTGTTCATAACGTTCTTTGGAATCGTATAATTTGAGAATAATTATCTGAAAATGTATGGAGCATTTTATGCAGTTCCATTTCTTTGAACCGCTTTCTGAGTTGTCAAAAACCTTTTTAAACATTAAACTGATGTTACTTAAACACACAGTTGTAATTCTTTTCGCCAGTTAAGACAAGAGCAATAAGATATGATGAACAACAACAACAACAAGAAACAATATAAAAATGTTAGGCAATTTGTTTGTTTTCCGATAGCAAAAATGTTTTGGACCGTTTAAGATTTGTTGCGAGTACCTGCAACCGTACGAACAACCAGTTGCTACTTCGAACCCAACTCACAGCAACGTGGAAGTCGTACTTTAAAAGTGCATAACCAGAGAAGCTGTTATCTAAGCACTTATATATTTATCTGCATATATAGACACATGTACGTTTGTTAAAAATGTGTGCATGTCGATGCTTGCACATTTCCATAATTTGTTCTAAATGCTAGAGTTTGTTGCAACATCATGGTGCTTCAAAGTCAAATTTGTTTGCTGGTCAAAACTTAACTTGTATGACGGTTTTGATGATTGTGCACGAAATTTATCGTGCAACATGTGCATTTATAAACTACAACAACAAAATATTTAAAGGAAACATAAAATCTTTTTGGCATTTAAGTTTGTGGCTTCGAGAAAACGCTGATCACATGTTCGCATGAATGGGAGCTCTTTTTAGCACCGTTTTTGATGCCGATGATGTTGAGATTTTAAACTCTTTTCGCGATATTACTAAATTTTCCTCCATGGTACAAATTTAATTTATTGGAGGTAAATAATAAGGAATGCAAACACGTGTAATTCTTCTGACACAATCCGATTGATCCTGCTATTTTAAATAGAGTTCAAACCGTATTGGATCTTAACACACCGTTACTCTCTAATAGTAAATAGGACCGACCTATGGGGTACTTTAATTCATGAAACGCTGCTGTAAGGAATTTCTAGATTTGGCATCCTTGTTGCTCTATTCACATCAATAGTATTGAATTTTTAATATTCTGCCGTCGTCGTCTTGGTTGCAACTCTTATATCTGACCGTCGTATCAGAGCCATCCTTAAAAAATCGATGATTGATACTGAGCGCTTTATTTATTTTGGGCTTGGTTCGTGCTGATGTTCATTCCGAACTAAACTTCAACGTAAAACCAACCCGCCGCGCATGCGCTAACTTCAATAAATGCCCCGCATTATTGACATATTTCGGAATAAAGAGGTACTGAGGAGAAATCTTATTTTATATCTAATTTGTTGAGCCAATTAAATAGTGTTTTTTGTAACTCATATTTTTTCAGTAAGAATATAAAAAATCAATTGAACTTGATAAAGAGAGAAAGGAAAAAACTAAAACCAAATATTATTGAAACTATTATGGGCAAAATACCTAAATTCGTAAAATCAAAAGGAAGAAGAAGAAGATATTGAATCGCAAAGAAGAGGTTCTGGGCACAAAACTTTTCGAATTTTTGTGATTTGCAACCAATCTGCTAAATGTCTGCCGATTTACAACATTTTGCTGCTTTTTTTCATCATTTTCTTTGTAATAAATTGATCGAATACACAACTTTACATGTATTTTTACGGACCTTTATAGTAAAATCAATGAAATTATGAAAATATTTGAGATACATCTAGTGCAAGAATCATTTATGTATAAAAAAATTTTTTTTTTTAATAATCGAACTATTTCCAACAAAGCAGTTGAATCCAAAATAGTTATTAACTATCAATTATTTGCCTAAATTTAAAGGTAATTGTACAAAAAGTATATAATAAAGCGAATGGCAACAGCAGGCAGTGGCCGCTTTATCAAAATCAAAATCAGCTGTTTTTTTAAGGTAAAAGAACGTGGAAAAGTTAAACATTTTGTAATTTTCGGAACACCGTCAAATCACAGAGTGATAGAAACGCAGCAAACATCCAACAGCAACAACAAGCACAACAATCGTGCTGTGGTCACAAGTTAAAAATGTCGATTTGGACAACATATGTCATAATTGTCACATATGGTTTGTGTCAATAATAACAAAAATATGGTATTTTAGAGGGTAAACATCTGTCACTATAATTCTGTATTCCATAGAAGCCAAAGTGTAAACACAAACATTTTTTTCAATCGCTATAATAATCTCGAATATCGTGCTTGAAAAAGATGTTTCGCGGGGAAGTCTGATCACCTTCTTTCATTTGAAGAAAACGGCTGATGAAAGTTATCGATTGTTGGTAGAAGCCTGCGGTCAACATGCACGAACTGAAAAAACTTGTGAAAAATGGTTTGCGCAATTCAAAAGTGGCAATTTGGACACAGAAGACGAGGAAAGGCTTGGTCAGCCGAAAGAAATTGAAGATGAGGACTTGGAAGCGTTACTCGAAAAAGATTTTTGTCGAACCCAAGAAGAACTTGCATTATCATTGGGAGTCACACAACAAGCCATTTCCCCACGTTTAAAAGCATTGGGATTTATTCAAAAGCAAGGAAATCGGGTCCCATATGAGTTGGAGCCGAGAGACGTTGAAAGCCGATTTTGCATTTTGAACGCTACAAAAAGAAGTAATTTTTGCCTCGTCTTGTTACTGGTGATGAAAAATGGATACATTACGATAACCCCAAGCGCAAAAAGTCATATGTAAAGCCCGGCCCACCAGCCAAATCAACGCCGAAGCCGAATATATTAATGACGCCAACGTAATGCTCTGCATTTGGTTGTATTATGAGCTGTTGATATCGGGTCAGCAGTTCACAGGGGACCTGTACCAAAGACAATTCATTCGTTGGAATAGAGCAATAAAAAAAAAACCACCAGAATATTCGACCAGACACGAAGCCATAATCTTCCATCATGACAACGCTCAGCCACATGTTGCAAGACCGGTCAAAAACTATTTGGAAAACAGTGGATGAGAATTTGTGGCTCAGACCTTGCCGCCCTTACTGAAATACGCTTCACTTCAGAACAGGGTATCAGAAATTGGCTTGATTCATTTGTCACCTTAAAACGCGGAATCCATATGCTGCCAGAAAGATGGGCAAAAACAGTGCCTAACGATGGGCAATACTTTGAATAACGTATCAACTCATTTTGTTATTACAATTAAGGCATTTTTCAACCAGTCGACACTATTAATTTAAAAAATTTGAAAAACTTACATGCTGGCAACTTTTATGTACTTTAAATTAAATTAGTTAAATCTGCGCCTCAACTTAAGAAATTTATAGATGCAAAAAACCTACTTGCAAATTAACGTTGGACTCAAAGGTCGTGCTTTTTTATTTATCTTTGTGCGATTCTTTCTACTTTCTTTTTTCACAGGGCCTAAACTTTTTTTTTTATACATAATTTGAATTTTCTTAGAAACTATTAAGGAAAAACATTTTCTTATAACTGAAGCTAAAAAACAATTGACAAGTCTTATGGGATCACTTAACACGACACGACACTCACACTCTACACTCACAAAGCAGCACAAACTTCACACAAAAAAACTATAATTTACCTTCTACTTCGGCTTAAGACATCGCCAGAAACCTTAAAATAAATAACGAGCTGCTATAAGTTACTGAAAACAATAAATTTCATATCAACAAAATTAAGTAACACCAGATACACGGCTCGATGTAGCAGACCCAAGTCGGGCTGGCAACCGTTTTTCTCCTGTTGATTCAACACTGAAATTAACTTGGGATCTTGTAATCTGCACTCTCACCTCTAGCAGAAGTAGATAAAGATGAAAATACCTTCACACAAACATCATTAAAAACCTCTGCTCGAAATCTTCTGGAGTATTAATTTAATTTATTACTTCGGTTTTTTCAAACTTAGGAACACTAAACTTATTTTTTGAAATGAAAAGATTTTATTGGATCTTCAAAACTCCAATCCATGTTTATGCAGCTTCAACTGCTGACCGGAAAGATTAGACCATTGCCTGCTTACTTTGATAGTTAAAGCGTTTGTGAAATGCTTTGGTTATTGAACGAATCGTTTTTGCAAGCGTTCGAAAGCAAAGTGTTTATTATCTTACGGTCTACCACTGTACACCCAGGAATTTACAGCATTAACAGTTTCTTACGCCGTTTGCATAAGCCCTGTTACACACTTTTCCCAAAGTTACTTTTAACACGCACTGTCCATTTTTAAGCGACCTCAAACTACTGGCTAAAATAATTACTTGCAACTTAATCTTCCTTTACAAATGCGTTTGACATTTCAGCATTTTGTATTAAAAGTTAAAATTCCTTATCGAACAAATTTACATTGTAAAAATGTTTAACGTTTCTAACACAACCAACCGTTCAATTCTAATGTACAATTTATTAGACTACCAGTTTGCGCTCATATGGAAAAGCAAAAGAGAAAAAATCTTGTAATAATTTTGCCTTACACGTGTATAAAAAGCTTCCGAGATTTCTTCTTTATTTCTGGCCAATAAATAAATTCACTTACAGGACGAACGGTCGAACGAACATTTGCACAAATGAATAAAAAACGACGCTGTGAGTTCATCTGAAGGCAGGCGAAGAGACACAGAAAACCAAAAAAAAAAAAAAAATGGGGAAAAAAGATTCGAAAAAATTGCATTCATATCTTTGAAACATTGAAATGAGTTTGGTTGACCAGCCAGCAGTAGACAAAAGCAATAAAGGAGGCCTCGAAAGACAGCCAAACGCAAGAAAAGGTAACAAATTCAATGGCTTAAAGTGGGCATTCATAAATTTGTATTTCTCACTTGGCGTGACAATTGCTACACAAAATGAATAACAGCAACAATCGCATAATGGAACGCAACATGTTACAACAAACGATGAGTTTAAACACTGTCTTACAAGCTGCAAGTATTTGAAGCTTTCGGTGCCACATGATTTCTGGCGGGCCGCAATATGGTAAGCGGCGAAAGAGGCAATTGCGGTGGTCGGCAACGAATCAATTGTCTGCTACAGTAAATCACTGAGTGGATAGTGGAGGGTCTGGGCCAGGCAAGCACCTAGAAAATCAAATACAGGGTGGGCCAACTTGGACTGACTGATTTGAAATGCGTATAATTTTTGTATTTTTAAATTTTTTTATTTAATGTTTTGTGCAAATTAAAGTATAAATTAGAAAAATTTTTGAAGCTAAGAATGAAAAATTACATCTCTGTACAGATCAACTTTTAGAATACGTCGTAGCGATGTTCTGCAGAAGTTCAATTGAGTAGCTCGTCGACGAGTAGATACAGTTGGATCCGTGTGAACACTTTCTCGTACAGCTTCTATAGCTTGTCCAGTGCGAACAGGACGAGCAACATTTCTTCGTAGTTCATTACCCACTGAACTTAAATTCTCGAAACGGGTCGTATTAAAATGCTGATGGTATTTTCTTTGCGTTGTAACAATTGATCGTCCGGAAACATAATAAAATTCAACAATTTTTAAAACACATTATAAAATTTCATAAAATTCTGTATTATCTGCAACAACAAAAATATTAAAAATAAAAAAATTATAAGCATTTCAAATCAGTCAGTCCAAGTTGGCCCACCCTGTATATGCATGCGATGTTTGAAAAAAAATCAACAAAACAAGCGAAAAAAAATCATTCTACACGCAAAGAAAAAGCATTTTTATATAATATATGTATGGGGTGGTGACAACATTACGATGCTTCCCATAATAATGCGCCCTATTCTATGCAAATAGTCTATTGTAAACATGGTTTTGTATGCTATAAATATGTTCATATTTACATCTATAGCTCTGGGGTAAACGTTGACGACAATTCAAATATGGTTGGAAACATCAGTTTTTGACCGCAACCATTCTTCTGCTTAAACATATAAATAATATTGCTGAAAACAATCATTTACATGGTTAAATCATATATGAAGTATTTTAGATAGTTTGTTCTATTTTTGCTTGTATTCCTTATAATAGTAAGGAAAGACCATTATTATGATAACTATATATTTAATTATAAGATGCTTAGATGAATTCAGAAAAAATGGGCTGTTGTTTCACTACAAAATTAAGGAAGAAATATATTTTTTTAGGTGCTTTGGTTAATTATGGTCCTTAAAATAAAATGCGTGGTGATGCCAATAGTATGATTGATGGCATAAGTTATATTGTAGAACTAATAAAATATGTTGTTGCCTTATGATGGTAAATATATATAGTTATAAGATGATTAGATGGATTCAGAAAAAGTCCGAGGTTAAACAAAAGAATTGAGGCAATAATATGATTGATGGCAAATGCTATATATTTTCGAGTTAACAAGATATATTGTTGCAGGGAAAGCCAATATTTATGTTTACCCTCAACCTTATAATATTACTTGCCTCCGTTATAGCATATGGTCGGCTCAAACATGTTTTCAAGTTTTGGGTAAAATTTGCAGAACTGTAGGATGTTTGAATGTCGATTTACGAACCGGAAATGAACTGAAAAATTAGAAAGTATTATATATGAAATCTTTTTTTTTGATAATGCGGTCGGTTGCAGGTCGGACTAAGAAAGTTTTGGGCATAACCCAGGGATGGAAAATGCAGTATTATGGCATTATATATCAAATGTTATTAGAAGTTATTTCGAAAATTAGTGCATATAACAAAATAAGTTGTACAAATAGATAATGATAAAGTTCGGTAAAATAAAAATTATAGTTTTCCTTAACGAGAGATAAAAATGCACAAAAGCACCGATTTTCTGCAAAATTCGTGTACCAATAGTAACATTTTAAATTGGCAACGCCACGCCCAGAAATCGTGCTGGCTTTGACCGCTCAAAATGTTTTCTAAAGCGCCGAAAATGTGAACGCTATTTCGCAAATTGCCGAGCGAAAAATATGCCGATTTCTATTGGCAACTAAAGCTCTGATCAAAGTTACCGATTATTACCGATATGCCCACACAATTCCTTCTACTAATAGTGTGTCAGTAAATGTAGAGTCTGATAGATATAGAGAGAAATAAAGTATAGGCACGATTGCCTTAAATTATCAAACTGAGCGGAAAAATATTACCACGACACGCAACGATACTTGGAATGCTCGAAAATAAATCGACCCACGTTTTGAAAGATTTGATTGTGCTATTTTCACCGATGGCGCGATCCTACTTTAAAACTTTGTATGAACACAACACACCACTATATCACATCAGACACACACACATACATACGTATAAGTATGCGCCCATAATTCGAATCTTAAAAGTTTTTCTTTAATTATATTCTAAATATTTTTTAATGCAAATTTCTAATTTCCTTTTAACTTTTGCAAATAATTATTTTTCATTGCTTATCTCGCAAACAGCTGATTGTTCGACTACTTGCCCACAACCGAGGAAAAACTGCTCCTATTGCGACCGGCATGGGATGGAATGGAACCTGGGCTTAAAAGTGTGAAGCCGGTTTTATGGCTGCATCAAAAATACAATTTTTGCTGTTTTTCCCTGGAACTATAAGTACGAGGCAAGGCAACCCTGTTTAGTGACGTAAAAGTACTGTAATGTGATGTTATATACAATTTTGTTGATACTTTTCTAAGTTCAAACAGCCTGACACTTATCTGGCTTAGTTCGTTTTTTACTTTGCCCCCTTTTTAATGACTATGTCAAGTCGCTATATACGCACTAGTTCCACCGGAATTAAACTTTTCGTTTTGTTTTTCTATATGACGTTAATAGCGCACGTTGATAATTACAGGGTTTAGCGAATGAAAATTAACGTCCAGTTTGCAACAGCAAAAATCCAACAACAATGTTCTTTTCCTAGAGGAATTAAAACATCCAAGAATTAGAAAGCGACTGCAAAGATAAATTATTGCCACTTGCAATTTCGAATAATGGTTTTCAATTGTTTTTGCCTGCAGTCTGGAGCAGGCGAATATAAAGGGTGGTTAAATTGTATGGGCCGATGTTGAATGTGAACCACACCTAAACGCCAAGTTTTTTTCCGAATTTTATTTGACATTTCTCTATTTCAGACTTACTCAATTTGAACCATGGAGAGATACACAATCCAACAACGTGTTAAAGTTATCCAGACTTATTATGAAAATGGGAGTTCAAATCAAAATGCATATCGTGCACTTCGTAATTTTTTTGGTCAATTTCATCGTCCAAATGTTCGTACAATCGCAAAAATCGTGGAAAAATTCGAGCAAACCGGGTCTGTAGAAGATGTGAGAACACCAGTGCATGCTCGTACAGCTCGTACTGCAGAAAATATTGCTGCTGTTCGCGATAGTGTGGCTGAAGAGCCGTCCACCTCAACTCGTCGTCGTTCCCAACAATTGCACCTCTCACGCTCGTCGTTGATGAGCATTATGCATAAAGACTTGCATTTACACGCTTACAAGGTGCAATTGGCTCAAGAACTAAAGCCTCTTGACCATTCCAAACGTCGTGAATGGGCAGAATGGTGGCAAGAAATGGCAACAGTGGATGATCAATTTTCGAAGATCAATCATCTTCAGTGATGAGGCACATTTTCACCTCAGTGGATTCGTCAACAAACAGAATTGCCACATTTGGGCGAATGAGAATCCAAGAGTGATTGTCGAAAAACCAATGCACCCACAAAGAGTGACTGTTTGGTGCGGTTTATGGGCTGGCGGCATCATCGGGCCGTATTTTTTCCAAAATGAGGCCGGTCAGGCAGTTACTGTGAATGGTGTTCGCTATCGTGAGATGATAACGAACTTTTTATGGCCCGAATTGGAAGATATGGATGTGGACGATATGTGGTTTCAGCAGGACGGTGCCACTTGCCACACAGCTAACGAAACAATGGCTCTTTTGCGCAACAAATTCAATGGCCGTGTTATGTCAGGTAATGGCGATGTCAATTGGCCGCCAATATCATGTGATTTGACACCGTTGGACTTTTTTCTTTGGGGTTATTTGAAAGAAAAGGTGTACGTAGATAAGCCAGCAACAATTCAAGACCTAAAGGATCAGATAATTCGGCACATTAACGGCATAGAACCTCCATTATATATACGGCATAGAACCTCCTCCAGCCGAGGTCGCGGCGCCCATTTGGCCGATATTTTGTTCCATACATAATTGAGTAATACCAATACATCATAATAAAATAAAATTACAATAATTTCCTAAATAGTTTGTGTTTTATTCAAAATCAACATCGGCCCTTGAAATTTAACCACCCTTTACAAATATAGGGACATACATACACACGCAAATATATATTTAAAATAAAAAAAAGAAGTTGGAATAACTTTGAAAACAAATTCCCCAGTGCAAAACTGTTTCATTAACAAAAGCAGAAACAGAATTTGCCCTTGAATTACGAGGTTTCTTTTGGGTTTCTGGGACTAAATGGTGGTCGTACCTCACACATTCATCCACTTTTTCCATCAATATGCGTTTGGTGTCCATTTTTCCAATCGCTTATATTTTATGACACCAACTCGACCTTTTTCTCTAAAATCCCGACATATTCAAAAACGAAAAGAGCTTCTCAATTTAAGGATGCATAAAAGTGCTGCATGCGTGTCACCCCGATTGGGGAGCAGCAACCACTCTTCACATAAATCCGCTAAGGACCTGCAAGAATGGTTGTTGCTAATAGAGTGATTTCGGGATAAGAAATACTCGAATTTCTTTCAAACGCATGAATTTATTGAGGTTTCACTTCTGGGACATGGGGATAATTCGCGCTGACTACAAGTCGATTACAATCGACACTAATTCACATGACTTTGACACTCTTTTCAACACTTACTTTTGGAATGGTTGAATCTGATATTTAAAATAATTAACAAATCATAATAGTATTCAAGCGCGTAAACTCTGAGGTAAATATGTAGATAAAGTAAATTTGAGGTTAAATTAGGTTTAACTAAACATGGGAAAAGTTTAACCTAGAATCTTTCATTCTTCTCAGATTGGGCCTTCAGGGTCATGTCTATAAGTTTAAGCAATTGTAGGGGCTTTAAAAGTAGGAGTAATATATCAGGTTTAGCCTTCCCCTTGCTTACAAGTTACTATTCGTTCCTAATACCAGTTACTATAGCCCTAACTTTTTTGGACAAGGGGAGGAATTTAAAAATGAAACTGAAATAATACGCAAACAAATGAAGTAACTCTCTTAAGACTCCGGTTGCTTTTGGAGAGTTATTTCCTGTCGTTGGTTATTCTTTTCGGCAGTTAATGTCTGTGATTTTGGGTCATACCAACCATATTTTTTGTCAGGGAACAATATTTCACCTTCTTTATTACTCATTCAATTCTCATGACTAAACATATTATTGTTTGTTACAAAGCATGTTTTTGTTGCCAACAACTATATTATTGTGATGACATTTTAAAATTTATGCTTAATGCCCGGTAAAATGCGCAAAAAATTCTTACAAATATTTTTCTCATTGGGCCAGAAAGTTTTGCGAAATCTCTTTTATTAATTGCACCGTTTTCTACTTTTCCTTATTCCAAATAAATAAATTAAATGACATCAGCCTTTTGGGATTAAGAGTATGAATGCCTTTCAGAATAGTATAAAGCGCTGTAATATAATATTATAGTTTTATTAGGGTGGTCACATGGCACAACTTGGTAATATCATAATATGATTGGTATGGCTTCTTCTTCTTTTGGCGCCGCAGTACGGGTTGAACCTGGGCCTCAACCAACAAACTTTTCCAGCTGGCACGATCTTTAGCCAGCATCCTCCAATTTTGCACACCAAGTTGGTTGAGGTCCCTCTCCACTTGTGTGTGCCATCGGTTCCGTGGGCGTCCTCTAATCCGTTGTCCCACAGGTTCGGAGTCGAAGATTCTACGGGTCGGAGCAGTATTCTCCATGCGCTCTACATGGCCCAATCATCCTAGCCGTTGGATCCGTAGACGCCTGGTTAGGCTCATGTCGCTGTACATCCCGTACAGTTCATGATTGAATCTTCTTCTCCAGAAACCATCAACGCAAACAGGGCCGAAGATTGAACGCAGAACTTTCCTCTCGAAAATAACAAGGACTTCTTCATTGGTATGGCTGCTGATTACAATAGTATGAATTCTCCAGGCCACCATTTGTTTGGCAGTAACAAGAATATAGTCGGCCGCAACAATAACGTAATTACGGCCCCTCATTATACGAGCACTTGCCCTATCGCGACCATATCACTCCTTTTGAACAGGTTGAAGACATGACATCGAAGCGTCCATCCGGCCCCGTTTCGCCATAAGTGTGGACAAAATTTATTTTGAGCAAACGGCTCGGTAGGGTGCAAAAACAAATAAAATTGTAACACTTCACTGCTGTTGCAGTTATTGCTGTTGAGCATATTTCTGCTGTTGCTGTTCATACTTTATGTATTTTAAATACTTGAAGAAGGGCCAACCGAAAATTATAGTTTCATTGTAGAAAATAGACATCTCATTGTCGCCTTTTGGGGCGTTAAGCATGTCTAAAAAGTCACTGTTGTTCTTGTCGTCCGTGTTGTTGTTGTTGTTGTTCTTGGGCATTTTTTCTTTTTTATATTGTATGTATTTTGCGTTTGCGTTTAGTTCTTGTCCGGACGGACTGACACAAAATGAAATCCTAAAGCACGTAATCAATTTTATGTTTTTGGTACATTGACGACAACAAAAACAAAAAGTGAACACCGAAATGAAATGAAAAAATTACAAACAAATACCAAAAAAAGTGTCTTGTAAAAATGTGGCCTTTTCATGTAGAGTCACCGCGATAAGCAACAAGCCGTCTTCTTTAAGCCGGACCAAGACGGTCTTGTCTTTTCGATTTCGTTTATTTTTGTTACATGGACTTTTTTTCCTTCTTTGTTTTTGTGTTATTTTTTTGTTTGTTTTTGGTTTTTTTGAACTAAAAGTCTCAACAAAAAATGAAAACATGTATTATTGGTGGTTTTACAAGATGTTTCCTGTCTCCAAATCGAACTGTTGTCAATATCCGGCCCTTTTCCTTCTCCTTTTGTTAGCGATTTGAAAGACTTTTCAATTTTTATTCGCCACATGCAACGTGTGTGTGCCGCAATTCTTACTTGCCTCAATATGCTGCATTGTGCTGTGTTGTGTTGTGTTGCAAATATAATCTGTCAAAAGCTTTGATATAATATAGATCAAGTGAAATATTTATTATGGCTTTTGTTGGTTACATTTTTCTTTCGAGCTTGAATTGAAAAGCAAAACTGAAATATTTCGCTTTTGCATTTCATTTATGCAGTTCTTTTGTTTTTTGTAGTTCAGACCCTGTGAGGCCACAAAATGAAGCTTAAGTTCTTCCAAATGAGTTTCTTTTTTATATGAAATCGATTGAAGATAAAATAAATGACAGATTGTGTTATAAGGAGCTAAAATATAACAAAGAGAAAGATTGTTTCAATGAAAATTAAGTCAATACTTTTAAGCAATTCCTCAATTTTCTAATGATTAGGATGCACATAAATATCCCTCCTCGTTTTTATCCCCCTTTTTCAAGCCTATTACAAGAAATATATTCTGTAGACTTAAGAAAAAGATATGATTAAAAATGCAATTATCAAATTCCGGTCTGTAGATATTTAGTTTGAACTTTCATTTTTGGCAAAAACTATTAATTTGTTCATCAGTTTTTTTTTTGTATCTTTCAGACACAATAAAGTTGAGCCAGAGTTTTTTCCATCCTCGCAGCAGTTCTGACATTCATACACTTTTTGCTATGTCCTTGAGATCTCTCCGCGACACGGATTTATCGCTTCAAAACGGCGTCTTCCCGTGGTTCTTCAATCTTGGGAACAGGAAAAAGTCGCAGAGGTCTAATTCTGGTGAACACGGTGACTAGACATGATTACAGTTAAAAAATATGATTTTTATGGTCAAAATCCCTCAATTTTGGAGCGAACTTTGCTGCCACACGCTTCATGCTCAAAATTTCCGCAAAACTTGCATGACATAAACCAACCGATATACCGACATCCTCAACAACTGTTGCAATAGCGAGTTCACGATTCTTCACAGCAATAAAAATAAATAGAAATTTTTTAAAACTCGCCTTATTTTTGGACGGACGGACTTCGTAGTTCGTAGAGTTGTCATTTACCAGGATGTCGAGTCGGTTCTGATTTGAATTGGTAGCATGAATGCGTGCTGAGTTTATTTTCTTTCATATGATATTTGAATCACCTGATTTGATTAGTACAAATAATTTCTTAACAATTTTAACAAATGCTTGAGGCTGTAGCAACTTTTTCTATTAAAGAAGGAGGAGTGTTGTGAACGCAAAATATTGGGGGATACCAGCAAGACACTGGAACCTGGCAGAATCGGGGTAAGTAGATGTTGCAATTTAGGGCGAAGACTTGTAATTTGTATGATTATAATGGTCTGAAGATTTTTTGGGCAGTAGCGTCTAAATAAAGACGTTTTTAACGTTGTTAAAATGCGCCTGCCTCCTTCAAATATCTGAACAGGCTGTGACATTTAGGTTATTAAAGAGCACTTGGAAATGACTCCAGTGTAAGTGCGTGCATAAGTACTATATTTATTGTCAGCCAATTCCTGCCAAAGAGACACAATCAATAATTTACGGCGTTTTGTACAACCCTTCCCTATATCCATATATTTTCCCATCCAATCCAATAATAAACAATTTTTCGTGTTACTTTTGCACTCGCCTCTATTTCTGTACAAAATGTTTGCGCCACTATTCAAACGCCTAAAATAGAAACCAAAACACCGAATGCAATGGCATGTGGCACCGAGCTGCCACCTGATCGAAATATTTTTGACAAAAAAAAAACATAATATTGGATTCTAAGACGCCTAATTCGGGCAACTATTTCGATTCTAAAATGACAACAAAATCGTTTTGTTGGCGATTTCAATTCTGATTCAGCTTTCACAAAAACTCCGATTATGCAATTGATAAAACATATTCTCAGAATACCCTGAATTAAGCTAAACTTCAAAACTGGCCCTTTTACCGTTACAGCAACCAATATTTGTTGCAGCTGCAAACCCACCACCACCGAAGCATTGAAGTAAAATTTTTCTGCTGTCCTATTGAAATCACAAGATTATTTAAAATGTTGAACATGATGAAAATCACGTGTTAAAATGTGACTGGATTTAACAGCTGTAATATCCTTTTGTGTTAAATCGCTTCAAAAGCGAAATTATCAGTTTTGGGGGTGGCGACATTATAATTATAATACAAATTATTTAAATTCTTTCGGACGTTTTAGTTTACAGAAACAGCTTAAGATCCAACTAAATTTACGCTTATTTTTTGTTTGTTGTTTGCAGCTTATAGGAGACTAAACCGCTGGACCGATCTTCCTTAAATTTTCACAACCTTTAATTCAGACTCTCGACTGAATTAAAGGCTCATTTTCATCCACACCACAGTCGTAAAAAGAAAAGCTCATCATTTCGTAATATATCTGATTTAACAAGACAAGTATTTTGAATTGTTCGATTTATTTTAGTTCCTGGTTATAAACTTTAGCCAACAATATTTAATATCAGTGACGAAGCAGTTCTGAGCTAGAGAACAACCCG
Organism: Epicampocera succincta; assembly: GCA_932526305.1. NCBI lineage: Eukaryota > Metazoa > Arthropoda > Insecta > Diptera > Tachinidae > Epicampocera > Epicampocera succincta. The sequence continues at coordinate 26,782,982 of OW052034.1, read as the reverse complement.
GAGCTGTTAAATGGGATCAGGCCTCCTCTTGATGTTTGCCCTTCCCTGGTTTGCGTCGCCGTCGCACTGGCTAACTAATTCGGCTCAGGTAACGGTATTGCAATCACTGTTCATGCCATCTGGGGCATCTTGGATCTGTCTAGCTCGGCCGGTTTATGCAGTCGTACTTTGCAAATTTACTTGACAAACTGATAAAGAAAAGTCATTAAACAAAGAGCAAATTCATTCAGAATTTTAACTGAAACTTAGATTTACTTGTACAGAAGAAAGTACTTTTAATGTTTGTTTCAATAAAACCTTTACAAAGTTGACCCACTTTGGTTTTGGGCTACATTTTTGTTTTCTTGGTAATGACCATTACCACGTACGTCTGGCATTTTACTAATATAATTTTGGACAAAACAAAAAAAAAGCGTTGACTTAAAAAATTAAATCGCCGTATGTTGCTTCAGACAAACAAACCAAGAGGAAAAAAACAGACTTTTGTAATAATTTTATCACTGGAATAGATCTAATTTGGCTCTAATGTAGTTTAACATCAAAGACTGCTAAAACCGCCACTGCAATCCAAGCTGACTAGAACATGATAACTGATTGTGGTTTGAGGTTTGGGGTAACCACAAGTACTCCTTTAGATCCCAGACAACGCAAAGACTTGCTGGATACGAGAAAAAAGTACAACAACCAGTTGGTTTCATTAAATCCAAAGTCATCTAATCTATTACAATTGTAGTATTTAAGGCAGTTTCTGGCTGAACACTAAGGCCGAGTTTAACACATCAGCAGGATTTGCTGGAATCTGGTTACGCCTGTTGAATAGTTTAATGTTTGCAACTACCGAAAATTCCTACAATTTTTACAAATGGCGGCAAGTGCCAGTTCTGTTTTGACATTTGGGAATGAAACACATACAAAATACACCTCAACAAGACATGAATAAGAATAACGGCGTCATTTCACGGCCGTTAACTACCAACTGGGCAAACACTGCCACGACTACCGTCGGTAAAGCTAAAAGCGACGCAGAGCACCCTGAAGTATCGACCCAGCCGTCTTGCCACACAGACGAATGCAGTTCCATCTGCCGGAAAGGTTATGACGTCCGTTTTGTGGCATAATTTTTATTGTCTATCATTAAAAATGTGTAAAATGTCAAAAGCACGAATTATGCTAATTTATTGCAGGAGGTTTAAAGATGAAGTGAAGGAAAAGGCAAAATGTGGTTTCATTTTAAGACATCACACATCCGTTTCGCTGGCCAAACCCATGAGCTGACATTCGAAATGCCAGGTTTAGCTGCTTCAAACTATGAGTGTTTTTTATTTCCAAACAATAAAGTGACGGTCAGACAGTTCTTACTATAAACAGATTATCGACGCTATTGAATATCGAATTTGAAATGAAAATGAAGTGGAGAAGTAAAAGAAAATGTTTCCAAAATTCTCATGTTTTATTTTTCTTGAGACGGCTGGTTTTACCACCGACCCCGTTAATGAAAACTCATTTTAATTTTATTGCAATAAATATTTTTAGCGCGTTTAAAAAGGATGAGTTCTATATTTGCAGCGAGTAATTGTCGGCTATTTGCCTACGAATGTATATTTGTATAAGTGGTCTCGGTTGGTTGCTGGTTTTGCCTGCTTCCACAGCAATAAAAAGTCAAAATCTAACAATAATCTAAATCTTAAATGTACTCTTTTCCTGCAACGCATTAAATACCAGGCCACAATCATACACAATATATTCAATAGTTTAGAGCACAAAAAAAGGCTATAAGGATATCTCTTAAACAGATCAAAACAAAAGTTGAACGCGTGCCAAAATATTGTATTCGTGTTGTTATTCGTATGAACACACATTCGTATTAAAAGTTTTCCTTTTAATATGCCTGAATGCTCAAATGTTTGTCTGGTGGTGTTTGAGCAAATTCAGTGATCGAACAAGATGCCACGAGTTTTGAGCAAAAACTAAAATAAACAAAACACAAACTTTTTTTTATCATCAGCGACAACATCAGCAGCCTCAGCATCGGGAGTAACAGAATCATTTTTCCTTCTCCTGCATTCTTACAGCCAAATAAAAAACAAAACGCATGTAATCGCGTTTCCATCCATTTTGTAGGAGAAACACTCGCAAAGCAGTAAAAAAGCGTCCACTGGCAGCAACACACACTCGAGTGCGAACAGAGTTGGCCAAATGGACTTGAATTGAACGGTGCGGAACAAGAGCGGAACGAGAGCAGGCAACCCATCTAGATTTATAACAAAGATAACATTTAAATGCTGTTCAAATTGATATTGTAGGCAAATATTTTGCCTGGATGAGGGTGATTGTGCTCAAAAGACGAACAAAAACTACGGCCGTTTAAGCGTGCGATTCGATGTTTTTAACAACAACAACAACAAACGCAAAAATACCACTTTAATTACATTCGAACCATTCATTAATAGCAAGTCACTTTTTAAAGTAACGACATTTCACACTGGTCACAACATCACATGTTGTGTGACATTTACTTTTTCATAACTGGCAGCCATAACTCGAAAATGTTTTGTTCAGTTTTGTTTGTTGCGAACCAAGCGGAACGCTCTTAGATATCATAATTTTTAGTTGCGCTGAGGACTATTCTCGTTATTACGGCCTTGCCTTTTGTCGAACACCTTGGCGTTTGGGCAATCACAGTGATTCCCAAAAGATGGATCTGCCGAAGTTTTCTGTGCGCCAGAAATCGAGTTTTTCGATTCATCGTGCAGCAAAAAAAAAAAGAAGGTTGCAAACAGGAACTTGAGACTATTTACGATACCCTTAAAACTTCAGCGAGGAAACCTTCAAGACTTAATCGAAGTACGTCTTTTTTGTTTAGAATAATCTTTGATTTTGAAAATCGGGCAAAGGCTGAAACTTTGTGCAATTCAAAACCTGCAATTGTATTGTAGAACGAGCTGCTGTCGAGCTGAATTCACCGGATACCAGGGCTGCTTAAAACTTCATCTAGGAAACGGGCTTAATCGGACTATCCTTAAAACTGGGTATTTGCATTAATGACGGGATAAGTGGCCGCAAAATTATGATGATTCTGTTTAAAGAATGTGTCTGAAAGTAGCGCAGTGTACGACAGCAGGCTTTTGTGACTTTGTTAAACAATCTTATTCCTTAATTTTGACGATACTAATATTTGACGTACATAAGTGTAAATAGAGCTGCATACATATATATGTGCCACTTACACACAGTTCGTGAATATAAATATAACAGAACTTTTTGCCCCACTGTATAATATGTATATGAAGCGTTTCATTTCATTTTGCGTCGCACTGTACACATGGAGTACAGGACAAAATCAAATCCAACGATCATATCAATCAAAAAACTTCCCCAAAAAGTTTTTTTTCAAAACGTTTTATTTTCGTTATTTTTTTATATAATACAAATCTGTAATTTGATATATATATATATATATATATATATATTTGAGCACATACGTATGTGTACATAGATATCTTACACAATGTTATTTATAAATGGATGGAGTCCTAAGCCCATTCTTATATTTTCAGGATTCAGCGTTGAGAGTTGAGTGCCTCGATGGATGAGTTGGTAGAGTATTCGACCAACAGTCCAGAGGTTGTAGGTTGGACTCTGATGAAGAATCAATAGTCACAAAGTCTTTCAAATAAACACAATAACAAAAAACACCAATACAATACAAAAAGATGCAATGTTGGGTTACCTGATGTTTGACTGTGACAGGACAATGAAACAGTTAAAACATCATCTGTTAAATTCTGACATACTCATGCCTGCAATATAACAAACAAATAGCGAAACCCCACTCCTTCTTTCCTACCTCACCAACCCAGTTCTGGTACAATGCACTGCATATGTAGATCTTGACCCCTGATTACTCGTCCAAAAAATAGAGGGCACGAAAGTCCAGAACATATTCGAGACAGCAGGCTGCGGGCTACAATATGTCAAAATCAAAACAAACACATTCTTATGGAAACGATTAACAATTCGACAATAAGTCGCCAATTTAAACTCTCAGCTACAAAACCAAAACAATGTAGACAATATAACAAAACAAATCTAAGAACTTGGTGCTTTGAAATTCTTTGTGAAATTATTTTTGTTTTAAAATCGTGTTGATAGAGAAAGTTGTTATATTTTTACATTTCAGAAGCTTCGAAATACACGACTTTCTAAGTTGATTCGATTGGCATCACATTTTGAAAACTTGACAGGAAACTTGTGGGCTAAACAGTTTGTTATTTGAATACTTTTTATATAAAATCTTTTAAGGCCGTTATACGCTATCCCAGGGCACACTTAACAAAGATGCATCGCTATAGCACCAACTTTTGACCCCAAAATGTCAAAAAAACAATATTGTACGAACGATTTTCTTTGATTGTTATTGACTGTCACGTAATAGTTGGCAGACTTTCTTAACAAATAATTCATAATTTTTAATTTGATATAGAATTCGTTACTGTGTTACATATTTATAGTTCGAAATATATATTCAATTGCGGCTTCAACTTTGCAGGCCCCCTCTTCCTAAAGTATCCTTTAAAACTCGTTGTGGAAAAAAATGTTTATTTCTCAAACGTCAACATAAAAAGAACTTTTTGCGCATCTTTTTTATTTAAAAAATATTAATTGGCAGCACTGAAATACATGCAAATGCAACGCCGCAAATTTAGCTGCCGTCTTAAGAATAATTATGTAGCTGGCTACTCGGCGACAATTTCTGCTGGTAGCATTTGTAGTCGTATATGAAACATGTTATTATATAGTCCCTGCTTCGTTATTCCCTCTAGACATAGACTGAAATAGGCTGCATATGGAATTGTTTGGACTTGCCAGGCGAATGTTCACAAGACACAATACCAAAAAGTACCCAAATTTAGCTCGCGCTAAATTAACATGTAACTCCCGTCCCTTTTAAACACGACATGACTTACAACTTGCAAATTTGTGATTTATTTTAAGCGTTACTCCACCACTGTTGGCTGCGAATGAATTGATAATGTTGGTGTTGTTGCAGCGGCAACAACTACAACATTTTAAGTTAATTCATGGCCAAGTAATTTGATATACAGGCCATTTCTGGTCTCTTCCCCTTGTTTTTACTCAAGGAAAACAACACCACAAACATTCATTTTAATTCTAGTTTAATCCTATTTCCTACAAATTAAAATGATAATGAAAAGGCTCTCCGGCTTAAATCTGGGTTTTATTGATCTCACTCTCATGGGGCACTGCTGTTTACATGCGATGTATCCTAAACAACTCTTTTAGCAGCAAAAATTATGGCTAAAAGGTTTTTACAGGCAAACAAACATTTCGATCTCAAAACAAAACCAGCAAAAAAGAAATAGTTGCTCTTTCTACGCGCTCAAGATTTCAAATTTCGATAAGATAAAAATCCATAAAAGCTGCATAAACGAATAATAATGTTGATCTTAAATACAAATAGCAGCGATCTTAGCGACACATGTTTTCGTATTCGGCTGGGTCAGGCGGGGCTTGTTGGCTGGTAAAAGCACTAAATCGATTTAGCAGTTCTAATGCGTTTCAAGATCAAGAAAAACTGATTTCACCGTTAACAAGTGTTATTTTATAGGTTTTGCTCGAGCCGATGATGGACAACAGAGTACAACTTGAATTCGTAGCCAGAGCAGGGAATTATAGTCTGGAATAAGTTTTGCCTTGAAATCAATTAGATTAATGACTAATGGCATGACGGAAATAAGTAAGTGCTTGCGGTGACTAAAGCTAAGGCGGGGTTAACAAAATTAAAATTTAAGGGAGCTAAAGTAAATTAAGAATTATTCCCCGCTAATGCATGACTGTGGCAAAACGCGGAGTTAGGATGCTTTCGGCGAGGTGTAGTGGCTTCCTCATTTACTTGCGAAGGCAATTCTTGGCTGAAACGTTCGAGTTATAGCCTAAGCCCGTAACAGGTGTAAGATTCTGTTTTCTGGCATCCAAATATCCCCAAGCTGCAGTTATCTTCCGAAACAGACACCTGTTTTAGTAAGGACCTGAATGGAAGGGAACATCATGCGAAAGGGTTTAGGGCCTGCTATTTTAGTGCCTGTATTTTCTCAACTGTCCAGAAAATTGCTAACAGAAAGGATTGAGATAACAGGCCTTTCCTGCCAAATGGGGTAAGTGGCGAGGCGTGGAGTTGGCCTGTCATTAGACTAGACGAGCGCCAACGTAAGTGAATATCCCAGACCACTTTTCACATTTTTAAAAAATATCTAATTTTATTTTCCGTTATTTTTTAACTTCAACTCCCTCATTCGTAGCCATCAAATATTGGAAATATATATGTATTTAAATCATAGTTTCTAGAAAGAAAAAGGTCAAAGCGGTATGTCAAAAGTCATGTATGTATATAACGACGCCTTTATTGGAGTAATCGTAAATCGCATTTAATTTGCAAATAGGATCGTCAGCCAAAAACTATTTTGGTGAGTTCGTAACTCGCACCGTCTCTCTTAGCCGCCGAAGTAGTTGGTTTCGCATAAACGTGGTAACAAATACAGTTATTCTCTCGAGCTCAAACGCAATTGCTTTGGAAGCAGAAAATATCTAATTAGAAAAGAAAGGCAGCGAATATTACGACTTCAAGGATTCAGCTGATTTTAAGAAATCTATAATTTAATATTTCAGTGAAGGCAATCGTTATTTCAGTTTATATATTCGCTTGAGATTTAAGGTTTCAAATGTAATACGAGTCCAACCAACAACCATGTGGCATGATTAGTTTATGCTTTACAGGCGCGACAATCGCGACAATAATAATGCAACAACAGTTGCCACTTGCAGTGCAAAATATTAATACCGTTCAATTTGTGTTGAAAAATGAAATATTTTATGCACATTTTGGAAGAAAACAACTCAAACGCAGTTCGTTTTCGTAATCTACGAAATCAGGGTTTTGGCTGAGAACCTTAAAGTTTTTATAATCGAAGTTTTGCCTAAAATAATGAATCCGCTTAATAAAAAGTTGGCCAGCCAACAATAGTCGTGCAACTGTACGAGTATGTTCAAATTTATTGAGACCCATGTGATAAATAACAATTTGCGTTTTATGAGGCCAGTTTAAAATAAATTTGTGTGTTGAAAATAAATTTTCACCAAAACCACCTCGTGAATGAGAACGTTTTTGTGCGCATGTGCACATACTGGTACATACGAGTACATGCAGATTCCTGTGCTTTGAAACTTTACGCTTAACAAAACGTACAACTTTGTCTACAGTTTTGGCCGTGGTGGTGGTATTTCGGAAAAATTCGGGGGAAGTAATTCTAAGGGAAAATACTAATTCATGCAAATATTTTTTTGCAGGGCAAAACTTCAAACAAATTGCTGTTTAGCCTTTAAAGTGGTTTTGATGTTGGCGTCAGAAAGAAGGGATACACCTCAACTGTAAATTCTGTGTTCCTCATTTGTTCCCATCGCGCAAACAGAAATTATATCATTAATTACTGACTACACATCATCTTCAGTTATGCCACTAAATTTCATTCGAGAATTTCAGGTTACGAGGGCTGTTCAAAAATTAGCTGAACTCATCAATTTCTATTTTGTCGTCTTCAAAATAGTCCCCCTCCGATATAATACAATTGTGCCAGCGTTTTTTCCAATTCTCGAAGCAGCTCTGATAAGCACCTTTCGGTATGCTCTTAAGCTCTTTCCGTGATTTCATTTCATGAGTCCTTCCAATTTTAGAAACATTAAAAGTCGTAGCGGACCAAACCTGGTTAAGCGTTCACGATTTGGACCCCGTGAGGGCACTCTCCTTCCCGGGAATAGAAGGGAAGGGGTTCCTTCGTTGGCACGGCAACCAAAACTGTAGGTTATGCACGTTCTTCCGAAACCTTTACCAACAGGGACCGACACGCACCCAGAATACCCTCTGTCACTCAGTTCACTCAAGTGGAGTTGGTCCACTGGCAGATAACGCCATCATGGCACATGCTGGCATAAGATGAATTCTAAATGCCCAACATTTCCTGCAAAAACTGCAATGCATGGCCGATAAGCCGACATCTTCACCCACTTCTCAAACAGTAATGCGACGATTTTATTTTACAATTTTCTTCTCTGTCTCAACATTTTATCGGTTGGTCAAGGGCTGGAGCGTCCAGACCGCGCCACCATTCACATCAGCTCCACCTTCTTTTGCAAAGCTGGTATCACTCGGAGTCAATCGTCGTATACCGCTCTTACAATTTCGAATGCCGGTGAGTAATTAATTTCAGTTTTTACACAAAATTTAATGTAAAGTCCTTGAGCCATTTTTTTAACAGCAGCAAATCGGCGTACACTATTCAGCGCGTACGAAATATAGTGTTGCCGCTCTTAAGCAAACCGAAGGACGAATATGTCAGGACAAAAACAAAACGACAATCGCAACGAGTTGCGAAACCGTAGTTTTTGTGTGGCATTCTTCCCCTTCTGGGGCGAAATCTTTCACACATCATGTTCAGTTGTCCAGGTTGTGCTCAATGAACTTGACACTTTTATTAGGCCAATATAAACTTTTGTACTGCTGCTTCACTCTCCTCCCTCTGCTTTTCCTAAGCACATTTTCATTTGTTGTTGTCCACAACGAAGTCGTTGTTGTATTAATCCTGTCTCAAAAGGCCAGTTGATTAGTTTAAAAATAGTGCTCGCGGGTTCTTTTGTATCACAAGAAGAAAAAACGAATCAACAAAACTTACGAATCATTTACAAGCAAAATAAAAAGGAAAACTTGACAAAAAAGACCGAGTTTAATAAATTTGAGCATTTAACAACAATTTGCTACAATAAAATAATATTGTTTTGTTAACAGAATTGTTGTATTTTGCATTATTTATTACGAACATAATTGTAAATTTTGTGGCTTAAAGTGCTGTTGCACACAGACGATGATCATTTGAAATGGTTGTTAAATGTTGCAACCGTTAGTTACAATAGAATATAAAAATTATGGTATATTTTCATTAACAAAGTGGCCATGATGATCATAAATAAACTCGTAATGATCATCTTTTTCAACTGATTAAAAACTTGATCTCATAAATATTTGGCGTATTTTTCTTAAGTCACGGCAGAGTAATAAAAAACAATTTCCTTCTTTAATAACAATTTTAGAGTTACATTTGTTTTTTTCTTTTCTGTTCTCTTAAATACTTCACTGGCCACAATCGTAGTCAAATATTGGCTGGTATTGGTGTTGTCTATAGAGTCAATAAAGAATTTTAACTGACGTTTTTCGTTTACGAAAATGTCACAAATTCACAGCAGGACTTGTGCCAATACAACTGATTTAAAATCAATAAATCATTTTTAAACATATTGATTACAAAATCCCGACCCAACCCAACCATCCAAACCGACAGACGGCCAGCCAGCAAAAGGTTTTAACAGGCAACTAAAGCGCTTTTCAAACTGTCCGGAATTGCAGCGCAATGATCTGGATCATTGGAAGGTTTGTCTGCCACCAAAAAGGGATTTCTTGGTTTATGACGCTCAAGTGGCGAATAAGAAGAAATAAGAAGGAGCTGCAGATGGTGTTAATAAAGATGCTTTAGAAAGCAAATACTTGACGACGATACTCGTGTTTAGTGGATCACTGGCTTCATATTACTTCCGACAAGCCGAACAACTTGATATATTTCTATTGAAAAAAAAAACTGTGATAATCATTGAAGAAAAAGAGAAATAATTACTTCCAGTGAAAAAAGTAACTACAGTACACTCGCGATAATGTGAACATCTTAAAATATGAACATCCCAAACTATGACTACTTTGTAACACAAATGGACAAAACCAAATCATATTGTAAAGGAGGAAATACCCTCCCCCAGCCATCAATGGCTTTTGCTAATGAGATATCTCGGTTAGCGGACTGAGGTTGAAATAAACCTCCACACAAAACCCATTTCAAAATGTTAATTTTTGTAGAAAGATATTTCAGCGTTTGGGTCCATATTTGTTTGATAGCAAAAAGCTTTAAAGGTTCATCAGCTCCTTTTAGCACATTGTATTTTCAACAGCTCGTGAATCCTTGAAGCGATTTGGCGGTCCTCACCGAGTTCATGAAATTTGAACCCATTATACTTGTTTTTCTGAACGCACTATTATAGGAATTAGTCACCAACTATCATTTAAAATTATACTTGATTTAGGCGTAGGATCCATGAAAACCTTAAGTTTGCAGGTGCGCTCCAACCGGCAAACCTTGACACGATGATGTTAAGTTCCGTACAGAATTCCGATGATAGATCTTTCAAAGGCATAAAATATTTCAATGATACCTCATGTACGCTTTTTATACACAATAAAATTTAAGCGAGGGAAGGTTTAATGAACGACTCTTTCGTAGAATTGTTTTATAAATTCGTTTAGAAATGAAAACGTAGTGCTGGGAGAACCCCAAAAACAATTTTGTAATAAGAATCGCAGACGATTTTTTTGTTTACAAGTCTTACGCTGTGCTTTGGCTAATCAACCCGTGTGAATGACAGCCAATTTGACAAATGTATCTCCAACAAATTTTTCACTGTCAACTGCCAAATTTTGTTTGTCGTAAAAGTACTTCGGGGAATAAAACAATAAAACTCTCATATACTAAGAAAAATAACTTCAATTGAAAATATTTTAATTTAATCGAGAAAAAGAAGAAATTCTTATTTATTATATTATATGGACCGTTTATCGTACTTTTTAATTTTGAAAGGTTTTAAAATAATGTGAAAGCCCCTGGGCAACATTGAAAATTTTTCTACAAGTCCGAAATTTGTCGATTGTTTTTACTAAATTTCTTGAAAAAAAGTTGCGGTTTTAGAAATCACTTACTCGAAAAACCTTAAATGCTGGCTGACTCTGCCATTTGTAGGCCGATAATTTTTTTCTGCGTAAATTTCATTTTGGGTAACCACTTGTGCTACTCTGCAGCTTTTTACAGAATTTGTATATCGCTTCTAAGTATTTACCTTTAAAGGAATCTGTTTTCTGCCTTTTCCATAAATGGAAATATCGCATTGAATGAAATGACATGAAGAAATTATCTGGAGACTTCGCATTCGGGCTCAAATTTAGAATTTGCTTAAACTTAAATCAAATCATAGCGTGTCAGGTATTTGTGTAAACTTTTGCTATATTATCACATAGAAAAAATTAAAAATTAGGTGTGGATTCAATTGCGATTTTTGTTGAATGAGGACCCTTAAACGAATTTGCCGTCTTCAACGAATTTTCTATTTTACATCATAATATTTACATATATTGAGGAGAACCTCAGCCACAGCTTTTTAATATTCAACCTAAATGTTAATTAAATTGGCTGGAAAGCAAAATGTTTAAAGAAATAAAATAATAGATAATAAAAATAGCAAAAAAAACTTCTTTTTCTTCCTGAACAAGAGTTCGCTGAATCTGCAAAAATTTTGTCTGAATTCGAAGCTACCAACGAATTTCAATGAATCAGTTTCGTTGCTTCAATGAAAAAGTTGTTTTCATTTTCTTCGGCAAATCCGAAAATTATTCTACCGAGATTTTGTGAAATTCTGGCACAAACAGTTTGTCCGAAAAAATAATTTTTTTTGACCGACGTTTGCAAGTCGTTCACAAATCATAACGACTGGAAATACGAGTATCTCTAGAAGTGGTTACACTGCAGTTGATATTATTGTTCTCATTATGGAAAATGTGTTTTAGCTTTAAAACTTAATAATTGCAATTTATTAACTGCTAAATTAATAGGTTTTATGTACTTTGCTTTTGTTGTCTGCAGTTATGGACTGCTACTATGTATGTAATTAGCCATAAAAAGATTTAGTTTCAGAGCTGTACGAGAATTTAACAAGCCCCATCGGAAAGTGTTATATTAGCCATGATCAATTTCAATGCAAATAGTTTCAAATGATAAATATAATTAATACTCGGCTTACAGTTAGTAATTAGTGTTTATTGGCTGCTGTAATTATTTTTAGAAATTTATGGTTATTTTATCGCATTCATAAGCGGATGCAGAGATAGACACTCAATAGCCTGAAGGTATTTAAAAACTAAACTTATTAGACATGTTGTTAAACCTGGGCCTGGGAAAACGAGATTCCAAACTTTACAACAATAATTGAGTTTGAGTGAATTTCTCTGAATCTTTTCTACAAATTCCGATTGAAAGTCTTTGTAAGAAATCATTCCTGTCTCAAAGTAGCGACCACACAGTGAGGCAAATATTTACAACTCTTCTGTTCTCATATCTCGCGTGAATAGCATTTTACTCCTAATGCCTTTTTATTTAATAATGTTGAAGAAATCGTTAAGGATTTACTGCGGTATCAGTGTGTGGGAACAGGTTTTGCCCCATCATAACAAAGGAACTCTGCTTTTCGTTGTATAGGCGAGAAGCGCTCCTAGGCAGTAGGAGACTTTTATATGAATGTTTAAAAATCTTCACACGGGAACCAACGTGCCTTTGGAGTGCCTGGTAAAAAAGAGAGATCCTGGTGTTGGCCACTTGGTGGAGTTTTCACTTACTCAATTAGGTCAATTTCACTTACTCTTAAATCAGCACTAACATTAAATCAACTCTTTCTCATTTCGATACTTTCTGCCGCTTGTTTGTAAAAATGATTACAAAGACCAACGAAAAACACATGAAGTAACGCTCCTCGTTAGTTTTTCTCTCCGGCAGAGCCGTCATGCAGGGACTTAGTGCTCTTAAAATGATCTACACTGGCGCATAATAGGCTAAATGAACATATGAGATTTTGCTTAAGTATTAATGCTTAAGCAAACAAAACTTATTCCAGCAAATGTACTTACACAGATACGGCAAACAAATGTGTGTTTAAAAGACAATAAAAATACTTATATTCTACTTTTTTGGAAAAGGATTCGGTTGTCATAAAATTCTTAAGCCACCATAAACCTGAACACTTAAGATTGTTTCATTTCACAAGTTGGCCAAACAGCCAGAGAACTCGTTAAAACCTTCTTGGCCATAAAATCACCGAAAATAACAGTATTTATATTTCAATTATAGGTCCGATAGACAATTTTTATTGACGCAGTTAAAAGTGAGTTTAAAAGTTGTTGTTTGAGTTTAAAAATGCAGTTTAAATAAAAACACCCGCAGCAGCGTTCAAAGACTCTTAAAAACGCTGGCTTCGCAACAGGTAGTGTGAAAAGAGTCTCAAATCAAATAAATTAACGAAAAATTTATAGCCATTAGAATAATTACAGCCCGCACTTATACGAGAAGTAGAGCCAATTAATTGCTTCTCAGATTGAAGTGTTTCATTCCTAAAAAAAAACAATAAATGTTCAGTGGGAATCGGTATATTTTACCTTGATGCAAGTTTCATGACTGGCAGCTGGAAGCTCAAGGGGAGCTGGCTAACAATCTAGTACCTTTCGCTTCCGTTTAGGCATTTTCAACTATATTTTACGTTGAACAAAACAGCAATTGGTGAGACATTGTGGTCTGGCTTGATAAGATTTTACGAGTGGAAGAACGCAATAACTTGCGAAACTCACACACAATATTCAAATATTGTTGCGGTAACAAATTTTGGACGTTGGACCTCATATTAAAAACAAATAATAACGAAACAATCCATTTTTCGCAAATAATTAGAAAAATCGTAATCGCAAAAATATTGCCAAGCGATCGAGATCGAACCTAAAACCCCGTTCATCAATTTTTTTCATTCGTTCATTAATATTTTGAAGAATGAAACCAAAACATAATTGGGATTGATGATCTGGTATTTCCCAGGCAGTTGCGAAGGCACAACATAAACGTTCTGCTCCGAGGGCTCCATTCACGATATTCATTTCTTGTTTGCCTGTAAGAAGAAGAAAATTGAATTCGGGCTTTGATTTGGGAAAAGGAAGTTAAAATTAGTTTTGAAGTAAATATATAAATGAGTGATTAAGACGAAGATGACAAAAATTGTACTTTACAGTCACTTGGAGATACCTAAAAGGGAAATTAATGTGTCTAGTCAATATAGCGGCTTCGGCCACTCCAACACCTGAAATAACGTTTCTCCAGTATAATACAAGTTCCAAGAATGTTTGTAATAGTGCCCATTGTAACTGTTTCTACCAAAGGCATTTTAAGGGAAAACTTTATCGTCTGGCACGCTGCCTAAATAGACCGATTAATAGAATGAATCTAGAAACTTTAAGAGCGTATTAAAGCAATATTAAAACTCTTATTTCCGCCTCTTCTTTAACTAATTTATCGGCTTCTACCAAATAATTCCACAGACTCTCTGTGGGTTTAACAAGTGATGATTGAGTAAGTGTTTCCATTTTCCTTAGGGATACACTTACTCTTATAAAGTAGTGCGGTCAAATCGTGGCCAATTCATGTCACCTCTCTGAGAGATAACTACACCCTCAAATCATGCATGCAGAGTGTGGTTTGTGGTATCCATTGTGTGTGACATACTGCCACATGTCGTCTACGTGCATATCGCTCAACTTGGGCCAAAAAAAAGTACATTCTGTAGCAGAAAGACTGAAAACTGATCATATTAATCGTTCGATTGTCAAACCTTTAATCACTTACAATTGATCGTTTTGTTAAAACTGGAGGCACTTAACCATCAACTGGTGGACACTTCAAGACGAAATAGTGAAAAACAGAAGATTTATTTTTCTTTTTTTTTTGAAAAGTACTCCACTGTTTATGCTTGGACCCATTCCATCATTGTCCAAAGAACTGCCGTTTGACTGGACATCTTTAGCTGACAGGCTCATTATGCAGAAATTAAAAACAAAATGTCATACGTTTATAGACAAGCATCACTGCTTTGCAAAGCTCCGGAAGCGATATTTTTGAAGACAAACTGACCATGATTCAAATCAAATGTTACTTCAAATGTAAAGTAAGTTGGACTACCAAAAATTCAAAATATATTCAGTCGTTTGTTTAACAGAAACTTCAGACGTACTCGCATCATTAGCGGGGTTCCTCAGCTGCTAACGACGGTTCCAAGACAGAGAACTGAAGTCATTTGGACACAAAATGTTGTTCGTTGAAATAATTATAAACACTCAAAAATTAGTTGACCTATTCAAGAAACAGCATTGAGGACATACCGAACGTCTGTTGTCGGATACCATCGGGTTTTACATAATATTTTGTAATTATTCTGAAGGCGAATAAAGACGGGGATGTGAAATGTTATCTGATAAACGTAACTGCTAAGGAAAAAACTTATTTGGGTGCACATTCCGTCCAAAATAACAAAAAAAAAATAACTTTTCAACATCAACTAAAGTCATATAAGAACTTCACAGAGTTGTATTAGCGCCTCAGCCACTTGTATTCATTACACTTTATTAAAATGAGTCGCACGTACAGGGTAAACGGCGAGTGTTATTTGTATATAAAATATCGTATTTCGAAGCAAAATGTATTTCAATTAAGCGATTTTTTGCTTAAGCGGATTTTCCCCCCAGCGAAGAGAAGTGCTCTGAAAATTTACGGCCCATTTTCAATATCACTTAATTGGCTTCCTCAAACGTTTTGCGCTTGTTCGAATTCGACTGTATCTGTTTAAGGGAAGTTGTGTTTTTTAAAGAGTTTTGTAAAAGTCCTTGGGACTATCAATTAAGACGGCCAATCTGCGCATATGAATTAGTATCGTATTGTTGTCACTTTAAAGGAGACACAAAGTACTAAAAAACACACCAATCATCATTTGCATTATCAATTCTTATCAAAGCATGTCGTGAACTCTTTAGTGAAATTATGTTTTTTTTTTTTGTCAAGCGCAACTGGGATGATCAAATAATTAGACGTTAAATAAAAAATCAAAGGTTTTAGATTTTCATCAATCTTATGCAACAAGTTTTGTCGTGTTATTGTGTTTTTTTGTTTGAAAAAGATTCACAACTTGGAGTTGGCAACACTGCTCTATTTGACAACCCATTTGACAGCTAATAGTTGTTTTCTATTTAGTTTAATCTTACTTTTAATTATGGATAGACTTATATCAGAGCAACGCTTGCAAATTGCAAACGAATGAGCTGGAGTGCAAATTTGATATTGAACTTCCATTGACAATTTTGTTCTTCGATGAAGCGCATTTCCGGTTGAAAGGGTAAGTAATTAGTTGATTTACTCAAAGAAACTTTAGTTGAACAAATTATTTCACTTGGTCTACGTCGATACGCTAAATAGTTGAACAGATCCTGGAATTGATTTACATCAGCACCTGCGATCAGAGGCATTACGTGCATCTGACGGTGGACCAGTCCCACTTGTTGAACTTGTCAGCGGCTAACCACCACCCCAATGTGGCAAATGTACTCTTACTTTAATCTTCAGAAGACGAATTAAAGCACCCACTTAACATTTTTAATTATGGAAACGAACTATTTTTAAAAACTTACAAAAATTATATTATTTATTGGTTTGAATCTTTCACAACAAATGATCTTTTTGACTGTTTTCATAACAGGATGTTTCATAATCAAATAAAATAGAGGCATCTACTACAATATGACTGTTTTTGGCATCGTGCCACTACAATAAAAATTCGACTACAAATACGCCAGTAGTCGAAATGCGCCTACGCCAAACACGATAAGGGTGAATATAAGAAAGTATGTAGAAAATGAATGTGTTTGCCAACACCTTTTGGCGATTGATTTTTTGATAAAAACTGTATATTTCTATGAACATTCGCAACCTCCCTAATTTGTACATGTCTGTATGTGCAAATAACAACTGGGTAAAATTTCTGCTGGCTGCTGCCTCTGTCATGTGTGACGTGCCTGTCTTTGGTCATTTTAAACTTCTTCTTAAACATTTGTTCGCTTGTCGGTTTTTAGAAGCAGCGAACCTTGTTTGGACTGCCATCTCCCTCTCTATCTTTTCCTCTATAGTCTGCATTAAATAATAGCATCATTTACATGCGACATCAACTCCTCATCATTATCGCCAACTAACTTGCCACATATTGATACAAATACTGTAAGTGTACGGGTACGTAAAGATGTGATTTCTTGAGGCGACACTTAAATGTGAAATATTTGCCACAGTGTGATGTTTTTTTAACAGCTTTTTTTATTGTGGACGCTTTTGACGTTTTATTTTTTGCAATAAAATTTTTTAAAATCAACATTATTTTAATAGACATTTAATGATTAAATTATACAATTTTTACGCATTTACGTAGCGGACGTTTAATTGCACGATGGCTGAAAATATTGTAAACAATTACGAAATATATTTTATATTGAACGGTGTGAAAATTTAGCATTTAAGTGGCCTTCAAGGTAAGATTATAAAGAAACAAACGTTTTTGTTTTCAGATGATGGTGGCATTCGCTCTATCGTTAAGTAAAATCGCTGAACACTTCTGATAACGAATTCACTGCATTAAGTGTGAAAATGGTTTGATGAGAACACAAAAATTAAACAGTTACTTAAACATTGATTAGGTTGGAAAACAAGGTTGGAAAACAAATTAATTGGCATGAAAAGCGTAAAGCCCTCACACCCCGACATCAAGACTTATTGCATCTGCCTTGATATTTAAGGCTCGATTTTAGAAATCGAACACCAGATTCACAGACTATTTTCGCTGGCGCTGATGAGTTCGCAGATATCGTAATTAGTCTAGTTGCGGTGCTCTTAATCAGTGTCTGTTGTTCAAAATGTTTGCAAACACTGAAGCCCCACACCGTGGTGATGATTTCATCCTGTTAGTACTTTCTGTAGGTACCACAAGAATAAACCGCAAATCAGCCAGATGGCTGTCATAGAAATTTGGATATTGCGGATGCATCGATAGGCCTTTTAGGCGAATTAAAAGTTTCTCGTCCACACTTTATTTCATTTAAGTTGAAAGAAAGAAGACGGTTAATGACAAGCCCTATTGTAAAGAGAGGCAATAATTCAAACCAAATGCTGCAAAAATAATTGCAAAGATTTTTATATTTTTCTTTATTAATGGACTGACACAAATTAAATTTTGTCAAATTTAATTAATTTTCTTTGCCTTTATTATTACCCAACACCGAATGCTTTACATACATATAGTTATATGTGAGTGTGAAGCAAGTGTCATTTAATTGCGCCAAATAAAACTCACATATTAGGAGGAAAAAATATAATTTACCCACCGCAATGTTTTGCAAATTCCAGTGGATAATTAAATGGCATAATTAACAAAACGGGTGGTAAATGATCAAACATTTTGATGCATGTCACCAATCTATTTGAAACTTAAAACCATGAATGCAAAAACATTTCGGCTCGAAGAGAGAAAATGGAAAAGGAAAAATACTCGCCTGTTGCTGCCGTCTCCTTTCCCAACCCAAAGCTGAACGAAACCATTCGTTCGATTTAAATTACATTAAAATGTTTAATTTTTCATTTCTTGTTGCAAATTTCAACAAAGTCTTAATGACACACTCGGCAAAGTGTGTTGTACTTCTCCTTCTTTGTATAAATATGTCAAATATTTGACATTTGCAACTTAATTAAATGCGAACAAGAATGCAACACAATGTTAAGTGACACATTGCAACATTCAGTCAGCGCTCGAGCCGGCGTGCACGTATTCATTTTATTATGTATCGTGTGTACGTGTGTATGTAAGTGTGTTTGTAAGTGCTTGTAAATCGGTATTTAGTAGTTTGTTTTATTTGTAGTGCGATGATTAAATGTTTGGTTTTTGAGAAAACTACAAAATTACAAGAGAAAAACAGAAAAACAGAAAAACAGAAAAATAACACGGCGATACGGTGTTAATATGGGGTTGTCTATTTTCGACGGAGTTTTGAGGCACAACCGCGAAAAAGAAACACATCAAACCCAAGCAAAACGCGAAATGATGCCACACATCAACTACACCGTGTTTTCAACATGAAAACGATCTGCAGTGAATGTTGAAACATGAAAAATGCATTTGGAAAAATAAACGTACACCGGAAAAAAAACAGCCAAAGAACATTTGTCCATTTAGTAGTGATTAATTTATCAAACGCGCGAGAGAATGTTTTGGCAAGAACAAAATAAATATTTATATAATTTTTTGTCTTCCTTGCTGTAAAATTGGCAACTAAATCCCGTAACTGTACATACATTTCATAAATGTTGGTTACAATGGCAAATGATGGGCCGCCACACCATCAGACCGCAAAATATTACCAACCTTTCGTTATTGAAATAACATTATTTTTTACTCTAAAGGACAACCCAATAAACATGGGACGATCTCTGAGAATTGAAGTCCCATCGGTCGAAGAGTTTACGATAATCATGTAGTCATTTTGGCCTTCAACAACGCGAGCAACTGTTTAAATGTCATTAAAATGGATGTTCTGTTTGGGAAAAGTTTTACGCGTTTCGTCCGTAGTGCGATCACTACAATCGTCTCACTCCAAGGACTAATATCAGAGTGGTCGATAAATTTGATGGCAAGAGAATCTGGAGGCTAGATAATTCAGGGAAGATAGACATCGTGTTGCTAAATTAGGCAATTTAGCGACTGACTTAGAAGATGGAGCAGTTGAAGTCTTCTCACCAAAACCACTTCCAGATGAATGAGTACGACGACAAACAAACGTGTTGAATTTGGCTGGACATTAATTCGCATAAGATACAATTCGATTTTAATAGAACAGATTTTAGGATATCGCCATCTTAGATGGGAGTTTAATGAACTGGTCACCTAAATCCTACGATTTAATCCTGCTAAAACTCGTGTAAGCGATTGATGTGATTGTCATATTTATTCTCTAAAGTTGTTGCGAATTTGAAAATATTAGTTGTAGACAAACTTTTGCTTTCATGACTGGGCTATGTTAGCCCTGATATGCGACTGGATTCACTCCCTTAGTTTCAGTCCAAATTCAGATACTCAAAAGGCTGCCTCAATACAGTCGTATAAGCAGCCCAAATAACGCTACAATCGTTTTTTAACCGCTTTTGGTAAATATTTGTGAGATTAAACTTTTCAACTGCCACGTTCGGCTTGGATGCATTTGAAGAGTCTTCATGCACTTCCTCCAAAGGATTTCTTTCGGCTCTTGCCGATGATCGAGTTCAGGGCCATTTTTTTTTTTTTTAATAAAAATATAAGGAGCTGGATGAAAGTCTCTTGTCTGTTCAAATATTAGACACAGCATGGAAGACGTAAACATATACCGCTTTTACTATATCTTTTTCAAACAGCGGTGTATTTTCTCCAGCGCATAGTCTCATAGTTTCCCATCAAAACTTTTCATCATAAAATAGAAAAATTTACGAAACTTTTGTCTTATGCGATATCTACCGCAGCTTCTGGCAACAAATACAGACATATCTAAATCAGGAAGTTCAGTAGTAATAAGTGAGGTCTTAGTCGAATATCTACATACGTATATCAGTGATAGAACATGAATGCAATAAAGACTCTGAATATGATTGGCAAATGCTGCTTTGATTAATGTCGAAATATAATCCAATTATTTTTCAAACATTTATTTCCTTCACTGGCCAGAAGGAGCTGAATATGGAAACTCTGCTCTCCTCGGATCTTTAAAGGGTTTGTTGACCATTCTATTATTTAATGGGGGGTAAAATATAACAAAACTATGAGAAAATTTTACTTTTCAAACTCGTTAAGGAGGTGTTGGTTTCACACTTTCTCGTGCGCAAACACTTCTTTTGCAGCCAAAATCAATGAATTTTGAAACGAACACTTGTCAAGCTGCTCCAACAAGCTTTAAATCATATTTTAACAAGAACTAAGAGAAAATATTTGCTAAAAAAAAACCTGCTTAAGAAAAAAAACTCAGCAACATGTCACCTTACACTGCGCTCAAATTCAACACTCACACTTTTAAACGCACTGAATGTTAAATGCAGGTCTGTAAAGTCTTAAGTCTTATAAGAACTCATGTCTCCTCTCGTTAATATCTATTATATTTTTTCATTTCTATAATGCATTCAAATAACACGTTGAATCAACGAAACTATTGTCTGAATGTGTTACTGCCATGGAATTTCGCTGAATCAACAAATAGTTTTGTTGGAAAAAATTCAAGTTTTTTGCTTCTGTTTCACAAGGAAATCAAACGTTTTCAAAGCTGCCTGGCGGAAGTTGCTTCCAGAAGGGATTTCCAGAGGTTTTTGTAGCTGGTAAAGGTCGCCTTCCAGAACAGTCAGGCATTTCAGAAGCTACTTGGAATAATTACGCGGAAACACGTGTTTGTAACTTGAATGAGTTGCTGTGAACTGCAAGAAGCCAAGACTAGCAGAAGAAGTCGGGTAAACGGTTTTGTGGCATTCTCTTTTGTTTTCAGTCCTGTTCCATTTTTAGTTCTTTTCCAAATTTATAAAACTGTACAAAGAGTAAAATCGCTTGGATTAGTGAAAAAAACAGAAAGTTATAGGGACTTAAGGGACACATCCTCTAAAGGCTAGAAGAATAAAATTAAAAAGAAAACGCTTTGAAGGCAATAGCCAACGCGCCCGAAGAAGCGGTCCAAAGGAAATTGCGCAACAACCTCCGAACGCAGTTTGGTCAAGAAGTAAACAAAGAAATGAAAAAAAGTGTCCAAAGTGTTGAAGATGAAGTTCAGCATAACTTGCGCAAGTTTCGGTTTGAGTGCAAACACTTTAGCCATTACTTGCAGAAGCTCTTCCGCAAATGAGCTGCTGGTGGATACAAGGCTTAAGACTGTGCCCTACCAGCTGATACTTTCACGTGTGCGTGACGCGCATTGATTTCACTCTATTAGGGGTCTGTCTGTCTGCTTGACAAGTATCATTCTAACCAGAGCCAATGAGGAAACTATTTGAGACGTACAACGTTTTACATGGTCTGATATTTGGCTGACACGCAATGAGCGACAGCAATTATTCTTCGCTTTAGCTATAAAAGAAAATTATGGCAATTAAATTAAAAATACTATAAAATAAATTGAGATATTAGAGCATTTCTATTGCTTCATAAATTTTAAACTTTTTTCCTCCAAACTGAAGCCTTCTCTTATATTCCTCTATATCTGCAAACAATGCCAGCAAGTTTGCATATCAATATGCACTCGTACATACATATGTTCAAATGAATGTGCAGACTTCCCATATTTTTATTCCCAGGCATAAGTATCGTGGGGCACCAAAATCGTTACCTCTTGTTTATGACACGCACCACAATAACATCATGTTTAACACACAAGTAAAATAAGCAAAACGAAACCCGAAGAAGAGCAGACGAAGCTAAAAGATTTTAACACAAGAAATATGAAATATTTCAGCTGACAAGTGTTTTCAACTCTCTACCTAGAGGGCGCCAATGTTAAATATTTAATAAGACATAAATCAAGCGGATTATATCTGAAGGGGATTTTTAATTCTCAAAATTACATGACTACAAGGGGGAATGTCAACTCTACGTATATACGCAAATATATCGCATATAAAACTGGATAATAATTGATTAGCTGGCACTATTATAAATTTGGCTAGAGCAGCAAACTTCCCTTCGCTTAACGAGGAATTTCAGTTCCACACTTGTGGGCGATATGTCTTTTAAAGTGTTAAAAATATATATTCAGCTTTTTTGCCATCATTGTTCATTAACAAAATGACACTTGCCAACAATTAACTTGCTCGCAGGCCCCTAAAACATCTTATACGCAATAGCTTCCGAAAAATATGAAACAATTATTAACGAGAAAGCGCCTCACACACTATTTTATAGAATAAATTAATAACTTTCGATTTCAGGATAAGAAATTTTATTAAATTTCAATAAAACCCGGTGTGGGAGTGCATGTGTGCTAATGTGTGTGTCACGTGCTCTATATACACGGCAATATGCACAAAATCTGACCGCTTACAAATATCAGACGTGACGTCGCTATTTGCCACCCATTCCAAATCACTAGTTTTAAATGAGCCTGGCGCACAAATCAGGTTCAATGTCACCGAACGAAACCCCCACATATAAAACCGCAGAATTTGGGTGACCAGTTCAGGTCACCTCGACACGAGACGGCCATGCCCTAATATCCTTCCTGACCGTCCTTTTGAAATCACACAAATGTTGGTATCGCTGTCATTTAATTTACACCGAAATAACTGGGGAATCATCGGCTTAAAACACTCCCCGTTTACAACAATGGTTTGGCCAACATCGTGTGGGACTTTCAGCTCAAAATCAATACAAATATAAATTCTGAAATACATGGGACGCTTTGGGTCTGATGTCGATCAGTATCGACTGTTTCGTTGGCTGGAGATGATTTTTTGCTGAAAAGTAAGATCAAAGTACACCGAAAAAACTAAAGAAGTTGGTAAATTTTTTGATTATATATTTTCGGGAACTTAAATAATTTTTTAAAATAAGAAAAATTCTTTTTCTTTTGTAATAAGTTTTTTTTTATCAAACAAACATCAAGCATAAAATCCGTCATGGATTATGCGCCGCCTTTTTTAACTGACGTTAACGCAACGACGGCCATCATGAGTACTTTGTTAACCCGTGCAAAGTCGCAAAGTCTCCAATTTTAGTTTTCTAATTTTTCGTTGAAGTCGAAGTACTTTAAGTGATAAAGCTTATCATAAACCCTGTATTTTAGCGACGGACATCGCATGAAGGATTCGATGTGCCCCAGCCTTTAAATTCGTTTTTTTTTCTTAAATCAAAAATATATAAATTCTTGTCTAAACAAATGGCTTTTTTATTTTTTCTTAACAATATCTTTTTGGTGCCTCATAGTGTCCACAATTTCAAGTGTTATTTTAACCTTAATCGAAAAACTACCGAAATTCCACGCATTCTTAAGATTTTGAATCCCGATTGAACTGAACCTGGTCTAGGGAATTAACACTTTAACAATCAATAAGCAAAAGTGGTAATTTTCAGGAAATGTATGCCGGAGAGAGGGGGAAAGGGGTGGATAATCTAATGGCTGTCAAAAATTGTCCCGTACACACGACATGTATGAAAAAAATCATAATAGAGCGAAGTCGGTGCCATGCAATTGGAGAATACAATTCTAATAGCTCGCTCCTCCTTAGGAGCAGGTTAGGCCTATAAAAATGGGGCATTCTGATTTTGGCGGTATAGGAGGGAAAAGCTGCCTCGGTTGGCACGGCAAAACAAGTGGATATATTCCATTAATTCTTTTCAAACTTCAATATTACATTGTAAAATAATTTTTAAGATAATTTTAAGATAAAATTATTAACACAACAGCTGATCCCAACAAAAAACTTGACGCAAAAACCGAGTTGGATTAAATTCGAGAATGCAAAAAAGAGCAACGACGCGTATAACGCGTGGTTTGGACTTTCAGCTAAATTTTCACTTCCTCTTCTTTCGGTTTTGTATAAGGGAAATAGTGTAGAAAGAATTTAGTAGTCTTGATCCTAATTTGTTTACCTTTATAAATAATTATTTGTCTAATATTCCTTAAGATTGAGGCTTTTGTTTTTTTTTTGTTTTGTTAAATATTTTAATTCGACATTTCATTTTCTGTTGGAAAATTTCTAATCAAAAAACAAATTTGTTAAAAAAAAATTTGCTACAAATTTATTTACAATCCGTCCAATAGAGGACAACGAGTAATTTCAATCTGAAATTACAACAACAAATACTTAAAAGAAAAAGCTTGACAATTTAAATATGTTCACAACACAATTCACTGAACATTTTGAAATACTCTGGGCTAGTTCGTAAACAGCAGATCTAAAATATGGTGTCTCTTCAGCCTCCTGATCTCGTCGCTTTTATATGTGCCTTCCACGTCAGCCTTCGATCGCTGTGCATTGGAGGGTTATTTGAGAATACTGCTGGGCAGTTGCCTCTTCGTAATGGGAGGGTCACATGTGATGACTTGGCAGTGTTGACAATAGTTTTGCACTTTTGCATGAAATTTATATTATTTCCATACATTTTGTCATTTGAACCAATAAAAATATATTTCACACAAAAAACTTTGGTCGTTCGAATAGGCAACGCTTTAATCGCCTACCCCTGTATATAAATCTCTGATTCTTGAGGCCAAACTTGAGATTATTAATTGATGTTGCCGTTTCTCTGGCCGATACTTGAATCATGACGAAATTTGCTCCATTTCAACAGAAACAAAAACACTTTCTAGTCGGACTTCTTTTTCTGCGCATCGCTTTTACTTTTGCTAGAATTTAATATTTATTGCCACAAGTTTACTTGCCGGCCATTAAACGAGTTTACTTTCAAACCCCAAGTAAATTTAATGGCGTTTCGTCTGGTTTGTTTTACTTTTTATAGGACTCTGCTTCCCATTCAGGCATTCAGATCGCACATACAGCCGAGTACTTAAAGATTGACCTGAAGTATTCCGAATTAATTTAGTTTCAGCCAAAATGCGCAGTATGTTGAAAAACAACATAAAACACAACACAAATAAAAGTGATATTTACGATTCGCTTGTTTGGAAATAGTCAGCAACTTGCATGTGTGTTGCACAACTTGCAAGAGGCGGAGTTATAAAAAAAATATTACCTAAAAACAAAACAATAAAATATAACAAAAACAACATTAAACGCCTCATAATAAAATAAAAAATCCAAAACAACAAAATAATTTATTCAAAACTCAAAGCAAGATATCACTTAAAACTTTATGCGCTCCCCTTTTAAAATTGTATCTGGCAGAGTCATTTCTGGGAGAGAGAGAGAGAGAGACAGTGAGAAGGAGAGAGTCCTTTAGATACTTTTAAATGCAACTCAGATACTTGCGAAAGAGCATTAATGAAGATCAAGTACTACGTGCAGAGTGTTTTCGAAGTTAGATAAACACAATGAAGGGGAAATGCATCTTCTCCTCAACCGTTTGTGCTCACGAATAAGAGAGTTGCACTAGATAAAACATTTCGAAACTGAGATCATTTTTAATTACAAAACAACTGTTTTGAGATGGCAGAGTGCAACCTGTTAATTACGACCACTTATTCAATCGGTTAGTGGTTTCAATTTGAATTCGAACAACAACAACAAATATTGCAATTACAAAACGTAAAATTAATAGAACCTAGTGGCAGTGGTTGAGAGGAATAGGGCAAAGGCTACAAGGAGAATCAGTACAGCTCTCAAGCATGCTTTTCAAGAAAACTTGTGTTTTTATTTTATGAAATATATTTCAAAACTTTTCCTGGCCATCGGCTGTTCAAACCAAAACAAAATCGCCATTTCAGGCGACCAATGCGAAGGAATCCACGTAAGTTGGGTGCGAGTAGCTCTCTTGCCTTTCTTCAGGGATCTGACCCTAACTCTAGCCAACTGACCACACAACAATCTGAACAAATGCTCCAATATTGTATTGGCCACTTTGACTTAAGGCAAAAATAAAACTATATGAAAACATGTTAAATAATGCCAAGAAATGGGCAATTGGCCCAAGAATTGTACAACTAAGCGACCAAATAGTTTATGAAGAATTACTCGACAGAAAATAACTAAATGTCACATCATGGGCTTTTCGAGGTATAAGGCCATTTCAAGAAGCTTTTTTCATTTCAATTTACATACTTATCGTTTTCCTACTAGGCTATTTAAATATTTAAAATATGCTGTAGGGCCTGGGGGAACGTTCCTCAATTTTATCACTCTTGGATCTGAGAAGGTTTTCAAAGCCACTGTTGGGTGTTTGACTGCCATCATCTTAGGACGACGTGACAGATACCCATGACAAACAAAGATCACTTCCGTACTAAGAATGCAAGAAATGAAACTAGTCGCAATTTCAATGTATTTGATTTATACAAGTGAAGAATTTGTAAAGAAGTGAAGCTGGAATCACACGAAAATCATCAATCTGGCGCAAGTTCTTATTGTGAATTGGCCACAATTGTAATAAAATTATTCCATTCAAATACTTTGTATTTCCATGATTGTCCCATTTTATATAATTAGAATCGTAAGTAAACAGCTTAAGAAAGACATGAGCATAGACCATTTAGATGACTGGTCAAAATTGTGGCAACACCGAGAATCAGCTGTTGTCTTAGTTTGCAGTTTATTCTATATTGCACGAAAATGGTTTCTGTCAAAAATCAATTGACATCTACCAAAAAAAAAGTTTAGTACAAGAAATATTTAAATCAAAGAGGCAATTGAGGGCGCCTAAATCTAAAAGAGTTGAAAATTTGAAAAAATGTTCGAGTAAATATTAAAGATTTTAAGGAGTTTTTGTGACTGTCGCAAACAGGATGCGAATATCTGGGTAAATAAGTAAGAATCCTCTACAATATAGCAAAATTGTTCACCAAATTCCATGTTAAAAGTAAAACCATTAAACATTCGTAAAGTTTTGTTGCCCAGTAGTGGCATCATGGTTGTATTTTGTTGGTGAAAAGAATTGACCCGATAGAGAAGAACAAAATGGTTTTATAATTTTATTTTGATACTTATTTTGATGAAAAATCTATTGCAAAACCTTAAGTTTTTTTTATTAATTATTTTATGAATATGTAAGTCGTGGAGCTGCAGATCTCGCGCAAGGTTTAGCGCTTTCTTATTTTACATGCCTGACATCGCGCAGGATATATTGAAAATTGAATGATAGAAGAAAAGCAAAAAGTTGAATTTGTCAAGAGCGCCATTTCGAGAGCGAGGGGTGTTGTTGAGCCTATTACCCGAGGAATTTCCGAGCGCTGCTCAATTGTCGGCATATGCATTTGTTTTGCTAAACTTTGCATTAACACTCTGCGTTGGTCTGTTTGCTGAATTTTATTCTCATCTTCTATATAGATTGTGCATATATGCAGTTAAAGCGAATATATCCACTAAGTGAAAAAATTTTGCCAACCGCCAGCGTAATTTTAGTTTCTCCACTGCATCAGGATCTCCTTCATTTGTCAGGCTTGTACTAGATAATATTACAACTGCCCTTTTTGGCCCAAAAGGTGACAGTGCCAACTTTGAGCCCAAAAAAAGAACAAAAACTGTTCATTTACCTTCAACTTTTCTTTCGTCTGTTACAAAGATTTTATTCTGAAGTAAAAAATTGTCACAAACTATTCTGTACTTCTGTACAAATGTAGACCGGCCGTGAGATGGTCTTTTAAAAAAAATTGTTTTGGCACCTCGGAAATAATTATTTTTAGATCTTTGCATTTAATTCTTAAATCTGCTTAAACAAAAATTTTAGGAAGTTACAAAAAAAATAAATTCTTTTACTTACAATTTAAATTAATTCGCTAATTTAATCGAAACTACTATTTTTGTGTGTTTTCTAGCTGTCTATAGAACGACTTTTCGGCGCTGCCAAAACTGTTCGTAGATTTGAAAACTTCCTAAAAAAAATTCAAAAATTTACCTCTGCTAACTAATCACTTACATTTAGAGACATGTAGACAGCTGGAAAACACACAAAAACAGCAAAAATTTGCAACTCAATTGTTGTTCAAAATGTTTCTACTTTTTTATTTCCTTTTTTTTCCAACTCGCTAATACGAGTAAATTTAGCTTTAAAATGCAATATTTGACGTTAATAAATATTAAAATTAATAATTTTTAAGATTTTATGAATAATTATTTTTTACCATTTTTCGATGATTTTAGACTAATTTATTGCTGCAGTTACGACTGCACTATATAAATAATTTGTTTTCCCTTGTTTCGTTAATTTTGCCAGGATGAACTATTCTGATAACTGATATATTTGTTCACTGATTTGATTTAGAGCCTGTTTCAGGATCTCGAATGTTGACGTCAAAGACCAGATTAGATGTTCGGTACTACCAACTAGTTCATGGCACGTAACGCCGCCCTGCAATTTTCACACTTAAGCCTAAAACTGACTCACAAATAGCAGTTTGCGTTGTTCAAAGTGCTTGCGAACGTTAACGTTCGAGATTGTGAAACAGTGATTGTTCATTAAAAAAAATGTGTATCCATCTGTCCCGTTATTGGCAGGTTTCACTGCGTCTTGAACACTTTTATAAGTAATCGTTCTTTCAACAACTCAAATCCGAATAGGATTACGCGTAATTAATTTTGTTTCATAAATTATTCATGTCTAACAGCGCAATTAAAATATAATAAATTTTATTATTTAGATAAATATATTATAAATAGAAGTAATTAATTAATTAATTCATTCATTCATTCTATGAGCTTAAAAAATTATACTCGATGTTATCGACATAATCGCTCCGACGATTAAGTTTTAGGCTGCATGGTACTGAAAACGTGTTCCATTGTTTTAATTAATTTAAAACGTGCACCGTGTCAAAAGAAAAATGTAAGGAAAAATTTTCATAAATTTAAAACCAGCAGTTTTGGTTTCAATTTTTCCAGTCGTTCGTTCCTTCGTGCAGCCAGAACAACCGCAATAAACGGCTCAAACAAAAGATGCTACTAATAGATAAAAATTGAGAGATCAAAGACTGGTGATAACAACGGCGATGGAGATAATCACACTGAAGCCGATAATGACGCTGATCGTTGCAGATAAGGGCGTTTAAAACATGCGGATCTGTAAAATACTCGTATGTGCATTTGTTGTTGTAATAATCGCAGAAGGAGGGTTAGAAACGATTAAACACTGGTTGCTGCTGTGGCAAGATGCCATCATCAGAGACTGGCCCAGGGGTAGAGAGTAACTATTAGCATGCAACTTTTGTGCAATCAATGTCGTTGCTGTTGTTGTTGCTGTGGCAGCCGCACTGCAACAGCGAATGCTTAATAATATAATATAAATTGTGCTTAAGACAATAGACTATTATTTCCTGATTAACACTTTGGGGGCAATTGTTTTAATTTCTCTTCTGTGTTTTTGTAACACCACTGGCGACTTGGTGTTGCATTCAAATCTACATACATACAAACATGTACCCACTTATACTCTGGTTAAATACAAACAACAATAATGGAAGAATAAAACTGTGAAATAGAAACCAAAATAAGAAAAACAAAAATCCGACAAAAAACAGAGTAACAGAAATGGCGCGTGCTGTTATTGTAGAAAAAAAGGGGGGGAAAGGGGGCAAAAAAGTAACAGAAAAGCATTTATGTTGCGGATGAAACAATTTCCATATGAATGAAATGATTATTGTGAGTGAATAATTTACAATAAACGTCGGCCACTTGAAAAGTATCTAAACGCTAAGAGCCAACGGGAAAACAAACAAAAAATTGGAGCCAATTGTTGAGGAGCAAATAATTGCAAATCCTTAATAATTTTATATTCGAAAGTTTTTCTTCATCAGATTCAACTAAATTAGTTGCTTTTCGCAACCCACATTCAACTATTTATTATTTAATTATACACCAAAAAAATCAATAAATCTTTTCGACCAAAAGATTATTTTTGCTCATTAAATATTTGTATTGATTCAATAAAAGTTTTCATCGTCTTATTGTCTTGATATTTGTTCACAAAAATGATAAAAAAAATCTTGCACATGAGCAGACCTCATTTTTTTGGGGGCCAGTACTCAGGTATTAGAATGTTAGAATTAAACTGACCGGTGTACATACCTTCGCCAATGCACAGTCAACCATCCATTAACCCAACATCTTCCACATTCTATTTGTATTTATATGGATTTCATTGTTGGGTTATTGAGTGATTGTATTTCTATATATATCATAGTGTATTGTGTGTCTTTCGCTATTGCTTTTCACCAGAGTCTGTAGCAGGATTCGAACCTGTCACCAACTCATCCATTGAAACAAGGTCTGCTAAATTAATTCAAAGAAATTTTTAGAAAATCTAGTGATAACAGATCCAGCCCTGACCTAAACTACAAATGATGTTCTGAAAATTTATATGAGTGATTTTAAATTACGCAGTAAATAAATGATAAACGCAATTAATTAATTTTACAAATGACTCCATTTATTTGCTTATAATTAAAGCACAAATCTTTCTAAATATTCGTTCCACTTTGTGGACTTGTGTGGAAGAACTGACTTGAAAGTTATTACCCATAATTAAAGGGACCAAACTTCAAATTGTTTTTGCTTCACCTGCAAAACAAAACTCATGAACTCATGATTTTGCTCCCACGAAAACAGCAAACGCTTCGTCTGGACATTTGACATCCTTATGTCTGGCTTAAATTGTGATTCAGAGCCTTAAATATATGAAAACTATAAAATTGGAATTCAGAACTAGAAATATTTGAAATGACCAACATTAACGTGTACTCGAAGCGCAATTGATGTTAATTTACTAGTGCGATGGCATTGAAAATTTTAGAATTGCACCAAATAGCTTGTAAGACTCTACTTTTTGACCTTAATTAAATCTCCTGCAGTCTGTAGCTCTCTCTCTCTCCCTCTCGCTCTTTGGCTCTAATTATATACGTATTTGGGTGAGAAAAGATTCTGTCCACATGTGCTGATGAATGTGGAACTGCGAATGTTTCTCTGACAATTTTTGAAAGTTCTTGAAACATGAATTCATTGACCTCATTTCTTATTTTAGAAACTGTTGCTCAGAAATCGCCAATTATCGAATTTCAACATCGGCAAGAGCTCTACATTGCGAATTAATGTTATCAAAAACATTACAAAGCATTAGAGGACGCCCACGGAACCGATGGCGCACACTAGTGGAGAGGGACCTCAACCAACTTGGTGTGCAAAATTGGAGAACGCTGGCTAAAGACCGTGCCAGCTGGAAAAATTTGTTGGTGGAGGCCCAAGTTCACCCCGGACTGTAGCGCCGAAAGAAGAAGAAGAAGCTATAATGTTGGTGTAACATTGTACTTTTCGAGTTTGAATAGTACCAATGTTGCCATCCCTGGTACTAGTTATACAACTTTTCACAACTCGTTTTCAGGAGGAAAAGTTTTCATCGATTTTCTATTAAAAAAACGGCGCTCACAGGTGGACTGCTTATATCTAGTCTTCTTTACTGGAAAAAGTAACTGTTTTTGCCAACTTTTGCCTGAATTCTTGAATTCCATATCCAACGAATTATATTGTTGGACGTAAAAAAAATGTTTTCTGTGTGAGTGGCATTCGTCTAATTTTGTGCTTAGCGCCATCTATGGATGTTGCTGTGTCGCCGATCTCGGATGGTCACTAACTGAGTAGAGTAAATATTTCAAACAGCATTTATTTCCCATTCTTCGGATCGGCCAGAGTCACTCAATGTCTGACTGGGTTATTTAATCCCATAACCTAAACTCTTTCTCTGTAATATTTAACTATTAAAAAGTAAGCCCACATTGTACTTACGGCGCGCAGTAAATTTTTTTATAGAAGGGTATTAATCGGCAAGAATTGATTCCCATAGAAATGATGAACTTGTACGCCTCAGTCAAATATCTGAAGCGAAGCTGGAGCTGATAATGTCTCACACACAACATGTTTTGTTTGAATAATTTAATTTAAGACACAGAAAGGGCTTAAGCACGTCTTCAAACGTGTGTCACGTTTGGTAACCTGATCTTTGCTGCTGCTTTTTTCTAAGGCTTAGTAAAATTTTATCTTATATTACTTTAACTTTAAAAATAATCCAGAGTTCTATTCTTTACCCAAAACAGCGGCAACTGATAGAAAGTACAGAACTTGTGTAAAACTTTGCTGAAGCAACTAATTTTGTTTCCCGCTTCACATGACATGATGATTATAGATTCAAAAGAATAAGAAATAAAATAACCTCGATGTGCTTCTTTAAGTTATATGAATGTTAAATATTTTATATTAAAAATAATTTATTTCAGGTTCCATTTGTAGTAGATTTAGAATCATGAAACCTGAGTTAATGCTGCGTTGCCAATCCAATTACATATCCAGCAAAAATAGTATAAAAACTCCACACGTTTTAAATGCACTTCACATAAAAAGCAGGATATACAATTTTTTTCCAAATAGAATGAAAGAAAAGTACACGGCAATAACTTTCTTTCAAGGATATGTATTTAATTTTGAATAATATTATAGTAAAAATTTCCAAAGTTTTAATGTTGTATCCTTTTTATTAGAAAAATTTTGTTGTTAAATATTTTTTAGGGTACAATAAAAACTAATTCCTTCAGGACAATAAAAAACCGCTGAAAGTTGAATACCAGCTCCGTTAATATTAATCTAATCTCTTCAAGAATAGACTTCTGTGAATCTTAACGTAAGAACAGGAGTAGTACAATAATCCGTTTTTTAATGTGGGAACTTTGGTGGGTTTACACGGTAATACATGTATGATGACTTGTCAGAAAGTTTGTAGAATGAAATAAGTCTTATTGTGTAAAAGCAAAATTTATTGAGTGGGAAAGAAGACGGATACAAAATTTGACCAGCGTTCGTTAAAATCTTATTTTCCAAACAATATTAGAAACTTATATAAAATATTCCCATCCCACCAGAGTTGTATTTTACAGTAAACATTGGCAGCACCAACAGAACGTATTGGAGGTGCTGGCAATAATTACAAGAACAACCAAATTCAACGCAACATATTTTTATGTTGGTTTCTTAAATATTATAAAATTTCTTGGCTGGCGGCCATTTTTTCAGTTGCGTTTGGCATTTCAACATGAATAGACTGACGCCTGAGCAACGTTTCCAAATTGTGCAAAACAAGATTGTCGTTGATCGCGATTTTCATAAGTGACTTTTGTTTAGCGATGAAGCGCACTTTTATTTGAAGGGACACATCAATAAGCAAATCTGCCGTATTCGAAGTGATGATAATTTTCAAATGTGTTGAGACATTGAGAGACCGTTACATCCAGAAAAACTGACTGTTTGGTCTGCTTTATGGGCTGGTGCAAGCATTGGTCCGTACTTCTTTGAAAACTATTCTGGTCAGAGCGTTACAGTCAACGGCGACCGCTAGAGAGCCATGATTGCTGACTTTTTCGTTCATCAGTTGAACAGCCATGAAGTGCAGGAGCACAACAAGTTTCAACAAGACGGCGCAACATGCCACACAGTTCGTGCCACAATTGATTTATTGAGGGAAACGTTTGGTAAGCGCATAGTTTCACGTTTCAGACACATTAATTGGCTTCCGAGATCTTGCGATTTAACGCCCCTAGACTATTTTCTGTAGCGATATGTGAAGTCGCTGGTCTACGGTGCCAAGCCCAAAAAAAATTGACTACTTCGAGGACAACATTCCCCACGTTTTTGCCGATATTCGACCACAAATGTGCAACTTTTGTCATCGCAAATGGTATCTCCAGATTAGACTACGTCCGAGCCAGCCGTGGCGATCATGTGCCAGAAGTCATATTTAAATTATAATGGCAGAAGATTATATTTCGAAAAAAGTAAATTTCGTGTCAATTTAAAAAATTCATCATTGTTTTAATACCGTTTCAAATGTCGATACCTCTATAAAAAACACCCTTTAGAACTGAAGCATCGGCTATTTAATTGGCAACTCCAATATTATTGCTTTGATTTAACTTATAGCATCCGTGTCAACATGAAAACAACTTACAACAGACTTTTGTTCTCTTTTTCTAAATACGGAGAGAATTTCATAATATCTTGATTCCACAAAGCCGTAGTACTGTGTAGACTCTGTTTACAGACCTTTAGTGACCCAACCGCTCGCTGGTCATCATGAGCTGCTTCCGCTTTTCTACAATATTAGCAAAAAATCCTTTCGATATTTTTAGATTCATTTCATTTTATAATTCCATTTCTTTTCCAATTTTACCACTTGTGATCTTATGGGATGGAGTGCGACGATTACACTTCCCAAATGATATTTAAGTAACTGAAACTTTTCGTTAGTTTTGCATAAAACACTAAACAGGCTGAGCAGCCTCAAATGTTGTTATTAGCATTTACAAGCATCTCATAACTACGAAAAATGCAAAATAGAATAATATTTTTGGTTTTATTCATTGTCTTGTTGTCGTTTTCCTTTTGTGTTGTAGTTTTTCTTGCTGGTTTATAAACTATTAAAGGAAGTGCTCATATGAGCTCAAGAAAATATTGTAACTGATGCCTGCCTAAAGTAGTACGACTATGATGCATCGTCATCATGATTCTACTTACGGATTTCTTTGTTTTTGTTAAACGCAAAAACAAATCTTCTTGTTAGTTTTGATTCTTTTTCACGATTTTATTCTCCCCGTTCATAAATTGATGGCATCAAGACATGGAGCGTAAAATGGGACAGACGGACGGACAGACAGACAGTCATCTATGGACTGGAGAACTTGTAGGCATTTGAAGCGTTCGTTGATTGTTGATTACAATTGTTTGCCTTTTGGCAAACGACATTTCTACTTCATATTCTGAAGGAAAGATTGCGAATGTGGAAAGAAAGAAATCTCCATATTCCCTAATCACACTACAGCTTAGATTTTATATTGTATATTGTACATACATACATACATACATTTATATAAAGAAATAGAAATAAAAGTTTTGTACGATAAAAATTTCAAATAGTTTTTCTTTTGACAACCAGCAAAAAGATGTAAAACTTTTGGTCTTTGGTAGGAATCGAACCTACAACCTCCAGAATGATGGTTGAACCCTCGATACATACTTTTTCGGTAGTTTGTCATATCGTGCGCAGTTTTAAAACATATTATAATTATTAAGCTGAAAAAAGTAAAGTAAAAAATATATTAATCACATAAATTTTATAGGGAATGAACCAAATTTTGTTTTAATAAATAACTATGCCGAATGTTAACGTTCGTAAATATTTCAAAGCTGCGAATATCTGATTTAACCAAAAGTAACATAAAACTAATAGTCACACTGGAGGCCAAAAAAGGAAACGCTGGGTTGTCTGACAAAATTAAGCTCTACATTAAAATCTGAATCAGCTTTTAGATGTTCAAAATGATGAAGAACGTTGACTGGCGACATCGTGGGACAGACAAAATGTTTAGATAATTGTTTTGGATATTGAGTATATTTTTTTTGAAACCTCTCTTGTCGGCATGAATAATTGACTTACATACGCAAATGAACAAGTCCCAGTCCAAAATTGAATGCGATATTTTGCCGGAATCAAAAAAAAAAAACCAAAGAGAAATAAAAAATTAGAAAAAATAAGACAAATATTGGTAATTGGTTATTTCGAACAGTTGGGACTTTTGTTTGCCCTGTAGCATCGCCTGACGTCTGCGAACAGGCTCCGAATCTTTCTCACTTTTGTGAAGCGTAAAAAAACTTAAATTAAAAAATAAACAAATTTAGGCTGTGCGTGTGTGTGTGTGATTTTACACTGCTTGTGCCAACCTAGTTCCGTTAACGTCAGCTAAAAAAGGCGACGAAGGCCTTTAGTCGTTGATACATGAAACATTTTTTAGATAATGCCGAACTTGCCGCATTATTCAGCCAGCTCATTTAGGAGCTCTTACAGTTTTATATATGTAGGTTACCTGGGGCATTCTAGAACTAGTTCATTTAACAGTTCATAAACTTTTTTTAGATAACGGTTCATTTGGAAACTTTTGTTAGATGATTTATGACATTATTCAACTAATCGTTATTGAAATCGAACATTAAGGGTCAAACGATTGAAAAGTGAAAAGTTTAAGTATGGAATGAAGTACCGCAATTCGAACGATTGCCTCTTAAATCAGCTATTGAAGAAGAGATAAAGTGTGATTTAAGCGGCTGGCTGGAACGCATTTTAAACGGAGTTAATGTCCGGTTAGTGATTCAGGCTGATGATGATTATCTTCTTAATTTATTACGATTTTGAAAAATTTCGCAATGAGCCGATTTTACTGCCCGCAAGATCCAATATTATTTGGCGTTTATCGTTTACTTGCTTAGGATTATCAAGTGCAAAGAGGTTTACCGGTGAATTTAGGGTATCCGGGTTTATTGATTCACTGGAGTATTGTGTGGCACTGTGACTGCTTCCACCCGTTTTATTGTTACTGCAATGGACTTGTTCTAATGAAATTAAGGGCATCTTTCGCAAAAAATCGAGTATTCCTTCGTTCTAAGCGTTGTTCATCGAGGGCTTTCCTAATGAAATCGATTTGCCAGTGAATCATACAACGCATTCTAGACAAAATTAGGGTCTTAGTCGCATAGTGCGGAATAGTTTCTAGTGTCCTTAAATTTCTAAGCAGAAAAGCTTAAATTGAATATTCATTAGCACCACACCCTTGTCATTCTCTTCGTATTCTAGTTCCAATACAGGAGCAAATCCT
Organism: Epicampocera succincta; assembly: GCA_932526305.1. Taxonomy (NCBI): domain Eukaryota; kingdom Metazoa; phylum Arthropoda; class Insecta; order Diptera; family Tachinidae; genus Epicampocera; species Epicampocera succincta. The sequence continues at coordinate 26,745,859 of OW052034.1, read as the reverse complement.
TACCCGAAACTATTGAAAAGAATGTAGAATTGATTTAATTGCCTTAAATATTGTTTTTATTTGAAAATGATTTTCAATTGGCTGGGACAGATTTTCCTTTAATTTTTTTATTCATTTCCACCAAGAAAAATCAGCTGATATTAAATTAAAGTTACTCCCTCTAAGCGCTCTGATGAACTTGCAAGAAAGCAATAAAGTTTATACAATTTGCGGATGTTTTTGACGTGTCAGTGTATTTACGATGACAGCAGATCTGCTAACAGCTGGCTTAATGATGATGATATCTTGCAGTGTGGCCAACTTACCTGGTACACAGCTGCCTTAACGATGCTTTAAATAAAAACAAAAACCCTGTCTGTTTTGAAGTGTAGAAGTTTAATTTAAATAAATATTTCTTTCAAATGAACTATTAATGTTACCACCAATCGTAAAAGTCTGCTTAATCGACTGTAGCGTGACTACAAATCATTTCCATACAAATTTTGTAATTCTATTATAACTTTTCTTTGTTTTTTTCTTCAAGTGTTTTTGTTTGCTTTTCTTTTCCTGTAATTTTCTCTCAAAGAGGGGAGGGCATTTACTTGAATTTTCCGCATTCTGCACAAAATTAATTTTATTATCTGGCGCGTAAATAGTTTTTGCCTTTTGCGTCTTCGCTGGCTGCTGCGATGATCCTATGAATAGGATTTTGTCGTTTTCATACTGAAATTAGTCTCTATTATTGTGAAATTATTGTTATTAGCAGTTTAGCGCCTGGTTAAAATTGCTGTGAATATTTGCATGCGCTTAATTTCCCATTTTGTCCAACTCGTTGCAGCTTTGCAAGATTAGGAATAAGGAAGTCAGTTCGTAATAATCTGAGCGTTATGAAGATTAATGTATCAATTGACAAAATGTGTGCCATCTGTGGATGTGCAATAATCAAGGAAAATAAATTCATTTCACTGAAGAACATATAGTTTTATAAATATGCATCAAACGGTATAAATATGTATGAATGTCTGTACGCCTACAAAAATGCGTTTAAGGTCTTCTAGATAATCTTTTAAAAATTTCAAATTATTTAAGACATTTTTTTTAAGATTATAACTATTTAAGTTATAAGCATTTTAAACCATCCCAAAATAATGTTTGAATTGAAATTATTTAAATTGTTTTTATTAAAAACAAATCATTGTCATCTCGTCTTCAGCGACAGCTGGGGAAGGTGCGACACTTAACAATATTGTGAAACAAAACGTTGAAAATTAAAGCTTCGTTCTGGAAAATTGTCAAGTTTTCTATGTTACAGAACAGATTTGACAAACTAACCAGGAGAAAATTTTGAAAATCTTGATTGAAAACATGGCCTTAAAAATTAATTTTGAATATCTCTTTTTTTACTCACAAATCGTACAATAGTATTATTAGTAGAAGGGAAAACATTTTGTAAGATCCTCAGTGTTGTAGAAAAGTCAAAATGTGTTGAAATTTCACTACGAACAAAATAATGTTTTTACTTTTACAAAAAAAAAATGGGTCGATTTAAACGGGTCCTGCTGATATTGCTGCTCTATTGATTGATACTTTAGAAGATAAAATTTTGTATATATAGAACAAATTGGTTCCATTGAATTTTTTTTGCATTATTTTATGTTTATGAATTACGTAAATATTGAAATATTACACTCATATTCTTAAGAACATTTAAGAGAAATCTGGCGCAAAATTTAAGTATTCGGAAAATTTTATCAGAATAGATTTCAAAAAGTTAAATGCTTTTCTGAGTCATTTTTGAATCTATTTAATTTTTCTAATATCATGTTGACTTTTTATGTGTTAATTTTCGCTATTTTGTATAGGATGAAATACCAATACACTGGACGGAATCAGAGAGGAATGGAGTCTGGGATCAAGATGATGAATTTTTAAAGCGTATATCATGTTTAAAATATAGCAATAAGGGCAATACAAGGTTCCATCAACATAAAGTTACTGATTACTTCCCCTTAACCAGTTCTGTAGACGTTCCGCTTGATCATGCCTTGGAGACATCTTGCAAGACAGGTGCAGGACAATGTCAAAGGGTGCAGGAGCTGTTGAACAAAACTCAAACAAATCAGTTAGACAATTTTCGAATAAATGGCCGCCGAGCTCCAACATTGCAATAAACTTTTCCTCGATCTCATGCAACCGACAATTTCCTAATATTTTCATTAAACAGCAATAGGCACGATCCGTTGAGTAGTTTTCCTTTGAACGAGCGTCTGACTACATTTTCTCTCAGATCGCTTTAAAAGATACTTTAATCGCAAATAAAGGTACGTATGTTTGTGTAATAATTCAATACACGTTAAAAAATATGGGCACTGGCAGTCATCACATCACGAAAACGTTAAGACTTCAAAAAAAATAAGCTCAGCGAAAACAAACTATAAAAAGGTAAAAATTTGTTGGATACAATGAGTCGGGGTCGTTATCAAAATCCTTGTTCCTAGACCCTGGGGTCTAGGGTATTTTCATGATCTGAAAACTATTCTACAAATCTAGACAAACGCTTGACTCCCGGTAATATGTGTTTATTTGAAGAGCCCAACAGCTGAAGGAAATTGGTTCTTCTACCTTTAGTCTACTGACGAGTAGGACAAACAGCGCCCACGAAACCTCGTCATATAGACAGCTGGAAAGCTTGCAAAAACAAGTATACACATATTAACTTTCACAATGTGCAGCGTTAGAACGCTAAAATAAACTCAGTTCTGAGACAGTTCGTCATTTTTTAAATCATTAAAAATTTATATCGTCCTTTTTTCTGGAAACCAAAATGTAACATCATAAAAATATTATTTCAAGCCACTATTTGGCATTTTTGTGCATATATTTTTCATTGTACGATAAACTGAATTTGTTTTCCTGGTCAGCAGCACAAGAAAATACAAAAACCATAACCTAAAAATATTCTAATTTCTATAAATGTAGTCCTAAGTGAACCAGTTGTCTATATCAGCAGCACTTGCGAAAACAAAACCGTTATTAAGGAATTTTCCACATTTCTGCAAATTATTTATTCACTAGCCAAGAAATGAAACGTCTTCTGCCAGCCTTTTGTTGCTGTTTGTATAAAGGGCGCCTTGAACCTGATTAGGTTCAACCAGCCATGTTTTGGGCAAAACCGAAGACATTGCTGGGCTTAACATTACAGTCTAACTGACACAATTCAGTGTGTAAAAAATATTTATTGGTTTTAGTAGAACTTTTTTAAACTTTTTTTAACCTTTAGTCTGACCCTTACCCCACATCGTCAGTATATTTTTCCGTTTCAAGATTTACGATTTATTGATTACCATATGGGAGGCAGATTTTTATTGAAAAACATTCAGGGATGTGATTTAGGCTTTTCGTAGTTATTGAACCTCAGCCAATTGTGCTGAATTTACTACTGAGTATTTCACACTGGCTTTGAAAGGAATCCTAGTTCTCTAGGCATAAGCTGAAGGCATTCGCTTTGTGAAAGCAGTACCAGGTTCCTACTCCAACGAAACATATTGTAACGCATTCATCTCTCACAGAATGTACAATAAAAAATAAGGATTGCCACAAATTTTGTCTTCTCTATACATTCAAATGACAGCGCAAACTGAACAGTTTCCACAAAATATCACGCTTTTGCCTGACATCTTGTATTTAATTTAGAAAATACATCAACAGAGACGATTAAATTTTGATTTGCATTTAATTTGCCGCTCAATTTCGATAAGATTAAAATTGAACAGAAGGTGTTTCAAAGTATTAATTGTATTAATAGAGTTTGATTACGAACTGTTCCATCCGACAACAATGAGTCATTGAGAGATTGTATAGAATATGGTAAATAAATGACGTTTTAATTAAAATTTTAAGCTAAAATTATTAGTGTTAGCATGTGATCAACTTTAGATGGGCATGTCATTAAATAAATAAACTTTTTATTAACAAGCAATTCTTGAGCACTTTTCGTTCTGATTATGATGTCACCGTTAAAGTATAAATAATTCTTGCAGAAGATAAAACTGAACTTTGAAACTCAACGAAAAAGTTTCTGAGATCGCTCCACAACAATGCAGAAATTATTTAACAGGATCTTGCGAAATTTGCCACATAATGGTCATATTTTTGAAGTTACATCAGTCCAACTGACTGTTATTTATTCAGTTTGTTTTGCTTAAGGGATGCAAATTGACTGTCCTTTGCGGTGAAAGTTCCAGGACAGTAATCAATGAAAAAAGATTCATACGAGGCGCAAAATCTGAAGAAAATATCTCAGCAATCTGTAAATGTGTGAAACAGAATTTGAAGTCGCCAATGTCACGCTATTCGCAAGAACGTACGCCTACGATCAGTACAAACGTAGTGTGGGAAAGTTTGAAAGAGAATTGGGAGCCGTTAATTTCACCTCACTCTCAGCTCAGGTTGGTGAATTTCGGATCGCAGCTGGAGCCTGCACTGGTCCAAAGAACTTCTGATCCAGTAGCTGTCTATAGTGGACGTCGTAGGGTTGCTGCAACGGCCCTGGGGCATTAACAAACTGCTTTAAACTTTTATATAAAAAAATTCGCCTTCGCGGGTGAGCGCAATAGCGCGCGTTGAATCCTCAAAATATTACTGTTGGGTAGTCATCTCAGACAACATGCGCCAATGACCATACGACTCACATGTGGCACATGGCGACAATTTCAAGTTCATGATCATTCACGTACGATTTGACTCCTTTAGAATATTTCTTGTGAAGTCTTCTATAATCTTGCAGACCCACTTAAAATGCTTTTTGTAGAAGCTGTCAGAATGACGACAAGTAGGGAACCGCTGTTCATCTGCTTGGAAAATCCTCGACTAAGATATTTGGGTGAACGAATCTGCAGATACTTTTCGATAATATCAACAATGAATCTCAATATACTACTTTCCTTTGTAAGGAATCGCGAATGGTTATACCCCATCCCCATTCTGCTCCCTTTACAATAGTGACATTTATTTTTCCGTCTTGCTCTATCTCCGTTTCTGTGTGAAACTATTACTTCTGCCACTCTTCTCTCTTTATCTCTCTCTCTCTTAATTTGAGGACAAAGGGACACTTTACAAGCGGAATCACCTGAGCTGGACAATATATTTGTGTCCCTTTACCAGCAACGTCTAACCCAGGTGCCTGGGTCATGACTGCGAGCCTCCTTCGAAAACCGTAATGGCATTTTGCACTCACCGGACAGGGGCTTTATTTTATTTAAAATTAAAAGGCAGAAAGAGCTTTAGTAAGAGACTTTCTGCACTTATTAGTTTGTATGAAATCTTTTGCTAGACAATTCCCAATAAAATTTTGCGAGTCCAAACTACCATCCAATATTTCGTGACTGAGAGGACCATCAAACAGTTTTAATCTCTTCTCTTATTCTTTTCTTACTTCCCGCTTTCCAAAGCAGATGATAAAAGTACATCCAGTCTCTGATGCAATAGAGTTATGACTTAATTCCAGCAGGTTTCGAATAAAACGCATTTTAAACTTAAAATCGAAGTGTTCGAATTATAAAGAAGACTTTTAGTGGGTTATAAAAACAACAAACTGCGAGTAATAAAGGAAAATTACACGTTAATAGCAGTAATTCTTCAAACCTTTTTATATTCAGAAAAAAATATATGTATGTTTTTTATTATTTTTAAATTTATCACATCCCGTTAATACAAAAAAAACATCGTTATTTATACACATATTTTTAAGTAGTAAAAGTTGTTAAAAAGGAATTAAAATTATTAGCTATAATTTATAGCTGATTGCCACTCAGTAATTTTATTGGACGATCGTGTTCGTGACTAATATTTTATTGGGGTCTCGTTAATGTGAGAAATTATTTTCATAAAAAATAGTCTGGTCATTTAATAATTTTGATTTCTTTTCTTTAAAGTTAAATGTTTATTTGTTTTAGAAAATTTCATTTTATGAACTAAAAATAATAAAATAAATGTTAATCATTTGATTGGTGTGTTAATTGGATAATTTCTGGCAGTGTCTGCATTTATGTATAAGAATTATATTGATAACCAAAGAATGAATGTCTTTACGACTAATTGGACTGAGCGTCATTTGAAGCCAAATGAAAGACAGATCCAAGACTTTTTTAAAGGTTAAATTCAAATGTATCTAATTGGTGTTAGAGAGTATCTTCTAAAGCAGCTGTCTATACAAATGGCGGACTGTCTTCTGGATCCAAAATTAATGTAGTCTAGGGCCAAAGGCTACCCGAAAAATAAATATGTACATATATTTGTGCATCGACTTGATGTGCTTCCGCGGATCTAAGACCAAATATGGCCATATTAAGTGTAGGGTACAGAGGCTTCCATGTCTCAGCGTCAGAGCGACTATCAGATCCACCCAAAAGGGCGGCCGTGGACGCTCTTCTGAATCTGACACTGCTTAATATAGCTGAGCAAAAGAAGGTAGCGGTGCAGGCAGAAGTGGTCATAATGAAATCTTAAAGAAAATTGGCACATATTTGATATGTTTCATGCCAGCAAACCCATAGATCCTATACAGTCTTTTGATAAGAAGTACAGTAGTGTCTTTCTGACAGGGGAGGGGTGTTTCGCAAGCCCACGGTAATTTACAAGAGTGAAGTACGGAGGAATCCAAAACTCTGTAAGTAATGAGGGCTGGAACAAAGCGGCCTCTAACACGCTTGCCAATAACTTTGGTTTCAAGGCGATGCTGGAAACTGAGGCAATCCTATATAAAAAGGATACATGGGAATGACAGCCACTTTATCCTTTAGCTTCAACAGAAGTCTCTTTAAAGGAGACATGGACAAATGGTTAACGATGAATGTTAGGAAGTAGAACGCTACTGTTGCTCTAGTTTTTCAATTCTGACACTAGCGCTAAAACTGGATAAGAAAGGCCTGAAAACTCCGTATACCGGCGGTTTCGTTGAAGCAGCTGGTCCGCTTTTCTGATGTATAGATCAATGTGTGCACACTATCCATATTGTCCTTCACGTAAAATTGTTTGTTATTGACTCTTTTCTCTTAAAACTAGTGCTGCTTTCTCAGTGGACGAAGTCTGGAAGATTGTCTTTGAGAAAATATCATTTTATCTGTAGTGTGACTTATTTTATCACGCTGCGGTTAGTAGCAGTTTCCAGACTCTGAAAGACTGGGTATTGCTACATCCACTGCCCCAGTTAGGACTATAGTTTCCCAGACCTTGTAAAAAAATTTGCATTTCCAGCTGGAACCGTTTTCATCAGACGAAACCTGTTTCAGCTACTGTTCCTGCTTATGGAATTTTCATATTTCCAACAAGTTCCCATCTGTGCAAAGCTTGAGAGATATAAAAAATTAAGGACTTTGCACACATGGAATGTGCCACGCCATGACCGGCAAATATATTAAAGTATGATTGGTAGGGTTACCTTTAAAAATATCGAAAAAGAGGCACCAAAAAGTGATTTAAAAAAAATTGCAATTGATTTAAATATGACGAAAACCAAAACGTTCTGGTTTATTTTCAATTAAATGAATTAATTATAATAGTGACGGGTCATCCATTTTGTATCATCGTTATAGTAAAATTTTAAACAAATTTTAAAGTAGAATTAATTTAAAATAATAGCTGTTTGATATTTCTGACAGTTGAAAATTATTATGCAGTTACGCTCGATTTTTCTGAATGATTGTTCACGATATCTGAAACCAAAAGTTCCTCTAAAATGTTTTATGTAACGGCATTTAGAAAAAACTTATTATTCACATATTTCTAATCAATTTACAATTTAGTTGGTTTAAAAAGCCTAAAATTTTAAGTTGCGTTTTTGACAAATTATTCTTTAAAATAACGGCTGAGTCTCTCAGTTCATATAGTGCCACTGTGGAGACTTCGTTTGCTAAGGCCAACGGTAATCATATGTTAATCGATCTAATAAAGTGTAGGCCACTATAAAAATAATAACTTTTTGTTTTACATATTATCTCATATTTCTTGGGTTATAAAATGGAAATTTTTGAACACAAATATATTAAAATAGTGCCACTTAAATTACCTCTTCGCAGGATAGAATAGAATTCGTAAAGGAGCCAGACTGCAAGAAAATACAGATTTATTTCAAACGTTATTTAATAACAATTTGTACTTAAGGAACAATCTGGAAATTTCCTTATTTGTAGAATTCAATCATATAAAGTATTTTTATTAATAGTGAAAACCCCTGAAAGTCTTCTTTTCCTTTATCCTTCTTCCTTCTCTTACTGTGCCAATAGTTTGAAAATTAAAATTCTTACAATGAAACGCAGAGGTCATGCGATCCTTTATGGCAAACATTAAATTTAAGTTACAATTCCAACACAGGGGGACATAATTGCTTAAATAAGGGTCACATGTGGGTCTTATTCGAACAAGGTAATTTAGTAAATAGGGAGCATCTATTTACGAGAGGACGTGGTACTGATCCACAGACATATTTTTAAAGCAGTTTCCCTGCAAGACATTTGGTGATGATTTTTTACACGGAGTTATATTAAATTCAAATAACGTTTTAATTAGGTTAATCAATGGATTTGTTAATTCAGAACTTTTCAAAATGAAATCAAATTAATCGAGAGCAAAACAAATTTTCTTAACAATTCCAGCTTAAATTTAAAGCTATTTTCATACTTTTTTTATTTTTAATTCTTTTTTTCTATTTTATTAGATCAAAGTTTGTAAGCGAACATTTCGTGCGCTTGCGGCTTTGGTGGACTGGATTTGATATGTTAAGCCACCAAGTATAGACACACTTGTCAACGGCATTCCTTGAATTCGCACCTGGTCTTTTAAGTACCCGTATGTAGTTCGCAGCAGAGCAAGAACAAGGAGCTGAGAATTAGAAACGAAACTGAACGAAAACATACATATACGAGTAAAAACACATATCGAACGTGACAAATGCCAACAAATCACTACAACAGTAATGGCTAAGCTTAACTGCACTGGCCAACTTTGTCAGTTTGTGGGGGCCTTCAAAGTCAAGGAACACCCAAAACTTTGGCTGCTCTCCTGTGATGTTTGGTCCAAAAAATGTTAGTTTTATATAATTTGCTTGTTCTTCCATTTTCAATAGCCGGAGTCTGTTAAAATTAAGGGGAATTATCAGACTTTGCGGACGTGGTACCGGCATTTCGAAAAGGGTCAAGATGATGACTAACGACGCTCGCCCTGGATGCCCGAGCACATCAACAACCGATGAAAATGTTGAGAAAGGGAAGACAATTGTTTTTTAGAATCGTTGAATCACTATTAAAGATGTTGATGGGAATGTCGGTATATCGGTTGGGTCAGGCCAGACAATTTTTCTCAATTTCCAACAAAAAACCCTCAATGCTTCGTAATTTTGATACCTTAATCATGCCTCAGCCACCGTAGCCGGCAGATTAGGGCACTTGGACTTTTTCTTGTTACCAAGATTGAAAAGACACACGAAAAGGCGGCAATTGAAGAGATAAAACTCAACGATTGAGGAGATAAAACCAGAATCGCTGAAAGGGCTCACTTATATTATATCCAACTGGGACTACATTGAAGGAAACAGAAGAGAAATGAGTGAGCAGACTTCGTATTTGAGCTCTAAAAACTTAGATATCCAGTTGAATTGTTAATCTGCCGAATATTTATTTTCAACATGATCCTTAGAAAATTGAGGGATTTCTCTTTTCGGAGAAGAAACAACATTAACAAGATATCAGAGTAGTTTAGACCAATTTTAAGGCAAATCTATAAAAGTACAAGAATTCTGATGAAGAAGATTTTCTGGAAGAAAAAATAGAAAGAAATCATAAATTAAGTTTGAAAGTCTACACCGACTTAAACCGATTAAAAAGTTTACACCAGCTGCCAACTTTTTACTCTCTGTTCGAAAAAAGCTGGTACTTTTAGACACCTTGACACCGTATATTTGACTCGGTTCCCTTTTTTATTTGATTCTGAGTCTATAGACCACAAACTAGTAAAAGATTCTTCAATTAGACCGGCTAGATGTTGTAATAAATTAGGCTAACGAAGCCCATCAGACAAGGCCACTTTTTAATTACGCTGCCGCAAAGATGAGGCTGAATTTGATATAGTGAATGAATTTGGCTTCCACGGACAAACATTTGTGTTTGAGTTTCTTTTTTCCCTTCTACTAACCCCCAAACAAGTCTTACCTTTTTTTCCGGTTTTATGTTCGGCTGAATTTTGAACATGTCTTAAAATTTTTTAGAACAATTTTCTTAGAGAACAAAGTTTTCCATGTTGCAGTAGCAACACGCAATTCTATTGTTGAGCGCCAAATAAACACAAAAGTTGCTTCCGTTTTTGAACAAAACAGTAAATTGCTGAAAATATTTAACTTTTGTTCGCAACAAATTGCAAGAATGGCCACAAAGTAGCAGCACATTTTGTAGTCAATTGTTTAGCATGAAACAGAAAACAAGCGAAAAATGCGAAATAAGAAGACCTGTGGACCCAAAAACTGGAAATAGAAAAACGCACATGCTTTGCGTCGTCGAGCAACCGGCAAGTGACCACAACGAACGCATACAACAACAGCAGCAGCGTGACCACCGGACACATTTTGCAGATTCTCGCGCCAAGTACATGAATACCCAGCGAACACGTTGCAATTTTCAGTGGCCTCTGCCAGTCAGTTATTCTGTTTGTTTTTGTTAGTTTTTTTTTGCTTATGTGCTCCATGGTAAGACAGCGGGACCTGGAAGCTTTGGAAAAGATCAGGGGTTTAGGCAATGTTCTTGGAAAACGCTTGTGTTTGTGAGCTTGTGTGCTGCCAAATTAACTGTTTTGTCGGGTGGTTTAGCACGTTTTTGGTAGCGCGGCTCCTTTTTTTTCGTTTGTTTGTTTCGGTTTTTGGTGTTTGTTAAATACCGCTTTTGGTGAGCGCAACATGTGTTGCCGGCTGCCAATGCAATTCATTCTTTGGCCAGAAACAACAATATTTGTTGGCCAAGTGTTTGCAATGCATGCAGTCTTTTTTGCTTTCGTTCGATTACATTTTAGCCTTTATGTGCTCGTTCCTAAATATTAAGTCACAGTTTTTGTTCTATATCGGCTTAAAGTCAAGGCTTTTGTATTTGGCTTAAATGTACATATTTGGCGCAATAGAAATTGTATCTGCATATTGACATTACCAAGTGCATTATCGATGTTTTTTCTCTGTATCTCTGTTCTTTTTTTTTATTATTTTATAACAGAATGACATGAACATTTTCTGTACGAAACGGCGAAACAAAAATTTTAATCCAAATCACGCAATTTATTACTGTTAAATAAATCATCCGTGCAGCTTGATTAAACTCAATAAGGTTTTAGACAGAATGACTGATATATTTTTGCTTATTATAAATATTTTGAATAAACGAAATTTATTTAAGTCCAAAATTAAACGCAAACAGACAGACAGACAGTCAGACAAACAAGCGTACAGAATGACATAATTATTGATTAATGGCAATTACGAGACTTAAACTTGCGACATTTAAATACATTGTTGTGAAGTTTGATACCGACCAGGTGTTGGTTTTTATTCTAAAACACGTCTTGGATTTATAAAAATATTTCTTTCTTCTTGATAGAGGCCAGGGAAAGACAGTTTGGAATTTTGTGGCGGCAACAAACATTTGTGTTGTCGGCTAAAACAAGTGGCAGGACGCCTTAACTACAAGTATGTACGTTCTGGTTCAAATTGTGAAAACTCTCTCCTCAGCGTTTTGCGCACAATAAATATGTACAGGGTGTTTTTTAGAGGTATAGAACTTCGAAACACAAGAAAATCGTTTTAATGTCCATCAATTTGGCTTTATTGGAAGGATAATTTTATGCCATTAATGTTTAAATATGATTTCGGGCATGTGGCCGCCGCGGCTGGCTCGAATAAAGCCAATTCTACAGGTCCAATTTTTGATGGACAAAGCTCCAATTGCTGTGCACGGTGGCGAATCGATTCATTCGGGTCCTCTTCAACACTTTGCTCTACAGCGGCAATTGTTTCTTCGGTGCGCACTGTTCGACGTCTCTGCGGATGCGTATTATAACATAGAGTAAACGTAGTGCGAAAACGATCCATGGTTAACCGAATTAATTGCTCTGATGACCATAAAATGGACGGAGCTTGCGGTAAACTTCGCGAACTGAACCATTTCGAAATAAATTTGCACGATTTGCAAGCATTGTTCTTTTGTCAACCTGTTCATGATGAAATGGCAAACCAAACTAAATATTAATCACTTGACAGCTGACAAAATGGCCGCCAGTTAAAAAAGTGATGCCAACTTAAAGTTCTATACCTCAATAAAAAACACTCTATATAAATAAAAATTATTCAGCCACAACAATAGTCTTCATAAATGGCAAACAAAAAAACTGTTTACTGCAAACATATAAAGGGTTTGTCAGTTGGAGCGTGTAGGCGGACTCGGTCTTGTACAAATTTCAGCTTGGCGATCAGTACAAGATTCGTTTGGCGCAGGGAGTGTTTAGAAGAGGACTCGGATTTTACCCAAATAACCAACTTGAAGGACAACGAGCATTTTTGGGCAAAATAGCTCTGGGAACAAGTAAAAAGCCCGGGTTTAGGGGGTGGCAATTCACCCACAAACAGTTTATGTTTGACGCGGATTTGATATGTTGAGACAAATATTGTCCAACTGAAATTGTTGCCATCATGAAGATGTTCACGATAATAAGAAAGCTGGCGAATACGTTGGACCCAATATACATTCTATTCAAAGATGTGTTCCATTGAATGGGGCCATACAACACAACTCTATGGCAACTCTATCTTGTACGAAGAAGACATAGAGTAAAGACTGGTATAATCGCTTTCCTGCGACGAAGAGCATATTGTGATAGGCCAAAATTCGATGACAGTCCAGCTCCGGGGATTTAATCATACATTGAAAAATATTAATGAGCGAAAGAAAAATATTACAAGATATTATTACTTTTGATAATATTATATTGTCATATAAAACATAGTATTGATATGACAACTATATTTTTGTTCAAGTAATATTAGCGCCAATTAAAGTTGCCAATGCTATTGTGATTACCAACCATATTATTGTACTAATCAAAGACATCATACAAAATCCATATTAGTTCACATTTACAACCATCAACAGTCATATTATTATACTGCCAAGTCACGATTTTATTTAATTAATAATCATACTAATGCTAAAAACAATCAAATATTGAACAATAATATCTTTGTTGTTGATCGTAATTTTGACATAATCACTAATTGAAAGAGAATTCTGAATCGATAATAGTACATAATTTTTTAAAACTACGATGTCATATTGTACACATAAATATTTATACTACAATAAATTAAATAAAGAATATGTTACACAAATTCATATGACAATCAAATAATGTACAAGAAATTCACATAATTCGGGATGCAACACTCCGGCCACATGATTGCAAATGAAATAACAATTTGAGATATCACCAAAAAACGGCCACCACAATCGAAATGCCCAAAAGAAATATGTTTATTTTGTTTCGTAACATCGGAAGACTCTTATCTCTCCAAACACAAGGTTGGCGGCAACATATTATATTTGTTGACAGCTTTTGTATGGTTGTGAATTGTTGGCTGGGTGCGACAAAAGTATGGTTGTATGCTGCCCTATACCTATATCTATATTTATATATATATCCCAGGAACATGGTTGCCTATATTATATTTTTTCATAATTAAGATACTTCTATATTTATTTTAAGACCAAACTGGCCTAGAGTTTGCCAAATTTGCATGTTATCACTCGAGGAGAATTATAATATGGTTGCTTACATTTTAATATACAAACATACGTCTTGATTTCGGCGAATACTCAATAAAAACTCATTGCAAAATTTTCCGCTGTTCCTACTTTTTATTAATAATTGAAAGATTTATTCTGTTTAAATTAAATTAAATGGCACACAAAACTGCAACTGCAAAAAATCCTAAAACGAAAATATTATTAATTGTTCGTATATTGCCACAGCAGTAAGTTGTTCTGTGATCATACATTTGTTGCATGTAAATGAACTTGTTGAATTATACATTGGTGGCCAGTGGTACAAAACTGGCAAAGAAAAGGCTACAGCTTTTTCAGTTCACTTAAAGGACACATTTAAACCTTTTTCATTTAATCAAAACAATGCCGACATTAAGTCTTTCTTAGATGTTGCTTGTCAAATGCATTTACCAATTAAACACTTTACACCCTCTGAAGTATGTCAAGAAATCAAGATGCTAAATACAAAAAAGTCACCAGGGTATGATAAGATTGACCCTTCCGTACTTAAAAATTTACCAAAATAAGGAATTATTTTTCTCACAATGGTGTTAAATTCCATCCTGAGGCTTCAGCACTTCCCTATTCAATGGAAATGTGCCGAAATAAAGCCTGAAAATAGTGTCGCATCATACCGACCTATAAGTTTGCTATCGACCTTCTCTAAAATATTCGAAAGATTATTTCTTAAAAGAGTATTACCTATCTTAGAGAATTATTCTATAATACCGGACCATCAGTTTGGATTTCGGCACAAACACGGCACACCAGAACAGTGTCACAATAGGCGTTCGATAGAGTCTGGCACTGCGGCTTGCTTTACAAAACTAAATTACTATTACCAGCGCCCTATTATTTGGTATTGAAATCATTTTTAAGTGAACGCTACTTTTACGTAAGAGTTAATAATGAAACGTCGAATTTTTATAAGATGGAAGCCGGAGTACCACAAGGTAGTGTGTTAGGACCACTATTGTATACACATATTTACTTCAGATATGCCTCACTTAGATGAAGTAACAGTAGCCACATATGCTGATGATACTGCATTCCTAGCAACCAGCATATCTGCACCAGAAGCATCCACATTAATTCGAAAGCAGATTGATAAACTGGAGACATGGTTCCAAGCTATTGGAATATAAAAGTTAACGAAAACAAATCTACGCATGTGACCTTCAGTCTAAGATGACATGATTGTCCATCAATAAATATGAACGGCTCGCAGATCCCTAATGGTAATAACGTTAAATATTTAGGCTTGTATTTAGACCGGCGTTTAACATGGAAGGACCACATAAAAGCAAAAAGATTACAATTAAATCATAAATTTAAAAAAAAAATTGATTGGTTACTTGGCGCAAAGTCTGAATTAAGCTTAGGAAATAAGCTACGTCTCTATAAGAGTATTATAAAGCCCATATGGACCTATGGCATTGAGCTTTGGGGTACAGTAAGTAACTCAAATATTGAAATTCTTCAAGGATTTCAGTCAAAAACGTTACGAACAATAGTCAATGTACCGTGGTACATAACAAGTAAAGTATTACACAAAGATCTAGATATTCCTTCTGTTAAAGACGAAATAAATAAGTACAGGAATCGATACCTTCAAAGGTTAAGCGACCACATTAATCCACTGGACATCTCATTATTATATGATACTGAAGATAATAGAAGATTGAAAAGATTTGATGTTTTAGATCTCCCATTTACATAAAATATTATTAAAGTCATATTGTACAAATAAATTTAACCATATGTATAAGAATTGAAATTATTATGCATATAAAGGGTGGTTAAATTTCAAGGGCCGATGTTGATTTTGAATAAAACACAAACTATTTAGGAAATTATTGTAATTTTATATTATTATGATGTATTGGTATTACTCAATTATGTATGGAACAAAATATCGGCCAAATGGAAAAATGAAACCACATATCGTCCACATCCATATCTTCCAATTCGGGCCATAAAAAGTTCGTTATCATCTCACGATAGCGAACACCATTCACAGTAACTGCCTGACCGGCCTCATTTTGGAAAAAATACGGCCCGATGATGCCGCCAGCCCATAAACCGCACCAAACAGTCACTCTTTGTGGGTGCATTGGTTTTTCGACAATCACTCTTGGATTCTCATTCGCCCAAATGCGGCAATTCTGTTTATTGACGAATCCACTGAGGTGAAAATGTGCCTCATCACTGAAGATGATTTTCTTCGAAAATGGATCATCCACTGTTGCCATTTCTTGCCACCATTCTGCCCATTCACGACGTTTGGAATGGTCAAGAGGCTTTAGTTCTTGAGCCAATTGCACCTGGTAAGCGTGTAAATGCAAGTCTTTATGCATAATGTTCATCAACGACGAGCGTGAGAGGTGCAATTGTTGGGAACGACGACGAGTTGAGGTGGACGGCTCTTCAGCCACACTATCGCGAACAGCAGCAATATTTTCTGCAGTACGAGCTGTACGAGCATGCACTGGTGTTCTCACATCTTCTACAGACCCGGTTTGCTCGAATTTTTCCACGATTTTTGCGATTGTACGCACATTTGGACGATGAAATTGACCAAAAAAATTACGAAGTGCACGATATGCATTTTGATTTGAACTCCCATTTTCATAATAAGTCTGGATAACTTTAACACGTTGTTGGATTGTGTATCTCTCCATGGTTCAAATTGAGTAAGTCTGAAATAGAGAAATGTCAAATAAAATTCGGAAAAAAACTTGGCGTTTAGGTGTGGTTCACATTCAACATCGACCCATACAATTTAACCACCCTTTATATAGTTGAACAATCTTAAATGTTATTAAAAAACATTGTAAATATGTACGATAATATTATTGATTTTACTGGAAATCAATATGTATGTAATAGTATTTAATCTTGAGCACATTTGCTTAACATCTTAAGATAGATCGCAAATAAAAATACATTAAAAGAAAAATATAGCAAAAATAAACATATTATTATTTTAGCTCATGAAAAGCAACAGTAAAAATATTTAAATGTCAACAATTATATGTTTATGGTGGAATAAACTGTAATTAAAACGACCCTGTTTGAAGAAATACTATATCTGCCATGATATCTCGTATAATACACATTAATGTGGCTGCAACAATATTTTAAATTGCATTTTCTTTGCGTGTAGTTTGTCGAAAAAGATTTTGAAGTTTTGTTTGTTAATTTCCTAATTTCACGGGTTGCCTACATTAGATTATGCTTTTTCTTTTAATGTTGTTCCACTCGTCTCGAACATACCAGTGTGATGACAGTTTCAGCAGTTTGTTTGTGTGAAGCATAAAAGTTAGAGAGTGTTTTTTGTGCTCAGCGATTTTCTGTGGTCGAAAATTTCGATTTGAAAGAATTTGCATAAAATTGTGTAGAAATAATGGAATTAAGTGTTCAAGAACACTTGAAACGTGAACAGGCCCACATTTCAAAGAAGGCCCCAGTCCAGCACATCAACAGCCGATAAACAAAAATGTTGAGAAAGTGAAGACCATAATTGTTACGCAGAACCGTTGCATCAGTATAAGAGAAGTTGGTGAGAATGCCGCCATATCGGTTGACTCATATCGGACAAATTTTTCAAAGATTTTGGTCGTGAAGAGCAGTTTTTTCTAAAAAAAAAACAATTCAAGGCTCTCGCATTAAGATAATGCACCTGATCAGCGGATTTGCCGACTTTTTCCTATTCCCAAGATTGAAAACACACAGACATAAAAAGCGCTTCGCTGAAAGGACTCGAGCTTATGCCAAACGGTGCATAGAAAAACTTCTGCGAGGATTGGCAAGAACACTGTCACATATGTATTAAGTTTGAGGGAGCTACTTCGGAGGAGGTGATGTAAACATGGATGAATAAATAAATCTTTTTTGGAAAAATTCATATTTTTTCATCTGAAATTTTTAATTCATCCATGAAGTGACTAAATTTAACAGACGCTGCTTTTCCACTGCATTCAAAATTTTACCCAGTGACTACTAATATGTCTAATAGTACATTTGATTGGTATTGGATTTATAATGCAAAAGGAATAAACAAATATTGCGTACCACCCATCCATCGACCGCGCGACGGAGACGGCGATGGCGATGGTGATGGCAATCGGCGAACGATATAAAAAGTGTCATGTTGTACGATTTGTTAAGGCTTAAACACGAAGAGTTTTCTCAAATTTCGTTTAAATGTTTCGATTTAAACAAAAAAAAAAAAGCCAAACTGTAAGAGAAGCAAAACAAAACTAAAATTTTTCCCAAATAGATGTATGTAAATTTATACACCATTCATTTCATGGCAATTTATTTTATGAATTATTCAAAATCAATACATTTCACTGCGATTCTGTGTATCCGCACTGCTGTGTTCTTGTTCTTGTTCTTGTTGACCAGATCATCATCAGGCTGGGTGAACTTGTAGTCCCAGCTATTTGTCCAAATCAGGCTTACGGCTAAATAGACAACAAATTTTGCCCGTTTTCCTTTTTTCTTTTTTTTGTAGCATTTTGTAGTTTGCAGTTGTTGCTGTTGGTGTGTTTTTGTTTGTTTGTTTGTTTGTTTGTTCTTTTCGCACAGCAGGTATAAATGTTAGTCCTGACTCCGGTACACATATAGAACATGAAAGATGAGTTAGTTGTGTTCAATAAATTTTGTGAAAATAAAAACTGGTTGAAAGCTGCCAATATTCATTCATTCATGTACTCGTACATATTTAACTTTTCGATTTTTGCATTCAAATAAATAAATAAATAAATATTCGTTTTCCGTCCAACTCATGGCTGGCAGTTCTTGCTAAACTGTTTCACAGCCGGTGCTGTTGCAATTCTTCTTGTTCTTGTTGCTGTTGGGTTTCGATGCGGCAAGAGAGATGTTGGTCATGGAAATTTCCTTCTCAAGTTACATGCAACATTAATCGTTGCAAGCACATTGAAGACAATAAGTTGTGCTTTTGAATGCGGGTGTATTTTGAATATTTGTTTTTAATAGTTTCTTAAGTCAACTGATGGCAAATTTCTAAGTTTTTAATTCGTTTTTGATTGGTGGTGGCAGCTGTGACTAAAGAATGTACTTTTTACGTGTTTCGCCGAATAAATGGAAATCTTTTTACAACTTTCCATAAACTGAAACCTATTGGATGGAACCATTATTTTTCAATTTGCCAACAAATCTTGCCAACTCGTTTTGCTTTAAGAACAAATTCATCCCGTCTGTTGCTTGTCTTGAGGGATTGGAATTAGATATTTCTAAATTTTTATTAACGAAGGGTATATTTCTCTCTGCTCTGCTGATAACATTTCAACGGTCATACTGTGAAATCCGCTGGGTCAGACATACCTTTCATTAACTTATCCTTCCTACAATTCGTAGTATATCCACCAGCTTTGAAAAAAGTAAATCAAAATCTGAGATCTATTGGTGATCGTAATACAGGGCAGGAGAATGCGTTGATACCGATTATGCATCATTCGCAAGAACTCAGCCTTTTGTAGACCAGAACATAGCAATTTTGCATCGTGACTCAGATCTGGCCCCGTATAATATTCAACTGCTCTAAGAGCAGATGGTAAACGATCACAGGCAGCGCCGTGACTTCACTCCATATTTGAAAACTGTCTCTTATTTTCATTAAAAAAATTAAAAATTAAGACTCATTTTCGAAGTTCACTTCCAAATTTCAGTCTATAAAAATCCCCTCAACATCCCAAGTGTGTTCAATGCCTCCCCAAAAAAAGTTTCCAGCTTGTTGTTGATTTGTTAGATTCATCAATCCAAATTTCTTTCATGCTGACGTTATCACCGTTAACGATGAGCGGTTACCCGACGATGAGAACAAACTTGTTTTGACCAATGGTTTCTTCTTTTAATGTCACAATGCGACTCTATCTATTTATACGACTTGTGTCCTAAAGCCTTCCCACAATCTTAAAATCAATATTTTATCTGGGCTTTTTTATGATATTTTTAAATTTGGAACGTTAAGGATCTATCTGACATCCAAGGGGAATGAAACCTTTAAAAAAAGTTACAGTTTATTAATGCTGGAGTCATCAGTCCATTTCGTTTTAGGGGCCAAACTACAATCTCGTCCTAGCCAGTATTATGAAACGGCTTTTGGCCCACCGATTCAAACAACATATTTGTAGAGCCCATATAAAATCCATCACTTTTTGAACAACATTCGTTTCGAGCTCCAAATGCGGTATTTAATAAATTCAAAAGAATGAAGATTTAGGACTGCAATATTTAAAATCAGTTCGAAAATTCAAAAAAGTAATATAATTTCGATTTGGATTTGGTTTATAATCAGTTTCAAAAAGAACAAAACAATATGGGTTTGCTAATAAAACAATATGGGTTTCAAGAAAGTCTTCTATTGGACGGGGTAGAATATTTTTCAACTTCAGCTCGAGCATTTACGAAGGTTTTCAGTATCGTTTAAAGTTTGCCACTAATAATTACATTTTTGTTCTTACGTCTGTTTTGTTTGAAAAGTATTACATTAATTAAGGATAATGAAAAACGACTGCGGGTCCATATCCACTAACATACATAAACATGTATATCGGAGGCATCATTTGGACATTTGTTAACCCTCGATCATGAAACTCATATACCATTAGCTTTTATTTCAGCAACGAATACAAACCTGCAGAACTTTTAACTTCTCTGCACAAACACCTATAGTTTTTGGTAAGAATCGAGACTTCAACCTACAGACTGTTGGTCGAATACTCTACCAACTCATCAAGCTTGATTTTACACCTTAAGAACTCTCAATCGAACTGAATTTGGTGAAGTACTAGTACATTTTTAAAAGAATATGGGTCGTAGTTAGGGCACATAAAGTTTTCTAATAATTCATGATCGCCCTGTTTCTCTTTTTGCCAGTCATCATCCTGCCTATTCTAGGTTTGCTCAGCTGTTTGCCGTATGTCTAAAATGTTAATGTTGCTTCTTTTGCTATAATACGAGTATAATATTATAATAAAGAAAGAATGAAAGAAATCCACAAGAAGAGAAGTTGTTGAGGTCTGCTGTAGTATTGGATTACAGCATTAGGATCTTGCCGATCAGATAATATCCTGCGTTAAGTGGTACCATCAGGTATTTGTCGAGTACGTCAACATATCGATTTTAGGTTTTATACAACAACGTTTGTTAAATATATGTATGTATTTTGTTTTATTTTCATTTGAAGTGGCCCTTTGATTTGCCCCCGGTGGGGCCGGTTAAGCCTTGGCGTATATCTAACTCGGGCATTCTGTTTTTGGGGGGTGGAGAGAGGAAGGTTTTGGCACGACAACCAAAACTCTTGGAAGTTCATGTTCTTCTGAAACCTTCACCAAAGAGCCATGGGCAGAACGGCGACCAGCATATCTGATTAGGCCATAAACACGGGTGCTGGGTAAATCAATTCCACGATCTGCGCCACCGATTCTTAGTGGTGAATTCTACTATAGATCACTGTAGCAGGAAATCCAGTATTAAGAATTGCTGTTTCGAATTCAGCTTTTAGATGGCACAGACTTTATCGCAACATCTCACTTAACAGTTCTCTTCTGCGCAAAATTCAAGCAAAGTTTTGTTGCTGGTTTAATATTTCTATTTGCTTCATATCTAACGCGTAACTAACATGCGCTGGTGCTTGGATTCTTTCAAGGCACTGAGACACCTTGCCAAGTTTTTCATTCTTTTGGGCCGTAAATCATTTTTATTTTTCTAATTTTATTTATTGGCTTTATTCGGCTGATCACTATTGATTTTGTATGAATTATTACTTTAATGGCATTTGCGCCTGCGATCAACTTGTACGATCTGCAACGCATTCGTATGGGGCACATGCTCCTAAAATAAATATCAAAAGTGTACTCGTATGTGTATTTAAATTTCAGCATTCGATATATTTCCGGTCTTAAATCTGTTGATTCTTAATTTTTTCTTACAGCGCTTTTTTTAACGTCTCGTTAAGTCTGAATAAAATGCGAAGAGAAAAAAAAACAGAATATTAGTAGTTCAAGCGATAGACCACATGGTTGGCATGATTAAGTTAAAGTCATTTATTTAGCATGATTGATTTAGAGCAAATGGTTTAAGAAAACACGGAGAGTAAAAGCGGCGCGTGTGTGTCATTTGGGAGATGTTGAACTTTTAATAATTTTCGGTCGCCAGTAGACAAATGAGAAAACCAGGAAACTTAAATTTTGAAGAACTTATGCCCTGTTGGTGGAGAAACAATTTTCTTGCAGTGTATTGGAATCTCGGCCTACCCCAAAGATTATCTTTGTTATGCATGGCTGCTGTCAATGATCTTGTTGACTTGATTGATTTATATTGTGTTGTAAATATTGTTATATTCGAAATCTTTTTCTTTCAGACTTTTCTTAAGCTCGTTACTTTCAACTCTCCAATAGCAATCAACCAACTGCTACGATCGATAACTGGCAAAATATGGGTTCATAAACGCAGTTTCTTTCCGCAAAATTTCCTTAAACATAATTAATAAATCGCTTTGGCAAAAACTAAACTCAAATGAAAATGTGTATGTATGTACTCGTACGTATTTACATATATCGGTAAGAGAAAAGAGACTGTAATAAACTCATTATGGTCATCCTTCACTCACTCGTATCATAATTGAGGATCACTTGTTCGTAGATCGTTCTACTTTGTTGTTATAATGTGTTGGAACACTTTTTGATAGCAAATCTCCTGACGTGTTGGTATGCCAGCAAGTTCTTTTCTTTTGATTTTTAAAAATATTTATGCCAGTTCCTCAGTCAATGCAATTTTGCCAAACCAAAAAAATATCTCGTAATAAGAATATGTGTGTTTGTGTGTGTGTGTAGGCTCCCACCCTGTCGGGATTTTGTGAGCCAACTCAGAACAAAGTTAGCATTTTCCCAACTCCTAAACTAGCCAAAATCTGATGCAGAGGTCGTCGCCCTTTGGTACATCAATGTTGAAAAAAAACACAACGAACTCTTCTATTCCTGAACATGTTACTCGTAAATACTCATCGAGAGTACGACGCTGTTCTGAATAAATTTCTGCTGTCCCTGATAAAAAGTCAAATGTAAAAAACTCTTACAGATATTATTTCTCTGGACTTAATTTTGGCCTGCAACATGGACGGATTATGGAGTGCACGGAAAAGTGCCACTTAAAAGCTTCAAAAGAATTGTTGATGCTTTAAAAGATAACATACAGTGGCTCCAACGTGTAATTGGACACTACGTATGAGATTATTCAAATACCGATTGTTTAACTTTAATGGTTTTACTTCCATCAAAATCGGCTGCTGATCGTAATAATTTCATTTCTGTGCTTGGGCAATACGACTTTTATTTTCCACTTGAAATTTTTGTCGATACCTTTAAATGATAGCATGAACTGTCGACCGGCAACGATCAACAATTTCACCCATTTTTCGCACTGATTTGCCCTACATGGAGAGGCCAAGTTTCCGAAATTCTTTGTTTTTGTTTTTGTTCTTTGCTCTATTGCAACTTTGATCTGCCCTTTTAACACTACATTTCCATAATAAATCATCGTTTGTATGGTCCAAAGAACCGTTGTACAACAACAACTCGCTATCTACATGACGTGTCCAATTATGCGTTTGACATGAATTTTGTTGGTTTTGTTTGATTTCTTAATTTTAAAAATGGTTTTGAACAAAAGATGCCAATTTTTATACGTTGTTTTTTAATAATCTTCAACTCTGCATCAAAATTTTTTTGAACTATTTCCATTAAAGTATTTGATCGGTAATTGAATAATCTCATACGTAGTGTTCAATTATACGTTGGAGCCACTGTACATACAAACCTATGAATATACACATAAATATATACTTAAATGTTTTTTCGAAATTGATTTTGATTTTCCTGCATCCATGTTCTTGTCATTAAACAGATTCAATTCATGGCAATTGGGAAGAAGATCTCGAAAAAGCATTAAAAAATGCTTTGCAGCCCGTTAAGCAGCGACATTTTCAAAATATTTGTGAAATGAAAAAGAAAGAAAATAAATAAAATTCATGTATTTCGTAGCATAAAAACAATAATTTTTTAAATAAAATATAGCTGCGAATAAAAACAAGTGCTTAAAAATTATTTGTCATGATTAACTTCAAGCCAACATTTGTGTCTACACAAGTCAGCGCATAACGAGTCGAGCAAAACAGCTGCTCAGCTCACAACGAACTCATAATGCACTCGAATCGTAGGTGCCACAAACTGACGAAAAATGAGCTGGTATGTGAATAGCACTTATCAAAGAAAATTAGTTAGCTTTTGAGTCACTTATGACTCATGTGTTATCAACCCTGAAGTGGCTTTTAGTTAACTCAAATCCCGACAGGGTATCTTGACAATTAAGTTGATGAATGGGTGTATGTATGTATGTGTTCAGCTTGTGGCAGGTGCGTGTGTGTATTTTATTTATGCACCTGAAAAGTTTGGCTACTCTCACAAACTTCTAAGCAGTGTTCAATCAACCACTGGCACTTTACAACACTGCAAATCAAATGTATTGCCTGTGCAAAGTGTTGCCAACTTAAATAATGCGTTGGTTGTAATGATTTTCATGTCTGCTACGAAACACTAGAATGCCACAAATTGTAAAAATTCGCATCACAACGTTTTGCCAAATGTGATGAAATTGTTGCTCTGCAAAAGCAAAATGAATTTGGGAAGGCAGCCGTTTTCTTATACAGCACAAATAAACAACTTGCGTGAAATGATTAAAAACAATTGAGCGATTTTCATGCAACACTCAAAGTCAAATTTGTACAATAGATAATACTGAAAGCACCCGTTAGTGTTTTCCAAATAAAATTTGTTGACATGTCGCATTAAAGTTAAAAATTCTCGAATGATTTCATTGTGGGCCCCCCTTGACCATTAATTTTCTGAAGACCAAGATTTGATTGATAACGATTATATTGTCCCATAGACAAGACTTTAAGTTTAATACTGCAGCATGGAACTCAGTACAAGTACATACAAATATTTTTATACACAGAGTTGCTTTTTCGCTTTCTGGAAATATATGTTAAAAAAAAAAGGTTGAAGCGACAATATTCTAAGAGCAGCTGTTATTGAACTAAGTTTTAAGACAATCATTTATATGGCTGGGGTCGAACATTTCTTTTTTCAAAAACCATGTAAAAATACAGTAAAACTCGGATATGATAAACTTTGTTATAACAATAAACTGCACTTTTTCTTTTTTCAGACAAAATCTCCAGTTTACTGCCCACATAACGCCATCAACGCTGCTTAGCCTTTTTTATTTGAAGAAAGTGCCGCTGAATCGCATCAATTGCTCGCCGAAGCTTGTAATGAGCTATTTTCATCGCTTTCAACGCCCGTCTGATGGTTTGTGCTGTTCAGAAGTGATGGTTTTGACACAAAAGACAAAAACTGCACGGGCGAACTCACAGAGAACTGGGAAATCATTTCGAGCTGCTCAAGCGGTGGTTTCCAAGCGTTTGCTAGCAGCATGACTCGGCAAAATTGAGTACCAAACGGATTAGATGTGAGGAACCTTGAAAGGCAATATTGCTATAAGAACGACAAAGCCTAAAAGTAAAGCATCTGTATAGGGCGGTTCATATTCAAAGCCCTCTATACAACGAAGTGAGAAAAAAGCAACAAAAATGCTTTTAATTTCTTATTTACCTTTTAAAAAGTACGTTTTTATTACTATTCTCATATACTCGTAAAATAGAACTTTCGTAAAGAAAACTTAAGTTTTAAAGAATTGATTCTGTATTTTTTCAAGACACACAAATCGCTAGAACGATGTTTTTGGCTACCTTTCAGATTCGTTAAATCCATGTTTGACTGTATCTAATATTATCAAATCATCAGATGTTGGTAAAATCATTAAATTTATTTATTTATTCATTCAAACACACTGAATACATAAATACTATCATGGATAACTCTATCATGACGTTGGGTCTAACAATAGCTTTGCTGAACTCAAACGATATACAGTGGCGAGCACATATGGTTACATGTTTTACACATATGACGTATAAACCAAATAAAACACACAAAATTTAAAAAATATATATCATTTTGCACTTAAAGTGTTCAATAAAATAATAAAATCAAGAAAATATATTAAAATTCATGATTTTCACACGTAAATGTTAAGTTTTAAACAAATTTATGTAAAATGACAATGTATCCACTTTTGAACGTTTTTGAAAAATTGAAGTTTTTAATACTTAGTCCACAGACCTTTTGGCTTGATGACGCTATTTATTCGCCTTAGCATACTTTCGACCAATGTCTCGATGGTCCGATGAGGAATATTGGCCCACTCCGTTTGGACCCTATGCCAAAAATCATTCAAGTGCGTCGAGGGAGTGTCGTATTGGGCAAGCCTCTTGTTTAATAAAGCCCACAAGTTTTCAATGGGATTGAGATCCCGGCTTTGCCCTGGTAATTAAATGGTGTGAAATGTTTGTTTAGAAAGCCATTCCCTTACGATTTTTGGCCTAAGCTTCGGATTTCCATCCTGTTGGAATATCACTTCTTCCTCTGGGTCAGCACTTTTGTCAACGAATTCGGGAATATTGGCTTCTAATATGCTCAGATAATCTGCTTTTCTCATTATACCTTCTATTTTTATCAAAGGAACCAATATGCCACCAAGTAAAACAGGCCCACATCATCAAACTTCCACCGCCATACTTCATATTTGTTCAAAATTCGTTATAATAAAGTGAACGGAAGCCACATTGTTATTTTATTAGCACACGAACATTCACGTTAGTGCAAACGCGTGCATCATCTTCAGCGACGTGACACTAAACGCTTTGGATGACTTGCCGAAAGCCTCAGCAAGGTTCGTCAGGTGGCAAACTTACGATTTGGCCACGCAACACATTCTTATTTTGGTTAGCTCTTGCAGCGGCGACCGGAATTGGTCTTCAATATCGTGTGATTTGACTCCACTAGACTATATAAATGTGAAGCAGCGACCAATATTTGAAAAGTGTTGCAGGCCCTACATACATAACTAGCGTGCTTTGGTCCTGGAAGTACACACAGACCATTTTATTTGATTTCAAAATCTATCAGGTTTATTGAAAGCCCCTTTATACGTGTTCCTGCATTGTCAGGAATGTCATTTATGTGGCCAAACTTATCTTACGATATCGAACAGTTTGAACCCCCCGGAAATCCGCCGGCCTTATTGGAATTTTTTTTATTGCTTTTCATGGGAAATGTGTTAATAAATAAAATTGTTGAAACCTAAATGTAAAACCATCGGTGGTCTTAACAATTGCAAACGACACCTTGCGCTCCTGTGAAGTATGTACGAGTATGCATGTGATCATGATCACGTTAATGATAATCATCATGGTCATCATCTTCATGGCAAACAACTGCTACTGTTCTTTCAACATGGTGAATTCAATCGTTTTCGTAGGATCGGATCAGTAGCTGAATTCACAACAACAACAACAATAACACCAACAACGAAACGGTAGTGTCTTAACGTTCTGCCTTCTATAAAATCTTCCTTGAAGCTTTAGGCCAAATTGTTTAATGAGCTTTTAAGGTTAAACTCTTAAAAGAGGATCTAAAACAACAACGTTGAAAAAAAATATAACACGATCACGTATTGTTGGCCAAAACAGCCACAGGTATTACACATTTAACAGTTTTTTATCTTTGGAATCTTATCTTTGGCTTATAAACCGATTTCTTCACCATCTCGTTGTTGAAGCTGTTGTTCGAGGCATTCTAGCGATTAACGTTTTAAGGATTTTGTAGCAACGTTTGCCTTTATGGGAGTTTTTTTTTTTTTTTATTATTATTATCCGTTAAATGTTGTTTTGGTTTTTATTCTCTTTTGCTTAATTCAGTAAACCAGTACTTTAAGTGGCATCATTTTAGCCAGAACTGTGAAATATGTAATTGGTCTTCAACGGTTTTCCAACCGCACTCACTGGCCAGTAGTAGTTTACAGGTAATTGGCAATAAAAATTCATGTTAATGGATAATTAATCATATTAGCAATTAAGTTAACATAACTCGAGATCACGATATCTTGTTCAAAGAAAACAGAAAAGAAATCTTCGAAACAATTGAGTTCGAATACAAGGAAACTGAACGTAAATTTACCTGCAACTTCTTTTTGCCATCTTTTTTTGTGTGTTAAAATTGTCAATGGAATTTCGTAGATGGAAGCAGATTTTTGATTTATGTTTGTTTTGTTGCAAGTTTTTAACTTCTGTTCTGTGTGCAGACTACAATAGAGTCCTGAAATTGCTTTTCTTCCCTGGTTCTGAAATAAATTACAAAAATCCCACATTTGCAATTTTTTTGCTCCTACTCTTTTCGATTCCCTCGCCACAGGTGGAACAAATCGGTAAAAAAAAAGCAAAAGTCAATGGATTCAAGTTTGTATGTAGTCACAAGTTAAAGACACATAGTAATTTATCGGACAGGACTCTTCTAGAGGACTTCGGTATTTTCTTTTGCCAAATACTGGTTCAGCTGGGACTCGTAGCTGCTAATTATTTAAACCAAGAACTTTTAGCTAATTTTGTGTAATTTAATGGAAAATAAATATATTTCAGTAATAAAATTCTACTCTATTAGAATTTGGGATATATTAGACTTTTGGTTTTCTGAGGCCACCTACTTAAAGTCAAGGAATTGGAAACTCGAACAAACCAGAACTCTTAGAAGAGTTCTGTTGCCGGTCAGCGTAACCACGAAAACAGGTCAAACATGACAATAATATTTGCAGGACCTATCCAGACTGAAAGCAAACAGTTTCGCACTTTCTTGGCACTAATCCTACCCATCACATCTTCTTCTAAAATCCTTAGGCAAATAAAGCTTCAGCTGCATGCATCTCACATCTATTAACAACAAGCTAAAGGACAAGATCCTGTAAACGCTCCCTCTTAACTAACTCCGTCTTTTTCCTAAAATTAAGCTGGATTTACCCATTTCTATCGCACAACATTCGTTTCGCAGATGTTTATACCTGTGAAAGATTTTGGGATTTGTGGCCAAATGGGTCCATTCCATATCCAGAATAAAAATTATCGGCATTTTCGGATTAAGTTTGTGAACATTTACAGTAACGAATAAAGAAAGTTCAATTTTGTTCATTCCTGTGGCATATGAATAAACAAATCCCTGTCAAAATGCAGTCATCACGGCATCTTCAAAATAGCGATATTCCATATCATCAACAATATCGTTGTAACTGAAGAAGCTGAGCTCAATGAGCGTTTACGTCGACTAGCAGACAAATATTTGGGAATCTTTCATGACAACTTGATATTAATAAGACGAAAATCAAAATAATATTCGGTACAAGCAAAAAACCTACTTATTTCTACAGAAATCTTTAATTCATTCCCATCCAACATATTAACCGACAATAATGTGCAGGCTTGCGGTTTCTCAGAGACCGCTTTATAAGAGTTGTATTGGATAGGTTCCTATCAGACAAATTCAAGATAAATTCAGGGGTACGAAGTATATGCTACCACAAGGTTCCGTTCTTTTTCCCACATACTGTTTCCTCGTGGCGCCCCTTGACAGTCCCCACAGCACACGCTTAGAGGTGAGACAAGGTATGAAGCGAATACCTTCTATGCAGGGGTCTAAGCCAGGACCCGGTGCTTCAGGTTCGGGGGTTGTGCGAAAAACTTAACAGTTCAGGAACAACAACAAGATAGAAATATAAATATGGATGCCCTACTGCTGACGACCATGGACAACGAAATGAGGATAATAAGGATGGGCCGGGCAAAAATAGCATGAGAAACTGCGACATCTATTACGGTGATTGCTTCAGAGAGCGAAGACAACGCGACGTTGGAGAGAAGGATGAGAACAGTTCGTGAGCTCCACGAACTTAAAAGAAGGGAAGAATACCGGCTTCTCAAAAGGAAAAATAAAGAGTATGAGAAGCGCGCGATCGAGGAACTGGAGAGCTGTCACAAGAGGAATAATATCCGACAGTTTTACTAACGGTTAAAGCAACTATCCCATTGATATAAGTTTCGGACAGAAGCCTGTCGAAACGAAGAGGGACAAATCGTAGTAGAGTCGCAATCGATACTAATAATCTGGAAAAATCACTTCTGCCAGGCAGAATATTCCATCCCATATAATGGACGAAGATGGTAGAGAGTTCCGTCCCCCCGACCTAAATGAAGTCTTGATAGAAATATCGAGATTAAAAGCGAACAAAGCTGCAGGAGCGGACGGAACTGTTTAAGCCAGTCGGAAATGACCTGGCGCATGCACCAGCTCATCCTTAAGATATGGTGAGAGGCATGCCCGACGAGTGGAATCTCAGCATCGTTTGCCCGATCCAAAAAAAGGAGACCCCTTCAACTGCGCCAACTACCGAGGAATAAGTCTCCTGAACATCGCCTACAACATTTTCCCTGCCGTTTTTTGTGATACATACATATATAATGTCATACATATGTAAATATTTACATACGTACGTACACATGAATGGAAAATGTGGAACCAAATCTGTTTTCTTTAGTGGTGAAGGAGATCTGGGCAGAAGAACAGCTATCGCGGGATCGTTGTGGTTATTTAGACTTCGAAAATTTTGCGTCTCCTCGCACTCGTTCATTAATTTGGCTCAGATAATTCTATTGTTTTGCAGTTCTTTTATGGAACTCCGTGTAATGTGAAGGAATACATCGTGTACAGTTAAATACATACATACATACATATGTGACAAGCCAGAAAAATACTCTTATTGCCATCGTAGACTTACGATTTTCATTTCCCGCCGGTTGGAAAATATTATAATATAATATTTCCTTTCATCGAGTTATCAAGTTAATTCACATTCTATAGAGAAATTTCTAAACTTTTTCAAAGTTTAAGTCAATTCTATTTCGGTTGAGCTTCAGTGATGGAAACGCTCGTTTACACGCAGTAAAAATGAATTGTATTTCTAAATATTCTTACAGCAATATTAATATGCAGTTCTTATGACACTACATTTTTTTTTGGTAAATTTTTGGAGAGCAGCACAAATATAGGGAAATAGGAAAATTTACCAAGTGCAAAAGTTCAGATATGTTAAGAAAAATAGCAAACTGTCAAAAATTTACTAAAATTATCGACAAGAAATTAAGTTCTGTCAAAAAACATATAAAATTTTTCAAATTAAAATTAACATTTCCAGCTTGAAACACTGAAAGTGTTAATTAATGTGCGATTTAGGGCCAAATTAAGCGACTTATCGATTTTTTTCTGTTCGGTTTTGTGGTTTCTTATAAGCGAAAAGGTGACAGCATTTCTTAAAATTAAGAAAAAACAAATGTTTTGTTCTTTTTAACATGGATTGTTTCGTACTATCAATTAATCCATTAATTAATGAAAGAAAAATCTAGCGTCATGAGGGCTTTAACATTGAAAACAATGTACTTGTATGTAGTATGTGTGTATGTACATGACAAGCGAAACTGTAAACTTATAACGGTATCGAATTCGTTTGTGTTATTCTCTGAATTACACTTTGAATGCAACGTTTATCGTCTTTTTAACTTTTCTGATTAAAAAGAAGTCAATTATTTTAGAGACGAACAACTCATTATTTTAAAAGTAAAACTAAGCAAATTATTTAAAAATTCAATAATAATTTTTGGTATTTTATTGAATGTGTAGCAGAAGCAGCTGTCAGCTAATATTAAGTTTGCGGCTATTCATGCTTTGGAATAAGGCTTCGTCAAATCAATAGCGTGGGGCGAATGCCAGTAAGTGGTTAACGGCATAAATATACTGACCGCCAAGGCCCTCAAGGAAAGACTGCAGTAGATGCTGCACGTTAAGGAAACTGGGAGTTCGTACTGAAGCTGTATTTGAATCATGGAAAAACGACATAATTTCTGCAGAGCAAATACCGTATTGGATTTTTCCACTGTTGGAAGTGCTGCTTAAAACTTAATCACCCAATCACACAAGAACTTGAAAGTCAAACATGACCGAGTGGAAGCTATTTTATAGCGACGGTGGGTGATAATTGTCGTTTCGATAAAATCACAGCTGTGTTTGGCAAAGACGTACAACGTACGCTGAGGGTGTCCCAGGAGCTTCTGGCCTCAACGGCTATGAACACACTAGCAAACATATAGTCACCGAGGGAATTACTTTAAAGTACTTAAACCTCCCTAAGCCTCACTTTTAATAATGTTAAACATGCCTGAAGTTGCAATTTCTTCCCGAGTCGGCACCTTTATCTTGCAGAGTGCATCCATTAGTAACCGAGAGAGAGAATTCGTTCTTTGGTCATATGGCGGATCTGTGGAATTATTTACCCGCAGACGTATTTTTTGTACTTATTTTACAACTTGGGAGGATTCAAATCATGCTGGTCCAAACCAATAACGAAACATCATAAATCGCACTTTGACGATATAATTTTGGAGTTACAAATTCATTTCTTTATCGGGACAAATATGTACACTTGTGTGTATGTTGCCCAATAAAGTCTACATACAGCACCATAAATTCGATTTTATTGAAATCTACTAAAGTTGTAACACATTTTTTTATGTTAAGTTATATCATTTAGACACGTTTAAAAATAAAATTTAAAACAACCACATTTGTACATATTTAGTGTGCCAAAATGAAGGTACTTATAATTTGGTACCCAAAAAAGTGTACATACAACAACAGCACATCACTAGAAGTAGAAAGAAAACACATCTCAAAGTAACGGTATTTCGTTTCTTTACTTGTTTTGTGACTAAGATTATAGGAAAACGAAATAATTTAGCAATTAAAGTGAGTTTGTAGTTTTTCGCCCTAAAATGTCGCAGAATTTACAAAAACGCAAAGAAATTTCTCAGGAAATTAGAAAACTAGTTGTTAAGTTGAGAAATGAAAAAAAATCATACGGAGAAATAGCGAATATAGTTGGATTTAGCCGTTCTACAGTTCAAACCATTATAAAAAATTATAATAGTACAAATACAACAGAAAATAAACACCGATCAGGCAGGCCATCTAAACTTTCAGAGCGTGAAAAACGAAATATTATCAGACTCGTAGCAAATGATCCGAGAATAAATGCTGTTAATATCGCCAAAGATCTTGAAAAATGTAAACAGACAAGTATTCATCCAGAAACTGTGCGCAATGTATTGAGAGCTAACGATTTTCACAGCCGTATTCCAAGAAAAAAACCTTTTATAAGTGAAACAAATTTGAAAAAACGTCTTGAATTTGCAAAACTACACAAAAATGATGACATTGATTTTTGGAAAACCGTAATTTTTAGTGATGAGTCTAAATTTAATATATTTGGATACGATGGTAAGCAAAGAGTATGGAGAAAACCTAACACGGCGATGGCAATCCAAAATTTATTACCAACTGTGAAGCACGGGGGAGGATCTGTTATGGTTTGGGGGTGTATGTCCGCTGCTGGAGTAGGAAATCTGGTATTCATTGATACTACAATGGATCGTCATGTTTATCTGAATTTGCTAAAATCCAATTTGAAGACTTCCGCTACCAAAATGGGTCTTACGGGCAAATGGATCTTCCAGCAGGACAACGATCCAAAACATACATCTCACATTGTAAAAGAGTGGCTTCTTTACAACGTCCCCAAACAATTGCACTCTCCTCCCCAATCACCGGATATGAATCCAATTGAAAACTTATGGGATGAATTGGACAGACGTGTGCGAAAAAATAAAATATCCAACAAGGAAGACCTAAAGAATGCTTTAATCGACGAATGGAATAAAATTAGTGCAGATACAACTGAAAAATTGGTTTCTTCAATGCCGAGACGAATACAAGCATTATTAGATGCTAAAGGTGGCCCAACGAAATATTAGTTTGAAGTTATTTCTGTAAATAGTTTGCAAACCAACGTGTGATGGAAACTGTATGTAGACTTTTTTGTGATATGTTTTGAGACTGAATTACGTTTTTTGTTAATAACTTTATCTTAAGCCCAAAAAAGATGAATTTTTTGTTTTATTTTCATTTTTGTGTTAAGAATAAAAATATTTGTTTAATTAAAATTAACTAAATCTGTTTTAAATAAAAAAAAATCGAGTTATCCGTGTTGTATGTAGACTTTATTGGGCAACTGTATGTGTTTTTCATCGGGCCATAAAGAATTTTGCTCAACATGAATTTGCAATACGGCTCTTACCAACGAGTGTTTGAACTGTCACATCCCACCGCAAGAAATATTCGATGCTTGGGAACGGTTAGAAATAACAGAAGATGGGTTCGTCTGGCGTATTATTTTAGGTTCCCATAAAAAGATGGTGGCTCCTAAAAAACATAAACAAAATCCACATGATTATTGTGCTCGTATTCGTACATTGGTAGGAATAGGTACAAGTTCCTTGGCAGAACTTAACGAATATTATTTGAAGAATATGTCCCAATATAGCAGAAAATAGGGATCACAAGTCGACGCTCATGACAAACTGTTAAGACAAAATAACTTCTTGAAAGCCGTAGAAAACCGCTAAATATTTGGTTTTAACGGTTGTTTAAAGGGTAGTAGATCATGTCCATGCAATTTTTGCCATGTAGTACTTACAGATGTACGTACGAACTATAATCTACCATATTAAAAATAGACACGTGTTTATGAAGAATCATGAGTTTAAAAATGTAGTATAAAAATATTTTTGAGAAGTGTGTGATTATTACTCACTGTGAAGTGATGAAAAAAGAAGAGAAATTAAGTTTGGCGAAGGAGAAATGATTTTGAGGCTTTGGAAAGAGGTGCGAAACTATGGGAATAGGAAAAACTGTTGTGACAGCATGGACTTATGTACGTGCAAACAGTAATTAAAAATTTTTAATAATAAATTCCAAGTCAATATCGGACCGTCCTCGCTAGATAATAGATAGAGAGCGTCAAAGTGCAGCAAACAGCAGCCCAAATAACGGAAGACATCCACCAAAAGTTTAACCAGACTTGGAACTTCAATAAAATTTAATTAATAAAGACATCATACATACATACATACATATATTTATAAAGCAGTGAAGTAGAATTTAGAACGAATAGAATTATGAAACGAACCTGACAGAACAGAAAATTTTATATCTCACCTATTACCGTTAATTTTTTTTACCACATGAGATTTGTCCACATTCTTATTTCAAATTAGGAGCTGGGAAATAATTAGACCGACAACCTCTTGTCCAGCTACAGATGAAGACGTTGGAAAGACAAGTGTAAAAAATACATGAAAACATGTTTTTTGTTTTATTATAAAAGATAAATTCTTTAATTAAATTTTAGCAATTCAATAATTTTAAAGCTTCAGTAATGAATAGGTTATAAAAAATGTAACTTGATCAATATAACATTTTTCCTCTACGCGTAACTACTCACAACTGCGACATGTCATTAAATACTCTCCGTCTTTTGCTCGTTCTAAATGTTTTTGCATTAACACTTTGGGGACCATCACATACATCAATATCTACTGCTGAACACTATATTCGTTATACCTCAAAAAAAGCCACAGAATTAAAGTGCTTTCGTAAATGCAAAAAGTGACAGCACGGCAAACGTCAGATGGCCGAAAAGCAACACTGCAAAATAGTTGGTGCAAACGAGCGCAAATCGAAATTGAAGAGAAAGTTTTCACTTGTTGATTTCTTTAAGTTTTCTTTAAATACTTATTTCTTGTATTTTAGACTCCAACTGGACGGAGAAAATCAATAAAATGGTGTCATCTGGGTAATCCTTAATGATGTCGCAGTATTCCAATCTTTAAAAATGTGGCTTCGGTTATTCGTAATAGATTGTTATAACAATATTTTTTGGTGTTTATTTTAACATTTATATAAACTGCACAATCGCAAATCATTTGGTTATCATATGTAAGAATTCGAGCTACATAAACTGTCAGAGTTAGAAAAATGTACATCTATATAAAAAAATAGAGAATCTTTAACATTTATTATTCCTTGTTAATTTCTTATCAAACAAAGAGAATTTTGTTTAAAAAAATCTACAAAAAATTACAAATTTTGCAAGTTTCTTTTAAGATGTTGAATAAAGTTACAATAACAAACTTTTGCTTATTAAACCAAATGCCTTTCAAATTTTAATTTAAGGATTCTTTTTCAGTCTTTTTTAAAACATTTCACTTAAAGTACCACCTATTCCTTATTTCAGTTACACCTTTTGTTAAATCTGCTGATGTTTTTTTTTCCATAAATTGAGTTCTCAAATCCACATGCAACTGAAATCGTAATTGAATTCACGAGATAAAAGTATAATTCAATAGAACAGAAAGTATAATTTTTTATACATTCGCGTGGCACCCTGTTTTTGTTTTTATCTCTGTTATGAATATTTTTTATCAGTTTCCCATTAATATAATTTCTTTTCGACTAGAGGCACGTGCCATTTACCTAAAACGAATTGTATCGTTAATTAGTCTTAGATTTTGTTTCCCACAAAATAGATTAAAAGTAATTAAAGTGCCAGGATTCCTCTTTCTAGTAATTAATCAAATTAACAAATAGATTCTACTTCAAACAGAAGTTTAGTTTGTTTCTTTATTAAAATAGTAGCAATTTGTAAGAGCTGTTCAAAACGTGAGCACCCAAACACACAAGAACTTGAAGGTCAAATATGAGTGCATCGCAACTGTTTTATCCTCTCATTGTATTAATGGCCAAGATAACCCCACCATAACATACAATGACAATGAGTGCTGGCGGCGCACTGTGGCGCCTTTTCCCCAATACCGTGGCAAAAATACAAAATTTGATGACAAAATTTTGTAAAATGAATGATTACATCGTACAAAGAACTCAGACTGGTTAAATGGAGTAACAACTTTTGAAAACATAGAAGAACCGCATACATCTTCTGACAGCAAAAGAGGAAGACCTGCAAAACTATAAACGAATGTTCGGAGTACACAAGAAAACGCAAACTACAAAATGTCACTAAAGATATATGTAAATCTCATCTTTCAGAAGCATTATGTCTTAAGTATGTTAAAGATAAAGACAAATCAAGGTCAGACATTACAAAAGCTGTGGAGCTTGCAAGCCCAAATCGACTGCAGAGAATTAAAGAGAGTATTCCAACTCCTCCAAATGCTTTACCCAGAAAGTATAGCATAGAAGAAGCCTTAGCGTTATTTATGGACTTGGGATTGTCAAAGGAAAAGTATTCTGTTTTACGAATCATAATGTCAATATTCTTCCTGGATACACAAAGGTTACATCTGCCAAAAAAGAAGCAGCGCCATCTAATGTAAAGGTTACTGAAATATCGGCAGAGGTTAAACTGCAAGACTTAATGGATCATACAGCCAAAAGCCTTATTCAAAGTTTGCCTGAAAATGAAGCAGTATTACTGCCAGATAGGCTTACATTGGTAAATAAGTGGGGATGTGATGGATCATCCGGCCAAAGTGCCTACAAACAAACAATATCGACAAATGACACAACTATTACAGATGCAAATATGTGTATGGCTTCTGTAGTTCCTTTAAGACTAAGAAGTGAAATCTCTGAGCATTGGAAAAATCCCCGCCCATCATCAGTTCATTTTTGCCGTCCCATATTTTTTAAATACACAAAAGAGTCTTCAGAAATAATCAAATCAACAGTAAACGATATAAAAAAGCAAATTTCTACACATTAAAGGGTTTAATGCTTGAAATGGAGAATGGAAAAACAGTTTACATTGATTATGAATTTTGTCTTACAATGATTAATGGCAAAGTCTTAAATGTAATAACAGATACTTCGTCAACTTTGAAGTGTG
This sequence comes from Epicampocera succincta, assembly GCA_932526305.1. Classification (NCBI taxonomy): domain Eukaryota; kingdom Metazoa; phylum Arthropoda; class Insecta; order Diptera; family Tachinidae; genus Epicampocera; species Epicampocera succincta. The sequence continues at coordinate 26,708,210 of OW052034.1, read as the reverse complement.
CGATTTGCAAAAAGACACAGAAAGACTTTCAAAATCTTGATGATTCAAGTGATGAGCACAACTATGAATATGGAATTTCTCCATTACATGCTAGAATTAGGTGCATGGAGAATGTTTTGATAAGAACTCAACACCAAAAGAAAAACTATCTGCTCGAAAAAAAATTATACAAAATGAATTTCTTAAGAATCTTGGGCTGACAATAGACTGCCCAAAGCAGGGGTACGGCAATACGAACGATGCATCGCGATGGAAATATGTCCAGAGCATTTTTTGAAAATGATGAGGTAACAGCCAGAATTACTCGGGTCGACAATCATATTATAAAAAGGTTTGCAGTTATCCTAAACGTTATAAACTCTCGAGAAATGATAAATGGCCCAAAGTTTCATGACTATGCATCTCAACTCAACTGCTCAACTTTTGGTTCAAATGTACTGTTACCGCCGTCAACAAGGTGTTAAACAACCAGCCCTCATTGGCATACCCTGTATGACTTGTTGTCGTTCCGTTATAATCTCTTTAAGATATAGAAAGTTTAATCATTTTTCTTTATTTCTTATTATTCTCTTTTGCTTGATGTTTCTTTTATTTTAACTAACGGGTCAAAATGTCCTGTAATAAAAACACATCATTTTGTGTATATGTATATATTAATGAAAAGAAAAGAAGTTTTACAGAAGGAGTTGAGATTTGATTGCTACAACACGGTTTAAGTACATTAAATTTTAAAGTTCTTTATTTCTTCCCATAATTATATAAATATAATTAATAAATGAGTTGATTGAAAAGAACTCTTAAAAAGTGCTATTATTTCACATTGCCAAAACAACATGTACCCTGAAAAGAAACTTTCTCCTACGGTCCATAAGATTTTGGCTCATGGTAAAGATTTAATTGCATATCAATGCCTACCAATTGGAGAGTTATCAGAAGAAGCCCAAGAATGCAAAAACAAAGATTACAAACACTTCAGATATACAAATACTTGCAAAATTTCACGGATAAGACAAAATGAGGACCTTTTCAATATGTTGGCCGCCTCATCAGATCCACTAATTTCATCACGAAGACATGTAAGATCTCAAAAGGATTTACGAAGAACGTAATTGTAGCTCTGATATGTTAAGTCTATTAGATATCGCTCCCAATGTTAATGACTATTTTAAAGAAAACTAACTAATAAAATAAAATTATACTAGTTTGAAAAAATATGGTAAATAAATTAATATCATTATATATTAACCTGTGTGTAATTCTTTAATTCATAGAAAAATAACCATATACGGACACCACTAAATGATCATATGGACATGCAGGTTACTTATTTTTTTAGCGAAAGCGGGTATCTTTGAAATGCTTTATACATTTTTAAAACATCTTTGTTATGTACTTTAAAGTTTATTATGTTTGTTATGAAACAGTCAAAAGGCGACACTGTGCACAGTGCCGCGGCTAACCTATGACCGTGAAAATCATGCATATTGAAGCTTGACGAGTCTTCTTTCAAGTGCTTTTTAAAATTTTTAAATATCTTTATTACTTTAAAACTTATGATTTTTGCAACGAAAAAAGTCAAAAGGCCCCACTGTGCGGCATTAGAGACAGTCGTGTCGGAGTCGCAATCTCCAGACTAAATGTCATTAAACACTTGCGGGATTCGGGACTTGGTAAGAGTATGGCCGCTTTTCAACGTAAAATTAAGGATTTCTCGTCTTCCGCAATCCCCACACTAAATGTCATTAAACACTTGCGGGATTCGGGACTTGGTAAGAGTATGGCCGCTTTTCAACGTAAAATTAAGGATTTCTCGTCTTCCGCAATCCCCACACTAAATGTCATTAAACACTTGCGGGATTCGGGACTTGGTAAAAGTATGGCCGCTTTTCAACGTAAAATTAAGGATTTCTCGTCTTCGGCAATCTTCAGACTAAATGTCATGGAACACTTGCGGGATTCGGGACTTGGTAAAAGTATGGCCGCTTTTCAACGTAAAATTAGGGATTTCCCGTCTTCCGCAATCACCAGACTAAATGTCTGGAACACTTGCGGGATTCGGGACTTGGTAAAAGTATGGCCGCTTTTCAACGTAAAATCCAGGCCTTCTCATCTTTCGCAAGCCCCAGACTAAATGTCATGGAACTCTTGGGGACCCTTTTGAAGTAGAAACTTAGAAGTGAAAATAATTTGAAGTAATAATAGCAAAATATTTCTGCAGAAATTAAAAAAAAGTCCCTTCGATGCCAATAAGCCGTAAAGATATTTTCGGTGCAAAAAGAGGTCATTCAAGCTATTAAATGCATATATTCTAAATTACATCCAAAGTGTTAAGCAATTTATCGTAAGTGGACTTGCTGTTATAGCAAAATGGATTTTTTTTATTTTCTGTAGAGGTCTTATATAAAAAAATGTTTTAAATATCTTTGTTTTAATTTAAATTTATTGAAGAAATCAAATTAATTTTGTGACAAATTGTATATCAACATTTATCTCATTCCCATAGTGGGAATCGCTCCGATAAAATCACAATTGTGTTGCGTAAACAATTCATGCACTCGCTTGTCACAAGAGCTGTACACTATTCGCAGGCATTATTTGAAGTTTGTGACTCGGCAGTTTTCAACACACTAGCAAACATATTGTCGCATATTGTCATTGAGGGGAATAATTAAAAATACTTTAATCCTTCTAAGTCTGGCTTTTATGCGTAATATCGCATGTCGAGAGTTATGAAAGGAAAATAATTCTGTAACAAGGAACATATTTTTCCTCTCATATTCCTCAACTCTTAGATTCGGCTTTTAAATTGAAACAATAGAACTTATTTTTTGCGATGTGTTCTTTTGAGCTGGCAAACATAGAATGAATGCTGATCTTTTGAAGTCGTCGAGAATAAAATATAGTACATACATATGTATGTATGTAAATACATACATACATTCTCATGAATGTACGTATGTACTTATGTATGTATGTTCATATACCATAGACATTTAAAAAAACGATTTTTTATCAATGAATAGCTCGGCACTTGCAAGAGTATGGCCGCTTTTCATCGTAAAATCAAGGCTTTCTCGTCTTCCGTAATCCCCGGACTAAATGTCAAGGAACACTTGCGAGACTCGGGACTTGTAAGAGTATGGCCGATTTTCAGCGTAAAATCCAGGCTTTCTCGTCTTCCGCAATCCCCGGACTAAATGTCAAGGAACACTTGCGAGACTCGGGACTTGTAAGAGTATGGCCGCTTTTCATCGTAAAATCAAGGCTTTCCCGTCTTCCGTAATCTCCAGACTAAATGTCATGGAGCACTTGCGGCATTCGGGACTTGGTAAAAGTATGGCCGCTTTTCAACGTAAAATTAAGGATTTCTCATCTTCCGCAATCTCCAGACTAAATGTCATTAAACACTTGCGGGATTCGGGACTTGGTAAAAGTATGGCCGTTTTTCAACGTAAAATCCAGGCTTTCTCGTCTTCCGCAATCCCCACACTAAATGTCATTAAACACTTGGTCACTCGGGACTGTAAGAGTATGGGCGCCTTTCAACGTAAAATTAAGGCTTTCTCGTCTTCCGCAATCTCCAGACTAAATGTCATGGAACACTTGGGCACTCGGGACTTGTAGGAGTATGGCCGCTTTTCAACGTAAAATCCAGGGCTTCTCATCGTTCGCAAGCCCCACATTAAATGTCATGGAACTCTTGGGGGACCCTATTGAAGTAGAAACTTAGAAGTGAAAATAATTTGAAGTAATAATAGCAAAATATTTCTGCAGAAATTAAAAAAAAAGTCTCTTCGATGCCAATAAGCCGTAAAGATATTTTCGGTGCAAAAAGAGGTCATTCAAGCTATTAAATGCATATATTCTAAATTACCTTTTTATATATATTCTAAATTACCTAAAGTGTTAAGCAATTTATCGTAAGTGGACTTGCTGTTATAGCAGACTGAATTTTTTATTTTCTGTAGAGATCTTATATTAAAAAATGTTTTAAATATCTTTGTTTTAATATAAATTTATTGAAGAAATCAAATTAATTTTGTGACAAATTGTATATCAACATTTATCTCATTCCCATAGTGGGAATCGCTCCGATAAAATCACAATTGTGTTGCGTAAACAAATCATGCACTCGCTTGTCACAAGAGCTGTACACTATTCGCAGGCATTATTTGAAGTTTGTGACTCGGCAGTTTTCAACACACTAGCAAACATATTGTCGCATATTGTCATTGAGGGGAATAATTAAAAATACTTTAATCCTTCTAAGTCTGGCTTTTATGCGTAATACCGCATGTCGAGAGTTATGAAAGGAAAATAATTCTGTAACAAGAAACATTTTTCCTCTCATATTCCTCAACTCTTTGATTCGGGTTTTAAATTGAAACAACCGAACTTATTTTTTGCGATGTGTTCTTCTAAGCTGCCAAACATAGAATGAATGCTGATCTTTTGAAGTCGTCGAGAATAAAATATAGTACATATGTATGTACATAGATACATACATACATACATACATTCTCATGAATGTTCGTATACCATAGACATTTAAAAAAACGATTTTTTATCAAAGAATAGCTCGGCACTTGCAAGAGTATGGCCGCTTTTCATCGTAAAATCAAGGCCTTCTCGTCTTCCGTAATCCCCGGACTAAATGTCATGGAACACTTGGGCACTCGGCACTTGCAAGAGTATGGCCGCTTTTCATCGTAAAATCAAGGCTTTCTCGTCTTCCGTAATCCCCGGACTAAATGTCAAGGAACACTTGCGAGACTCGGCACTTGCAAGAGTATGGCCGCTTTTCATCGTAAAATCAAGGCTTTCTCGTCTTCCGCAATCCCCGGAATGTCGTGGACCATTTGGGGGATGTCGTGGACCATTTGGGGGACCCATTTGATGTAAAACTTAGAAATGGAATGATTTTAAAGGATAAACGGCAAAATATTTCTGCAGAAATAAAAAAAATACGTCTCTTCGGTGCCAAAGAAATTTTCGGCCCTTCAAGCTATTAAATATATTCTGAATTACCTCCAAAGTCTGTAGCAATTTATCGTACGTAGACTTCTGCTGTTATTTCAAAGACTGATTTTTTTATTTTATTCGATTATTATTATTTTTATGGGGTTTTGCTACAAAGTTTAGTTTGACGTCTCTCTTCATGCGGCAGTAAGAGAAATAATTATGTACATATGTATGTTTGGATCATTTCCAGCTTGAATTGCTTCAATTTCTGTTCAAACAAAATTGAATCGTGTTGCAAATTATGCTTAACCTTATTGAGCTGCCACATCATGTTAAACATACAGACAAACATCTAATAAATGTACACACAAAATTACTAAGGCTTATTTCGGAAAATAAGATGTGAAACTTGACTAGTTGTCCGGAATAGGTGAATTATGCTGCAGTACGAAAAATGTCCTGCGAAAGCAATTTTGTGCAGGACATGTGTCGGAATCCAATCTGTTTGAACAAGACTAGAACGTTGTATTCAAATATGTATAACTAAGCAAATATGAGATGTGATGTTTTATCATAAAATGTAAGTCGAAGTTTAAAACTGCAAAACGGGCATCTAAATTTCCTTAATTTGAAGAAATATTACATGTTTTGGTTGGCAAAATTCTCTTTTGCATTATTAATGAGATTTTTTTGTAACTTTTGTTTAATTATATTTGTACTTAAATGCAGTTTCTTATGGAAATAATTGCCTACATCTAAGTTTCCTTAATTTGAAAACGTATGAAACAATCAGCAACCCTTAATTTGTAGTGGGTAGATATCTTCGCCCCGCGCATTTTTTTTGTCTATATATAGACTTATTACGCATTTTCGATAAAAAAAAATCGACATTTAAAATCGCTTAAAAAATTGAACCCTCAATGAAGAATTTTGCTCAGAATGCATTTTCAACGTCTGCCAGGCTCGAAAAAGTTTTCAGAACACTAACAAACTATAGGCACTTGAAGGGAATATCCAGCTAAAAAATCCTATTCCTCTTAAGACTGACTTTTTAACATATTACACAAGCCGGCAGTCACAAATTGACTTAATTCGTTGGAATATTTTATATTTCTTACAACTCTTAATCATTTTTTTGTTGTTTTTATAAAATACAAGCTGGCATTAATTGGGCCTTTGTGCGCTTTATTTATCAACGATCTTCTTACTTTCTAAATTTTTGATGTTAAAATTAGACGTATGTATGTATGTATGTAAATATGTATGTATTTCCTGGAGTGCTGACATTCAAAGCTTTTCCCCATGGTGTGGACTCAATTGATCGGAAGCAAGTATTAAGAAGTGTAAACACATGTCGTTTTTCAAACACACCCGGTTGATACTCTCTATTGCATTGACACTGATATTCTGGATTATGTCCAAGTTGTCTTGGATCTTGTCGGACCACAGGCTTAACTTTCGTGATAATATTTCAATGATGGTGAAGAAATCAAATGGAATACTTTGGTTTCATGAGACCAAAGACTGTAAATTTTGCAAAGATGTATCCCGTCGAACACTTAAGCAAACCAGAAATTTTGCGCGTTTGGTGAGGCTGTGAGAGAAGCAACAAACGAAAACAAAAATAACAGTTTTTTGAGCGAGACCAGAAACAAAGAGAGCCAAATTTTTTAAAATTCCCACGTATGTACAAAAATAGGCATATGGGTGTAGGTGTGAATGTTTTGCCAGCGGGAATTTTAAGCCCATTCTAGTAAAAATGTGAAGTAACAAAAAGAAGTTTCTTATTTTCATGCAATTTATGTGCAAATGAACTACTACGTAAAACAATGCGACCGATACTTTTACATGTAGGGTATAACTACTTGATTTATTGCAGTACGATTGCAAATATGTCGATTCGCACCGAATTCAAATTACATCTTTTAGAGAATTCATTGGTGCTCATACAATAGGCTGGAATTTCATCTTTAATTCGCATGTATTTACCCATTACATCAAGGCCCCACCTTATCTGACCAGTTCTGTGTGTGTGAGGCGAAGTTGTAATAAAACCAAAGTTTGCACAAGTTTTGTACTTATAAATTATTTATTAAACTTTTTTACACAAGTACAAAAATTTAAAGATATTCAGCTCTTTAAGATTTGTATTTATGTACAGGTTCCCGCAATAATGATAGAACTATTAAATTAAGGCGTCTCTATCCTGTGGCTATAGCATACGTGACTTTCCCACAGCAAAGAGAATATACTGAATTCACGCGTTGTTCAACAATAGTTTTTATTTCGTTGTTGTCAGAAAAAAATTTTCCCACCAGCAAAAATAGATGTTGATCACAATGACTTTCGCCACATAAAATGCAAAGTGTCCCAGACTGAAAAAATTCAAGTCAAGACAAAAAATGTGTTCAAAATCGCCATGAATTTTTAAGGGAAAAACTCCTCAACAATGCAAAGAGCGTTATAAAACTGTCCTGAGAAGAAACTAGACGGTCGTTGATAACAACAGAGCATCTGGTTCGAGAAGGATATAAGTAAATTTTAAAGGAAGGCTTTATAGAATTTGGACGACTTGATTGAGCCTGAAATACAAGGGAGCAGTTCTAAGTGGCTTAAGATTGAAAAACATGAAAACACAAATATTAAAATAGCCACAAATAAAAGAAACGTTACTTGAAATTGGGAAGAAGAAGAAATAATGTTGCGAAAGACGTCACAAACAGAAAATAAAAACATGTACATAAAGAATTTTTAACAATAATTCATACATACATATATATGTATGTACATACATATGCTTTTTCTGTGACTGCACTCCTTACTTGGTACCTTTTGTATGAAAAATATCGTCGTTGCAAATCCAAAAGTGCGTAACATAAATTTTTCCAATTTTGCAGGAGAAGCCAAAAACGTTATAAAATAAAAAATACTTCAGATATAGAGACCTGATATAGGGATCTCCTAAAAAATGTCTGGGATAAAAATATGGAATTAATTTGGGAATTTTTGTCAAGGAACAATTTGCCACGCCTGATCTAGTTTATATTATAATTTCGGAGTAGAGCAGCGGGCACTCCTGTCTCTTTTCGATAATTTTGTTAGTAATAATTATAAATAAATGCAAAAATGGCCGTTAGAATTTCTTATATGACAAATTTAAAAAAAAATACCTAAAAAGTAAAACTTTATGAATGTTTTCACCAAAGTAAATGTTTATCGTGGAATGAGATGTCGAAGTACAGCGATGAAACGCGAAACTTCAAATAAATTTTTAGGTTAATGGTTTCGTTTGTATCAAAGAAAAAATGTTTTTTGTTTTGAGCTAAAATTAAAGACATTATAAAGAGGAGTGTCAAAATACCGAATGACACATAAAACAAAATCTACAGGTCTACAATCATAAAGATAAATTTCATTTAACAACGCAACACAAATCCAAATAGATAATGAGGGCCACACAAACTACTCGCCTCAACTGGTCGTCGTCCCAGTTCATTTATTAACATCAAGTGGACCACAAAACGTGAAAAAGATGCTGGTTGGTGGTCGTTCAAGAAGTATTTTTTTCTCTAGTTACAAAAATGTAAATTTGAATTGGTAGGAAGAAAACAAATCAATAAGTTTTAATTAACCCCTTAAAAGCGGTAAATATGTACCGTTAAGCGGAAATTTCGGGCGGAGGCAATTGCTTGACAATGAATGAATATAGATTTGATTTCGTTTTGGAATAATCATGTGACTACAATATTGTGCGAATTAAAGCAATTTCCGATAGTTGGATTGATAGTTTTTTATGATTCACGTGAACTAAATAAGCGATTAGTGTTCAAACGAACTAAATAGTTCATAATTCATGAGCCAAAAATCATTTGAACAGAACGACCATCTCAAAATGTCTGCTTAAAATTAGCTAAAATTTTATACAAATTCCTGCAACGGGTGTTTTTTTTTTTCAACTCGATGAAACCTATCGGTAACTATGCTTTGACAGCTGAGAATGTCAAAATATTTCTGTTCGTTTAATGTCAAAACAAAGTTCCCATACTGTGGAAACTCACTCTGGCAATAGAAGCTTGCGAAGTTCACAGAGCACTTTTGCCAAAGAATTTTGCTTAGCGATGCAGCCCGCTAAGAGGCATCCTCAATAAGCAAATTGCCGTACTGGGGGCAAAGACAATCCTCAAGCCATCACTATTGCAATCCATCAACTGTTTGCTCCGATTTACAAGATGGCGGCATCATCCGCCCTTATTTTTTTGATATGAGCTGGGAACTACCGCTACGGTGAATAGCGAGTTTTATGGAGTCCTGCTGATGTCATTTGCTTCGACCAGAACGGCCCAACTTGGGATACTGAGCGCTTTATAGTCGATTTATTATATTTCTTTACAGAAATGGTTCTGTTCACTGGCCCCTCGATCAATTTATATCTGCTTCTATTTCTTCTGTTCTCAAGCTCTTAAAAAACACCCCATACAAAAGCGGGACAATTTTTAAGACTTGAAATTTTTTTTATAAACTTCAAATTAGGGGCCTGTTGCTTCGCAGGCGAAGAATGGAGAGCAGTCGTTATGCTAATGTTTGCAATTGGAAAATACTGGAATTTTGACAGCTCGTAAGGAGGTGAAGTATTGACAGTTTAACTGTTTTCAGGTCCATTTTGGTTTTTGCCATTAAACATAATTGTTCTTGGCACATCGTTGCTGCTCTTATCCAAGTTACTTATTACGGCGTAAGTTCTAGGCGCTAAATACGTTGCGCCTTACGCCGTAATTTAGATTGATCTGTCAAGCACGAACAATTGTAAGACAGCGTTACTTTAGCTAGACAAGTTGGCAATAGCTGCTTAATTTCCGGCCGCAAATTGTCGCTTTTGCCAGGGCAATATAGTACATATGTACGTAAATATGTGAACCTTAACCTGAGAGGTCGTGAATCATGGCGCAAGGGTTGATACGAGTAACGTAATCAAAATGATGTCTTCCAAAACGCCGCGTCAAGTTGGGCTATTGGCGGCACTGTCAGTTGCTTTAAAAGCTGAAATGCAACGAGGGCATCATAACTGTTGGTGGAACCGCTTTAAACTGTTTGGAACATCTTAATTGCGACTTGGGGATGGATGAAGGAAAAGCTTTTCTTCTATAATTTTTTTTTTACCATAAACTTATCTTGTTTAGGTACAATAATGGTGAGTGGCCCCTCTCAAGCGGACCTCTAAGTGACTGAACAGCTTGTCCGCTTATGAGGAAGGTGCAGGGAGAGTAAAAACAAACTTTATTCACAAGCACTTCAAATATAACTTTCATTTTTACGAGAATCGCAAAGAGCAAAAACTTTGCTTCTAACTTGACAAGTTTTCCACTTAATTTTGTGTTAACGGATGTTTTTGCTTTCCTTCAGCCGATAGATACAGCAACATTGAGGGGAAAATCCCACTGTTATCTCAGTTGCAATCATGTGACCTGATTTTTTTATAGTGAATGCTTCAAATTCATCTTATTTCATCACATAATATTTTTTTTTTTATTATTGTACATTCTATGACATACTCGTAGTTGTTTAATTAAATAAAATAATGTAGCGGATCGAGAACTACCTTTTCTTTAATTCTTCTTTTTCCTTCGGCATTACAGTCCGGTGTGAACCAGGTCATCAACCAACAGGCTTTTGCAGCTGGCACGATCTTTAGCCAACAACCTTCAATTTTGCACACCAAGTTGGTTGAGGTCCCTCTCCACTTGCGTGCGGCATCGGTTCCGTGTGCGTCCTCTATTGCGTTGTGTTACTGGTTCGGAGTCGAAGTCTTTAATTAATATTATTTATTTTAACAAAAATCTGGTTAAACATGACGGTAGTGTGGTCGATCATAGTAATAATAAAAGTATGATTGTCAACTGAAAGTAATTTTGTTTCTTATGGCAAAAGCATAATTGGCCAGCACCATTATGTGGTTGGTTTTACTAATAACATAATTACTTTAATTAATATTATGGCAACTTATTGTTGCAATATTATTGAGCAAGACTTTATGAGTAGTAAATCTGTTTTAAGGACTTTTTTAAAACACCATTTCGAAGATCAGCAACAAGCGTATAAATTATGAGCCACGTTTATAATAAGGAAATCAGCCGTACAATTAACATTCAATCACGGGGCATTTTAGAACAATCTCTCGTGATTTAAATTTTACCCTGTTTCATGATTATTTAATTACAGAAACCGTTGATTTAACGTTGTTCCTTTTGAAGTGATATTTTCATAGTTTTGCAATAATATTTTGCATGTCTTGAATAAAATTTTGTGTTGCAAAGACTTCATTAATGTCAAAAGTTTTATGCGATAACATGCGCGTGCTTCTAAGGGTTAAGGCGACAATCCGTTTACAACTTATTGATTGAAAAAACAAAACTTCTTCAATTTAAGAAATATGAGAAAAATCGAAAGTGATGTATAATAGGAAATGCTTTAACTAGAAGCGTGCCGTCCGTCCATACCGCTCGCTAGCCCAATAACGAGCCGAGTATGTGTGTGGGCTCAGTTTGGGCTCTTTATTATTCGACCGCATTTTGACACTATAATTGTCACATAAAATAGAGCTGCAGATTAACTGAATAAACGAGCAGCCCGTTAAAGAGGGACGCAGCGTTTCACAAATCGCTCTTTGTTGTGTTTTAATCGATATTGATGAAGAGCATCTCTGTTTTATTGCCCTGCTTAAATATGAAAAATGAATGAGGGTTTTTTAAATAATTTTGTAAAATTTCTTAGTAAATTTTTTTCTATTTTATTAATAATTTACAGAACTTGCATAAATTTTGAATGACTTGAGTCGTCCGGCCAGGTGGTCCTGGTGCAGCTCACGTGCTTCGATTAAGTGTTAAAAATTGATGCTGTTGTATTTTGACACTCTGGTAAAGCGATTAAATATTTCTGGTTGGCACTCGTGTGTGCTTTTGGCCAGTTGTTTGTTTGTTTCGGAAAATAATATGACATTTATAATTTAATAGAGACAACAATGTTGTAGGAATTTATTGATTTTTTGTCTTAATCTTTATGGGAATTTTTATGTGTGGTCTTAAAAAGTCTCTTTTTATTTCTCTATCTGTACGAACATTCATACAAAGAAGCCGGATAATTTATGAAATTTTATTCTCGCATAATGAAGTTAAGATCGTCTTGCGTAAGACATACATTTGTATAAAAAAATAACAAAGTTTTCATTGATTTTAAAACTGTAAACAGTGTTTAGAAAACACAGCAAGTTTTTCCATTGGTTTGACATGAAACTGATATGTTTAATGAAAGCGGCGACACGGAAGAAAGTTGCTCATTAGAAACGTCTCACTTAGTGTGGAGTCATGAAAGAGGTCAATCAATTATTATGACTTGATTGAACTCAAACGAAGAACATTTTTGTATTTCTTAAAAGCAAAATACTTAAATACCCGATAAATAACAATTACGGCTTGGAATAATTATCGCTGTCTACCAAGATTTTCGTTTGCGTTTCTTTATTGTGCCACTTTTGTTTTATTACACAAATAGTTTTTTTATTCTCTAAAATCATTTGCAGCATTTACCGGCAACCTTGTGATGTCAATTTACCAACTAAATGTACGCTCCATTGTGACTCCAGTGTCGGAAATACCCGGAGAGTGTGTTCCTAGCTTGGCAACTCTGTTCTCTGGGGCATAGAGGGGAAGGAGTAGCTGGTTTGATGCGGCAACCAGAACCGTAAATAAATACTTCATGGTCATTACCGAAGGGCACCAACGCGGCCCTATTAAAATTGATTCTGGGTAAGTCATATGGTTGAGCGTCCTACAATGCTCTGGAATGGGTTTTAGCAATTGCTGATGAAGTACTAGATATGGTGCATGATCCCGGTGTCAGGCATTCAAGTGTTCCGGAGGTGCTGCTGCCTTGCAACATATAATCGCTTCAGTAGGATACTGGATGGTGAGCAACGTTGTTGGAGTCTGGTTAAGGCCGGATGTTCTTTGGGATTTTAGGCTACTGGCTAAGAGCCGTTACTACTTGCTCCAAAAATTGCTAACAAGAGTACTGAAATAGCGTTTGTGACTTGTTCCGCTTGTCACAATAAACTCAATCTCTGCGTTGCTTGAATGCTGGATTCAGATTTCCTGCTCTGTTTCCATACAAACTAAATTATCATTATTTAACGAATTAGTCATGGGTATTTCCTCTATGATTCGTGACTTTTTTTTAAATTTTTGGGATGACGCCAACTTAAACAAAGTTCACCAGGTGGCAACTCATTGGGCCGTACTGCTATGAAAACGACTCTGGTGAGATCAACATCGTCAAGTGTTACAGAGTGATCGATTTCTTTTGACCCAAGTTGGAGAATATGAACGCAAACGTAGTTCCACTACGATGACGCTGCGTGCCACACAATCCACATTCTGCCTCAACGATTTCAGAGTTCGGCAACTTTTTGGAGGAGTGTCTTGAACTGGGCACTAAGATCGTGCACGTACATATAAACGAACATATCGATGGCTTATTATAAAAAGGGCGTAACTCGTATAAGGGAAAACTTAAAAAAATCCCTAGAATTTTACATACAAAAAAAAATTTATACAAGTTTTAATAAAACGAGGCAACACACTTTGCAATTATATCCCTTTGAAATTTGACGTTTTTCTACCAGAATAATATACATACATGTGTAAAATAATGTAAATAAAAAACTCCATTTTGAAGAAAACTGAGTTACACCTCTTTTATGTTGAGCCCTCGCCATGTATATTAGTCTACAACTATTTTCTATTCAATAGTTAAAATCATTCAATTACTGATTGGTCGCACTGTCTGACGTGAATTGTCCATCCCGATCGTATGATTTAGTTCCATCACACTGGCGTTTCGTAAAGTCCCAGGTTCATCCCAATAAACACGACGCAACTAGTGCCCTTAAAACTGACCTAACCGAGGCCATTGGACAAATTCCGCTTTATTTGTGCGCCAGACTCATTGAAACTGGACCAGTCTGATCCGTCTCGTTGTTTCAAACGATGTTAAATCTTAAGCGTAATCGCAGACATGAGCCTTTCAGATAAAAAAAAATTAGTGAATACCTTAAAAATAACAGGATTCATTTCTTTTCAACATAAACCCGTTCTATAAATTGTTTTTATTTTTAATATTGATTTTTATTAAACAAAAAATTTATATTTTATAGGAAAACAAAATATGTTTATACAAGTTTTAGTGCGTTTAATTTTGTAAAGCGCTAAAGCCTTATTGAAAATTCTCACGACCTTCTCGGTCGTCATCATAAATGTTCAATTTACAACAATTAAATAATTGCAATCAATTAATTTAAGATACACAAAATTTCATTACAAACAGACTTTCGTCATATGTATTTTGTTTTGGCTTTTCCAGCAACTGTGGAAAACCAAATTTCCCACACAAAAACACGGTCGTTCCGAAACATGACTCCCAACAATAATAACAAAAACAGTTCAAAATGTTTTTGCTTCACTTCTTAAAAGACATTAACGACGAGATCTTAAAGAATAGGCGTTTGGTAATTGTTTTTGTTTTAAATTATTCTGGTTTCAGGAAGACCCTAAAAGATTTTTGCTAACGCCTACAAATATGGAAATTTTCTTGTGAGTTTCAAGAGGATTAAAAGAAAAACTACCCGCTGATGGCGGCAGTGCAAAATTATGTTGAAAATTTCCTTTGAAATGTTAAAATTTCCCCCAAGTTTAATCTCATTTGAAAAGAGAGCAGAATGATTTCGTTGCTCTCTAGAACTCAACTCACATTTTTCTTTTTTTATTGAGTGCAGAGGAGGGTTGAACGTAAAGTCACTCAACTTTAATTGAAGATTATAATAGATTTTTATTGAAGACACGGACCCTCTTATGGGATCATCAACAGCATTTATATTATTTATGTATTTGGGGACGTTTTATGGGGTGTAGTCGGCCACAGTGTTCACCCTACACCTTCATAGCGCTTCTGCGTAGCTGGAACAAATACTTAACGTAAAATAGCCTACCGCGTCCAAATTGACCAACGTCTTGCTCTGATGAATGCGACAGCAGTAGTAGTTTTCCAAATTCTGTCTTAATAAATCGCAGGTACTTCGTTAAGCATTTAATATCTGTTACTTTACAATAAATTTTGATTAATTATATAATAATAATTATTCGCAATGTTTTACTTTCCGTGACTTTGGCGTATAAATTACGCTTAATTTGAATTTTTGCCGATTTTAAAGACGGTCGCCTGTGGTTTATGCGCATAACCCTACAAAAGGTTCAAATCTTACAATACCCGTTCATATCACATGACGTGGTCGAATTGTTCGGACAGAGTGCTTAATGTAGCACCAGCTGCGTACGTAGCACCGTTTAGCCACTTGCCGTTGAAGCAGGAGATACTGGCGTTCGTCGTTAACACTGAAGGTCTCGACAACGTCTTTCTGAAACAAATGTGTCCCATCACCGAAAATAGTGACATTTCAGGGATATATTTGATGCTCTAGGGTCTTATTGGTAACGTCCTAAACACATCCATTCTCTCGACAAATTTAAGATTCGGAAGCCTCAGGGTGTGTGAACAGAAAAAATCGGCGTTGCTATCTGAAAGACTTGTGCATATATCGTTTGCGGAAACAAATAGACGGTCGCACAAGCCCTTGTTTTTATAGCTTTTGAAAGATGCGTCGTAGCAGTTGTGTGAACACGTAACATTTGTTGCCCTTCAACTTTACTTCGTTCAACAAATATCTGAAATTAAATAGAATTATCTGTTAAATACTCATCGTCTATAATCGCGATAAAGCCTAAGCTTTAGTTGTATTTATTTGGTCTGGTACTTTCTTTTTATATTTTGTATATAAAGAACCCTTTTCGCAACTGATTCTGGTTTAAAACAAAATAAAATTTGAAGATGAAAAATTGATTCGTAAATCTCTGGATTTGCAAAATCTAAGCTGGAGAGCTGAAGCGAGTGAATACTTTACAGAGACGACAAACACAATTATAATTCCAAATCTTCTAAAACCTTCTACCCAAAGACTTTCGCCAGCGAACAGACTCCAGTAACTTCAGATTCATCCCTTTGCAGGCGCACAAATGCCCCACAATAGTTCTTTCTTTCATAGTCCCCTCAATTTTTAGAAAGACACAAATAAGCTTTCAGGGAGAAGCTTTTGAAGAGCAGCCAAGTTTGTATAACAAATGTATGTCCATTTAACAAGGTGGCAGCACTAACGAACTTGACATTTGACATATGCTGAGCATATCGCCATCAAAAGGTTAAAAATTGCAATGCTATACTTTGTAGCGCTATTTGTCGCATCCGGCATAATATGGTAGTATATCTCCAATAATATATTCTTCATTCGATTATAACTTAATCGACTGTCAAGTTGTGCGAATACAATTTCTTATTTGCGAAAATGATTAATAATATTTTCTTAATTTCTGGTATCAAAAAACTGCACTAATTTTCATCGATCTACGAATTCACTCAAGAAATTACTTTAATATCTAACTTTTACTTTTCAGAATAAGTTTGTTCAAAAGTTACTTGTCATGTCACCTTCGAGATGTCACTCATCAACCCATTTTAAGGGGATTAAGAAACTCAAAAGAATGAAAATTTTCAATTAAAACAAAATCGTTTTTACTAAATATTCGCTTTTCATACAACTTCCATTCCAGTCACGCCTAATTGAATACTTTTGTTGCTATTTTCTTTAATCTTCAATCACGTCTGCTATCAACTTTATATATAGCAAATTCTGAGAGCTATAATTTAAATAAAAAGTTGAAATAGTTGTTGTATCGCCTCTCTTTTTTCCTTTGAAACGAATATGTCTGTCACGTTCGGCGCCATAGAAGCTCTCGTACATTATTATATAGTATCCATATAACGATTAATATAAATAATTTTTTCAGAATTCAAAGTAAGACTTCAAATTTTGCGTAGAAGTATTCAGATTTGTGGAAAGTCTTTCAGTGACCGAATTTAATAGAATTATGAAATTTTTATTTTAGAATAAGAATTGAATTTAAACCATTTTCGAAATCAGCTTTTCGATGATGTTTTGTAAGATAAAAGGAAATGACTTCCTTTTTTTGGGTGGTACATATTATTCCAGTGGAATTATAAGTACTATAAAAATTTGACAGTTTATTCGACATAATATTTCATTACGCTGAAGACGCTGTAATCCGTAATGCCTTGGGACATGAATCTCTATTAATTGTTTCTGTAGAAATGTAATTATTTTTAATCAAAACAAAAATGCTTAGTAATTTAAAGTTTTCTTAACTAAAATGCAGTTTTTATTTTTATTTTTGATTCTAACTATTTCTTTTGCTGTATTTTAATTTTCTTTAAAACGCATTTATTTATTGAGTGAGACTTCCCGCTTCCGACCATTAAGGATAATCGATTTTCCCGGACAATACAGTAAAAATAGCGAGCCTGTTTTTTAAATTCTTTACTCATTCCAACTTCTTAAGTTTCAAGTTGAAATTAAATTTAATACATGTGATTACCCACTTCGGACCCACCGTATAAAAACATATTCAAATTGCATTTAAATGTTGAATCAACAATAAAAGCAAAGATTTGTATTCCGAATAATCAAGATTAACTAATAAAAAACGGAAGAAAATGAATTAAAGAAAATCCCCGGTTAATCAGCGTTGCCACTTAACCGAAGTGCGTATAACCCAGGCCTCACAGAAAATTAATGCCAGTACCTCGATTCTGTGTTTCTCCTTTCCAGAAACTTTTCACAGGAAACAAGAGAATTGAAAAAATAACGGTGTAAATTGAAGCAAAAGGTGGGATTTATGTGCGCGTCTGTCATCAAAATTATTTTCGAACAATTTTTGCATGCAAGTCAAAAGGATTTGAGAAGAAAAAGTTTACAAAATAAAAATATATTTTATTTTAATTTGCGTAAAAAAAATAAGTTTCTTAACTTCGGCAAAAGTGAGTAAAAAGTATGACCTCAAATCGTTGTAGAGAACAAGAGCTGCATCTCTACTCAAACGACTTGCGCATGTAGATCCATAAATTGCTCGACGATAAGGCCGTGCCACCGTCCGCCGATTATTGTTGAAATCTCCAATTTTATTGTAATAAACATACATAAATACATACATATGTATGTATGTTTCATTTAAAATATTTTCGCCACTTTATTGCAATTTCTTTTGTTTGGCGCTTTACAAGTAATTCCTGACTTGACGTTTCCTCTTCATTTAACACCAGATCAATGGAAATATTCGAATAAAAACGTTACTAGTGATGCCAAAATGAAGATTCGAGCTTAATTTTGAAGATCTTTAAATCAGAATAAGAGTTTTAGATATTTTTTCCAGAAATAAGTTTCTTTTGTCTCGTCTAGACGAGGAACACAATTACAAGCAGGCAATAAAAATGTTACTAAAATATTTTACCAGAAACTCGATTTAAGTTGAAGTTGTTGTTTTTATGTATTTAAATACATACATAAAATAGAATATGAATTCTTTCTATTACATATATGTTTTATAATAACAAATTAAAAAAACTGAAATTTTATTATTTTATTCTAAAATTAAGCTTTGTTGGAAAAAAAAATTCTATTGAAAATTTCTGGCCCCACTGGTGATGCCTGTCAGAAGTCGAGAGACCATAAAATTTGTTGTTCCACATTTCACGTGAAAAGTTTCACGTACACAACAATGATTTAAAATTTGTATTCGGCAAATCCGCATTCAATTAATCGGATCATCAAGTTGTTGCGCTAATATTTCTCCAATACTTAACACTTTGTCGAGACAATAGAGTTTCGTTAGATCTTTTAGCGGAATCTCTATTCCAAATACTCTTTTTAGTTTTTGTCGTGTACCGATCCTCGGGTCCGTTTTACTCCGGTTATTCCATTTAAATGGCTGCTATTGTCTAAAATTAAAATGATTGTTTTTGCAAATTTGTTTCTTCATATTTAAAATTTTTTCCACTTGATGTTCTCTTTAAACAGAGATTCGCATTCAAATGGATCATGTTCTTTTATTATTTTGTTTTTCGTTATTTTTAATCCCAAATATGTTCGGATACAGACGACGCACAGAATCAGAGCATAATTCTTGTATTTGTTCAGTCAAGCATCAGGCGCAACATACAGACGATGTATGTTCGGCGATCTTTCAGTGATTTAAGTATTTCCCTTCGACAGGCAGACGAAACTCACTCGAGAGAAATTTAGGCCGCTACCAGAACGCCAAGACTCTCTGGCACACGAGTGGGGCATTTTCAGCATTTTCACTTGTGTTGCTTAAAGCTTTTAATAGCGGCGGCAGTAGCAGTGGCGGTAGCATTGCCCAAGCAACCCTGTTCGTTTGCCTGCAGCCCCAATCAATTTCGTTTGAGGGTTAAACAAACAAATACTTTTTAATTATTGCTTTTTGTTAATAAATTTGTGAACAATCAAAATTCAAGTGAATTGAGTTTAAACACTGATTTGTGAAAAATATTTTTAAATATATTTTCAAAACTAGTGGCTGTTTTGCAGGTTTTATTTTAGGTTTTTCATGTGTTTTTAGAAATTTTGCCAAAAACTGAATTTCTTAAATAAACAAATATTAAATTCATTCAACACTTGTTCTGGAATTTTAATGGCCACGCTCCGCTATTTCGGCAAAAAAGAATAATTTATTTTAAATTTAAGTGAAAAAAATAAAAAGTGTAAGAAACACGTTGGGGTTTTTTCTCTTTGGTTTTGAAAAACTTGGGATGTGGCCATCATTTCGATGCACATTTTGAAAATGGAAAATAAAATATGCCGCAAAACAAATTTTGGGTAAGTGTTTAATTATTTACAATTCGTGTTTACATACGATTTAGGAAAACTTTTGAACAGGAAGTTGATGTCGTTATTTATTTATTTCTTTATGAGAAAAAGTTTTAATTTCCATTTAATATTGTGAGTTCAAAAACTTTTGTTATTTAGTTTTCTTTATAGCGCAGGCATGCGTCCAAATCGGTCCGTACAAGACTACACAGAAAAAATTATCAAAACTCAGAAAAATTTCAGTAAAACTAATTGCTGATACGACGAACAATTCAGCGACATATTTGATTGGAAATATTAAAAAAAAAAATTTCCGTAATTTTTCACAAAAAATTTTGCAAATATTTTTGTTACTCAATAAAATTTATTTATAGAAGCTGTTTTCGATAAAAATATTCGCTGATGTTTTTTCTTGGGACAAGTGGATTGAACCGGAACTGGGTTTGGGGAGGAGGAAGGAAGGAGTAGTATTTCGCTATTTGCTTATTCTATATTGCAGATATGGGTCCACCATAATTGTTTTGTGCATAAGAAAATCGACAAAGACTCATTCTTTTTTCATATTCAGTTTCGCTAAAATCGGTGTGTCTGCATTCCATGTTTTAGATGCGGTAGTATTTTAAAAAGAAAAATAATATCCAGGTAGTAATTTTGCTAAATAAATAAACAGCGGCAAAAATTTATAATAAATGCACCCATCATCACCCCCTTACAGCCCAAATATTGCGGTCCATGAACCAGTTATCTGAAGGAGAAATAGTAGATAATGTTGCAATTTGTGGTTTGTTTTTGGTAAGGCCAGGGGTGGAAAATAATTGACAAGAAATTACCAAACTTTAAGTACCTCCTCTGGCCTTATTTAGGCTACGACGTGAGTGGAAACAACCGAGTAAAATAATCAAGATACTACGGCCAGGATAAGTGCGCTAGTGGGTCTTTATCCAACGTTTCACTTCAGAACTTCAGGTATCCGAACGAACTAACCTGTAAAGCCACCGATATTTTATCCCTATTTATTCTTAAAATTTCAATTTTATTGCACACTGTCACTTTTAGAATGTCTCGAATTTCCCTTTCGTTCCTTTATCCAACATCCAGATTCACCCAGTATTGCCGAAAATCTCTTAACGATGTGGTAGGACATTCAAATCTGTTTTCAGAACTGGCACCCAGTTTAGTGATCGAAAATTTAGTGGCGGGAGAGCAGGCAGAAGCCAAAATGCGTACTCCAAAAATTGCTACAGATGAGATGCCAGGGAGTCCAATTAATACCTGTAATTAATAAATACAGTGTAAATTTTTAGGTGCCGCACAGGACAGATGGTCCAGTGAGATTGGCTGTCGTATATCGAGACTATCATGACCCCTGCAAGAGGACTACGTCCTGAAGTGTTTTGCCCGACAAAGACTTTAAATCAAAGGTTAAATGTTCCACAAATTGCCTTCAGCAAAAGTATTAAAAATGAGGAGCAGGAAGAAAATGTTGAACTCTTCGTTGTCCTTGTCTTTCTTTCTCTTTCGAATAAACGTAGTGTGAAGCAAGTTTTTGAATCTTACCGATATCGTTGCAGAGGAGAAATGCCTTTAAATCTTTTGGTTTGTAGGGTACAAAAATAACTTCCATTGAATTGGCCCACAAAACAGCGAAGAAACGAATAAAAACAAAACAAGACAACAAGAAGGAAAGGAAAAAGTACGTCAGACACAAAACAAAATATTTTCAATTAAAAATAAGCGGTTTACGGAAAACAGCGAAAAAAACCGCAAAAAACGAGAGAAAATAGATATCGTCAACCGTGTTGATTTTGATTTACTTACATACATACATATGGACTTATGTATGTATTTATATTGAAAATTTGTATTTAATTATAAACTAGAAATGACGTCCCCATTCCGTTGATTGTTTAAACTTAATTTTCGTATTTTTCAAATTTAATGCGCGCCTCTCACGTGAACCGCAATTTCATTTTCGATGAAATGTTTCTCATAAATTAAATGCTTAAAAGATTTCTAGATTTCATATTAATTTATATCTAATTTGTAATAAACGAGCAGTTTGCAACTATTTGCGACACAATTATTTTATAACAAATTTGTATTCACCCAGTAATTGTTTCTGTATTCCATTAATTAAATATTGACACGCACCACTTTAATGGCAAAAAAAAACGAATTTTGTATGATGAAAGTTGTTTAATACGAGGGCGGTCTGAAACTTTAACTAAAGTGTATTTGTAGTATTCTTTAAGCTCGATTTCTTTTGTTTTTATAAAACAAAAATCCATTTATCCTTTTACTGAACCAAATATCAAATTAAAATCATTGGAAGTTTTCCGGAAGAAGCTTTCCAAACGAAAACGAAAGAATATAACAAAAATATTTAAGGATCTAGATAAGCTACATAAATTTTTGGGATATTATGACTTAAGCCAAAAATAGATCATTAGCCTCGATTTCTTGAAGCAACGATTTTGACTCCTTAGTGTTTCACTTTAAAGTTACATGATTTCATTTCAAAATTATATTCCTCGAATCGCAGCAATGCTTCAATACAAATTGCTTAATTCCTAAAGCGTAACCAAACGACTTTGAAATTGTACTGCCATGTAAAACGCAAAGCGGAAAATCGGTACAACTATAGTTTGTTTGAAAGTCGAAAGTGCAAAAGAACTCCAGTGATAAGTTTAGCACTATATCAAAATGTTTGCTATACGATATACTTATATATTTAAGGGTCCTTCATAAACAACTAATATGTAGATATCCTTAAATAAAATTTAAAATAGTATTGAGTTGAGAAGAACTGCATTTACTTCAAAGTTTTAAATTTAAGAATTGATTTCAATAAGGATGGTTTCAATTTAGGGCTTGACAGGTTTACCCCGGTAAACATTGTGTCTGCAGGAACTTCTAACATTGTGCCATTAGTGCTAAAAATATTTCCCAACAAGAATAAATGTATAAAATATAAAAAAATAAGTTTCGAGCTACAGCGGACGTAGTAATTAATAAATCGAACGAACTAATTAACTGTCAGCTGACATATTTGTGTGCCTAGAATTGTGTATCTAGAATTGAGAGTAAATTGGTATCCATTCTACATTCATCTCCCAGTGTCGAAAGCCCTTTTTTGTGTTTAAATTTAATAACATCAAAGAGATCTACTTGTTGTTTGTATAGACTTTCTACAGTCTATATATTTAAAAAAAAAATCGGTACCGGGTATATAATGCTATTTCGCAGCCTTGGAACAGGGCTGAAACGGCAAAGGCAAAAATTAAAGCCGATTAAAAATTTGTAACCTGTATACAATGTCCTGAAAGCTGCACACGTGAGCAGAGAAGTGCTGGAAAGTGACAAATAGTTGCCATAAATATTTAAAAAAATCGTTCTATAGGAGAAGAGATAAAAACCTGGTTAAAACCAATTTAAGCACAATGTCCCTGGGCAACACTGGTAAGAATAAAAATACCAAAGGAAAACAATTTGTTTGTTTTTTTAAGCCTGTTGAAACTCGGCATACGTCCGCTAAGCTTCGACTTGACAGCGTGAAACAGTTAAAGGTAAGAAAATGTCATCTATAAGAACTACTTACCTTTTCCATGACAACAGAAAAATCGCCAAGTTCAAAGCACATGAATCTGAAAAGTTAACAGCACTCTAACGCTTGAAACTCCAAATGTCACTTGTAAGCAAATATTAAAAAAAAAATTTTTTTGACGCTTGCAACTTATTATCGATAACATTTTTGACTTTTCTATACCTCTTTTCACTATAACTGAACGCTTCACTTTTAGTAATATTTTCTGATGAAATATATTTACTCTGTTCCTTAAAATCTTAATAAATGGAAAAAAACTGAATGTCATTATAGTTTTAACAATAAAAATTTATATTAAAATGAAAATAAATAAAACGTGTTATTTTTGGTTTTGTTTACACAACACTAGTCATATGTAACGTACCAACAACAACAAGGTCCTATCAGCTGATTTCGGCCATTTTCAAAAAGTGTTTTTTTCGCTTCTATTGCGGTCGATTGGTGTTTTCAACCAAAATTCTTAATGGTTTGTTTTTAATATTTTTATAAGCCCAAAATTCACCGTTTCAATTTCAATTTTTTTAGAACGTCTGTCGTAACTTTCGTCTTGAAGACTGTAGCCTTAATTGATTCGTCAGTAATAGATAATTGTATTTAATATTTCTATTTATTTTACTACTTCTGTTAATAGAATTGCTGCAACGCGTAATATTAATGTTGATTTTTTGTAGGTTCTGTCTTGAACTCGTTGGCCCCTTTTCAGCGGACTGAATGCGTACATTTATTTACAATTCTGCTCAAATGGAATTGTTCCAATAAAAACGAATTCATAAGTTTTTATTGAAATTGAATTACTACCAGTCGTATCGGCAGGAACAATTTGCATATAGTATCCATACATACATACATATATTTTTTAATGGTGTTCAACACCAAAGAGAATCTCTAGCAACCAGTTCCATTTCATGTGATTTAGAAACATCGAGAAGTACGTACATGCGGCAACTTTGCTGATATTAGGGCGGCATATCGTTATAAATATGCCTTAATAAAATTATTTTCCAAACTAATACTTAGTATAGCCAAGTAGGCAGAATAAAAATTCGATTTAGCACGTCACTGCGATAAGCAAACACAAGCCGACCTTAAGGTTTGGACTCGAAAATGACACGATTTCGTCAAAATTTGGATACAATAGAGGCAGGTTTGCCAATCATGCCCGTTCGAGCCCGAGCAAATAATGGATATGTAATTGAAAAGAGCAGCATCGTCAGGGACTGCAACGCGATTTGCATATTTAGTAACGTATGCCATTTGATATATCTGTCTGTCACATGTTGAACATTGTAGCGTAAATAACAAAAGCTTGTCTGTGCTTCCAAAATTTCAAATTCAGTATAAAAAAAGCATAATTTGCCGGAAGTTTGAAGACCAAGTTTTAGGCCATGACACCATGAATATTCGTGTCAAACTCATTTTGAGCCTGTCAAACCATTGCGAGCTACTCAAGCGGTCATTTCAAAACTTTTGCGATCAGTAGAATTCATCCAAAGGCTCTGCATCGAATTCTTATTGGCGGTAAAATATGGCTCCATTACGATAACCCAAAGCGTAACAGCTCGTGTGTGGTGATCGGCCAACTGGCGCTAAGTTAATGTTCCGTAGTTGGTGGTAGTATATATTATGAACTGATGTCTGGCCAGACACTTGATTCGTTTTGTCCGACAATGATATGTCAGATATGAAACCGTATTATTCCATGATGAGAGCAGCTGGCCAGATGTTGCAATACTTGTCAAACACTATTTAGGGGCTGCCAAGGTGAGCCTCATCCGTCAAACCTTGCACAGCTCTACTATTATCTCAATTATTGCAATCGATGGCGAACGCTCTCTCCGCGATACGTTTCACTTCAGAGCTTCAGGTATCCGAACGAAGTAACCTGTAAAGCCACCGATATTTTATCCCTATTTATTCTTAAAATTTCAATTTTATTGCACGCTGTCACTTATAGAATGTCTCGAATTTCCCTTTCGTTCCCTTCCAGTAAAAAGACTTTCTTTGTTTACGCTTTTAACTTTTCTCTTCTTTTCAATCATTGTCTTCATCATTGTTTTTTATAGTTTTTTTTTTTGTATTGAACGAAAGAAAATTTCTTTCAATCAGTTTTTTATACGAAATAAACTCATTCTTCAATAAGATCATGTAAACTTTTAAAATAAACGAAATCGAATCGTTTTACAGCGAAAGAAGTGAATTGAAATGCCAGCCGAGGCAACTTGCAAACCATTTTTTTTTTGCTATTGTAATTTAGTCGATGTACGGTTTTATTTTTGCCCCAAACAATTTGGATTGGGAGGGAGTTCTTTGTCGATCTTTGTTTTCAGCGATTTGCTGTTGTCTGTTTTTGTTTTACTTCTTAGTTGACGTCTTCGAGAGATAGACAACATTAAAACAGATTGACAAGTGTCAGTTGAGGAGGTCAGATGTGTGTGATTTTAATAGTTGCTTATTTCGGATAACAGATAAGAAAAGAAAACTGCGAATTCCCAGATATTGTTATTTTGATTGCGAGATAAAACAATTCGGCCATAGCAGTAGATCTGCGACGTCAGTAGACAAGGATTAACCAAAGTACAAAATAGTGAACTGTTATTACAATGGGTGAGTTTAGCTCAGGCCTTTCTATAGCCGTGGCGAGTGCTTTTAATATTCTATTTCATATTGGGGCCCTGAATTTTTTTTCATAATTTTGTATAGTGCCAAAAGTATGTGCTAGTGAACTATAGTACTGACTCCCCGCTGACACTGTCATCGGTCCGGCACCACTAACGAACTATACCCTCTAAAATACTCCGTACTATAGACATTTAAAACGTCCATGCCATTGAAAATGCACTAGTGCTGCTGACTTGCGAGACATTGGACCCAGAGATTCACTTGCACATTTTTATCTCTTTGCAAACATTTTAGCAGTTATATTTGTTTACTAGTAAAATTCTGTGAAAGGCTAGTGGGAAGTGGGAAGGGAAGACAAACGGAAGCATATCAAGCAAAGTAAATAGTGCAGACATTTTGTCCACAAAAGTTGTGACTTGCAGGCACTTTTTCTCGGACTACCTGAATATGTTGATTGATGTTTTCACCGTATTTAAATTCGGGAACTATTTACACTTGTATAGTGTGACACGGCCAGTAGCCAGAGTTGATTGCATGGAACTGGAATCAATTGAGCAACATAAATCACTGAGCGAACTAGTTCAGTAAAATGGGCAGAGCTGAGAAGAGCATTCAGTTTAGTACAAAAGCCTATATTTTTGGCTTAAGTTTCGCTTTGCGTTCAGCCAATCTTGCGCATTGCCCGCCTTGGTAAGATTTCAGCCAGTATTTAATTAAAACAGTGCGGATTTCTGTGTACATTTAGATAATATATCACAATACAATTATTTCAGTGACGTGAATGACTTTTTTAACGTGAGCTAAAACCAAATTAACTTTTACTTAACGAAATATAAAATTTAAATAAAAAAAATCTGCAGCCATTAAATTTCGTTTGATATTTTTTGCAACGCAACAAAAGTTATAATAATACCAAAACTAAAACATGTGACAAAATCTCCCCTTTAATAAGAATTTGTGACATCCCCCATTTCGCCGGCAAAAGTGTGAAAATGATGCTCTTGGAAAGGCAACATAAACGACGACAAGTAGCGAAATGCCAAACTGTTTATTAGCAACATAAAAGTTTAAAAAAAAAAACGCATGAATATTTTAAAAATAAATTCATCACATAAAAAACTAAAATAAATCGTTCCTTTAAAAGGGGTAACAAATTCAGCATATGGCCATAAAAAAAGAATATGACATCTTTTTGACATTTACCACAAGTGAATATTTAAATTTAACACCGAAAATAACTCTGGCTGCAATCCGCACTTTTGCGCTCAAAATATCTGAACTGAAGACAAATGCGCTCAGATCGTTTTGAAAATATGGAATTCTGTTCGAAATACATAGAATTAAACAAATGAAAATAAATACAAATAAGAAGAGACGGGTTAAATTAAAAAAGAAAACACAATAACAACAAATGCATACAGAAAAGGACTCTTTTTTTGAATGTGCACTGAAATGTTAAAAAGCAGTCTGCTCAGCACATGTATAAATGTGTATATATATATATATATATATATATATATATATATATATATATATATTGTATTGGAATCAAGAAAAGGGTACAAAAATAGCAACATTTTGTGAAAAGCAGTTTAACTTTTTTACACTCCCATTTCGTGCCACATTTTCAGTAGTTGATTTTGAATTTTTTCGTATTTGAAAAAAACACGACATTTATGCGATGCTCAGTCCTCAAAACACCAATATTTACGATGCATCGCTAAGTGGGCATTCACACCAGGCAATTCTTTCAACTAAGCTGATTAACTTTTAGGCGTCAGGATGAGGGGAGCGGAGATGAGTACAGACTGGCTTGTACTTTCAATTCGTTTTACTTTCTTTTTCGAGTGTGTGTAAATGTGTGGATACGATACAAGCAATAAGAATTGATGTGGGTGAACAACAGAGCAATTTCAATGAGAAATGTGTATCTTTCTTAGCAATAAGAATTGAACAGTGTAAATTGGGACTAAAATTGAACTTTTCTACTCATTTACTTATTGGGTGACTTCACTAACACCCGGCTCATATATGACCAGTCAATTGAGTAAAAATTTGGTTGATTCACAAAATGCACAACTGAGCAAATTCAATTAGCAACTGACAGCTGGAACAAAAAGACCTGCTTCACTGGGCTCCTTCCAGGCCATCTTCTTTTCACTTTGCGCCCGTGTAATTATTTATTTAAACAAAAATAGAGCTGTTTTACTTCTTTTTTTATATATAAATTTACTATAAAAACTTATCTTTATGTTTTTTATTTTTTTTGTGTTGTTTTTTTGGTGACATTCGTGCTGTATTGTATTTATACTAAACACATTCCTTACAGAGTTGCACTTCAAGTCTTGAGCAATATTTACAGCAGTTTAGTATTAACTGTCAATTAACTTAATTGAGTTTTTGTATAAAATATTGAGCTCAATATTGGCACTAATTGCGAAGAATTAATTAAAGTGGCTTCTGTCTGTCTACAGCCTGTGTCAGCAATAGCGGGTAAATAAAATATTATTAATAAAATTTCCAGGTTAGAAACATCATGTTTTCATATATAAAAGCATTATAGTTTTTTCTTAAACAATTTGGCTTTAGTTCTTTTCACAAAGAATACCTCAACTGAACCGAGATTCATCATCAAATGTTGAAGTTACTCCTTTTTTCTTGCCAGCCAAGTTTGGAACGGATTTTCCTGATAACTGATGTGATGTAGAGAAGGTAATCTCTTCATTTTTGATATCAGATCATATAACATGTTCTAGTTGAGAGGCAAATTCATGATGATTCTTTAAGTTACCACTTCAAATGCAAATTCACCGCACGTCGATCTTCGACTACGATGGATACGCTTTTAGCAGCCTGTTTTATTGGCTGTGGCTCCCACCAGACACAGTCTTTTCTCTTTCACCTCTCTGACAAATTAATTCATCAAAGTCAGTAATAGATCTCCAATTGCTCTGCGATATACAAGCCCTGTTAGGGTACCATGTAATGCTTTTCTATATATAATATATATTCATTTGTATTAATTTCTATTGAAGATTTCATTTAATTGTATTCATTTAAGTTCTGGTGCACACATTCTATGACTTGATATGATATTTTGCTCGTGCAGACCCACTGTATCTTATTTTGCTTATGAACCCTTAATCCTTCTTGTAATAATTTCTTGTTCACTTAATTTCTTAAGTCAGAATTTATATTTGGCCATTCTTATTGATGAGATTTTTTTTGTTCACGCATCGCAATTATTATTGTTTGTATCGCTTTAAATTTTTTTTATCGCAAACAGACAGTTTTGGAAAGTACGAGCAAGTTTGTACCGATCTTATTGTCCCCTCACACCGTTGCTTAAAAGTTACTCAGCTTAGCTGAAAGAATTGCCTGATGTAAGTTCTGACCAATGCTTGCATTTGTTGTTGTAAACAAGAATGCAACGCTATTTTCCATGGGAAGTGAGAAACAAATATTACAACAACAAAAATGTGATCCTTATATACAAAAATAACTACTAGGTACAATAATTTTTATATAAGGAAATCATTTTTAAAGTTAAAGTGATTCGGTCATCATCATTAGTTTGTTTATATCGCTCGCGCGCCACGATCGCAATGTCTAGTTGCCGAGAAATCACTTGCCATCGAGCATTTCAGTGGTGCATAGACAACAATGGACAAAATAACCGAGTTTCTCTTTGTCGCTGCCGGTGAGAAACCTGCTCATTACACAAGTCCTGTCCACTATTAATTCGTACACCCACCCTTTATTTATGGGCGAACTAACGACCAAAATTACATACATACATACATATATATGTATGTATATACAATATGATATAAAACCAAAACCAATAATATTGGCGGCGCCTCCAATATTTAATTTTCCGAATTCGGCTTCCTTCGTTTTCACAACAGGATCTAGTCGTTTGGCACTGAAATTACTAAACTTTTCACACTCTACAATTTTCAGGAAATATTGGACTCCTTTTCCCCTGCTGTTGACTTCCATATTTTCTAAATGTTGACTTTTGGTGCGATTACAATAGATTGTAGACCATTTCTCAGCTTCTCTTTCATGAGTACCCCAAGATTTTCTATAGGATTGAGGTGTGGAGTAGACGATGGCCAATTTAAGACATTTATTCCACTTTCTTGCTGCCATGTTTTTGCTGTATGGAAAGGTGCAATATATGCATATTTGTACAGTCAGTCAATTTTGTCGCTGATGGAAGAAGATTCTCTTGTGATTTTTCCAGCATTTACTGGACGGCCAACCTTAGGTGCGCTCTAAACAGTCTTTATTATATTAATGTCTCTATGCTTTTAAATTAATCCTTTTCTGGCATCACCGACCAATGCTGACGCCAAAACTTGATTAGTCGCTAAAAATTATGGCATCCCATTGCTTTTCTACCCAAGAACGTTTCCCTCTTGCCCCTAATAATTTTTTCTGGCTAAGAAATAAACTAAATGAAAGTGTTTTGCCCCATCGATTGTAACTACAACCTAAATTTTTCATTGCTGGCTTGTGCTCTCTTGTTTCATGGGATTTCCTATTGTTTTGGACTCCTTTGGAGCTAAAAAAGCTCTTTTGTTGCGTCACGTAGTTTTAGAGATTCGTCCTCTGTTTGACACTTTATTGCTATAATTTGTGTTGCCTTCATATTATTTAACGATGCCTGGGAGGTTTAGGATCAGGCCCTGTAGCCCCACAGCTCTTGCCGAATTTGAATTAAAATAAAACCCGGCACACTTTTGCTCTCAGGTATTGCTCAAATTTTATTATAACTGCAAAGTTTTCATTTGAATGATCCCATTTTTCGTAGAATGCAAATTAATAATCCTCGAACTCTTGTTCCGTGCTAACAATTGCTGCACTTCTGTACAAGTATCGCGCATTTAAAATGTCTAGAATGATCTGTATGATCGGTTAGAATAAATGAGTTCAAGTAATAAAAACAAAACGAATGAAAAAAGAAATGGCGAAACTAAAATAAAATTTGAACTAAAACTAAACGCATCTTTAAATAAGTATGAATACATACATTTTAATTCTCTTCCATACAAAAAATATTTTCGGTCTACTTGTTCGCGCCCGCACGTTCCGTTTTCAACACTCTCACTATTTAGATCGCTCAATGAACTGCACATCTACCGACCGATGCACAGATGTACCGTATTTACGTACGTTTGTACACACATTCATACATACATATACATTGATGAAGTCGAAGAGGACAAGAACCTAAAGAATTGGAATTGGAAGACACTCGCACAAGATCACTAAAGTTTTAAATGTTTGTACACAAAATAATATCTCCAAGTATGTACTCGTATGTGTGTGTGTGTGTGTACATGTATCCTCTATGAACTAATAGACATGTGTGAATGTGAATAGTTACGAGGCCAGTTCAAAAAAAGAGCTGAATTTTTATTTTTCTCAAAAAATTTTTATTTATTCATAAATTTCTCTGTCGTTCCTTGCGCCAACGTTTCTTCCAATCCTCGAGGCGGTTCTGTTATAAACTTTTTGTTATGCCCAGGAGCTCTCTGAGCGATTCGGTTTTTATCCCCTCAATTATCTCAAAACGCCGTTTTTTTTGGGGTTGTCTTGAATATGGGTAATAGGAAAAGGCCACAGGGGCCCAAATCTGCTGTATATAAGAGCTGAGGCATGATTATGGTGTTTTTTTTTTTGGCAAAAAGAAATTACGAACTTCACTGGAACTGCGTGGCTGAAGCCAACCAACATGCCGACATGCTCAGCAACTTATCTAACCGGAATTCTACGATTTTTCACTTTCTCAACATTTTCATCGGCAGTTGATGTGCTGGGTTGTCTAAGGCGAGCGCCTTTTACTGCTAGTACCACTTGTACACATTTTTCTGACTCTGAGTACAATCTGCGTATGTGCTTTGGAGCTCTGAACTCCATTTTTTACACAAAATTGTAATTAAAGTTTTTGGAAAATCGCCCAACACGAACATCGCTAAACACTTCCTACTCTATGCCTCTAGCTGAACCTGGTATCGTCCTCGAGTTTTCGGGAGGAGTTTGGCAACATAAAAAAACGATAAACGAATGTAGGAATCCCACGAAATTTTAGAATTCACCTCATTTTGTAAACAGGCTTCGTACATATTTACGCGGTGTGTTGTTCTTAATTTCTTTCTATCTCTTTTTTTTAATTTTTATTTAGAAAAATTAAATACTAAATAACGTGCAAAGGAACGGTAGATAAACAAAAAATAAATAATATTATTTGCCCTTGTGTCTTGTGCCGTCATGACTGGGGAAAAACTTTTGCACTTATTCAAAAATGAACAAGTGTAGAAAAACCGGCAGTGTGGAATTGTAAACACTTTTCATTTCGTTTGTTTAACGGGCAAAAATAACTGCATACACAGATATAATGGAGCATATCATCATAGTCCCGGTTCACACTTCAACTTGATCAATCTTCGGTTACTTAATTTCTTATTCTACGTAAATGACGCCTTAAGGTTCGCAAAATCAAATCGATTTCAATTATTTTCATTTCGTTTAACTTGAAAATTCTACATTTTAATTATATATCTGTGTTTATCGGCTTTATTAATTACATTCTGATGTATGTTTTCTCCTCAGTAAAATGTATTTTTCTTATCTATATTTTTATCACAAAAATCAGTCCTTCCCACGGGGAAGCAAGAATTGAAAAGAAATGTGAGAAATATTAAACTGCAGCGAACTTCATGTGCATAATTTGATCGATGTTCCCAGTAAAATCAACTTCATATCAACTTCTCAGAGGTCAAGCTTCTGAACAGGGGTTGAAAAGGAATTTAATGGAATGTTTTAAGGAAGGAATGAAGCTAAACTAATTCTACAAGTTGTCATGACCAGGGCAACTGATTACTCCTTGCTGCAGCTTCTAGTTCAGATACCATCTAGAATCCATTAAAAAAACCCCGTCGAAAGGATGAGGACTGCACTTGATTTGCACTAGAGTGGAAAAAGAACTCGGGATAGTCGGATAGTTTGTTCTGGCGACGAATAACTTCGTCTTAGATTCATTTTCCCCTTCATATTGCTCCATGCCAGTAGTATGTAGATCTGAAATTATGAAACAGTTCTCCCTGACCAATTCAAAAAATAAACTCTATCTTTATTACCGTTTTTTTTTTTTTAATTTTTTATTTTAAGTTTAAGGACCTGTTCCATAATGTCGGCAGTTAACATTCAGAAATATTTGAAACAACAAGTAAGTGATTTAGGCCGACTAATATTCGTAGCAGATCATAGAATATTACAGATCTCTTCATGAAACCAAATCCCAATAAAAAAAAACTCTGGCTCGATTATTCAATAATATAATATATGAAACTATTTCTGTTTTTCTGGGCCTCTTGATGCAAAATACGTTTTCTAACATTTAATTAAACAAAACACGGACAAAACATTTCCTGAATCAACAAAAATATTTATTGAAAAAAAGTATTTGTTTGACCAAAAAGTTTAGTGATTATTTATACACAAATTTTTTAGGGTATTACGGTCGTTGTTCGATAGGAGCTTCTTTAGTTGACGCAGCAACCATTGTATCGTCTGCGTGAGCGAATTCGATTTTAAGAACTCGTAGCAGCTCAACTTAAGACATGCCCCTATACACGACATCTGGCGTTATATACTCATATCTACTGAAAGTAGTTATAGCCTCTAATTTTCTTTCATTTCTTAACAATATACCGTAGCTCTGAGCTTATTTGTCGGATCTATGAGAGTGACCACATGCAATAAATACTGATAATGCTGGAATTGTGTACGTTAAAATGCAGCTCTGGTGTGATGGCAAATTGTTTAGAAAATAAATAATTGCTGTCCGCTTCACAAATTTCGTATGTATATCTTTCCTACTGAATACATTTTGCCTTTATACGACAGGATGACAGATCTAAACGCGTCTACAGCCGTGTAAAGGTATCGCCACGAATACGATTTCTCAGGTCTGCATTACTTGGCAATTCAGCATTTTGTTGAAACCAAGCAGTTCCGATTCGATTTCAGATATTTTTAATTCACAAGTAAATTGTCATGGATCA
This sequence comes from Epicampocera succincta, assembly GCA_932526305.1. Lineage (NCBI taxonomy): Eukaryota > Metazoa > Arthropoda > Insecta > Diptera > Tachinidae > Epicampocera > Epicampocera succincta. The sequence goes on along the minus strand of OW052034.1, from coordinate 26,674,111 downwards.
TAAGCCCTCAATAGCTCCGTGCAAATGCTTTAAAAGCTTGGCGAAAATTACAACGCTGCAAACAACGAGAGAGGATACTACAAAAAATAAAAAATAACGTGGCAACACAAAAAATAATCAATGAATTTTAAGAAAACAAGCAAAAATTATAACATAAAAATTGTTATTAGAAAGAAAATTCATCAATAATTTTTTTTTCCAAGCAAAAACTTTTTAATTGCCGAATAAATGGAGTCATTCAAATTATTTTGATTTTTTCTAAAATTTAGTAGAATTTATTTTATTGTAAACGTTCGGAGGAGATTTAAAAGAGCTGCAGCAGGCGGTTTCAAATTTCAGTCCGTATTTAACACGCAATAAAGAATTTAAGGACACCAATTTCTTACTGCTGTTTTAAAAACATTCATAAAACGGAATGTCCTTTAAACATCAGTCAGCAGTCATCAGGCAGCGATAGTAGCCGTAATACAAAACTACGTAGTTCAACAATTATGTAGGTTTCCTCCCAAAGAATCTCTAAAGCAATGGACTTCTATCTAGAACTTCTCGTTCCATTTACGTAAATTAATATTTCAAACACATATTTCTATTGCATTAATTGCATTTAAATCATCTAAACAGTTCTTTGCAAACTCCAAACTAATTTTCTTGTCAGTATTGAAAATATTATGTACACTAAATAATGACAAAATTTTGTAGTGAATGAAAATTTTTCCAATTTCTGTTAACAGATTTTCGGTTTTCCGCACTTATATTATTTTCTAGGCAAATCTTCCCAAGGATATATTTGAAAGACACTTGATTGCACTGTGAGAATTTGTTAAAAGCACCCGCCAGTCAAAATTTCGGGTATTGCATTAACAAAACAGTAGAAAATTGCCCGAAACGCAGCAGAATTGCACAAGCAGAAGCAAAAGTGTACGAATAGTGTGTGTGGCACCAACGCCAAGGTAAACACAGGGTTGTATATGATCTTGATCGTTCGAAAGTTAACGTCGAGAGTGTGTGTACATACAGCACTAGAAGCAAATATTCAATGCATTTTTGACGACATACGGCCAGATTTATAAAAAAAGGCATTAAAAAATTAGGCGAATGGCTGAGGTAACTCGTAGCCGCGGCGGACATACATACATATTATCTGCTATATAAAAAAAGCATTTCAGCAATGTTTAAGCTTCCAATCTGTAAAAAAAAAACACCCGTTATTTACGTATGTTGCTCCAGGATCCCTGGGGCTGCCATCATTACACTCTCTAAGGTTCCGAATTTTAAAATTTCAACCTTAACCTACAAAAAAATATTAAGCCTTTTATGTCCCGTTAGAGTTTAATGAAAAATTGTATGCGACATAGACTTTCTAGTATCTGAAATTTGCTTAGTCATCTTTGATAATATGTATGTATATTTGTTCTAACCTCCAAAGCGGCCCTTTAGCATCTTTTTACTGCTGCCTATTAATTGCCCTGCCTTGAGGTCGGTACTACTCGCGGGTGCAAGAGAATGTTGTCCAACTAGAATTGTTAGTTTATGACACTTTTAAAACTTTGTCTACCACCATAATCAACATGACGGTAATAAGTGGTGCAACGTACGATCGTTCATTATCTACCCCAACATGAGGTACGTACATACATACATACATACACACATGCGAGTACGTGCAACAGAGCAGCAGGCCCCTATAGAAATTGTTTTGGAGGGTTTTATGTTTGTGTTTTTATGTTTTCTCTATCCAATTGTTTCAATTTTATTTTTCATGCTGATGTCAATGAATTATGAGGTGGACAAGCCGCGCAAAAAGCATGTAATTCCATTTCATAGTTTTTATTATTTTGCTCTCTTTTCCAGACTGCGCGCTACGCAGTGGATTAATACTGTTTTTAGATTAAATGACCTTAAAATAATGCATTTGGAAAAATTAGCTGTGCGCTTATCGCGTAATAGGTACGAATGTGCAAAAACACAATTCCTTGAGCTGCTTTTCAGAATCATTTGAAAACATTTGCAAGTAAAATAAAAATTAAATGTATTTGTTAATAAAAAACATGGTTTCGATGTAGGGATTTTAGAAATTTGAAAGCGAATAGTGGTCGAATTGATGTTTAGGCAACATTCTTCGGCCATCGATAACTTTACAGCTTCCATGACTATTTGCCGTTTAAGTGAGATAATTTAAGTGAGTGCGGAAAGCTTCGCTGAGGAGGTCCAGTTTTAAATCAATGGGCACTTCAACAAACCAAACTGTCTGTCGATTGTGTGCGACGCTACAAATTTAAGTGAAATACAAGAAAGTCCAATGCAACCCGAAAAATTCAATGTTTAGGGTGGATTTTTGGCTCGCAATCATCGTTAACAACGAGCGCTATCAATCGATGATTACTAACTGTCTTTGATCTGAAATAAATAGTGTGAACACCAAGGATATGTGGTCTCAGCAGGACGGTGCTGTGGCACGTACACGTTCCGCAAGAGTGATTTGAGCGTATAATGATCATGTGAAAAGAGTGTGTGCGCCCACTAAAAGTCAGAATTTCAGTTTTGTCAAAAAAAAAATGCGTTTTCGCTTCAGTTTCATTGCGTCTGGAGTATCGGAGAAGGTTTTGCTCACAACGGACTGTCAAAGTTTCAAGTGAAAGTCATGCGAACACTCCAGTGGCAAGAACTTTGTCGACTTTTGGTGATTGGAACAACATCTGCACTTGTGCTGTTTTATTTACGCGAAAACTAATTTAAAAAGATTGAAAATATATGATGAAGCATTTTGAGACGAAATTTTTATCGTATTTTTTTTTCATTTTTATTAATTTGAATTTTTGACAAATCTTAATATAAAGTAGAAAGAATCTTCTGGTGTGCCCTTGAGAAGAGTAAAGTTGAAGAAATTAGGGATAAAAGTAAGACTTTTTTCATTGGAGATAAAAGCATTCTTCTATTTTCTTGTTTGCATTAATTTCTAAGATCTAAAACTAGATTTAGATTGACAAAAATGTTAGATATCAGCTTAACTTTAGTGGGCTCAAGTCTACAGCATTCGCTGCTATACTTTCGCTTTTGACCCAGTGAAAGTCGGCAGCAGAGTGGTTTTATTGTGTCAATACATGTATTTATATATAAATGGTTTTTTCCTCCCTACGATAGATACTGTTTGGTACTATTCAAACTGGAAAAGTATAATGGTACGGCAATGGCCTATTTAGAAGAATTAAGGAATCTATACACTTTTAGTAATTATATACGGCAACTCATAATGGCAAAAACAGACTACAAACTGCAACTCTTTGCGGCTTAATCCAAATAACAGATTTACTGACTGATTATCTTACATGATATATGTAAATATAGGCCCTAAGTAACGTTTTCCTAAGTTTTCAGGAGAGAGAAAAAATTTAATAAAAATTAAAGTCGTGAAACTTTTTTCGACTGCTTATATTTTTGTTATTTTTAGTCGGATCATGTCAATTTTTTACCAATGATGTGTTGGATTTAAGAAAAAACGAGTTAGGGCCTTTCTATATTAAGGTAACGATATACTCAATAATGAAATGTTTTTTGTCATATTATAGTACATATGAAATTAATTTTTTTGTTATATTCTTAATAAATCTGTTTAATAAAAATAATATAAATTAGAAAAGAGTACAACTAAGATCAGGCCAGTACAATCTTTCAAGATATTGGGTACAATTTTAAGATTTTCAATGCCATCGCTGTACTGACTGACTTATCGATTGGCACATCGCTAGATGTTGCTGCTCTATGATCGAAGGGTATCCCCTCAAATTACATACGTTACATATCATTCGAAAGCGAGTACCACGACACCAAAATGAAAATTTTCGATAAACTTTGATCGATATCGTGTGCGGTATGCGACATCGTATGCCAGCCGTGCTAACGCAAAATAGCATCCGCGCTCTTGCAACCAACACTGTACATAATTTATTTTCTTTTCATCGTTGGCCAAACACGGAATAAATATGGGCTTGAGGACAACTTAGAAAATTACACGCAAAAAAAAAAACAAAACACACAAATTAAACAAAACGTATTATTTTGGGGGGAAAACTAAACTCGCAAAAGTTGGATTCGCTCAATTCAGATTAGGGAACGAAAGTCAGGCAAACAATGAGTTTGTGTTTATAAAGTCAAGAGATGCGGGTTTATTTAAAAACAAATAACTGTAAAGTAAAAATTATTGTATACAACATGCGAGAGATGGAAATCAAGTGAGTTGGCTGAGTGAGAGTGAGTGCGGCCAAATGAGAATTTATATGGGTTTTTTGTTTGTTTTGTCTGTCATTATTTTCTTTTTCTGAGTGAGTTCGCTTTCATTCTGTTCTGTTCCGAATTTCCCTGATGTTTTGCTCCACATAGAAATTGTTTGCTTTTTTGTTCATGTATATCCCTGCATCCATTCATCCATATGTTTCGTTACATTCGTTTATTTATGTAGTATATTTCGACTCGGACTGTGCGCAAATACTGATGATTGTTGTTGTTGTTGTTGTTGTTTTATTGTTTTTATTATTATTCTTTCCAATTCAAAACGGGAGTGAAAAATTCTAAAAAGCAGAAAAAAGATGCGTACGCGGCTCACAGTTTTGCACTGAGATGTGTTATTCAGACGATATTTGAAAATATGTATCTCGCCATTGAGTGGAAGCCGTTACAGACGTAGAATTTGAAACAGTTTCTTTTCTGCTCTGCACAAATTAACAACGCGAAAATTTCGTACACCAAGAAGTTCGATTTTTGTGTCTATCAATTGCAAACGGTTTAATTAATTTAATTTTTTCCAATTGCTTTATTAAATAAACAAACAGGAGAGCTTTTCTCGTGGGAAAATTAAGAAAAATACGAAACGATCTGTTCGACAAATGAAAAATAAACTTATCCAAATTAGTTTTGTGTGGAAAATAATTATTAATAATAGATTTTTGTTTTTAAATTATTAAATATTATATTAAAGTACATAAAAAACAAAGTAATAAACAAAAAAAAATTAAAAACGTATAAATGGAAAAATAATTATAAAACCAAATGTATGGGAAAATTAATATACAAAAATACATGAAGTAGAAAATATTAATGAAATACATACATACATACATGCACTCATGTATGTATATGTATGTACATAAGTATGTCCATTAATGTATGTATGGGTGTATAAGTGTAATAAAGGCCCATTACTAAACATTTTATTAAAGTTTGCGCCACAATATTAAAAATATCGGTGTTTATTGACCACCAAACTGGAGCAACGAAAATTGTCTATTTTAACAACATGGCAAATTGAAGAACCCAAATCTACAACATTGATCAACCAATCAACTTCGAGCCTCAAGTGTAATAAATTATACACCTGTAAGTTGGAAGGACACACTTGCGCCCATTAAAAGTCTAACTTTTATAAAATTGATCGTAAAAAGAATTGTATCTGATCATGTGATTGTGAGGGCATCACGAAAGAACGGAATGATCTTTTACAGAATCTTTAACTGAAGTGTTTCAGACAGCCAAACGAATCTTAAGAGCCATTTGGGCACATTTTTTTGGAGACCTTAAAAGAGACCTTATTCAGAACCGTGGTGCAAATAAATTTTTGTGAAAGTGATTTGAAATCACTAAAAAGATCAATCAATTTAAAATCACATTCTAGTTATTGCGGATTCTTTATCATGAACTTCATATACATATTTATAACATTAATAATCCCTCTTCTTTATATTGTACGTTCGGTTATTAACTGGCTACTTCTCAAATATTTTATTTATACTATGAATAATTAACTTTACTAAATAAGTGGACTCAAAAAATGTCGCATTAATATAAACATGTTGTTAAAAAGAATAAATCACATCAAAAATCACAAAAAGTTGTGATTTGCGAAAATTTACTGAAAACCAAGTCTTATTATAGATGAGAAATAAGAAAAATGAACGAGTTCGCAGTTTGTTTTCCTGCTGAAACTTTCTATAGTTAAAAAGAAGCACTAGATTTTGTAACATTGGTTTCCAATAATACTCATACGTTTAATAGAAACATCTTAAACCGTTCTTTGAACGGCAACCGCAAATATTGCATCCGCGAGCATAGAATGTACCCGGCATAACGTCAACACCTTTTTATAGACATTGTGTACCCTCAACTTGAACCCATCCAGGCGAAACTTTAACACGTCAACACAAAATAAAACAAAATATTTACATACATATTTATCACATGTTATTAGTTTTAATTTTGGGTGTTCCCTTACAATTATGTAGTATACAAATTTAAAGATAAAACTATAAAATATAGTACCGATAATCTAAAAATGGGTTCCTAGTGAGAGGACAGAACAAACTTTTATGGGTACGATTGTATTTCAAAATTTCGTCCAAAACCAAAATTTAAGCTAAAATTTTTTTCCCTGGAGTCTGCTTTTTTTTTGAAAAAAATAAAATGTATATTCAATAGCAGTGAAACTAAAATTACTTATATCAATCCGAATGGTAGTGGTCTGGGAAAATATTCACAAATCTGATCGGTACCCAGCGATACTGCTGTGATTCTCTTCATTACAGACTAAAAAACACTGTACAAACAAAACTTGACAAATTGTTAGAAAGAAATTTATGATGCGAGACTTTCAGTTTGTGCCGAATTATTATTATATTATTTTATTTATTTAATAAATTATAAAAAAAAGACAAAAAATGGATGCAAATTTAAAAAAGAAGGCATAAAAGTTATCCAACGAACATAACTGTGCTTTTCGAGTCAGCTGCTTTGGTTATAATTTGAAATCTTGACAAATGTCAGAGCACAGTGGTGCAAACGATATAAACTTTGGGATAGACTTTAATTGAAAATCTACTAGATTTCGCTTTGGCGTAAATGCGCTAGAAAAGACACGTACTACGTGTACGTAAGTATGTCACTTTGTACACTGAGAGAATTTATGGTTGATATGAGTTTTATAAAATAAGTATATAGAAAAATGTTCCGATAGTGTTAAAAAAAAAGCAAAAATATTAAACGAACATTTTTCTTTTAATTCTCATTATTTTTTGGATAATTCAATATTAAATTGATTCGTATGAACACATATTCAAGAGCTTTCAAGTCTAGGGAAGAGTAGCACCTACAAAATGTTGCGATATAGGTGGCAACAAAACACACAAAAACCAGTTATATTTTTGATTTCAAAGCATTTAATAATATATTAAAATCTGGCCCTTTTTTTATTTAGTTGGCACTTCCCCCTTGGAATTTCTGCATAACGCGCCGTATTTGCCTTGCCTTGTCTCCCTCGTACTATTTTCCGTTCTGAAAGTAAAAGAAATGGTTCGGTGGCCACAATGAAGACGTAGCGTCTATGGCTATTTTAAGGGACTAGACACTAGACTATTAACAGAGTATCGAAGCTGTGGAGGAATAAAGAAATATATTCTTATATATGTTTTGTTTATTCCATCGGCTGGTTGTGGGGTTTAGTTTAAGCAAAAAAATTTTGCTTTTAGTAGGACAAAACTCAACAAGATATTTAGCAGTGCCAATAATCAGATCGCAATTTTGTCTAAGATATTTTGAAAGTTTTTCAATAAATTAATTACAGTTTCAATTTGACAGCATGAGAATTCAACAGTTAAAAAGAATAAAGCCTGTCCCACGATCTCGAATGTTAGAGTCTAACCAAAAATTACTACAAGCTCCGGCTAAAATACATACATCTAATAATAGAAAAGGTAGACTGCTAAATGGTTTGGCAAAAGAAAACTTATTATAATTAATCTGTGAAACAGTTTTTTGATGATGAACGACAACTGTCGATATTGCGGGACAGCCACTTAGTTCTAGTAATAAATTCTTAAATATGTACATCATTTATAAGTTCATTTCACCTCCACAATTCCCTTTGGCTTCATGCTAAGAAATATAAAATTTTTTCTTGTACTTAAAACCCATAAAAGTCACTGGCGTGCGCAAGTAATTTTTCTCTATTGAATTAAAGAAAAATGCCACAAAACCACTGCAAAAAAAAAATCGCAATACTTAAATACAAAAAATTCCTTAAATCACAGTAATTTTTTTATTAAATGATTTAATAACTATAAAAACTCTCAGACAAAACAGATGCGATGCACAAGTAAAGCCGGAAATCTGTGCGACATTTTTAATTAATGTCAAGTTAAAAAATAAAATTCAACAAACCGCTGTTGTTCAATTAACCAAAAACGAATACGAAAGAAAACAAAATAGAATTGAAATAAATATGTACATTAAACATATTAACACACCGAATACACATCCACAAATCTTCAAGATATGAAAGCGATGGGAAAACATTTAAGTTGAAATTATCCTGAAGATTCCAAAAAATACAAATGAAAATAAATTATAAATATAATAAATTTAAATTTGGCCATGCACCAACACACGAACGCCGTGTGCAGTTTGAATAAGTAACGAAAATTTTCTTGAAAATTGCAAACAACAAAACCCCAAACATTTGAACTGATAAACACCATAAGGAAGGAAGCGAAATGTGAAATGCACAAGTAAACAAAACGTATCCGAAATACAAACACCACAAAATTCAGATACAATCGATTACAAACAACTTTTTGTACGTTTTTCCCCTTGAGTTTGCGCCGATGGATACGCGAAATATTTCATATGCGAGGGTAGTTTGATAGTGCGCGTCTATGTTGATTTATGAGAGTTTCGGTTTCAACCAAAAACCATTTTATATCACAAACTCTGATATATATTTTTCAAAACCATCAAACAGGCACATCTGTCGAGACCCAACTCTCATACCATTACAGCCAGTATCAAATGGCAGAGCAGTTCATTGCCCGATTTATGGATTTTCATCCATAATATCCGTAAACGTGTCAGGTGTCCTAATCGAATAAATCTCCATCGTTTGTCAATCCGCCATTGCTGGTAGACGTGCAGGATTACTGAGGGCGGGTACCACAAAACATTTAAATAAGATGGTAGTTTGATACTGTCTGCTTTTGTGGGCCTATAAAAATACTGTTTTTTTTCTGCAAAAAACGCAAAAAAGCGTTACAATCTAATCGTAGTCCTTCCAGTTTTTTTTATTTCCTTCAAATAGTAAGATTTCTCTTCTCTTCGTCTTGATCCAATTCTCGTATCGTAGAGCAATTTCTTCAAGTGGCAGCGTAATTCATTGCCCGATGCATGAACTTTCACCACAACGATTACAAAAGTGTACACTTTTTTCATTTCTAAATGAGTCTGTTTGGCTTTTTGTGCAAAAATTTTCAAGGTGATCGATATTAACAACCCCGTTGCATTCCATTTTGCAAAAGTTTCGAAAAGTCGAGGGGATGGGGCCTGAACATTATTTTGAAGTGGTCACACGGTTGCGCTTGCGGTCCTATGACAATAAATGCTACAGTTATTCTTCATATCGAAATACTCATCCAAATTGAATATATTCGCTTGGTTGGAAGGATTACAGTATCAGCCATTTCACTCGCTTTCATTCGCCGATCGTTCAGTTATTTCTATTACGGCCCATCTCTTGGGACGACGTGAATGTTTGACTGCATTCGTAGAAGTCCAACCAGAACGGTACCACTTATTAACTTTTGAAATCAAATACTTTTTTATTTACTTTAGGTGCTGGGGTTATACGTCAAAAATAATCTTTTCGTTTGTATTAGAAGTAACGAGGCTGTCAAAAGCAAACTTCCTCGCTGCCTCTACAAACAGAATCAATCAGGAATTTCAATTTGCTGCTCAGGACATTCATACATATAAAAAGTAACGGAATTATCTAACTGCCCTCGTATCTTAAACATCTTCATGCCTTCACTCTATTTTAAATTACAACATATCAATATATACAAATAATATATTTTTTAAAGTATAAATACTTTTAGTTTGTATCAAAAATATTTTATTCATTCTAGTATTTAAATGCTACAAATATCACTTCTAGTGAATGTTATAAATCAATTTGCTATTCTTATTTAAAAAAGAGTTCTGACTATATTGATATGCAAATAACAAATTATTTGCTTACAATTGAAATAGTTCTTATCGTACTAGATCCAGCCCAACTTCCTTCAACGGTCATGGTACGAGTACCTAAAAACAGCAAAAACAATAATATTTAACAGCAAATTGTTATCACATGGGAAAAACTTAAAAAGGTTCAAATAATGTTTTAAATGAAAAAGTCGGTTATAGAAAAAATATAGTGATTTTTAATTTTTCTCAAAAAATATTTATTTGTCCCCTCAGATATAATTCTGTTGCAATCCTCGAAGCAGTTCTAGAGCTTTCTCAGTAATTCGGTGTTTATCTCCTCAATCGTTTCGAAACGCCGTCCTCTCATGGGTCTCTTCAATATAGAGAACGACAAAAGTCGCAGTGGCCCAAATCTGCTCAATATAATGCTGGAGGCATGTTATTTTTTACCAAAAATAAAGACAGACAAAATTCAGTAATTTTGAAACAAACTTCGCTGTGGCACTCACGGCTTCAGCCAACCGATATGGCAACGTCCTCAATAGTGATTAGACGGTCGTCCGTAACAATTTGCTTCACTTTCTCCAACATTTTCATCGGTTGATGTCACCGTGACGGTGCAAGTGACTTGCATCTTCTCGGCCTTCTTTGAACAGCTTCTACCACTTGTAGACATTTGTCTGACTCGGAGCAGAATCCCCCCAATGTTACCCCTAGCATTTCAGGTGCTTTTGAACACTCAATTCCATTTTTTATATTGTGCAAAATGTGATACAGATTCACTTAAATATGTTTTTCGGCAGCAGAAAATCAGCGAACTTTAATGCCTCTCATCAACATGATACTCGTAAATAGCTGGAACTGTGAACATACGACGAGGGTACCTACATACATACACAAAGGAAGGCGAAACCCGAATCTACGAAATTTAATAATTCACCTTAATTTTTGATCAGTCCTCGCATGGCAGGCTTTCTGCTCTGTAGCGCCCCGAAGTTGCTTAGAAATTGTAACCTTTTCTTTTAGGACCTTTTTAGCAGCTTCTTTTGTCATCTTGTAAAAAAAAATGTTGTAAATATATCATTTTGCATGTAAATCGTTACAACAACATCACAGAGACTATGAAACCGTGGAATATGTTTGTTCAAAACAAGAACGTGCCTAATAAAAATATTTGTTTAATACCACAATTAACAACAATTTTTTTTTGAATTAAATTACATACTTAACAATAAATCATGGCATTAAAAATAAACATATTATTTTTGTTTGATGAAAACAGCAAAATACCCAGAGAAATAATTCTGCAATTAGTTCTGGCATTTCTGTTTGTTTTATACTATATAATTTTTTTTTATATCCGCAGTTGAATCGCGATTGATCGGTTTCAGAACGACAAGTTAAAAATCAGTTTTTACGTATTAGACGATTTGGAGGACTCTCAGCTGGATTTTACTTTTAATTGCATTGAAATTTGAATCGGATAAAATTTCAGTGCTTTGCAAACAGTCCCTTCAACTTAAGGAGCTTAAAAGTTAAAAGGCATTTGATCATGTTAATGTATCTGCTGTTTTTAAACAACAATTACAAGGATTGCAAGTCGTTCATATGTGTTGAAGCTGCATAATCGAGATTCAACTGTTTGTGTATTATATTCGTGGTTGTGGAAGAGCTCAATTAATAGAAAATGAAAATGCTTAAACAGAAACTGTTAAAATATGTTAAAGTACTTCGCAGTGAATGGAATGAATGGAATGACTTAATACAAATGGATTTATATTTTAATTTCTATAACACGCCGGAAGCGAACACCATCTACGCCATCATCAGCAACGTCATCGGCCGCGTACTCGCATCATTATCGTTATTAACATTATTTTGATTATGAACGGCGCGCTGGAAAGCAAAACTTTTCGTTATTATTTCCATAGAAATCATCAATAGAATCAGTGGCAACAACAACATTTGTTAATCCATTTATCGTTTGGAATAAAATCTCTTAAATTTTTCATATTTTTACAAATCTGTTAAATACGCACATGTGTATTTTCAGCGGAGAAATTGCGCATTTTTTTTTTAATCAAAAACACTCAATCAGTTCACAAGTTCTGTTTAACATCGTATTTGGGGGTTTCTGTGCACGTGCAGGCAACCAGACTTCTGAACTGGTTTTAGGGGAGTTTTGCGGGCCTGTTGCTGATTACGGTTTTTTGCTCCAAAGCGGTACCCATTTATTTTTAAATGCATCTCTATGATTCGTACATTAAATTACAGGACTGTTGACGTTGACTGCCAGAAACCAATCAAGGACGTATAAAACTTTGTACATCGTCAGCTGAAATGCGAAACCACGTAACGAATCTGTTTAATATTTTAACCTATTGGCTGGTATTACTGATTGCGCACAGAAAGAAAAATTTAGTGCAAAGAAATATCGATCAATATGCAAATTGCAATTATTCACTCCTGCGCTATAAAGGAGATTTTGTGTCTGCTGATGATGACAAAAAGATATTCAGGGAAAAGCTCAAACATGGAAAAGTAAAGCCTTTTTAGTAAACCACATGTAAAGTATGAAAACGCAGATAATTTTAATTAAAAATAAAGGGGTACAATTTGCTCTTTTGATGGTGGTAGTGACGACAATTCCTTATCCTTAGAGATGTGGTTGAAAACAAGAGGTTGACGCCATAAATCGGAAAATGTGCCACTAATGAACGATAGAGAGTAAATTCAAAAATAAACGGATGCCAGGACGAAACTTTAACTAATAATAAAAAACTAATAATTTTGAAGCTTTCAAAGAATATAAATTCCATCTGAGCTGGAATCCACAAACTCTGAAAGCAGGAGTGTTGGATCAGTATCGGCTGGTGTGAGGTTTTTGTAGCAGCATATTTTCAATCAACATTTTGCACAGCTGGAAAATTCGCGTTAATGGATGCATGAACAGGGCTAAAGAAAAGCGGTCCGGAACCATTTAATGTTATTGTTAAACCTTAACAGAATTTTTTTAATTTCTTCTGAATAACGTCCTGCTGTTTGTAATTTATTTGCATGTTTTACTCCTTTACTGCTATAAGAATATTAAAACAAAATCAATTAAATTAAAGCAAAAATAAATTTGTCAAAAATTTTACATTTTTGTTCTTAACACTTGTTTTTCATTATACGAATTGGGTGTAAGCAATTTGCAGAAGTTTATCTAATTGCGGAATCAATGATATGGCAACACCGTCAAGGCAGCGAAGATGCCGCCGCCAGGGAAATATACCGCAGAAACGGAACGATAAATCGCAAATTTTGCGCATTGAATAATTAGACCCATTACGTTAAATATGTAAGAATAAATACAATTATGATAATTAATTATTTTTATTCAATGGCAGTAAAAATTGGACAGGACATGGATGTTGTTCATGGTTTATGGTGTTGATACATATTCGTGGCCTTAATTTGCGTTTGTATGAATGTTTTTTAATTGATTTTTGAGAAACAAGATTTTTATGAATCTCATTTGCTTTGTTTTAAATCGGACATAGAAAAATATTTTTATCAACATTCGACACTTTTATCTCTTGGTGGCCAAATAATTGCACCATTACGTGAAATTTGTCTTTTATTAAAAGTTCGTCTGAGCAAATCAATTGTAGCGCGCACTGGGTGGCATGTGGCTCCATTCTGTCAGCAAAGTTAATGCCAGCTGATTGAGTTAGGAAATAGTTTCTAGTATCATGTCCCTGAGCCGTGTTTTGTTTATTTAGGTACCCAATCAAACAAAAAGGGGCTTCATAGGAGAACAAAATTTTTGAATTGAACTTCAGTATCAATTTACCCTTCAGCGCCTTCTTCGAATTTGTCGTTTGGCTTTAATTCCTGCACAATTTGAATCTTGAGCCAAGATACATTCGTAAAATCTTCCACAAAGTTGCGGTTACTGAGAACGGCAGTAAATTTATTGATTTGGATCTTCTTCAATACTTTCCTGTGCAGCGCCTACAGTTTCTGCAGTACGAGCTATACGTCATCAGACGGATGCACACAATCATTAGGAGTAAATGTGATCCGAAAACGATCCATTGTTATTCGAATTAGCCGCTGCGAAAGACCAGTATTTGTATAAAATATTTAACAAAACAAAAGGCAACTATTAGCTGTTAAATGAGTTGTCAAACAACTTAGTGTTGCCAACTCAAAGTTGTGCACCTCTAAAAAAACACCTAAAAAGGAAGTATAACACTTGCAAATATTAGTTTAATATTATTAAACTTTATTTAATTAGAAATCAGGCAAAACTCAATTGTTGGCATTTTAAAGTACAAATTTAAATAAATTTGTAATTAATATTATGAAGAATTTGGAATTGAATTTATAGATTTGCAGAAACCAACCAAATTAATTGGACTAGATTATTATTGAAATAGAAGATCTGTGTTATTTTGTTGCTTAACCCATTAGATCATAAAGTATATAAATGGTTTTATCAAATGTTCCATTTTTCTCTGTCTATCACTTTGTTTTGCTACAAACAATTAAATCAAAAGAATTTCAATGACTCCAGCCTTAATGGTACAACTCGTCGCAGATTTATTTAATACACTGCACCAAATCACTCTTGAAATGCATTTCTTACTGAAGAGTATAAACACAACCACTTGAGACCAGACCTCGTGCTTGAAATAATCTACCTGATCCAACCAAAATTATGATATTTTAAGTGGGTTATTTGAGACGAAGCACTACAACAATAATGAGAAAACGAAAACCCAACTGAAAGGCGCACCATAAATCACTTTTAAGGAAGTACTTCTGCTTGCGTTGTTAGAAAATCTAAAGAATTTTCTAATTTCAAAAGTGAAACTGTTTCAAAACGTTTTGCGCTGTGAAAGCCAAACGGATTATTTTGGGCAAAACATTTCGAATTGTGTTCCCATTGACTGGAACACATGTCAAATGTTCGAATTTTTCTTGTTAATATCTTGTTAATTTGACGAATGCGAGTACATTCAAAAATTTGTGTTAAACAGAAATTTTGTTACAGAAAATTAATGAAAAAATACTTGTGATATCTAATAAAAATTGTTTTATACATTTATTCTAATAGCGACATGGCAGCACACAAAAGAGTTACCGCGTTCCCTTTCTTTCAGGGCGACCAAGTTTCTTCCAGAAATATATATAATAAAAAAGTTTTCAAAAAAGGTGGCTGCATGATGCAATCAAATGAAATAAATTATGAAGAAGGTCTTAATGCAATTCTTTTTTTATATGAAAGATATTCAGCCCATCATGTAAAAATATACGAACCTCCCTCAAATGTGCCTCGCAGGTTCTTACGGTGGCACGGCTCCAAGTGATCCAACTTTCTATGATCCTGACGCTCAAATTCAGCAGAAGATGCCACAAAAAGGGCGAGGGAAGTTAAAATGTACAATTTTTGTGGCCGCATCACGTCACCTCTGCGAGCGATAACCGTGTCCTTAAATCGTTCATACAGAACATTTATCGTGGCGTCCACTGTGTGCCACGTAGTGCAATTCTGCTAGAACCACACGGAACAAAATCTCCATCGGCCCCATGTTGCTGGTAAGGCAAACATATAAGGCAACTTCTTGTGATTTGTGAAAAACTATTTAATCCCTGCTGTCAGTGATTCTCTTGAGTGTAGGAAGTCGCCCCAAAATCGCAACGGAACATCATCATAGACTTACCCCATCATCAGTATTCGCTAACGCCTTTCCCTGCGTATTTAAGTTTAAACTACAGTCGGTACGTTTCAGTCGAGGCAGGCACTTCAAGCCATAACCAACATGAGGGCACCTCTTTCAAGAAAGTTGTGACAGTGCGTTTGTGCCTCCGCTACCGATTCATATTCAATCGAAGTCACACAGTTCTGGTTGCCCTGTTCCATACACTCTACAGCAGATAACCCCACTTGGAATACACCAAACAAAAGCCTCTTTCTGAAGGTTATTGGATCAAGAAAAAAAATGGTTTTTAAAAAAATTAAGTTTGTGTGCAAAAGTTTTTGTGGAGGCGATCATATACGGTCAAGCGACTGGCTGTCTACTACTACCCTTTGAACCAACGCAGTCATCAACAATAATGTCTCTTTGTTTTACTACTACGAATTTACACACGTTAGTACTATTGGTTTTACAGTTGTGCCTCGTGAATATATAAACAGTGAACTCCAACTTGAAGAAGCAGTTAAACTTATTTTAGAGTTCAGCAATTAAATAAATTAAAAACCATTCTTTAAAAATAACAAATCAAAAGTCTGTTATTCACAGTTCCATAATGATTATGTTTTTGACAATCACGCTGCTCGAAATCCTCGAAAGTTTGTAATAGAATAATGAAGTTATTTCTTTAATCTATTGCAAAACCCTTGAACAAATCGAGAAGTTTAGTAAAAGTTGAAGCATTTTTTCAGTGTAGGATTATTTATTTAGGTATATATTTCGCAATAGTCCCTTCTGATATTATAATTTATATGGACATACCAAGTAGATGTGACTGTAAAAATAAACCAGTAAAATTGTTGCATATTCAAGTCCGTAGTATCCGGTAACTCCACTTTTTGTATAAGTTAGAGAAACTGGAATATGACAAGCAAAAGTGTCAGCTGTTAAATGCTGCTTTCTTATGTTTGTTCAGAGCCCTGAACTTCTTGGCATGCAAATCTCTGTATTCTTTAGGGTTTTACGTGACATGTGTGTGTCAATGCTTATGTGACAGATTTGACTAATTCTGACATCTCAAACGTGACATAGTAACGCAAGGTATAACAAGGGAGAAGGGCGTCTGTCTCATATTGTAATTAAATTAAATTCAATATATTTACATTCGTATGTGTGTCCGCTAATACACAAGTTCTATCGTTAATTAAAAATTACGAAAGTTGTTGGTTTCTGTTTGGAATATTTCCTTCTAATTTGAAAAGAAATTTACAACACAACATGCCACAAATATCATAAACTACTTGCTACATACGAGTACATACACACACATATGTATGATCCATAAACAAATTTATGTGTTTGTGTTCACTGAACGCCTAAAAATCTTTGGAATTTCCAGCATTTATTAGAATGTATTAATAAATTTTGTTTTGTTTTGCTCTCCATTTACAGATTTGAAATTGGACAAACGAGACAGTTGTCATAAATTACAACAAAGGGAATCAGCAGCAGATAAATGGATCTCTAAAAAAACTAACACCTTCGAAAGCATTAAACAAAAGAAACAAGAACAACAACAAAATTAAAAGGAAAATGTGGGCTAATGAATTTATTATCATCTCGAACTGAAGCTCCACTTCCATAATCCACAATAATATACGCAGAACTATGACGAAGATGAATGAAATTATTATGCCAAAACAGACACAAAATCTAATTAAAGCACATAAATAAATATCGCTTTGCAGAGATCGTCGTTGAACTGAAATAGAAATCGCATCCGTTGGCAGGAAAGATAAACAATATTTACCTTCAAAGTTGATCATTTTCTGGCGGTGCTCGCGTTATTGTCACCCGCCCAAAATATCATTTGTAGCAGTTCAATCAGGAAAATTCTCCGCGCTTGCCACATCAATCATCACCAGCCATTTGAAGCAGCCAGCAGATCGATCGATCGCTGGCAGAGCACAGGGCGGCGAATGAGAAAAACTAAAGCATTTATGGATTTTAATGGTTTTGGCAGCAACGATTTCTAGAACCGAAACTTAAGGAAATTCAAACATTTATTAACTTGTATGAAAAAGAACAGATACACACATACATATACGTTGTATATTTTTAGATTCATGCCGTAAAGGCAGCGCACACATGTTGCTACAGATCATTAGAACAGCAATAACAACAACAACAGCAGAGTCAACATTTTCATCTGATCAGCAAACTGCGAAGTGTCTTTTTGTGCCTTAAGTCTACGAATTTGGTTGTATTTTTTGTGCATCTTCAAACTGTTCATTTCTTGTTTTTAAGTGGATTTCCGGTACGACACACCACAACATCACCCATCCAACAACAACTCTGCAGCCAACCCAGAAACGTCATCAATCTAAACAACACCAACAACAACAATTTTGTCTTTTGAGGATCATTTGAAGTTTCACTTGTGAAACTTAAGGCAACATACTTGCAACACATGTGTCTGAAATGTAAAGCCAAGTTGTCATAGAAAGAGGCAAAAACAAAACAAAATATCCCTTGAAAAAGAGGCTCAACCTAGTTGAGTGCCACAGAGAGAGAGAGAGAGAGACAGAGAGCAGAACTAGAAAAGCCTTTGGAAACTAAATTTGAGTAAAATTTTTCACAGTTCTGCGAACTCGGCAGTTGTTTGTTGCAGTTATTTGGTAAACAATCATCATGGTGTCGAGAACACAGAGTGTGTGCAACAGGATTTTGTACGTTTTGCTGGTGAGTGCGTCAGTAGCCTTACTGGGTGTCACTGTTGTGCAGCCAGTGACTGCTATGGCCAGACGATTTCCAGGCTCGGAAACGAACGACTACGATTACGGTTTTACTTCGCAGGTGGAAGTCAGGAAACGTAGTGGCGGCAGTTTACTGGGTCTCACGTCGAATGGCAGTTTAGCCACCGAGCAATTTAATGATGATGATGAGATGGACAAACACCAAGACCGTGAACGTAACGAGGAAGCCGAAGAGGAGGAGGACACGAATCAGCCACAGCAACAGCAGCAGCCAGATAAATTGCCAAAATTTAAGAATCCCAAAAATTTACGCAACATTTACTCCAAGCCCTCAGGCAGTTTCATACAGCTTTCGTGTCCCGCCATCGGCAAACCTGAACCCAACATAACTTGGCTGGTGAATGGCACAAAAATCGCCCGTATAGTGGGTAAAATAAGGAAAACCAAATGGGCCATACTGATGGAGGACTTGGTGCCCACTGATTCCGGTCTGTACACCTGCAAAGTGTGCAATCCTTTTGGCTGCATCAATCACACCACCAGCCTGCACATCAGTGATCGTGTCAATCACAAGCCCATAAGTCTGATATCACCCGCCAATCTCACGTTGTTCATCAACGAAAGTGGTCTAATGGAGTGCAAGTTTCTCTCGGATTTGTTTAGCTCGAAAAGTTGGACTTTTACTCCGTGCAATTCCACGCACGGCTGTTCGGCCAACAGCACCGTTTTGCAGGATGTGCAGGATGTCTTGAAGTTTGAGAATGTCACCAAGGAGCAGGAGGGCTGGTACACTTGCATGGAAATCAATGGCCTGGGCAAGTCGTTGAAAAGTGCTTATCTGAGAGTAAAAGATCCCAGCGAAACGAAAGTCACCAAAATAATGAGATCGCAAACTTTATGGGAGGTGGTGGTGGCCACAGTGATAATCCTAATGCTGCTGCTTCTAACCATCTTCATCTACTATGTCTGGCGCAAAATGAAGCATGAGAAACTGCTGAAACAGCGCATAGAAACTGTGCATCAGTGGACGAAGAAAGTTATAGTCTACAAGCCAGCCAGTGGCGATTCTTCAGGTTCGATGGATGCCATGATTATGCCGGTGGTGAAGATTGAAAAACAACGCACCACTGTTCTGCAGAGTTCCAACTCGGAGCCGGTGCCCTTCAATGAGTACGAGTTTCCTTTGGACTCCCACTGGGAAATACCACGCAACCAGCTGATTCTAGGAGCCACCCTTGGCGAAGGTGCGTTTGGACGTGTGGTCATGGCTGAGGTAAATAATGCCATTGTGGCGGTCAAAATGGTCAAAGAGGGCCACACGGACGACGATATCGCCAGCTTGGTGCGCGAAATGGAGGTAATGAAAATTATTGGCAAGCACATCAACATCATTAATCTGTTGGGCTGTTGTTCGCAAAGTGGTCCATTGTATGTGATAGTGGAATTTGCCCCTCATGGCAACTTAAAAGATTTCCTTAATAAAAACCGGCCGGGCAAGGAATACGATAAAGAGGGCAATCTAATAACGCCCCAACATCATCTGACTGAAAAACATTTAATATCATTTGCTTTTCAAATCGCCAGAGGCATGGAATATCTGGCTTCAAGGCGCTGTATTCACCGGGATCTGGCCGCCCGCAATGTTCTGGTCTCCGATGATTATGTCATGAAGATTGCGGACTTTGGTTTGGCTCGTGATATCCAAGACACGGACTATTACCGCAAAAACACCAATGGCCGTTTGCCCATTAAATGGATGGCTCCCGAATCGTTGCAAGAGAAATTTTATGATTCACAAAGTGATGTTTGGTCTTATGGCATTCTACTGTGGGAAATAATGACGTTTGGGGCCCAACCGTATCCCACCATTATGTCAGCCGAAGAACTGTACAGTTTTCTGATGTCGGGCCAGCGCATGGAGAAGCCCACCAA
Organism: Epicampocera succincta; assembly: GCA_932526305.1. Taxonomy (NCBI): domain Eukaryota; kingdom Metazoa; phylum Arthropoda; class Insecta; order Diptera; family Tachinidae; genus Epicampocera; species Epicampocera succincta. The sequence continues at coordinate 26,653,740 of OW052034.1, read as the reverse complement.
ATGTTCTCTTAATATTTATATGTTAATGCGGCAATGTTGGCTCTTTGACGGCACTGCGAGGCCCACTTTCACCGAAATTGTGGAGAATTTAGATAAACTGCTGCTCTCCAATGAAGACTATTTGGATGTGGCGGTGGCGAACCTGGAGACGCCTCCCTCTTCCAGTGACGAAGCAGATTCCGATCAGGAATCGCTACGCTATCATTATAAATAAAATAAAGTAGGTTTTAACAATACAATAGCTAAATCTAAGCTTTCAAAGGTTGTTAGTTTATGTGAATAGTTTGTTAATTAACAGAGAAAAACAAAACCAGTGTAAATAGTAAGAAAAAAATTATTTGGGTCTCATGAGTCATCGATGAAGTTTCAAAAAAAAAAAAAAAACTAAAACATAAATTTAAACACATTTAATGAGAATTATAAACGAATTTGATGTTTGTTAAACTTTAATCAATGTTAGCGGTATTTATGCAACTTTTTTTGTAACTGTAAATACGAATACACGAATACTCAGATACATACACACGTTTTCATTTCATTAATTACTTCAAATATTGCTTTGCTGAAGAGTTTTTTGTTTATCGTTTTCATTATCAGCTAAATAATCCAAAGATGAAATAGTTCTAAGTGAAAAATATATGTATAAGTATATGTTTCTTATTTGTCTTAGTAAACCGAAAAGTCTGTATTATATATTTTCCAAAGAATAAAAACCAAAAGCAAATTTATTATTATATTCATGAATAGAATTACTGTTTAAAACGTTTATGGTAAAACTTAAGTTAAGATGTAAATTATTTGTTAGATTTTAAGTCAATTTTTATAAACATTTCAAATGCAATAAATTATATTTCTATAATTCACAATAACGTCATTTGAGTTCAGAGGTTTGACCGCCCGCCTATTCTGCTATTAGTCAAAGAGAGCTGGTCTAAATTTATGTTTCTTAGAGGTATTGCCGCGAACACCACGACGAATTCGCCGATAAATATTCGCTTAATAAATTCCTCGTGTGAAGCACAACAACACCGAATATTTCTGCAATGCAGCTTCGCCTCGTTTGAAAATTCTGGTCGTATGTCATGCGGTGGAAGGGGAGCAATCGATGGTTTGTTACGTTTTGCAATTGCAATTTGACTTTCGATGCTGCTTTTTCGTCCGGATTTCGCTAAGCAGGTGGCAACTTCAGTCGCAAATTCAAGCAACTCAGCATGATGCCTTTTGTAAAAGACATGGGGATACATGTGTTAGCACCAGCGATTGGTCCACTGCTATATATTCAGGCATAGAATAGTCTCGACTTGTTTTTTCTTTTCATTCAACCTTTCCATATTTGGTGTATTCTCTGGTGTTTGCCCATTCGACAAAACAAACAACTTCACTCCCACCATAGCGGCGACCTGGTTGCCATTCCATGCTACTATGGTGATGTCGATTCTGTGGAAGATTGCGACAAGTTTCCCGCAATCACCGAGAACGGTGCCAAGTGCTAAGCGAATATGATTCGGCAATCATATCTGAATATGTGCGGTTGCACAAGTTTCCGAGTTTCAATACACACGTAGATGGACAACATATCCAAGAACTATCCTGGGCCTTCATCTTCAGTCAAACTTGTCATGGAATCAGCCCATAAACTACCTGCAGTCAAAGATCTCGCCAGCTATTGGGCTTCTATACAATTTTAAACTGCAACTTGATGTGATACTGCCCGTCATGAATTTGGCCTGGCCTGATGTAAAAATATGAAAGGGATTAAGATGTACAATAATAGCTGTGGACATTTGAAAAAATGGCTGCTTTCGAGACAAGACTTCCACCGTAAACAGCAACATTTTAATACACTTCTGTTGCTCTAGTCCCCGTATTTCTACGACCTTTCGAACGCCAGATATACAATCGATATTGCAGATTTTTCCCCAACTTCAATTTGACAATAATTTGATTCAAACAAAAAACTGACCGACTGCCGTGTGACAGACCAGTTGCCTTTTCACAAAACAGCTTCTTTCGCAGAAATTGGTTTGTCAAGAGCGAAGTTTGAGAAACTTTCCACTTGTCATGACTTCATCATTTTCTAATTTCATCAAAACAGTTTGGACAAAACGATTTTTTTGCTTAAAATCCATTGGACAAAAAATCTTAATTTTGTTGTTGCAGTTTTAAAGAAAACTTGGGGTTAGAAGGAAAAGAAAAGATGGCAAAATGCTCACTAAGTGTTTGGGTGTTCATTTTCCAAACACCGAAAAGTTGTTGATTTAGAAAGAAGACGTTTTGTCAAATGTCCACCGATATTTAGTTTAAAGCGTTAAAACGTAGCGGAAGTGGATGGAGTACTTTTATATTCCTCACAAAACTTCTAACGCGCAAAAGGAAATTTGGCATTGAATCGAAACTCTTATTTAAAAAAACTGTAGCCATTAAAATGTGTTTCAAAATACTGATTTGCAGATAAATTTCAAGTGTTAATTGAAGTTTAAATATCTCAATTAAAATTGCAATAAGTCCATTGAGATTGAACTCGTGTTATTGGAAATCGTAACAAATTGCTTGGAAATCATTGAATGACAAGACAAGGGGCTGGGCGCTTAAATCTGTTGTTCTTGTTCGGGTTTTTTTCTCTATTAATTTCTTTTAAAAATTATTCATATTTGTTGAATCTCGATAGCACCTTTCAATTAGCACAAATTTGTAACGTGCTTAAGAGTGTTAAAATAAACCATAAATGACTTCATTGTTGTTATTAAATCGAATATAAAATAATTATTTTTTTCCGCTTGCGAGAAAAAAAAACCGTAAACATATAACGAGCCAGCGTTCGATATCAGTTTATCGACATGAAAATATCTGTGCATGTCATTTCGCATCAAGTCGACAGCAAATCTGCATTTGTCGTGACTGACTGGCTGATGACTGGATACATCGCCGTGGCGGTTATTTGAAAATTGTTTAAAATTAAATTAATTAAAAACAGTTTGTGGCCATACAATTCATATGTACGAACATATAGAGGAGTGCAAGCATCCATATGTACATACAGATGTGACTAGTTCGGAAGCCTGTATTGGAAGACTCTGTATTTACTTAATTGTTTTTGTAGCCGCACGGAGTTCAGCTTGCGGACAGTGGTGCCAGAAATTCTCAGTAGAAAAATCTTTATATGTGAAATATTTTGTATGTAAAACAATATCTTAATTTTAGAAATAAAAAATCTTCAAAATATATTTTTTAATTCAATAAAACAGCGCTACTTTAGCAAAATTTTTAACGCAAGGTTACATTATTTTACCAACCTATTAAGGTTTGTAGATCAGTTGCGCGCGTAGACGGGACAGAAAAATCTTCTTTTTGGAAAAAAATATCTTAAAATATTATTCTGATAAAAGATGTTCAAACTTAAGTGAAATCCTACTTGCGAATAACATTTGGGAACTGGAGGTGTGTGTTTCGTGAACGTGACGGTTTTAATTGAGGGAAGCGGATAGGTGAACCAAGTGGCGGGCCACTTTTCGTTCAACTGCTGCATATCAAATTTGCTTTCGTTCTCTTCATGACATTTTCTTGAGGCTGGATTTTAAGCGCGAGAACAACGAAATCAGCGATTTTATTATTCTTACTCGACATTCCGCACTTCATCGTCAGGTTTTTTTTTTTTTTTTTTTTTTGAAACAGCTGTTTGGCCCAAAGTCTGGAAGAATCACCAACATTAAGAATTGTTGCCGTACTCTTCTTTCAAAGTGCACGAGACAAGTGACCGGACCAATCTTTGATAATCGAATGAAGTTTCAGGGTCACTAAAACGAATATCTCGACACATTTCTGTTGCTAAATATTGTCTTTAGAAACTGTTGCTAGTAGTGTCAACTGCTAAGTTCGTCTTTGATTTAAGCGTTTAATGAACACATGTGCGTTTAAATGTTGCGACAGCCGTCCAATCGAAACTTGTAATTGTTCGGAAATATTAAAACGAAAATATTTGTCAATTAAATTTATTATTTTAATTAAACTCAAAATTTTTTGCACACTTATTTAGTTCATTTTAAAAAAAATTGTGTTTTAACAAGTCGCTGCGCATAAAAATACATACGAAAATACTGAGTATCTCGTTTTTATCATTTCATTCATTAACGTTCAATTTCATTCATTCGACATTAATTAATTAAAAAACATAAACAAACCCACACGACACCAGAATGTATGAAAATTTGCTGTTATCACCCTGCGCTCCCCCACTCTTCTTGTGGTGCTTTGATTTCAGCACCGGCCAGGCAGACAGATGGGCCCACAAACAAATACAGGCCAGTTTTTAATATGTGTTTTTTTCTGTTTCGAATTTATTGACTTGTGTTATTTTGTACTCGCAGTGCGACTTTTTTTATAGTTCGTGTTTCACAGACTTTACGTTGAATTTAAATATTATCAACATTAAAGGTATTAAATATTTAAATAAATTTTTTATTGAACAATAAATCGAGTTAATCTTTCGTTGGACGAGCACCGGAAAAAATGGATGTGAACGCTTTGTGAAAATCACCAAGTGGAAATATTGGAAAAAGGGAGGAAATGTACTGAAATCATACGACATAGACAGAAAATACGGATGAAAATTTCACAGTCGTACGGCTCTTATCGTTTTTTAAAATTGTTCAAATTCCTTCACACATTATTAGATCAGGGATGTATTTTTAGGTAAACATTTTGCTTTGTTTTGGTCTTTTACTAATGGTTTAAACGCAAAAAAAATCTGTCTTAAGATACACGGAGATAATTTCATATGATTTTCTTTTTGGTTTTACGTACGACTTGTATTACCGTCTAAATCCCCCTTTAAAGTGTTTCCCTTTTGATATTTTTAGCCTTAAAAAATACCAGTAAAAAAACAAACATAAACGAACAAAAATATCAAATTCTACATGATTTTTTATTATGTTTTTCGTGAAATGTGAAAACTTCAGTTGTAGTAGGTTGCAAATAGTAATCCCGGAAGAACATTAAAAAACATTTTATTTAACTTTTATTTCTGATCTGAAATATATCGGTTAAATTTGGGCTTTCATTTGCGGCCGATAAAACCGGTTAGAAATTTTCTCTCCTCAGAATTTTTTTTATTTCACTTTCAATTCTGAGTCCTAATCCTTGGATACGTTGTTCTGATTTGTTAAGTTTATTTTAATAAAATCTTTAAAAAAAGCAAATGCAAATTTAATTCTCTAGAACCGTGTGTGGTAGAATCCAAATCCACTCGAAAATGGATTAAATTAGCAGTTTCGTCTGCAATTAAAGTGGTAAAGAGTAAGTCAAACTTTGATCGTTATATTTTCGGACATTTTTAACAAAGACAATATTTTAATTTTAATTTCGAAAAATTTTCGGTATCCTCTTCTTACTTTTATTGTCATAAAGCACAATCACTATTTAAATGCACTCGAATTTATTAAAAGTTCATTAATATTTGTAGATTTGATACATGACATTTGAATACAGAAAAACATGCCGATTTCACAGATTTATGAATTATGTAATTCAATAAGTTTTGCTTCCTCAAGCCGAGCCTAAACTTAAAAAAAGCGCGAATATTTTATTTTCGGTTCTTTTAATACTGACATGTAAAAAGTCTATTACGAATTCACGAGCTAGAAATAGCAACGGCATAACTTTATAAATAGCTGCGGCATATAATGCCAAAAAGCGTGAAATTGCTGGGGAATACAATTTGTGATTCCAAAAAGTGCAGGCATTCTGTGAAGACGTCTTAAAGTGCTATAGATCCGGCAACAAAATTGTTTGCTAATGTTTTTTTTTCACACATCAGTAGCTTTAAAAAAGACAGGCACTTGTCTGAGAGTTGCCAGATGTTTCTAAGATATCACTGTTCCGCACATGATTTTCGCTATATTGTTCACCTCTTTCAGTAACAGCGGCGCGGTTACTTCTTACTATAAGAAGAAAACGCTGTAACCAAAAAGATTGGGTGACAGAATGCGCTGCATATTCAGAATCCACACTTGTCACGTGTTCCAAAACCCATCACTGAAGCAGTTGATGCGAAGGACAACATTTTCAACTCAAAAATAGTATTGAATTCTCAAAGCTTTTGGTAAGAGGCCGCTCAGACATACAAATATATAAATTTCAAGGTTTGTATTTTCTTTAATCGAAATCAACTGATACTTTTATTATTAATGTATTAATTCTTGCTGTTCTCACTATCACTGATATTGTAATTTAAATCATCAGCTGATTTGCATCAGCATCGCAATTTAAAATTTAAAATTATACACTAGAACCATCTCTTTTTTTAAATTTTAAGCCAAGAATTTCATATGAAATTTGCAGGCTTAAGGCTGATACTGAGTTCAAAATTTTGTGCGAAATTCTGTCAAGTTGCAGTATTTGCGAAAAAAGTTTGAAAAGCAGTACTGAGTTCTTTAAGCGAAAAACACACAGAATGATCTGGCAACATGTTTTATAACTCAAATAGTTTCTGGCATCATGTGTTTTTTCGGCTGCGAAATTATTTTTTCTCACGAAATTTGAAGCAACAGCTTTTTTTAATTTAATTTTCCATTTACATTCTTAATATTAAAAAAGAAAATTTTAAATATAATAATTAATAATTTTTATACAAATTTTGCCTACAAATGTAAAACAATTAGGCGAATGCGCAAAATAGGCAAAATTGGGTACATGTCAATTTTTTCGTATCGCGCATTCAGTCTCAGTAGTAGGCCTTAAAGGGAAAACTTTTCTCTAAAAATCTTTCGAATCTTTATCTTTTCGAAATGTATATATATGTATGTAGATATGTACGTAGAAAAATACTATTTACAATGAGCAATGTTGATTTAACATGTGTTTTCTTTTGTAATTTTCAATATTCTATTCGATTACTTTTCACATGAAATCATGGTAACCTGATCACGTTTATTGCTGTTCTCGAAATCGTCGAGGGTTTTCAGAAGATTAATCTATTACCAACTCTCGAATGCTGCGACAGCCGTAATAGGTGTGAATATGAAAAGCCGATTAATAAATTTATTAAAATAATGATCTTGTCGACACTGAAAGCATCTAAAATACTGACCATTTCTATGGCCGGCGACCACCCGCCACAATTCTGTAATGGACTTTCAAGATGTCGCTCAAATATGTTTAAGGTAGAAGTACAGACCACACGCTAGTGGGCGTGTGAGCTCTAGACGAAAAAAAAAAACGTATAATTAGAGTGTTTTCACAACAAACAATTGACACATTCACGCTGGAAAGTTGATTTACTTTGAACTTTTTATTTTTGACAAATCATCAGCTGACGAAATAAAAAGAATGGAAGGAATAACTTATTGAAGAGATGGAAAGGGCAGCCAAATCCAGGAAAACAAATTAAAAAACTGCTGACAGAAAATGCGTTTTTGGCGCGTGCGCGTAAGTTTTTAAACGCGCTCTAGTTTTCGACGAATTGACACGTGCTCTTTCTATCTCTATGGTTTGAAAATGATTCAGACTTAAAATGCAGCTGTTCATATATAATTAATTTGGTTGGATTATAACTTGGCCGTTACTTTTCGTGGTTTATATTTGCAGTTTCTGTTACATTTTCTTGTCCCTATTTTTCTATCCACGAATTCAATTCATGTTTGAGGTTTATCTTTTGTAGAAAAACCGGGTAGCAGCTCTATGAAATTTTTAAGTCGCTTTTAATTTTACAAGTCCACTCACCTATTTTCCTCTTCTTGGCGTAAACATAAAATGATATCACATAATTTGATATTTCTCGAACGAGGAGTATGACTGACAATCCACATCCAAATCAGGTTGGATTGTCCTCCTTAGAACTGGCTCTAAAGAGATCCAGTCCATTAACATGTCAAAATATTCTTTCGCAGCCTGTCATGCTATTGACAGCTGTCTAATCTGTTCTTTCTGATGCCGAAGCACCATGACAAATTGTAGAATTAATGGTAAAACTGATGATAAAAGAAACTGGCCTTTATAGTGCTTGCAAGAGTATAAATATTTTGGTCGAAAAATCAGCTCTAGGAATGAGATGTATGATACGATATTAGTCCGCTCGAGGCCCACCAGCTCCTAATGCATCAACAAAAAGCTACGATTTGGTGTTGAAGTTGCGGCAGCGCTACCGAAAAAGGAAAACTAATTTCTTTTGGTACGATTTTCGATAGCTCGAAGTGCCACACGGCGGACGCCACGATATACATTTCACAGGAAAGATTTCAGGTTATGGCTACCACCCGCAAAAGTGACCTGAAATGTCCTGTAAGGACATTCTTACTTCCTCTCATTCGTGTCACCGTATCAATACGGGCAGACATTTCTACGATGTTCTATTTCGTGCGTAATGACGGGCCTTTCAAATCAAATAAAAACTTAGTTAATGCTTGTTCTTTTCCATTTCAACATCCAGCCGCCCTTATTGAAAAACCCTGTATAGCGTTAACAATCATTACGGGTTTCGTTTTGTAAACTTGTTTGAGTTGGAGTAAACAATTTTCTCAGCTTAAATATTGTACGTTTTTCAAAGTGTAGACATTTTATGAATGAATTCATTCCATTTAATGAATAAATAATGGCACGTAAACCATCAACGAGCCGACCGACTATTGAGCGGTTTATCACATTTCATGTGAATACTCGCACTTGGAAAAAACAAAACCCAGACACAACTCCACAGATCGACACTGATCAACGGATGAATGGCCAAACTTGTCTGCGCCGTAAAAATCTTGTTTCTGTAGTCGATTAAAAATTGTGCAAGTGTTAAATTTCAGTGTTTCAAAAGAGACAACAATTTTATGTACAATTATATATAAAATGTTTTGTTGTTGTTAATAGCGACAACAACAAATTCCAAATAACAGCAACAAAAACAATAATCTTGCTTTGGAAGGTGATTAAAAACAGTTACTTTCGTAAACACGCCTTGAAAGAAACTTAAAATTTATTTTAATCGAGAATCAAATATTTGTTTTGGGACTTAAAGCACTTGCTGGAGCAAAAGGGACGTCGGAGACCGTTAGTTGATCAGACCACACACTGTTTGTAAAAGCAAGTACGTTGCCGGGGGAGCCAAGCGGCTGGAGACAGGCGCTGCAGCGTTCGCCTCCAAAACCTCTACAATAAATAAAAATTGTAGGCTCAAGAGTTTTTAGTTTTAATTTAATTTTTAATGTTTGGTAATAAAAGTTTAAGGAGGTTTTTAAGGCTACTCAAACTGTTTTTATGGCATTTTTCTAATCTTTGTTCTGCAAGTAAAACTGTTTGCACTTAAACATTTAATACTTTTTTCTACGCGGCACATTGAAAATGATCAGTGATCAGCATTAAGTTCCAGCCCCTTTCGGTGGGCCGAATTACACAGTGAAGAAAACTTATTCATTTAAAATTGTATTTTCATGCAAAAAACTAAGAAAGTACAAGGAATTGGCTACTGCAGTTACTCAACTATTCGTTCGAGCTGTCAGAAACGGAATGTCATTGCGACGAACGACAAAATATTGGTCGCGAATATTCGCCGCCAAAAACGAAACACGTTGGTGCATATGAATATGCACAGAATGGTGGCGTTGGTCGAAATTCGTCGCACTCGACGAGTAAAACATTATCAGAAGACCAGGTTTCTTATATACAAAAAACAATTTTGTTTTATGGTACAATACCGTTTAACGGTACTTCCTCTTCTTATGCGGCGTTACAAAAGCTGTTTCCATTTTTGTGCCGTTGTTAAGCGACCGTCACGTTCGCCATTAAGGAAATGTCCGCATGGAAACGTACATAACGAACATAAATTGAGGAGAAACCCATTTTAAATAATTTAATAAATTTATATTAACTTCAATTTATTTTCTTCAACAGGGACCACTGCGCTGTTATAGAGCTTCTTTCGTCCAGTTAGAGATCGCTTTCTTTATTGCGATTTTCGCCTCGAATTTTGCCCAAAAATGTATTTTTTTTTTTAAATGGTAGAAGTGTAAAAATATCAAACAAATTAAACCTGAACTCGTTATTCAATTGTTTTTTTTCCTCATCTCTGGTAAAAATAGCACTCAAAATTTTAGTTTTATTTAAATTTTATAATAGTGTTATTTGCCTAATCGTAGCTTCCTAGTTTTAATCCATTCACATACTATTTTTCTTAAATACAACAACAAACATAGTCAAACTATATATATTTAACGCGGCCAATAGCCACTTTTGGCCTGTTGCGAAAACCAGATCAAAGCGATCGGTTACAAATTTTATGTCGAATCAAATAAAAGGTTTGCTTAGACAATCAAGTTCTAATGATATATAAGGACGGTTGTTGGTTCTTATAATATTGCCAAAAGAAATCTCTTTCTAATTTCTGAAGTGCCACTTTATGTTTTAGAACCTGGTCAGAAAAAGAATTGAGGCTTCATTGTAAAACAAAAATATTGTCAGCAAAAAACGCGCTTAAAAAAACGCACCAAATTCAGAATTTCTGACGTTTATTGAAGAAATTTTGCACCCCAACTAAGGAATTTTTCGCACCAAGAATTGTAAAACGCACCGCTTTGACAACGCTGATTGTCAGATGCCAAGCGTGAGAATGCTCTCCATTAGCCATTGCCAAATAATTGGCAGCTCATTTCTCATTGGCAGATGGGCTTAAATTAAGGCACCTGAAAATGTGGCCATTGTCTGAGAAACATTTCTATTTATGGCAACACTGAAATTAGCATAGAAAAAACTATCACAAAGAAACTCTTTGTTATGACGTTTTGAAAAATTTTAATAAAAATATTTCCTGACCCAAAGAATACCGTTCTATGTCTATGTGAAACAAGAACAATCCGGTATCCACATACAAATTTCACTGATTTTATAAATATTATGCTGGGGTTGGTCATGGATTGAGAGGCCTGTCTTTTGCTGAAACATTCTGGTGTGAACCTAAAAATCAGGCAGGGGTGGATACTGAAAATAGTCGTCCGAGCTGCTGTTGTCTTGCAAAATATTGTTGTTTTCGTAGGAACTAGATGGAGGGGAATTGTCAGGCAATGATTTTCCTTTAGGATTTCCTGCTACCAGTTCTCTTGCTTCGGTTTACTCCCCTATAGAGGGAATTACTGCCAGAATGGATTAAATACCCCGAGCTACCGAGCAAACTGATTGTATGCGGCTTTTACATATCACTAGAAGGTGCCAGCGCCGCTGTGTGCCTGGTAAGGTGCATGAAGACGTTGGTTCTCTAAGTGAAATTGGTCCCTCACCAGAATAAACCACAATGACAGTTGCTGATGTAAATCGATTTCGCATTCAAGTGGAGGGGTTGGAGTGTAACAAACCAGTGCTACACGAATACCTCCGCCTTTTCATTTCAGCATCACTCATTGCTCTTGATCTATTATGCTTCTTAATGGGGCGATTATGAGCAGTTGCTTTCGATAATGAATAATAATAAATAATAAAGTTGTATTTGTAGGTTTCAGTCTTAATTTATATATTCTGCTAACTTTTGTTGGAGTAACTTTGTTAGACTATTTAATTGCACTTTTAATGGCGGACTTAACATTTATGATTGAGCTGCTGATTGACTTTTAAAATAAACTGCTAAATTAAGATGTTTTCTTAATATGTAGGTTAAATATTTTTCCGCGATTAATGGCCTGCAGTAACAAAATGAAAAAGAAATTGTACCTGAACTCATTTGTCAACGGCGGATTAGAAATCCATGATAAATAAAAATTTAGTTCGCGCACTTTATTAATAATATAAATCTTCTGAAAGCTGAACAATCCGCAATTTGTTTCATTTGCATTTTTCAACAGATGCTGAATGTTCAATGAAACACAATTAATCATTTAGTAGAAAATAACACGCAGAAAACTTAAAGTTATTTATTTTTATAAATTAAATTGTTTAATTGAAGCAAAAAAAAAAAACATCATTGATTTGTGCTTTCGCTCAAGCCAAAAGTGCTGCCGCCGTCTGAGTGATGGCCGATGAATCATCTACCCCTTTTCGCGGGCAGGTTGTTTATCTAATATATTATTGTATTTTTTGCTTTAGAATTTAAATATTTGACATGAAAGAGATTAATTCAAAATGAAACAGGGCTCTGTGTTACCTGTATCATGTGTCCGGGCCAGAAAATAATGTAAATTTTGTGTTTGTTGTTTCACTCTTAAGAAACATGTTGTTTATAAGAAGTTTTTAATTTCAACAGGCAAAAAGTTTGCATAGAAAAAGTTATTTCAAATGACTTGAAATCAACAAATCGGATATGAGTCACCCACCATAAGTTTTTTTTTTAGCTTAAGCGGGGAATTAAAAATATATTTACTAAATATTATACGAGTAAATATTAGTGCAAGGAAAAGATGAATTCAATAGCATCAATAATTTTTACACGATTATACATACATGGCAACACCTTTAAATCATACAACTGACATCAATATTAACTATTAAAAGTCTGCAAAAACTCAGAGATTTAGAAGGAAAATTAGTTCGCTTAAAACACTTAGACTCATGCGAATTAAGACAAATAATTCGCACTTCAAAATTGTTAGAATTTTCTTTACCAAATAAAAAAGGCTTTAATTAAAAATTTTAAAATATTTTAATATTTAAAAAAATATTTTAAAATATTAATTTAATAACAAATCACATTGTTTTGTATATTGTTTGCATAATAAAATAATCAAATCAAGTTGTCTTATACTTTTAAATCAATATTCTTCAATATTGATATACAACTGCTAGACTTCCGATAACGTTTCACTTTGAATCAATACTGTTCCCCCTTTTTGCTTTTTAATGGTTTCCTCCCTAAATGTGTGTTTATATTGGATTAAGGATTAATAGAAATTCTTAAATTATTCATAATTTTTCTTATACGTACATATATGAATATAGAGCTCACATCGCTTGGAATCTGATCACGAGTTGGAAACCATGTAAGTTTGCAACGCAAAGTTCTTGGATATTTTCATTGATTCAAATGCGCTTCCTGCCGAATGTGGCCACAATATAAAATTTTGGTGAGTCAACAACAATTTTCCCAGTCTTCAATACAAGGGAATTCTGTTGTAGTCTTAAGTGATGGAAAATTTATTTCTAAGACATGTTTTCCACTAAAGTTCTCCGATATCCAGCCTCTTCGAATTAATGAGTCACTGAACTTATTGGTATAACAAAAATGTCTTGTGGAAGTAACTGTCCTATAGTGAGAGAATTCATTCGATAAAATTCAACCCATTAAGTATTGGGTGATTCGATGAGATTTAAAGCAAATGCCAAAGATTTGTACAATTTCTTAAGGGTTATTAGTATTATTACGGTCACAAGATGGCAGCACTACGGCAACTTTAAGTTTTTTGCTACCTTTATTATCGTGCATAATTAACGTTCATTCGGTACTTAAATAGGGTGCGGCTAAAATGATCATTTGATGTAGAAATATTATAACTTTTTAGTGAGTATTTTATATATATATTTTTCTATTTCTGGAACTAAACTTGGGAGAATATATAGATTGTTTTTCTATTCCTTGGAAATAATCATTCGATTATTAATATTCAACGTTACAGAAGATTTGATGTGCTTCTTGATTTGACTGCGGCAACATTTTTCTTGTGGGGCTACCTGAAAGACGAAGTTTATGGGAATAAGCCCCAAACCTTGCAGCAACTAAAGGGCAGCATTCAAGCAGAAATTGATCGTATGCCAGAAGGAACATTCAACCAAACTATGGAAAATGCTCTAAAAAGGGCATTAGACAGCGTTAGAGAAAACGGTTCTCATTTTACATAATTAATGTGCAAAATAACATAAAATAACTTTATTTATTCCATTCAATATTTGTTTAAAAAGCAAATCACATCATGTATACGGTCCCTTTAGCTATACCCTAGAATTTTTTGGCAAGCCGAATTACTAGCGCTGCCCCCTAAAAATACTCATTTAAATAAACGATCTTTGATTGACGCCCAACTTCAGATTTCTATTCTTAGTATTTGTCAAGGGATTATACCCTTTTCAAGACCTGACTACTTTTTCTTTTGGAACTGCAGACCTTATCAAAAGGACTTATCAGTTACAAAAGTATTTTACGTTCCTCGCAGCAACGGGTAGTAAGTAAAGAACTGATATTTTCCATGTGAGAGATGCCACGTGCTCTTCTTTCCATGGAACGTACCAATTTTCTTGCGAAGCGTAAAACGCAATCCCAATGCATTGCAGACAAAGTTGCCAATAAACCAATAAAACTCGGGGTGTTCTCAAGGATGCATTTGGTTTTTCAAAAGTAAATATTTTACTCCTGAACTGTTGCTGTCCAAGGGATACTAATACAGAAAAAAGTAAACATGTGCGCTGTCAAGGTCACCTGTTATGAATTCGCTTTGGTAAAACCAAAAACGAATAAATAAACAAACTTACAGTCGGCAGATGGATATTAACTCGAAGCCTTTAAAGTTTAACTTATTGCAAGAAATCACCCAAAACCAACAATATTTATCTACAGTAAAAATTTCAAGATATTTCTTCTTGGAAGCCGCATTTGCGACCATTTCCGTGACTGCCTTTACATCAACCAAAAGGTATGATTTTCAGTGAATATATTTCCATCAAAAAGGTTTTATATTGATTTGACACTTTATTCAAGTTAAAAGTAATCAAATCGTTTTGTTCAAATTCGATTGTATTTTGAGTTAATGCTGTTTTCGTGAAGGAAGCAAATTCGGAAACTTTATTAAATTTTCAACTAAAGCGTCACAACTCAGAAAAATAGTATTAAATAAAAAAATTTATATTGTTAATTTCCCAGTAGTTATTTTCAAATTCTCTTCAAATGTAGCCACAAACAGCCTTTGACCTCTGCCGAAAATTTAAAACTTTTCAACTAATATCCTGTTGTGGACCAAGTGCGTTACGCAGATTAATTTATGCCGAGAAAAAGTTTATGCCATCCTGGACTTAATCGTTTCATAAGTTTTTTTTTTTTTCTTAAAACACAGAATTTTGGTCAGACTATGAAGAATAATTATTGTATTTTTTAATCTAAAAAAAAAGAAAAACTACAATAAAATACTTGTGAAAATTCATGAATATATTTTTCAAACCACTTCACTGAACTTAATCTTCGGCTGCAAACAAAATTGATTAAATGCAATAAATGTGGCAATGACAGAGAATAATTTGGCCTGACAAAGTTTGTGGCACATTTGGTTTTCCGCCATCTATTTCTCTAAGCAAAAGAAAAATCACCTCTAAACAAAATAGCGGGTGAAGTCCACGTTGCGTCAATTGGTTACGGGCTTAAACAACACAAAATCAAAATAAAAAAGTATTAAAAGAAAAAATTACTACCAGTCATGTTGCATGAAAAATGACACCTTGATTATGGTGACATGTTGCAAAATTCCAAATGCAGACAACACAACATACGTTTCGCTATTTCTCTCTGCAGCTTTTGCAAAAACTGAAACCAAATTTTATATTTTATGAAAAAAAAAACATTCTAACAAATGAACATATTCTTGAGTTTTTCAGGAAGCAGAAAATTAAGCAGTAGTCAAATCTGTTGCCAGTATGGAAGTACAAAAAGAACTTGCAACAAATAATCAAGTGCATTTCTTTTATTATTAAAAAACCAGAAAATGTTTTTTGCACATTTTTCAGCCAAAATAGAATAACTTCATTGCGGGCTACACGATAAAAAACGCCGTATTGTGAATTTAAATCAATGGCGCTTTTTGTAGTCGGCGAGATTTGGAAACGTTAACGACGGTTTTGTAATAGATTAATGAACTAGAAAACTTGTGCTTGTTAGTCTATAACAAAACTCTTGTAAGCATTTGCTAAACTTAAATAGATGTATCTGGGATTGAACTGAAAGTGGGATCAACCTTGTAACGCGCCTAAATAGTCGCTGGATTAAGTAAAAAATAGAAATCTCTGTAGACAGTGGAATAATCCCCATAGTTATAGATAAGCCCCCCTACCCTGCCGCAATATATAAGATTGAAATCCTTATTCTAGATTAAGTTGATGAAATCAAACTTTTCCAGCGTAATTAAAAAAGAATTTATATGTAAGTACTTCACTAAGGTTTTGTAATTTACGCCTCTCAAGGGTTTCAGTTCATCATTATTGTCGCCAGATATTCTCAATTGTTGATCGGGACAATCGCGAAAAAAAAAAAATTCGCGAAAATCAGATTATACAGCTGTTACATTCCGCAAACCATTTTAAGGTTATGTACGGATTGTAAGCTTCTGTCTAATTTTTGGGCAATAGTTTGTTTAATTGCTTGTGGCAAGCACTCATGCACAATAAAGAGTAATATCACTAAGTTAACTCTTCTTCCGCTGAGATTAGCGGTCTAGAATAATATAACTGAAAATAGTCATGGTGGTACCAGGGCCAAGTATTTGCCTAACTTGACGCGGAACTTCTGGGGAAGTAGTAAACAGTTTTATTTTCAATTTTGTCCTCAATTTCAAATTCGAATAAAAACCCTTCAAAATTATTCTTTAATGAACTTTTAATATTCATAGTTTGTTAAAGTCACCTGGAGTCCATAAGTAGACCTTAAAGCGGCCATACACCTGTGACGAAATCGCTTCCTTATTGCGACCGTTCAAAAATATATCATTTGAATTGAATTTAACCGTCTCAAACGTGTAATTACACAGCTAAAATTTTCAACACGAAACGGTTTGAAGTCTTTGCGGCGCAAATGATGTTCATTTGGAAATTTCAGAGCTTCGCACTCCAAAGAGCAAACAAAAACCCTATTTTTACGCCAATATTTATGCTCTTTCGACTGGCTCCAAGTTTGAGGTTATAAAATCATATTTTATTTCTGCCATATCCACGTGCCTGCTCAGTGTCTATTCTCCGAAACCACGAGTATAAGAGCAGGAAAAATTAAATTTTCCACAAAGAGCTTTTTGCGCGGAACTGACAACTATATTTTGAGGAAAAAAGACACTTTTAGAATATAAGGACTTAATACTATCTTTTGTATTTCAAAGCACCTGTAAAGGTCCACATTGGAACTGAACACAGTTGGACAATAAAGGTTGAGCGCAGCACACATTTGATTTTATAAGGACTGCATATTTTCAATTGCAATAGATTGAAACTTTTAGGGAGTTGAAAAGAGAAAGTTATAAGGTGAGCCCATACAATAGACTTCCTGTTGATACAAATATGTCTCCAGTTGTGCAAATGCTTTCCAGATCAAATGGTACAACCATTCACAATAAATTTTAAACTGTTGTTCTATCTGTGTGGTGGCAAGAAGGGGAAATTTATACCCCTTAAAAACCACCTAAACGATTTTTATGCAATCATGAACATCCATGGAACTGGATTTTCTGTCAATATGGCCGGCGCAGCGTCAGCGCTTTGTGTCAGATTGAAACAAAAATAAGTGCATCATTACGCAGTATATTAAAATATATAGGATTAGTAGGGAAACTTGCCTGAATAACAAATATTTGTACAAAATGGACAATGAGCACCCTGTTACGTTTAACTAATCTCGCACACAAAACGACATTTAACATTAAAACATGTTGATTTTACATATTTCAGAAAACTGGTTATTTTGTCAAGCCAGTGAATTATTTTGTGGGAGTACTTAATTCTATCTGAAATTGCAACAATTACCGTTTAACATGACATCATGTTAAATTAACACCAACTGTCATGTCTGTGATTTTGTTTCATTTCGTATCCTTTTTAACATTAAAGTGATAAATTAGTTTAATTTTTTAATTTGACAGCTGAAATTAACAAAAAAAAACTTTTTTAAAAAAAGTACAAATTCAACACGACACAGAGTTGATTTCGTCGTAGTTGTTTTTCTGCGTGTAGCCGTTGCCGTTGAGCTTTCGCGTTTTAAGTTTCCCTTTTTTATAGTTAAATTTATAGACATTGTTAAAAGCGTATGGAACTCCTTTTATGGCAAAACAGTTAAAGAGTTTTAAGAAATAAAATTAAAAAAACAGAACTCCTAGAAGTTTTATAAAGCGGCTTCATTGTGGGTTGTTTTGCTTTTTGTTGAAAGTAACTTCTTGAAAAAACCAAAGCAAACAAAAACAACTCAACGTCTTTATTACGCATTTCAGATTTGATTCCTGGTGGAGAAAAGAAAATAAAATTTGTAAAAATAACTAGAAAAACGTAAAAGAAAATTATTGGCCATTTATAGCTTTAGGCCATTCATAACTTAACAAAAGCGGTACTTTAAGAAGAAAAAAGAAGGAAAAGAAACGATTTTGTAAGATTTAGGCTTAAAATTATTTTTCAAGACGTTTGAAAATAAATAACTATTTTGCCACAACAAACCAGAAGTTGCTTAAAGATTTAAGTTTCCTCAATCCATTTCAAAAAAAATAGTTCACGCAGCCGGTAACGAGACTCGTACATTCGCGTAATTGTTTTCCGACACACAGGCACGTACACAAAATGACGCTTTTGTGGACAGGTGTAGTTTAACACTTTACCCAGGATGATGCCTGAATTTGTAAGATGGTTTTTTCGTCTGGCGTTAAAAGATTTTCCAATTTCATATCATATCCAACGCTGGCACAGTGTTAAGCTGCCGACGCTGGCCTGACGTCTTCAGAGCGTCGTAACTGCTCTCTAACCATCATTATTAACTGAGTGTTTCCAATGAAAAATTATAACAATTTCTGCGCTGAAAATCATTGTTATTAAAAACTGTTATGAGAAATTATGTTGTGTTGTGTTTGTTCTCCTTTTACGGTCGAAATGATGAAAATATGGCACAGCACAATGGTTCCAGCGAAAAGGCAAAATCGCAGCTGTAGCGGAATGCATGACGCAACGACAAGCTGGTGTCCATTGCAACACATGGGCCTTGGATCACGCACCATTCTGTAGCCTAAAGTTGTAGGACCACGAAACTGGCCTCCTCGATTTACCGATTTTCTTACTTATTACTTTACAGTCTGTTACTTTTCTGAGCACTTTCTTTATTGCAAAATATCATTACCCTTGAGTGGACAGCACTTTTGTCCATGTATGACTTTCATAAGCCGAAGACAAGACATATTGAGAGAAAATTTCTAGCTTCAAAAATTCTACAAATTGAATATTTTATTTGTGGAAAATTTTGTAAGATGCGAGCAAAATAATGGATGGCAAGCGCCAAGGCTGGCATGAGCACTTAAGCTAAATGAACGAACAAGTTCATTTGGCGATGTTGACCTTAAAAAGGTTCTGGATGGTAAATTTCTTATGTAAATTTCCGTACGCTGATACTGAATTCCAAAAGAAAAATAATTACACTTGTTTGCTATTACAGGTATTTATGTCACATCTATAAATGTAGACTATTTTCCGAACTCATACCATATGAATTCGCTAGTACAACAACAAAATGTTCGCATAATATTGAAAAAATAAAAGTGTACGCTTGAACTGGAGGTCAAAGCTGCAATCGCAATATCATGTGTTATGAGTTCGCCTTGTAAATATTGTCACACTTATTTCGACACAGTATTTGTGTTTTCTTCAAAAAACAAACTTCTCTACAAAAATTCAAACAATAATTTCAACGTCTAGAAATAAATGTTAATTTTCGAATGTGAATTATAAAAAAATAATGCGTTTTCTTTTCGCAGTGATATTCTGCATTTATTCGCCCTCTTACACTTTTTTGTATCATTTACTAAAACTTGTTGTATGTGAAAGAGTTTCTAAGATACGACAACCGCCAAAGAAAACGAACGAACAAGTTCATTTTTGAACGTTGAACTAGAACGCATAATTTTACTAACTACGAACGTACAAGTTCAACGCTCATCTTCATCTTAAAAAAAGGGCGCCAGTGCAGAACGGCATTCTTTTCTTAATTCGCTGCTACTGGCTGGGAATTCGGTTCGGTTCGATTCGGTTTTTCCTTTTCATAATGATGAGCGACATGGAAGCGAAAAATATTCTGGCAAATTCTAAGAGTCGTCATCATCAAAACATAAAGGGTTATTATACACTTGAAATAGGCTAGACATGCGGCGATGTCCCTTGTCGGCAATACTAACGGTAATTTTTTACTTCTAGTGAATGTGAGCACGATGACGACACTTAAAATAGAGGGGACGGATTACGAATATGTATTAAAGTCATGTTCGTCCTCAAATGAGTATCTTTTTGAAGCATTTTTAATTATTGCCTTACAACAGTTGAATGGCCGGTTGCGTCTAATGGTTCAAGTCCTCACTAAGGTTGCTCTTTTAGGACTAATCAAAATGTGTGTGTGTGGCAATCATTTTGTATCAGAAAAAGGCGTCATAAGTGTTTGCTTTGCAACACTTTTCTAAATGTCAATATCGTCTCGAAGAGTAAAAAGATTGTTAATAAAATTGATAACGGGAAATTAAGTTTCTAACTGTAAAAGTTTAATTGGCAAAACTCTTTTGTGGTATAGAGGTACTTCAAGGCGTTGGCTACTAATTTAAGAGGTTTTACAAAATACCCCGGTTTAGCCGCGGTTCAAAATCTAACTTTCCGGCCGATAAAAAATCTCGATAATTCCTGATGATGGAGATGATGATGAAGTGACTCTGATTTGAAAAGTCCAAATATTTTTCGTGATGTTGTTTAAGGTGGCCCCCATCAGGGATAAATGGTTCCGTTTTCAAAAGTCAAAAAGTTTTTCTTGGTGCTGTTGTCTGTTGCTACTGATGTCTGAAATAATGAGGAACTGGATGGTGAAACACGACTGCGGTTGATAAATTCCGTAGGCTTTGGTCTAGCAAAATCACGTGTTCTGGCTTGTGAGCTGTTTAGGGAGAGCTTCGTCAGCGATATAATTTTATATGGCACAAGACCATCATCTATAAAAATTTGCCACCTGTGTGGTCCCGGTAACACATGCAGCGCAGGTAGTGAGCCGTTCTCGTTGACGGAAATCTTAATTGCTTCTGTAAGAGTCTTGCCCACCAAGGAGCAGAATACTCTATCTAGGGTCCTCTGCTTTATGGGAAATTGATGGGTAACTGGCGGGAATCTGGTTCTCGAAACTCAAGAGAAAGATAGAGGGAGAGGGAAAGCAAGAGAATTCATGACTTTTAGTTCATTTAGGTGCTCACAAAACTATAAAATATTTCGATGTTTGCATTTCCAGTTTGGAAATTTCCAACCCAAACTTTCTCTTCCTCAGTGTTTTCTAATCTTAGCCACGTTTGGCTACTGTCTAACGTTATTGATAGTAAAAAATGTATGTTTCACTCCAGTGTGTATATTTTGTGAGCCACCATTTACCAGATAAAAGTTAATCATTCAAAAAGAGATGGTATTTACGGTAGTTTAGCGTTTAAAATGAATACTGAAATTCAAACAAGATTTCGCCACACATTTAATGGAAACATTTACACTTCATAGCGACGGATACAAAAACAACAACAGCAACAACGGTAGCAATTTTCAGACATTAAAATCTTTTTTAAATCTCAGTAGATGAAAAGTAAGTCAGCGCTGCGAAGCGTTTGAACACAATTTCTAAACGATCGTTAAGAACCCGATGATGATAATGATAAAATATGATGAATCGATTAGACGATTCAACGATTATTGTAATGGGAAATTTAAGCCAAAACATTTGCAGAGCTGAACGCTTAACGATCTGGATAAAATGGGCAATTTCCATAAAATTTTCAGAAAAACAATTACATTAAATTTATAGATTTGGAACAAGCAGTTCGAAGTAAAATAAGTATTAAAGCTTTTTGGCGTCAAAGAATGCGAATGAGGGACAGGTAAGACAAATATCTAAATCGTATTAATTTTATAAAAAACTCTGATTTCTTTAACTTGAGTGGTTTTTTTTAACGGAGTTTGTTGAGAAATTTCTTGCAGATCTTGTATCTTTATAGACACAACATCCGAAGCAAAAATTAAAGGGTATTCGGTTGCAAGGAAAAGGTTTTATTATTCACGAGCAAAAACATCCTGCGTCAGGATCCCGTACTTTGTTTTCATTGTCAATTGGTTTTCATGAGACTTTTCGCTCTGAAGCTTAAAAGTGAATTGCTGACAGGAGGTTTCCTTTTTTGAAATACTTTCTGGATTTTGAAAATGACATTAATTTGTGTTTCTTTACGGCAGACGTAAGGTAATTCGGTGTTTACACCTGGCAATGCTGAATAATATATATATATGTATATTAGTTGCCAAAACGCTGATAATGTGTCCGCATTATAGGAGGCCAGACAATTCAATTTGAACCAAATGTTGAATGTTGCAGCATAAGATGGGGCAGAATACGTTTCGTATCAACTTGAGTACTGGGAACAGGAAAGAGTCACGAGTGAGCGCATCTAGTGAGATATGATTGCGGTATTGCTTTTGGCCAAAAAACATTACGAACAATTGCATGTCATAGGCCAACCGAGACGAGTTTAATTTTTGGACAGACCTCGCAGTTGCGTAGTAATTTAAAAGATAATACTACGATATATCAATATGACATAAAAAAGTGTTGTAACCATTTTCCAATGTTTCCTTTTTTTATATACAGAGTGGGCCAAAAGCGATCATGAGGCATAAGAACCTTATAATTTTTGCTTTTATATATTTGTTCTATTTTGTTTTGTAAATAACAAAGAAGAAGAATAAATAATGGGGTGATTCAAACCGTAATAATTGTGCCCGAGACATAATTGCAGTGTTCAGTCAAACTTTTGGAGAGCAAATAACTTCTAGAAATTCGTTAGATTTTAGATTTAGATTTGCAGTTATTCGCAAGAGCGAGAATATGTGAACAAGCCCGAGACGAAGCCCGAGACCATCCTTGTTGCAGAAATTCGAGCGCCGGTGTGTGTATGTATTAGTGAAAAATGGCTGTGGTTATTGTTGTTGTTGACAGCAGCGGCAGTTATAAGGCCTAAGTAACACAAGCTGTCAAAATGTTTCACAGACGCATCAATTTTTATTTCATTACAACGCAATTGGTAAATGTAATCGAGAGTTGATCTCGTGAGCCAAATTCTTCTGATTAAAAAAAAACGGAAACTGAAAATATCACAAGTTATTTTTGCTTACTATTAGCATTCCTTGTCACTTGTCAGGTCCTTTTGATGGAATTCTAAAATGTTTCTTTTGATTAATACAGAAGAGTCGCATATTGTGGGGTGGCGAAAAAACTTAAAACCAACATTATAAGTTTTTAGATTTTCTTGCTAATTTTTATAATTTTCAAAGCGAAGCTCGCAGAAAACATTTTTGGGAGGCCCACTACAACATGAATGCCGACTATTTGCTGCAAATCTTTATTACCTACAAGACTTGTCGTTCAAAAGGTCTCGTTGTCTGGCAAACAATTTCAATTTAATTTTATTTTTCTCCAGAACTCTACTCACTACAAGTTCTGCTTCTCATAGAAAATTTCACAATTTGAACTGCCAAGTTCGTCAAAATATTAAAAACTAAAGGACGGGGCACATGCGTTGTGCGTTGCCTCTTTTAACTGTCAAGTAACTTAAAATACAGATTTTGCTATGAGCTCTTCTTTTCTTGCTTTTGATTTATAGTAGTAAAGAAAACATTTATTATTTTTTGTGCAACGTGACAAAAAGTTAAAAAACTAGAATCGGAAAATAGATTAATTTAGGCTGTGCGTGTGTGTGTGTGGGACTTTAGATGCGTTAACAAAGTACTTATTGTGCTAACCCAATCCGTCGTTGCGTTAACCTGACGTTAAAAAAGGCGGCGGATTACGCATGACGGATTCTATGTACCCCGGCCTTCAGTTTTCTGCATATTTTTAACTGTTTCGTTGCTTAAGATATTGACAAATTACTATTTCGTCTTGATGGTTAAGGCCCGGGCTACATCTTTTCCGAAAATTTTCCTCCTATTAGTGGCGTAATCAGGCTGATTGTCTTGGGTCCTGAGTACATCAAGTGTTTGTTAAGATTAAAAACCGTTTGTCCACTACGAGTATAAAAGTGTGGTGATGTTGATAGTGCGTGGGGGTAACTTCCCTACCGTGTAAAAACACACTAGTTTCGACACAACAACAAAGAATAACTTTGTTGGTTGAGGCCCAGGTTCACCACGGACTGTAGCGCCAAAAGAAGAAGAAGAAGAAGAAGAAGAAGAAGAAGAAGAATACTAAAATCGCAAGATTTTCCGCAGTTCTTTTTGCATCGTTTGGCAGTTGTGTGTTTTTTTTTTTTTTGTTCTTAGCAGCTCGAAATTAAATATCTTACAAATCGCCCAAATTAGCATGAGATTCTTGGCATAAAGCGATCAATCAAGATTTTTAAACATTAATGTTGTTTTGTTGTAATTGCTTTGACTCGGTGCTTCTGTTCAGGCTGCCACCGGTGCAATCTTGTCGGGCTACTCCACTCCACTCACCGCTGCCAATGCCAACAACGCAGCAGCGTTAATGTTTGGCTTCTTGGCTGGTTCGTATTTTCAAGATTTTTATTTATTGATAAATTATTATAAATCATTTACAAATTTACGTTTTTTTTTTTTTATTATTACTTTTTTGCTTACAGACAGATCGAGAGACAAAAATACCATGAAATTCCATACAATGCGAACTTCTAATTATGTGATTATTTTCAAAGTTTTTTTCCTTTTTTTCCAAAAAAAAAAAACACAACTCTGATTTTTACATTCGATATCCATTTAACCATTTCTCATGATCAGTTGACATATAACAATTTTTGTTGTTGCTGTTGTTAGTGCTGGTTTGTGCTCTGCTGACATGTTGTTGCAATTCGTTAGTGTAAGAGGAGATGTGGCTGTTGGTAGCGATGGCCGCCAGGTGCTTATAACCTAATTTCTTGTCATTTTATCGATAACATAATATTTTGGCATGATTTATTTGGTTTGTTGGCTGCGATTTTATTTATTTTGTTTTTTTTTTTGTCTGCCACTTGCCACAGCGCGGTACAGGTGTTAAATAAGACAATCGAGTAATGGAAATGTGAGCCCTTCTGTTCAAGAAATGGCAAAACACAAACAAAATTTTTGATATTTTCTGTTTATGTTTTTTCACTTTCAAATGAGAAATTTTTTGATCAATTTTGCCCTCAATCTGGGCAAACATCGTCCAGGCTATAATTTCGAAAGTGATGTGGTGTGATAAAATAGAGTTATCGATTACTATTGCTTGGAGATGCCAGAGGAGGTTTGATAAATTTTTCTGAATTTTTCTCAGGCCTGGCAGAATTTAATATCATTCTTCCGTGAAGGGATTAACTTTACTTTCCTCTTTAAATAATAATAATAACAATTGAGAAAACTGTTTTAATTTGATATAAATAAAAACAATTGCGATTCACGTGTTCATCTTTATTTTACATTTCAAAACCAAACAAGAGCGGAAAACATGAACTGGCGTCGCTAAATGTTATCAACCGATCTTTCAATCGAGAGCTTGAGATATTGTGACAAGCAAATTGAGGCACAAAACAACTTTAAACTTGCCTGCCACCACCACCTTTTGGAAAGCTTTATGCACATATGGTCGCAAGTTCATAATCACAGAATATAATTGCATAAGCTTGGCTGAGGCAATCGGAGCTGGAGATCCCCAAGGCAGCATACTGGGTCCAACCTTATATCTGATTAAGGCCTCTGCTACGCGTTTAATAACCACACCTCAACTTTGGCAGATGACAAAGCATTCCTCAGCGTTCACTCTAATTATCAATTAGCATCCCGTACATTACCGGATCGTACCTGCAGCCTGGAGAAATGGCTAAAACGTGAGAATATAAAGTTTAATGGACAAAAATACCCGCCCATTAGAATCAACATCAATTAATTCTGTAACACATTGCAGTAGACTGTCTTATATAAATGGAACACTAACCCACATAAAAAGCGCACCTTGATTGAATAATCTGCAGAGGCTCTACCCTAAAGCCGGATTTGAAACTTTTGGTGTACAAAACAATTGTAAGGCTCATATGATGCTGTACGGTTCAGCTATGGGGTGCCGCCTCAACTGCAAGCGTTGAAAAAATTCAAAGGCGTCAAATTAAATTCCGTACGATGGAAAAATAGTGAATTCACAAAGACAAAGACAAAGGGTAGGCACCCTTAGTTCAGGTGGAACTCAACGAATGCGATTACCAGTAAACTTGAGCTACATCTAAGCCCAACCGCACGTCATACGTGCATAGGCTGAGAAGAATACGATGCGCAGACCATTTTACCTGCATTCATATGTATGTAATACTCGCAGAAGCGTAAGTTTTAGTCCAGTACTGTGCGGACTTATGGAATATAATATTCTTTTTGGCATTAAGATTTGTGCACTTAATGCGAATGCATTTCTTGAAGACTCAATAAATAATGATGTTGGGGAAAACCGCTATAAAATTACATATAACTTATCAAAGACAAAAACCGCCTGCAAAGGTTGTGCCATCAGTTGTAAATCCCCCTTTTATATTTCACTGTGTACATTTCTACTTAAGCTCCGCTTAAAAGTTCCCCGTTCAGCTATTCTGAAATAGACTTTAGAATAGAAATTTAAACTTTCAAAACTCTTCAGCGATCAATATCGCTGAAAGAATTAGTGAGCCGGATTTTTCTTTTTTTTGGGTAACAGTGAACTTGCAGACACCTGCTTAGAAAAAAAGTTTAGCTAGATTTTATAACTCGAACAGTGAATGTCTACGAATTCGTCACATTTGATACACATCATGGAAAATTCTAAAAGCAAAAATGAAACCAAGAAACACTAAGAAATTGCTCGCAAATATTTGAATTAAATTTACTTCTATTTTATTTTAAGGGGATGCATAAAAAAGCCACTGGGAAAGTAGGGGTATTCACTGAAACAGTGGCACAAAACGTTTCGTTTGTTTCATTTCAATATTTCTTAAGCCCGTAGCAGTCATTTGAACAACTTAACACCGAAACATTGAAACCTGATCAATATATCAATCAAAAGCGAAAAATTAAAATAACTTTAGCCCAAAATCATAAATCCCCCTTCTGTGTGTGTTTTATTTTTTGAAAGCGGTTTCAGATCAATTTATATTTGAATAGAAGTTTTCAGGATAAACGATTTTGATTTAAATCTAAAGGAATTAAACTTATAAGGAAGGCAACTCAGCATTTTCAGGCTACAAGTTTTCAGCATAAACTTAGAAGAAATCAGCGTTCTTTTGAACTGTAATGATTTTTAGAAACAACGATTGATGTGAATTTCGGGGAAGCTCCAGATAATGAACTGAAACTCCATAACTGAAAAAGCTCCTTAAAGTCACCTACAGATATCGTGCCTTTAAATCTAATTTTTTAAATTTCCGACCATCATACTTTTCTTGGAGTCTGTCAAAATTTTTATTTGTACACACATTACACGTACAATAACAGGTTGACACGAACCATGTATGTTTACACCAGCTGATCTGCTCGTCAATTATACAGATATTCGGGTCGCTCACGAGAACACTGACAAATGCCAGGCTTTGTCATCTTGTCGGTATTGCCGCATGTGTTTAAATTCATGCACCTGACAATGACGCCGTTGTGCACAAATATTTCTATTGGCAGCACTACTCATAGTTTTAAATGCTCGCAGCCTTCGTGCAATGTCTAGTGATCTGTTATCACATGACAACCGTATGAACTGACAATTTTTGTTGGCAAAAAATGAATTGTCAGGCACTAGTCTGGGAATGCAATTCTAAGGATTTCAAAATATCGTCTGAACTGGCAACTGATCTTATGGGGGCAATTTTTGGCTCGGTAAATCGACAACGACACTTAGAGGAAAGAGGCACGTAATACGCTAGTGAATTTGAAGAGTTCACATATATTAAGAATAGTAGCAAACTCTCAAAAATTTACTGAAGTTATCGACAAGGCATTAAGTTCTGTCAAAAATTATGTAAAATTTTTCAAATTAAAATTGACATTTCCAGCCAATTAATTAAATTAGGCGATTCTTGTGAACGAAAAGTTGACAGCACCGAATAAAATAAGCAAAAAATAAATTAACATTTATTGTTTTTTTCTCTCGATTAATCCACGAAGTAATGAAAGAAAAATGTGCGGTCATAAGGGCTAAGGACGGACTTGTATCTTTCAGTTTCGGTCTCGACAATTTTTCTTTGCAACATCAAACGACGTCTTTGGCTCTATTTGGAATCGTTTTTGTTACAAAGTTGCAACAGCGACTGAATAGCCCTGTTGCTGCCGCTAATCACCGTTGAACACACAAATGCAGCAAACAACAAAAACTCTAGAAATTGCCAACAAATTCTTGTTTAAACAACTGATTGTTATCCACTTTGTCAAATGTAATGTTTTGAATATTTCTGCTCTCAACATGTGCCACTTCCACAAAGACTTGTGGCATTCGCAGCCAACCAATTGTTTGTTGCATGAGTAAAATCCTTCGAATATTTGTGATGCCATATGCACAAATTATGTCATTATAGTTGCCATTTAAGGTTAACTGATTGATGATCGTGGATTGTTGTGGAATGGTACGGGTACAAAAGCATTGAAATTGTTTTGAAATAAATTGTACACACATACGCCAGGTTTTCCGCCAGTTTTTTTTTTCGTTTGTGTGTTTGTTGTCAAATTTTAAAGACAAACTAAATAAGCAAATAAGTAAGAGTAAATAAAGTTTATTTGCATGCCAGAATATAAATAAAGTTTTGAAATGGTCTGCTTGCCATCGAACCACAGACTTTTCAGTAAAAACAGAAAGCAAATAACTGGTGGCAAGAAATGGCTGCTACCAGAACTGCGCACAGCAAATGATGCCCAACTATGGCATCAACTTGAGCTGGAAAACAAGACAAAGAATAGCATTTGGCAAGAGAGAAACCAAATTTAGTTTTGCCTTTGAAATACGGCATTTTTAATCATATCAAGTGTTTTAATTTGGATGATTTTTCAGCGAGAGAATAATTGAATTGCATTTAAATCTGCAGGCATTTTAAGCCAATTTTATAATCTTAACTGATAACAGTTTGCTTAATTATTTCAAATAACTTGAGCAGTTTTAAGCCTGTTGGCTGAGGACAGCCACATTTGACATTTGCTGGCACAAAATCCTTGTCCATAACTAAACCACAGCTCATGCTAATAAATCCTTTAAAATTCATTCTTCTCTTTTCAGCAAAATTTTGCATTTGCAAACAACTTTATTTTGCGGCGGCCACTTCTACGGCTGCGCTCCTCGATGGCCATAAAGAAACTTGTTGTCATTAAATGTCCACCAAATAAACAAACCGAACAAAAAAGAAAACCAGAAACGAACTTAAATAGAGTGAAATGAAAAAAACCAAATAACAAAAACTTAGTCAAGCAAAAAACATTTTGGTTTATTGTCGTATAAACATTTAAATTTAACTGCCTCGTAGTATAATAAATACACTCTGGGGAATTTGAATCGCTTTGCCGTAACTGATCCATTTTACAAAGATTTAGCAAATTGTTGCATATGAAGTTGAATATATTCCGCCTTTTTTAAAACGAAAATACAAACAAAGTTGCCAGGTTGAGCTCGATTAAGGGACCATAAAAATACTCTGTTCTTCAACGAGTATGAGGGCTTTTATATCATACCTCGAACAATACAGTTGTTTTTATTAAATCTGCACTGAGTGCAGAGGGAGTTGATTTGTGATAAGTGAAACCCTATAACCAGTTCAAGCTAAATGTTTGTTTTAAGTAGTTATAAAATTTTTATTGATAGACAAACATGCACGCGCATGCACGCAAGGCTATCTTCAACAAGAGGATACTCGTATACCTGGCAAGCATGTACTCCAGTAGCCGTTTGCATTTGAGTTTGGAGTGTTTCAACAATTGAGTATAAAAAAAAATAAGCCGGCTTTTTGTTTATAAGTCTCCCCTTTTTTCACCATGTCCTAGACTTGCCCCTGATTTAATTACCGAATTATCTTTATATATTTATCGAAATATCTGTGTATTTATTTATTAATTTATAATTGGCAAAGTAAAATTACAGGTTATAACTGCACAGAAAGGGCAGGGCCGCAAAGACCATATGCGCATGATGTTGTTAACAGGCTCTTCTAATTGTCTCTGTGAAGTGGCTACATAAAACTCCTGAAATGAACCTTCGACTAAGACGCAAAACTCCCGAAGGTTACAAGTCCGATCGCACTTAAAAAAATAACAAATAACGATGATGCGGGAACTTTTCTTCATCCCAAAACTGCTGTACGACTTTAAATAGAGTTTAAGTCTTTCACTACAAGGATACCTAATATTTCCCTGCAGTCATCGTCCGCATTGTCGGGATCCATTAGATATTTCTCTGCCTGTTAGTAATATTGCAAAATTTGTACACTTTACAGCAGTCAAGCATTTACATATCTGTTTTACAGGAGCATAGACTTGAACACTCGATTCTTTCAAGATCTGGACTACCTTCAAATTACTAAAAATTCTGCCTCGTTCTACAACTATAACCCTTTTAACAAAAGTAAAATTGGCTCAAAGTATTAACTCTTCCAAGTTATATATCCAATGTCAAAACCAATTCTTATTTTTTTTTGTGAAAAACCGAAGACACCAGCTGATTTTTAATACCCCGAGTCAAAGCTTAGCGCACACAAACTAATAGGGAGCCTCTGAAGCAAATATGTAATAGTTGATGTCTGCAAAGATATTTTTCTAGATAAGTTCTGGTAGGACTTTGTGTGCTGGCTACTACACCAACTGAAGTTGGGGCACTTAAGCTTTTAGCTCGGCAAGAACTCTGTCTTTGAGCCCTCTACAGTAGACGCGTACTGAAAAAGCTTTAACCGCTACTACTACACAAAACAAAACGCCAGGACTATTTCCAAAATCATTTGCCACCAAAAATCTAACATATGATATTATGAAGTACTTAAGTACCTTCTTTCAGATGATTTAATTGCTTACGCTGCCTCAAATGCTCTGCCTATATTAACTCACTCTGTGATATTAACCACGAGGTTTATCTCGCAATGAAAGTTTTTGCCTTATCGAATTGTAAATGAATAATTTTATCTCTCGTTAAGTTGCCTTTCTTTGTCGGTTCAGTTTTTGATGAACATTCTTCTCTAACAGAGTAGATTTTTAGCATTTTATAAACATGTCATTGTTGCGATATCTCTAGAGTTTTATATACATATAATTTTTTCACAAATGTCAAAAAATTACCTAAAGGATAAATTCTTAAATACTTTAAGTGTTCAAGTGATGTTGTTTGCACAAAACTTACAGGGTGCTGTTTTTTGGAGGTAGAATAGCCGAGTTCATTTTTTATAGCAAAAATATTTAAAACTCTGCCGTTCGATGTATAGGAAACATTTTGGTGGTTTCTCAATATTTAAATATGCGCTAATATTGTTTTGTTGTTGGATACTGTTTTACTATTCCGAAATGCAAACAATTTCCAAGATCCAATATAACTGTCAAAGTATCTGAGTTGGGCTCGAAAGGACTGTCCGCCTGCCAAAGAAAATTAAATCAAATAATTTTATTATAGCAGCAAAACGATTGGCCGTCGGCTTCTGACACATCTAAAACGTGTGCAGACATCTCTAATGTTTTTCAACCACCCCCCGGTAAATAAATCCTCTGTAGATTTTGGTGCTGCAGTATTTTTAATACCAGATCTAGTAGATTAACAAGATCTACAAGGGTATTTCTTATCGAGAGAGAAAAATGCTTTTGTTTTGATTGTGTCGTGTTTATATTATAATTTTATTTTTCTGTTTTCGCGGAATAAAAACTAAAATGATTTAACGGATAATTCTTTGTTTTCTTCTAACAGAAACTCAAAAGCGGTTCTCACGCTTCGTATTAAAGTACTATTGCAGAGCTGGTACATATTGTAGACTTAGTAAATCTAGATGCATTTAAAACTTGCCAACAACAAAACTTATACAATTTTAACAACCTCTACAAGACAAAAAATAGTAGTAGATTTAGTAAACGTTGTAAGTACGTTTGTTTGCAAGCATGAAACAGCTGGCAGATTTGGCGCCACATGGTTTTTTGTTTGCTGTTAATAAAATATATAATTATTTCTTAAAGTTAAATAATGAAATAAAAGAAATCGCCAATAAAAGATGGGCTGATGAGGAAGTGAAAAGATTGCTCGAATTTTTACAGCAGCATCCAGAATTAGCATTAATAACAAATAAATATCATTTCAGCAACTTCGATTTGATCAATTGCATTTTGCACCGAATGGCTAATAATTTTGTCTTTTTAAGATTTTACTTCTTTTCACGAAACACCAACTGGAAGTCTTTTTTGTTTATTTGTGGCGGTAAAAATATCTGAACAAAAGTCAGAGTGAGAACCGCTAATAGTTTTATTTATGTGCCTTGTAAATTTAATAATCGTAGCAGCAAACAAGTGTTGGAAACTTCAGCTCACTGAATGAGGCCAATTACTCCTGATTATACCCCTTTTCAAAAAACTCTACTTTTTGGCAACACTCTACATAAACAAAATATATGTTGCAAGCCACGAAGTTATGGCTACCAGCTTCATATATATATGTTTTTTATTCAATAAAACATTCACCAAGTGCCACTGTCTTCAAAACTCCGTCGAGTTTGGTATGAACAATTTTTGGTTTATCTACCAAAAGAAAAAAGAGAAAAACAAACCTAAAAAAACCTCTACTGGTTTGATATGCTTGAATTTGTATTTTACATATTTCTGTTACATACTTATTTGTTTTTTCTGAAACAGAAATTTTAAGTCTTTTTATTTTATAACCTGCTGCTGATGTGGCTCCGGCACACGAATATCGGTTTGTGTGGCTGTGTTTGGCTGGCCGTTCGCTTGAATGTTGGTTGCAATTTCAGTTGCTCGCTGTAACCATGTTTTCGTCAGTTACACTTAATGGTTAAGTAGAAATGTTGCATGCTCATGATTTTCGACTCATTTAAGCCATGTCTAATTTAGACTTAAATTATTTTAATGACAGTTGCCCATATGTGACATCCCGAAACAAAGAATGTGATAACAACTTCAGTGGCGGCAGCAGCAGCAACAAAATTGTCAACACTGACAAGCAACAGCACGGCATTATTGGTGTAAGTGTATGTGAGTGAGTCTAGTCAAGTTAAGGTAGTTCTCCTTGTACAACTCTCTGAAGATCCGGAAAACTGATGCTGGCGGCCCTAAATTTGGATATGTTTTTTGCTAATAATTCTTTGCGATTCGTAACAAAATAGATTTTATTTGGATTTATATAATTTCCTCCACAAATTGTAAACAATCAGAATTATCAGAATCCTGAATTATTTCAGTGGCACTGAGCCAAAATCTAAGAGATGTCATGTCGGGGTAATTGTGGCAAGTGGCAAATATGAGGAGCGCACATTTCATATCTATCTTCAAACTTTACTTCCAATTTAGTCAATGTAGTTGCACTATTAGACAAATTTTAAATCGTGTACAAATCACTCTGATTCAAAAAGTGTGAATTGCAAATTTTAATTATAACGTTTCTAATTAGCAGTACTAAGTAAATCAGGGTTAAACTGCGGACCAAGATTGAGTTTCAATTGGATTGCCCCTCTCGAACAACACAAGAGCCGTATGGCACAAGAAAGCCAATTTTACTCATTTTCAAAATCCTTTTAACATTAAACAAAATTCGCTTGAAATATGTGATAAAAGCATTAGTCCGCCATTCGGTCAAGAACTTATACTTATTATGTTTTTCACTCAACAACATTTTCTTGCAGATCACACTCTGCAGCATCATGAAATTCTTTAAATATACGAAAATCCTGTCGTCTGTTTCTAGTAGAGCGGATAAACAAAATATCGGCGTTTTAAAAGTTTGCGCTTGGAACTCATTTTACAGACGATTGTCCGAGTGTACCCTTGTATACTCAACCGACATAGAAAATCGTGCGGTACTCGTACTTATGCTTTTGGTATACGATGTGGTCAGGCTATTTATTCGGAACATTACGAGAAACATTTTGCTGATGCGCATTAAGCCTCCACCTTTTCAGGGAATGGGTCTTTTTTTATACATTTTAGAAAGAAAAGCAAAAAGCCAAATTCAAAATATGGATTAATTAGGGGTACTTCAAGCCGCCGCACACAAGTAAATTAAAAATTTAACTTCAATAACAAAAAGAAACAAAATTTAAGGGTTAATTTGGAATAGGGCGGATTCATAGATCGATACAACTAATAAAATAACAAAAAAAAATTGTCATACAAACAAAAAAAATGCTTTTCGCATTTTAATCCCTTCGAAATGACTGACTTATGTCTTATGTATTATACAGCAGTATATATATGTATGTATACTTACTCTAGCCCACTGTACTTAAATAAACATGATGGCGCATGATGTGGATGGAAAATAAGGAGGCTTTTTTAAAAAAGTTCAAAAGTCAAAAATACGATTAACTAAATTGCACTGAAATAAGATGCTCTCACTAAACTGAGAAAGAAAATAAAAGGCTACACTGACAAAAAATATCTTCATTGAGAACAATTTCGATCAACACTGGCAAATAGGTTGATGGTATAGATTTAGCATTTATTTAAATAGGTTGATTCGATTTCGTTGGAAAATATTCGATATGAAAAACAATCGTTTTATCGTCTAATTGTTTTGCAGTACGTTGCCCTGATTTAACATTAATGTTGTTAAATTAATGTACATTCATGTTGATTTTAATTTGTGTTTTATGAAACTATCAAGCAAACAATTCAAGAGGATTTGCTCACTATAATCTTAATTAAGAAACGTCGATCCAGCTGTCAATATCAACACTGTTCCAACGTTCAGTGGAAAGAATACGAAACGCAAAGAAACGAAGACTTTTTAATCCTTTCATCATATTTATACGAAACCACTGGGAACAGGAAAACTGTATTCAATAACATAAAATCGAAAATAATTTCCAGCCAAATGAACCCTCTCGTGAAACTGTAAACGCGTTTTCTTTAATGCCGGCCGCCAGCTAAAGTTTCTCAATTCAATAAATTTTTTGTCTCCAAAATGAGTTGCAAATGTACACAAATTCTCCCATAAATTCTTTAAAATCTGCCACTTTTGAATTCCAAAGGTCCCTTGTCTAGTGACCCGTTTGCATTTAAAATTTGTGATAAACTCTTACATAGAGTGGGCAGTAGATTAAGCAGGAAGAGTTTTCTAAGGCTTTATTCGACTTCTTTTGCCGCACGCGCGAAGCATTTGTAACACTAAGATTATAGCCGCGGAAGCAGAACTAATATGAATTATGGAAATGAGTTCCCGATATTAATGCAACGACATATATACTTAAAATTTGTATCAGAGATATATCCCTGATGTATTTATAAAGTCCAGGAACTTAATTAAAAATAGTTGCAAACAGCCACGAAAAATTGAATAGAAATTTAAAAATACGATGAGAGCAAGTCCCATCCCCGTTCAGAGTATCTACAAAGAAGTACTAATTTCAAAGATCGGAATAAACTTGCGCTTGCATTTTGGGCCTAAAATTTCTTTGCAAGTGCTGCTTACAGATCTTATCATAAAGTAAGAAAATTAGTGGCTGGTTATTTTTCATTTAGAATTTCGATTTTCAAAATGTGGACGTTTTCAAAACTTAACAAAAACATTGCCTTTGGCAGGTAGCAGGCGATCTTGTCCGTCAATAAACAGAAAAATAATCTGACTACCTTTTGGCAAATTTTACTTCCAAAACTGTTTTCTCTAAAGACCACAACACAACAAATTCTTACAACTTAAATTTTAAATTAGTTTTTGCATTTGCAAACCATCCCCAGATCCCCAGATGTTAAAAACTTCATAAATTCTCTTGTTTCAGTCATAAATAAAACAAAAAGAAAAAAACTTAAATGTGCAAAGAAAAAAAGCATTTCTGGGTTACGATTGTAAAAAAGGTGAGATATTTAGCACAAATGCATGCGTGTCATGACATTTGCCACTAATGACTATTAATATTGAGATATTTTTATTTTTCATGTTGTGGCCCGAGATCACTTCATGTTTCAACTTTACAGTCATACATGAAGTTGTCAGCATCTGCATCAGCAGCAGCAGCACAACCACCACCACAAATGAAGTCATTAGCAACTTACTTTTATTGGATGGCCAAAAATAGAGTCATGTGTGTTAGATCTGGGCGAGTGAGTACTCGTATGTTTCTAATCACGTACAGGCGGATGTATGCGGCGTTAGACAAATGGACAAATGGACAAATACTCGCACACAAAACGAATAGACTGTTAACACAAGGTGTCAAAAGCAACACATTTACAAATAATAAGTAACAACATAATAATACGTACTTTACAAATCTTGTCCGTAATGTACTTTGCTGTTGTTTAAGAATGAAGAAAAAAAAACAACAGTCTTAACTTTAGCAGATTTTTAAAGCTCGGCTTAAAATACGAGTATTAACCCCTCAAGGGCTGGAGGAATTCTTGAAATCTATCGGGAATCCCTTCGCGGTCTTCTGCGTTAAACAAATGATAATTTTCAAGGGATTACAAGAATGTAATTATGATTTTGCCAGCGCTCAGTGGATTCGCCCTACAGCCACATGTAGGGCCGAAATGGACAGCAGAAAGATGCAAATGTTCAGACTTTATTAATTCCAACAAAAATATATTTGGGTTTTCTTTTGTGTCTACTGCAAAAACCGTTTTCGTATTAATTGGGAAAAACTGTAGATTTAGAGTTCTACTTTCCTGGGCTAGAGAGTTGTTCAGTCGTTTCCAACAGGTAGAGAGCATGAGCCTCCCATAGAGTCAATAGATCTTCGGTAACAGTGTATGAAATTGAAATGTTGAACGCAAAAAGCTTTTTCCAAAGTAAAGGGCTTTTTAATTGACGCGTCTAGAGTTGGCGGCTTGTTGTGCCGTCTTGTGTTGGCGGCGTCTTTATAATCTGCTGTTTGTTATACAACTGCTGATAAAATTTAATAGGCAAAATGAGTGCTGGAAGAGGATACCAAACTTGTTTGAAAA
This sequence comes from Epicampocera succincta, assembly GCA_932526305.1. Taxonomy (NCBI): domain Eukaryota; kingdom Metazoa; phylum Arthropoda; class Insecta; order Diptera; family Tachinidae; genus Epicampocera; species Epicampocera succincta. The sequence goes on along the minus strand of OW052034.1, from coordinate 26,616,759 downwards.
ATCATCTTTAGCGACGACGTGGAATTTTGGATGCCCTATACGTGACAACTTCCAACCTCATGATGTTCCCTACTTCATTTAACGAAGCCCGAAAACCAGAAAAAACTGTTTACCATTTCCTTCAAAATAAAGAGCCACTGAAAACGATGATTGGACAGTTTGCCGCAGTCTACTAAAAGAAGAAGAAGATCGCTTCTGGCCGAATATAAGTGGGCGTCACAGTAAGAAAATGGCCTCTGTTTCGCAATAATTAAATTGCCAAACATTATAACTAATTAGAAATATCAAACCAGCTAAATTGTACATGCACTTTTTCTTCTTCCATTGGGGCTACTGTGCGGGGGAAACCTGTGCCTCAACCAACAAGCTTTTCCAGCTGGCCAGCAGCCTCCAATTTTGCACACCAAGTTGGTTGAGGTCCCTCTCCACATGCGTGCGCCATCGGTTTTGTGGGCATCCTCTATTGCGTTGTCACACTGGTTCGGAGTCGAAGATTCTACGGATTGGAGCAGTACTTTCCAAGGGCCCTACACGGCCCCACCACCTTAGCCGTTGGATGCGTAGACGCCTGGTTAGGCTCGTGTCGCTGTACAACCCGTACAGTTCGTGATTGTATCTTCTTCCCCGGAAACCATCAACGCAAACAGGGCCGAAGATTGAATGCAGCAGAACTGTTCTCTCGAAAATACCAGGGACTTGCTCATCCGCCTTCGATACTGTCCATGCTTCCACGCCATAGAGAAGATCAAAATGGTATATAGTGTCAGCTTGGTCTTTCGAGAAAGGAAATGGTACATTTCCACCAAAGCGAAATCTAGTTCATAAGAGATTTCGAGCCAAATGGATTTTGACGGGATTTCTCATACAAAATGAAATCCATATCGTGATCAGATTTTGTTGAAATCTTCTCAGATACACTTAATAGCAGGCAATACAACTGTGAGTTTCTTCAGTGCGGGTCAAACAATGCAGCAGCGTGCAAACCAAACCTGACAGTATGACAGAGACGCATTAAAAGTCCGGGAATTTGAGCTCAAGCTAAATCTATCATATACATTTTATGGCTTTATTTATTAGGGAACATGAGTAATAAATGCAGAAAATTTAATTTTTATGCTCTATTTTTTGCTATTTTACTACTTTCCTTAGAAAAAAAATTATGCTATTGTCATTAAGAAATGAAATGAAAGAAATGTCAGACAACGGGGATGTAAACGAAGTACATTTTGGAATAGCTTTTCATTGACTTGTAGCAGGTTTCCTTCTGCTCTATAAGAATAACTCTTACGAACCCCTTCAGTTGCCCAATCGAACAATTCTCTTCTCTAGAACTCGTCATGCAGCCAATCCCTGCCAGAAGGGGTTAAGTGCGCGAATTGTACACAATTTAGTTTGGCGTGCTTTTCTGGTCCAAAAGGGGGATTGCACATTGTTCGTGGAGTGTCATGATAAATTACCATAAGCGAAAAATTTGACTTTGTGTCGCTAATTGCGTAAAAATTTTCAAATTAACATGAAATGAATACTCGCAGATACTTTTGATAATTTTCTTATAAAAACACATGTAAGCGCAGTCACTCATATTTGCGAACAGATTTCTAATGCAGCGGTTTTTTCTCTCCTAATTTTTTTGTCGATTTTAAGTTTATTTTGTACAAAATTTAATGCAAAATAATGTTTATTAATTTAAGCATATAAAGTTTTTTCTTATGGGCATTTTTTATATTTTATTATAAGACTCATTAGATTATTGTCGTGAGATATGACAATGTTGAATTTTGCGATTGTTGTTGTTGCTGTTGTTGCTGTTGTTAATGATCGTTGCAACAAATTGCTTTTCAGTTTAAATTTTAAGGCAACAAATTGAAATAGACCAACAAAAAACTCTTTTCAAAATAGAGTTTGTATTTTTTCAAATGTTGGGCAAGAGTGAAAATTCTTTCGTTAAACAAATAATAAACAACTTTAGCGAAAGACATTGTCATCATCATATATTTGCACCGTGAAATAGTTCCCAGTAACCGTGAAATCAAGAGGTGTAGCAAAACGACTTTATGTTTAGAATCTTGTATATTAGGACAAAATTCTTGACATGTGAAAGATTTTAAGTTGGAAGAAACGTGGACAGCCGAGAAAAGTTCGGAACTTGCAAGTCGCCTAACACCCCCCCAAAAGTGTTCTTGTATATGCCTTGTTTTTCCGCGATTTTCATATGTTTAAGCCAAGTCTTTAGGTGTAATATTGAAATATTTTGTCACCACCTCAGACCGAATATATCAAAATAGTGATTTGATTTCAAGTGGCAAAGTGACTTTTTGACTCCATTATCTTTTAGAAAAAAGGCCAGAAGTTGACTTGTCAGCCAACCGAATGATTTTTGTGTTTTGATATCGCTGTATGAGCAGACTTTTTGCTTCAGTTGTTGTTGTTGTACTACTGCCATTTATGTCTCAGTGTTATTTGTAGATTAATTGCATTTAGACACAGTTGGACATTATATACGACATTTGCTTAGATACAATGAGATAGACGCTGAAACATAAGTGTGACTTACTTACTTACTTACCCGCCGCAAAAAACAGACTTGCCTGCCTGATGGCTGGACGGACGGACAAGCGGATGAAGTTTTCGTTACAAAAAACAAAAAACCGAAATTTAAGTTTTTTTTGCCTACATTATTGATATTTTGTTTATAAGCGGCATAAAAACTAATTTTTATTTAAGAAAACTCAACCAAAACAGATAAATTTCAGCTTCTATGACGCCATTTTCATTGACCTGCAAAACAGTTTGCGGCTTGACATCATCATCATCGGTGCGGTTTTAAACAAATTGCAGAATTTGATTTGAATAATATCCAGATATTTGTCGTTTTTAACAACTTCCTTTATCTGTATTTATTTATTTCTGTTTCGTTTTTTTTTTTTTTAATAATTGTTTCATTTTGTTGTCTCCTCCACCTGCAAACACTTGGTAATTTTTTCCAACTTTGCTGCGTTATAGAGTTTTGGATCTTATTAAACTGTACAGTTGTTTGCCTTTAGCTTCTTTTTCTGTATAAAATGCAATTTACTTTAACTCCTCTCCAAAAAAAAAAAAGAAGAAAAAATGTCTTTAGTCCTGTGTTGCATGAACATGTGTTGCTGCAAAGTGTGTTTTGTTTTGGCAACACCTTCAAATGTGTCCAAACATCAAATATGATTTTCTATTTTTGCTTTTTCTCATCTCCTCTTTTGATCACTTTTCATAAATATCATTGTGGTCATTTGTAATGCAGAGTATTTGTGGCATTGTGGTGTTGCAAGCACTATCTACGGGACGCACATCACAGCCAGTTGGCTCGTTTCGCTAACAAGCAACCTGTTGTTTTAAATTGAACTACAACTTCACAAGTGTTCTAGTCGACCACTTGAAACGAATGTTGCACATCATCCAGATATATTTCAGTACCCTTCTCTAAGTCCTTTAAAGACATTTAATACCACAAAAGTCCTCTCAACAAAACGATAAGAATAAAAAATTAATGGTTTTGGAATTTTTTAACTCAAAAGTCTGGTGTCCCATAATTTATTTCCAGAGGGTTTTGCACTCGTCTTACGAAACTATCTTCCAATAGCGGCTTCCGAAGTTTGACACTTCTGTCGGTCCCGGTTCTGTCAATTGGCCTTTGGTGAAGGTTTCGGAAGAACATGCATAACCGAAGTCATACATGAACTTGCTAGAGTTTTGGTTGCCGTGCCAACCGAGGGACCCCTTCCTCTCTATACCCCAAAAGCAGAGTGCCCAGACTAGCTTCAGATCGTCAGCGCTTAACCTGCCCCCCCCCCCTTTCTATTGTATGAAGAAAAAACTAATTTATTTAAGCGTCAAACCGGGAGTGTTTCTGTTTCGTCTACGCCTGCTCAGTAGTCGTTCCACACGCTAAGCCAGATATTTCCACCAAGTTAAAGCGAAAGATTGAGCGTTAATTGCATCTTCCGCTGAAGATGTCTTCCCAGACACTTTAGCTACCACAGCAGAACTTAATAGAATAACTATCTATTAGTCAGTCTAATTAAAACATATTCACTAAAAAGAATGGATGGATAGATCACCTTTAGCTCTGTTTTCTAATGTACTACAATATGTACATATGTGTCCTTCCCAAAGATGTGATGAGGCTTAAGAGGATAAGAGAGTTGGAATACTAAAGCGGAGTATAAAAGGTTACAGGCATGAAGTTCGCTTTGTTCTACAAGTCGCAATTTCAAATCCGAAAAGCGAAATGTGAACAAAAATATATCCAAGAAAAGCTTTTTTAGGCAGACGTTTGTAAGTACGACTTTAAGGAACAAACGGAAAATATTCTGACAAACAACTATTTTGAAGTTTTCATTAATCGGAGACTGAAACAGTCAATGCTAGAAAGAGATAACTATAAACAAATGCACAAAGCGGCCCGGCCCCACCTTAAGCAGCTTGATCATATTTACGTGTGTATGTGTTGGTGAAATTTAGTATCTCAGTAACACATCAAACTAATTCCGTCAAACTTCCTTTTAAAACTATTTCGTCAAGTGAAGAACGCACTATTTTTGTCGCAAAACGTTTCATAATTTGTCAAAACTGTTTCATTTTCTAACAAAAAAAATATGAAGGAAACAAATTACTGTTGTTATTGTTGTACTGTGGCGCCTGCAATTAAAAAAATAAGAAAAAAAGTAGCTTTCGGGCTGTCACAAAGCACAATAAGTTTCAGGGACTTCCAATATGAACGTTTTGTCTTCCATTTCTTATTTAAGCTGCGTAATACCGAACAATGATCCTGTTCGGAGCATCGAAACTCGAAATGTCACTTCAAAGTAAATATTTCAAAAAAACGACGCTTGCAGCTTTTTATAATAATATATGGAACACGTGTTTACAGCTTTTTTTCCACTATAGCCGAATTCTTCACTGTTAATAACAATTTCAATTGAAATATATCATAAAACGTCGAAAAAACGGTCATTTGGTGAAAATATGTATGTATGTCCACATGTGACAGAAATCTCTAATGTTTTCTTAAAAACTGCGATGAGGTTGTGTATTTTGAAAGGGCTCCGGTATATTTCGAATATATCGCTGAGTTAAGGACATGGATAGACGTATTAAGCGAAACGTGAAACGCTATAAACTTAAAGAGTCATATGGCGTGTACCAAGTCATTTAAGTCATCTATTTTCTTCAAACCGCAAGTACTAAGTGAGTGGCCATTTTGGGGCCACACCACTACTTTTATTCATTCACTCAAACTGCGAGTGTCGAGATCTCTTCTTGCCATAATTAATCAGAAGGCGATTTATCAGCTGAATATTCTGCTGCTGGCAGAGTTGGGTGCTTTATTCGCACGCTCCTGATGCACGATTGAGTCACTTTCGAAACGCTTGTATTGCTCGAAAATTCAAACAATAGCTCAATCAAACAGCCACTGACGCTGCTGTCAATAATCCAACACCAGACATTTCAAATTTAAAAATACAATTAGTTTAATTTCAAAATGTTTCTCCTGCAGTTGTGATGGCTTGTGTTACTTTCTCACAGGCTTCAAAAAAAAAAAAAAAAAAACCAGCAACAACAAGAATGCATTTTACTTTCCACCAACAAAACAGCCACCAAACAACAATAATAACGTATTTCAATTTATGTTGGCAACAACTTAAAAGTGTGTGCAACAAGCAACTAACAATGTCTTCTTCTTTTTTTCTTTTATTTTTATTTTTCAAACACCTCTGAGGCATGCAGTAAATGTTATGTGTATAACAACAACAGCAATAACAACAAAAGTGTTGCTGCTTATTAGTAATACCGAATGCATCTAAACAACGCAACTTTTACGCCCCAACTTTTAAGTAAATGCAGCATTTTGTTATTTGCAAAATTATTCCATCTGTACAAATACTTAGTAGACAATTCTGTGAACGTCTGTCCCGGTTTTTAGCCTGTCCGCCTGTTCATCCATTACGACCACTTGTTGCTCTTTTATTCATTCAATTTGTCAGGTTTTTTTTTTCCAGCAAAAAGAAAATATTTGCAAATAAATAACAGCACCAAAGGAATAATTTACAAGAACAAATGCAGCCATAAATGTTTGCAGTATTAGAAAATTTTCTATCTTTTTGCAGACACTTACGGCGCTCAGGATCGTTACTTGTTGGAATTGTGGCGATATTCGTATCGAGTCAATAGGTTATCGTTCAATAACCGCCAACCAACTACATGCTCCAAACATAAATACTATTTATTGACTGCTGCTTTTTGAAGCATGCCACAACAATAACAACAACAACACAAAACGACAAGCCAATGCTTCAAAAGCTTCTTTATTAAATGCAAACAGCAACAGTCTCGACTAAAACAAGCGGGCCGGATCTTTGGGAACAAAAACAAAAGCCGCTTTCGTTGGCACACAGTAACAAATTACACCCAAATATGGTGTTTCATCCAGCTATTCGTCATACAACTGTGAACTAATTTGCGCAAATAATATTTGTGTGTATGTGGCAGTGATTAGATCGGAGCTGCTGGGTTTCAAGCTCCATCAGCTTAAGCCGGCAAAAGTCAGTCCTTCTTGATGAATAGTTACGTCTTATGCAGAGCGATTTCTTCAAAAATTTTGATAATTATCCTGATCTATTAAAAACCTCTTTTTTATATTATTAGCACCGAAATTGTTTGTTATTTACTCCACTGTTTTTGATTATCCTTTTAAAGCGCCTCTCTCTTTCTCTCTCTCTCTCCCTGCCTATAAGATATTGAACACAATCATTACAGCGTGTTTGAATTAATGGTGGAGTTTTTCTTTGGGCAAGAAGAATTTATTACAGATTATTTGTTTAATACTGAATTCTGTTAATAAAATGTTTGTTTTCTTATCTCTAAATACCGATCATATTAACAATTTGAATATGACAGCGTCAAAGAGTCACGGTTACACGATGTGAAAGCAAAATACAAATCAAAGATCCCAAAACGAAAGAAAAACAACATCAAAAACACGAAGAATTTCAATCACCTGCGTCAAATCAACTGAAGCTGTGTCCCACGATGTCGAGAACTTGCCAACAGCAAGTCCCCAAATCAGTTGCATGACCTCCAAAGTTCTGGTGGAAATTAACGTTCGATATAGTGGGCCAGGCGATAAGTAGCAGTTTTTCAAATCTACTTCTAGCGTTTATTTTCCTCAAGGAATCTCTTTGTTTTTAACGTGCTACCAAAAAAAGTAGGCTTAAAGAAACAACCCTCGTCTTTCTTTTGCTCCTTCGAACCAGAAGCCAACTTGTTAACAACCGATATCATCATTATATATCCATAACTAATAATAGATCGGCTTGAAATACAAATAAAAGTTCTTCTTGAATTCTAAAGAAGACGTTAAAAAAATTATAAATAAATCAGCTGGAGGTGGACAAGTGATCCAAGTAGACACAAGAAGAAATAGTGAAGTCAGTTTTCTTTACGTAGACTCTGAGATTTTGATATCAGAAAACCATGTAATCCCAGCATCGCTTTCTCACACTTTCTGTGTACGAGGTACGTTCCATAAAATAGGTTTATATACAAATTTTGCGAACTACGTACGATTTTTTTACACTCGTCTCTCAGTTTCTGAGCACAATTAGTTTGATTGCCAGAGGCTTAAGAGTTTTTTACGCGATTTTCTGCTGTCGAATTAAAAAGGATCAACGAATTTGCATCCAATTTTATGTAAAAAATTCAGTTTCAGTGCTTTGAGTCAGAAAAATGTTTACAAGTGTTACAAGCTTTTCAAGGAAGACCGAGAAGATGTTAATAGCGACACTTACTCGCCCAGAACGTTTTAGGACATCAACAACCGATGAAACTGTGGAGAAAATGAAGAATCGTTAAAGAACTAGTTGATGATGTCGACATATCAGTTGACTCATGCCCAGCAATTTTTCAGGACATTTGCCCATGAAGGGTTACGGCAGCTAAATTTGTTACATAACTGTTGACATTTGACAAAGAAACTCATAATATTTACACCAAAAACAACACCATAATCATACTTTAGGCACCGTATTCAGCAAACTTAGCCGCCTGTGACTTTTGCTGTTTCCAGGATTGAAGTACGGCGTTTTGTGGCGATTGTGGCATCTGAAGTGCTTCGAGGATTGTAAAGAAATGCTGGCACAAGTTTATTATTATATTTAAGGGGACTACTTTGAAGGTGACAAAAGAGAAATTGATGAATAAATAAGTATTTCTTTTAAGAAAAATATAAATTCAACTAATTTTTTGAGCCTACCTCGTATGTACTATTATTAAATTATATTGTGGCTATTAACAATATTACCATATTGTTGTTACAACTCACAATACTGTTGTCCTGTCCACCCACAGGTTTGTTCTAATCAACCATATTATTGTCACGAAATAAAAATAAGAAAAATGTTTGATCATGGCAGTGCCATTGATGGTCATGCCAATTATGTGATTGCTGGTGCCAAGAACAGTTTTGCTCAAAACAATAGTATTGTTGATCGGTGATAAAAAATGGTTAGAGGCAACAAATGCTCAAATTCTAATGTTATAACATATTTTTTGGTTTCTGTATTCACAAATTAAGATTTTGTTAAACAATTTTAAAATGTTTATTCTCAAAAGCATACTTTTGTTGCAGTTGGGAGTACTTAACCTAAAAATGATTAAAATAAACTGTTTAGTTTCATTTATGATAAAACGACATGAAATGCCTATTATATATATGCGCACTATGGGATGTAACGCCATCCTCTTGAAATCACATCTCGTTGGTGTCAACAAAAGTTGCTAATCCTGCACATTTAGCTCTCGCCGTTAACATTCATAAATGTGGGCCAATGAAACCACTCAAGCTCAAGACTCCTATTAAACAGTAGCTGTACATGCACTACTACCCATCCCTGGTGACACAACAGACTGAATAAATGCCAGTCCATTTGACAAACTAAAACTAAAACAATGTGGCCCCCCTCAACTGGCAAAGTTCGAAAGTACCTTAAAATGCAAAAGCGCAAATCAGGAAGTGGAAAAGCGTTACGCAGAATTGCTGAAGCGAAGAATAATTTTTGAATTTGTTTGGCTCTTGTTCATGCTTGCGCTATCATTTTGCTATTTACTTGTTGTTCTTTTATCTCGGTCTCTTCAGTATCCCAGACGGCCAAACCGTTCCTCAGAAAAGTATTCAATTTGTGTGTCTGTCGGCCAGTTGATCGGCCTGGACGACTGCGAAATATTGCAGCATTGTGTGCGAAGGTGGGGCGTAAATTATTATCTATTCAATTGTTAAATTTAAAGTGCGGTTATTCATTTGTTCATTCGTATTCCGCAGAGTGCTTGCACGTGTAATCACTTTTGTGCGCTTGTGCATTCGCTATTTGTATGTAGTTATTTTGGTTATTGGTATTTTCGGGGCTGGCATTATTAATTGGATAATGTCGCTTGTGGTCTTGTTTGAAAATTTAGTAGCTTTTATTGATGACCCAAGAAAACGGATTAAAGTTTTGAAAAATCTGCATTTAAGATGAATTCATGCTCTTCATGTTGTATAACCTGTGTTACGCTCATGAAGGTAATTCTGATGGACTCAGAGGATGCGACATAAGAAATAAAATCCACCATAAAGACAACCATAATTTTTGGAAAAGCACAATCAGTACTTTGTTGTAAAACTTTTGGAGACCACCAACCACAGGATTTTGCAATGCGATCACTTGTAAAATTTCAAGGCTTCTGGCACTGCTCAGAGTCGATTTATATTGAGAAGCGGGTGCTGCGGCCATGACTGCATTTTCTGTCGAAGCCCCTTCTTAAATCCTCTCATCTTTACATACAGACCAGAACTAGATGGTGGACTTTTTAACCTTCAATTGATCAAAGCTTTTGATTCGTTCAATCGTAACAGCGTTGCCATAAAGCAATTAATAGTTAAAAATGCAGCAAAAATACTTGGTAATTTCTGTCCAAAATTTATGAAAAATTTTTTTAAAAACAAAATGATTTAGTCCAGCAAAAATTGTATTCCTAATTGGATAAATTGAATGAAGCGTTAGATTTAGATGCCACAAAAAATTTTATTGACAATTAAAGGAAATCGGAAACAGATCATTTATCTAGTAAATGGAATTTCACCGCATATTTCTGTGGTTTTTAATTGCATTAGACTGAATAGACATCTAAGTGTGACGCAAGTTTTAGACTGAATAAAGACCTATAATACATTGGATGACACATGTTTTGCACGTATTCACTTGTTCCTTATATTATAAAATTAAATTTACTCTTTGCAGATTTTCTATTTTATAATTTTTTTAAAAATTATTCCTTTACTCGTATAAATTGTATTTATATGTATTTTGTATTTCATGCAGCGTTGCCACAACTTAACTCTTGTCTATATAAAAATAGATCTAAGTGGCAACACTGCTGTTGCACAACATGAAAAGAACGAGTAGGAAAGAAATATGTAAAAGAAAAGGAGCCAAAGCTTTTATTGGCCCGCAGTCTTTTCTACACGTGCCACCAACAACAAGCACGAATCGCAAGCGTGATTTCGCTTCGCCATCACTTTCACTGTAAATCGGCTCTGAGTTGTTGCAATGGCTTCATAAATATATATAGACATACAATACATATGTATATAAAAGTCAACTTTAATGTTGATATTAACTAAATTAATCTGACAAATTATTAAGCGATTCAGTTAATTGCGTTGTTAAAGATTTTCTCTGAAGCCGCAATAACCGTCAAAATAGTGGATACCAAATTTATAAAGATTTTATTTTTCAAACTTTCTTAATTAATCGGTTCAATATTAAAACCCATAAAATCGAAAAAAAGTTGTTTTATAAAAAATCTCTTCTTTTATTTCAAAGAATCAATAACATTAATGCTACGTCGGTTTTAATGCGGGTGATGAAATCTCCACCAACCCAGAATCCAACCATATAATTTCCTACACTCCGCAAGAAGACGTTTAACGTTCTTATTGGAATGAAGATGGATGGCAAAGAGTTAAAAGTAAATACTCACGTACTTTTCTTTCAACGCCAATAATAAATAAACACTTAAAAATTTAATGGCATAATTGCAGTAATTGCGTGAAAAATAACTTCATCATGTCAAAAAAAAGTTTCACTGTGGAAACGTCTACTCACACGGGCAGCCAGGCAGACAGGTTTACGTTCTGGTTGTCAAATTTGTTGGTTGTTTTATTGTAAAAAAAAGCAACAACAACAGCAACATAATCAAATAAAACAAAAAAAAAATGATTGCTAAGCAGTGAATGGCAGAAAGAGCTTTACTCGGATTTTCAATTCACTTTTACACAACGGCGACGCAATTTAACGATTGTCTGCGTGCAGCCACCAGCTCAGAGATGTTGACATAAACAGATGCGGACGGATACTTTTGAAAATATCGACAGCTGTGTTGCTCAGGTTCACATCTCAAAGCTTAAAAACCCTATATCGGGATATATATCCTCACAGTTTCAAAAAAGATCCACTGTGAACCACCGTAAACGAGGAAACAAAGATTTTAAAACCAGGAAGGGAAACAGGTAGAAATCGCAGAGTTTATTATTACAACTCTTGGCCCATTCATGCGCCAGCGTCATGGAAAATTGTACACTTAAGATGGTCGCCACCCAGCGAAAACGTGCGAATTCCACTATTGCCGGCAATTACACGAGTGAATATTTTCAGAATATTGTGGATCTATTTTTTAAACTGAAGTCCAATTTCATCATTCAAACGTTTTTCCTTTATATGAACTGTTTGAAATAAAAACTTTCAACAAAAATGTTGCCAAAACAAAAACGCTTTTTGTGATTTTGTTGCAGGACTGATGATCACGTGTTCTGGCAGACGTATTTAATGACTTGCGGTAACCGTCCAGCAAATTTCTTTGGCAAAAGTGCACTCAACTGATGGCCAGATTGACCAGAAAGAAGAATATGGCAAAATCAAAGCCGCGAAAGATATAAAATGCCAACAGTTTTTGACCATTAAAAAGTATTTTATTGACTTTTGGTAAGGAAAAGTTTCAGTTGACAACTGTAATACGAGTAGCTCAGCTCATGCCTAACAACTTGTTTTTTGTTTGTTAATAACAGTAAATATTACAACAAAGTTTGTTGTGTTGTAGTTGTAAATGAAAGTGCAATAATCAAACGTAGTAACTATGAGATTAATCAAGACAATTATGAGATTAACAAAGACATCAAGGCCTGTCGATGTAATCATATTTTGTTGCAGTTGATGAACAGTGAGACGACTGCATCAGTTGATTGTACATGGAATATAAAATCATTAAAGTGTCCACCGCTGCTACTTACGGCGGCACGGATCTGAATGGTCCAACTCCGTTATATTGATTTTTGATTGCGACGCATCGGCATAGAACGGCGAATTGGCGAAACTTCATAAGAGAAAGTCTAGAGAGGTTCCCAAATCACGTAACCTCTGTGAGCGATAACTATGCTGATATGACACATATTACCATATTATTGAGCCAAATGAAATTGCATAAACTACCACCAAATACACGTAGTTGGGCTCCCATTCCAAAAGTTCTGAAGGCCAGTCATCTTTGTCATATCAGCCAGATGTGACGAAGACAACTTGCCCGTCACAGTCTGGCAACATCTACATGCGCCAATTGGTTATTGCAATATATTGGCAAACAAAAAACTGTTTGTTCTAGTAAAATATTTTGCTAAACTTGTAATTTGGTCACACCACGGATAACAGCACAACAAAGTTCGGTTTATGAGTTCATAAAAAAAATTGAACTAAACCTTTTTTATAATTTTAAGTTTAAAGTTCCTGTACGACAACTTCATAATATTTCCGTTACAGTTAAAGTTAAGCGCGACAACGATCTCTACAGGGCAATGGAAAAAAGGTTCGGCTTTACTTTTCAAAGCATTATTTTTTTTTTATTAGGAATCGAAGATCTTACTCAAGAGCCATATTTAAAAGGGTATTATTTCGGAAGGGCCGCATAAAGCGAAACCTTCTCTCAACATACCGGAAGAACAACCACCAATCAAGGTTAGAAATATCGTTGTTTAAAGCACCAAAAAAAAAGAGGTGTCCTTGAACGTGATTGCAGCTGTCGAATGAAGGAAAATCTGAGGAATTTCTTATCTTGTCAACTCTACGATATTTCAAAAGCTGTATTTTGTATATGAAAACCAGTTTTTTTAAGCAGCCTTTCGACCCAGCGAAAAGTTGTTCCTAGAATTGGGGTTTCGAACACCGGCTTCACTTATGAAATACTCTCGAGATAGCCGAGGACAGACGGAAAGCCTGCATTATTTTATATTCTTTCCTCTTCTAGGACTTTTTGGCTGAACACTGCTAGTAGACTTATTTCTTAATTCTAGATCTATCGAATGTGCTGCGATTTTATTTATGGCAAATAACGATCATCCGGCATAATTAAGCTTTTCTGGAGAAGAAAACAAACTATAATTAAGTACCACGTTCGATAAGTATGAAATTTTTACACAAACATACGCTCTGAGTAACTGCGTTTATCGATACGATTTACAGAAACACACGCATACGAGCGTATGTGGAGATGTATGTACAAGTGTATCGTCTCGCATCTTAAGTGATGGCAAATGATTTGATTTCATTGTTGCCCTGCAGAACAATAACAAAAACGCAAAAGTAAATATAAGATTTTTATGAAATGGCTGAAAGATCAACGATTAAAAAGGGCGGTAATATCTGAAGACTTTGTAATGCCCTACCTTAAAGGTATTACACATATTTTAATAGCGGTGTAGGACCAAAGTGCGAAAGCACTAAAAACCGTATTTCTGTCCCGATATAAAACATCGGAGCATTTTTTAGGAAAGGCAGGAAAAGGCAGCAAAAACCCACAAAAAACATAAAAATGTACAAATTTAGGGATAACGAATAAAGAAGACTTTCACTTGTTGTACAAAATGAACATTCATTTCCTAACTCATTGATTCAGTACAACGTAAACTCAGAGCTGGTAATTTCGCCAGAAAACCGAACGAAATCCCAAGTATGCACTTTGTTTTTGTTAATTGTTCTCCAAATGTCGGAAACAAAAATTTTACTCTGCAATCGTTGCAATCCAAAACAGCCAAAAAAAGTACTCAGCTGTGCTCTTAATTTTTATTACAGTTGGATTCACCCATTTGTTCCGAACAAGATTTTTGTTTGGAGAATATTTTCTTATATGAAATTTTACGTTTCTTTTCCTTGAGAAAGAAAAACGAAGGGAAATAATATTTGTTCTATTTGTTTGTTTGCCGGCAGCGGCGGCGCTAGAGGTAATGCACAAAAATGCAAGTTCTTTGTTTAATTTTTTCGGTTTTGCCTTGGAGTATTCCCTGCTTCCACCGGTGTAGAGCACAAAATAGTACGCCATTGACACGGAAGTGAAATCTACAGAAAGTTCCTATATGACGTTGTGCAGGTTCTTCCCAACACCTTCACCAGCACCAACGTGCCCCTGGGATGCCTTAAAAGAGGGACCCTTGGCTGAAATGTTGTGGCTGGGGTTTGAACTTAAGAACGCAGCAAGGATCGTTGGTAGATACTGATAATAGTGGTCTACTTTCGGTGGTCCAAATGTGCCCGAGTAGTCATTGTTTTGCACCAGATTCTTGTTGAGCCATGATGTCCTCTTCAGATTTCCACCTATTGACTGAGGTGCCGCTACAAGATGTTTGTGGTGTTGTGTCACTGGCGAATACCGTAAGAAGTTGCCACCTACGTGTTACCGGGCCGGTGGTCAACCGTTGACAAGTTTAAGCAGTGAAGTCGGTATAACTTTAGATTGCGAGATAATGGCAGGTGCTGGTGTAAATCAATTTCACAGTCTGTGCTGCCCATCATTTCCATTTTGTGCACAAAGTTGAACTGTGTTGCCATATAATTATGTGGTAATATAAAAATAATTATTAAGTCTTCTTCCAATTTACAATTTGTTTAAATATCGTAAAATATACGTATGTTTGAGTGCGACGCCAACAATACAGCGAAATATAATTATCAGTGACAGCGTTGCCACTTTTTAAAATACATATTGATGATAACATCAATTTTCCAGACAAGGTGTTCAAAATGTATAAATCGTATTGCAGAGCATTCTTAGTCAAAACATATTTCCCTACCGAAAAAATTATGAATCGAATAATTTTTTTCTTACTGTGAAATTGAAAAAATTAAAAAAATTTTTTTTAGTATTTTTGGCTGTTGAATTGAATTCCTTAATTTAAGGGAGAAATCCTACCTAAACCTGGATTACTTTTATTGCTTTTAGTTATATATAATATATATTCCCTGGTTTTGATGTCCCGTATCGTTTGAAGTTTGTGAAGTTTGTTTTTCGATTCATCCCAAAACCTAAAATGTCCTCGTAGTGGAACTACAAGTCGTTTACTGCATTAAGTTACGTCTGCTGCGTCCTTAGCATTAACCACGGGCAAGGTCTTTTGTATTTGTTGTTGGTTTGCCTGGCTACGAAATCGTGATATTGTACCTTAATTTAACTTAATCGATTTAAGGCCTTTGTTTACACATTGTGTTGCCACAGATGTTGCAAGATGTGAACTTAACTGGCATAAAAGCCAGCTCAAGTGTTTGGCATCATAATAAAACAATAATTCAAAACAACAAAAACAACAGCATAAAACGCACGTACTTGGCGCATATAATTTTTGCCAACCCATTTAAAATTTTCAGTTTTTTCCCCCTCTTAATTTTATGGGCCGAAACATTTACGCGTTTTGTTTGTTTTAATATTAAGTCCTGTTGGTTGGTTTGTTTTTTTTTTTTTTTTTTTTGTTATGGAACACAACTCTGCGTTTTGACTTTTCAATATCAATTGATCTAATCATCAGGCGCATCAATTCAGGCACAACCGTCTATCGTGAGAACCAATGCGTGTGTTCTTTTCAGAACGCAGTCAAAATGTTGCAACTATTTCTCTGAAAAAAACACTGTTGATACGCCCGACTAAATTCTTATCCTTCCAAAACTTCAAATTTTTTAAGTGTTAATGAGCCAAAAAAAACAAACATATATTTTTTAGCAACTTTTTTCAACGTTTTCATAACAGACCACCATAAATGCTAAAATTTTAAACTTAAAATTAAGTAATTTTGGGCAGACAAAATAATGTTGTTAAGTCGTGTTTCCAGGCAGCCGGAACGTGACAGAGTAATGAACTGAAACAACGAAAGTTTGGCAATGTTTTTTATTAATTAGAAGGCTGTTTTAATTAACAAAAACATTCGATTCTGTGCCAGGGTGCAGGAACATTTGGAACAAAGATCTTGCTGTGACAAAACGATAAAAAAAAATCACAAGTAATACAATCAGCAATAGAATTTAAATACCCTCTATTCTGGCTATGAGAATTTTTCTAAAAAAAACAAACTTCTAATAGAGGCTGGCAAACTTAGAAAGTTCAAAGCTAAAACCGTTGTCTTCACAGTCTTTTATTTTACCTTCATATTTGGTCTAGTCTTGCAAATAATGAAATTGTGGTGATTTATTCGAGTGAACCTCGCCAGTTTTACCAACATCGAGCTGAGAACACCATTCGCCATAAATGAACCAACATCGCGTGATTGCGACATATACGATCTAAGGAAAACATCCACATTGTCCGTTGGACCCCGCAAGTAGTAAATTCCACGATGCTCCCAAGACCTCGCACTTTCCCAAGCCGCAACTTGATACATTGTTCATCATGACTTGATCCTGCTTCAAAGTTGCCCAGTAACTTAAAATTTGTGATCATAGACAGTGATAAGCTTTTGCTCTACAGACCCAGAAGCGATTCAAAACTGAACTTAACTTGAGGATAAGACCTATTTCAGGATCGAAGGGTGCCTCACGTAACAAAATTGTCGCACTTAGGAAGATAATCTACCTGAGATCCAAAAGCATGTGATGCGTCACGACGAAAAAATGTATGTTATGAAACATGGTTCTTCTACTTTTAACCTGATATAGATTATATGGTCGTCAGCCACCCTTCTGCTTGTCAGGATATAGAGATAATAGGGTCCCTCAGTTAAAACGGCAGACCAGAACTGTAGAAAGTTTCTATATGCCTGCGGTTGTATAGTTTCTGTTGAAAACCTTAGCTAAAGGTGAATGTACAGAACTCAGATCAATGCGTGCCTGGAATTCCCTGAAAGAGTAATACTAACTTGGTGTATCATTGGCTGAGATATCTGTCTTGGCCGAAAAGTTTTGGCTGTGATTTAAACCTAAAGTCGCACAAAGGGGCGTTGGTAATTCATGGTGATGGTACAATGGGTGGCTTGTTTTCGGAGACTCAAACGTCTGCTGCTTTATCTTGCAACAGATACCTTTTGCAAGAAACTGGATGTTGGGGAATCATTGGCTGCCTTTGGAATTGCCAGCTACCGAACCAGGTGGCTTAATGTTTTCGCCAACCCAGTGAATATCGGACAGGAGGTGTTAGATAGGCCGTGCTCTAGAGGAAGGGGTATGAGATATTTGCTGCTTTTCACATAAAACAAGAAGTTGCCATCAAGTTCACCTATAGAATTAACCCACCATCAAACTAGGCCGTCATGCCAGGGGTCGATTAAATCAATTCTACCATTTGCCAGCTAAAACTATATTGATTTATGCGCCGCAATAATTGAAGGCTAAACCATCATGACCAAGAGATACATGATAACACACACACACACACTTTGTTTCATATAAATCTAGAAATAAGAAACACTTAATGTGACAGAGCCTTTATGAAGTGAAATGTGAAAATTTTCACTTCTTTTACAAAAAAAAAAATCTTATGCCTAAAAAACTAATTTAACAGCGAATGTTGAATAAAGTTCAAACTATTTTATTCACTTCAACATATTCGGTTATTCATTAAATGAGAAACGTACAAATGACCCGCATTAAAATCATATAAAAGACAAGCTGCGTAAATAAAACCCGAAGTATAAAGAAGTTAAGCAGAAACAGCAAATCGACTAACAATCATAAACTTAGATTTTTCACGGTCTCTGCGAAATAAAAACGTTCATTTAATATTTGCGCCATAGTTCAGGCTGCACAATGGCCCGAACACACACACAAACACACCCATTCAGCAAACAAAGTTACATGTTAAGTTTGACTCAACCCCCCACTGGCCGATAGGTACAATGTTTGCGCTCATGGTCCATCGACATAGACAAACGCACGCATTCAACGCCATGGGAGGCCATGTTGCGACCAAATGCCGGCAAATATGTTGTAATAAATATTCTTTTAATAAGTGGAGAAATGCGAAAGAGACACATAAAATATCATGTTCGACTGTATGTGTCTCGGCGATCAATGGTCTTAATGTGTTAAAAATTAATTTCGTACAATAAATTTGGCTAGACGCTGGTTTCCTGGCTCTATCATTATGTACGGCCTTAAATTCAAGTATTTGTGTCACGTCAATTGAGTGCTCAAAATACGAAGAGTTTTAAGAAATTAAACATTTTGCAGCATTTGAACTCAAAATAATTTTCTCCAAAAAACTAATTTCTTCTTAAAAGGAAAACAAATTGAAACTTGAATGGATTAATTTATACGCAGAAGATGAGCGAAAAATCTTAAAGGCGGTATTCAGTGTTTGGTGCATTTTGCTCTGCGTCGAGCTGCAATTGCAGTTGTGTTGTCATTGACATCGAGCGTGAATTTTAAAAGCCTTTGAAAAAATGCGCTGTCTTGTACCAGAGGGAGGACTAAAGAAGGAATAGTTATTGATATTTGTTAATTCTATGTTGCAGGGATGAGTATGTCAGACTTTAACTAATGCTGATGCTGATGCTGTTTGCCTGCATTAAGATTAACATAGTACAGCTGTTCACAACAATAATATGGTCACAGAATAATAATGTTTTGGCGTAACAAGATAAAAATGTTTTATGCACCCGCGAAGCTCGTCTCCAGATTATTTATAGCGACTAAAAATCTCCTTGTCTCCGAAATTGGTAGCCGAAGGCCTTCTGCTCTGCTTGTCTTCCAGCATCCGGGGTTCCGCATCGGTGAATCAACTCGGCACTTAGCCACGTCCATGGCATTTTCGAGATCTGTTTTTTTTTTTAAGCAAAACTCGTTAAAGTACTTTGATGCTGCTGTCATTTTATCGTCTTTCTCACATATTTCTGTGACCGCAGCCTCTCCCTTTCTTCTGCCCAGTGATGACATATGTATGACCCGCATCGTCCGCTACCTTCTGCGCTTCAGACTACTGTCTTCAAGACAGTAGTGCGAAGCGCACTTTCCCATCCAGTGAAAACATTTCTTGATATACTCGTGACCGGTTAGAAAATGTGTGAAGTAATAATTTACCCCCCCCCCCCCCTTTTTTTTATGAGTGATGTAGAGTATTAGACCAACAGTCCAGAGGTCGTAGGTCCAACTTCTACCAAAGAGTCTGGTGAAATTCTTTACATTCAACTACAAAATAACAAAAACAGTGCAACGTGATACAGACATAAAAAGAAGCACACAATAACCCAACAAACGAGACCATGTTAATATAACACAGAGCAATGTTGGGTCAGGTTAATTGATGTTCGACTGTACTTTGTTCCAGGTAGCATTGGGGATACTACTCTTATCTTCATAAACGAACACAACTTTTTATTTCCACGAATACGAATTTTCTTCACAATTCCACACATTTTTAAATTTTTTATTGATATTTCCACGGCGAAACAAAACTGATTGAAAATATGTCAAGGAGTAGACAGACAATATTATAAATTACAATTATAGTAAGATTATTCTTTAAGCAGATGTTTGTTGCAAGGAAATGTCATATGTATGTATATAATTTAGAAATATATATTTTATTATTGTGCAGCACGAAAGCTAAAAATGTTCATAAATATTATCGCAGTAGCAATAGAATTACATATATAAATGCGAACAAAAGCAAATATATTTAAGATGGATTATGGACTATAATTAAAACCATTATACGCTGTTTTTAATAATAATACAAAATCCTGTATTTCGAAATATTTTACGTTTATAAAACTATCAGTTACCCTTAAGACACGTGTGCGAGAATGCATTTCTGTCACTTTGCTCACTCTTTACAACCCAACAACGAAAAAGAAAAGCAGCGCCAATCACATCTGTTTTTATTGATGGTAAGACATAAAACTGCCAGTTTAAAAAAATCCAGATAATCTAATTAAGCTCTTTTAAAAACAATAAATTTGTAATTAAGATTGATATTTTCAATGTAAAATCTGCCTTCACAATCACGTCGGCCATTTCCGATCATAAAACTGTCTCTTAAAATTTATTAGCAAATATTGCACTAAAGCCCATATTAAGCGTTAACACTCACTGATTGATCCTGAAACGAAATGACCAGCTGAAAACAGCTGGCGTTTGTGTCTGCGACCGACGTTCGGTGACTGCAAACAAAAGATTTAAGCAACAAACTTCATGCCATTAACTAAATCTATTTTACTTTCATTGAATTGCAATTCCCTAACCAATTGTAATCCCAAATAGAGGTTCTTTCGTTAAGCGATTTGAATTTAATGAACTGATAAAATAAAGCCAATTTTCCAAAATTTGTACAGTCCGTTGAACTAAAGTTTAATTTCCGATGGGTCTTTTGCATGAACCAGGCTAAAATTAAAGGCATTGGTTGGGTCATTGTTCACGTAGAAAGTGTAAAGCGGTTGAATTTCACTGCCAGTTCACATCAGCTCTAACTGATATGACGGCCAGGCGTTCAGAGTGTTGCATATATATGTAGGTAGGCGGGTGCGTGTCACGCAGCGTCATGCTGTTGAAACCACATATCATTGGTGTTCCAAACATCCAATTCAACATCTCGCAGGCAATAGCCGGGCCTAGTTCTTAGTGAAAGAAATATTTTCCCACTAAATGTGAACAAAACCAAACAATAAATATATGCGAAAGGGAAATATTTCCTTTTTACTCAAACGACTAATGCCTGATGTTGATTTATAACAATTGCTTGGGTCGCCACCTGCCATAATTGAAACGGTTTAGGTTATTTTGAAAGATGTCTGGCATTTAGAAACATGAAAGGAGGAAGCAAACTAATTACTTTCTGACAGAGAATGAGGATTTTGCCCAAAACTAATAGATTGCAACGCAACGTGCCTAAAAATATATGTATGACTCTTTCTGTGATAAAATTGATTGCGGCGTATATATATAACCAGGGAAACCACAAACATGCCGTTGCATGTTCTTTGGAGTACAACATCAGGAGTTGTCGGTTAATTATTTATATATTTCATAACTTTTTATGAATTTTGGCATATTTTGCTCATCACAGCATTTTTTGCATATTTTAGTTTAAAGCGTATTTTTAATTTTTTTGTTATTTAAAGGACATGTTCGGGGTAAAGTTGCCCAAATTCCGGGTGGTAGATTATAAGCACTAAAAGTATAGGAGACAATGATCTTTATTTCACACTTCAAGGTGTTAAAATTCCTAAATTCCATAAATTATTTCAAACAGATTTTTTATCCACTCACTGAAACACGTTGCGCCGCCAACATTTTAAATTTCGGTTTAACCGTGACACGGAATAAACTTTCCAGTAACTTCACGTTACTTCACCAGCAGTGTGGCACAGAGTTCAAGAAATTTTATTTGAAACCGAAGGACTAAATGAATTAGAGCTTCCAGGAGAGCGGAGTACAACGCAGCTTCGTCAAAACAAATTTCGAAATAGAATGTAAACGCAGCGTAAGAGGAAACGTCACGCTACAAGGCCAACCAGTCGCGTGCGTCGATAGCTTCTGCTATCTGAGTAGCAGTAGGACAATAAATGGCGGCACGGATAACAGACTCAACAGAGCGAGAGCTGCATTCAGACGACTGCACTCCGTATGGAGAAGTTCCTTCATATCTGGGGGTGCAAAGCTAAGAATATTCTGCGCTTGTGTAAAGCCAACGTTACTATATAGCAGCAAAACTTGGCTCGTATCTAACACCATCAACAACAATTGCCTAAGAATCATATGTAGAATATTCGGACCCACTACCATCAGCAACGCAGATTTCTGCACTCTCACAGAAGAGGAACGCATACAGAAGCAGATCAAAAAGAAAAGATGTGGCGGGATCGGCCATATACAGCGAAAGCAGCCCTACAGTGTTATAAGAATGGCGCTATAGTGGAATCCTCAGGGCTCAAGAAAACGTGGGCGACAAAAAGACACCCGGAGACGCACGGTCCTCCAAGAACTAAAGCCTAATTACCCGACATGGGAAGACGCAAAATCAGCAGCGGCGAATCGTGTCAGATGGAGATGCTTTGTGGATGCCATACGGTCCCGAGAGGGGTAATGGAAAAAAGACAAGGCTTTTAATATGAAAACTTGAGCCAATATTTTGGTGTTTGATGTAATAAGAGTTTCACAAGAAACAAATCCTTGTTTATTAACTAGATCTCAGTAGAAATTGGAGTACAAATTTTTAGAGGTAAATGAATTAGAAATTAGATCCCCATAAACAAACCACAATATTAGAAGGAAAAATAAATAATAAAACTTTAAAACAATTTTCAAAACTTGTGTTATTTTCGACTTCAAGTTGAAACCCGTCTTTGCAAATCAAAATATGAAAACTTGCGTTGTCAACTTTGAAACTTCAAAACGCACCAAAATGGAGAAGAAAACGCACCATGTTTATTATTTTTTCGCTGTTTAAAATATTTACTGAATTAATTTTGCGTAAAAAGTATTTCTTTTATATAATTTTTTTTTTAAATCTTTTTTTCCCCATTAAAATACTAAAACTAATTATTCTCATTTATATTGACATTTAGAGTTACACATATAAAAACGTATATAGCTGAGGCAACCTGTAGCAGCCATCCCTGTACTATCAGCGGTACCACATACCAATTACTCAGTAGTCTTTACCGTGACTAACAAATTATTACAGTCTGGACTCTTTCATTTCCGTTTTACTCTTCGTTGCTGCCGGCACGTAAAGCCAAACGCCCTTATAAGTATTTTTTAGATTTAGCAAAAAGGAAATAAAATAAAGACCAAATATATCATTGAAGGACGATTTCTGTCCAGCCAAGAGGCCTTCAAATAACTATAGAAATATACCAAATTTAACAGAAAAAATCCAGATTTAGTCTTATATTTGCAATAAAACAACTAATAATTTTAAAGTTTTAGCATTAAGTTAAGAGAAAAGAATAAAAAGCATAAAAAGTATGATTAAAGGTTTTGTATTAAAAATATAATAGTTCAGGGTTTTTAGGAAAAACAGCAAAAAATTTGTTTGAACTCATTTGTACTGGATAATAACTTTTTTTTATTAATTTCGTAAATTTTAATAAGAAAAAAACCGCAACAGAAAGTTGTGTTGAACTTGCTTTGTGTCACCAAAAATTGAAAAAGCCACCTAAATTTTAAAAAGTGCACTGCGCACCAACTAACGAAGTGGTTGCACAAAGATTTTAAAAAGCCCCAAAATGACTTGAAACGCACCAAGTTGGCAGCGCTGGTAAAAACGGCTCGTGATCTTTTCAGTCTCTTCTTGATCTCTGTATTTAAGTTTTGGACATTAGCCGGCAATACAGTATACAAATCCAGCAAACGCAATGGGTGCCGTGACCCATAGAGCGCAAGGAATGTTAGATGGGATCCGCGCCTAACCGAGGTGGACAGCGTGCTGCAAATGGCATGTAATCGATAGGTACTCATGCATGACAGTCTGTCACACTTGGCGACGTTGGTAGACGTATTGTGTCCACCCGGCGATAAGATTAAAGTGGGGTTATGCCATACTGGCAGGCAGCCACTTCAATCGTTATACAGATTAGCTGTCAATACAGTTAAAGTGGGATAGAATCTAAGAGTGTGTTTTTATGAGCTGAATTAAAAAGAGGGCACAAGGGAAGTCGAAATGTTTAATTTTTTTATAATTTATTTTTTAATTTTTGTACAAGTCACAAGTCTAATTTATATAAATATAAAAGCCAAAAATTCATCATAAAAAATATTTCTTTACACTTTTTTGAAAATTTTTATATATAAATATTTTTTTACAATTTTTATGAAAATATAAAAGCGGAAAATTCAAATTTATCATAAAAGCATTTTTTTTATAATTTTTATTAAAATTTTTGTATAAGTCATGGGTGTATTTTGTAAATATGGAAGCCGAAATATCTAATTTTGCATTAAATTTTTTTTTTACAATTTTGCTTCAAAATTTTGTATAAGTCACGGGTGTAATTAATATAAATATAAGAGCCGAAATTTAAAATTTATAATGAATTTTTTTTTATAATTCTTATGAAAATTATTGGTTGTATTGGTGTATTTTATATAAAATTTAAAACTTATCATAAAATTTTTTTTTATAATTTTTATGAAATTTTTTTTATAAGTCATGGGTGTAATTTATATAAATGAAAAAGTTATATAAAATGTTCTGAATTATTGCTTGGGTCAGGCTGTCCGACGTGCGTCTTCCATGCAACTATAATAATAACTGTAAAGAAACGCCTGTTAAAAGATAAAAAAAAATGTGTCCACTTCTTACCAGAGTTAATCAATTTGTGCTCTAATCCCAGTCAACAGCAAGTGTTTTTGCTCAACCATTCGCTTAGTTTCTATCAAAGAGTTATCCAATGCACAAGAAACCAACAACTCGCAACCAGCTTCATATTCATTCTTGCAACAAAATGAGCATTAAAAACGTTGTCGTTTTGATTTTTTTCTTTTGAGGTTTATTGAAATCTGCCACGACCACCACACCTTCATTTTTTCTTCTCTACGCATGTAAAATGTTCCATAATTTACTCCAAAATAAAGGCCCCAGAAAGTTGTTGCTGGAGCGCCAAAGCAAATAAGATTTGTAAGATTTTGTTAAAGACCAAGAGGGGCAAAATGTTTTCTAAACGCCCTGTCTGCTGGCTGTAACTCCAAAATGTGATGAAAATGTTATGCTCCATTTAATTCCTGAAGGCGTTTTCTCACGTTCAATTTATTTATTACTTTAATTCGTATTGAAACGCAAAACTACAGCGAACTGAGGTTCAAGCGTTATTAAAGACTTTCCTCGGCTAGAAAAATGTTAAATACTTATTATTATTTTTTTCTTTTTGTTGGAAAAACAAGTGTCATGAACTTTTGGTGCAGTTTCTTTCGTTTTTTTTATTTTTCTTTGTGGCTGGATAAATGATGAATTAATTAACAATTGAGTTATTTACCTTGATTTTAAATGAAGTTTATTGTTGTGTCTTTATGTTGTGGTTTTTTAAGTGGGAGGTGACTTTTGTTTTAATTCAGGTAAACGATTTCCAATTGATTTATGACACGTTGCAAACCAGAACAGGGGAAAAATTAACTTAAATTAAATTTACGTATATATTTATATATATGGGGTCTTTTTTTTTAGCTGCATGAGGCCTATCGATATCGATAACTATGACTTGACAGCTGAGAATCTCAAGCTGTGTTGACATTTCTGTTTAGTAAGATACGACAACTTCTCATTAATCTTTTGACATCAGAATAACGTTGCCAAGTTGTGGAAATTTGCTTAGAAAAAAAGTTGGCCGCTCGCGAAGTTCACGTCATGGAATTGTTGATTGTTTTCGCCCTGATTATAGTCAACCCACGGAGGGTCTCTCAGGGGGAAGGTTAAGCGCTGACGACTTTACACCCAGTCAGGGCAGTCTGCTTTCCGAGGAGTAGGGGAGAAGGAGACCCTCAGTTGGCACGGCCACCAAAACTCTAGAAAGTTCATGTATGACTTGGGTTGTGCATGTTCTTCCGAAACCTTCACCAAAGGTCATTTGACAGAAGGGGGACCGACATGCCCTCAAAACACCAAAAGGCATTGGTTGAGTAGTAGTTGGCTGAAACGTTCTGGTTGTGGTTTAAACCTAAAGGCGCAGGAAGAAGAAAATCTGCGAAGTGCGGTCACCCTGCGACAGGTCTGTTTTTATGCACCGAACTGGATTGAGGGAAATGTCAGGTGAGCTGTTTTAAGACCTGATGTTCCTTGTAGATTTCCGACTACCAACTCAGGAGCCCAGTCATTTCTCTCATTCTGGGGAAATGTGTGAAACAGAAGGGCTTAGATAGTCCGAGCTCTTTAGCAAGGGGTTTACGATTTGTGCCGTGCAGCATATTATGAGAAATTGTCACCTGTGTGAGCCTCGCAAGCCACATATGTATGTAGTTGCGCTAGGGAAACGTCACCCTGTGCACTCAAGTGGAATTGATGCAACTCCAAATCAACTCCAAATCACTGACACAAATCAATTCCTAATTCTTGTCGACTCAAAACTATCAATAGGACAAAGAAATGTACATACGGAGGAGAATATTGTTGCTGCTGTAGCGCGAAGTATTGAAGAAGATGTCGATTAAATGTCGATTGGATGTCGTTCTCAACTTGTTGACTTCTGTCCTTCGATTACGTAGAAAATTTTACGTAGGGATCTGGGCTTACGTGTTTATAAAATACAATTTGTTCAGGAATTAAAGCCAAACGACCATCGTTAGCGTCATGTTTTTGCTGATCATACTCATTTGCAATTGGACCCAGCATTGTTTTCAGTGATTAAACTGAATTTAAACGCAAATTATATTCAGAAAATAAAGTAATAAGTTAAAAATTTCGGAAATGTACTATTTGCTATTTCTACTTCGGCATTTTAGGTCATTCAATTCAAAATTCCACCAAAAAAGAGTCATCAAAAAAACTAATTACTTAAAATCGCAAATATGTTTCAAAAATTGTCAAACTAACAGAATAAATAGAGGCCGGGCACCCAGTTTTCGTCCGAGTTTGAACGCCAAATACAAAATAATAACTTAAAGTTATTCAAGTTTTATGATGAAGTTCCTATTGTTTTAATTTACATAATTTTTTACGGCGAAAACTAACCGCGTAGTATATTTTAATAAATACTTCTCTCTGAAATTAAATTTTAATAAATTTAAATTAAATAAAAAACAGAAAGACATTGTGTTCCTTTTTACTGTCGAGATTTGCTGCGGTTTAGAATAATTGGGAATATAGAATAATTATTGATATTTAGGCCTTTTACAGACTCTATAATTAAACCTCGTTTTATTTTTTTTTAACAAATCTGCATAAATACTTCTCAAATTGTTTAAACAATTAAAGAAATAAGAGATGTTTTCTGCCATGAACGAGTACTTAAATATCACAAAGGAATCAAGTAATTTCTTTATTCCCTTTTAATAACGTAAATTTTTGTAAACCTGTCTGGTCACGGCTTGCAACACAAGTTCCTTGCTCGAGAACTCGGCCTATCGAATCTCTTCTTCCAGTAATTCCTTGGATAGTAAAAGGAAGACTAAACTACTGAGTTGCTAGCCCGAAATACCGAAGATACATCAGGCCTTAACCAACTGGCCTGTACATTCCCCACCATAATATTCCAGCTTAGGAAGGCTCCTCAACCTGTGACCATCACCAGAACGCCAAAAGGCATTCTGAGGGCAAATTGATGACCGTTCGCGAAGGCTGCAAAACATCATGTTAATCAATATCGTTATGAGCTTCTTAGAGTTTTGGTTGTCGTGACAATCGGGCATTCCCCTTATACCTCGAACAGCAGAATGCCTGGTTTCATATACGCCCAGGCAAACCCTGTTCCTAGGGGAATAATGCAGGCGGTAAATAGTATGATCTTGAAAAGTTTTTTGTAGACAGCTATTGCTGCGTGTTATGACTGCACCTATTATTATAGGACGAATTGCGTCAGCCGCCGAAAAAATGTATTTAAATTCTAAAAAATATTCAAGACATCCAACTTGGCACAAGTACGTCTGTCGCCCTTTCGTACACACATTTGGTGCCTTTACACAAACAAAATTGTCACAAACTTTCATTCGAACATTAAATTTAGACCCCACCATCGGCGCAATTCACCGATTTCGGTTGCATTTCATGTTCCGATAGAGAAAGCGCTCAAATCTTTTCGAAATGCCACAAACTGCGCCAAAAATGAGCCGAGATTGTGAAAAGCCAGAATGAGCCTCGTTAACACAATATTGAACAGTCAAATTGCAAAATATGTACCGAATTTAAGCAGCCACTTGCACGTCGATCACAGTCGCCAAACAACGCCAGTGTATGACGTGGTAAAACAAGTTTTGAAGTTACACCAACTGACTCTATGGCTTAATTCTATCTACTATTCATATAAATTAATTTGTACTGATGCAAACACAAGAAACCACAAACCTTTTGTACCAAAACAGTGCAATTGCAGCGATTTCCCCAGCTCTGGCGGAAAAACATCTGTTTCAGCAACAACAATTCAAACAAAAGGCATCAATACGCCAGGGCAGCCTTGGGAACTGTATATGTATGTATGTATGTACCTTCTGCTACCGATATGCCAAATAGTTAATGGTGAAAACTGTTGGGAAATGGAATTTTTGTCTCAACTTGCCGGTGCAATAACAAATACAACTGCGAACTTGACAGCCTTTACTTTCATTTTATTAAATTTCTTCCATTCATAAACCTCTCAAGCAGCAACTTTATATTGTGCCGTCTGTTGGAATCGATGCCATAATTTGGCGAATAATAAATTCAATTATCCGCGGAAAAACAATACGCCATAAAATACGAATAACAATAAAAGCCTCAAAATATTTTCAATACTTTGTCTGAAAAGTGCAACAGAAATATTAATAAAATTTCAATTTAGCAAAATGTCATAATTGTTGATCTTTCATTTCCTGTGGACAAACAAACATGCACTTATTTAAAACAACAAAACAGCCACAACAGTGATAGCGTCAACAATTACAACAACAGCTTACAATGTTACCAACAACAAAATTATAGAACAAAACAAAAATATTCAAAATCAAATTCAAATTCGACTACAGTGCAAACTCGATTTGCGTACTTTTTTTATATTACAGTCTTTAGAAGTGCAAGTTTTTTCAAGAATAGTATTTAAAGCGATTTTTTCCTCTTAATAGAGTTTAAGTTTTCAGCAAGAACCCCTCTCAAAAATGTTTTCTGCACGTCATATATTTTATTAACTCTAATATCTTATTGAAATTTGCTTTCACTGAGGAACGACGTTTTGAAAATTATCATAACCTCAATATTTGTTTTTTTTTCTCAGTTATATTATTTATGGGATCTTCAATTATAATATTATTCAAATCTTAAACCTAAAATTATTAATAAATAGTCCGGCCTGGGCTAGACAAAAACTTTAGGATCAGCAGTTTCTTGCTTGATTGTCTTGTGTCTTGAGGATCTCCTCTTCTCAGCCGTTTGTGGCCTCTAAAGTGAAGGATATTGCGTGCTAGAGGATTAGGGTGCAACGCAAAGTTTTTGACAAATATTTGCACATGTTTTGAAACTGCAGTCTTAACCATCGGCCGTCTCATACGCTGATGGCGAACGTATCGGGGGGAATGCTGTAATCATACGAAGGACTCTATTTTGTCGTCTTTGAACCTTCTATAGATTCGATGGAGCGGCGGTGCCCTCTACTTGGATGCCAGAGCACCACATCCGCCAACATAATAAACAAAAACGTTTTCTTTCAATTTAGTTAAGTTTTTGTTTGGCTTTTTTATGTTTAAGACATTAAATTTATAATTCTGCTTAATCAGCCACCTTTTATGCCCCTTAATGTCTTTGCCACTAACTTAAGGCGCACCATGCCTTCAGAGAGGATGAAGCAGCGTGACCGACCTTACATTCCTCAAAAACGGTAAAACATTACAAGTAACTGAGGTGAATCAGTGAACCAGGGCAAGTGAGACGCAAAACTGTCGAAGGCCCAACAACAACAACAAGCCACAACGCACTTAAGAAAGTCATAACAGTGACGCGAGCGCAATTTTTGAGTCCAGAGTTTGAACAACTTTTTGATCAAAGCAGTCACCCTGATTTGCCTTCGTTTGCGCACATCGAGCTCCTACTGTACCTACATTGGCATTTTCAGCCACAACAAAATATATGTACGAGAATGAATATAAAACAATACTCGGTCCGAAACTTCAACATATCAATTTCAATTTTCCAACGAGACCAGGGCACAATAAACCTTTTTACTGTGCCTGCGTTTAGTGTTGTTGTTGTTGTTTGTTGTTTTTGCTGTTGCTGTTCCTGTGATTGCTGTTACTGTCGCTGTTCGAAAGCACTTGGTTGGCAGAATAAAATGAATAATGGTTTCAAGGTGGTGAGACAACTCAACACAACAAAATCTACAAAAACAAAAACAAAAACAATCCATGACTTCAATATTTTCCGGACACACCAAACAAAAACAAAAAATTGTACCTGGTGCAACACAATACTAGAGACTTCAACTCGAACCTTCGATTTTTTCCAGAACTTAAAAGCGATACTTAAACCTGAGCGACATAATAATATTCCAAGATTGTTGCAGTTTCAACTTGCATTTCCGATTGTTCTCATAAATCATGAAAATTTGCTGAGCAAAAAAGTTCTTACAAAAAAATAGAGTAACAGAGATTTTCTTGTTCTGTTTTCTTTTTTTTTTTTTTCTTTACAATCTGCAAAAAACAGCAAAACTTTATAATTGCGAGACAAATATGTGCTTTTGCTGTTGAGAAATTGTCACTTGTTGGCCGAAATTGGCATAAAGTTAAAACAAAGTCCTTTCAGGTTGTTGATCTGCAGTTGTAGCTGAGAAACTGAATGACAATTTCGCAATGACGAAAATTTTACAATGACGTTTTTACTTCGACAGTTTAAGTGACTCCTTTTGACAATTATGAAACTGGCTCCAGAGTAGTAACGAAACAATTCGAACTTGCTGAAAGTTACCCAAAACCGTTTCAGATAACAAATTTTGGGCAATTTTGAGAGCAACTGAGAATGAAATAATTAATATTAATAATATATGAATCTGTTAAAGTAATCAGGAAATTGTCAAATATTTAATGAAAAAAAGATTTTGTTTCAAAATGAATGAAATGTCCATACGGAAGGTTTTTCTGAAACAGTGCCAGGAACAAGGGTTCCAAGGTTTTCACAAATATGAAATCAAAGTTTCAAATGTTATAGTCATAAAAATCGTTAAACAAACTTTTTGCTTTTACTTTTTGGCCGCTGTTGCCAATAATGCAAATTTTTTGTTCTTACGATTTAAGGGCCTAAAATCACTGAAATAACTTTTGATTGGAAAAGTACGCGAAATTAGGTTTCAGCAGTGCAGGATAAATTTAGGGTGCAATTTTTTTTACTCTCATTACTTCAGACTTACCCGTGATTTTGTGGAACTGGCAAGTGAGTTAAAAACTGGCAAGTGAGTTATAAACTCGAGTTTCGGTTTTCCGATACACTTTTATAATTTCGATTTTTCAAATCAATTAATCGACTGTTTTTAGAACCGCTCCAAATTTCATGAAAAAATTTGAAGAATTTTGCTCGTATGCTCGGTATAATTTCTTTTGACTACGATACACAAACAAAAAATATTTGTAAAACATCAAAACTTTCTGATATCAAAGAGATTTCAAATTTATTAAATAAATTCATTTTATGGAAAATTTCAAGAAAGAGCTTTAAAAACTGTTAAGGAATTTAAACCTTTTCAGTAACTTTTTATCATAATTTAAAAAGTAGATCTCAGTTGTCAAATCAATCCTCTTCCATAAGACTTTGTAAACAAAGTTGTTGATTTACACATTTTTGAATAGTTTTTGACGCGTTTTAATGGAATAATCCTTAAAGATTTTTGAAAGCTTCTTTTCGCTGGAAGGCAGGATGACGGTATATCAACGGCTATCACATAAAGCAATACGTCGTTCATTCAGTACATGAAAATTGAAAGTATTGTCAGTATTTGTTTTTAAGTAGAACCGATTGAGAAAAGGGTCAAAATCAATTTGAAAGCAGAATCGATTAGTTTTTGCTAAAAACTATTTTCGTCTAGAACCGTCGATTTATCCATCCCTAATACAGATTGTAGCCGTCTGGTAGCGCTCGTAAAGTACTTTTGTTGAACGGCATAAATATAATTTTGAATTTTTAATGAGTCCATGATAAGATAAATGAAGTCAGAATTGAAAAGCGATTCTGATTCAATGAGTTGGTTGATTAACAGAAGAGCAATTAAGCGAAAAATATTGAGCGAAAGCAACAATCCAGTGAAACAGCTGGCGTCAGTGTGAGTAGATTTTGCGATCCTGAGCAAAAATTTGCAATTTATTTGACTGCATTGGTCTGCAGATTTCTTCTGCAGTAACGTCTAAATAAGAGGTCTTTTCAGACGTTGTTAAAATTGCCTCTCACAAACGTGCAACTGGTTGCAATATTGAGATTCTGGGTTAAAGGGTGTTATCGAAAGGTATTTGGAAAAGATTCCAATATGTGAATGGGCAGTAGTACGTTGTTAAAAGAAAGTTTTGGAAAGCTCTAGTTATATGACCTCAATGGGTAAAATTTAATATATATTTAATATATATTTAGTAAATCTGTCTGCGAAAGTTCATAGCAAAACGTAACAATTCCACTTTCTTGTCCCTTGATAAGTATTAAAATCCATATTCTACAAGTTAATAATGTCGGACGTCCTGGAATACGCTTCACTTCAGAAAAGGATGTCGGGAATTGGCTTGATTCATTCTGTAATAGTTATGGCGTTATTCAATAACACATATAATGATTCAGATCAAAATGGAACAATTCCTCATCTGTGCAATACAACTTCGAAATATTAGTGAAAACTAAAAAGGTAAAAGATAAGTTGAAAATTAAACTGAGAATATTGGTTTCTGTGACACGAAAATCGTTTCGTTGTCAATTTCAATTCTGATTTGACAACAATTAGATCCCACAATAGCCCTGAATTTTTTTATGTTTATGTTTAAAAACATTTTATACAATATTTTTCCACTAAATATTTCTGTTCTCTAAAACTTTTATTTTCTTCAGTTCTACTTCATTTGTTATTAAAAGTTTTGTACATTCGCCATCAGCCATCGACCTCGAGACCAAAATGCGCCACAATCCCAAATAGAGTTTTAAAGTTAATATATTTTTATACGCATTTTATATACAAGATTTTATTCTTTAAAATAGCATTTTTCGTGATGCAAGACTTCCTTATAGAAAGATTAGAAATAAGAAGAAATACATATACATTTTTCTTTACTGCAAAGATAAACTTTACGAAATTATAGTGCAATATAAGTCTAATACTAGTTTTTGAAACGTTATTTTCATAAAATAGCACTCCAAATCCGTTTCATACAATTTTATAACGATTAAAATTTTCTTCGAATTTTGTACATTTTGACTATAAATACTTCGCCTAAAAGTATGCTCGAAATAAACATCTGCCACACTGAGTTTTGTTTTCGCTTATTTAGCAACTTTAACATATTTTTATTACTAATATACAGTTTGTAAAAAAAATGTTTTCGAAGCTAAAATTGTTTAGGAATTTCACTTTAAATAAAGAATAACAACAACAAATTTCATTTATTTTATTTGGTTTTTGCGTGTAACTGTTATTTTGCATCTTGTCGACAGTACGGTGGCAGAATTTTGAGCAAAAAACGCATGTATTACAGCAACAACACTGTAAAAAAATTCTTACCTGCTTCAAATGGTGTAAACAAAATGTTTTCAAAATGGCAAATGTACAAAAAATCTTTATTTTTGTAACATATAATAACAGCAGGTAGCATTTACTGATCAAATGAATTCAGTATGTGCACCGTGCGGAAAAGGAAGACGGACAAAAAAAGAAACGCGGCGCATTGAAACGAAAATTTTAAAAATTGTTGTCGGAAATCCTCATTTAAGTACCAGGGGAATAGCACTTGAATAGCAATAGTGCAAGCTTCTGACGGCTTTAGAGAATAAAAATATAATATGTACCAACAGCAAAGTTCGGAAAATTGTCTGTTATGGTGTTGTGTTGTATATCAAGCAAGGGTGGTCCGAAAATAAGGATCTTGGATGATACAATGACTACAGAAGTCTATCTGAATATTTTAGAACACGAATTACGTAGTAGTGCCGGAAAATTCGGATTTGTTGATCATGAAAACCCCGTAAAGTTAAAATGTAAATTTTACCAAAATAACGACTCAAAACATAAATCATATGTATCTATTATGTAATTGCAGAAAAGTAATTGATACCCAGGCACAAAGTCCAGACTTAAACCCGAGAGACAATTTGTAGGTCCATTTAAAGAAAAAGAGGCGAAAGAAGGTCTTCCAGAAACAAAAACCAATTAATATCATTTATAAATGAAGAATGGAAAAAAATACCTACAGAATACGATATACGAAAACTTATTAGCTCCATGGCTAGACGTCTGGAAGCTGTAGTTGATGCTCAAGGTGGGCACACAAAGTTCTACCAGGCAAAATGTTTTTTTTTTACAATTTAGGAAACATTTTACCGCACTTAGTACAATTTTGAAAACATTTATTTTACAGAGTACAAACTGATATATTTTTTTAAATTGCGATTATTGTTTTGTTATTAGAATTAATATTGTTATTTTTTTATTGAAATATATGCTTAGAAACATCTAAAATCCTCTGAATTAAAAAAAATATAATATATTTATAAATTTTACTTAAAAATTAAAATATAAATATGAAGTGAAATTTACTTTATTCGAAAGATAATCTTTTGGCCTTATAATTTAAACATGACTTCTGGAATATGACACGCTGGCTCGGACGTAGTCTAATCTGGATGATGACTTTTTCCAACATTTATGGCCGTATATCGGCAATAACGTGGCGAATCAATATTCGTTTCGCGACTTCATATATCTGCACAAAAAATAGTCTAACGGCGTTAAATCGCACAATCTTGGAGGCCAATTTACAAACAATGCGGTTACCAAACGTTTCCTTTAATAATAAATCAATTGTGGCACGACCTGTGTGACATGTTGCGCCGTCTTGTTGAAACTTGTTATGCTCCTGCACATCAGGGCTGTTCAACTGATGAACGAAAAAGTCAGCAATCATGGCTCTATAGCGGTCGCCATTGACTGTAACGTTTTGACCAACATCGTTGTTAAAGAAGTACGGACCAGTGATTGCACCAGCCTATAAAGCACAGCAAACAGTCAGTTTTTCTGAACGGTGTCTCACAACACATTTGAGGACTATCATCACTCCGAATACGGCAGATTTGTTTATTGATGTGTCCTTTGAAATAAAAGTGCGCTTCATCGCTAAACAACTTTCGCTTATAGAAATCGGGATCAACGGCAATCTTGTTTTGCACAATTTGGAAGCGTTGTACAGGCGTCAGTCTATTTATGCTGAAGTACCAAACCAAACTAAACATAAATCACTTGACAGCTGGCAAAATGGCTGTCAGTTAACAACGTTTAAAAAAAAAACACCCTTAAAATTATATACAATTTTTTCGAAAAATAATTTTATTTTTAAATAAAAAATTTATATGTTTATTGTGTTAACAATGCCGCAAGTCCACCAAAAACATTTTTGGCAAAAAGATATACATACGTACCTATTTTATTTAAAATCTGTAATGTTACATTTCAATCGTGAATGTGACAGTGAATCAAACAAGATGAATTGTGTAAATTATAGAATTTTTCTTCATAATTAATTTAGAAAACTTTTTATCAAACAAAAAAATACATGTGTAGATACATATGTATGTGCCTGTATACAGAAAGGCATTGAGTAAAGTTTTCCTAACTTTTCAGGAGAGAGCAAAAACTTTTTAAAAGTTAATTTAAGTTTTTTAGTCGCGAAACTATTTTCGACTGCTTATATTTTTGTTATTTTTAGTCGGATCACGTCAATTTTTTACCAATGCTGAGTTGGAAGATCATCTTTCGAAATTTACAAAAATGCTCTGCCGACATTTCGTTGAACCTACATCAACAAAGTACATATCGCACCCTAAATACAAAAGCGTCACAGCTCAAAAGTCTAAAATTTTCAGGAGAGACAAAAAACTGTTTATGTTTAGTTCATCGTGCAGAAGAAACACATTTAACATAACTGTATTTTTCCAGTAGTTAGAGATGTGTACTCTGAATTAATTTATGGAAAAAAGTCACTTTTGAAAAATTTTGAGTTGTGACCCTTTTGTATTTAGGGTGCGATATGTACATACATACGTATCCCGTATCGATCATAAGCTTGTAAGCCTTTGAGAAATATATGTATGCATTTAAACTTTCAACTTTATATTCAATGTCTTTAAATTTTTGCTTTTAGCTCCCATTATCTTTTTAAAGAAAATTTAATAAAGTGACACGGTTTGGCAGAGAGTGGACAATGTTCTTGATACATACCGAATGAATCAATTTAGTATCAAACGATTGAGTTCAAATAGTTTCTTCTTGTCGTCTGAATTTCAATACATATCAAACACCATTTTGTTGCAAACTTGTTGCCCCTTTTCTAGCAACATTGACCCTAAAACTTATTAAACAGAAATTAAATTTTCTATATTCAATAACAACCTTAATAAAAAATAAGTCTTTATTATGTTTTTGTAAATTAAATTCTTCTTGCTCTTTAATTTACAGTTTTGTTTTAAGCCAAACTTCTTCATTTTATTAAGTATCAAAAAGTATGATTTTTTAATTTTTCTTAGAATCTAAAAATTAACATTTTGTTGGCCTCGACTTTGAACAAAAGCTTTTCTACAACTTAAGAAAACTGTAATAGATAATTTTATGCACTTTCACTAGTTGTGTGAAAAAATATCTGAAAGCTGAAAAATAACTGTTTTAAATTAAATTTTTTTAATATCTTTCACAACTTTTTCGATTGCTGCCTGAAAGAGAGAAATTTTGCGTTCTGTTTGTTATTTATTTTTCTGTTAAATGAATTGGCTGATATAACGTGGGTCTTGTAACCCGAACTGAGTCTAAAAACTACATTTTTAAAAACTAGCAAATACCTCGAAATAAAGTTCGAATAAACGATTTGAACGTCGGAGTCAGCTATTAAAAGAAGCAATTAACAAGTAAACCTGAAGTTGTGAAGAAATTTAAATTTTGTTTACCTTTTATTAGGGTATTTGATTGAGATTGAGTCAGTTTCAAACCAGGTAAAAATGTGTTAGTGCCAAAAAAAAAACGCTTTGAAATAAGAATATAATTGTTTTTTTCCTCAGATTTCTGACTATTCATTTGGCGATGGAAAATACAAAATTTCAAACAAGCAGTTCAAAATGCTGGCGTTACTTATTGATTTAAGAAAATGATTTATTTCACTTAATTTGATCAAATACATCATTGTACATTTATTGTTTATTTAACTAAAATTAAAAAAGCCACGTCAACCAAAATTTTAAACAGATATTTAAAAACAACTTTTAGACAAATATCGTTGACCAAACTGTAGGCACATATTTGGAAACAAGATAAAAATAATATTCCTTTTGTAATAATTTCTTTTTTACAAACATCAACTCATTTGTAAAACTGTGCCACAAGTGTGTATTAGATCATTACCGCTAATTTCCTTAAACTATTAAATAAAATACTATTAGAAAAATCCAATTAATTCAATTTCTTAACAAATTTTAACTAAAATAACACAAATAAATCATATATTATACAAACGTTTATTACTTTAAACTACATAAGGAAGAGACGAAACCAATCTACAAAAAGACAAATTAAATAATCTTTAAGTCTTATCCTGAGTAGATGGGCTGGCTGATTCGTTTTATTTAGAAAAAAATGAAACCATTGCTATTACTTTAAGGTACATAAGGTGAGGGTTACGTATTTTGTATGGAAAGAGTTCCCTAATTGTTAATGTTCTGAATTTGTGTTTATGTATTAAAAGTCATTTTAAAAGTTGTTTGTAAATTTTGTCAGATACAGAAGAAAAGTTGGTATAAAGACATGAAAAAAAACTAAACTACTAAAGCTCTAGTCCCAAGCGTTTACGTCCTTACATATTTTTTACTACCATGAACAGCATGAAGAGTCTACCTGCTTGTTTGTAATTTACTCTACTTTCTTAGCTTAAACTTATTTTATATTTATTTTAAAATATTAATCAGCAAATTAATAACTTATGCGTCGGGTTCATTTTCTGAAAAATCAGAAGAACTTTCGGATGATTGGTGTTTGAGTTTTTTATTCTTTGGCGGTGCTGCATCGTCATCGTCTTCAGAACTGCTTGAGGTACTGTCCGAAGATGATGAACCGGAACCATCGCTATCACTAGAACTATCTGATTCACTGTCAGAAGAAGAACTGGTGTCGAAAGATGATCCGGTATCTGTAGATCCTGTATCTTCCGATGATGAATCTGATTCGCTGTCAGTACTTGACGAAGATCCACTAGATGACCCAGATGTTGAATGCTTCCTTTTCTGCTTTTTCTTCAAAGCGACAGTTTCCGCTTCTAAGGCTGCAGTTCCATTGTTTTGCTGCTCTGCAATTTTTTCCGATATCCGTTTGTTCAGTTGCTTTGTGCGGGAGGTGCGATGTACAAATTTACGTTTTTCTTTGCACTCATACGACCAGTGACCAAATTCTAAGCACTTTTGGCATCGTACACCGTTCGGAAAAGCCGCTGCTAGCTTCGCATTTCTAAAACAGAATCAAAAACACTGAAAATCAGAGCAACAAATAATGAAATATAATGGAATTCTAGTTATACCGTTTTTTAATTGAAAGTTTTCTTGCCGCTAATCCCACCAGTGTCATTATCAGTATTCTTCGGAAGCGCCTGCGGGAGTAAATTTTGTCGGTTTTTTATCAACACTTTTGGGACACTATTAAAATCTCGTAAATTATTTGCAATGTATTTTAAATTTGTGTAAATTCATAAAAAAAATTTCCTGATATTATTTTGAGCCTTTTTGTGGTAACAAATAATTTATTTATTCGACAGATTGTTTTAATTGCCAAGCAGGGTTGTTGCTGGTTGTCAACAAGAGCAGGGCTGTCAAATACACTTATAGTCAACACAGTGGGATAGAAACCAAATCAATAGTAAATAAATCGTTTTTCCAC
Source organism: Epicampocera succincta (assembly GCA_932526305.1). Lineage (NCBI taxonomy): Eukaryota > Metazoa > Arthropoda > Insecta > Diptera > Tachinidae > Epicampocera > Epicampocera succincta. The sequence continues at coordinate 26,577,695 of OW052034.1, read as the reverse complement.
AAACAACTAGACCCAAGACTCAATGATTTCATGATCATTAATAATAAGAAAATGCAGGAATAATAATATAAACAACATAACAAAATAGGCAATTTAATTCAGTTGTATAACAATTGCTTTGTATAACAGATTGTCACATCTGGCATCATTTGAGCAATGTAGATTATTGTAACCGTTTTACAACACTAGTATTTTTGTTTTCCCTTTTCTAATAAGAACTTGACAATTGTTTGCGTGTCTCCCATCAATCAGTGTTCCTTTAATACGTTCATATTTCGTAAAGTTTTCAATTAAACAGAGAAGTAAATTGATTATAATATATTTCAACATAAAAATATACCAGGATGAAAATGAAATACAAAAACTGTTACCTATTACATTTAACCATATTTTCAATTGTTTGCAAATTACCAGATGCTTATGGTAAGTACTGACACAAACAAATGTGGCCGGCTCTGATTGGCCGTTCTCCACCCCTTATATTATCAACACGTATGTTTGGTAAGTGTTATCTGTACAATGTCTTCATATCTTTCCCAGGAGCTAAAACAAATTATGTTACCTGCGGTTCCATTATTAAGCTTCTGAATTCCGATTACGGTATGCGTTTACACTCTCACGATGTGAAATATGGCTCTGGATCAGGACAGCAATCCGTGACTGGTATTGATTTAAAGGAAGATGTTAACAGTCATTGGATTATAAAGGGTCGAACTAATAAATATTGTGAAAGAGGTGAACCTATCAAGTGCGGCGATACTGTACGCTTGCAGCATTTGAGCACCAGCAGAAATTTGCACTCACATTTCTTTTCTTCACCACTATCGGGTGAACAAGAAGTTTCAGCATATGGTGATAAAGGTGTTGGCGACTCGGGAGATCATTGGGAGTTGGTATGCAATAACGATGAATGGTTGCGCGATGCCCATATTCGATTTCGCCATGTTGACACCGGAGTCTACCTTGGCATGTCTGGCCGTTCTTTCGGCCGTCCTATTTCTGGTCAAATGGAAGTTGTTGGGCTTAGCAATCCAGCACACGGTACTAGGTGGACAACGGCCGAAGGGCTCTTTATTGTACCAAAGGAGAAAGAGACTAAATACATCCACACAGAACTGTGATTCGTTGCCGCCAATAATAAAGCAAACATTACTTAGTTTATATTCAGTGATGTTTGCAAAATTGATACAGTTTTGTAATATTTTTAGTATAATTTTTTGATTTATTATTATGGTATTTGTACTATCCAAAATTGAGGTTTTGGTCATTGCAGTTTCGTTTAATAAAATGAAAACAATACCGATCTAAAACGCTGTTCTAAACCGACATTTCTTAATTTTAAACGATCAAGTAAATAAGAGGAAGAAAAACATGGCCTTTGTGTTTCAAATAAAATCGTTAAATTTGAAGCCACCGGAAAACAAGGTCTTCTTTTTCTCAAACTTCTTATTTTGGACGTGAGCAACATCAAATAACTGGCAATTAAGAATAACAGTATTCGAAGCCGTAACGTAAATACTGACAGTTCTATAAAAACGTAATCAGAAATGTTTATTTTTTTGGAAAAGTAACAGCCATATTCAAAAAACTTGCTACACATTGACTAAATTCTTTACCTATTATTCATAAACTATTGCTTAAACTTAATATATGTACATACATGCTGTAAGATGCTTTAATTAGCGAAATACTTCTAAGTGTTAAGTAAAATGACATTGTGATAGTGGACTTTGTTTTTTTTACATTTTGTGGAGAGAATTGTGAAAAATTAAAGAGAAGCTACTGAATTTATTTACATGCGGAATAAAGATGAGAGCATTAATAGAATTTATCTCGCATCACACAACCGTCCAAGAGCTTAGTAGTTCTATATCAACAGCAGACTGAAGGCAAAACAATATATCAGTTTCCCTAAAGTCTCAAAGTTTTTACGCGTCAACAAAAGTAAACAGTGGCATCATTCTTCGCTGCTTCTTCAAGTACTTCGGAGAAAATCAGTTATTTTTTTTTTTTTGAAAAGCTAAGTTTAATGCTGCTGCCATTTCTTCTGTTGGAAGTTGTTGCTATTGCAATTATGATATTTAAACTTCTTATTAATTTAAACTTTTAAATTGTTGTTACGGACCCAGTATTAGTTTTCGACGCCAAAGAATGTTTTCAAAGAATAAACCAAAATAAAAATTAAAAAACAATTATAGCTACTGACAGCCATAAACTGTTTGAGGGTCTTAAAAACACGTACAACAACAAAAACAGCAAAACAAATTATCTATCTAAGACAGAATGAATCAACAAACTAATAAAGATGTAATTAAGAATGGAAATTTTTTCAGAACTCGAAAGTAAATGGGTTCTACCTTTAGAAATTGAAAGACATGAAAACCCTGGAATAGTCTACTACCGCAATAAACATTTCATTTTATAGCATTTACATATGTGTGTACATACATACATATATGTAAAAGAAGGAGCTCTTATTTTTCCTGGTTATTGTGATTCAAACGAAAGCGACTAAATTGTCGCGTGGGGCAAAACTCGTCGTTCGTCATAGTTGTGTTAATTACACGAAGCCAAATATAAACCAAGCCCACAAAATGAACAACCGATAAGAGATTAGAACAGTTTTGACACTTTAGATCTAAGGCGTAACCATTTTATATTGGCCTGTTAAACGTTGTTGGGGTGACGTGTCGTTTTCCAAAGAATTTGACACGTCTATTCCTATTCTTGTTTATAGCTACAGTGACCGGTTATAACCAATGTAAGGGCTATAACTTGAGGCCGTTTCAACATTTTATGGGGTTTTACAACTCTTTGTCCTCACTATATGTCGCAGCAAATCAACGACAGTAACGAAATAAGGTAACATCACATTTCATAAATTTACAGTAGAAGCAAAAAACTATATAAAATTATCTGAGACATTGAGTCTCAGGTTTCTTGAACTTTTATAAAGACAACAAGAAAAAGAAGTACTTTAATTTATTAAGAAAATAATATGTTAATATTAATCTTAATTAACTAGTGACTCAATTCGATCATAGATGAAATGGCAGTCTGCCGGAATCTAATATTTTAGATCTTCTTCTTACAGAATTTTCAGTTTGGTAAAAGTTGAACTAGAACTAAAAGATGAAAGTAAGTTAAACCTATTGTACATAAATAATCAAAAAGTCAACATTTACTTTTATTTAAAAATTTAGAAAAAAGGGTCTGTAGTTGTGTCATTAGCATGACTTACAGGGGACTTAGTCGGTAATACAAGTCGTACGTAAGACCAAAGAGAAAATCATATGAAATTATCTCGGTATTTTAAAAATGACAATAAAAATCCTACGAAATTTTTTTTCCACGTTTACACGATTGGTAAAAGACCAAAGCAAAGTAAAATGTTTATATGGTAAGACATTCTTGATCTAATGATGTGTGAAGGAATTTGAAAAATGTTTAAAAACGATGTGAGGCGTTCGTACGACTGTAACATTTTTATCCGTATTTGCTCTTAAGCTTATGGCCAGTTTTTAACTTAATATTTAAATACGAAATTAGTTAATTTTTCTTTAAATTTAAATTGGATTTAAATATGGTTTCATTTTCTCAGTCTCAAATTGCGTTTGATATTTAATTATGATAAAAGTATGGTAGCACTACCAACTTCTTCATTTAACAGCTGCTTGCTAATTAGTTAACTTAATATTAAAATATTTTGTTTTCAAAATTTTGTGGTTTCGAAATGTTTGCCTGAATTTGCTATTAAATTCTCGCTCCACATCCTTCCACACATTCACCTTTTGTTCTGCACCAACTCGGTCAGCCTTTTTGCACTCGATTATGCTGCTGTTTTTTTATCCAATAATGAAAAAACTTCAATGCGCAATTTTCATAATTTGCAGAACTGTCAAAATCATATGGTAGTATAAACAACTTAAGTGTTATTTATATATGATCTATAAAAACAAATTCGGTATTTAAACAGAACCACAGTTTAAAAACCGTTTAATTTTTAAGTTAAAAACTGGCCCTTAGGCGATACCGTTCGTGGTATCCTTTTAGAAATTAACGTATTCTCATAACACCAGAGGTGTATTTTACAGTGAAAGTTGGCATCACCAACAGAACGTATTAAACAAGAACAACCAAATTTAACGCAACACATTTTGATGATGTTTTTGTAAAGATTGTAAAACAAACAAAAAGTAAAAACACCTGCATTCAGTTTGTATTTTGGATTAAATTTAAATTAAAAATAGTAAGAAATTATAAAAAAGTTAAATTATTAGTGCTTTTTATAAATGATACATTTTAACTCTTTCAGGTTTGGTGGTTGGTTATCTAAACACTTATTGTTGCTTGTTTAAAACTTGTTTTCGTGCCACCAATTGACAAATTATTACATTTTTAAAGACATCGTTGATGATTTGTTGCGAGAATTTGTCGCTAGGGTGCACTGGCTATACTTATATCTATATTTAAACTCGGGACATATCCTTGCTTTTTTAACAGGTCGATTGCGATTGAAATAAAGAAGCATAGAGTGTTTATTATGAAACGAAATCAATGGTATTTAGTTATTTAGTACTTGTTTTTTAGTTTTGTGATAACATACATATATACATACATATGTATGTAACAAGACCATAATATACAAAAAATAACGTAAGTAATATGGTGGTTAGATTACTAACACTGGCTATAGTACATTCTAAATAATCTGTTTTCCCACATATTTTTGCGTTGTGTATATAACTAGAATGTCGCGCATACTCAACGAACAAGGCATCGCAGATATTTTGCTTGAAGATATGTATACCTTTTCATGGTGAAAGTGTGTGTAGTTTCGAATCAGAAGAAGAAATAAGAAGAGAAGAAACCGATCTGATGGTACTTGGTGATATATGTACCTTCAGGACTGCAGCCAGAACTTGATGATTATTTTGACTCGGGTGATGGTATACGAGTACATACATACCTTTATCAAATTTGTGTACTATTCTGTTAGTCAGTTTCTACTATAAAGAAAAAAATTTCAGAATGGAGGAGCCGTAGAAGTAGAGAATATAACACCAACAAAATTATTCCGGTTATTTTGGACAGCAAACTTAGTTGGGTTTACACCCACTACACCTGAAGAAATTGAAATATTTCTTGCTTTAAATTTAGTCTGGGTTTAAAAAAATCGCCCAGCTATAAAGATTACTGGTCTTCTGCCCCTGATATGAAGGACGTATACATATCTTCCTATATGCCTCTCAACCGCTTTGGATGGCATCTGAATAATTTACATTTGAATGAAAATGTCCTAATGCCCAAAAGAAAAAAACGATGATAATTATGATAAACTTTATAAGATAAGATCTATGCTAGATGCAGTAAAAATAAATTTTATAAAAATTATCACGCACCAGAAAAAGTGGCTATAGATGAGAGCATGATAAAGTTCAAGGATAGAAATTCCCTCAAACAATATATGGCAAAGAAACCAATCAAACGAGGATATAAAGCTTGGATGATGTGTGCTGAGTCCGGATATTGTTTAGATTTCGAAATATTTACTGGAAAAGATGGTGAGAAGATACAAACTGATCTTGGAGGAAAAGTTGTTCGAAAATTTTGCATGAATTTGAAATAAAAAAATCATAAAGTATTTTTTGATAACTATTTCAACAGCTATCCTTTGCAAGTAGACTTGTTTAAGGACAATATATTGGCCTGTGGTACTGTCAGCTCAAATCGCAAGTTTCTACCACAGCTGAAAGAGGACAAACATCTAAAACGAGGAGAACATACTACAGGGTCAGTGATGAGAATGTGGCTTTTCTAAAATGGAAGGATAAAATATCAGTTTTTATTCTCACCAACAACATAGATCCAACTCAGGCAGGTGTTGTTACTCGCAGAGAACGCAATGGAGAACTAAATGAAATAAACTGTCCTAAAGCTGTCATACAATATAACAGATGTATGAACTATGCTGATAAATTTGATCAGCTGAAAAGCACTTATGCCATTGACCGAAAATCCCGCAAATGGTGGCTTCGATCTTTTTTCACTTTCTGAACTGCGCCGTCATAAACTCTTATATATATAAAGAGCTCCAGAAAACACACCACCCAGAACTTGATCAGCTCAGTGCCAAAGAGTTTCGAAGAAGTGTTTACCTCGGGGTCCTAGCACCAGTTCGGGCAAAAAAAACCCAAATCAGGCACTAAGCGCTCAATTTCGGAACCCTCTTCTCCACTACCGGTACAAATAAAGAAACACAAACCATCAGTACCAAGAGAGTTGCGTCTGGAAAGGAGTATGCATCAGCCAGGGCGATCTACATCACGAAGAAGCAATGAAGAAACTGCAAAGTTCCTCTTTGCATACGCACAAATAAGACATGTTTCATCAGAATTGATTTTTTGTTATACAATTTGGCTGCGGATACTACATTTTACTTGAATACTTTTATCACCACCCTATTCCACAAAAGCCTTAAGCGCAAATTTATTTTTTTTTATAATAAATAAACCTTAATCAAACCAAAAATGCAGTTGTTTTGTTAATCAAATTATGTATATAAGTATGTAGGACTGTGGCTGAAAGAGTAAGAATGGATTTTGTTAGCTTCTATGTTGCTTTGATCTCACTTATACAGGGTGTTTTTTTTAGAGGTATAGAACTTCGAATTGAAATAAAACACAAGAAAATCGTTTTAATGTCCATCAATTTGGCTTTATTGGAAGGATAATTTTATGCCATTAATGTTTAAATATGATTTCGGGCATGTGGCCGCCGCGGCTGGCTCGAATAAAGCCAATTCTACAGGTCCAATTTTTGATGGACAAAAGTTGATGGACAAAGCTCCAATTGCTGTGCACGGTGGCGAATCGATTCATTCGGGTCCTCTTCAACACTTTGCTCTACAGCGGCAATTGTTTCTTCGGCGCGCACTGTTCGACGTCTCTGCGGATGCGTATTATCACATAGAGTAAACGTAGTGCGAAAACGATTCATGGTTAACCGAATTAATTGCTCTGATGACCATAAAATGGACGGAGCTTGCGGTAAACTTCGCGAACTGAACCATTATTTTCGAAATAAATTTGCACGATTTGCAAGCGTTGTTCTTTTGTCAACCTGTTCATGATGAAATGGCAAACCAAACTAAATATTAATCACTTGACAGCTGACAAAATGGCCGCCAGTTAAAAAAGTGATGCCAACTTAAAGTTCTATACCTCAATAAAAAACACCCTATAGCATTTGTGTACACATGAAAAATACTTACAACCAGCGTTGCCAAGTGAGCAGATTTATATGCATTTCGCAGTTTTAAGTTTTTTTTTCAAAAATCAGATTTTAGCCTAATTTTACAGTTTTTGACCCATATTTTTTTAAATAAAGTCCTTACTCTCATTTTTTTTATTTCTGTAATTTGCGGTTAATTATTCCCGGATAGTTGATTTGGAATTTCACTAATGGAAAAGTCCCCGCTTTATTGAATCCCACTTAATTGCGGTATACCTTTAATTGACTTAATTAATAAACAAATTTTAACAATTCACATGCAAAAGCTGCATTTACGGCAACTTTGAACATCATGTGTTCTTATATATTTTGTAATGTTTGTTCGTTGTAATGATAGCGCTGCTCAATTAAGGGAAACTTTTTCTAATTAAGTCAATAGATCAATTAAGAGGGCATAGGAAAAATGATTTTCGGCTTAATAGCTCCCAAAATCATGCAATTTTAGAAACTCAATTTGTGGCACAGTGGTGAGGTAACTTTTTCAGTACATTGTTCTTTTGCAACACTGATTAAAGATTAGTGCGGACGACTTCCTGAAAAACTTGCCACAAGTGTCAATATATCGTGTAGACACTAATTTTTTCCAACATATTGCCATTTGTTAGTGATGGCAGAAAATGTTTGTTTACAATTTAGCATATCGTGTAGACACCAATTTATTACTTTTTTTTTGTAAAATTTCCTACGTGTGGTGAGAGATATGTACATACGTATGTATGTGTGGATGTATGTATGGATGTATGTTGTTGGTTGAAAAGCGTTTGCAAGCTTTTTAGCCTACGGCAAGAATCCGTCATGGGCTATCCGTCGCCCTCTTCCACTGACAAGTAAGTTGAAGTTCAGGTTTGGTTATTAGTTTTGTCAGTGGAACTATTTGCTCCCCCGTTACTAAGGTCATATCGTACTAGTTTTCTGCGTATGAACTGCTTACCAGAGTGATGACCGAAATTTTTTACCATCCCACCCCACCCCATTGACGAAACTGGTTCATCACAACATCAGCTAATAGTTGAATTTTAACCATTTTACCTGATGGTAGTGCCAACTTAGTCATTGTTCACAAAATTGTTTTTTATTAATTATTTATTTACAATGTATTCATTTATGGCCCATAAGTAAATTTGATACGGTAAATAAAATAAGAGCAGTTGTTGCGCTCCACTCAGAACAGCAACAATGATACGAACATTAATTTCGATATTTTATTATATAATATTGCAAAATATAACTCGTTATTGAAAGGCAAATTCAGACCATGAAGACTTTTAAGACGCCGTGTTTCTTCAGTGTCATCAAGACTTAGCCCTTCGAAATAATTTATGCTGAACCTTCTTATTTCCTCCACGACTTTCGGTATGAAGAGATCATTGTTTAGTGAATTATTCGATATAGCCAAGGGGGTTTGACAATCGATTTTAAAGAGTTAGACCGATATTTTTGCAATATTTGAGTTGCTTTGTTGTACTTAGTTCATTTCTCAATTACAACTGAGATTTTGGACCTAATAGCAAATAACGCCTCTTCGCAAAGAAAATGTCACGTGCACAGACCTCTCAGTATCAACTTTAATGTTCCATTTATTTAACCACTTTTCAAATTCATTAAGATGACTCTGCAACAAAATTGAAATTTTTTTCTTATATCTTGATATCTTTGCCTAGACATTGATTTTGATATCATTTCTATGCCAACATCGTCATCGTAGGACCAATAAAAATCCTTTCTGGGTAATTTGTGATAACATTACTGGTGATCAATGTAGTCATTTCTTAGTTCAACATTTTCCCGAATACTTTTACTAGTTCTTTATATCTCTTCTTCTTTCGGCCTCGGTTCATCATTGCTACTTAAGTGAGTCCACCTAATAATATTTTTTACTAATTTGTATACCCTAAAATCAACCTCATTTTTTTTACGAAACAGACAAAAAATCGCAGTAGGCCAAATTCTAACTTTTTATGTCAAGAAAATTCTGCTGTTTGAAAATATCTGAGCGAACATTTTTCAGATTTTTTAGCCCCGAACGGATGTGCGCGGTTCAAAAATTCTTACATTTTTCAAAGAAAATCAATAAAATTGTTTGAAGTAATTTTTTGAATCATAAAGTTTCATTGAAATGGAGACAATTGGCTAAGAAATTTTAAGCACAAATAGTCTGAACAAATAAATGCATGTTTCGAAAGTTCCATATGGTGCAAGATCGGCGGAAATTATTATTATGCCAATTTTTCTCCAAAGGGCAGAGTTTTGACGTCTGGACTACAACATGTGTCCGAATATATGTATTTACACGAGTGGACACTTCTATCGTAAGTGGAGCGAAATTTTTCAAGAGTTTTCTGTTCTGTCATCTGTTTGCGATAAAAAATGTTAAAGAAATCTAGAAAACATTTGAAGGCAGTTCGAAAAAAAGTCTCTTGCTCTTATTGAATCCGTTTTGAGTTTTGCCCAAAAAGAAACCGTTAGGGAGTGAAAGTCTTGTGTAGCAGAAGGGAACTTAATTGCCTTGAAAGGAATTTCTAAAAAAGGAAAATGAATTTTAAGGTAATTTTTATAATATCGATTATTTTGAAAATAAATCGCTAGAAGTAAATAAATGCCGTTCAAATTAAAGTTTTATTATGCATCAGAACAATGGCCAACCGACAATAATGTTGACTTAGAAGACAGCAACCCATTAGTTCCATGGAATACTGCTGGTAAGGCATTGATTTCGCTCCGCGTTCGTAAAAACAGTTATTTATGGCTTCAGAGATGTAAATTTGAATCAGAGATGTATATTTGAAGCGATTAAGCGTTAAATATTTACTATACTGTATCGATCTCTTCAGGGTTATTTTAAACACCATTTCATGTTATTCTTAAAGACTTTCATGGGCGATTAAAGCCCTGCATGTTCAAACGTGTGAATGTTTTTTTTTTGCGTGAAATTATTTTTTATTGATTCAAGTTATAAACTGAAAGTTTCAGACTCCATTCACCTTAAATCGATGCGGCCATCTTTTGCCTTGGCTAAGGCCTTCAACGGGCTGAAACAAATATGACTTTTTGGTATTTTGGCCTGTTCCCGTACAATGGCTTTGTTCAACACATTTTTAGTGGCCACCTTCGTCCACACAATGGCACAGATAAAATGATACATCGAATTGGCATCTGGTGGATTCGAAAGCCTTGATTTTTTCACCAGTCTTTGTGTACGCGAGCGACGACTCTACAGCATTTTCTTAAATAGTTTTCCGATAGTAAAACTTTTGTCACCAACCTCGATAAAAATGATTAGACAGCGTCCGTCGGAGGTGACAGCTGGGCTTGCCATAACTTCAGATGGAAAATTGTTTCGGATGGTCGTTCGCTGGCTCAAAAATTCCTGACGGTGTTCAGTTAAACAAACGATCTTTTTATGAACTGCTCCAAAAGTAACTTTTAAAAGATGTGTTAAAACTGTCAAGTAGTATTGAAAACGATATCAGTATTACTCTAGACGGAGTGCACAAGAGCTGTAGTTGGACGGGGTATTAGACCTTTCTATAGACCTTATTTTTATGAGTCTATTAGTTCTTAAAAAGGCTCCGAGAAAGTTTTGTATAAGGTTCTTTAAGAAGGGGTTGACAACGTTTACTGCTTGGTATTTATTTATGCTTTTAACGTCATTATTATTAAGGAAGAAACAGTGTTGCCTTTTTCACTTCGACTACTGGGACACGAAAAAGAAATGAAAACTGAACTTGATTTGCTGGATTTTAAAGAATAAAACTAATGTCAAGAACCTTTTATTTATTTTATGTATCTTTTGTGCATATCGTTACCTATATATAGAAAGGCCCCAACTGGTTTTTTCTCAAATCGAGTTTTATGTAAATTTCGAAAGATGATCGTCCATTCATTCCACCATTGGTAAAAAAAATTTACGTGATCCGATTATATACGAGTATAACAAAAATATTAGCAGTTGAAAATAGTTTCGCGACTACAAAACTTTGATTTTTATTCAGGTTTTTCTCTCTCCTGAGAAGTTTGGAAAACGTTACTCAGGGGCTTTCTATATTAAATTATCGATATATATACAAGATTCTGCTATCGGCAGCCGATATTGAATACGATAATTTCCAAAGTGGTAGTTAGATCCCAGCTCTGAAAAAAACTTTCGAATAGGTACGAATCTTGCGAGTTGACGACACTGATATGCGGTTATTTGTCAACACTGAAAAGAGCACAACATGCGTTTTGTCAATAAAATTACTGCGAATGGTTCGCACGAAAACATATGTCAACACACACCCAGTCACAATTTGGCTTTGCAACAACAACAGGAGCTTTATTTATATTTAGCCTTCATCCTGTTTTAGCCACCAGCCGATTAAAATTGTTAACATTCAAACCTTAATGTTTGTGTGAAAAGAGATTTCTTTTATGGGTGTATTTCCCAGCAATTGGGGAAGTACGCGTTTTGTTTATGGATTTTCATGAATGACTTTTTCCTTGGTTCCCACATTCAAACGAGTTAGCGAGGATTATTATTGCGCTACTCAGATTAAGTTATATTTCTTTTTGGAAGAAAATATTGGCAAAAATTTACTTACTAATGAGGCTCCGCGATAAGCACCCATGAAATGCATGTTAATGGAACATCCATTTACTGCAGAAAATTACAAAAAATACAAATTTAAACCAAATAATTCTCATGTTCTTTGTTTGTTTAAAAAATAGGCTGAAAAACACAAAATTTTTAAATCAAAATCGCAAATGTCATGTTTTAATGTGATGAAAATCGCACGATTTGTCCATTAAGTGCCTAAAAGTCTGGTAACATTCTTGATTTTTTTGAAAAGGAATAAACCCTTTCTATCAGCTATTTTATAAGGTTTTTACATATATACAATATTTGTACACAGAAAAATGTATTATTGTATAAAATATAATTGTTTCTATGTAAGAAACCTGGTCACCTGGTACTGTTTTGTTCGTAGTTCACCGGGGAAAAAATTATAAATAAATCTAGTTCAACTTTCGCCGGGTATGACGAATTTCGTCCAACGCCAAAATTGTGTGCATTTTCATATACACGAATCAATGTGTTTTATTTTTGGCGATGAGAATTCGCGATCAAAAATTCGTCGTGAGTTGCAGTTGCAAAATCCAATGTTGACAAATATTTTTGTTGGTTCGAAAACAATTTAGCGATTTTATCTTAATTTTTTGCTTCTTTTTATTTTTATATTTCTATTTGGTATTTCTTTTTCTTCGATAACAAAGAAAATAGAAGCACTTAATGTTGACTCTGTTATTTACTTATTGCAGCGTAAAAACTCGTCTTACCAGGCATGTTCTGAAAATCACGTTCTTTCAAATCAGGAACTGTTTTAAAATCACGCAAACGATTTGATGCTGTTCTGCAAACCACGAGCGATTTCGTTTTTTTTTCGAAAACAAGACCAAATATGTATGTATCTGATTTATATTTGCTTTTTTTAATATTATGCATACGCATAATATGTTTGCTCCCCTCTGACGGTATTGGTCCATAGAACTCTTTTATTAGCGTTATATTAGTAACAAGTTATGCTTTAAATAGAGATTTTTCCAACAGAGCTTACGGCACCACATGACCTCGAAAGAGACTTGTTTCCTCGAATGCTGGAAATAGTTTGTTGTGCAGATTCCTTTAAAACTTAATGTGATGCGTTTCATTGAAGGCATCTCAAAACGTGAACCGGGCGCTAATCACGCGTGTCAGGCAAAATTACTACAACGTCCCATCTGCTGCAAACACACGCGCGTATATTTTTAATAACTGTTTAAAATAAGTGACCCAAAGCAAATTTATTTATAACTAGAACTCATATGCGTTTTGCAGGCAGAAAAAAAATCTATTTATTGTGTGCAAGAGGCCAGAGCATGAGAGTGAATGTTTTGCAGTTAAAATAAAAGCGCTCGTGAAAAGAGGAAGAAAATTCCACATGAGTTGCAACAGAAGTTATTGATGTTCTGTGCGACAAAATTTGTTTGCTTATAGCTAAAATAGTCAACCACACTTGTACAACAATAGACAAAATCTGCTGGTGATATTTATAATCAAGGTCCGAGTTTTCAAACTGTTTAATACAAGTATATTAAAATATAAAATAATACATACAAGTATATTAAAATCATTAGGAAAGGAATAATATTTAATTTTGTTTATGGGAATAGAGAATACACTGGGAAATGCACATTCAATTCTCATAAAACATTGATGTGATCTCGAAAATACTTTGTACACGTGTAGGCAAACATCAATAATGTATGAAATAATCGTCGCACAGTGGCGCCATTTGACTTTTTTCGTTGCAAAAATCATATCTTTTGAACCGAACAAGATAATCGAATAATTTAAATTGCATGTCATAGATAATTGTTCAACCTATAAAATGAGCGGTTGGAGTGGACGCTACACCTTATAGGTGCTTACTTATGGGTTTTCAAAGTTAAAATTTGTGAAAAAATCCAAGTTTTGGTAACAAAAAAATTTTTGTTAAGAATTTTATATTTTTTTGTAGTTCTTTTGTAAGCTTTTCATGTTTTAAGATATTACCTAAAAAATTACAACAAAAGAGTTTTTTTTTAAATGATTTTTTCAATTTTCTGTAAAATATTCATTTTCTTGGTAAGACAAAGTATGTCTAAAATACAAATCATTTCTAAACTCTAATTTTTTTCTAACTCATCTATTTTATGGTAACAAAATCAAATTATTTTTACCAATCTTATATTTCTTAGTTCTTTTGAAAGCTTTTTCTGTTTTAAAGTTATTAGCCAACAAATTAAACAAATTTTTTTTCAATTAATTTTTTGAATTTTCTGTAAAATATTCATCACAATTCGTAACAGAAGGTATATCTAAAAGACTAATCATTTCTAAAGTATAATTCCATTGTAGTTCTTTTCGTGTCTTCACATGCCGCAGGGAAGAAATAAGTGGATCGGAAGATGCTGCTAACATGTTGAAGAGGTCCTCATTTTGCCTCACCCTTGATGCTTTGAACGTGTTCTGCAATCTATATTTTTTGTAAAATTTGTTAAGAGACTCCTGCGCTTCTTCAGAAAGCTCTCCAATTGGCAAAGACTGGTACTCAATTATATCTTTGCCATGCGCCAATATTTTATGGACGGTCGGGGTCAACTTCTTCTGTGGATAAATTTTTGCTAAAAGAGATGCAGTTTCCGATGCATATTCTCCAAATTTTGTAGAATTAACACTTTCTTGGCAGTTTAAAACATTCAAGATCGTTCCCAATCTTTTGACGATTTCATTGTCAATTCCAGTGATTCTAGTTACTGCCTCATCATTTGCAAAAAATCTCCTTGAAGTGTTTCCATCGTTTGAGTTACCGTATCCACACTTGGGGCAGTCTACTTTTAGTCCAAGTTGTTTCCAAAAAGCATTCTTTATTTGCTTCTTTCTGATCTTTTCCTTATCCTTAATTGATGTATTTTCATCGATGTTTTCATCTTGTTGTGGTAGGGTATACGCCAGTTTTAGCAAGAACTCCATACACCTTATCCTTGCGTGCAATGGTGACATTCCATATTCGTAATTCTCCTCGTTTGTAGAATCGTTTAAATTACCGAAGTTCTTCTGACTCTTTTTGCAAATCGGGCATGTCAATGTTGAGGTTGTTCCTGTCAGTTCGTTTACGACTTTTCCGTCAACCATGGTCAGGTGGAACTCGTAACTACATTCAATATATTTTCCTTCTCCAATTTGCAATTTTGTATGCTTAATCTTGCTTATTTGTTCTTCAATGTCCTTCACCGTGGTCCTTATGAGTTCTGCCGATTCCTTTGCAAACTGAAACATTATTGGTCGGCAATAATGCACTGATGACGGTCGATGATTTTTCCAGTGTAGGGAAACATCAGATTTTAGCCGCAATGGAACAACAGATGCCATAAACATATTTCCGTCAGATATTGTAGTGTCATCGGAAGATATCCTTTGCTTATAAACGCTTTGTCCGGATGATCCATCGCAGCCCCATTTGCTGATCAATGTTAGTTTCTGAGGAAGAATTTCCACCTCATTTTCAGGAAGACTTTCCAACAACCGTTTTGCTGTATGGTCCATAAGATCCTGCAGATTGGCTTTCGCAGAGACTTCCGTAAACTCCGTACGCAATGGTCGTGAATTTATTTTGGCTTGCGTAATATGCTTGTATCCGGGGAAAAGGTCAGCCCCGTGTCGCATTAAAGATGCCCGTAGTATCTCATATTTCTCTTTGGAAAGTTCTAAGTCCAAAAACAGAGCCAAGGCTTCTTCGGAACTATACTTTTTAATATGTGCGTTTGTGGGAGTGGGAATGCTTTCCTTAATCCTTTTTAGTCGCAGTGGGCTTGCATCAGCAACAGATTTTGTAATCTGCGACCTAACTCGTTCACTATCCTTTATGTATTTAATAGACAGCGCATCCGATAAATCCTTCGTGGTCAAGTCATTGGTGGCATCGGCAAGTTTCCTCTTTCTTGTGAAAATTGAACACTCCTCCATACTTTTTTTTGGCCTTCCTTTTTCTCCTCTGGTTGATGTGGAGGGTTTATCTACTGCCAATATATCCAGGATGGTGTCTTCATTAAGCCAGTCCTCGTATTTGGAGTTGAAGATGTTAATGGTTCGATTGCATTTCACCCATTTTGTCTTAATTTTGGCATGTATCATACAAAGATTATTTTTTATACTTTTGCTTCTCTCAATATTTCCGTATAAGCTATCGAGTTCTTCTAAAGCAGCTTCCGCGAAACACGTTGGTGTAATTGACTTTCTAAACAGTTCAAATAGTTTTAAATTGTTCAACGCCATGTTTTCAATACTTGTTTCGCCAACTTTCAGTCGTAGACTAATGCAGGCATTAAGCTTGTTTTGCAATATATAGGCCTATGCTACCATGTCTACAAATGTACCTGTTACATGCATACATATGCATTTGGGCTGAATTATACAGTTTTGATATTATGCACGTAGCCAAATGAGATTTGTGCCTACCTGTACCATAAGTCAGTATTGTTCTTCACCATATGTACGCCAAAAATAATTTTTAAGTGAGGTGCGTACCTGCTTATTTCAATGAGTAGTTTTTTGTGCATCTTGTGTCTGTAACGGAATATTAGGACCAAATTTTTCGCCAGAGGCTCTCAGGTAGACAACTGACTCAAAATGCAATTTTCAAACTATTACATCAAAGTAACTGTCAGTCAAGGCATGTAAGGGATGCCCGCCATACAATTTCTGCAACCATGTCTTTTTAACGTTTTTTACCTGTAGAAGCCAAATAGGCACGTAAAGGCAGATAAAACCTTTTGAGTTATGTAAAAGACTAGTTAAAGAACATATTTTGAAAATATGGCGGAGGTAAAAAAAGGTAAATTTTTTTTATTTTCCGTCAAAGTTGAAGAATAGTGAAAAAATGGATAGTTTTTAAATACTGATTTACCTAGAGAAACACAAAGCAAACAGCACAATTTTTTAATGAAAATTGGTTAACTTTGAACAGTTATGTCTTCTAAACTAAAAATCTGATATTGTTAAGAGTAGCATATTTGAGATCGTTGAAAAGTTTACTATAAGATGGATTCATTTAAAATTTCGCAGGCGCACATGAAAATTTTGATTTTTGCAACCTCGTTTGCTCTACGGGTGCCACTGTGCGTCGTCATTCTGTTTGGCGGCGCCATTTTCTGATCATTGCAAATATTGCAGCTTTCTAATATTATGCTAAAATATCTCTTATGATTAAATTATATTGAAAATAGATGATGGTCTTCTTTCACTGATCCCACAATTTTTATGCGGGTTCCGTTCACGCACCCAATTACAGCAGAAAAATCCGGTTTCTGGAAAAAAAAGCTTAACTTGGCTGCGGGACTTCCAGCATGTTTCACTTGAAACTTGATCCATTTCCAAGACATGAGTTTCAGATCGAATCTTACGCACGACAGCCTATGATAGTCCCAAATTGATATCGTATCCTGGTGATAAAAATGCTAAAGTTGCTGCCGATTTGATGGTGTCTTAAATGCTTCTTTGTTCAACCGAAAATAACTTTCACCCCTTTAAAAAGAAACACAAAAACTGTGAAACTTGCAACTAGAGGACCTCGAGTTTGCCACTTACTTTTCATCCGGCAACTTAAAAATTTTTGATTTCCTCCTGAGTGGTCTTCCATGCACTACTAACTTTTTTTTTCTTCATTGTTAGAATTTAGAACAGGAAAAGAAACAATTCTAACTGTCAAGTATTAGATATGTGTCTTAAAAATACCGATGAACGGTCAATGTCATTTTAATACTGTTAGGGAATATCAAATTGGTGGATTGGGAAATTGACGATGATGTTGAAGCCGCCAAATAGAATACGGGCGAATAGTTGTAAAACATTTCTAAACACATTTGCTGAGTTCAAAAAAAAAAAACCCGTGTAACGGGTGTCTTTTATAATTGAAATACAATATTGCAACGTCTGCTCCTTGTTGCCAACTTGAACAAAAAAAAGGGAAAAACACTCATACATTTTTTTATACATATATTTTTGAAATCAAATCAATAAAATAAAACAGAATTTAAAAAGTTAAAATAATAAAATATTTTCGTGTATATCAATATACATAAGTACATGAATATGTACAGTGCATTCTTAAGTACATCAACATTCTAACTTTCGCCGCGAACGCACAAATTACGGGGCGTACGAGGCCACAGTTTTCAATACATTTATTTTTATTAAATACAAAGAGTACAAAAAGTTTAAAATAATTGTCTTGTTAAAAAAGAACAATACTTAAAATATTTTTAAACACTAACAAAATACACTGCCTTCGTCATGGATAATGGTGGTAGTGAATCAAGTGAAGATAATGATATTAGCTGGCAGGTATAGGGTGTTTTTTATTGAGGTATAGAACTTTAAGTTGGCATCACTTTTTTAACTGGCGGCCATTTTGTCAGCTGTCAAGTGATTAATATTTAGTTTGGTTTGCCATTTCATCATGAACAGGTTGACAAAAGAACAACGCTTGCAAATCGTGCAAATTTATTTCGAAAATAATGGTTCAGTTCGCGAAGTTTACCGCAAGCTCCGTCCATTTTATGGTCATCAGAGCAATTAATTCGGTTAACCATGGATCGGTTTCGCACTACGTTTACTCTATGTGATAATACGCATCCGCAGAGACGTCGAACAGTGCGCACCGAAGAAACAATTGCCGCTGTAGAGCAAAGTGTTGAAGAGGACCCGAATGAATCGATTCGCCACCGTGCACAGCAATTGGAGCTTTGTCCATCAAAAATTGGACCTGTAGAATTGGCTTTATTCGAGCCAGCCGCGGCGGCCACATGCCCGAAATCATATTTAAACATTAATGGCATAAAATTATCCTTCCAATAAAGCCAAATTGATGGACATTAAAACGATTTTCTTGTGTTTTATTTCAATTCGAAGTTCTATACCTCTAAAAAAAACACCCTGTAGTTACTTTGCCAATAACAAAAAAACGACGACAAAGTGTATCACCAAAAATATTCGAGAGCAAAAGACAAAATATCGACAACAACAACTTAACTTCAATAAGAAATGTTAACAACAACAATGTAGGTAAATCAATAAAGGCGCATGCACATTTAAATGCAAACAACATTCCAATATTAAACAACAACGATGCTGGTACATCAAGACAAACAAAGACAATTATTTCAGGCTCTCAAAATAATAATCGTTTTGCTATTCTTGATCATGACGAAATTGATACTGAGGATGAAGAATGTAATGAAAACAGCAATAACAATGAACCAAAGCCACCACCTATATACATACCATTTGTTGCTGATATTAGCGCAATGATGAAATCTTTTTCTAAAATTATTCCTTCCACTGAATTTCAATACAAGTCACTTAAAGATGGACAAATAAGATTGCTAATAAAGAATGTAAAATCGTACAGAACTATTGTTACTCATTTAAATGACAGGAAAATTAAGTTCCATACCTACCAATTGAAGCAAGACCGATCGTATAGAGTTGTTATAAAAAACTTACATCATTCTACGTCAACTACTGATATTAAATACGAAATTGAAAAAAATGGTCATAAAGTTCGGAACATTGTCAATGTTCGCAGTAGAATAACGAAAAATCCCCTTCCAATGTTCTTCGTTGATTTAGAACCTGCCCTAAGCAACAAAAACGTATACGATATTAGGCACATAAATAGCGCAATTGTCATCATTGAACCCCCAAGAAAAACTAATGATTTTGTGCAATGTCATAGATGTCAAGAATTCGGTCATACCAAAACTTACTGCCGAAAAGAAGAAAGATGTGTTAAATGTGGCTTAGGGCATCTTACAATTGACTGCAGTAAAGATATTGAAACTCCTCCACGCTGTGTGAACTGTATACAAAACCATCCAGCAAACTATAAAGGCTGCATAGTATATAAACAAATACTTACAAGAAAATTGCAAAATAATAATCTCTACAGAAGAGATAAAACCAGCCAATATATATTTAATAGTGAAGATTACCCAAATCAACTTAACCAAAATGCAAACGCCAACGTTAGTCGAAATGAAAGATTTTCATATTCTGATACTTTACGGAATCCACAGCAACTAAATCCATTAAACAATTCTTTTGAAAAACTCGAAAAATTAATTGAAAACCAAATAGAACAGACCAATAAGTTGATAAATATGATGTCTCTTTTAATATCAAAACTATGCAAATGAATTTAAGAATTGCAATATGGAATGCCAATGGGCTTTCCAATCATACTCAAGAGGTAGAAATATTTCGAACCTAATCAATTATACATAAATAAAATTCTGTGTACATATATATATGTAAATATTAGTATAGATAAAACTTTAAGATTTTGTATATAATGTATGTATATATTATAAATTCTTGAAATAACTTTAACAATTTTTGTTTGTATATTGTTGTTCTTATTGGAGTTCAACAATGAGTGTTATTTTCTTATTACTTAATTTATAAAATTTACTTATTATCCTTGGATAGATTGTAAATAAAACGAAACATGAATAGTTTTATTGGTGAGTCTTTCGGCCTTAATTCATATGGTATAAGACTCCTCTGCGATTGTATGAAACGTGATTTTAAAACTGCTTGAGTAGCACAGTTTTCCAAGGCTCTTGTTGAGTTGGATAGTAATCTTCGTTCAATCAACCCATCCTCCAATTTTTGGTCTTCAAACCGTTTTTGCTGTCCTGCTCAGTCTTCGGCTTCTGTGTTAAAATCACTACTAATGAACCACTCAAATCATATCTTAAACGTTGAAACCGATGGAACACATTTATCAACCGGTTGGCTGCAGCGACTTTTCTTCAAATTAAAAAGAAACATTTCGTACATGTCATGCTGTGCGGGCCGACATTTGCGATACACTATAATGTTCAATATTGAAGGCAGATACATACATATATCGGAATATCTCATAAATAATGTGTTCTTAAAGACAGAAACCGTTTTCAAAAGGTGCGTCACCTGTTGGGAGTCCTGCAATAATGAAAACAAAGAGTAAAACAAACATTTAGTTCTTTTGACTTTTTAGAGGCATTCATCAAATATAAAAAATAATTACACACACAGTGTTTGAGCTGGAGCAAAAGTAGGCTCTTAGTAGATAGTGCTAGTCCAAAGCATTTCACGAAATTTAACGAATTCTCTATTCAAATTTTAAGCCGCTTCAGTGATAATCGTATAAAAACTTTTTCGCAAATGTAAACAACTATATATTTGAATTTAGACACAAGACGATGAAAATATGTCAGCTGCTGCAGTGCTGCCATCTCGTAGTGTTAATATAACTTGATAGTTTCGTTCAAAAAATGTTCAATAAAAAAATTATCACAATTTTTCTTTGTACATGGACATATACAGTGATGGAAGAAGTTATTGGCACAAGAGACTTTAAGATTGATTAAAAGGCCTAGTTGTACATATTTTTAACATAAAAGAATTTTTCCTAGATAGAATGATAGACAATAATATTATAAAGTATATATATAAATGAATATATATATATATATATTGTTTGATTTATTTAATAGTCTATGGATATATTAAGAATAATAATCCGTTAAATAATATTTATGTTCATGGACAAATCGACAATTTCAAACAATTCATTTAATTAGAAGGAAAGGAATTAGATAAAATTAGAAGGAAGGAAGGAAAGAATTAGAAGGAAAATCATTTTCATTTCTTAGGTTGAGTATAAATGTGACGTTAAGCACAAGTCTGCGCTCTTTCAGTGTTGGCAAACGAATTAAAGATAATTTTGCAGAATGTGTGTCTTAAGAAAAAAAAAATGAATAACTGTTTTTGATCTGAATCAATATGATCGTTGTGCAGACGCAAACAGTTGTTTGGTAATGAATTCTTTCTCCCATCGTACCGCGATTTTCTTAACCATCAATGTTATATGCTGTATAAAAAGCAGTTTTACACACAGCAGAATGCCAAGGCCCGTATAGGTGCCAATCACCTCGATTTCATAATAATTGATTTTATATTGTATTCATTTAATAATTGTTTTGTAGAAAAGCGCATATATTTACATTTTACTAGGCTCAATTCCTTTAAATTATAGTTTCGCCAATTGAAGAAATTGTCAATGTGCAGCTGAGGAGGGAGGCCACTGTTCAACATGTTCAAAATGTGAAAAAGAGGCAAAGGCTGAGCCTCAAAGTTTGAACTTTGCCTTTTTCCAGCAAGCAAGTTTTAAGCAAAAATGTGTTTTTGTCAAATTAAAATAAAAACAAAAAAACAAAACCGATTTTATTAAACAAAATTTATAAAAATAAACTTTTATTTCATATTTATTTTTTTTTTTTTGCTACAATTATTGTTTGTCATTCATACTATTTCAACACATTTTGAATTCAAATTTTGATTCAGTACAATTGAAATCACGCCTCATCATTGTGTTGGAACATTTTTCGAACTTCAGCCTTCGCTTCAGCCTCAGCTGCACATTGTGCTTTAGGCTTAAGCCCTTTTAAGGATAAATATGTTTGCATCATCTGAGTATTTATTAATTTCGGGTAAGCCTTTAATGAAAAGCAAAAACAAAATAGGCCCAAAATCGATTTTGAAATTGAACAGTTAAATTTAACGCATTGCATTCTACGCAAAAGGTAAGTGTTTAGGCCACGTACATAAATATATTTAATCGAAACCAATAACATCAAATTTTTGCAGAAGGAGGATGTGGTTCACCATATCAAACGACGTCGGTATGTTGGTTATTAACAAATCCTTCATTTACCAAAAAGTCGTTAGAGTTTTGGAGTAGCGCTAAGTTTGGCTACCCCTCTCTAGTTACTCACATTCGATTTATTCCGCGATATGAATAATGGAAGTAAGGAAGTATGACTATTATTTCACTTTGGGTATATGATAAAATATCAATGAAATGTTGAGTATAATGGACTCAAGTACAATATATTGCACAGAATATCGGCACTTGTAATGGGCATTTTGTGGAAAATTCATCTTTCTATCGGTTGAAAATATATTTGTGTTAAGAACATCTACAACTAGGCCCTTAAATCAATCTTAAAGTTCAATGAGTTTCCTGAGTGCGTTTTCACTGAGCAAAAATGCATTACCGCATGTTGCAAAGAAATAAAATTCAAATTTAATACGAAATATGCATTAAAATTGTCTTAAAATATTAAATTTTTTATGAATTATTTCCATTGTAATTGTGTCGAAATTTTGCTTAAGCGTCTGTTGAAATTGCCTTTCGGTTTTGTTTGTTTGCCTTTTGAAAAATAAGCAAACATTAACTTGCAACAAAACGGATACTCGTGCATTTATTGTTTGTGAAATTATTATATATTTTTTTTGTTGGGCAAAGCACACAAAACACACATAAATTGCGCAAAGCCCGGTCATTACTTCCAGTACTTCGAAATGAAAAATAACTTCTATGAGACGTATGTATATAAATACATGCGAGTTTATATCGTCAGCTAAAATCCAAAAAACAGTAACTACCAAAAATTCGAATTGAACCTTTTGATTGATGATGATGCATTATGAAGAAGTTTAAAAATAACGAAACCGAATTTAAAATTGTCAACAAATGCCTGAATAAAAAAGCCGCAAGTAAACTTTTAATTTAAAAAATAAAACAAATTAGAAAGAAGTCTACATTTGTTTTACATTCAGTTACTGGTGTTGGAGTAGAAATTTTTTCAAACTGGCTACAAGAACGCTGGGAATATTTGTTTTTGCAAAAAAAAAAATATATGTAAAATGAGTACAAATAGTGATTATGACTGCACTGACAAAGTTGAAAATTGGATACAACGTGTGAAATGAAATAACAAAAGGAAAAATATGTGAAAAACTTTAAGGATGTCGAACCCAGTCACATACTGAAAAAATACAAATTTCAAAGCAGAAATGGAAGCATCTTCAACAGTGGAAATATTTACTTCCGTCTGACTGCCACAGTTTTTACGATAATATGCACCACCCACATCAAATGCATCGTCTTCTTTCAATTTGTGCAATAATGAACTTTCGATTATTATATTATAATTTTCATTTCTTAAATAAAATGTTTTTTCCTCAACTTTGCAAATGGTTTTCACATCTTTTCTTTATATTCAAAATACAGAGAACACATTAAAAAAAACATACTTTCACTAAAAAACTAATTATAATTTTTATGAATTATTTTTGGTCACCGAAAAAACGATTCCAAAAGGCCGTAGGCTGCTTTAGTAAACAACTGCTATTATTTTATTATTCTTTCTTCTTTGAGCCAAGTCCGCACTAGTTTTTAACGCTAATTCTGAAATTTGGCACCTAACACGTAAATAGTCTAAAATATATGAGGTTTTTCCCTCTTCTGGACAAAAGGAAAAAAGTGTACTTTCGGCCTTTTGAATTTTAAGTGACGATATGTATTCATGTGACTACAAATATGTATGGCCAGGATTTAATGGTTTCTTTTCAATTATTTGTGTAGTCTGAAGGAATTTTTCGCTCTTGGCGGTGAGTTAGGCAGTGTTGCCATATTTCTCCAAGTAATCGCACTTATATGAATAGAATATATCACAGGGATATTTGACAGCAAAATCTCTCAGGACTGATGGTTTTAGTTTAATTGCAGATCATGGCATAGTCAGTTTCAAGGTGTTTTTTCTGATTTAACTAACTCAGCATTTACACATGCAAGTGCCAGTTCGAAAAAGCCAATACACTCACAATTTTTAACTAACGCACTCCCATTTTCCCATTCATGTTTTGGAGCAACAATGAGTAAGTTTTCCACAACGATGGAAGTGGTCCTTTGCTTTTTTTCAAACGTCACAAAATTAATGTTTTAAATATAAAGATTTAGTTTAAAAATCAATAATTTTTTTCGCAATAAATATTTTTGTTGATTCAACAACAATTTTCTTTGTGTTACTTTTATTGTTCGTTTGAAGAAATATTAAAAAATATAATTATATCAGATGAGTTTTTGTTTGAATATAAATTCAATTTCTTTTGTTCGAAAAAATGGGATGTTTTTGTTGAACGCCAATTTCTTTGCTGTTACGTGTTCACACAATTTATGAACTAGTTCAGCGAATTCGCTTATTGGTAATGGAAACATTATTCTTATCTGTATACGAAAAATGTTACAGTGGGACGAATTCGTTATCTATTTGTACGTTATTGTTGTATTATTTCTCAATAATGGTATTTTCGGAATGATGAAGCAACGATTTTTCTCAGCTTAAGTGAAAGTTTCAAGCTGGAGTAAAGAAAAAAACTGATTTCTCAACAGTGTTAATATTATTTGATAAGTTTTTTAATATAATCATTGAAATAGATTAATTTTTTTAAGGTTTTGGGTCATGCCTCCCTAAGTAGTGACCTCCTTCCTCTATGAAAGGAATGTGTTTATTGCACAAATCCGTATGCACAGATCTGAGACTTCCGCGTGAGTGCCTTGATTTCTTCAAGTGAGAGCGCCGATTTGTTGATTTTTCAACCTTTTTAATAGGAATTTAAACAATCAATGTTTAAAGTTCACAACATTTGTGTTGAGTGTGTAAATACTTACGTGTGTGTGTGTGTGTGTACATATATATGAAATTTGTCCGTTAACAAATATCTGTAGTATGCGGTTGCGTATGATTAATATAATTTATAGAAAATTATAAGTTTATATTAAGTGTACGACTCGCTTCACCAAATCTTTCAGAACATTGAATTTATGCACTATAAATTCACAGAATGCACAGATGAGATATTAATAGAATAAAATAATAAATAAATAATAATGAAAAAACCCTCCACATTTGGATACAAATAAATTTTGTTTCTTCATTTACAATTTGTGTGCAAAAAAGTTGAAGCTATAAAAAAAAACTTAAGACTATCGGCTTATTATTTGTATTAAAACTATATTTATTTCGTAGCGCTCCTTCTTAGCGAAATAAACTCCCTAATAGAATAGGAATGAGCACCCCGATGCTCATCTTTTGCTTCTGAAGACCAAAAATTCAGATAATACTCGCTGACGACATAATAAACACTTTGCAGCCATTTCGGCCAGACAAAAGCCGGAAATAAGCACTATGGTGTCACATCGAGAAGCAAAGACCGAAGTCAGCATTTTATATGAAGAGTGTTGGCGGTGATAAGACACTTGCGCTGGACCGACTTTAATCTGTACCGAAAATCTTTGCAAGTGAAACCCAAGTTAAACGATTTGATAGAAGGTGAGTGCTATTGAAAGTAGTGACTTAAATGTAAAGTGTTGATACAATTTTCAGAAAAAAAAACTCCCTGTTCATTCATAAAAATGTACTAAGTGCAATAAGTATTTCTCTTTGTTTATATTCATATCTGCAAGATATACGAGTAGATGTCAATTTCAACTTTATTTGCACTCTTAGAGAATAACTGCTCAATAGCAGCAAAATATCAAAACACTCAAAGAAAATTTAAGTGGAACTGTTTTCACTTAATGTTCAATAGCGAGTGATTAATTTACTCTATATTTCGAAATGAAATAAAATGTATTTGAATTTGTATTGCTAACGACGATATAAATGTTCCCAAATTACATTCACAAAATTTGAATAAAGTTCTACTTTATTTCAATCAACTTCAAAATAATTGTGTTCTATATAAATAGTGTTTCAGGTAAAGAACCCGGAAATAAAGGAAATTCCTTTTAGTAGGTTAAAAAACTGTATGCGACAGCAGCTCCTCAGGCTCTGAAGTTTGTGCGTCTCTGTTTTGCCAACCAAACAGAACGTTTACAATTCATACGTTTGTTTGAATCTCTCCGGCTGGAAAGAACTTTAATGAAAAAAACTTTAATGCGTCACTTGCCGAGCAACACATTTTCCTGGGAGCTTTAAGACGCTGAAAGTGTGTACCAATCAACGCCTTGGATTGGGGTACTCTTGTGAAGGATTGAGCGGTCTGAGGAGCATTGACTATGGCCGTAACAATGACAAATTTAAATTTAAATTATTCAACAAGAACTGTATTAAAAACTTTAAATTTATAAAAGCACAAGAATAAAATGCAATTAGTACTACATTTTTTTATCGGCAGGCTTAAAATGTTGGATTACCAAAAACGAAACTTGGAAATACTCCAATTTTTCTTTTTTAATTTTATTTTTAACCTCATCTAAAGCTTTTCTTAGTGTTTGCAATTTCTTCGTAAGTTTCTGCAAACGGCAACAAAATATTCAGCAGAAGTATTAGCAATTAACCAATGTGGCCATAAACTGTTCAGATTTCCACTAATATTTATTTTAAGAACTTTTATATTCTAAAATCAATCTACACTCTGCTTCTGAAATTTATAAACAGTCAAAGTAGGCGAAACACAAACATTTTATGCCAAGAAAACTCCTGCCGTTTGAACATTTTTGAACGAACATTTTTCAGATTTTTTAGTCACGAACGGACGTTTGCGATTCAAAAAATGTTAAATATTAAAAAAGTGTGAATTCGAAATAATTTTAATCCTGATAAAATTTCGTTGAATTTCCGCCAATTGGACCATAAAATACTAAATGAAAAGAATAAACTGTTTGCACACATCCATACATACATACATACATACATACATACATACATACATACATACATACATAAATTACGATACATGGAAAGAAAATCAAAAGAAAACTAACCTTTTCGGGCGAATTTCTGCAAATACTTCAATTATTTTCATACTTCACAAGTTATTCCCCACAATATCTCAGATATTTCTTGATTTGAAGTTCTGGCAACAGACGTTCCTTCACGGTAAAACTTGCTTGTCAGCCGAATGAAAAAAAGTGTCATACAGATGCAATGGACTACTTCCGAATTGCTTATTTATCTTTCCAGGCATTCATATTTTTGCCAATATGGAACTATTTGAAGACAAATTTAAATATATTCTTGATTTCTTCCACATTTCATTCGTATATGAAATTGATTTTATATACATACATACATACATACATACATAAATTTTGGAGCAAATTTGCTAGTCTGCAATAGAAGTGTCCACTCTTGCAAATATGGATTTTCAGTCACTTGTATTTGTTGGAGTCCAAACGTTCTTGAGAATCCTTCACGATACATGTCAATAGAAATTCATCCAACAAAAAATGTTCTTCTTAATAACTTTTTGCCGATCTTCAGTTTTTTGCGAATATTCAATCAGTTCCACATGAGTTCAACCATTTTAAATTCGCATTTGTTTGCTTAATATTATTTACACACGAAAATTATTCCAATTTCAATAAAATTTTATGAATAAAAATTATTCCAAATAGTTTTTCAATTTTTATTTGAAAAATGTCAAATATTTTGAATCGCGCATATCCGTTCGGGGCTAAAAAATATGAAAAATGTTCGTTCAGAAATTTTCAAGCAGCAGAGTTTTTCTCATATAAAAAAAATTTTGTATTTCGCCTACTGCAGTGAACAAGAGATTGAAAATTGGACTTAAACTGCCTGGAATAGTAAAAAGTCTTGCAACACGCCCTTCTAAATGCAGCCATTGAAAATTATTCGTATGAAATGTGGAAAGTGACAAGAACCGATAAAATTTGAAAAGGCAGCGATTTTGTTATTGTAGAATCGTGTTCGCAAGACCAACAGCGGAGGTGATGCCAACCCGTCTCCCGCAGAAGTGGAAAACTTTCTTTAGCTTTTTAAGAACTTAAGAAAGTTTTACGTGCAGTTTAAGTGGGTAAAAATCTTATTGACCAACAGTATCCCACCAAAATTGGCTGTATTTTCAGATTGTGAAAATTTTCACAAATTTGGCGAATAACAATTCTGGAATAAGTCCCACCCTTTTTTATGGAAACCGAGATAGGAACGAAGCTTCCGCCACAGCCGAAGTCGATTTTTAGGTGTCGGCGGATTCAGAGGATTACGTTCTAGACGAAGTAAAATATCCATCCATTTCCCACTACCGGTGACGTGACAATTCTTTGGTTGGAAGTGGTCGCTTAGGAAAAGCGAGTTGATTGTTGGAAATAATAGAACACAGTTCCGTAAATGCTACATGTCCGGGTGAAATATTGGCTGCTAATGAGTCAATGCCTCGTTGGTGAGAAAGACTGCAATCTGGGTAGTATAATGCTGGGAAACCACGTAAATAGGGAGTCAGAGTGTACAAACCTTTTGTCGGTTTCTGTAGCTAAAATGATAATTGCTCTTAAAACTCACCCTATTAAAACTCTTGGAGAAAAGCGTGTAGGAAATCCCAAAGAAGTTACCTAAAAACTTCTGAAAGTTCGTCTATTGTAATATCAAAGTGGAACAGCAAGCCTATAGTTCTTAAGCATTTTGTAATTGTAATTATGGATTATAATCATAAAAACAAGGTATCGACGTATCCGAGTTCATGGCCTGTTATTTCACATGCTTGCGGAAAGCCATTGGATGGTACCACAAAATTGCGTTCGAATATTTGCTTTCAACAGCAGTTATCAACGTTTTATATTATTTATAAATATACTAAAAATATTACAAACACAAAGGGAAATAATTTGACACCCGAGAGAGTAGAAACGGAAAAAAGAAAGCGATGTTTGAGTCGTTATGACAAATTAGCTAAAGTTGAACCGAAAAAGGCGAAAAAGGTATCAATATTTTGCAGCGATTGTGAAGGCTGTCGTTATAATTTTTTCCATGAAAATGAAGTGTTTTTTTTATATCTTCAAGCCATGTAATAATTTTTCTTATACTTTTTTCCAATAAAATTAAATCTAATAGACTCTAAAAGAGTGACTGAAACCAACTATTTGGTTTCGTATAACAAAGATAAAGGTTTCAGGTGGCTGCCAATGAAGAGAAAAGTGTTAGGTTCGCAGGCCGCGGTGAAAGTAGTCTTATAATATTATGTAGCGTGCGACCCACCAGCGGTGCACTTGGCCTTACGGAAAAAATTCGTGTGAACCATCGATGGGTCAAATGGCAACGAACGTGTTAAAAATATTACACTTTGATAAAAGTTTTTTTTAAAAAATTATTATTTGAAGCAACTATTGATTCTGAAAACCGGTTTTAAAAAGTTCCTCTCTAGGACTCCTAGAACAAAAGGCA
Source organism: Epicampocera succincta (assembly GCA_932526305.1). Taxonomy (NCBI): domain Eukaryota; kingdom Metazoa; phylum Arthropoda; class Insecta; order Diptera; family Tachinidae; genus Epicampocera; species Epicampocera succincta. The sequence continues at coordinate 26,547,770 of OW052034.1, read as the reverse complement.
CTAAATTGACTGGTTTGCGAGGATCTTTATACTTTTGTTGAACATAATTTGATTGGTGCCAGTCAATGCTACTTGTGTTACACAGTAGCAAGGTTATGTCGCATCATCACATGAGCGTCTTATAGTACGTACCTTCGTTTTCACGATTTTCAATTTTTTTTTCTTATTCGATAATAAAAATGGCTGCATTTTTGGACAGCGTATTTTTGGTGTACAGTGAATTAAGCAGTAATCGTCTGTTGCTATGTTTTTTTTTTAGATAAGTGTCTTGTTTGATAACTTCAATTTTTGCAGCAGAAAAAAACTGAAGATGCCCATTTATTTACCAAAAATAGCAGCCACTGACTGGACAAGGCGCAAACAATTATGAAATCAGATTTTATGACAAAAACAACCTGATATTCTAGTGAGTAGTAGACAGTTAAAGACAGAAAAAAGTGTAATCAAATAATGCGAGTTTTTCAACATTAGGAAACCACTTGAAATTACATAATTCGTACTACTGAACATCCACTGTAGTATTAACACTTCTATACACATATATTTATATAAAAGCTATTTATTAAAGATCAGTATGTTATTAAATAAATAAATAAAAACATAAATTTCGTGCCGTAAAATCCAAAAGGTCGTAACTACACTTTTTACCTTCGTTTCTGAAATAAAAAAGAAAGATTATTGAAACTAAAATAGCAAATAAATTTATTTTAAACCAAAAGTAAAAATAGAGAATAAGGAATTTTATTTTCCAAGTTCCAGCAATGACGAAACACAAACAGGACATTCAATGTAAGAAATATTATTTTTATAAAACCATTTTTAATATAAATACATCCACACTCCATCAATAAGAAGGCATTAAATAAAATTTTTCAAATATCCCTTTTCACAAAAAATTCACTGATATCAATATCTTGAGCAATTTATAGTGACTGGGCAATATAATTTACGTGCTAATGTTGCCACAACAATTTTCCACGGCTTTTTCCTTTGCGTGTAGAAATCGAATGGACAGAATATGCGTTTCAAACGAACAATGTTTGTCACAAACGGTAAAAGATATTCTCTCAATTCTTGTTGGCTTGTTAGTTTGGGTGTAGAAGACGAAAATCAATGAAGCCCCTTTCCTTTCAGTGGAGCGTCTGGCCGGCCATCATAGAGACAACAATGCCAACAAAGTGATTGTAACTGTAAAATTTTAACATAGAAAAACATGACGAGAGAGCGAGCACCTTTGGAAATGATAATTTGTTAGAGCAATTGTAAACAGAGAAACTCAAATAAATTTAAAAAACTAAAAGGAAAATAAAAGTTTGACAATCAATTGCAAGACAAACCGTTAAACACAGTCAGTGTGTGACAGTTGAGGTTGATAGTTGTTTAAAGCAAAAAAATTCTAACAAATATCAAACAAAAAGCAAAAAAAAAAAAAAAATTTAAATAAACTAAAAAAGTTAAACATATACGCAAGTTATTTATAAAAAGACCAGCAACTAAAAGTTTTAAAATACTTACAAAATATTTAAAAAGTTCAATTTTATTACATTTATAAGGCAACTTTTGGCCAAAAAAAAAAATAATCAATACAATTTGCGTTTTAAGCAGTAAAAGTTTTCGAAAAAAGTAACAAAAAGTTGTTACATAAATCTGTGCGTCTTAAAATATCTATTATTTTGTGTTGTATTCCACAAAAAAAGAACACACACGTACATACACATATACCCATAAACTTTTAACTGTTCATATCAAAGTCACTGGCTTAAACTGTCTCTCTCTCTCTCTCGCTGTCTCCCTCGCTATCTTCCTTACTTACCTCCTGCCTCTTGCTGAAAAGAACCACTTGTATATAAAAACTATTCTCTGGCAAAGCGCATGTCTTTCAATGAGCTCTTTTCCGAATTGCCGAGCCTTTGCCCAGCCAGCTGATTTCTTTTACTGAAAGTCCTGACAGAAATTAAAACGTTTGCTTAGTTAAAACAAGAAGGAATATGCGAACATACTAACAAATATAACGGGAATTTTACTGCTAATTATTGGTGCCGTCATTGTGAAGATAAAACAAAAATTATCTCATTCTCTGTGTTAAAAAGAAAAATATATAGAAATATTTAAAGAAAAGAATTAAAATTTGTCAATTATTGATTTAAAATCTGAAGTGTTTGCACGAAAAAGCTCAAAATCAATTTTGTAAAAAAAAAAATTAATTACATAGAAACGCTGTTTTAACGAAATTTATCCGTGTTCGAAGTGTTTAAAATTCATAAAACAAAGCAAATATTCAATAAAACAAACAACAAATTATTGTTGTTGGAAAGCTGGAATCCGCAAATCAACCAACAGAACCGAAAGAATCCTTTAACGTATTCAACCACCACCCGTTAAATTTTTTGGATATTTTTATAGCCAACACTTTGTTAAACAATGTAAGTGTGATTTCCTTTATTTTTATTTTCCTTCTTGCCATTCACAAAATTTTAATGCGAATCTTGAGTTGTTTTCATGGGTCCTTCAGTTGTATTGTTCTCTTTTCGCCAGCCAGCCAGTCATTCATCAATCTTGCCGACAGACGCCGCTTCACTTTTCATACTTTTTTGTTGCTGTTCCATCATCAGTCCAAATGGATTTTGGGCCAGGCAGCAAAAAAAGTTCTGGCTTCAGCTGTACGATTGCGGTTTTAGAGAAATGAGGAAACGCTCATTACGAAATTTTAAATTTAATATATTTCATCAAAATGTGCTGGTTGTAGCAAAATGAAAAACAAACTATTTTCTGTTCTAGTAAAAAGGAAATGCTTAAATGTTCGCACATCGTCCAAGAGGTTTGTTAAGGTGTCCAGGTGTATATGACACTAACGCTAGAATTCTGTAATATTTGAAAAATTAATAAAATGCTTGTTTCGGTTGTGCGTTGAAACTTCGCAACAGCAAACTTTGTTATAGTGAAAAGCTCAATATAACGTATGTTCTATAGAGTCCTTTGAGAAAATACTCTTTATTGCAAAATTTTTCCTACAAAAAACGGTATAGCTATAACTAGGAAATGTGGAGCCATAAACCCTCTATATAGCGGTGTATTCATTTAAACGCCTCTGTACAATGAAATCAGAATGAGGTAATGCCCCATTATAAAAACCATAAAGTTTAAATGAGTTTGCAAATGAATTTTGAAAGCCTCTGTACAACTCTCTCTCCACAACGAAATAAGCATGAAATTTAAAATGAAGTTTTACCGACAAAAGTTGTTTAATTTTCTTGTTTTTGTTTTTCGTTATTCGTCACATCGGTGCTTTTCCGGTACATATGTTTGTAAAACGAATAAATATCTGTAACAAAGTGCTTTTTGATCCCCTTCAGACTGGTTATATCGAAGTATTTGGAAGGAATATAAAAATCAAAGATGGCCACTTAACAAACTTGCGTCAGACTTTTACACATGTTTGTAAGTTAAAGAAAATAACAAAAAAGAAAAATATTTAGATTTTGATAAAATATTATTGTTAATGAAAATGATTTGTAAAGATTTAAAAAGTTCAGCTACATGAATAACTCTTTGAAATCACTTTGTTAGTTTTCTATAAAAAACGTTATAATAAATTAATTAATTAAAAATCTTTTTTATCGATCGATTGTGAAAAGCAACTGACAAAAAAATTTGTGTTCTGGATGGCAACTTTTGTCAGTTGCCAAAATGTTGTCATTGTTTATACAAAGTAATTAAGAAATTTGTGTACTTATATTCAGTAGCACTTTTGCGAAATCAGAAACATGTGATCAGAGGAGGAAAGACTAGTTTCGTAGACTTTCTATACTTGAAATTCTTTGGATCTCACCCCTGTCATCTTGGCACAAAGTGTATATCTTTATATGGCGCTCCACTTACTATATAGCGTCCTAACGTTGATTAGAAGCCATTCAGAGAATCGTACGTCTTTCTAGTTTGGAGAACAGCGTTCAATATTGTTGCTTTGTTTGATTTAGTATTCCCTCGTGTTCCAAGAATTGCTATCGTCCTCAAAAAACTCTCACTTTTACACCTATTATTGAGAACAGTCATATTATGTTAACTAACAACTTAATATCTAAATTTAAATTATTTTCTCAAAGTGCCAAAGGACCTGCTAGAGAAAATCCTCGTCAATCTTCACTGAAACCGTTTCTCATATCAGAGCCTCATGTCCATGTGAAGTGCATTTTCCCTACAGTTTCGCCCAGTGAAAAAATAATGATTAAAACTTAAACATCTTAATTACTTCTGTTTAAGGTCTTCAGCGCAAGGCCTGTTTGTGATATAAACGACTAGACTTTTCCATAAAAAAACAAGTCGAAATTTCATATACCATCAGAATTTCAAGACAACGCTGTTAACTTTTCCCAAACTGCAATTAATTTTCCTGATTAATTCGTATAACAGAAATACACAAACTAAACATCTTTTCCAAATCGTAAGTGTTGTACACAACCCTGGTAAAGTAAATAAAAAGAGAATACTGACCTGTCCCACGATATCTAACGTTAAGGCGCTCCAGTATTTTGAAGGACACAAAGTTGTAACAATTGGAAAATTCGACGCGGCTCGTTAAATATGCGCAAAAGAAAAAACTAAACTCAAGCACGCTCAATTTTTTTTTTATTTTATTGACTTAATATTTTCAGAAATTGCCGAGTAAAAGCTTTTTACAACATCTTTTGCTGAACGAAGTGGCCAGCATTATGAAAACTCCGTTAATTAGACGCATATCGTCAGGTTTTCAGTACCTTAATTATCTTCAATTCTTAGATTTTCTTGAAATTTTTTATGTTTTTGCGTTTGCGCACATAAAGACGACACTAGGAAATAAACTTTGTAAGACACTTTTTCAAACTTTTAAGCCTCTTTTCTTCATTTCTGCAATTTTTCGCAAATTTTTGCAAACGGCAACATATTTGGTAAAATTATTAGCAATTAACCACCCATAAACTGTTCCGATTCCCATTAATATTTATTTTAAGAACTTTTATATTCTAAAATCAATCTACACTCTGCTTATGAAATTTATAAACAGTCAAAGTAGGCGAAACACAAACATTTTATGCCAAGAAAACTCCTGCCGTTTGAAAATTTTTGAACGAACATTTTTCAGATTTTTTAGTCACGAACGGACGTCTGCGATTCAAAAAATTTTAAATATTAAAAAAAGTGTGAATTTGAAATAATTTTAATCCTGATAAAATTTCGTTGAATTTCAGCCAATTGGACCATAAAATACTAAATGAAAAGAATAAACTGTTTGCATACATTCATACATACATACATACATACATACATACATACATACATACATACATACATAAATTACGATACATGGAAAGAAAATCAAAAGAAAACTAACCTTTTCGGGCGATTTTCTGCAAATACTTCAATTATTTTCATGCTTCACAAGTTATTCCCCACAATATCTCAGATATTTCTTGATTTGAAGTTCTGGCAACAGACGTTCCTTCACGGTAAAACTTGCTTGTCAGCCGAATGAAAAAAAGTGTCATACAGATGCAATGGACTACTTCCGAATTGCTTATTTATCTTTCCAGGCATTCATATTTTTGCCAATATGGAACTATTTGAAGACAAATTTAAATATATTCTTGATTTCTTCCACATTTCATTCGTATATGAAATTGATTTTATATACATACATACATACATACATACATACATACATAAATTTTGGAGCAAATTTGCTAGTCTGCAATAGAAGTGTCCACTCTTGCAAATATGGATTTCCAGTCACTTGTATTTGTTGGAGTCCAAACGTTCTTGAGAATCCTTCACGATACATGTCAATAGAAATTCATCCAACAAAAAATGTTCTTCTTAATAACTTTTTTGCCGATCTTCAGTTTTTTGCGAATATTCAATTAGTTCCACATGAGTTCAACCATTTTAAATTCGCATTTGTTTGCTTAATATTATTTACACACGAAAATTATTCCAATTTCGATGAAATTTTATGAATAAAAATTATTCCAAATAGTTTTTCAAATTTTATTTGAAAAATGTCAAATATTTTGAATCGCAGACATCCGTTCGGGGCTAAAAAATATGAAAAATGTTCGTTCAGAAATTTTCGAACGTCTGGGTTTTCTTGGCATAAAATGTTTATGTTTCGCCTACTTTGACTTTTCATAAATTTCATAAGCAGAGTGTAGATTGATTTTAGGATATAAAAGTTAGTAAAATAAATATTAATGGAAATCTAAGCAGTCACTCTGGTTAATTGCTAATAATTCTGCTGAATAGTTTGTTGGCATTTGTGGAAATTTGCAAAAAAAATGCAGAAGTTAAGAAAAACTTAATATGTGATTGAAAATGTCTAAAGTAGTGAAAGTGTCTTACAAAATTTATTTCCGACTCGTGGTTTTTGCACGCAAGTTAAAAATTCCAAAAACTTTAAGAGTCCCAGATAATAAAAGGAGTTCTCATCATGCTGGGAGATCCTCAAAACAAAAGCCAGTGCATGTATGGGGGGATAATATCATCCATTTCGAGATGAACTAGTGCGTTGACGAAAAGTATGGTGGAAATAGGGCGATACCAACCCACATAAGATCCAGTAGCGTCCAATGCAGGCCAAAATAGTTACCGTTTGATGTGGGTTTCGGGCTAATTGGTTGGTTTGTTTGAAAAGGTGTTGTGATAATTTTTTTTTGCAGATTTAACGAAATGTTTTCTTGAGCTTTTTTCTGTGTGTATTGGCAGTATAACATTAAAGATATTTCGATGGACGTGGCTGCAAGTGGACATGCCCTTTACAATAAATCTTTGCGATATTATTATTATTCGCTGGGATGTCAACAGTTGCAGATTAAAGTATTAGTTTTTTGACATTTCACGAACAGCTGATTTGCCTTAAAAACTTTTCGTTCAAACTTTAATTCGAATGTTGCCTAATCGAGTAATTTGCAAAGCACCGTCGTTTTACAGCGCAGATCCGAATAGCATCTATTTTTATTTTTCAGTATGACACTGAGGTCGAATGCTTTCCGTAATTTACATATTTGCTTATTTGCAAAAAGGACATGAAACTTTTGCTTATAAAGATTGCCCTTAAATTAATATCCTTGAATGCAAAAAAAATTCTATTCATTCATACATTTCGGTTGTTTTTGTTGTGGCTGCAGAGAAAGAAAAAAAAAACAAGTAATTTTTCTTTTATTGTTTTTGATGTTGTTGCTGTTGCTTGCTGCTACTGTTGCTGTTGTTGCGGTTGCTATGACAAACTATAGTCTTAAACTTGCAACATAGAAAATTGCCGGTGTTGTTGTTGTTGTTAGTCCAACCTTGTCTATTGTTTTGTGGGTGACATTGAAATATTGCAAAATTTTCTGCGGCCACAGAGGTCCCTTAAATAATTTCAATGTTCTTCTTCTTCTTCTTCTTCTTGTCGTTCTTCCTTTTTTAATATTTATTACTATTTTTGCTCTTTTTTTGTTTTTTCTAACATTATGCGGAGCCATTTGTTATACGGCTTTTCAGAGTCCTTAATTAAAGTTGCCTTAAGTTTGTGGACTTTTACTTAAAGCTTTTGGATTTCGTGATTGTTGTGTGGTTTTTTCCGTGACAATTTATACAGTTTATCGGTATTTTGTACAGTTACAGTAGGCATTTTTTTAAAATCCTTCTCGGTGGCTGTCAAGATGCCTTTATGGGGTTTGTAGGCGTATTTGAAAGTGGTGGGATCTGCTGCGTCAAAAATTAAAGTACCGCAACAGTGATTCGGGACTTGCTGGTTCAAAATCAGTCCACCATTTTCTCTCCTTCTGAAGAATTTTCTTTTCTCTGTTTTTTGTGTGGGAAAAATGAATTAAAAAGCATTCATACGAACTGGTAACTGTTGTCAGTCAACATTCACGCGAACTGATAGCCCGCATTTATTTGTAGTTTGTAGTTCGTTGTTTGGAGCGCAGTTTAAGAAGCACAATAACAACAAAATATATAATAATTGTTGTAATTGAAGTAACTTACTGATAGTGTGACCACATTAAAAAATTAATACTTGAAGAAGTTTTTTTATAGTCGAATATTTTGTGCATTTATTTAAAATGTTATAAAATCAAACAGTTTTGAAAGCAAAATGTCTTCTTAAAATGTGTTTCCTAAAGACCTCGAAAGATAAAATCAAATTTGGTCACATGGTGTTAATTCGCTGTTCGTACGCCGGCAATATAAATAATGATTAAACAGAACTGCGTCGCGACTACATTTTCCAGTTTGATTTCAAGGTCGAATTTTTTCCTAGATATATTCTAATTTAAAAACGTTTGTTTTCAGTTTGGTGCTTCGGAAATTTGGCGCACAAAGTGTCCCGACAAATCCTTTTTATTCGAACGTTACTCCTTTTGTGTGAGTACAGAAGAATCATGTTTAAACGCTTTCTAGCATCTCTATATATGTTCAGTTTGACTACGGGTTTTAAATTTATGAATAACGACTAAGAGATAAATTATATAAAAGAAATATATTTTTATTTAAATACTTCAATACGAGTCTTTCGTGTTCCGTTTCAAATCTCCTTCCGGACTATTTTTATTCAAAACTTATTGGTTCTTTTGTTCACGCGTTTTGTTGACGCTTCACTTCCCAATACGCAATAGCTGAACATCTTTTGTTTGCTACAGAATAGGTGTGTGTGTGTTTGTGTGTAGTTGGGTTGAAACTTAACCTCTTTTTGTGTTGTGTATATGGGCGTATGAATTATAATATGTCAAACTATTTTCCAAGCCACAGTGATTATACGTAGAATGTGCAATAAAATTTGTAATCAGATTATTAACTGCTACAAAAAGTATTACAATTTCATAAACTTAGGACTTGGCAGATACAACACAATTCGCAGTGTAAAATTGATATGAAATCATGTTGACTTTAACAATATGACAATTTCTTCAAAAGATTACAAATGATGTTGGTCTTAATACTTTTCTAGGTTTACAACAGATGAAAGCCCGTTGTTTAATCCCTATTAAGATCTACATAATGGGCCAAACTTAGACATAAGGAATCTGAAGGGGATCCAAAAACACTTCATTGTAGCTATTTATGTACCAGCAGTGCTCGTTGCAATTATTATATAATTTTTTTTATCCAAGTTCTATTTTATATAAGAATGGACATAAAACAAATTAATAACAAATTTTGTTATATCGAGGTTTTACTGTGGTACAATAATTCAAGTTACACACAAATAATTAAAATGAAATGAACGAAATTTTAAAATACATTGAATGAATGTTTGTTCTGGGGACATTTTTGAAGCACAGATTGGCCGTGATAATTATGCCACCAATTGAATTGTGTGGTTGTACAAACTAATTTCGAGTTGATTTGCAAATATTGAACAAAATAAAAAATAATAAATAATAATAATAAAAATAATAAAAATAAAAGTCAAGCGTCATAATCCCGAAAGCATAAAATTTATTTTAATTGAGTTTTAATAAAATTTCGTATACCGTGTTCGGGTCGAAACGTATTTCAAATTCACTTTGATGCTCCTTCAAATGAGAGAAACAAATAAAATGAAAATAAGATCCACACTGGACAAATTTTCATGTCACAAATCCGTTTTTTTAAGCACCGATCAGCTTTTGTGTGAAGTTATAGAATCAGTCCAACAAGGTCTGGCTAATTTACGATATTACTACAGAAGAGTAATTGGAATTTATTAATTTATTCAACAAACTGCTACAGGATGAACAAACGGACAGTTTTTGATACCCAAAAAAGAGGAATAATTTTCATGCGATTTTGGCGCAGGCGTGATTACTGGTCCACCCTTTATATGCCAGATATCGTGTTTCTGGGCCACAGAAAATGTTCTGATATTCAATATAAGACAAGAAAAGTCAAAATTTTGCATAATTCTTTTTGAACCAGTTCTTAGGCGCCATGCCCGGTGCATTTGTATTTTTTGTCATTGTTTTTATTTTAAAATTTTTTTGGCTAAAGTTTTTTTACTGGAGTTTTTGGCAGGCATCGAATCTACGGCCCCTGGACTGTTGGTCGAATACTTGATCAACTCACTCATCGTGGTCTTATGAGAAATTTATAAAAATCTTAAAATTTTTGTAAAAAACTGATAGATTTTCACCGACATTGCGCAGTAATTGTTTTATAAATGATTTAAATTAAATAAAGTTAATTTTCACACCATATATTTTTCACACGGTTTTCATTTACTTAAATTTCGTAATAATTTCTCCCAACGCGTTTTGTTGCATGTATTTCATTTTAAGCTTTTTTTGTAAGACCTTTGGGCCAACCTTAAAAAGTTTAGAAGAAGAAGAAAAAGAGAAACACATTAAACAAGAACTGATGTGAGTGACGAATTTTATATCAATGTACACTTGTGCCTGTGTGGGCGTGTGCGTGTGCGTGTTTGTGTGAGCACTTACTGTGTGTGTCATTAACACTCCTCTTTATATTGAACTGTATTTTGTTAACTGCTTTCAATACAGTTTAAGTGTGAGTTCTTATGTCTTTTTTTCTCATCACTTGAAGGAGTGTCACTTTGTCGATAGTTCAAAGTTTTTAATTAATCAAAAACAGAAATGTGGCTCAAATATGTATAAGGACAAGTCCATTGACATCTTATCTTAGTTTGTCGGCCACTGTTTGCTGATGGTCACACACTTTTGTAAGTTACACTGTTTAACACAGAAAACAATAAAAATATAATATTTTCTACTAATGGGCTTCAATAGTGACAACTATAAATCATATTGTTGTATCGGTTTTTTGAAAGTGGGCTCCTGTATCGCGGTTTTCTTGCCAAGGTCAGTTGAATGTCACCTGTGGATTTTTGAAATAAGATGGCATAGGAAATAATTTTACTCTTACCTTTGGGTAAAGAAAACACTATATTAAAACTGAATGCCAGAACATAAAGGACTTTCATGACAAAGAAATAGCTGGTGGATGTTCTAGAGCTTAATATGAAAAGCTCTGTCAAAGGGACTTTCATTTTCCTATGAAAGTATTTAATAACACAGAGAAACTGTAGTCTGTAATTCGCACTTACAGGCTATTTGAATTTTGAGATCCACACCTGCAAGGAATTGTTCATTGTATTACAGTCGATGTCACTATTATTGTGATAGTTTCGTAATAGATTAAATGGAACAACTTTTCATTTTTATTCATCTACTATGAAATTGTCGTCTCCATTTATAACTTTACCAAACAAGATAAGGTCTAATACCTCACCAAATTATGATATATGGTGGTGAAGTCTGAAATTGTGATGACCCAGTTACCATTTTCACTTTGTAAGCATTCGTTAGCAGGTTGATGCCTGTGCAAAATATTAAAAGTTTTCTTCGCAAAAAAAATGCCAATTGAGAGATGGGCTCAATTATTATATTACCAGAAACATAATCCCTTAGAATCCATAAGGTAGTAGACGAAACAAACGTCCAGTCCATGTATAGGGCAGTCAAGAAAAGATAACGGATCAGGAAATAAACATAAGAGGTACAGACCGAGTGGACAAATGTGTTAATTTTATCGCTCGATGTGAATATTATACAAATAAGTTGTTTGGGCCAGGTAAACGGAAAGTAAGTGACACATTTTCTCCGTGAATGTCTTGAATGTTTAGCGGACTTAAACACATGAAAATTAAAATGGATCATTGATTAACGTTTAATTTTATATTAAGAAATCTAGTTGTTTGTTACACACAGATGGCTTTTTGCAAGATATTATCTAATCAGCGTCCTGAAATGATTGAACTTTTTCTGGATGGCTGGGACTAATCTTGAAACTGCAAAAGACTGATTTTTTTGAAATTAGTGCCGGTATCCATAAAGATTGCAACGATGAATTAATTAAAATTTATCAAAACAATTGCAAGTAGGGAATGCCATTTCAGTTTTACTGAGAAACTTCAAAAGGTTTACGCCTGAATGCATGAGCTGATAGGCTGCTCCCGAGGTTTTCGGTTCGATTCCTGCCAAAGACTCTGAGTGCTTTTATCGCCAAGCACAAAGTTTTGCCGTTTGCTAATGGAAAAAAGACTCGGACTCATCGAAATTGTTGCAGGCAACTTAATTGAGGCCTATTTATGAACCTCATTTCATCCAGCTTATCTGTCCCTCACGCTAATCATATTCGACAAGGCGCAATTACATCAAATAGTTCAGTTATAAATTAATAGTATATAATTATTCACCCTCTCATCTTAAGCAACGTATAGATGGTTTTTATTCCTGGTTTTCTTCCTGTGAGTAAGACATACCCAAAAATGTCTTACAACTGCCTGAATCGTCAATTTTTGTTCTACAACGTTGTCAGTTCATTGCAAGACAACAATATTATCAGATATGTGACAACCATTGCCGTTGCCAGGTTTTGTCTGCTGCTGACAGTAACGTGCTTCTCAATTTTCTCGGTCTGCAGGGATCTTTTGTCAACGAAAACTACTCAACCACCACTGGATTGCACAACTTTGGTTATTTCAGCAAACCATTTTGCTTTTCCAGGATCAAATTATCTGTTCGAATACAAATTGCTGTTTTCGCTGTTATCATTTGTGTAAAGTTTTTCCTCCCTTCGCCCCTCTTACGATTTAACTCTCAATCCTTATTCCTTCAATGTTGTTTTGTATTTTCGTATGTTTTGGAATTGTCGGATAAAGTCCTCGTTGTTCTTATAACCCCAAAAGTAGGTCAGTTTCATTAAGATGGCACATGTTGGCGGCAGCCACACAAATGAAGCAACAAAATTGTTTGTGGAGTTTGAAGCTTTTTCCCTTTATAATAAATATCGTGCGTGCTTCAATAAAGTTTAATTTTCTTATTGATTTTTTGTGCGGCTGGGTTAAAGTTTTAAAGTCTTTCGACGCATTGGGGAAACAGAAAGTTTTCAAATAACCGTTACGAACATTAATGAACATTTTATAACGATTGTAAAATCAAGTGTTAGCCCTTAATTTTTAACTGGAGGCGGGCAATAAGTCAGCGGAAACGCAAAAGACGTGACATCCTTACTGTCATTAAATAAACTAGTTTCCTTTTACGAGTATTTTAATCTTGTACAGCTGAGATGAGAAAAGCACGAGCTTAAAACACTCCTGCTGAGTTGATCGTTCTTGTTGGTGGAAGTGCACTGCAAAATTCATGGTGGGGACTAAAGACAGAAGGGCTTGACGTCATTTAACTTATTCCCAAATGCTTTCCAATTTAATATGTTTTAATAAATTCCATGGATTGTTATTTCTTAAACGGAAATAGGGACTTTTAGCTGCTCAGTTTTGTAATGGGTTTGAGTAGCAAGAACATTTTTATATTGTTTGCCGAATACATAAATGCAACAAAAATTTATTTCACCTTTTTTTAGTTTTTGTAACTTTTTTGTTGTTTAATGAGATTATTAAAGTTTTTAAAGTAAAATGAAGTTTTCAAAACTAAAATGCTTAAGTTTATTATGAAATTTGAAATTATAAATTAACAAGAAAAATTCACGCATGTGATGACAAATGATCGTTTTGAAAAGTAAAATCAATCTGAAGAATGATTTACATCAGACGAATTTTTATCGATTTGATACTCGATTGTTTGTTCTATTCCCTGCATTGTTTTTAGTATTTTGTTTTAGTGATAAGCTAAAATGTAAAAGTTTATATATAAAGTTTGAAAACTTTATTCAACTTTTCTCATGGTGGAAGATGAACATCAAGAGAAAACTATAACAAGAAAGCCGCTGCACGGGAATTCCTCTTCGTTCGACTTGCCAGATGGCATGAACAACTTTTAAAATCTATATGTTATAATTTTTTATTCTGCCCGGATTTATTCAATGTTAGCAGTTAATCCCGAAAAGTTATATTTCAAACAAACTTATTTTAAGGAATTCAAATATATTTACATTTTTATATTTTTCATTGTAAATATTTACATTTTCTAAAAACAAAACGCAATTTCTATTTTTTTTTTATGAGATCACTTTTTACTTAAAACAAAATGGAGTTTGAAATCAATGATACAAAACAATGTTGCCAACTGTCTCAAATCTTGTATCGTTTTCAAATTGCTTTTCAGTCTCTATTGCAGTTCATCGCAAAATTGCCACCTTCAAAACAGCGACACAATTAGTTAAAACATTCTGCCGATATATTTTTTAGAAAATTCCACTAAAAGTCTCTAAAATTTTTGCCATACTAATTAATAAGGAGTTCTCTGACAAACATATTTCACACCTTCCTGAACTACGATCACACATCGTAAAATAGCATTCAAATAAGACGCTATATCAGAATAAGGTTGCAGATTTCTTCAATGGAACAAACATTAAATAAACCTGATGATATATGAGTGTGTTTTTGATAACATATATCGGATAGCACATATGCAGATATATATAAAATGTCAAGATGTTAAAAAAATAATATATACATGTCTGTGGGTATTTCACAAAACAGCTTCTCTAGAGATGAGACAATTTTCCAAGCTTTTTATAGTAAATATTAAAATTTCAATGCTATTCCTTTGCTTTTATCTCCGTATTTCTATGAGCTTGAGATCACAAGATTCGCTTTCGAGAAACCCGCTTCAACAACAACAAACGCAAAGTTTGTCCTGACTTAAGCGACTAAGATCATTTTCTAATTTCATCAAAACAATTTTTACAGAACGGCTAGAAGTTAAATTTTTTTGTTTAAAGTCCATTTGACAAAAATTCTTAATTTTTGTTGTTATAGTTTTAAAGATAACTATTGATTATTTATTAAGTATTTGTGTATAATTCAAAGCAATAAATTTTATTAGTCACTTTAAAAGCTTTTCCGCTCTGCTGAAAATTTGTTAATTTAGAAAGAAGACCGTTTTGTCAAAAGTCCACAGATACACACTACATATATATATATATATGTATGTATATAATTTTTATTATACAATACATTAAAAATAAATGTACAATGTATGAACACACACCCAAAAAAAAAAACTAATTATCCTCATCGAGCATCAAGTGTTTATTTCATAAATTATAGTTTTTCGAACTCTTTGCCAAAAACACACTTTGGCTCGTGCCTTTTGACAACTCTGGGAAAATAATTTTCTGTTTTCATCGCCTTATATTTTCTAGTCCTTCTCATATCTCAGATTTTTTATGAACATAAATGATTTTCTTTTAATGTTCTCTTATCAAATTGCAAATAAATTCATTCGTAAAATGATTATCTTTTTATAAACTTTTAATAATCAATATAACAATAGTAAATTTATTGCCTCTATCACAAAATTATAATACACTCGTATTATAATGTTCTCTTTAAGACAATAGTCCTATTACACATGTCAATATATTAATAAATAAATAAAACTGAATAAACTAAGTAAAAGTCATCTACTTTATATATAATTTGGCCATCTCTTGCTTCTTTCAAGTTCTTCTGGAACGGTCGGCTTTTGTGCCATTTTCAGCTCGAAAAAGCGCATAAGAACGCAAGTGCCGCATTTTATTTATGAAAGTAAAAATAAAAGGAAAGAAGACTTGAGAGATTGTGTTGGTTATTTTTTTTTTTTGTATCCCGTGTAGTTATTTGGTAATAAAATGAATATTTTGTGTACCAAGGAATTTCTAAATGCTCACATTTAAACATATCTTAGGGTTTTTGTTTCGGGGCTTCCCGGAAGAAAATTGGCGGTATTCCATATATTTTTCGGGGAAAAGAAACTGCGGATATTTTGGTTTTTTAAATTTACGTTATATCGGAAATTTCTAACTGGAAAGTAATTCCGGAAAATTTTGAATCTGAATGGTTTTGATTATGTAAAATATGTAAAATTGTGTTGTTTTAGGTTCATCAGATTCAAAGAGATTTAGCCGAGTCGCAAAATTTGCTTCTAAAATAAATTATATCAGAGCTGTATTCGACAAAACTGCAGAAAGTCGTGTTAAGAGAATATAAAGCAGAACAAAAATAAAACAAGGGAAAACATTAATGCAGAAATATTCAATGAGAGGAAATAAAATGAAAAATATTTATGAATTCTTAGATGCGCAAAGACAACAAAACGTTGCTAAAATGTATAATCGTGTATTGAAGGGACCCAGCGAAGCTGTAATGACTATATGTTTTTCAAATCGGCCCAGATTTTTCCATTGTCGATGCTGATTTATATTATGCTCTAAGATCAACATTCGTAGGAAGTGGATGAGGTTTGTCATTGGCACGAATCTTTTTAGAGACCAAATAACTGAAATTTTACATTATCTTTATCGTAATTCGTTGATGTTTTTGAATAATTATGTTTGCAACTGTCTTTAAGATATAAATCTCTTGCCTTAAAAAAAAATCAACGAATTTTTGTGAGTATTTAATTTTCTATATGCATATTTTTATATGTATATATAAATTTTTTTTATTGCTATAGATCTCATGATTAATTACTAGTTTTATTTGCCCAGCCATAACTTCTAGTGAAAAGTAAGGAGTTAACATTTTAAATAATACACGATCTCTTACTTCTACTTCGGCGCTTTAAGTTATTATTTTAA
Source organism: Epicampocera succincta (assembly GCA_932526305.1). Classification (NCBI taxonomy): domain Eukaryota; kingdom Metazoa; phylum Arthropoda; class Insecta; order Diptera; family Tachinidae; genus Epicampocera; species Epicampocera succincta. The sequence goes on along the minus strand of OW052034.1, from coordinate 26,531,234 downwards.
TACGGCGATGGCACATATTTATCACTCTCGCTTACGGATAACTAATTCATAAAATGACACTAAAAAGGAATCATCAGAAAAACTAATTTTTGTACTTAAAATCGCTAAAAACAAACAACACAAATAAGTTTTAAAAGTTGTCCAAGTAACAGAATAAATAGGGACCGAGCACGCAGTTGCCGTTAGATTTTGGACAGAAAATAATAATAGAAAATAATAACTTAAAGTTATACCAGTTTTATGATGAAATTCCTATTGTTTTAATTTACATAATTTTTACGGTGAAACTAAGCGCGTAGTATCTTTTAATAAATATTTCTCTCTTAAATTAAATTTTGATAAATCTTAAATTAAATTTTAATAAATTTAATTTAAATTTTAAAAAACTTGATTTAAATTTTAATAAACTTGATTTAAATTTTAATAAATTTAATTTAAATTATAATAAATTTAATTTAAATTATAATAAATTTAATTTAAATTTTAATAAATTTAAATTAATTTAAATAAAAAATAAATAAAAAAATCATAAAAAAAATTTAAATAAAAACCATTTTACAGTCGGGATTTAATTACGTCTGTTTAGAAACTTTGGTGATTACTGGTAATTGATATTTAGGTTATTTGGAGACTCTATAACTAATTTGGTATCTACACGGTAAATACATACTTTGTCTTTAAATTTTTCATTTTGTAAACATCTTAAGCCTCGTTTAGATCCAGTTTTCTTTTTTTTTTTTTAAACAAATGCATGAGTATTCCTCAAACTGTTTAAACAATTAAAGAGATAGGAAATGTGGTTACTTGATGCATTCTAAGTAATGCATGATTTTGAAAAGTATGTTACCAGGTAAGTGCAAGACATTACCGAGTTTTCGCTGGGTAGTAAATAATAATTACTATCGTATTTTATTGGCCGGCTATTCCCAGAAAACCAATCCCACTCTGTCCTGCAATGAAAAAGTCGGTAAAAAGCAACCCCTAACACACGTGTGCTTGTATATTAAATTAGGTAACTGTAATAATAAGTATGTGTGTATGCGTGTATGTATATATACAAGTATTGTGTAATAAATGGAATAGCACAGCACTTGTGTAAAGCCGAATACATAAGTATACATTTGTATATATTTACTCGTATACGAGTATGTAAATACATATAAACATTTGGTGGTTCTTATGTATTTTATTTTTTGTACATGGAACCGACTGCCACCATTGCCACAACTGGTCTGCTACACAAAACTACAAAATACATACATATATAAATGTGCAAGTAAGAATATATAAAAACGTAACGGGTTTGTATCCCAATAATCTTTAAAAAGTTTACGAAATACACACACACACACACACTCGCACACATACTATAACACATAATTATGTAAATATGTGCGTCTGTATTAGTATTAAGTCTCCACGCACTTTTTGCGTTTCTGTTTTGTTGTTACAAAATCGCATAGAGCTTGACATGGTTGTTGCTGTTGCTGTTGCTGTTGCCGTTGCCGTTGCCGTTGTCGTTTTTTCGTCTTTGTTTTTGTGAGCGTCAAAAAGTTTAAGCGTATTTGTTGTTAACTTGTAGCAGTATTAGTGCCAGTTAGCATTTCGACTAAGCACAAGTATTATACGTATTATCCTGTTGATGTTGAAAACATAAACATCTGTATTTTAAGCTTTATTAAAAAAAAAGGAAAAAAACAAGCAAAACGAATTAAAGAAACTTTTCGTTTTCATGGTAATATTGTTTGCGCTGTTTGCTAAAGTTTTCTTTCTTCTTTTCAACTACAAGAAGGATTTACAGCGGCTTCAATATAAAATCGGGCAGGCAGTTACACGTACAAATATTTGCCAAATATGTCAAGTACGAATATGTATTTTTTGTTTGTTTAAGTTTTAATATATTATTAAAAAATATTTATTTTTTTGTGTAAAAAAATAGTCGTTTTTCCAAATCGCCAACATTGTGGCGAATTTTTGTCGAAACATGGAGTACGAAACTCGTTTTGTACTTTTCTAAAATGTTAAAATTCACTTTTAACAAAAACTTAAAAATAATAAAGTTTTTATTAAGAAATCGAGTTACAACAAGAGCAAAAAGGTTTCCCTTATTTTTTTACATATTAAAAGTTCCCGCTCCCAATGTTTTTCCTTTACATTTAGGTCCTTCTGTTACAAAACAATTTTTCATGAACAGCCTTTTTTATTTCTTGGTTGTATCTGTATCAGTTCAATTTATAGTACAGTTTACAATTGACTTATAAACATGTCTTATATTAGTTACCACTAACTTTGGTTCAGTTTTCTTACAATTTCCTTTAAAGATTTTGAGTGTCACCGAAAACTTTTTCTCTTTTTCCAATATCCTCTTGAATACAGTAATTTTCGCTTATAGTCATTGCGCTCGAAGGCCTAAAACGCATGTAAGAAACAACTTTCATAGTCACTATTTTCTCTAATTTCATACAAATTATTTGTTCCAAAATCCACTTCTATCTTTTGTCAATAGTATTATTTGGAAAAAATTTTGCGTGTAGAACACTCTGTTTTTTCTTAGTTTTTCTAACAGACTGGCAATCCTTTTTATTTACAATTTGTACAAATGTCAATATATGATTAATTATGAAAAGCTTTTGCTTTGACTATTGATTTATTGAATTTATACGACTTGGTTTCAATCAAGTTGGTTTCATTCAACACATTATTTTTTCACTTACTTAGAATCTATAGTTGTGGACTATAGGCGAAAAGTACTTTATAATCTTTCAAATCACCTTTTAGATAGGCTTGGGATATCATCTAATAAATATATCATTTGGTTTCCTCCTGTCAACTTGGCTTTGCCTTCTCGTCACCTGATGAAGGCAACTTCTCTCCTATTATTACATACGTATGTCTTATTAATACCTTAAACCACAGATGCAGCCATTTGAAATACTTCATTGTAGACACCTCATCCTCCAGCTAAAATTGCTTCATGTTTATTTGTTTTAATTTTCTTCTTAATGTAAAATGTACTTTCAATGAACATTTTTTAAGCCCATAAGAGTATCAAAACTGACTTTGTTTCCGCTCCTTGTGTCACTGATTGGCCCACCAAAAGTATTCGAATCTGTGGTTAAATAAATCTATGAATTCTCTACGCCCAATCTGTCCTTGAGGTAAAACCCCAAAATTTCAACTAAAAAATATTTTACTGAATTTAGTACTGGGTATGATATAAATACACATTCAATTAATCGAATAATTATTCGATTTTTAAACGAATATTATTTTGAATATTTCATTATTCAGTGATATGGAATCAGTATTTCTTGTCAAGGCAAAGTGGTAAATTTAGAAACTGGTTCCTGTTGCCAGCCCATTTATACTTTGTCTCATATTTATGTTGAGATTTTCTTGTCTTCGTCCTGAGTCTTTTAAGCGCGACAAAATTAATTTCTTTACTGATATTAATTAAGAGAAAAAGGCTTAAAAATGTGAGGGCCCTCTCCAGTAAATGATAACTTATTACGTAATATTTTATATTATTCTGAATATCAAATTATTGCAAATCATATGTGCCAATAAAAGCACACGCGTGATATTCGGGTGTTCTGTTAATCACCCACTTTTTGAGTTTTTTGGTGTGATTTTTAATTGCAGAAAACACAGCCAAGCAGCTGTTTTCTTGGTTTTGATTGTTTTGAAATCACAACAAAAGTCATTAAATTAAAAAAGCACTTTTGCAGCGGGAAAGGTCCTTTGGAATTTTCATAATTTTAAAGTATTTGTTGTAAAGAAAAGCACCAATTGCATAAACAATTAATAAGCAACACATTTGATCTAATTGTTCTAATAAAGAAAAAAAACTCGAAAATTGAATTAAATTGAAAAAGTTATTAGCTGAACGTTTTAAAATCACAAAGTTTTATACACAGAAAACATTTCTAGTGGTTTCCAATCAATTTTATCAAATCTAGTTTCAAGGACATCGCCCATAGTTTGTCTTCAGTTTATTATAAGAAATATACACCGAAAAATTATGGTTGTTTTTCGTAGTTTCAATTACGATTTTCTTCCGCACGCAACGGAATATTTTTAATGAAAAAAAAACTTTAGCAACAACTTTTACATGTTCAATATATTTTTTTACTGACAAATTTTTGTTGGAAAATAAAATTTTTGAGCATAATCCCGGCCCGGTTAGTTGTTCTTCTTAAACAAAAACTATTTCTCAAATATTTTAAGGCACAGGCTTTATACTGAATCAAAACACAGTTTTGTTCCAAGAACACAGACATAAAATATTGTTCGGCAACTATATTTGAAAGTCTGCCACAAATAGTTATTAATATTGACATATTTTTTTCAGTGTACCACTGATAATAACCATAAATTTAAAATATATGGCTTTAACTTATAAAAATATTTAAGTTCAGACAAGATTTTACAATGTTGCCCTCAAAGTGAAGCACTTTTATATTCTTTAATTTTAAAGCGCTGGTTCATTGAGTTCTGTTGTTCGTAAACGAACAGGGTCGCCAGCAAGTTGGCCACCAACTGTCCTAAATGTTAAATGACGTTTGGAATGTGAGTAACGCTGTTAAATATGGCGCAGACTCACATCAAGTTTTTTGTCTCTCAATTTGATTAATATTTGTTTTTTTCTGTTCAATATGTATTCCATTACCGTTATTTGACTGAACTTTGTTGTTGTTCATCACTCAGCTGATTTGTGTATTCATATCGCATATGTTTTCCTGGGAAAACAAAAGATTCTTGCCTGCTCTTATCATTAGTGCGTTCTTTTTCTCTATCAATTTGTGATACATAATAAATGTTTCCAATTTTATTCGCACCAGGGCGCTCTTGAATTTGTCCTTGAGAAGGTTTTCTGTGGCACAAGCTGATGCACACACGAACAGTGTGCATGTATGTACATATGGGCATTCATACGGCTGTGTGTGTTTGTCAGTGTTGACTATATGTTTCTGGGTAATTTTTTTGTTTTTACAAAAACAAGCCTACAAGCAAGCAGGCATGATAAGGAATAAGCATTCGCTTGCTTGGGCTGAGCAAATCGTACTGTTTATTTTTATTTTGGACACAACCCAATGAACAAAACTCTTAAGTCGTTAGTAGGTAAAAAGTAAGTTTTTAATTAGAAAGGACTTGAAAGGACAAGCACGCTGACTTATACAGTTTCATTATGTTTTTCAACACCAAAAATTAACAAAACAATATTCGCTGAATTATAATCGAATTTTTGGAATTTTTCTTCAAAAAATTTTTAATCTGAAATGTCATGCAATTTTTTTTCGGAAATTTAAGGCATAAGTATGTGACAAGCAGGTTTATTCCAAAATTTGAAAAATTTTAATCAAAAACTCGTTTTTTTGTCCAAAAACAACGTCGTTATCGTGCCTCAGCCACCTCATTCACCAGATTTAGAACCGTTGCGACTCTTTGCTGTTGCCAATATTAAAAAGATCCAAGGAAGGAAGGCCTTTTATGACGCTTAAACAGAGAGAGAGAGAGAGAGAGAGAGAGAGAGAGAGAACTGCTTTGAGGATTGGAAACAACCCCCTGGCACAAGTGCCTTATATCTGGCGGGAACTTCTTTTAAGGGACCGAAGTAGAAATTGGTGAATAAATAAATGTTATTTGATAAAAATGAAAATTCATTTCAATTATGAAACAGGATTTTTTGTTTCGGACGGTTATCTCGATAAAAGTGAAGCTAGACTGAAACTGCCGGATTGTGTGTGACGAAAAATTTAAATTTTCTCACCCTAATACAGATCCTTCTTTAAACTGTCACAATTTTCCTACTAACTTCTTGATTTCATCCACCACTCCACTTGATATGCACCCCTATATCATGTAGCAGATACGTTTATCGATTTTATTTTCTTTCTCAAGAGCCGTTAGGAGCGTTGGGGTCTTATCACAAGCGTCAACACAAGGAAATTGCAAGCAAACTTTTATCGTTTCACAATCTTCTGCAGCGATGGGAAGTATTACTATAGATTGATATTGAAAGTTGTCCGTCCAAGTCCGCTTCGACTTTTATATTTAATTTTCTTAAATTAATGTTTTTAAATAATCCGCAGAAAATATTTTTGGAAAACAAATAATGAGAGCAGATGCCGAGAGATCGATAACCCAGATTAAAGAAAAATTGTATGTTTTGTTCAAAAGTTTCGCAACTAAAGCGAGATTTATTCTCATTTGGCATTTTCGGAGATTAAGGTTTACGGGGAAGATATCAATCTCTATTATCGATGGCAATATGTGTACCAAATTGCATTCTTCTACACTTTTCGACTTTTGGCCCCTCGTTATATGAATGCGCAACACAGTTCGACGTCTTCTCTCTACTTTGACGGACATGTGTGAAAATTGCAGAGTTTTGCTCGAACGGAGTACCCTATTTGGTGGAACGAATTTTCCATTTACACTTATTGTTTAACAATTTATATTTATTGAACAATATGGAAGTCCTTAAGGCGACATAAACACAGTTTGCACGTGGCGTCTTTTACTAAATCTGATTATTTATTTCAACGACATTTACTTGTAATGCGTAATTGCAACAATTAATCAGTTAAATTTAAATTGGAAATTTTTTATTACGTAAAGAATAATGCCAAAAGCTTAAAAATGTAATTTTAAACAAAATTCGTTTAGATCGCTACGACGAATTCATGGCATTGGATTTGAAAACGACATTCAGCAAATTTTTGCAAGAAATTGTGATGAACAGACGTTTAAGCTGCTTTCACATACTGGGTGGCGCAAAATCAATCATTCAATTTAAAATCTTTGAATAACTTTCTACGCACTAAAAACCTGATTTTGAGCGACTGACAGTTCAGCAGGTGTCACAACTGACACTTTGTGTGCGAACATGGGAAAGTGTCTCACTAAAATTCGAGGTACGATCCATCTGGTTACCTCAAATCGCAAATTATAATATTTTCCGATTGGCTGAATAGTTTTGCGCCACCCTGTACACGTTCGTGTTACATTCTTTCCTTTTAATTTCACTTTAATGGTTTTGTGGAATTTTTTTTCTTTTTTTTTTTGATTTGAAGAAACCATAGAACGTAAATGTTGGAAAACAGTTGTCATTTTTAACAAATAAAACACTTAAGAAAATCCCCAGCACAGTGACAACGACAGTGGACAATTTTATTTTGTTGTCTACTGGTCAAGCGTTAGATTGTTAGTATTTTGTGGAAAAAGGTCTTTAACGAAGAACTCCACTTTTGGAAGTGAATGAGAATTGCAAAATACACATATGAAGTTTATGTGATTTGTGAACAGTCCTTGATTTTCTTAGCAGCAAAGAAAACAAACAACAACTTGTTAATTAATCATAATTAATGATCATGTACATCCCGACCAATCTGGTCTTGGCCGGGATCGAAATTAATAAATATATTGTATGTATGTATGTAACACTTGCCATGTTCAGAACTCTGACTTACTTTTAAGACTTAAGTTATACTATTAGTATTTTACTTTTACTTTTTAACTTAAAGTCTGCTACCCCAAGAGACTGTCGCTCTGCGTTGTTATGAGTGTGGTTTCAGGCCGGGGAAGTCCACCATTGACCAAATTTTCACACTACGGCAGATCCGGGGTGAACTTGAGCTTCCACCAACAATCTTTTCCAGATGGCAGGATCTTTAGCCAGCAGCCTCCAATTTTGCGCAACAAGTTGGTTGAGGTCACTCTCCACTTGGGTGCGCCATCGGTTCCGTGGGCGTCCTCTATTGTATTGCGTACGTGCAACACGCGAACTTTCGACGACAAATGCATCAAAAGACTGCACCATGTCATCAAAGTAGGCGGCGTAATCTGAAGAGCAGTTTTTGCAAAGCAAACTTTCTATGAAAACTGTCAAAAGAGACTGTGATGTATTTTCCCTAAATCGCTTCAGAAATCTCTTGGCGTTTTTCTTTGCCATTTGCCAACTTAAATTTTTACAGTGTAATTAATATGTGTTAAGGGTTTATTTAACAAATTCCCATATAAAATAAGTCAAATAAAACCATGATAAATGTAATAAACATATTATATATATTATATTTTTTTATGAATATCGACAATATATAAATATCGCGGTCTAAAATCCAAAAGGCCGCAAGGGGAAAAAAATTAAAAATGACAAATAACAAAAATACACCTCTGCTTAAAATTTTACTTGGATCTGTGTAAAATGAAGTGGCTAAACGATATTCCTCAGCTAGAATCGCACTATTGCAGATAATATACAAATAAATTCCACTTCCAGTCTGATTTTAAAAGTTACACACACATATACATGTATAGAGTTTCTTCCAAATACCGATACAATACAGATAATGATGTGAGTCCTGTGTCTTTTGCGAAATTTATGGCACAAATAAAAAACGAAAACTATTGTTCACATAAACCAAGAAATTATATTTATAAAAATTCGATCTCATCCTAATCCAAGATCAATATGACATCCATGGAGAGGACATACACAACATGAGAGAAAAAAATCTTAATGACACAGAAAACGCCAAAGCAGGTTTCGGTTTGTTGCTGTGCATTAACACACGGGCAGTGAAATTATTTCCGCAGACAAATGCCGATATATTACAAAATATATTATTACAAGTACAAAAATTCGCAATTTCTGTTTTTCTAAGTGTTTTTGTATTAAGTTTTGTATATTATATATTCAGAATATATTCTATAAAAAAGTAATACAAATATGAAATATAGTTTGCCGATTTAATTTGATTAAACAAAATCAATACACTTACGGCTTGGTGGTGGCAGAAAAAGCCATTCCAACAAGCCGTAACTCCATATATCTAGAATTTTCTATACTTGAATCTAAAATTTGACTTATGATCAAATTTCCTAATTCCGGAACAATTATAGTGCAAAAGAAGGCTGACGGAGTTTCTATTTAATACCTAAATAGGCTTGCCCAGAGGCAATTTAGGGGCGATCTGTTCCTCTATACTAAAATAATATAAATAAGAAATATCATTTCACATAAGTACATACATATTTTTTCACCAGACCCACTGTTCTTATTTTTTTTATCGTATTTCATAACAGATGACTAAAGAATTGGAAACATAAAAGCAACAAAATAGTTTAAAATTGTTTAATTTAATATATTATAAAACATAAAATTTAATACTGCGCCTGTAAATGTTTTATAATTTTCGATAGTACAAATTATTACTTGGAAAATGAAGAGGCAGGAATGTCATCTATTCCATGTAGGAATGCAAGACTGGGGAAATCCAAAAACAGTAAAAGAAAAGAAAAACTGTCAGTACCAACATGTTTCATTATTTATGTGAAGTATCCAATTGATGTGGCTTTTCCAGACGCCATTAAATTTATGCTTTCATCGCTTTCCAAAATTTCTCCCTTTTCTAGGTTAAACTTGTGTTGAGTTTTTGAGAGAATACAATGAAGAAAATGGAGACAGGTACAGATTTGATTTCAAGTACCGTCAAGTTGAAGAAAACTGTTGTATCAAGAGATGAAGGCAAAAAAATTAAACTTAATCAAACAAAATTTTCATGAAAGAACGTGAAGCTTAAAAGATAGTTTAAGAAACTCTGATCCAACTAAACCTGAGTAAATAACTCCCTATCCACAAATTGTTATAATATATCGTCGTATAATTGATATAATATATCTATCAACATAAAAGGAAAGCAAAAAATTTAGCACTAAAAATACAGAACTAAATTCTTGTTTTAAGACCACAAAAAAGTAGCTTTAAAGAATATGTCCGAGATCTCTAGATCCATGATGTTATTACTCATTTAATACTGACAAATAGTTTGTTTAAGTACGAACAACTTCACTGTTACGCATTATTTGCGAATAAAACATTTGGCCGGACAAAATCTGTTTACATTTAGTTGTGAATGGGAGGGCCCCTCATCATGAGAGAGAAAATACTTTTTAAGAAAAACTTTCAGCTGGAATTGGCTTAAATTTATGTTCTAGCCAGACAATTTTTTTCTGGACCAGTAGTCAGTGGTCGGCCCATATTATATGCAGTGCGTTGTACCAGAACTAAGTCATGGCGAAGAGGAATCAAGGAGAGAGTAGGGTGTCAGACTTTACACGATGTTCTGCTGACCGTGTAGTGTCACTTAATCCAACATCCCCACAAATGCGTTTTCTATGTTCTATCTTGTACTAATATGAATTTGTTTATTGGGTTATTGCCTGCTTGTATTTATGTGTGTATCGTGGCGTGCTTTTTACTTTTTTTTGTTTTTAGTTGAGTGCAAAGAATTTTGGTTATTGTTTTTTGGCAGGAATCGAATCTAGGACTTCTGGACTGTTGGTCGAATATTCTACCAACTTAGCCAGCAACTGAAATACCCATAGGCTAACATTTTTCCTACAAATTTGTATTTATTTGCCTATTATATAAAACTTTCATGTATTTTTTAAACTAAATTGTGACATTTGTTTGTCAAATAGTTTAAAAATTCAGGAATAAAAACTAGAATGAAGATAAATGAATCGACTGCTCAAAAACTGCACAGAGGGCCGGTTTGAATTTCGAAACGAGTGAATTGTGCTGAGGAACAGTCGCAGTAAAATATTTTTGTCCGCGAGAAACATAATTTTATTCAGACAACATCGGTGAGTCCACCTCATGCTGGGAACACAACTGCGACGAACGACGAATTTTTTATCACGAATATTCGTCGCCTAAAATAAATCACATTAATTGGTGTATATGAAAATGAACCCAGACGTGGCATTTGTCGAAAATCGTCATACCCGGCGAAAGTTGAAATAGAAATGAAAATACAGTATCCGTTTCTTATATAGAAACAAGTCTATTTTATGCAATAATACGGTTTATTGTTACATTATTTCACGTAGTATGAAATTTATAAGGAGGTTCTCAAAATACGTCCCCCCTCCCCACCAATTATTTGTTCAAAAATCCATCTTTCGCACTTGATTTTGATTATATTTAGCCAATTGTTTTAATATGGTTGTATTTTTAATATGATCTCCTTATTTTTAATATAATCACCGCCATAAAAATTTGTTCATTAGTTGAACTTTTATGTTTCTTAAAAATTATTTTTTATAGTTTTAAGTCGTTTGGTTTCTGGTCGCCTCATCCATATTTTTCTATATCGCCACCCTAAAATTTTTACGCACAACCGAAATACTTTCTACCCGAAAAACAAGATCTTGATTACTTTAATAGTTTTTACCAAATTAAGAATTTTTATATAAATTTTTTAATTTTTGTCCTTACAAATTGTAAACAGAATGTTGTTGTGCTTGGCACGGCGAATTTATACGGCGAATATTTACCGGCGAATTCGTCGTTCCCAGCACAAACAAATGTTTTTCGCTAAAAATCTAGAAAAGAAAACTACTTTCAAAAGTTTGTCACACTTAATGACCAAAGAAAACACAAAACGCTTTTACATCTGGTTACAAAAATAAGGCAGTTTGTAATTTTTGGCATCATAATGAAACGCTAGTGCTTGTCGCAACGCATTCATGTGCCTTGAACATTGTGCTAAACTGCAGGGCTTTTGTTTCTCAACAAACACTTGTTTTTGCAAATCAGGTTAAATGTAGACTTTTCCTCCTTGATTTGAGCACAAGGGCACGTATTGTACAATATGAAAATCAGTTTTAATATATTTTCTTCTCTCTTTTTTTCCTTGTCAAGCCCCGTTTTTGTTATTCTGTTTAATGCCAGCGAAACCTGCGATGCTGCACGTATGACGTGTTCCACCAGAGTGGAATTTACGAACGTAGTAGAGTCAGTATAATGAATTTCATTTTATCCTTCAGATTTTAAGGTATGGATGCACGTGTGTGTGATTGTTTTCAAGTGCGATTGTGTACAATTTGTTAATGCACTTGTTAATGAATGTGTATGGCTTTGAGAGGGGGGTCTTAATCTGTCTAATGATCACAACAACAATAATAAAAACAGAAAAGAATTTACTTCATGTAATGATATAGATACTGTATGTGTGGCTGTGTGAACTTTTATATATCCACAAGAATACCCTGTCGGCAATTTAGTCAACTTTAAGTGCACCGGAAAACCAAACAAAAGTAACATGAATTCATGTTGATATCAACTTGTACTCAATCCTGTATTGAAAACACTCACTTATTATTATCTCAATCATACCGACAAGCCACAAAGTTTCTTATTACTGCAGATACTGATTTAATAACAAACATATTTAATTAGCAACTTTTCTGGTTAATTTAACATGTTTAGCATTGCAATATTGACATGCTCAGAGTAAAACTAAAATTTTTTAAATTAAGTTATTGAAGTCGCATTAAGTTGTGCCAGGTTCAAACAAATTGCAAATGCTATTTATATTAACAATGAACGATATTAAAATAACATGACTGCAATTTGCAAGGAAGAAAGTTATACGTCAGATACTTTTGTGAGCGGCTGTACCAGCAAAATTAGAAATTGGCTAACAAACGTGTTTGCCGTTATGGCCTAATCTGAGCGTGACACGTGTACAGTTACGAGAAGTTTAAGTTTTCTTCAATAATATATTTCTATACACCAAACAAATAAGTTATTTAACTTGAACTTCGATTCCGAACCTGTGGGACAACGCATTAGAGGACGCCCACGGAACCGATGGCGCACACAAGTGGAGAGGGACCTCAACGAACTTGGTGTGCAAAATTGGAGTACGCTGGCCAAAGACCGTGCCAGCTGGAAAACTTTGTTGGTTGAGGCCCAGGTTCACCACGGCCTGTAGCGCCAAAAGAAGAAGAAGAAGAAGAAGAAGAAGAACTTGAAAAACCTTTTTCACATCCTATTTAATGTATAAATGAATACGCAAAAATTAATGGAAGCTGGTGCAGAAGAGTCCCTCATACTGCGATCTTTGATATGTTGTGCTTGTCCTTTACTCCAAGGGTTTCATATGTCAAAGAACCGGACCAGCGTCTTCAATTGGAGAGTTAGCAATTCCTGTTCGGCCGGCATACAGACATGAATTACTGTGCATCTCCCTTGTGCCACTGACACGCATTTGGTAATCAAATGTTCCATTGACTCCACCTCTTGGAGTTTGTTGGATATTCTTGTTATGTATAGATCTTATAACAGGTACAATTTTATTTTAGTATTCTTAGGCTTTTCCTAGTCAGTTGCAGCACTAGTTCCGCTCGCTGGCTCCGATTTATCTCTCTCTCTCTCCTTTATGTAAACTTTTGTTTCAATAAAAGTCTCTACAGCTCCTTTTTTGGCATACATGTCTGCCCCTCGTGTCCTGGAAGCCAGATTTGAGTAATCTGATTGCTGATTGATCTGTTTCCATTAAAGTGGAATCGAAATCACTCTGCTGCATCGCTAAAGCTCGACAGAATTTTCAGTATGAGCTCTAACCAAAAACAAAACCCGTTGCATTAAATTAAGACCACGTTGCAACGTCCTCGGTGCCCATGAACAACAAATGTTCAAACTTAATTCTTATACTGATTAACTATTGTTTTAAGTTCTCGTTTATGTTTTTCAGCTCGTTGAATCGAATTGCGTTTTATTTTTCAATTACCCTCCTCATCATCATTTTTTCCCCTCCTTGATTGTTTTCGTTTCGCCGAATGCTCTTGAATATTCAGACACATTCACAAAGTTTTTCCTTGTATGAATTTGAAAGGAAAATGGCAGATTTTAACGATAGAGATTTGTTTGCAATTAAAAATTTTGTTTCACAACATTGAGTCGCAAGTATTTAAGTAATTTTCTCCCTTTTTTGTTGGTTTTGTTGCCAAGGACAGGAAAGTGATTGTAGTGAAAGGATGAGATGAATGACAAATTTCATTGGACTTTAAAATGAATTTAGAAAAAGCTGAAATTGTGGAAACAGTTCGCAGTCGTGCAATTAAATATCAGCAAGAATTTTCTATTAAATTGTTATATTAAATCATAACATAATGTTTTATAAAAAATAAAACTTAAATAAACGAATGCAGGCGAGGACGAGTGTTGCAAGACTAGAACAACTCGGCTATATTTATTTAGATCCTTTCCTGCAAATTTTAGGCTTAAATCACAGCTAGAGCGTTTCAGCCAGGGAAGGTTCTTCCGTCAAATGATCAGCCCAAGGTACCTCTTTTAAGGCACTCCAGGGGCACGTTTCCTGCCACCTTTCTGCCTATAAATCTTTGGGAACAACCTCTAAAATCGAAGTGATGCAGGATCTTCCTGGAGCTTTGGTTGCCGCATCAACTGAGAAACTCTATACCTTCTACGCCACAGAAATCGTGGGCAGTGAAGTTGCGAAACAAGTTCTGCTCCCAATTGAATCAATATTTGGCAATAAAACCCTCTGTTCCATTATTGGTGCTGAGAAAAGTAACAAAACAATGTTGTTAGTTTGTTTGTTAAAATAAACGCTAAACCAATAATAGATAAAAAGTTTTATTATTCTTTTTTTTTTTTGAAATAAAAAAGATTTCGAATTTTGGTTTCTGTCCTGACCATTAAATCGTAAATATTCAGGGCAATTCACTTTTTTCCGCTTTAAGTGAATCTTAAATTTAACAATGAACTTTAGCAAAAGCTTTTAAATTATAATTGTTTTATCTTTTTCTATATATTTTATGCCGCTCGGTGGTTGTTTTGTTATCGTGAAAAACGCTTGGGAACAATTTTTTATTGATAATAAATTTTTATGACCGTTTTTGTTTTTTTTTTTTGGGTTAAATAATAAATAGGAAGAAGATGTAAAATGCAAAAAAAATGCTTTATTGTTTATTCTACATAAAAACATACATTCTTCCATTTATTTATTCGGGAAGTGGAAACAAAAATTTTTATATTATTTTGTGCGCAAAAGCTCTAGCAGGGATTCTGTGTTATATGAATAAAAATGATCCTAAAGAACAAATTTGGCGCCAAAGTTTCCTAGTGTGTTGGGAATGATCCAATACAAAAGCTACTTCCCCGGGGGGCAACCAGTTCTAGACAAGAAATTTACCTTTTTGCGAGTGTTATTTCCATAAAAGCATCTGTCTTGCATTGGGATACCCGGAAGGGTATTCTTCCTTCTCAGCTGAGCATTTTAGAATCTTGGCGGCCCAAGGGTGTGGATAAAGTTCAAACTTGCCGGTAAAGGTTTTTTCCAAACTTTGAAAATTTATTGTTGATACCGCTTGAGCACGCTTGAGTCCTTGTGAATTCGTGAGTTGCTCACGTACCACTGAGCTGCTGTAATCGTACGGAGAGTCTAACTTTGACGCCTTTGAATTTTTGTCAATGTGTGATGCCGAGACGCTACTTATAGCATATTTTTGAAGCAGAATCTCAGCGGGTTTTTCAGGTCAGTTTACGGTTGAGGTGACTACGAAAGTGTTTGACTGTTCTGTCTTCTAGAAGTGCGTGTAATTGATTGTTGGTTTTGAAGGGCGAGTGACTTGCATGATATTTCAGTCACCAACAAATAGTGAGCAGAATCGTTTGCTTTAAATAGACCCGTTGGACCTGAAACTTTCTAGATGCCCCTTAAACCACAGAATGCGTTTTAGGGAATACAAACGGCTTTGAGCTGTCATTATAATACAGCAGATGACTGTCAGGAACTGGTTGGTGAGTTGCTGGTGGCAGTTGGTTAAGAGGACTGGTGCATCTAAGCGGCTTTGGTCCACCAGCCCACATATTCGGATTCCTGAGATGTGTAGACGAGAAAACTATTGTAAAAGAATATCAATAAACTAAAATAAAAATATTTTCTCTGTTTGCAATCTAAATCGCCACAGACTGCATTATTTGCGCTGTTGTTGGGATCTCAGCTTTACTTATAAGGGCTTAATTTGGAATTAAAAATAAAAAACATCTCCCTCTAAAAGCTCTTAAAGTTCACACCGCAAACCTCCCTCCGTTTTTAAATTGTCATGCAAATTCCAATGTAAAATTATTAACACACAATTTAAATTAATTATTAACACAGTAAAATGCTCAACTGAGCGGAAAATTTTAATAGAAACAAAAACGCCAGCAACAAAAATTAATGAGGTGTTGAAGTGTTTCCTCTCCGTTAAATTTTAAATATATATGTATTTATTTTAGAACTTTTCGTGAACAAAGCGCCCAGCTTCATTTGAGGCAAAAGCTTCGTTAACATCTTCAGAACAAAGTAAAACAATTCCTTTAAACTCTTCTCTAAGCGTTAAAAAGTTGAATGGTTTTTTTCTGTTGTATTTTTAATGGCGTTTAAGCAGCAGGAAAGTGTCATTTGTGCGGCCCTTTTAATGTTGTCATTGCGCAAATATTTATATATACGCCCCACCCGGAAAGTTGCCAGACTTTTGTAAATTTTACGTGTGCGCCAGGCTAAGATTTCTGTCTGAAACGCTATAGAAAATAATATGTTGATGGGCTTACATTCCGAAGGACTCGCAGCCATGTGTCTTCGATTCTCAAATCGCTTTATATCGATGGCTGAATAGAACCTAAAATCTCTTCTACTAAAATATAATGATAATTATAATCCAACGTTTTTTGTTTATTCTTCTTTATAACCCATGTTACTAAAAATATCTGTCTTTCAGAATTAGTTTCTCAAAAATTAAAAGTAAATTTTTATTATTCGTTAAATTTGGTGTGGCCAAAAATTTGCAGGCATCGCCAAACAGGGTTTACTCACATATTTTTTATTGGATTTGAGGGGTGATTTCTTTGACAGTCGCAATTAATTTAATTCGATCTTTTTCTCAACGAATTGCGTGAAATCTTAAGTGTTGTGTAATAGTGTAAACTGGGTTTCAACAGTTTAAATGTACACATACTTTTATAAGTTATGCTGCATGGCCATTTAAATCTTATGGAAACTGTTCTAGTGGTTTTACTTAAAACTTTAGTGTTCCATTTCAAATATATACATTTTGGAGCTCTTTATAGCAACAGTTGGCATCACCGCCTAGAGACTTTAGCCAATCCAACAGAATAGCAAATGTTTGCTGGCATTTCTTATTTATACAAAACGAGTGTAATAAAGTGCTTCATTTGTGGGCAACATTGAATAAAAAGCTTAAAAATAATTTATGTTGCATGAAACGATTGAAAGCACATTTTTTTTAGAAATGGATTGAGAAACGGCAGTAGGGATTTGCGTTTTTGTTCTATCTAAATCGGCCAGTTTTATCTTGTCGTACATCTTTGCGGAGAACATGTTGTCGACTGATCGTTTAGCTTTTGCGTTCAATTTTAGGCCAATCTTATATTGCATTTCACCCACTTTAAGACAGAAATCTGCAGCAGACATTTGCTTATCAGGTGCACTATTTGCTTTTCTCTCTCTTCGGTCTAGAAGCCATGAATTTGCCATTGACAGATCTTATGACTATACTCAGACATTTGTCCGACATGTCTGACTCACACTTTGTTATAGTTTTTTTTGTTGACGAGGTGTCCATAAAAATAGTAACAACTACAAATACTAATAAAACAACTTCCGTTTTTAAAGAAAACTTTGGAGAAAAATCTTAAAGTGATTGGCTTCCGCCTTCTTGTGCCCTGAGATCAACTTGTTGCAGCGATTAATTTTTCTATGCATTTCTTTTCTTTTAAAAAGTTTATTTCTCTTTTGTTATTCTATAACATGTCCTTAAGGAGCCGAAAGAGTTGTTTTGTTTTAAAGTCTTTAGGAAACTGCAAAATGCACTGGGTCGACATTAAAAGCTAAAACAAAAAAATTCCAACAAATATGTTTATATTTCTCAAGCATCGTAGAGGAAAAGCTTTCAGCTTAATGATCCTAATTTAGCTATTAAATTAGCAATTTTTATTTATTTAGACTAAATTTGTTGTAACACCATTAACCATACCTGCATCGTTTTCGGAAGAAGGGTTAAAAGTGCTCTGGTGGGTGACTTAGGCCATTCCAGAAAAGGTTACTCATATTTCTGTTTTAAAACCTGAATATGGATTTTATTAAATTGTTGTAGGGAGCAAAGTGTCGCACAACTCTTGCTTCGCCTCTTTTAAGGCAAAAATATTGATCTACATACAAATTGCAGTTATTCATGCCTGCGGTATAAATTTTCCGCAAAGTAAATTGAACATCCCTGTTTTAATTGATTACGAGTTGATTCTTTTCCAGCTGACATTTGAATACACTTGAAGAAAACTTTCTACTTGGAAATTAAACTAAACGAAAGTAATTTTTTTTCCGTTACCGCTGAAATGGAATGAATAATTGAAAAATTTGCTTCTGCACTAAAAAATGCCCTGCGCAATAACGGAGCGGAATGAATAATTAGGCCCATTTATTTATTCAAATTTGCCCTCCTTTCAAGTACTTGTGCCAGCATTTTTCTCAATCCTTAAAGGCGTTCTGATATGCCCTTTTAATTATGTCCTTGAGCTCTTCCGTTCATCTCAATAGTGGCAAAATTATTTCGTGCATCTCTTCAATCTTGGGAACAGGAAAAAGTCGCAGGGTACCAAATCTTAGATGAAATTTAGATGGTGTGGAATAACTGATATGTCGACTTCCTCGGTCACTTCTCTAACCGTGATTTGACCATTTTCCATAACAATTTCGTTTTTAATTGCTCAACAACTTGACCGGTTGTTGGTTGCTGTGACCATAATCGAATGTACAAAACCTGTGAAATTTTAAATTTACCGTATTTTTGAGCAGACCTCGTATTTGGGCTGCGTGACATCAAGCAAAGCAGTGGCAAATAGTGGCAAATAGTGGCAACATGTCATGTTCCATAGATAGCATGGATGGCCCATACACACACAAACACATGTTGCTTTATTTAAGTTTAAAGTCAGGCAGCTCGTAATAGAAAACCCTTTATGTTCATAAATAAAACGTATCTACTTTTTTAAATTTGTTTAATTATTTTGTTAAACTATTTGCCTTTTCTTTCCACGGG
This sequence comes from Epicampocera succincta, assembly GCA_932526305.1. Classification (NCBI taxonomy): domain Eukaryota; kingdom Metazoa; phylum Arthropoda; class Insecta; order Diptera; family Tachinidae; genus Epicampocera; species Epicampocera succincta. The sequence goes on along the minus strand of OW052034.1, from coordinate 26,512,316 downwards.
AAACACTAATGAAACAATTGAGCCCGTGAAGTGGCCAGTTTTAAAAGTGAAGTGAGCAGCAGCTAAGAAGTAAAGAGCGCAGTGGGCCAACTCCACTGAAAATAAATCCCAAATCGAATAAAAAAAAAAAGCTTTCAGATTTTTTATAACTAATTTTAAAAAAACAAAATATAAAATTAATAGAATTTTCCTCATACTTTTTAGAAATACGTGAATATTGAAATTAAAATACATATTTTCCCATAGTGCAGTGTTCTGTTTGCCCGAAGCATTTTAATGCAAAAGTTTGTTTGAACGGAAAACACCATTTTAACTTGACACTTGTCCTTTGAATTTCATTTAACGCAAGTCTGTGTGTCTCAGCGAAGGGGGAAGTAGAGAAGCACAATGTGGCACAAATACTTGTTAAAAAAAACTATGCCGGATATTTCGGCTAAAAAAAATATTAAAAGAAATGTAAACATGGAAAGTTTTTCGTACTTTCTTCTTCCCCTTTTTTATTTTTTGTAACAACTGTCAAGGACGTTTTGAAGTGAGTTCTTAAAAATATACTTTTAAAAGTAACAAGAACTCTGCAGGCATTGCAACTTAATTTTTAATGAACTTTATGTGCTATAACTTTTAAACTCAAGAAAAAGTTAAAAATTAAAAGACTGTTTGCTAAATGACGTAAATTAAAAGTTTGAGTTGGCTATTTTGTGCACTAAACGGTGTAAACATGAACAGGCAAAATCATGTCTAGTTTGGCTGCTTTAAGGTTTTGCAACATAAATTTAATAGATATTTTTGCTTATTGCAGATTCTGATGGCAAAAAATAATTCTTTAAACAAATATTCGTAGCGAAGTGGTACCAGTTTTTATTTATCAAAAGTGAAGGGATTTTGAATAGAAGTGCCGAATTGCTATTAAGTTATTTTTCCAGTGCTGAAAACGGTCTTTAATTTAAGTGACCGGTCATTATAGTTCAATTATCAAAGATTGCTCCCTTCGTTCATTTCGGTCAATCCGGCGCTTTGAACGAACAGTACCGTTAAGTACAGCAATTATTATGATGTTTGTTATTCTTGCAATTTGCTGGAAACAGCTGATGAAAAAACATCAATGAAAGTGAAGAAAACTTCAACTGGTTTAATTGCTTGTGCTGAAAATAATTTATTTTGGAAAAAAGAGGGAAATTTTATAAAACGCAGACCGCGAACGATATGAACAAAAGCATTGGCAACCGTACAATGCATTTTTGAACGAAAACCGGCCAGTTAAATGACCGGCTCACTCCGTTCGTTGGAGTGATTCGTTCAATTTAACCCGGCCTACTCACTGCGTGACTTAAATAAATTACGATTTAGTTCAAATAGTCCCTGTAGACATGTCTTTGTTTAGACGAAACTGCTTAAATTAAGCATTTTCCAAAAATTATATAGCACTACTAAAGGCACGGTTAGACGCGCAATGCAAAGTGTTACGATTTTGTAGAAACAAACTATTAAGAAATTCTCTTTGAGAACAAGAGAACAAAAGTCTGATGCAAGTTTTGTTCCCCGCTTTATACAATTCCACTGTCACTACAGGGCTCCAGTTCTAACACAGACAGTTGACACTAAAATACATCACTGATGTGGGGAGAATGCGGCTACGTCGTTCTCCAAAATCGTTTAGAAAATAAACAATTATCGTTCGCTTGTCCTGTTTTTCTTCGTATTTCTCTTCCACTGAATACATGCTGCTTTTACACGATAAGGCTTTCGGCAGTCTACAAACGTTTTTGACAAAGACTATTTAGGAAATTTTAAGCTTTAATATAAAATAATGGAAAAAATATGTTAAAAAATTACGAATAATAAAGTGATTCGATTCAGTGGCAAGAGAATCGAACGGAATTCTGTCCTACTCATCAAAATCGCCTTAAATATGTTTTGGCACTCGCGTGTTGGAAAATTATTTCACTTCTAATTAATGTCTTTTAATTCGGCCAAACTATAATACGAGGGGTATTATTATGTATCGGGGAAGATTTCATTGTTTGGCATTCGTTCGAACTAGTTTTCACAGCAGTTTTTCTATTCCTCTTGAAACACCTGCACAACATGGGTTTTGAACGCTTGAACTGCTTCTTCGGCGCTCTTAAATCGTTGACCATTCAGTTAACTTTTGATACATGGGATTGATTGAGAATTTCTCGGAACAGTGGCCACATGGCCCATTCTTGGAATACCTGCTCGGCTGATTGCTATTCAGTTTCCGTCTCACACTCATATATCCATGATTCGTCATCTATCACGATTTAATACACGTCTTTTGAAGCACCGTGGTCGAAATTTTCAATCCTTTTCTTGAGCGATTGATTAATAAATTATGTGGTACGAGAACAAAGAGATATGTCACATGACGATCAGTTCAGGCCCCGCATCGATGTTTTGTGGGGCACGAAATTCGTCGGCTACCGAACTACGACCACAATTGAATGCACCGTACCAGTGATATGCCGTAGTTTTTGATGGTGCTTTATCGCCATACCATGAACGGAGTTCATCGACACCGGCTTGTTGAGATAATCTACGTCGAAAGTTGTGAAAAATAAAACAACAAAAACCTGCTCCTGAAATTTTGCAAATACACTTAGAAATATTGTTGACGCGCATGAGTTCATTTTGTTCCGCCTTCAAGAAGTCAAGTCTTATCGCAATGGAAACATGTTTTATAAATTACCTATTCGAAAAAATTATGGCACTAGACAGGTTTGCAGAAATACCTGTCATCCTCTCTAATCTACTTACATGTTGAGTAAAAATGTTTATTTACGTGACATTTTCGACAGGTGGAATAAGTTCCACCAAATTATTAAGCGTTTTCTTTCTTTCTTATCTTTGCATTTAAGGAAGTCAAAGCTAAAACAAGCAATTTCCTAGCGGTTTGAAGGTTTTATTGATGACGTTATGTGTGAAATATAACACGGGGTGTAGGTCTGCTGCAGGGTGTTACATTTTTCATGAGTGCGGCGCATACAGCGGGCTAAATTTTGATCGCTCAATTGAATTACGCTGAATACGAGGGCCACAAGTCACAGCGCCACGCATTTGCTGTGTCGCCCTGTTAAGCGCACATGACTTTGAAGAAAATTTTCCAACATTAATACAATAACAACAATTGTTTGCTACTCTCATAAGGGCACAAAGTGGCTAGTCCGTTAGGCGTCCGCATATGAGAGATTACACTGAGACATTTTTGGGTGCAGTGCAAAGATTTTAAGCTTTCGCAAGTATCAGTGCAGCTGTTGCGTTCTTTAATTATTGGGCAGATAATCGCTGTAATCGAACCCTGAACTGACGGCAAGTGGAGGTAGCAATTATTTTCCTTATATCTCACTACGATGTAGTCAGCAGGCCCTGACATACATTTTTTAACGAAATATTCCTTTTTTTTAGCAGCTTTCAGAGAAAATGGTTCTGCTTGGAATAATTAAATGCTTCCTTTTGTTGTTTGGTGCTGTTTTTATTATGCCAATTAAATCACAATCGTAATGGCCAACATGCATGAAGTCATGCCAACATGAATTTTTAGCTCGAAAAGCATGAAACTTTTAACTCAATTTGTTATTTAGCTTTTTTTGTTTTTTGTTCAATGTTATTTCTGTTGTGTTCGTTGGTTGGTGGCAAACACCATCATTCTTGTACTGCAAATCGTTGATAATGAATGGGTCACTTTCGTTTTGTTGCTTTTTTCTCTCCCAAGTTCCAAATTTTACTCCCACCGAGGCCAATTCCGGGTGCTCTTCAGTTGTGTTATTTGTAGATATTTATGTCAACGGAACTGGCGGACCATAAATTACAACTACAAAATCCAGTACGAGTACAATTGCTTTTAGCCAATAACGACAAGCGACATGCAAAAGTAATTTGTTTTAATAGATTCCAAAGAACACAAACGCAGTGAAATACTGCTGAGAGTCCAGCCGATGACCGAATGGAGACTTGCAAGCGAACCAAGAAGAATATTTGGCAACAAACGTACAAAAACAACAGCCGTACGCAGCACCGTACCTTTCTACATTTTCACTGAAATTAATGTGCCGAGTAGAGATGGCAGCGTGAGATGTTGCAATATATGGTCACTCAAAATAAAGGGTGACCATATTTCATTGTTAAATGTTATTTATTTTTAAGTTCCTGCAAAACAGATGTTTTAGTTTGTTTTTCGGAACTTTTCCAAGAGTCGTCATCGTCGTCCCGTAATTTTTTTTTGATGTTGAATTTTTGGTGTGACGACAATGGCGATGACTTTTGGAATAAGGAGGAATACTTAAAGCTCATTCGTCTGCATCTAAATTTTGTCCAACTATTTCGTCCTGGTATTTCGACGGTTCTGATTTTCGTGTTGTGCAAAGTGTGGCAATACTATTATTTTCACTGGAAAATTGGGCAACCACATCCGCGCAAAGCAAAACAATGCGTCAGTTAATAATCGTACATATGAAAACCGTTGGATCTTTTTGAGTTTAAAAAATGACACTATAATTCACCGAAATTTCCGGAAAAATGATTAGTGGCACTTTTATACAATAACCCATAAGCCAAAGATAAGTTGAAATAGTGGGAACGTGCACCAAGGCCAAGTTTTTCAGGATATCATTCACTTAGATTACCCAGAGAAGGGTAGACAAAGTCGATATTTTCACCGCGTAGGGTGAAAAAATTGTTGTTTCAGCAAGACAATGGGAAAAGTCCATAATCTGTATCAGACTTAGCGCCTGCAACTATTCACTTTTTCCAAGCCTGAAGAAATGGCCTCTTTTAAGAGCTTTGAGAAAGTCGATTACTTGGATGCATTAAACAAATTGGAAAAACGCTGTACGTTCGCACGTCTATTGATCTAAAAGGAAATCATTATGGAGTTATCAAACAGCTCTCGCATTTAGCTATATTTTAGGGTATTTCGAGGATATTTTTTTTGGCCAAAAGTTGGCAGCATTGATTTGTGCTCTAAATTTTAGGGCCGATTGTCTAAAAACTAAAAATTTCACACATGATTAGACGGCCACAAATCGAACTAGTTCAGCCAAACTTCAAGACCTAAGCCAAAGCGTGAAGCTCTATGTGTGACCCTGAAATAGAACTTTCAAATTCATGAACTCAATTTTTTTATTTGTGTGTAAAAAAATCCTGACCTTTCAAAGGAAACCGTTCGTAAGTCTCAAAAACATGGGAAAGTAAATATAAATGTTCATCTATATAAAATATTAAAAACTCTCTTGGCGTATTTCAACAGTGAAATCGGAACGCCCTCAGTACGAAAATGGAACACGAAGGCGAAAATGCGTTTTTCTCAAAAACTTGTTTTGACACACTAGTTGGGTTATCATTTGCAGCCTTAGTAGAGAGTTTTGCCGCCTGGACGTTGCCGAATGTGCTGATTTAGCTGCATTTTGCAGTTTTTCGAAGTATTGAGCAGTTTTGAAGTTTTTTTTTTTTAAATTACGCCAATTGTTCAGATTTTGCAGTCTTTTTAATATATGTAAACACTTTACTTTCGGCTTTTTTATTTCCGAAGTATTAATTTATCCCATTATTTGTGAAACAGTGGGGAGGTAATGTTTTTATTACATCGCTTCTTTGCAACACTGATTAAATGCAGAGTTGTGTTTTTCTACATTGAGTCTAATTTTCTGGTTTTTATGTACAAAACTCAAAATACTTTCTTTGCTTTTCGTTTACTTCTGCACATACATATTTATATATCGAGCTATTGCTGCCAGGGAATCGTATCTCAAATGAACTCGAACTAAGAAAAATGTGCGAAAGATCGCCAAAAAAACAAAATTCTTTATTTTATTCTGTTGAGTTTTAATTACACTATATTTATGTGCAGTTTTTTAATTTTAAAAGCAAATTTTTTACGCATAATTTGCAGATTTTGTAAAAATAATTATGGCAACGCTGCCGCTTAGTTCCAGCACTTCTAGTCAATAGATGGCAATACGAAAAATAAAAAAATTTAGAATGCCTTTCACTTAGATCGAAAGCGCCAAAAATTCAAAAACTCGTTCAAGTTATGGCGTACTATAACAAATGCCAGCAAGACGTAGAGCATGAAATCCACAGCTTAAACTTGGAATGCGGGAGGCTCTTCGGCTCTGAGCCACATTGTCGGTATTGAACCACTTTGTCAACAGAATTTGTACTCCGCTCGCGAATGGCAGATTTCAGATTTGTCTAAGAAGATTTTCTGGAACAGAAAGTTTTCCAAAATTAATATTTAAGAAAATTTACTGCAAATCAAAACGAGTTCACTTGCCATTCAATTAGTGCTGAAACTATTACAAAATCTGTAAACTTGTGAAATCTATATTTTTACTTCAATAAATAGTTTAATGGTTGAAACTAAAATATTTAATTTTTTATTTTCCGAAAGTTTTTTTTATTATTTATTTATTTGCCAGTATTTTTAATCAATTCGAATAATTTGTCCAAGTGAAAGTTCGCCAACAACAAAGAAAACAACTTGTTCTCGGTGAAGCTTTACAAATTCAAAGTCCAAAAAATTGTGGAAAATAAATGTGTGCAGTTTTAGGCTATTGGGAAATAACTCATTATAAATTGACAATTTTTATAACTAGAATAAATTCGGAAAACGATTGATTAGCAGTAAGAGCTGTCAAAATATCTGTGAGCAATTGCCCGAACTTGGGAGAATCTTTTAGCCATCCAACAAATCCATAAAACAGTTCAATGCTGCGTTTACACGATAAATAGACGCATGTAGAATCTGTGAATGTGGAAAAGTTCTACTTAATTTGGAAAGAAACCCAGACTTTCTATATTCAAATAACGACATTATGAACGAAAACTGCTTTGTTGCGTTGACAACACTGACTGGGTGGAGTTATTCGCATGTTCAATATCATTTACAAAAGGATTCACGCCCATCTCTAATAGTTTCCAATTTACAAAAGTAGGTTAGTGTGTGTGTGTGTGTGTATGTACTCGTACGTATATGCAACATTTATGGACTCGGATGTGTTCTTCAATATGTGCAAATAAAAATATGAAACCCCAGCACACGTATGAGTTTTCTTGTGAAGAAAATGTGTGTCATACGCAGGGGGGTGTTCGTAGCAGCAATAATTTACTTGGAAAGTTGCATCGAAAAATAATATTTTCTGAGAAAAAGTAGATAATTTTGAGTGCATCGGCTTAATTTAATTGAATAGAATTTATATTAAAAGGCATTTCACACTATCCTGCAAGTCCTGAGCTTTCCATTGAATTTTGTGAGCAAGAAATCGAATGTGAAATATATGAGGCGCTGGAGGCACCCACCATGCAAAAGTAATTTCTGTATTCAGGAGACCGAAACAAAATATATTTTCGTATTTTGATACAGAGTAATTGAAATGTATATTTTATTTATCTTCCGAGATAAATTGGGGGACTTGTGGAACAATTTTCAGAATTCTTTTTTATTTAAACAAATTTCTTGCATTTTGGTTATCGGGCAGCTAAAATGTCGATGAGAAATTTTGATTAAAGTGCTGTTCTTTCTTTAAAAGTATAACAAAAATATTTAAGATTTTTTGCCAAATTTAGATTTTAAACACAAAAAATTTCACAAAACGATTTATATGTTGCTCTCAGCATTGAGCTAAAATCGCCAATTGTAATAATCGTTCAGTATACGGAGTCGTTCAATTGAACTAGCTCAGCGCTGTGCAGCTCAACTCTAGTTTAAACATATTTTGTATTATCTAATATATAAAAGTTATTTTGTTTTAAGACATTTTCTTTATAAAATTACTGAACCCTTCAACTGAGCTTGAAGTTTTGTTCAATAAAAGAAATGAAAGGATGGATACAAAAAGAGCTCAGCTTAAAAATAAAATGAAAAAACTACTGAGCTAAATTAGTTCACATCACGCAATCGTGCAATTGAACTAGTTCAGAGTGGAGCGGGCCAATTTTACTTTAAGTGCATTTATTAATATTTAAAAACTGTCTTGTTTTAAGAACTTTTCCTGATGAAATTATCAAAAGTTAGCAACAATTTCACTACTTAAATATTTTTATCCCTTTTTCTCGTTACAGGTTCGTGCAAAAGCGGTTTCTTCTGAATACCACAATCCTGCTATAATTTAATTAATATGTTTATAACCGTACATGCATATGTTTAGCAACAGATAAAATACATACAAACCTTTCTTGCCACTCAATAGAAGACACACATTTATGTAACACTCAAACATGCCACTAGTTGTAGAAAATACATGCCAATATGCACATGTATGTTATTAATGACATATAAATACTTTAATTATTACATTATCAAAGTCTGCTACTCACATACATATATTTAAAAATAATACTTACACGCCCACTCACACGCACACATGTTTGGAAACCTGCACTTTCCTGTTGCAAATTAACACCATTTCGGTGCAACCAGCAGCTGACACACACACACGTACATAATTTATTGGCAATAATTACATTAAACTGACAAAGACATAAGTACTTATTTAAAATTTATTTATTTATAAACAATATATTTAAAAGAATGCTTAATAATTAGTTATAGCTGAGAAACAAACCAAATGCTTCAATAAGTGTAACAACAACTATTTAATGCTTTAATCTGCTACTTTTTAAAAATAATCAAAATTTATTCTTATATTAAGATAATAAATTACTATTTCTTAAGTTGCTGTCAATTTATTTTGCTTCTCCTGTGATGGGTTTCTTTTACGCCGCACTGTGGTCCCAATATCAAATAATGAGATTAAAAGAATCTTTAATGAAAACTCTGGTTACAACAAAAGTTCGCTGGAAGTCAGGAAATGGACCAGCTTTCAATTTGTATAGGATAAGAAAAGAAATAATTTTTTAAACTGTAGTCAAACATAAATAAGTTTTTTTTGTTTAAATCTTCCATCACTCCATCACGATGTGGAGCAAAATTAAACGAAATTTGTTCACCTCTTAAATTTACACAAATTTAAATCATAGTAAAATAAAAAATAATATACACATACATTTTTAATGTCAGTGAAACGGGTTTTATGGGACAGAAAATTTTATAACAATATATACAGATGGATATACAAGGCCCAATCTGGAGCACCAATTCTTCGCAACATTTTTGGACTGTGTCCTCTTCAACATAGACATTATGGATATGGAAAACGCAACAAACAGTAATTTCCGTGCATGTAATGGCGTTTCGGCAAAAGCTTGTGGAGTGCCTCCTTTTGAGCCAACATCCTTTCTTGAAATCTTCCATAAAGTGCATGAACTCAGCAACCAGATGACAACCACAACAAATTGATTGACTTGGCTATTCTTAAATGATTTCCTATACAGCGGCTATATGGTGAACGTGGTCCAAAAACGATCCATTGTTAGTCGAATTAGGACGCTTATGTGCCCCATCAAATGAACGAAGTTTGACGAACAGAACTGAAAAAATATGCAACAGTCCGTCCGTAAAGAAAAGCAAATCACACAATAATCAGCTGTTGTGGGTTGGATTGTCAAATAAAATAGTGTTGCCAATTTAAAAGAAAGAGTAAAACACAAACATTGAAAATTAAAAGACAGTAAAAATAAATTTTAGTGCCATCTTTAAGTGGCTGGAAAATTTAATAATCTTTCCGAAAACGTTTCGTAACTTTTCAGATCGACTTTATATATGTTTCTAAATTAATAGTCGCTTTTGATGAGATTTTCCATTTTATGTCTTTATTCCCGCTCTGCAAGTGTGGAACTTTAATCAAAAAGGCTGACGCACGCGAATCGAATTGCAAAATTCATTGCAAGATTTTGTTCAGTTTTAAGTTTTACTGACATCTTTGCCGGGATTTTTAAATAAACAAAACCTCGTGTGTGTGAAAAACCTCCTTAATTAAAGTAATTATCAATAAAAGCAAAAAGTTTCCTAAATAATTTGCCCAATAGATTTGATATTTGGACCACAGTGCACAAGTTTAAGCTTTTGTAACAGTTTAACATTTTTCCAAAATTGCTCTATATAACAGCGCTTGGCATGTGTTTGTGCGACACTTACAATCAGTTACACAGGTTCTTATTAAACATATTTGAAAAATATTTACATATATCAAAAACTATTTCATTTAATTTATTTTAAATTTTTTCTTGTGTGCATTTTGAAATAAGGGATGAGACGCCATTAACATGCTTGAGCATGATTGCAGCAGAAGCAACATTTTGTTGTCACGCCATCTGAACGTATCGATGCCGATCTTAATGATCGGCTTATAAATCTGTGAAGGCCACAAGCATAGATTTTTGATCTGTTAATTTAAATTTTCCGGGAATCTGAGACTCTCGCTAAAAATTGATCATTATTTTATTAAAACTAATTTATGGGATCCAAATAGAAGTAATAAAATTAATAGGAACTGTCAACTATGACTAGAATTTAAGTCATTTGAGTAACTAATCCAATTTAAGTACTTTTATAGGACCAAAATGTGCGCAATAATAGCAGTTAAATTCCGGATTCCTCATCCCTGTAAAATAGAATAAAACTAAAATACGAGTAGTAAACAACACTTCTCCCTGTTTCATCCGCCCCATAAACTAACTCTAGCACAATGCGCTGCCTGTGTATGAGTACTGGTCCAGGAAAAAGTTAATCAAGTATTTCTACGCTCTTACCCGCATGTCGCAATTTAATTGCATTTATTATTATTTTTAATTGGTAAAATTGTTTGATTCCAGTCAATTTTATTCAGCCATTGTTTGTGCGGGGGGTAAAACAAGTGTAAGTGCATTTCTGTGGTTGTCAAATCAAAGCAAAACCGTTTTGAAAAAGTTTGACATTTTGTTTGGAAATAAAAGGAATAAAAAGCCTTCTATTTTTAAATTTAAAGTAAAACAATGAAGTTGTATGTGAAATTTCATACTTCAGCTCCTGCTCAGTAGAGTTACGGATCTTGCGTTTAGGTACCTTTATCTTCCACCACACTGTGAATAGTTCTGCGGATTGTGACGACCGTAAAATGGGATATTTTATCTAAACAAAGCAGAAGTTTTTTACGTTTCTACCTGTGTAGCGTTCTACTACATGCGTGAATGGGACGGGCTAAAATAAATGACAGATAAGTCGCAACTTCAATTATATGGCTGTCAGAGTTCGCCATCTTTCATTAGAAGACCTTGTGGCAACATAATCAAGTTGAAAGTTTTTCGACTGGCGATTTCAGTTTCATTTTTTTCTATTCTAAATAGTTTTCTATTCTAAAAATAGTAAATGAGGCGAAAACGACAAAAATGCATCACTGCTTTCTTAATAAATGCAACCCACGCTACCGCGTGAGGCGAATTTGCCTGTCGAACGGTGCAAATTTTGTCGCCATTTGAAAAAAATAATTAAATAAAATGTCATATAGATCCCTTAGCAGTTGTTTCAAATCACTGGTATTCCAGATCAAGTAGTCGTGGCATGCCCCAGGCTAATGGCAAGAAACATAACGAACGAACCTGTGATCACATATTATTCTCAGATTTAGTCTATTACAAAATACTACAATCGCCTTCGATATCGACTTCGCCAACCGTAATCAGGCTGATTATTCTTACTCGGTTTCTTTGAGATCACAAATGCGACTCGATTTCGTGCGTCAATCTTCTAATATTGTATGTACGTACAAGTCCTTTAAGTATTTTTGCCTACTGCGGTCTCAAAATCCTTCGAAACACTAAAGCGTAACATGTCAGTTTTTAATCGTCTAAAAGTGTTAAAGAAGAGTCATATAAAAAGTTTGCAAGCTTACAAAATCTTGCGCAAGTTTTTTTTCGAAAAGTAGAGTCACTCAAAAGTGGCCCTGAAAATCAACTCTGCAACAATTTTGTTACTCTCTTATTTCAAAATGCACCAAAAAAAAAAATTCTACTTAAATTTCACTTAATAAAATCACATACAATCTGCTCTGACGTGAAACCAGCTCAGCGGCAACAACAAATAACACTTTAGGAATTATTTTTCTTCTTTTTACACTGAACACAATTGCGTAGTCTTAAGGCATAATGATGGAATGGTGAAGCTTAAATTTGCTACTTATAACTTGTATATGAAGTTTTTAATTTATTTTTTAACTAAAATCTACAAAACCATTTGCAGCGGTTTGCATGCGATTTGGATATAAATCCTGAGATTCTAAATTTGTCTATTAAAACATAAGATTATTGAATGCCAAGAACTGAACACTTTCAACTCTTAAGCACCAAATATCAATTATTGTCCCTGTCAATTACAAACTAAAAAAACTAACAAATCTTAAATTAATTGAAAAATTACTCAAACTTTTATTCGAATTAAATATTTTGAATGTGCTTTTTTGTGTTTGAAATCAAACAATTTATTTTTCGGTTTTAAAAACATTTTAATTGAGACTTTGCTACACCATAAACAATTTTTGTGAAACATTAATAAAATGTCACGTGATAACTCGCCACGTCACAGCCCCAGACGGTTGCCCAGAGACCAACAGCATAATCAACAATTTGTACCATCGCAGCAACAGCCGCCCATTATGGAGCACAGTGCCAGTGGCAGGACTACGGCCTCCAGTACTGGGCCTGCACCTATTTCATCATCGGCTACAAATATAACCACCGTTCATGAGGATGGCAGCGCTGATAACTTTTCAGTGTTGCCAGCCATGAGCGGTTCGGGACCAAGTAGACAGCGCTCCTTAAGAGATCGTCTTAAGGACGGCATAACAGGCAGCTTTTCATGGCAGTAAGTCATTTAGTTGAACGCAAAACAGTTTCTTATATTGTACTATTTTTAGTTTTTTCTATTCGTATTAATTTGTTGTTTGATTATTTTTCCTTTTTTTTAGATTAAAGTTTCGGTTGAACAAGTGTTTTTCTATTCACCAATTTTTTCCTAAAATTTTTCTTATTGACATTTTAAAACTGAAAGAATTGATCTTTTTTTAAGTAGATTTTTGTATTTTCTCATTTTTTTCTAATTGTTACACTAGAATTCAATGCACCGAATATTTGGTAAATTTCTCTAAAGTCCACACAAAAAAACTGCACTCGACAACACTTTGTTTTTCATTAATATTGTAAATAGCAAATAATACAATAAAATCAGAATTTGGAGTTTCTTTTATGTGGAATTGCAATTGTGAATTAAAAGAATTAATTAAGAACAACTTTTCCACGAAAAATCAACCAGTTTTATAACGTGTGAAATGTTTCTTACAAAAATTGCTAAAACATTTCTTAGCCGTTGGATTTTTCTTTAAAATTTGAAGGGCATCAATTGACCTTTTATTTTGTTCATTTTCATTTATTTCTCCTCATAACTATAAAACCAATTAGAGCTTTAGATCAAATCACTAGCCTTATTCACAATATAAGACATTTTGAGATTGCAAATTTGCCATCGTTTGTGAGCGCCTGTTGTGCTCTTCACAAACACGAATTCCTAGCAGATCGCAAAGAGAACTATTTATGGCGGCATCTTCGAGTGACCAATTAATTTCTATTTGATATAAACAAAATCCTTAGATTCAATGGGATTAAATAAAAGTTTAAAATTATTGCTGGAGCACAAAAAATCATAATTTTGCATTTTGAAATATTAATGCTGGTTACTTTTCAAATCAGAATCTATTTCTGAGCGATTTTAGACAAACATTTGCATCATTGACAACAGCTGTAAAAAGTAAAAGCAAAGTAAATTTTCAAAGGTGTCTATAACATTTGAAATATATGAAATATATATAGTATTCGTATTTGTAAAATAGAAAGGCGGGTGGCTGCTACGTATGTTCCTGGAACTGGTCATCGTGTTGAAGTCATTTAGGAAAAAACTTCCAGTTTGTCATTTAATCCATTTTGAAAGAAAAACGTTTTTTTTATCTAAATAAAAAAACAGCTGATTGCTTCCTTAATGTCTGAACTTGCCTTGACAAAGAGTTTGTGCCACCTTGTACGGGAAATGAACAAACAAATTCTCATTTGCTTTCAAAACTGTCGTCTGGAAAGCTTTTGGTTAAGTTAAAACAAGTTCATTCATCGTGTAACACAATTAGTTCCAACATCGATATATAATTAACCAATAACGTACAAATAAAATATACAAATCTGTCTTTTGTGTGGTTATTTTAGCTGTCTAGTAGAAATATATTTTGACAAAGAGAATTCATTTTATGAATGGAAAAACGCCAAATTTAATGATTAGTAAATCTTACAACAGCTGATCGCTTTGCATTTACGAACATGGCGAGCACCATTAATTATCAATATTCAGGCATTTTATCATAACAGCTCAAGTCGAATTTTGAAACTGCAAAAGGTGTAGATGCACCGTTTATTATTTTGTTAATTTTAGGAAATATTTCATGTTTTGTTGTAGGTTTTTTCGTAGTTTTGGTTTAATAACATTTATTATTATTAAATGCAGGCCAAACTTTTGTTTTCCTCTTATCTTGACTTAAGCTGTTATGAGAAAATTTCCACAGAAATATATACCAGGAATTAGAGAAAATCTGCAAAAGATTTGGGCTTGGCAGATAATAAATTTCTAACCTGGCAACACTGTTCGGAACTGTACTACTCAATAGTTATTGTCCAGTTGTTCAGTCGTTATTTTCGGATTATAATAGTGCAATTGCGAGACTTCAGTTGCCATAAAAGTCAATAGTATCAGTTTTTTTTCTGAACACTTTCAGCTCTTAACAATTTTTATTTATTGTAACTTTTTCGATTTTATTGATTTTTTAAATAAAACAGACACACACACACACACACACCATAAAATCAAACACAAGTGCATAAAGTTTAATTCCGTGTTTGTTTTTGTTTTTAGAATTCTCTGTAAAATATATCTGATTTTTTCGGTTTTTTATTTGTTTATTTTTGTTTTTGTTGGCCAAATGATTGACGGATGAATTCTGAGCCGCTGTTTTAGCTGTTGTAACTATTTTGTTGTTAGCGCCATCGTTGGAGAGTACAAGATTAGCTTTTTGAAAAGATGTTTTAATTTAATTTATTATATCAGCTGTTCATTGTTATTGTTGTATAAGTCAATCATAGCATTGCTCTGATACCTACAGGGTTTCCAAGTGCTACCCAGAATAAAAGACAATAGAGCAAAAGTATGTATGAGATCCATGGCTTAAGAAATTGCATAAAGGGAAGAGTGTCCAATGTGATTTATGCTGTGCGGCCCGTGGCAACAACATGTCGTTTAATGCTGATGGTGATAGACTGTTAACGCCGCTGCGATATGAACCAATTTGTAACATCTCTGCCATGCAGTTGACGCTTGGGGATCGCATGTGGGCTGGTATCGTGTCAAATTTGACAATTTTTTTTTACTAACAATCAGAAAAGGAGATTTAACCAAAAATATATTTTGATAAATATTAAAGTTAATTTGCAAGGTCACCTGATCCCATATACAAACAGCTTGTGAAGTTGACTTAGGTCAGCAACTGCCGTTAGACCATAACCTGGTGGTAAACCAAGTCCACTTGGTTGACTTTTCAACTGCTCACCGCCACCCCATGTTGTTTAGCAACTGCACATACTAGTAGATGGGTGGCAACTTCTCGAGAGCTTGGGATATCTAGTCCCTAGATAGTAAAAGGAAAATGCACGCCTGTACCTTTCCCACTATGTACGAAGAACAGATCACTACCACAGTTTCGACCAAAAGGCAAGGTGGTCACCTAAGACCACCATCAATATACCTTGAGACAGTCCATGTTGGCAGAACGGCTTAAAGCACGACAGAGAAGTCAACTTATTGGAATCAGCAAAGGCCGCAAGATCTTGCTTTATGTTGTCTCACAAATAAAAGACCTTAAGGCCGCCAAGCAAACTCAACTTTGCGGGACTACAACCCCTGCTCTGACAAAACTATTTAATCGTTTTTTGGCAACATCATCTACATAAATTTAGAGTTTTAAAGGGTGAACTGTTGACAGTAAATGACTGTGTGGTATGGAAACAAATCAGCTGATCTGTTCACATTTTGCTTTAATGCATTTTGCTTTTCTGTTACAAAAAAAAATAAAACTTAAGCTCCTGACATTGAAATTTTGTTAAGCTGCTGACATGAGGCAGCGTTAAAAGCCTTCCTCTCATCGACATCCTCCCGTGTAGATACGAGATAATTTTTGTGTAACTGACATTGTTCTCTTCCACTTACTTAAGCTGTAAGCGATGCATGAATGTGAACAGAAAGTGGCGGCTTGAAATGCAGGCAAACAGGAACTTAATTTTACCGACCTTCAAGTTGTGGCAAGTACTTTTTCTGTGTTTGTCTTCAACTGTGTGCCAAAATGTTTTGCATTTAAGCGTTTTATGCTGCAGTCAAAACATCTGCTGATACAAGCCAACAAACAAAAAAGTTAAAAAAAAAGCTCGAAGCCGGTAAGTGGCAGCAGAAGCATTTAATTTTCTTGCAGGGTATAAAAGATTTAAGACAGTGATTGCAAAAAATGACTTAATCCAAATAGTTGGATGAAAGAACTTAAAAGCACAACGTTAACCACTAGAATTTTTACGAACAGAGTTGCCAATTTGGTGGGATTATTATTAAAGATATGCTCTTTTGTTTGCAACGTTACGGTGTGTTTTAAAAAACACTTTTATGATGACTTCTCAAACCTACTTCGTATGGCGCCGTAATCTTTTGCTTATAAAGAGAAACGCAAAACAAAAATTAAGAAGATTTGCTTAGAAATGCAAATGTTGTAAACATTTTCCCTGGCTATTAAAGACGGCAACTTTGTTTTGTTACTCTGGTGACTTTTATCACGCCATCACTATTTAAGTTCTGCTGACTGCGAAGATGAACGAATAAAGAATTAAATAGTTTCTATTGGTCTGCCTATTTTACTGTGAGGCATGTTTGTGCATGTCAGCCGGTTTGGCATGAGCGTGCTGGTGGCAGGCTCATTGTGGGACAACGCCATGGGGGCGGGGGAGTTAATGTAGCATCCGTCAGTAGATTTTTCTGTGGTGTATTCCAAACGGGGTCTCTCTGCTTTCCGTGGTAAGGTCGACTGTCATGCCAATCAGAACTCTAGGAAGTTGCCATATGTCTTCGATTGTGCGGGTTCTTCAGAGCTCCCTACTAGAGGTCAACTTACTTGAAAGACGAATCCTGGTATCTTAGCTGTGGTATAGGAAGGGGGGCAGCGGAATGAGGATGAAGGTGCTGTCCTGTTGCAAGCGATTTCTGCTATTCGTAAGAAATTGATGATGGAGAATTTTTAGGCGAGTCTGTTTAAAGCCAGATGTTTCTTAGGTATTCTGGGCCATGAAGTCGAATGCCTCGAATTGGTGGCAGGTGGGACTTTTATTGTCCATCCGAAGAAATTTCCTTTATGAGAAATGATATCTACTTTAAGGTTTATGCAGTTCGTGTCGATTTCTTCAACTGTAATATGTCCGCATATTTTGTTTTGTGCCACTTGTTCTCCTCTTAAGCGCTCGTAGATCTGTTCATTCTTTTGATAAATAATTTTTTTCATTTAAGGAAACTAAATTATATTTTTGGTTTGATTTCTATCTAAGATATCAGTACGGAACCTTCTTCGCCTGAGTGAGTTAACCTTGTGCAAAACCAACTTGTTGGGTTGGTTATAGTTTTACTTAAGGTCCGGAAGTTAATTCTAATTCAATTAACAAGAGATTCTGTTAATAGATAAATAATGACGCTACTTAAATATAATTTCCTCATTTTTATCTTATATTAAAATTTTAGTAGTTACGAGGGGTTTTTCCAAGTTTTGGAGAAAATTACAATTTAATTGCCACTTATTTGTACACGAGAAAATAAGAGTAGATTAAACTGTAAACTTTTAAAACAAAAAGATTTTCCGGTGTCTGGAGCAGGTTCAAATAGCGGTAATTGGCTTTTACTGCTGCGCCTGTAACAACTCTTACCCTGTTTTGGGCTTTTTGCCATTTCTGTAGAAAAGAAAATTGTACAACCACCATAACCAAGCCTCCCTGGAATGTCAACAGTTCAACAATAATTTTTTTTTGCTTATAACATTTAACAAAAACAAAATACTCGTATGTACTAGCAAGTTTACCTGCTACAAGTTCGAAGCTCCAGCAAGCCAAAGAAATAAGACTTAAGTTTTTCTCTGCTCTAACATTTGATCGCAAATAAAAATAAAAAGTAAATTAATTTTGTTTAATCGTTACATTTTCATCTCTGTCAACCTCGTAAGTGCTACTGACCGTTCAGGGTTGGGCCCAAATGTATTGCGGAAACGCTAGTGCAAAAAACCGCAGTCTTGCTCAACAACAACAAGGCGAATTAAATTAAGTGCCTGCAAAGCGACCATAATTTGAACGTGAAAATCTTAATTTGGTGGTGAGGAACGTCAGAAAGTAATAAAAAGATACAGCGAAATGGAATTCGTCGTAAAATAATAGGGGTTAAGCCCCACATAAACACATTTTGCCTTTTTCTAAATCCAATTTAAATAACCAAAGGCTTAAACAAGGGCCAAGAACTTTTAGAATAATTTGAAGTGTGTAGCCGTTGCAATCATATAGACGAAGTTGGACAGTCAGGATTAAAAATGTGGGAAACAAAATATTATCAGCGGAGCTGTCAAGGTCATCTAGTAATGAATTCGCCTTGATTGAAAGAGATAATTTTTGTTGTTAACGCTGCGAAATATCTGATGATTCCCAGGTAATACGATTATATGTATAGAGGTATAAAAATTTAACTTAAATAACACACAAATGCAGGAAGGTTTCAAATGCGAAGGTGCTGTAAACAAAGAGAACAAGATTTTACATTCAGGAAAAGTGCAAAATTGTCACAGGAGCTTTAAAGTATAACTAGTAATGAATTCGCCTTGGTTTGCATTCTGATATAGTAAAAGTTATTGAAACAATTCATCAATTATGTTGACTTATATAGAGCCCGGTTTCGTCACGTGTAGAGGGGTTGCAATACTGACACTGACTGGAAGCTTGTTCTAACAAAGCTTGGAAAATATCACCTATTTGCATTTTTTCTCAGCGTTGCCTTTGAGAATTTTTGTAAACGGCAACTTATTCTTAATTTAATCCCTCAACAATGGTGCAATTGACAATCGCAATTGACAGTTGCAAGTGCAAATAGTTGCAATGTCCAAAGCACCAAATATTGAGTATCGCTTTCGATTAGAAACAAATCACGTGTATTTCCATGTGGTTCGGCAATTTCATTGTATTTTGGGATAAAATTATATGCCCTGTCTCTGGGCAAGTGCCAGATGTGTATATAGTCGCATCTGTGCATGTTGTATTTGGCAAGTCCGTCTGTGTTATGACAACTAAAACTTATTCGACAACTTAATGACAGATCCACCTTGTGCCAATGCAATTGTCTGCTGCCTTTTGAACAACTCGTGCTACGCCGCTGCCATTGAAGTGTCTTCCACAATAAAAGCGCTCGTTCTTTGCTTTTTTTATCGACTACCCTGCTGACCGTATTAACAAGTGCCATAACTTTAACGACTGTGTGTTTTTGTAAAATGCCATAAAACACGCCTGTATGATTTCTTTTCTTAGAGATATTTTCAAGTGCTTACTTGCGCCGGCCATGAAAAGGAACCAAAACAGAAGAAAAACTCAGCCAGCAACTGATAACAAGTTGAAAAAAAAACCAACAACAACAGCTGAAAAAAAACTGCAAAATTATTGAAGGTTGCATGCTTCACATGCATCAGACTCTGTTGGAAACAAAGACGAAGAGAAGGCAAAAAAAAAACAAAAAGTAAAAAAGGGTTTCAAGGGCACATCAATCACTTTGCACACAAAGCGGAATGAATTAAAGCGAATATCGCAAGAAACTGATTTTAGAAACTTTTTTGCCGCTCTCGTGTCAGTTTATGCTGCATAGCCAGGTGGCAAAAATGCATGTAAGTGCAAAGTTTACATTTTTACTGAATTTACAAAATTGCATTCAAGTTTAAATGAAACTAAAAATGTTGCAATTAACACGTGTGGACACAAAACGCGTTATGGCTATTTTTGTGCAATTCGATTAAGAATTTTGTTGGCGGATTTTCCGCTGGCATCGAATTTTTTGACCCATAAAACTATATAAATTTTTTTGTTAATAAAAATAGCAACAGCTTTTACACATTCAATAAAAATTGTTTATTGTTATATATGTTTTTGGGAACAATCACAGCACACTTAGTTTTAAGGAAATAATTCACTAAGTCAGCGAAAATTTTGTTTGAATACGAGCCCATAATGGAACTGCTATGAATCGATAAATATTGTTGATGCAATAAAGCATGATTTTGTCTGAGTGCATAAATAATTCGTTCGTTGGAGCAGCCAACATATTTAATGATCATTTTTATCTGGGTGTGTGTACAGTGCGCTCGGGATAATATGAATTAATTGAAGCCACGATGGTACAGGTTTATCAGATTGATAGCAAGTGTAAATGTCAAAATTTAATATTAAAATTCAATAGTATTGTTTTAAGCGTCTTAATAACTTAACATCGAGGACAAAGCTAAAACACAAAAGGACCAATATTTGCCTGCCGCATTTTTATAAGGGAAATCCCCAGGTAGCACAATATGCGTCTACATACATTTTAATTTTTACTTAAACTAAAATTTTGCTTCATCTAGAGTTGTCGTTTTAGAGTCGTTCGACGTTTACGAAAAGAAAGTGTCAATAAAAAAAGGGTTAACGTTTTGTTATATTGACTTTATCCTGAGCGCACTGTCACATGTGTGAGAAAGAGTTCTGGGTGTATTTATGTAGGTGAAATGATGTCTGTGTGACATGTTCCGAAACAGTGTCTTGACTAGATAATGCGGTGCTGCCGTTTTATGCTTCTTTTTACTCACAAACGTATTGGTTTGTCCAACACTCCTTCCATGCAGGTCAAGTTTTAGACAAAACCCGCTTCGATTCAGTAAATTATTGTACTGAAAATAGGCAATACATACGTTTGTATAAAAAAGCTGTTGGCGAAGAGAAAGAAACCGAAACGGTCGTGAATTTTCTTACAAAACTTTCATTGTCTGAGTAAAAACTTTTCATTGAATATGAAAAAACTGCTGGTGATTGATTTTCCAATAAAAATATCATGATTTAGGAAAAACAAATTCATTTTGAATTCGTCGCGAAATCCCCTTTACAAATCCGCATTAAAGAACAGGCTTGAATTGCATCCACAACAAATAGTCGGCATTTCTTCGATTGCAAAGGGATCAAAGAGTAGAAAGCGGTGACGAAGAGAGAAAGGAAGTTAATAGAAGAGAAGAAAAGCGAATTAAATAGAATTTCTCCTGTGGGAATGAACAAACCAATAGTAGAGTTGTGATGAGAAAAGAAAGAGAAAATATAGAATTTCTTCTGCATGAAGGAAAAGAACAGCAGAGAAGTGAGGAAAATAGAAAGGAAGAAAAAAGTATGGAATTTCTTCTGTGTGAAAGCAGGGTGTTCAGATTTATCGTCAAACATGTTTGGCGACAAAATTTTCAATTGGCGACTTAGCGATTTCTTTGCCATGAATTTGTTTGAAGAAAAGAGTTGTAAGAACGTCTTTTAATGTTGTAATAACGTCAACAATATAAAGAAGAATTGCGAGCAATTTTCCATTATAAAATGTAACAATTTGTTATCACAAACAAAATTTGTTGCAATTAAAGATGTTTTAAAGATTTTTATGAGTCCGAACATGCCTTTGGATATCTACGAAACACAATGGCATATGTTAACAGGAGACACTGTTTCAGAGGTTATATTACATTTGATTTACATAAGTTTTCACCCGGGGACTATAATTATAAGGATGCGGCTGGCAATGAGCTGCACTAAAACTCGTCTACGAAGCAAAAGGCGATATGAACTTCTTGATGCGTCGTTGAGAGTTACAGCCCATATGAATGTCATTCGAAAGAAGTACCTTCTCAAGAAGTGCCGAATAAATTTAATTCCCATACAATTTATTATAAAAATATAATGGAGATGATGGAGTTAAAAGCGTTCTACATGAATGATAAAAATATTGTTGTGTATCAAAAATGGAAATCATTTTTGAATTGTTTTAAGCAAAGTACGTTTTTTAGTATTCATTTACTAATTTTATATCGTTTTGTATAAAATTTTAAAAAACATATATTGAAGTTTGGCGATTTTTTTATATTTTTGGCGATTTTTAGCAATTCAGACTATATATGAAAAAATTTGTTAATATATTAAGTTTTCTTAATTTTAGTGGAAAAAATAAAGAAAAGTAATTTGGCGATTTTTGACTTTGAATTTGGCGAAAAACTTCAAAATGTATCCGGCAACGCTGTGAACAAGAGGAAACCAGTAGTGAGGATTGATGGGAAGGGAATTGAAAATGGAAAAGGGGAAAGAAAACAGAAGGGAGTAGAAAACAAAAGTAGTGAAGAAGCGTTGATTACTGTCAGAAAAATACAATCTTTTGTATCATGCCAAGCCATAGTGAAAAATTATTAAGTGAAAATATGTTATGAAAACACTTTCGCCCACAGTTTTTAAAAATTATGTCCCACGCTTCCTAGTTCTGTTCGTAATTCTGCCCTTCACAAGTAACAAACGACAGTACCAAAACTAATATGTTTTTAATATTTAAAATAAATATTTTATATTTAACAAGTCGAATTTCTTTCTGTGGGGAAGTTTAAAGTTTAAGGACAAAATTGTAATAAAAACCTATTGATTATTTTTCAACAGCAACAATCAGTGCAAAAGTGGCCTTCTGTTCTGGAATGTGCACAACCCACAACATTGAAATAAAAATTCTGATTAATATTATTATTTTTTGTTTGTTTTTTGTTTATGGAACGGTCAAGTACTTTTAAATGGTGATAACAAAATTTTTTATTTGCAGAAATTTTAAATTAAAAAGAAATTATTGCGGGTAGTTTGAGAAAAAAAATACAGTGGAAAACTTTTATGGTTCTATTCGTTTTTTATTTTCTATCAAAATATATTTTAAGTCAAGAGCCCCAGGGCTGTACATTTGACGTTTAAACATTTATTCAATTCAGTTGCTAAACTCGACAGCATGTGTCACGTGACGGGTTAGTTTGATAACCCAGCGCCAAGCAAAGAAGTTTAAATAGCTGAACCAAATTGCATTTCAACTTGAGCGCCGAGTGAACATAAATGTTTATATAATATTGCAAATCCTGTTAAAACCCGTTGGACAGGCTTTAAATTAACCTTAAAAACTCAAAACCTTAAGACTAGTAATTAGAGAAACAGATTTTATTCATTTCATTATCTCTTTCTCACATCTTTGATCACGTCAAGGATCTGTCGCGGCAATTGTGTGCGGAATATAGCATCAGATGAAGTTAAACGGTGGCCTTGTCGCGACTTCATGTGCCGATAGTGTGAACGCCAACAATTCTTGAAAAAGCCACAGCCTGAGCCAAAATAGTAGCGATTGTGGACTATCTTGAGCCGATAATCTGAGCCGTCTTTTCCACGATATTAAGGAATCAAAATATAAAATATGCGCCCATTTGTTTGCCGATCGCAATTGACATTAACAGCCGTTATATGTGACAGTAAAACAATTTTTTAAATTGCACCGATTGCCTCTTAAAATGTTACAATTTGAGCTCAATTGTAGCAAAAAATACCTCTTCTAGAACTATTACTCATATAAATGAAGACATAAAATAGAACATTCGTTCTATTGAATAAAATAAAATAGGCTGCTTAGTGTGACGATTATGCCATCCCTGACTTGAAAACATCTGTTTACAAAAGAACAATTTTAAAAGAGTAACTCGCGTACACAATTTAATTAATTTTTATTACATATTAAAGTATTATTTCCAATTTTTGAACTGTCACTATTCAGTTGTTTCGTATTTTCAGTATCGGGATCGCATCATGACGATTGTTGGCGCAGTCGATATGAACCAAAACCGTCCGAAGGTGCCACTCGTATGATCATGTGACCACCCAAAAATAAATTGTTCAATGTTTTTAAATATGTGCTGATATAAAACAATAAGAGCCATCGGAGCTTGTGCAGTTTGCGGCGATTGAGAGATCTTGGCTCTAGATGTATAAATCAAGCTGAATTTAGCCAGGTTGTGGTCTATGTTGCTTTACGAGACCATTTTGGTTTGCATCTTATTCGCACAGATCTGCGACTTCAGACACGCGACAGGAAAAAAGTATAATGCAGTTAAATTATGCAATATTTTCGTACACGGCGCTCAAATTGCTTGTGCAGAATGTTAAATGTGTTTCCTGAAGTGAATGATATCACTTCAGGAAAAATGTAATGAACTATTTAGTGGATTTCTCAAAGAAATATGTTCTCAAAAGCACATGAATTCACACCAAATTGTTGGTTTTTCGTGATTGAAATAATTTCTAATTCGAAATTTAGTCAGAAATTCAATTCATGAAAATAATGGCCACCTTTTAACTACTACAGAACCTGTTTAGTGAACCCGGATGTTCATATACCTTTAACGCCTGATTTTCGCAAATTTCGTATGGACGGAGGACTCGAACAAATTATGGCCAGCGAACGGCAGAGATCTGTATGACCGGCGGCAAATCGACTGCCTCTGATTATTCTGGATACTCTGTTTTCGACAGATACTGCATTTCGACATGATTTAGATGTCGGTTCATTCCTTAGCTAAGCATCCCATTGTGATGAAACAATGTTGCCACTTACACTTGTTGCTGAAAGCCGCATACGACACGTCCGTGAGGATTTCAGTAGTCTAGTGT
Organism: Epicampocera succincta; assembly: GCA_932526305.1. Taxonomy (NCBI): domain Eukaryota; kingdom Metazoa; phylum Arthropoda; class Insecta; order Diptera; family Tachinidae; genus Epicampocera; species Epicampocera succincta. Next base: position 26,487,554 of record OW052034.1, on the reverse strand, counting down.
CGAAGCTGAGAAGGCCTATGGAAAGCATATTTATAAGTCGCTTAAAACAAAAGCTGGTCTTATCACATTTCCGAACCGGTTTTGCGTTGCATTGAAATATTTTTCAAATTTTTCTCACTTGTTCAATGTTCACTTTCTACACTAAAACAAAAAATTGCCAAATAATTCAGTCGATCTGTTTGTCAAACGGCCTTCAAAATTAATTCTCTTTTCTTCACACACACTTTAAAATTATCTTAAGGTTTCATACTTGACTTGCCTAATAGTTAATAGTTTGTTAATAGCAACAAAAATATATTGGACTTGTGTTTACTTTGTTTCTTATTCTTGGGGCAAATCTTAAATAAAATGTTTTTTACGCAATTTGTGTTTAATTTTGATTATATTCATTTGTCTTAAAAACTGAAAGTAGGGACCGTGAACTTTAAAACGATTAAACAATGAAAACGTAAAACATGAACAAACTGATCGGCACTCGTATAGGCCAAACGAGAGCAAAAATCCACCACATGTTAATAGTTGGCTAATTAAAAGCAGCAGAAAACAAAAGTATTAACAAAAAAAAAAAAAAAAGGTTACTGACTTAAAAGTCATAAACAAACATTAAAAAGTAAATTAATTTCATGAACGGGTCTACAAATCAGATAGTTTTAATCTCTTTCGTCTCATGGTTTAGCGTAAATACCACAATAATATTTTATTTGACGAGTTGAATATTGAAAGCTGATGGCGGATAAATATTGGTAGTTCAGTGGTAGCGAACGTGACGGTGCTAAACGTTTAAAACTAGTCAGAAAAATTATTTTCAGGCCAATTTTGGAATAGAGGAATTAAAACACTGAAATTTTTATTATATATGCCAGCAGGTGGGGTGTGGGTGGACCAAAGAGAGTGCCAAAGAAACTAGCGATTCGAACGTGCAGGAGTTGATGTTGTGCTACATATCACAAGCAGTTACCACTGCGTGTGCCTTGCAAGCCACATGAGGGCAGTGGAGAGTCGGTGATAAGGTAACCCACGAAATCGGTCCACCATCGGCTTAGGCCGATACGTACATATTGATCTCTTATCAGCTGATTTGGTGCTCTTTCAAAAATTAGTTTTCCCATCCCAGTCTAATTTGTGATAGACGCCCATTTTATGGCTCCCTGGAAACGATCAACCAAGTTCATTCAATGGAACCATGGTTTCAGTGTTTATAGATTCTGGGAATCTTTCACAAAACGACACAATTTCGCAGGTTGCTATAGAAAATACTGCAGCGTTTCATTATTTTTATTTTATTATTTATTTCTTTTGTTTATAACAAGTTCACATCCTCATAGACTTTTGGATCTAGATGAGATAGACCTCTGACTGTGTGTAAAATATTTACAATTTTTGACCTACTGGTTTCATTAAGTTGGGTTATTCTACGAGTTTTCTCTTCCTCAGCAGTAAAAGAAAATAATTTAAATATCTACAAGTTGGCAGCACTGGGACAACTGACAATATTTTGCTGTCCTTCATATCAGAGACAATATCAAAGTATTTAAAAACTTTTGATAAGTAGAAAGAATATATTTTTTCTTATATTGCTGTAACTCTATTGTAGCGTTGCCACCTTGTACACCAAGAGCCGGATTTTTATTTTCTCAATCTCAATGAATAACAACGCAACGAGGATGGAAGCAATTTTGCTTGTTTTCTGAACTGCTGCTGTCTAATGCCATCATATTTTTTTATTCAAATCCATTTCAGTTTGTTGTAAATAAAAGTCATTCCCTGCAATTTTATATTCCTCAGTTAAGACACTCGTAATTTATTCATATAAATACTGTAATAATTCATCATCTGCTGCCTTCTTGATTCCCAAGCAGAAATATTTTGCTTTGTATCCAGTTGGAGAAAGTATTAGCAAAGCAGTGCGTCTGATTGTGTCTTCATCCAGCTGTTCATTAATATTTCTTAATATTTTATTTACGCTGCTTTTAACGTCCACAGAGAGGACAGGAAAATATCAAAGAAATTCTTAATCACTGCAACTTTGAACTTAATGTTGGCTTAAATATCTTAAGGGAGGATATGAAATGCGGTTGATAAAACAGAATATTAAATGCATTTTGAATTATAATTTTGTGCTTTCATAAATATTTTATATATATGTAGATATCTACGGACGTAAATATGCTTGCAGAGCTGTATGCCAGGCGAATTCATAACGCGGCGAAATCCCCCCAATGTAAATATATGTTCGTAAAATGTCAAAAAGATAAAATTTTAACTGTAGAGAGTCTATAACTGTTAAAAGTTATTAGCCGCAATATCGATTTCACCTATTATGAATTCGCCTGGTATTTATGTCTCACGTGCCGAAGTTTCAGTTAAAGTTCTAATCTATTTTAGTGCTCTAAAATCTCGCCTGTGTTGCCGATAAGTAAAACTTAAAGGTAAACCCTTTGCCAGCGCTTGAAAGAAAAACAAAATATTTATAATTTATGATATACTTTGATAATTAATATGTATTTCAGATGTGGAAATACCTCCTACAATTTCCATTGTAAAATTAATGGGTTTTTATAGCTATAAAAATTTAAATTAGCAGAAAGATTTATTTATTTTCAATATTTTTAATTGAGAGACTATTTGCTGTGCAACACATGTTTGGAATTACTGTGGAATTTGAGAACGTAATTTATTGCATTATTTAAAATATTCTAGTAAAATTTGCTTAATACTTCTCGCAAACCAGAGAAATATTTTATAGCTAAAAAATTATTTTCTGACATACAAAAACTTTAGCATTTTTAAAGAGTTTTGAGTTTAATAGAAAGGAATCTACACAGTCATATGGAAGCGGCGAAAGAAAAAAATGTACCTACACTCGGAGAAAAAGTTAGTTACATTTAATTGTGTCAAGAACAGAGAAACAAATTGCTATTCAGTTCCGTTTCAAATTATAAAAAACATGTAGAAATGTGTTTGTCGCTATAACAATTAAGTGCTGCATATATTTTTTTTTTAGTGTATAAATGACAACTTATTTTACTATATTTGGTTTTAATTTTGCCTTCGTTTAATTTTCAATACATTTTTTTGCGGGTGCATGAATTTCCATACACATTTTTCCCCTTCACACAGAACTATTGATCAAAAAAATACTTGATTTTAATATGAAATCATGTTAAGTTAACGTTAAAACTGTAGCGGCCCGGAATGAAATTACTATGATCTGGGCTGCAGAGCACGAGGGGCATAAAGGTAGCGATATCGCAGTCATATATACGCAAAGGCCCACTATTACTCATTCATTATCACCATAACCACATGCAGACACATGAAAAGTGTTCCCATACCTGCATTTTTTACAGAATCATTTACAAACTAAGAAAAAGAATCTAAAAATTCTTGTCTTTCGTCTTCTTATCTCATTGTCTGAAGAACTATTCAAAAATTGTTGTTATTGTTGTAGGCGTATGTGCAGACGTTGTTTAAAAGTCAAAACATAAACGTTTCTTCTGTCTGACTACGGGAGCAAAATTTTATGCAAAAATGTAAACATTTTCGTATATGACTCTGTAATTATGAAAGTAGATGCAGCAGTCAGAACAGGGGGGAGAAAAATATCGCACGCCCTAGCAAATTTAGTGCACAGTGGGCTTCTTCTATCCAAATAATAATAATATAGATACAATCCTGAGGCGCATACAATATATTTATAATTGAATCTCTGGTAACGAAGCAAGTCAAAGCTCAAGTTGGCAACTATACAAAACCGATATTGCCAACCCATTTGAGCTATTTTTTCTTTGCTAAATTTCAAACCATAAGACTTTCACGAATATCAAATTGTCAGAAACTAAAAAGTGGTATAAACTTACTTTTTACAATGGTTGTTGTTGTATTTTCCATAAGTTGTCACTGTCGAAACATTACGATTTAGCAGGTGTTTTTTTTAGTTGATTTTGAAGCAGTGCTATACAAGCTACCACGACTGTAAAAACAAACGCAAGGAAAAGAAGTTTCAGTATTAAATTTAGGTTCTGTTTAAAATTATGTAAAATTTTAATTGATTTTTGAAGTTTTGCCAAAAGTATTATACAAAGGCATGTTCTGCAAATCCCCTTTGGTGAAATTAATTTGATATACTCATCCCTGCAATATAGAATAAAAACAAAAATAGCGAAACACAACTCCTTCTTTCGTCCCCCCTAAACCCGGCTTGTGTACAGATGTTCTGCGCACAAAACTTTTGAAACCGACCAGCTATTTTCTTGTGTTAAAATTTTTGTGGTTTTCAGAACACCAGCGAATCACAATTGTGATTTTAAAATCGCAAACTGATTTGAAATCTTGTGGTTCTTAAAGCACTCCTGATGGTAGAGAAAAGCCGGACGATTTAGCAAGTGAAAAGATATCCGCAATGTATGTGACAAATCCAAAACCGTCAACGTTTTATCGACCAAAAGTTAAGGTCCGTTAAGAGAAAAACTGTAAAAACTTTAAATTTAAAATTCATACTTCATATCTTGAAAATCAATCAGTGGCTTATGCGTAACTTTTAACAATTAAAAACTATATTTCTAGCTCAGGGTATTTGTCCAATCATTCTTCATATCGTTAGCTGAAATGCAAACCACTCCACAAACAAAAAATATGAATGAAATCTAGTTTTTGATTCATACATGTACTTTCCAATGTTCACACTCATATAATAAAAATTGGACATTTTATAAGCGAAAATCGAAAGTCCGCAACTAACAGTTTTGTTTCTGTTGTTTTGCTAACATGTTTCTTCTATATTCTTCAATGACGTCCGCTGGAGTCTAGAATTTACCGATGTAATTCGATGTCGCAGAATAAAACTCACAGAACGCTGGATTTTATACCAGAGCGGAACAATTTGCAGGCATTGATGCGCAGTGGGAATCTGTTCGTTGCAAATTTGCCATAAGAAGTGAAACGAATGGCTAAATAGCAACAACTTTCTAACAAACCCACAATGATTTTGTACTTTTTTCTCTTTTAAAGACTTAAACAATTTTTGAGACTTAAACAATTTTAAGACTAAGTTGCCATCACCCAAAACTTAGAAAAAGCTGTATCCAAAGAAAGGTGATACTTTCCGAAATCACATTATTTTAAAACGAAAAAAAGTGGTTTGAATATAAACATGTCTATCCGACTTTTTTGGAAGCATTGAGCAGTTTTGAAGTTTTTTGTTCTAAAAATCAGTTCTTACGTTTTTGAATTCTCTACTTTCAACCTCTTTTATTTTTTAGGTCTTCATTTTATTCCATTACAGTGATTTCCGGTTAATTATTCGCCGCTTAAATGGTCTCCAAACTCTCAACGAATTGAAAAATAATGAAAAAAGCCCCGCGGTATCGCTCTAATTGAATCCAAAAAAAGTATATATGAACTTTCACAACCATTCTTATATATTTTGTAATGTTTTTCCGTTTTATTGATTGCGCTGCTCAATTAAAGGAGTTTTTTTTTTAATTGAGTCAATGAATCAATTAAAAGAGCATCGGGTAAATGATAAAAATATTCTGTTTTTAATCTGTCGTGCAGTTCTTCTTAGCTTCGTTTACTTATATATGTACATATTTAGCTGCAATTAGGCTTCATTTATGTGCAGTTTTTTCCCTTGGAAAACAGATTTCTTATTCCAAATTTGCAGATTTTGTAAAAGAAATTATGGCAACGCTGTTCACCAGACACACAATTAAGATTAAATTAGATTGTATAATAATATATTTTAGAGTTCTATTTATAACAAATATGTGGTTTCATCTCCACAGAGGGAATATGAAATCGAACGAAATCTATCACACATTAGTCGGTATAGAAAACCGTTTTACTCTTTAAATCGATCGATTTCTATTAACTTTAATAACGTATCAACTCTTTTAAAATCGAGCAAATTAGAAATCAAATTTTCAATTAAAAGCCCTTATGCTGCTCTGCGTCGCTGCGACTATAACAACAATTTTTCAACGCTCTTCGTTTCTTGTTGCGTCAGGCACTTCCTTCCCGTAAAACGTATTAAAGTGTTAAACAAATATTTTTTTAGCGTGAAAAATTCTAGGCCTGTGTTTCGCATACGAAATTAGTTTTTAGTTGGCAGAGATCAACATCTTCTTCCTTCCCCATTTTACGAGTAATTAAACAAAATCAAAATCATGAGTTTTTGTTACTTTAATTTGGTGTTGCACACAAACGAGTTAATGAAATCGAAGAAAATAAAAAACAAATAATAAACAAAATTGGGTGTTTAGAATTTTTTTAGTCGTTTTTTTTTTTTTTGTTTATTTCAAACATCTTTATTATAAAGTGTGTATTTCGTTGTTTTATAACAATTAAGTTGCTGTAATGATTCGACGTAAATAGTTTTTTATGACACCATCATATTTTTTTAAATTTAATTTTTGATTTTAAATAAAATATATTTCGCGATAAATAAAAATGTTGTCATAAATTGATTTATTAAATAATTATTAATTAATTAAAAAGAAAACAAAAACGAACATGAACAATGATATGAAATTACAGGGTGGCCCAGAATTTAATAAAGTTTATTGTTTTTCTTTTTTTTTGGTCAAATCTATAACCTCTGGGCTGGGGGCAGAAGAAAAGAAGGATTAAGGTTACGCCATAACTATTTCAGTTTGCACAGCTGAGAATGTCAGAGTTTAACTGATGCTATTCTGACTGTTCAGTGCCCAGTGTGCATCGACAATGCACAGTCGAACATCAAATTAACTCTACATCTATTTTATCTCGTACATAAAACGTTTTTGAAAAATTTTCATAATTAGTTTTTAACAAAACAAGACTATCGCGTGTGTTCTACAATCCAAATCCACTTGGAAGTGGATTACTTTAGCATTTCACTTCACATGTTTTTACTCGTTTTCAATTAGTGTAGTAAAGGGCTGGCTGGTGTAAGTAAAACAAATCGAATTTTATTATTTTATCTGATGACATTTTGAACCCAAATAAAATTTTGGTTTGATATGTTTTTTATTTATATGTTTATTTGAAAACAAATTTTAATTAAGAGAAATGTTTTCCACTTTTCCAAAATTTTCCAATTGCGTTTTCTTTAACAATAAATATAATGAAAATTAAAATTGTCATAAAGCACAATCAGTTTTTAAATGCAGTTAAATTCGTTGAGATTCTAATAATATTTATAGATTCTGCTATTTTTATTTAAAAGTTTTATCTCTGAAGCACAAAATTTTTCTTCACAACGAAGAAAATAAAATTTTATTTTAAACAGCTGTTTTTTGTGTTTTTGACATTAAAATTTTTTGGGAAAAAAAATTTCGCTTTTCCAATTCGAGTAGAAACTTAGAACACACCCGTATGTGAAAAAACATTAAACAAACATTTTGTATAACTTATTATTAATATTATAAACTATTTACATTGAGAAACTACATTATTTTACAAACCGTTAATGTATTTCATCTTTAAAGAGCCCAGAATAATGAATTGTAGTCTTCAAAGCATTTGGGGGGACAATTAGTTGTTTCGCGGCCATTTCATTCCATCATCCATCATAAAAATAACACTTTAATTTTTAATCGTCAGTTTTTGGTGTGTGTTTAATATTTAATTGTTTCAATATTTCTTATAAACTTTTGAAGAATTTAAATGGGATATATCCTATTTTTAAAAAAGAGCTGGTAAAAATGTACTGGCGAGTTGGGATACTCGCCAACGAAGCGCTTTAGGGTGCAGAGAAATATTTAATAAATCGTTTCAAACTAACAAATGGATTCATATGCAAATGCCTTAAAATATAAGCAAATTTTGTCCCAGTAAATGACAAGCAGTACACAATTTCATACAGTCTGAAATTCTCTGTGACGATTTTATGAGTGTTTGTGACAACTATTTATTTTGGCGATATTAACAATTTCAAGCCCACAATTTATCTGGCATCACTGCACATGATACGCAATTCGATTTCGAATGCGGTAAAAGGGGATTTAGACGGTAACACAAGTCGTACGATAAGTCAAATTTTTGAGTAGAAAAACACGAATGGTATCGTCCAAACTTAATATGTAATGAAACCATACGACATAGTGGGAAAATACGCATGAAAATTTCACAGTCGTACGGCTCTCATCGTTTTTAAAATTTTTTCAAATTCCTTCACACATCATTAGATCAGGGATGTATTTTCATGTAAACATTTTACTTTGTTTTGGTCTTTTACCCATCGTGCAAACGTAAAAAAATTTATCGAAGATTTTTATTCTCATTTTTAAAATACGGAAATACTTTCATATGATTTTCTTTTTGGTTCTACGTACGACTTGTATTACGTTTGCTTAGTCTCAACGGTTAGAGACTCTTCAGCCTTTGAGTTTGTGGGAGAGAGGAGAGAGAAGCGTAGTAAGTGGTACTGCGTTGATTGTACATGAAGTTGGCTGCAGGTTAATATTTTTCACATTTCTCTGCTTTGTTTCGCTGACAAGACAAAATTATTTCAAAAATACATGCGAATTCATACGTAAATATGCTGATGACGTAATAAGTACATAATAAAATGAACTGTGGAAATATTTGGAACCAAAACGTAAATTGCTTAGATGGATTTCTTTATGTAAATTTAAGGCAATTTTTAATGAAATTCAAAATGAAATTGATCAACAAACGGTTGAGTGTCTAAGCGGAGACTTGTATGTTGCCAATTTCTTAAGTTCCCACTGAGCAGCTCCATTTATAAAAAATATTGCTTGATTGTAAAAGTTTTAATTAATTTATTTATTGGCTTTTGCTATAGCAAACAAATATACATATTCAAATACTTTTACAAACACGCAAAAAATAAAGAAATTAAGATAAATTAATGAGAATTCATTTGTCAAGAATTTACTAATAAAATTTTATTGTTACAAAATCGTATCATATCGAAAGGAATACGAAATTCTCAATTAAGCATTTGCATATGAATCTATTATTTACTATATGTACGAGTATGTAGTTTGTTAAAGTTTGTTTTATGGAGCACGAGATCCAATAAATTGAGAAATAAAAAAATTCTAATAAACACTCGTGCTGTGTTACCGGCTTCATGAGGATGCCTTTTAAATCTGATATCATAAAATCTGTAATTGTTATTAATTAATAATGTAAAATATGTACGGATGTATGAACATGTTTTTGTTGATTGATTTTTAATTTGAAATCATTTCCTTTTTAAATAAATAAATTTGTATGCGTACATAGATATATATATACCCAGCGGTAAAAAGGCAAGAGTACGAAGAAGGTTTCTGTACTCCTATTTTTGGATGAGCAGGGCCTGCTCTGCTCGCTCCATTCCATGTTCATATATATTTTACACGAGTTGTCATTGAGGAGTAGGCCGTCTGCACTTACATAGATATTAATATACCCAGCGGTGGAAAGGACTCCAATTTTTGGATGGGCAAGGGCTGCCCTGATCGCTACACTTCATATTCATTTGTTTTTTACACACGTTGTCATTGCGAAGTAGAACTTGATAGGACTTATAATAAGTTTAAGTTTATTGGATTAATTTTACTATCCTTTTTCCAGTTTTCTCTCTCTTTCTTTTCGTACAGAATTCTAAAATTATTGAAGCATTTCTCTTTTCTCTATGTATTTGTATTTAATATTTTTATATGTGATTTGGTTTTTATAACGACATCTGGGTTCTTGGGCAATCGCTTGATAAAATTTCTTCAAGTTGCAACCCTGAATATATTTTCCTTTGAAGAAAAAAACTACTTTAAAAGAAATCCCTAAACAATGAATGTACTTTTTTCTTTATCAGGGGAAGTGAACAAAAATTGCAATTTTCTTAGAATGTGGAAAGTAATTTAGATGGAGATCAATAAATAACGTCCAAGACGGGGTATTTTCCAATAAAGTGCAAAATATTAGACCAATTGCATGAGCTTTTGGTAAGACTTCCACAGATGTAGTGGGCGAACTTTGGAGCTCTCCTGCATAAGAACTAAGAAGTGCTATTTCTTCCATAAGAATCTTCTCGTAAATCTTAACCTTAATCTTTTCACCCTTCCTTCTGCTATTCCTGTTCCAATAAATCAGTGGCACTAGTTCTGAATTTTTGCACTCCTTAATCCAAATAACGTCACGTTATTGGCACCTCGAAATATTTAAATAACATCACAAATTTATATTTAATATTGTAAAGATTTGGCTTTTTTATTTCATTTGTAAGTTTTTAGAATTTTTATTTCTCATTTTACTATTTTTCTTCCTCATTTTGCACTCTTAGCGAAAATGAAGGCTACCCTGGATGTCACGATAACGATTTCACCTTCTTGGCGAATGCAAATTTAATGGTAATAAAAGTTTCACATCTTGTTCACGATAGGGTGGATATTTTGTTCGTTTCTTTGTGTCTTTTAGTACAAGGAAGGATGTGAAATGCGTATGTTTTATCTTTCACGCCTTCTGACGCTTTCCCGAATAGTAATTTAATACAAAAAACGCCTGAACAGCTTTTTAATACGGCCCTAAATAAGAAGCTCTGCTCAGTTTTCCAGCTGCTATTTAGTAACGACCAGTAAATTACATATTCTCCGAATGAAGGCTATAAAGCCTTCTCGCTTTACAAAGCGCTTCGATAGATGAGCTGGTAGCGCATGCCACCAATAGCCTATAAGTGGAAGGCTCGTATCCTAACAAAGACTCTGGGTGCTTCTGCGGTTTCGTTTTTAATATAAGAACGGGAAAATAAATTTTAAAGCTGTTACTTAAAGGCTGTAAGAGAATGAGATTTGAAACTAATAACTGAGTTCCGGGGCGTACTGAAAATCTGAATCCAATAAACTTCTAGCTAAAACCAAGAAGTGACTCTATTGCAGAATCGGACACGGTTGTGCTGAATGGGAAACTTTTCATAATTTTAGTATTTTGGTGTAGACTTTATTGATATTTCACGTTCATAAAAGGTGTACGATTATGCGATGAAGCCACTGTACAAACAAATTAAAATTTGAAGGAAAAAGTTCTGCCAGTGCATCAACCACCAGCGAAGGAACTTCCACTCAATTTGATCTATTGATTATCTAAACATCGGAATTTGCAATGAAATGGGTTTTTCTGCGTCTTACGGCTGCTGCCTTTTTTTTCTATCTACCGTATCGGCACGCCCGTCGTCTCATTATCTACACCGTAGACATTAATTAGATTTTCTATTACATTGATGTAAATACGTGCGTATGTTCACGCTCACGTAGAGAGAGTGTGAAGTCTTCTTCCTATTGTTTTAATAACGCACTTAGAATTTCAATTATAATTGTTGCCGTTTTAATAATAACAACCTTTAATATTCAATTTATTAGTTATTTTCAGTTTCATGAATTCGCTGAAGCAGAAGCAATTCGTATGGAAAAACAAAACGCAAAACCATTTGAATAAATACAAATAGAAATATGTGTGTGTCTCTCTTTTAATATTTTATTAATAATACAGACACACACACGCACACACGCCCGAACCCACATGCATTTGTTTTGTTGTTTTGTGATGTGAACGTTCCTGTCGTTGCGAATGTGTGTGAGCGAATAAGAATTTCCAACGTTTTGCTAAAATACAATATTCATACATCTGTCTGTATGAATTTACACACACACACACACCTACATACACATGTATTTATACTTTGAAATAGACTTTTATATCAAAAAGTATATCAGTTGCGGCAACATCGTCACAAGTCCAAATAATTTACTAGACTTTTCATCGGATTGCGTTAACATTTTACCCAATTATGTTGTGAAATGTTCGCTGGACATGGCGCTGCGCAGCTATTTGAAGGCGTTTTCACAAAATTCAGTTTCTTTACTTAAGACGGCGTTGCAGCGAATGAACCGCATTCATCCTGCAAATATTCATGTTCTGCTGGAATAATAAGTAAATGAATTCTTAATGTTAAAAAAACAAACGGCAATTGAAATTTTATTTATTTATTTAATTATTTATTTATTTGTGTACCTTTTAAGACCTGCTGGAAATGCTAATATTTTATAAACAATAATAATCTGGAGAATCAAAAAGATAAACACACAGTGAACTCGCTAAAATGTGGACTAATTTTGACCAAAAGCGTTCGTCTTTCCGAATTTGTTCTGCCCCCGGGATACCCGTTTTGCCTGTCGGACTCAAAAGTTTTGGTTCTTACCAGACATTATGACAACTTATTAACTTGCGCAATTGGTATTTGTTCCTTAAAGCCAGTTCAGACTGTATTTCTTTGCAATAAGACTTGTCGTGATGAGATCTTTCATTGCATCAGAGTTGAGTTTTTACAAAATGTAAATGGATTCGTCGACTGTTTCGCAGCCGATAAAGTTGATCCTACATAAGGCAACATTTTTAATTTTTCCTTTGGCCATTAATAGTTATGGTTAGACTTTGGGTCGAAACAAATGCAGCAAGAGGCATTTTCCCGTTCGCACAAGTTAGAATTTGCGCAAGACCGCGGACAGCATGTGGAATGTTTAAACTTTTGTGCCATTTAAAGCCGTTTGACTTGAATTCGGCTTGATATCAAAGAATATCCACGCATTACAGTTTGGGATATAGCATTTACATTCTTGAAACAACATTTAGCCCTTTTCCAAATGGTTAATTTCTTAAACGCTATTTCCTTGCAGCCATTTTTCTAAAGGGCAATTTTTTTAAATGGTGCTTTTCTAAGAATTCCTTTTTTTCAAGATAAATAGAATTTTTAAAACGGTAGTTTTTTCAGCAAGTAATTTTGAAACTTGTAGTAGTGGTCACTTATTTACCATATATTTACTAAACAAAATCTTTTTTAAAATGTACATTTGATTTGTATTTTTTACATGTAATTTCTTACAAGGATTTTTGGTCAAAAAGTACTCTTTCAGATTGTACAATATTTATAAAAGTCTTTTTTATAAAATGTACTTTTCTTAAAGGCGAGCCACTTTATTCAAAAAATACTTCATTATAAAAGGTACGTTTAAAAAAATGCTTTATTCGAAAGGTACTTTATTCAAAAAGTACTTTATTCTAAAGTAACTTAATTCCAAAGGTACTTTGTTCGAAAGGTATTTTATTCAAAAGGAACTTTATTCAAAAAGTATTTTTTTAAAAAGGTACTTTATTCAAAAGATACTTTTTTAAAAAGATACTTTTTTAAAAGGTACATTCTCAAAAAAAATTACTTTATTCAAAACTTACTTACTTTGTTCAAGTACTTTATTTAAGAGGCACTTTATTCAAAAAGTACTTTATTCGAAAGCGGCTTTAATCGAAAAGTATTTTATTTAAAAGGTACTTTATTCAAAAGGAACTTTAATCAATAAGTACATTTTTGAAAAGGTACTTTTTTAAAAAGGTATTCAAAAGATACTTTATTTAAAAGTTACTTTACCCAAAAGGTACTTTATTCAAATGTTACTATACTCAGAAGGCACTTTATTAAAAAAAGTACTTTTTTAAAGGTTTAATTTTGTGTGTATATTGTGGACTGGTTCTTTTTTAACAGTAGTACTTTCAATGGGACCTTTTTCGAAACTTTTTTTTTCAAAGAAATTTCTTTTAAAACAAACTTTTTAAATCAGGTTTTTTTGTGAAAAGCTGATGGCTTTGAATGACTTTTTTAATTATTCCCTTAAAAAGGCATTTCTTGAAAAACATTTAGGGGTATCTTTTCATGGTACTTTTGTTAAATGTTCATTTTTAGAAATACTTATTATTTCAAAGTACTTTCTGACAAGTAATTTTTATTGTACTTTTTTATACTTTTTAAAGAGTCGCTTTTCTAAAAGGTCTTCTTCAAAAGGTTTTTTTTTGAATTTGTGCTTTTTTTGGAAGTTTCTTTTTTATTGGGTACCTTTTCTAAAGGTACCTTTTGGAAGGTTTCTTATTTCTTAAAGTGAGTTGTTGTAAAACTATTTTAATTACATTTTTAAGAAGTTTTTTTGAAAGGTTCTTTTCTATGAGGTTGCATTTAAAAGGTACTTTTTGAAAGTGGTCTCTTTCCTGAAAAGCGTTGTTCGGTAAATAATTATGAGAGATAAATTCTTAAAAAAAAGTATTTTTGTTTAAGGAGATTTTGTTCAAAGCCTACGGATTTACATTGTGCTGAAATTATTCATAAAAATTATTATTAGTTTGAATTGAGTTTTGGGTTAAAATGTTCCATATAAAATTTTATTGAAATTAATTTCAAATATTTATATTTTCTATGAAACAGAATTTTTAATGATCTCTTTTTAAAGTTTTCAATATAAATTATTTTTTTTTTTTAAGACATTTTTATAAGACTTGTACTGCAGTTTTTTTTTCTTAAGGCTGGTTTTTTATAATTTTTATTAAGTGATGGCCAACCCCAGCACTCCTTTTGGTTTCTGTTTTGGGCACTCTTTCCTGAAAAACCATTTGTTTTCCAAAAAACCAGTGTATTTTCTTTTAAAAGCTACTTTAAAGTGTACTTTGTGAATGCACTTGTTGTTGGTCCATCTTTTAACCCAAAACGTACTCCAAGACGTCAGCGGTCTGCCTGATTGGGATCTTGTGCTGACTTTTAACATCAAACGTACGTCTGCATTAAAGAACTTTTTTACTTAATTTATTACAAAACAAATAAAACTTGTTTTCAAGTGAGGAAGCCGCACAAGTGGCAGTCATGAGGTCTACATTTCAAGGAATTTGTTTTCTTTCTTCGGTAATTATTCCTCTTCTTCACTTCCTAACAATGCGATCGATACACATGTTTCATTGAGTCTCACTCCCACCTCCCATCTCCGCCCTCCGCTGAAACTGAAGTCCAATCAGCAAATGATTATTGACACTAATTGTTTTATTGTTAAACATGCGAGTATTCAATGAATTGTTCTCTTCCATTGTCTTTGAAAGGTGTTACTCATGTGTTAAAAACGAAACGCGGGAGTGGAAATGAATTAGATATTTTTAAACAAATTAGTCAAATCAAGGAGTGTTTTTTTTCTTTTGCTCGCATGAATACGAGCTCATTTCCGGGACTTTTAGTTTAGGAAGTATTTCAAGATTGAAATGAGTGAGTGAAATGAGTCAGGCGCTGAAAGGAGGCCAACAGAAATGTACTTATTTTCGCAAACGTACTTTTTCTTTAGTTGTGCTTTATTTAAAAGGCACTCTTTTTATTTATATTTTTGCTTTAAAACGTTCTTTCTTTTAAGCCGAAAATATTTGCCTTCATTGGAATTTGTTTAAATACTTAATCTTTTCAATGTAGTTTTTAAGGTACTTTTTGGGGGTTTATTAAGGTTAAAATTTATTGCAGCTGTTGACTTAATGTTTAACATTCATTTCTTTTATGCGATAACCAATTAATTTAAACTTCGCGGCGCTCTTTCGTTTTGAAAATGTTCTACTCCAGTTTTCCTCTTTCAAATATGTATTAAGTGAGTTTAAAAGGTCTTCAATTAAGCGCCACCAACAGTTAAACTAATGTATAAAAAATGTATGTGTAAGTGTTGGGTGTGACTTGGCTGGCCGGCAGATGTCCTACAAATACAGAATAGAATATGGTAGACTATGGCTTGTGTCTTGTTCGTGTTTCATTCCGAAACATCTCATCACATGAAAAAGTCCAATGGGGTCAAGTCACGCGATGTGGGTGGCCAGCTTACCTCAAGTCCACTGTACTCATATGTCACATCCAATCCCCCCTAAACATTGTCGTTAATAGGACGCTTATAAAATATTTACCGGTGGAAACCATCAAATAACCATCCTGTGGACACAGAAGTTCAGAAGCATAAATTACACGCACTGTGGAAACCTTCAAATTAGGTCGATTAGAAATCCACTAGCCTGTCGTCTTAGGGGAAGACCAGCGCATACATGAAAGCACCTATTCGTGATGGAGTTATAATTCTACATAAGAATGAGCCTCAACAGCGAACAAAAGGAAGATCGTTCATGTTGGCATAATCTATTAATGGTGCTATGATCCTTACAGGAGTGTAATTAAGACGACCATGCCGTCAATGAATGAACGAATATTTGTGGAAATCTGACCCGGAACGGATCTTCTGTCCTTATCAAATTTATCCACCACTTTGCAAGCAGCCCTATCGCTGGAACGATTATGATTTTCAAGTTCTTGTGAAACGCTGCATTTGTTATCAGTGATTTGGGAAAACGTGTTGAACGAATGGCCGCCATGGTGACAGTTATAGTCTCAACCATGGGGCCACTATTAACTGTCAAACTTTGAAAGTTCCTATTGGAAGACCCTATATTCAAGTGTTGGTTGACAAGCTGCTCTATTCAGTCACTGTTTAAGATTTCCAAGATTTTAATCATTCAAGTGAAAAAAAAATATTTATTTACTCTATTAAAGCAATTGGAAATCTGAACATTCAAATAGTTTTCAATCAGTGTCTGCTCAAGGTTTCCAAAGTGTATTCGAATTATCCGTCTAAACAGATATTGATCTTCCAATTTTGCTTTTCATATAATTTAATGTTGTTCGCAAATTATTTGACTGGCTCCAAATGCCAAATGATTAAATTGTAACAGCAACAATATAAATAAATAAATGCGTTAATTAAATGCGATTTGAATGTCAAATTCTATAAAACAAGTGATTTTTCAAAAAAAAAAAAAAAAATAGGTTTGAAGTGCGAATTGCGCCAGTTATGAGACGTTTGTGAAAACTTTTCAAAAACGATGAAAATGTTGTCGAACGGGTGAAAGCGTTTGAATGAAAACCAATTAATTAATTTTCTATCAGCAGTAATAAAAATCAATTAAAATTCAATATTTTATTAAAACGAGTTTCCATTTTAACTTTTTATTTGTGTTTTATTTTTATTTGGCAAATGAAAATATAAAAACACCAACAAAGTTCACTAATTTAATCAGTTTTTCGTTCAATAAAATTGAGAAAATAAAATTTTCAATTAAAAGTCAGCGTTGGAAATGCAGTTCAACATAATTAAGTCATTTGGGAATGAGGCTAAAAAAAGGTTTAAAGTCGGTTGTACAAAATAAATAAATTAATAAATACAAATACGCAAACACGCATATCGTCAGCTTACCACAAAAAGGTTGTGACTCGTTTTCAAAGTCGAGTTTTGGGAAAATTTAATAAAAATCATCTTTGAAAAGAATTGGGCCAAGGCCTTTTAATATTTAAACAGCGCGGCATGCACAAGCATGTTCATATTTCCATTGATATCGAAAACTGCTTTCTGGAGATGAGAACCAACATTTTTTTTGTGGCTGCCTAATCAATGATTTTTATCATGTTTTAAACAAGTGATTTATGGGTATTAACTCACTTATTAAAATAATCGGCTTAATTTATTTAACTATTGAAAACTAATCAAACTTAATGTTTATTAAATAATATTTATATTTATTTAATCTTCGACAAAACACACATGTTTTGCATCGTTGTGATCGGGTTACTAAGCAATTTACTTAACTGTGTAAACAAATCTAAACAGCTGACTTCTGTTGGCTAGAAGGGGTTTCCCTTCTAGATTTATAGGTTTATATTTCATTGGGGGCAGATTTAGTAGTTACAATTCTGTGATTTAATTCTTTTTTTGTATATGTCAAAATTTCAAGGCTCAAATCTTTTCCGAATTTCAAAACAAAATACATACTTTGGATTTCGCCACACTGAGCAAAACAGAGACCAGTTTTGTTTCTCTATTTTTTATGTGGTAAAAAAAAGTTACGAAACAAAAATTAATATTCCAAAGTGCTATAATTTCACTGCTAGTGAAGATGACTTAGCAATTTTAAATGTTTTGGGCACAACTTGAACCCAATGTGCATATAAGAATATATGAAGATATAATTAAGTTAATCTGAAGTCAATAACAAAATCTTTCCATATGGGGGACTTAAACAGGTTATTTTTAGGAGCACTTAAACTTTTTTCTGGTAAGGAGCTACCCAGTAGCTCAAAGTCTCAAAAGCAAACATCAGGCCTAAGCCAATCTCACCTGAAAGCTCCTCACCATTCAGTTCGTACGAGGAACAGCGATCTCTTGCAATAAAACAGCACGTCTGGGACATTTGTATCAACGAAAATAGACCACTGTCATCAGTATACGCCAACGGTCACTCCTGTGTTTTTAGGTTTAAGCCACAGATTTTGAGTTTATTTACATCAGCACCTGCCTGTCTGTGCACTAACTCCACATGAGTTCACTAGTGCCCCCATGTGGCTTTTTAGGATCACACAGGTGGCAAAATCTTATAATATGCAGCACCACACATATCATAAACCGCTTGTTCGAGAGCTGGGGCCATCCAATCCCTTCTGTTTTGTCACTCCCCAGTACGGTAAGGAAGGACAAGGCACCTGAGAGTAGGCTTTAACCAGACTCGCCTATAAATTCCCGTCGATCTTAGCTCCTTGCATAAACAGATCCTGTCGCAAGACAACAGCACCTCGAAGAGTAGGATCACCAGGAGCTTTGCTATCACAGCCGCTTCCTGCATTTTTAGGTTAAAACTACAGACAGCCAAAGTTAGGGTCCTAAATCTGTGACCAACATCAGAATACCAAAAGGAGTTCCGGCCGCGGCCATCACCGTTCTACCAATTGCTCTTTGGTACAGAGTAGAGTTGAATGAAAATAATATGTGAACTTCCCAGAGTTTTTGTTGACGTGCCAACCAAACCCGACCCGAAAAGCAGAGTGCCCTCGCCGGCGGAAGGTTTAAGCCACAGTACAAACTATTCAAACAAATCAGATACTAGCAACAGGACAACTCCTTGAAAGCATGCCAGCGGCACGCTAAGCCCCGTTCGGCCAATTTACTTCTTGTAAGGTTTCGCGCTCGACCCTGCCCAACTGAAGTCATACTTCTCAAAGTTTTGAGTGCATAAAGAATATGACACTGTCAAAATCTGGCAAACTTTGAGATCCCCCATATTTTCAATAACTGTATCGAAACCTCGTAGTTGATCCATTAATCGATTTATCTTTCCTTAATCCAGCGCGAGTTCACTTTCCTCCATTCATGTTAGGAATTTAAAATTTTTTTGACAGTTCGGTTGTAGTTGCTGTAAACTATTGATCAACCCTCATATTTTTCTCTACTAATGCTGCAGTTTTAAAAATTAAATTTAACCATGATGTGACAAATTGCATCACAAGCCACAGAAAACCTTTAAGTCTTCGTTGATTGCCAGTTTTTTTAGCACGCAGGACCCCCCCGTGATAAAACTCTGCAGGGATTAATGGAACGCTCAATGAACAAATTAATTGAATCATTAATTGTTATGTGTGTAATTTAACAGAACTCATTATTTCATATTAAGCAAATAAATGTCCAAAATGATGTTCACAACGTAAAACTGCAACCGACGCTGGCTTTTGTTAAATTAAATGATTCAATTAAGAATAAAGAGGAAAATTTATTTTATAAATTGAATTGAAAATCTCAAAACTCCTGCCAAGTTGTTGGGAAAAAGTCAGACTGTTTCTGGAATACGTAATCGTACACAAATTTTCGCTCCCGAAATCCCGCCGCTGACAACATAAATAAAATTTCTTTTGTATTTCATTGTTATATTCAATACAAGTTCAGAAGTTAAAGGTCCTCATAAATGACAGAAGGTTTTTTGTTTGCCAGCAAAACTAAAAGTTTTATTCTTGATTTCCACCAGATGAAATTCAGATTGCAGCTGATTCCTTTTTAAAAGTCGTAGCTTCCCTGGAGTGTGAACAGCTCAAGAGTATTTTTTTTTTTAATTTTCTACATTTCCCATTTATTTAACAAAAATAAAATACACAGTTAGGATTTCGCCGGACGTTTTACTTTCTACAACTATCAGTACTTTTTTATTGATCGCATGCGCCCTGTATGCGATGTGTTGGGGACAGAACTGTGAAATAGATGACGGCCGGATGACAGTCCGTCCATAATCTATCATCCAAATCTTATGATTTTCATTGGATATTTTATCTTCATTTTCACATCATCACAGCCTCATATCGAGCGAAAACTCTGACTAGAAAATAAAGTGCTGGATAAATTTTGGTACAGAAGCGGCTGATATATTCCTTATTGGAGCCTGATATTAAATTAAACTTGTTTCTGTGTATGTACATACATATATATATATAAGACAGCGGAGCTGAATAAAATAAAGTTGCATCAAGTCGACTCATCAATTTGCATTTTGAAAAACTGAGAAACATTTTTTTCAATGCGAATTCTTAGTAAATGAAGTCACTAGTCCAACAACAAAACTCGATAAAGAATGTATTTTGTATCTGTCCAATGTCTCTTAAATGTAAAAAAAAAAGGTTTTACTCTGAACAAAAACCTTAAAACAACAAAAGCTGGGCTCCCAATTTCATCGTTACGAAACCGCCTTGATCTCAGTGTTTAACGAATGCAAATTTTTGTTAGATTAAGGCAAAGAATAGAGGCCTCTGAAGTCTAACATATACCACCCTGATCAACCCAATCAAGAACCCCAGTTTCGCTAAAACCTGCTTCTATTCCTTCTACTGTGAAATCAAATTTTCTTAGAAGAAGATGAAATAAAAAAAAAATTAAAACTTCCATCGCGTTCTTTTCTCCAGGTTTTCTTATGAGCGATAATGAAAAGCGAGGATTTTGTAGATTAAGAAAATACGTGCAAAATAGAACTATTTTCTTTACCCCTATTTCCTTTCGCCAACAAAAGTGAATTTATTTTCATATATCCAGTTCAATATGAGGCGAAATTAACAAATTTCACATACATTTTGAGAATAGGCAAGTTCAAACTATAATTAGCAACGCTGGTTTTCTATTGAGTAGTTTTTTTACAACCATGAATTTTTTGACAGCCGTGATATGAATGTGGCATAAGACAACACAAGCAACCAGCTGATTTCTTGTTTTGATGACAGTTTTCGAGATACTCCGGCAGTCATTGATGTATTTTCGAAGAACTGGAACTCCAGACGCCTAAAAAAAAGTAAATTTAAAGTCACAAAAGTAAATAACAAAATTGTTTGTAATAGAATATGTCTCACATTTTTTTCACAATTTCGTTTAACTTATCACAAAAGTCAATAAAATTATTAATTTCATTAAATTATTAAACAGTTCAAACAGAAGTAATCAAAAAGACAGACATTTAGCTGATTTCAAATCAAACAAATTCAAAACGTTTGGTGCGCAGAGCAACTTTCTAGTGATTTCAAATCAGTCACAAAAAAGCGATGCTTGATTTTCACAAATTTATATTCAGTTGGAAAAGTAAAATTGTATTAGAGAAATATGATCAGCGTTTCAGGAAATTGACTGACTGTAGCAGCCGGAAATAGTTTAATTTCGTGCCAGGCAAAAGAAGGGTTAATTGGTTCCATATTCTAAACGCGATCGCAATAATTTGTTATCAAAATTGGAGATGAAAGGCAATTCTTTTGTGATGAAAATGCACTTTGATTCAGAGTAAGAGATCAAAGCACGAATATCTTTGTGTGAACATGCTACAAGCCATCAAGACAGCTGACATCAGCGTTGCCACCTTTCCTCTCGCTGAATTTGTAGTTAGAGGAATCTTTTCTCAAAAAATTAATTTTTCACTAGTGATAAATTTCCCGAATATCAAAAAAAGATAATTACGTAACTCCTTCAAGAGAGAAAAAATATCTGGTTTGCGTCGTGCGCGGCAAAGGATACGAATTCATGTCCAACTGACGTTGTCACTCTCAAATCCCAGCGCTTTGAAAAACCTCTGCCTTTCGAATTCTCCAGTTTGCACTCGTCTGCAATCAGCCTTCACACATCATTCAAAACCATTAAATTTGCAAAGCATTTAAATATTTATCATTAATTTGACAACTGCTTATTTATAGATCCAAAGCAGTTCACGTCATTGACAGAAATAAAAGGAAACTTGCATTAAAAAAAAGGCTTCACGCATTTTGAGTTTGTGAATGGAAATGTGACAACAAAAACCAAATTTAGAAGCACAAATTTGCATTTCGATAAAAAAAAGCAACTGGAAAAAAATTCATAATTTGTCATTGATTATTTATTGATTTCAATACGTTAAAAAACGCGTTTGTTGCGAATAAAAAGCGATAACTCATAAAATTGCCTACAACCCCTTTTGAACAGTCAAGCGAACACTGGCTTCCAGTTGCAATTGGCTGCTTGTCTGTCATTCGCTGCAGCAGCTGTCCCTCCCTCCAGCTGTCTGTCATGTCTTATTTGTTTTCACTAAACAAAACAACACAACTTTTCAGCTCAACTCGCATTAAAGTGATAAATAGTGGAAATCGTTCTGAATTATGGAGGCAAGTGTGTACCTGAACATGTTAAATCGCAGTGTATGATTTTTATGTTTCGTTTTATTTTATTAATAGAAACATTTTTGCGGTTGTTTAGGAAGTCAATTTTAACAAAATTTGTAGTTGTAAATAGTTTTTTTTCTTTTTTGAAAATAAACAAAGAAAGTCGATTTTGTATTATTATTAATGCAAATTTATTTCCGTTGCAATTTCTATGACCATAATTGCGAAAAGCGAAAAACAACCGATTACATATTATTTCCCAGCAGCCAAGTTGGTGTCAGCTCTCTGAAGCACACAAACATTTGGAATGTTCTTCATGGTGTAGTCAATTTCAGAGTTTCAAAACGCACCAAAATGCAGTAAAAACGCACCAGGTCAGGTCTTATGTTTGTTGAAGAAATTTTTCGTACCGAAAATGGTGTGAGACGCACCGAGTTGTTTGCCATGTTTGCGAATTGCGGTATTCCCCTCAGGTTCTTGTGAGCGGTTTTTAGTGCCTGAAAATTTCATGTCATAAATTGGGAAGGGGGTCGTAAAAGTGTAATCGGCTCTGTCATTTCTGTATCAATATTGAAAACTGAATCGGTGCAAATTGCGTCCATCTGAAGTTTTGGTTGCAGCATCACTCTTGCATTTGTGGACTGATTTTCAGAAGCTCTTTTCCGCAGCTCATCGATTTCTTTTTGTTTTGAATATCATGTGTTTTGAGCCCATCTTTTTGGAGTTCAAGTGTTCTAAGCTGAAATCGGCTTAAGAAATAAGAAATTATCTTATATTATCTTATATCACAGTAAGCGCTCAATAAAGCAAAGTGTACGTGATACATCACCACTACCTGTGGTAGCTACGCATTGTCTATGTTCGATGTGGTGCATTCAGGATGCTGAGCCTGGTGGCTGAACTTAACCACCGGTGACGAAAAGCATGTGGGCAGAGAGAGCCCCGGTCTTTCTCATTCGCGTTGCATGGCGCGTTTAATATTGTCAAAAAAATACGATTTTATTGGCCACTTCATACCATCTCTATATCAGATGATACGACCACGCCTACAAATCGCACAATACCCAATACGGCAGAACGGTTCCGCTCAAACTATATGCTGATGGCATTCTTTCAACTCAGGCCAAACGAAATTGGTGTTCAATGACGCTTAGAGTGACCTCAAAAATCCGGATCACACAGTGACATTTTCGATGTAACACGAACACTCTCATGTATATTGTTCTTCGGCACTTTTATTTTATCATATACTTGTGGAACAGGTTGTTTCTGCGTATTTCTTAGTTGCCTTTGATTGAGCAGAGACTTTCAAATCTTCACCAAAGATTACTGGTCAGAAAGCAGACCAACGTGCCTTTGGAATCACTTGTAAGATTGAGGCGGTTTGCTTGGCTGTAACATTATGAATGTGGTTGGCGCAGGAAGAGGGCTTGGTAATTCTGGATGATAGTGATGTGCTTAATGGACATAGATTCGGCGATCCAAATGTTCAGTGAGTGCTGCTGTGCTGTAGAAAATACCTCTTTTAGTAAGACCTAGATTTGCTTGGGACTTCCCACCTTAATTTCGGGGAGGTATTAGATAGCCCAAGCTCTCAATTAAAGGAATTGTACTTTGTTCTGCCTTGACATATCACAAGAAGTTGCCACCTATTAATTTATATGGCGTTTAAGCGTCATGGCGGCGTTGGTTTGATCCTCATAGCAGGTGCTGGCATGACAGCGATTGGCACAAATTCACTGGCAATACCCTTTCTGACAGCAGCCTACATTTTGCCAGATCTGGCATTTTGTCGTTCGCGTCTTGTTTTATGGAAACTCACAAATTTATCCACCACACGAACAGTGTTCTTGGTAGCACGACTATAGCGGTTGTAAAATCTATGAAGCGCCCGAATTACAGCGCCTATTTTATTGAAATCGTTCTACTACTTTCACTGGGAATGAATGAATGCAATGAATGAATCCGTTTGCGTCTATTGGCAAGACATAAGGAACAAGTGACAGCCAATTTGCTATAATCGTTGTCAGTTGTCAAGTTGCGGAAGTTGCTATTGCAAGAACCATAAGCAATTTGCATCGTTTTCATTGCCTGCCGGAGATATGGACGTGTAATTATTGATAATAGCGAAACAAATTATTACAACAAACACACACCGCATATTATATGATATATAATTCTTATCGTGTGTAATAATTATTTAAAGAAAGAAAAAAATAAGAGTTTTGGTTGTCATCAGCTGCAAACTGCAATAACCTGTCAGTTTTGACATTAAAGTTGTTGCGTTGCCGCCAGTGGAAACTTTATAATGAATTTGGTGAGGATAGACTTTATCTCAATTCATTCCTCAATTATTCAAGAACAGCCTGCAAGTTTTTCGGAAAAACTTTTCGCTGGTAGGGCGCGTTGTACGTCCTGGAACTACCCCGAACATTTTTAACACTAAACCAGTTAACGATAAACGGTTTAAACGGTATTTAAAACGATACCGTTTGCCAACCCTGTTTCTGCAGAAAAACACAAAAGCAAAACAAACTGCAAATAACTACAAAACAATTAATTATCTTTAAAATCAATTCCAATAGCAAAAACTTGCGATTGTTAAGCGAACTTCATAGAAGAATGTACAACTCAACGGCATTTTAACTGCCAACCAATCGGTTCTTGCCAGCTGGACAATCACGACGGCTTTCGCTGCAGTAAAATCAGAACTTTCACTTCAGCTGCCACCGGGCACTCATTCACTCGTTCGGCTGAATTGAAAACGCTGGGAACTACAACAGATGATCGGAAATTTTTCATAAATGTTTGCGCAAAAGGTCAAATTTAATAACAGATTTGAAAAATTGTCGTAATTATTTGCAAGTTGTAATGAAAACATTTTACACTTCCTTGACATCGAGTTGAAGCATTGACTGAACTGGAACAACGAAAACTGGGCTGTAATTGGAGAGAAGAAAGAAAAGCAAATAAAGAGAGAAAACTTGAAAGATTGTAGTCTTTTTTACATGTGGATGCAAATTAAAATTAAAATACAGGGTAGAAAATGTTCCCCCTAGTTGCTCCTGTGAGTAGGCCCGCAAGCACCCTCACAGCACCGTTCGACAAGTATTAGGTCTAACGGACTTACTAACAGAAATGCATTTTCCGAAAATCCTTTTATTTTGAGCTTTTTGTTGCTTTTTCTCTCAGTGTCTTTTTATTCTGCAAACCGAATTTATTAGTCTAGAAAATATTAAAAATTGGTGCAAACAAAAATTAACCTCGATAGAGAATTCACTATTTTAACGTCGAAAGAGCTCCTGCTTCACTATTATTTTATTAGTACATCCTTTCATGCATTCAAGCATTTGAGTGCTAAAGTTGTAGCTACAAAAGCGATGAACACAGTAAAAGCTTGCGCTCCCAGTGTCGCTGGCGCTGAAATGGCATTTATGGAGAACGTAAAATCAAAACGAAAAATAAAATGGAGTCCGCATTTAAAGGATAACGGTAAACATTTAGACTCCATAAATTTATAGAATGAATGAACTATGGAACTATTATGAACTATTTGCCGCACAAAAAAAAACAAATTTCGTTAAATTGCCGCTCGATTTGAAATGTTGCTGCATACGAAACGTCTGATAATGAATTAGATTTTTGACACGCATTTTGCAACCAACTTGATACGACTTCGGCCGCAGTGCAATGGAAAATTCACTTAACCGTCACGTCACAATCACTTTTTTCTCAAACGGATTTGTTTGAAAGTTTAGAGTAAAAACTTCATTTGGTGCAACGTCCTAGGGACCATCCGAAGGAGTGAAAAATTGCCTTATAGGTACACACTGAACCCAGAATATTTAAGGAACAGCTCGCCATTGTTGATTCATTCAATTGCGAACTATATGGCTGTGAACTATATAGTTGTGAACTAAAAGTTGTCAATTGTTGTGCTCAAGATACTTTAATACAATGTTAATAGTTGTATCATCATATGCGTACTATTGTAAAACATTACAAGCCTGCTGTTAACACGGAGAAAAATTAATTTTTCAGGCATTGGCGTAAATAAGCAAATTTTTTATAACATCTGCAATATATATGTATGAGCATAGACTTATGCCATCTAAAGGAGTTACGATTACCAATTTATCATCTGGTATATGGAACAAAATTATGTTTGTAGTCAAACAGAGCGCTCCCGATTGTACAACAAACTTCCGAATCATATGAAACATGAACGTGAACACAAATCAATTGAAGAGAAAAAAAACATAATTTATTTAAGATAAGATAATTTTATTTGGTAAAACACAGTGGAAAGTAAAATCAGACATGGTCACACGACATCGATGTATCCATCGGCAGTAGTCCTACGCCTATAGAAATAAAGCCATCACCGCCTGCGACGAATGTTCTATTTTCTTGTTCAACGTTCAGTTATTGAGCAATAACTTGTAATTGGACTATAAGTAAACCAGCTACTAAGTGACTAGTGTAGACTGTCCCATGTTCGAGCACTCTGGTACATTTTCATCCAAAAAGTTTTGGTTCTTTTTAATGTTTAGAAGCATTGATTAGTTTCTAGAAATTTTTGATGTGCGAAAAACAACCGAAAAAACCACTTTGATATTTCGATGAATCAAAATAGCGGAAGGTTAAGGGCTAAAAGGGCGGAAAACATGTTTAGCTACTACATGGATCAGGCTACCAGTATCTCTGGATGTTCCAGACAATATATTCAATATATATTCCTCTCCTTTAAGTTCAAACTCATTTCATATTGTTGCAACATTTGCTCGTCTATAAATTGTGCTAGAAAACTGTGTAGGCCTATATTGTTCGGAATATATCCTTGGCTTTCTGGGTATAAAACTGATTCCGTTTTTTCGAGTTGCCTCCACACATGTAGGTGGCCATTATTTACTTTGCATTCGACGATCTTTAAAATGTGTATGATTTCTGATCAAGTGAATTACAAAATTAGCGATTCTGGTTATTTTCAAGTTTCTGTTCGAAGACTCGTAGGTTTTTCCACATATTTTTCGTATATTACATCAAATATTAATATTGGTCATAATTTGTCACTCAACATGTCTCTTGCAGTAGAGAAGCATTTCCAAAATTTCTGTAAATTGTTGCCAAAAAATTTAATTTCATAGAAATGTTTTTGATCATTTTTATACTCCATTTCCTTTATGAAATTGAACAAATCGCAGTAGGCGAAATATAAACTTTTTTATGTCTGAAAACTCTGCCGTTTGAAAAATTCTGAACGAACATTTTTCAGATTTTTTAGACACGAACGGACGTGTGCGGCTCAAAAATTGTGACATTTTTCATAGAAAACCAAAAACAGTTTTTGAAATGAAATTTTTATTCATAAAATATTATTGAATTTTAAACAATTGGAAAATTAGTTTTATACATAAATGTATGTATTATAAATAATATTAAATAAATAAATTCATGTTTGAAAACGTTCAATTCTTGTCCAATTGAGTGCATTTTTGCAAGAATCGTAAATCGGCAGAAGTTATTTGGAAGAAGCTGTTTGTTGGACCCATTTAAATATGAAATGTATGTATGTATGTATGTGTATATGTAAGTATTTGCAACTCGTAAGTGAAGCGAAATGCGAAAGTTTTCTGAAATTCTGACGCTTTAAAATCTCCTTAACAACATTTTCATAAGCAGCTGAGTGCGACACAAACGTTGGAGGAAATCAAGAAAATATTTGAAGACTTTTTCCAAACAGTTCGTTAATCGCAAAAAACTGAAACGCTGGAAAGATAGAAAGCAATTCGGAATAAATCTATTGCATCCATTGGGGGCTTCTGTGCATCCAGATATCGGGCAAGTTTTATGCGGAAGAAACGTATGATGCAGGAAAATGTGCAAATTTCAGAGAAACCCTGAGATATTTGGAGAAATAATTTGACAACCTTTCAATCATACAGACGTACATATAAACATACATGTATTATTGTATACACATGTATACATGTGTGTATGTGTGTATGTATGTGTAATATAAATTTACCGCAGACGTCCGTTCGTGCCTAAAGAATTTGAAAAATGTTCGTTCAGGAATTTTCGATCAGGAGTTTTCTTGGCATAAAATGTTTATGTTTCGCCTGCTTTGGTTTCTCATTATAAAATTAGGCGGGGTTGATTGCGCAAAATAATAATTGTTAAAAGAAATATTAAGGGAAATCTTGGCAGTTTATGGTCACACTGGTTAAGTACTAATAATTTTGCTGAATATTTTATTGCCGTTTGGCGAAATTTGCGAAAATTTTCCATAATCAATTGCAAATAAGTTATTTTATTCATTTAATATTATTTATCTGTAAAAGTTATACCAAAATTGCCTCAATGTCAGTCAAACATTATTTTATCAAATTTGTTTTCAAATTCTTTAAGATTTGCTTTCAAATTCAAACAATTAATCTCTTTAGGGTGAAATATACCAAATATATGAAACCAAGTCGGGTTTTTCAGGAAAACAAACCAATAATATTGGTTTCTGTGACACCCAAAACCAACACTAATTCTGTTTCGAACATAAAACCGATAACATTCGATTTCATGACACCAAATAACTTTTTTCGTCGTTTGCAAAACCAATTCAAATAATATTGGTTTCTATGACACCCCTGATATACTGGAAGACTCGTTATAATTATAGATCTCTTTGTTCAAATTAAATTTTATTGCCTTAAATTATGTTCTTATGATGATGGGACTATAACAACTTGGGACGATTCGGATTTCATCGTATAGCGCGACATTTGAATGCGTGTTTCGCTATATAGAGACTTTATGGTTTATGGAGTTATTTCGAGGGGCTCAATAAAGCGAAGGTTCGTTCTATCGAGATTTCTCTGTGACTTCAAACTGTTGGCAACTTTAGCCCATCCAAATGAGTTTTCAATAAAGACGGACGGACTTTGAAATAAAACAAAAATTAAACAAGTTTTTGTTTAAAGTTGTTAACATTTAATATTAGTATTTTTTTTAATTGTAAGATCGACAAAAGCCGTTAAATATACGAATTAAGATCGTTCAATTTTCCACGAAGCCGAGTGTTCCGATGAGAAATGATTAGTGCACAAATTCGTTCGAATTCAACCAATGGATTCGATTATGTTGGGTTTAAGGGCTTCGTTCTATTACAACTTAATGGCATGGACCTGTGACTTCGAGAAGCCCCTTAAGCAAAATGATAGTGAAACCATAACTCTCGAATCGTTCATGCACGTCGTGTTGGCGTCGTCCCACTTACGGCACCACTATTCCTGTCAGCGCATGTGTCGCAAAATAGGCTCAAAAAGCACGTAAAGTTTTCACTAACGAACATGCCTTTCACTAGTAAAGTTCTACCATCTGGCTGTGGAACTTGTGATGGCGCTTTGCCGTCAGCAACTGAATGCGCAGCAGATTAAGCAGACGCCATCAAACAACATCGCGGTCACAAGCCACCAACATTCATCCCACTCCAATTCCAAAATTCTTTAACTTGAGACTGTTGAACATTTATTATTAGAACTTCAAGGCCCTCGTATTCCAAGTCCGTCAGAAACTGCTACTGAAGATATGAACATAATTGGGGTAAAATATTGGTCACAAATAACCAAAATGAAAACAACCCCTTCTAAACTATTCACTTCGTTTCTGTGAAATATGGCAACGTCATGCAGCTTAAGAACGATTGTCTTTAGTCTTTTACAAGCATCTGGTATTTTTTACAAGGGCCAACGAAGTCACTTACACCAGGAAAAAGTATTAAGTACTAAAAGCGTTGCCTTTCTTGCTGGAGCAACAGAAAATGTGCACCTAAAATGTATCGTCTGTCCCACGACATCGAACGTTCGCCAGGGTTTTTTGAAGGGCAAAAACTATTTTGAAGGCCGTTTATGAAGTTTATTTCGCCAAGTTCGTCTATCGCTCACGTCTTAGATTTTGGATGTACTGTTTTCCGTTGTTCATAATGTTGGCGACCGTTAACGCTCGACATCAGGGGACAGCCATAAATACACTAGTTCAAGATCAGTTTGACTATTTTTCTGGCTGATAATTAGAATATGTACTCGTACGCCATTCAATTGAAATAATTAATGGTTTATTTAAATGGAAAGCAAATAAAGCGTATAAACAGCTTTTTAAACAGCTCAAAGTAAATATAATTAATTAACGTTTTTTGCAAGGAAAACAATTTACTTGCCGGCTGCTAAGTAATTCATTTGTTTGCCAACAGCCAACAGCCAACAATTAACAATTTCATATGTAGGAATTTTGAATTCCATATTTTAGTTTTCTATTTTTTTTTTTTTGCCAATCACATGAGTTTCTTTTGAAAAATTGTTATCATTATTGATTAATTTGCAATAAATACGAGGAAACGGAAACGCCAAGAGAATAACATTTCTTTGGGAAATTATTTTTATTTTCGAGAGATAGTGGGGGGAGGGCATTACTGACAGTTGGATATGATTTAGTTGAGCTGAGTTGGTAGCCCGAAATAGACAAAGGAACATCAGGCCTTAACCGGACTCGCCTGACATTCCCCCCAATCTAGTTACTTGCATAAAACAGACCTGTCGCAAGGCAACAGCCCCTAGAACATTCTCTTCTTCCTGCATTTTACGTTTAAACCATAGCCAGAACGTTTCAGCAAAGGAGAGGCTTCCTGGGCATTGTCAGATTGTTCTGCCAATTGATCTTTGGTTTGGTTTTCGGTTCATACATGAACTTCCTAGAGTTTTGGTTGACGTGCCAACCGAGGGACCCCTTTCCCTCTATTCTCCGAAAGCGGAGTGCCCTGTGGCGGAGTGGCTTCAAATCGCCAGCGCTTAACCTGCCCCTGGTGGGAGGGGCATTACTGATAGTCAATTGACACACTTTAGTTACGAGTTGATAGGTTTTTTTAGGGTACTTTTATTTAGGTACTTTTGCCCACAAGAGCCACTTAACTTTTTACCAGTAAATTATCATTTCTTTTTTTTTCGAATGAAAAACAAAGACGAGAGAGAAAGTGGATTTCTCAGTAAGAAAACCAATCAATGCTGGAGCTTCACAAGGCAGCGTTTTAGGACCTAGACTTTATATAATATACACCAGCGATGTGCCATGATCGCAAAATTTCGCAGTCGCTACTTATGCAGATGATACTGCGTTTGTAGTGTCTGCGCCTTGGCCTATTTATGCCTCTACTCTATTGCAAACTAAAATCCGAACTAGATTCAAAAAATAAGAAACTTCTGTACACGGCTATACTAAAACCTGCGTGGACCACGGAATTCAACTTTGGCGAACAGCTAAAAACTAAAATACAGAAATACCAGTGCGCAACTCTTCGTTTTATTAATCCAGCGCCATGGCTTATAAGGACTTCAGCTGTACACAATGATCTCAGGATCCCTACAATAAAGGAACCAATTAAAGATTTTAGTGCTAAATATATATATATATGTGCATATGTTTGTCGAGAGACTGGGCTATCACACAAATACATTAGCAATTTGCCTATTACAAAGATGAGACAGAAGAAGTGCGCAAATTAAATGTTCTTGATTTGCCATTCAGATAATATTGCATTTAGTCAACTAAAATCCATATACGAGTATATATATATATATATATATATATATATATATATATATATATATATATATATATATGTGTGTGTGTGTGTATGTAAATACTGTAAATATAAAATATATGTATGTAAATACTCTTTTTGATTTCCTGCATATGTTTTTATTTTTATGCTCGAAACCCACGACTTCTCTTCACAGCCAATTTTTTTGCACATTTCAATACAAAATCTCTTAATTTATGGAAATTAACAAACAGACAAAAAACTCTAATTTGAAATGAGTTGGCAATTTTTTACATTAAGTTAACGATATACATATCGTTACCTGAAACGCAAAACGCCCCAACTAACATTTTAGTAATTTTACAGGAGAAGGAAAAAACATTCTTAAGCGATATTCAATATTGTAGTAAGTGCTTTTTTATTTTGTCAATAAAGTTGCTATTTGTGTACGTGGAAGTATGATTTGTTTGGTGGTGATGTATTTTGATTAGATACGTCGGAATTTGCAAAAAAATCGATTTTGAGTTTTTTGTTAGTTAGGGCGTTTTGCGTTTTAGGTAGCCATATATGGATATGCATAGATATCGATACCTTAATATAGAAAGGCCCTGAGTAACGTTTTCCTAACTTTTCAGAAGAGAAAAAAAAAACTTAATAAAAATTCAAGTTTTGTAGACGCGAAACTTTTCCAACTGCTTATATTTATGTTATTTTTGGTCGCATCACGTCCATTTTTCTTTACCAATTTGATTTGAGAAAAAAACGAGTTAAGGCCTCTCTACCTTGAGGTAGCGATATGTATGAACGTGCTATAAAAATCGAAATTGTTTGTAGCTTTTAAGTTGTTATTTAAATAAAAATTCAGAACAGTTGATGGGACACTTTAATTTGGATTTACGCCACTTCAGGTAAATTCAGGTATTACTCCAGTGCTTAGACTTTGCACCACTTTACACATTTGAGAACTTTAAAATCGTCCACACTGGCAAATGTTATGATCCACGTGCTGTCTTATTTTTTGCGCTGTGCGATAACCAACATCAGCCAGCAACAAGTGTTTCGTGCCGCACTTGAGCAAATATTTGCTGAATATATTTTTAAAATTTTTAATGACAATTTCGCATTCTATTGAAAATATATTTCTTTCATCAAAATTGAGACAACAGTTTTGCTTTAAAATTTCAGCGAAATCGATTTTGCATACATGCATTTGTGCAAATAATGCCATCGAGAAATTATCGTTTAAGCGCATAAAGTTATTTGAAAGAATGCAAATAATGAAGAAAATAATTTCTCTTTTCTGAAGTTGAGTAATTTCAATATTTAGCAGGATCGCGTTTTTTTTTTGTGGCAGAAACAGTTCAACGAGACCTGACTTCTTCATATTTGGAGCCATAGCCAAGGCAATTACATAACAAATGAAATATAGAGCGCGGCCGAATACTTTTTGAAGCTTTAGCTCGAGTAAGGGAAAAAGTTTTGCTTCTGACCTCTCGCATTCTCGCCGAACTTTTTGCCTTCCGATTTCCTTAACGGAACTCTGCCCACAGAGAATTGTCAGTATAAACTAAATGAGAGACTAAATGATCTTTATGCTGCTGCCATACGCCTATCTGGAGGCTATAAACGGTGTCCCCGATACTAGACTCCGGTGTGACACCAAGATCAGTGACTTGTCTTAAAGATAGCCTATAGTGACCATGTAGTCTTGTGTTGGAAAGCGAAATGCTGCGAATGTAAAATGAAAGCCCAAAAACACTTAGTGAATAGATTTGAGGAGATTTTAACAAAATCCACTCAATAAGTAGACTTCATTTTGTACGAAAAATCTCGCCAAAATCTACTTTGGGCTCGAAAGCTGGTACGAGCTGGTTTTGTTCAGTGCTCGCATCGCTTGGAACTGATGACACTTACGGATCAGTATGATCTAGATTTTGTTTTGCTGTACACGCAATATTCGTAACATTTATGTTTTCAGCGAATACATTATTTTAAGTTTCTGAACTTTGACGTCAAAGCCAAACAATTGCATTTATTTGAATTAAAAAAGTTGAAATTTTTGTGTAAAAATATCATGTGAATTCATATAAATTCATATAAAATACGAAAACATTCCAGCAAAATGTTTATAAATTTTTCCTAAGACTGACACAAGATAAACATTTCAGAAAATTATAAAGTTTGTTCTTACATTTATATCATACATGTCGCTGCTGTAAGGCAACAATATCGTTAGCTGAAATACAAAACCACGCAAATAAAAAATAATAATGAAAATTAGCCATTTTAAGAGTGAAAATCGCAAGGACGTCACTCGTCACTAAAAGTGCAGGTCAACATCAACAAAACCTTCGACTGGCAACACACATACATACATATTTGGATATGTATATTCTAGACCAACATTTGTCATTTCTTAGGCTTAATATATATTTTTTAAACGACTTTATGCGATCACGACGATGGCTCTTGGAATAAGGAGGAATAATCACTTTGATGATATATTTAGTTTTCAATTTTGGCATCCATTTCAATCTTTTCAGCCGAAAAACATTTTGATCGTGTAAATGTCAAATTGCTCACAAAATGTTAGTCTCGGTACTGACGGATATTTTTTATAAAACGGAATTGCAGAAACGCTTCGACACATATAAGAAACGGTTGTCGCTTTCATTTCGGTTTCTAGGCTTCATGTGAAATTCTTTTTAATTCGTGAAAGACGCAAACGAGGGAACAGAATCGGTCTATTTTCGCCAATCGGCAAACGGTGGCATTTTTTTTTTTTTGGTACAATTTTCGGTGTGTAAACCTGACACTAGTTTTACGGAAACGAGAGACAGCCTTCGAA
This sequence comes from Epicampocera succincta, assembly GCA_932526305.1. Taxonomy (NCBI): domain Eukaryota; kingdom Metazoa; phylum Arthropoda; class Insecta; order Diptera; family Tachinidae; genus Epicampocera; species Epicampocera succincta. The sequence goes on along the minus strand of OW052034.1, from coordinate 26,452,829 downwards.
TTAAAATTGTAAAAAACTGCTGCTCATTTGGAAGCCTTTGGCTGAATAACACCTACAGCAGATACAAACATACACACAGAGAGAAGCAGCTTCCGCAAACGGGCGATGGTAGCAGGTTTTGGAAAAATCGCTCAAATAACGCCGCAGTTTAATCATTCATTCTGTCATAATCCGACATCGACTCGAATTCTTATCAGCGCTTCTTGAAAATGTTTAACGTGTGTGCATTTGTGTGTGTGTGTGCGTGTGTGTGTGTGTACGTGTTATCAAGCGACAAATGAATTGTGAAATATTTTATCGAATTTTGCTACCCGTCTTGCAGGTTAAATATTAAATGTTTGTTCGTGTTAAGCCAATATTCCGACAACGTCATTAAAAAAATAAATTTAAAAAATAAATTATGAAAGAAAATTAAAGAGAAGAACTTTTTACAATGTTGGAGATAATGTTTCAGGAGAGTCAAAATTTATTTAATAGAAAAATATTCAATGAAAGTCCGAGTACTGTATTAAGATTTTCCTAATTTAATCAGTTTAACCCGAAACTCTTAACCTTAATTGATTAATTGTATAAAAAATTTTAGCCTAAAATAGTATTAAGACCAAAAAAACCGAACAGAGACTTGCGAATTGTAAGACGATCCAGGAGAGTTATCAAAATTCATGAAATAGTGACAGTTTATGTAGACCCGTAATAAACGCTTCCAAATCGGAGATCTGTGCTTTTAATCGGTCTATAAAACTAGAGTTATAAATTCGTTTGTATTTTGAATTGACTAACTTGGACTTTCGTCCAAGAACCTTAAAGAAGCGGATGCCAGAGAAAAACATTCTTAAACAAAAAAATTGCTTGTGCTCTTATGATTTTTGCGATATGGGAATTTCCGTCAAAAGGAACGACGTGGGCAACAACCAGGTATGCATTGCGATGAATAAGTAGACTCAAGTTGCACGAATACAATTTCTTATATCTGAGAGGTTTAATAATTTTTTTTGCCTAAATAAACTTTTATTTCACCACAACAATGACGTATCAGTTAGCAAATCGTGTGATGTTATATCTCTGATTATTCGATATCGATACGATGCATTTAGGTCGTTATTGAGTGTCATCGAGACGAAAATTTCGATAAATTCGAAATAAAATCAGAATGTCTTAAGCCGGGATCACAGTTCACTTGAAATTATATACATGTTGCCAGCTTAAAAAGGCAACGTTTAGACAGCTGAGCCCAACAGCTGGTGCCATGGCGCGAAATATCGCAGGGAAAGGCCTATAAATTAGAAGTTAATGAAAAAATATTATAACAAATATTTAAATACGTTGTTTTGTTTGTCATATCCGGAAAGTATTAACGATATGAAAAGTAGCAACCAAAAAAAGGGCGCTCCCTTCCTTCTTATGCAGGCCACACACTTTGTGACCGTTGGTACAAAAAAAACAAAAAAAAGGACGTTGTGTACGACGTATTGTACGAAATTGTGTCTCTATTGTACGAAAGATATTTGGGCCAATTCCACGATTTCGGTCCTTAACGTTGGAAACAACAAAACCTGGATTTAGAATTCAAATTCAAACTTTCTCATGAAAAAAAAGTGTATCATTAATTTGTCCTTCGTTTGATATGTCACGTTTGATATTTTTAAAGCCTCAAATAAGTTTTCTAAGCATTCGAAATCGTACAATTTAGCCTTCCATTTTTTCCCGTACAACTTAATTTTATTTTCTTAGTGGCTTTAGCGCACGAATTCAAATTTTGTGTTGCAAATAGAAAATTCAGCAGAAATGGGAGGCTTTTTGGAATTTCACAAAAGTATTGCTGAACTTTGGAACTACAAAAATCGCAAAAATAGCACCCGATGTCAATTTTATTCGAATTAAGATTTTGTTAAGTGAAAGCCGTGCACCGTGTTGTAAAGCTTGTGCGCAAAATACTCATTTTGTTGCACTACCCGTTGCAAGGTGTATGTTTTGCATTGAAAATTTATAAAAATCTGTACTTTCAAAAAAAGAACAAGAAACTTAAGTTTTCTCAAATATTCTTGAAACATTCTGTTCCAGACAACTTAATTTACAGGCAGCTTCATCGCGCAAAAATTTAATTTTTTACGCATCTGGTGACATTTTAGGCAATATTTCTTACGTTTTCAAATGGAACATAAATATACGTTGAAAACGTCATAAATTTATGAGGGCGTAAAAGTTAACGTCCGACAGAAGCCAAACGATTCCACATACATAAATAAATACTTCCATCATCGAATCACTCGCATTTTCAGTCACAGCAATTTTAAATGCTCGTGATTTAATGGACCAAGAATCGCCATAATTTAATATCAGACAACGTATTTGTTGTGTGTGTTTCACCCCGTCTCTGTGTATGTTGCTGCTGTTTGTTGTTATTTTTATTCTTTTTGGGTCAATGTCAAGCTGCATGGAAAAAAAATGCAAAAACAAACTGAATAGAAATGTTTGTATTTGTTGTCTAAATGAATTAAAATATCCAAACAAAAATGAATGAAAAATAAAAAAACTTAAATAAAAATATTGCAAATTAGACAGTTTGTCTTTCCACACAGAGTTGCCTGTTCGCACAACAATCAAAGTCAAAATCAGCTGCTGGATCAACAACAAACAAAAAAAAAAAAAAACCAACGTGCAAAGTTTCACGTATGACATGAGGAGGGCTGTAACAAGATTTTGTACGTATTTCAAACACAAACGATATCGCTCAATATTTGATTTTTGTTTTTAACTGAATCTTGTTCGATCGGCTTAAGTTGTCAGCGGTACTTGTTTTTTCTCTCTGTCTCCCATTAACGATTTTAATAAATTTTTTATGTGCTATTTTTAAATTATTGAGCAACACAATAAGTTCAAAGACTGCAATAGCAGCCAAAGGCTTCATCTCAGTCATATGAAACTGAAAAGGCACACATCAGCGCATGCATAAACATGTTTCTAGGTATGTGAGTTGTACGGCCAACAGGCAACTTGTACTTCATACTTGTCATGTTTGAAGGAAAAGAGCTCGTATCACCCGGCTATTCATGTTGTGATAAATTGCTCCAAATTTTAAAGTATTTCCAGTGGCACAATGTCAAGCACGAGACGGCCTGATTTGGAACCCACTTAACACAGCGTGAGAAAAAAGGCATATTTAGGTTAGGAGCAGCTTGTAGGGCGTGACTCGCCCTCATGGCAAAGTGTTAACCTGCAACTAGGACAGTAACTTCCGGAAAAAAAGAAAGCTCGTATGAATATTTAAATTGAAAGTGATGGGAAAAATGTACGGTTCAGATTCCGATGAAAGTTATAGTCTTTGTACTGCGATTGGTATTTTCTATTCATTCATTTAAGAAACGTATGTACGTCTAATAACTTTCTGTTGCCCCTATTAGATCACTCACGTCTTTTGGCTCAGTGTCTGTAGGATAACATTCGCCATTATGCAGTCTTGTCCATTGCACCGCCGTTCGCTCAAAACTTCGGTGACTTCTGGTGCCTGTCAGTTGTCCACTCTCAGCACTGCCATCTCTCCAGAACTGAATTTATATTCGACGTTTGACTTATCCACTCATTTCAGGTATCAAATAAAGCAGCTGAACTTCGCTTTTCAAAACAAACATGTGAAGTTCGTTCTCGGCTACGGAACTGCAGGGTTGGGTTGCATCATCGCGCGCTGATATTAATGCAATCACTGGTAATAAGACCAACTAAGTTACAACAAGTTTATGCCGTACAACAACACCGCATCTCAAATGTTAAAATCTGAGTCTAGTTTTGTTTGTTGTTTTTCATAAACAGGCTTGTTGGTGTGCGACAAGTTGGTCTAAATAGATGTGTGGCTTTTAGGTCGTACCAGCATTTAAAGCCATCGTTTTGAAAAATAAATGCTTTAAGCTCAACATTCGATCGATTATTGTCAGCATTTCCAAGTTGGTTGAATGTTACAGTTTTCGGTTTTGGACAAACATCTGGTCGACAAGAACTACTGATATTTGGAGCATCGAGTAAGTGAGAAGTTCAATTTACTATTTTGCATAAAAGTATATTTAAAAAAGTAATAATAATAAGAACTAGAGTCAGAAACAAACTTCAATTGATTAACCCATAGAGTGGACAGGGACACCAAATTGTGTCCCACGTTTCCAATTGCTTTTCATTTTCCACGAAATATGTTTATCAAACGATACAAAATACCCGTTTGCATTTATCTCAAGATATAAATTATCTAAAATATATAATTGCAGCTCCTTTTGTTGCTTAAATAAATATTTAATTTACCAGCTTTTAATATTTTATTAAAGTAATTTATCTTAATTTGCATGTCAACCTCTAATTTTGCTAATCAGCGATACAAAAAGCCACAAACCCACTGACCGATACAGACAACAGCACCGCACCATGGGCAGTACATACTCGCGTGCAACGTAATTAATTTATGACTAAAACTTTAGAGAAATACGAGTATACGCGTGTATAAAATATAAGCACTTCCATGGTCGCGAATGTGACTGAGAAGGAACCAATTCCTAATGCAAATTATATCTCACCGAAACTACTATAATTTATATTGGGAATTGCAGAAGTTGAAATCAGAGAGAAAACCACAAAAAAGTATCAGTTCGAACCTGACAAAAATCGAAGTTCTAGTGGCGTCTTATAAAAAGAGGGAACTCCAACAAAATCCCACCACAATTTTGTAGGGCACTTAAATTTAGAATTTAAGTAAAATTTGATTGTTCTTGTGCGTTTTTTCAAAATCATAATCTGGGTCGATGCGTGACATTTCGAATGTTATTTCCATAAGGGTTGATGAGTGGCAAAATTTTAAATTAAGTTATTCTGAAAAGTAGAATATAGATAACATTTGTGCCGACTAGACGACTTTCTTGAGGGAATATGCAGTACCAGCTGCTTTTATTTGTGCAGTTTATGGGTACTAGGAAGTAAAATATTATGCAGCAAAACATCAGGAATAAGAAATCCTTTTAATTTAACTCAATAGTCAAATGATCGTCGTGCACACGTTTGTGGTTAAATCGATAAAGTTATAAAAATCCAAATTCTTTTTTATATTAATTTCGTAAAGCGTACCTTCCATGGAAATGCCCATATCACAAAAATCATAAAAAGCTTAAAGTTAATTTTTTGGTGGAGCGATTTAAAAAAATATTTGCCTCTGGCATCCACTGCTTTAAGGTTCTTGGGCGAAACTTGAGTCAATTCAAAATAAGGACAAACGGACTTAGAACTCCAGTTTTATGGACCAATTAAAAGCATAGATCTCCGATTTGGAAGCGTTTATTACGGGTCTACATAAACTATCACTATTTCAAGGATTTTGATAACTCTCCATGATCGTCTTACAGTTCGCAAGTCTCTGTTCGGTTTTTTTGGTCTTAATACTATTTTAGGCTAAAATTTTTTATACAATTAATCAATCAAGTGTCGAGTTTAGGGTTAAACTGATTAAATTAGGAAAATCTTAATACAGTACTCGGACTTTCATTGAATATTTTTCTATTAAATAAATTTTGACTCTCCTGAAACATTATCTCCAACATTGTAAAAAGTTCTTCACTTTAATTTTCTTTTTTTAATGTATTTTTTAAATTTATTTTTTTAATGACGTTGTCGGAATATTGGCTTAACACGAACAAACATTTAATATTTAACCTGCAAGACGGGTAGCAAAATTCGATAAAATATTTCACAATTCATTTGTCGCTTGATAACACGTACACACACACACACGCACACACACACACACGCACACCTTAAACATTTTCAAGAAGCGCTGATAAGAATTCGAGTCGATGTCGGATTATGACAGAATGAATGATTAAACTGCGGCGTTATTTGAGCGATTTTCCAAACCCTGCTACCATCGCCCGTTTGCGGAAGCTGCTTCTCTCTGTGTGTATGTTTGTATCTGCTGTAGGTGTTATTCAGCCAAAGGCTTCCAAATGAGCAGCAGTTTTTTTTGCAATTCTAATTTGAAGGCTGTCTCTCGTTTCCGTAAAACTAGTGCCAGGTTTACACACCGAACATTGTAACACAAAAAGTTCCATCTTTTCTCTATTAGCATCTTTTCTCTATTAAAACAGACCGTTTCTGCATTTTTCGAATCGAACAATTTTCACATGACACAAGGAAACTGGCAGGAAAGCGATGTGAGTTGAAGCGAAAGGTCGTTTTCGACATCACAGCGTTTCAGCAATAGCGTTTAGTGAATATTATCTGTCAGTTGAGCTTTTTTGACATAAATTATTAGAAACTGCGACAAATTTGATCTGAAACTATTAAAATTTGTCCTAATTGTGAAATTATACAATTTAGCGAATAAAAAGATTCAACAGGAACCCAAGAATAAAAACCTTAAAACTTTGAATATATCGCCAGCTGATGTACAATCCGCTGTATTCCAAGAGCCGTCGTCGTATCACATGAAGTTATTTGTAAATTGCTTGTCAGCGACCACAAGATGTTATAGCCAATCTCTAACTATATCTTAAGCCCAGGAAATGTCAAATGTCGATCAAGAACAAATAATTGTTGTAGTAGACGATTGTAGAAGCGAGATTTGGGCATGATGTGACGGCTCTCGGAATAAGGGGAATGTAGAAGCGGGAGTTTTTTTCATGAATGAAGTTAATCGCTGTTTTAGCTTTCCATTTCCATCCACCTTCCCTTATCCCACAACTTTTATTAGAATCTGAATTACAAAAAAAAACCGAAACATTTTGCAAAGACTGCGCTGTAGCGCGTATGACTGGAATTGTGCAATCACTCAAGCCGTGGCAAAGGGCATCCAAAAGTTGCAATTCGTGTCTCTGAGAGCCTGAAATGAGTTTGTACAATAGTTGAATGTGGTGCCAACTAGATTTCCATTTTATTTAATTTTGAATGGAAAATCCAGCAAATATTATGTGTGAGAAAAGCAACACTTCGTGTCGGCCTCTTGCAACAGCCAAAAACAAAACACAAAGTGTCAATTAGTTATTCAGCCAGTCAGCCATTCAGTCAGCCAGTCAGTCAGCCAGTTTCGTTGGCTGTGGCTATTACCCAGACAATATTTCTGTTTCTGTCTTTTTGTTCACTATTACTTTGGTTTTTGTTGATTGGGGCAAAAGCTGTCGTTGTTGGTGTTGCTGTTGTTGATATCGTGATGCAACATAAATTTGTTGTAAGTATTACAAGCACAATAAATAATAAATTTAATTCAGCCTCATTCTGGCAACCAGAGAAAATAATATCGTGACAATAAAACAAATTACAAATTTTATTAATAATTTCAATAATTTAATTGGTCTCGAAACAAATTTCATTTGAAAGGGGCAAAATGAAAATTGGCTTTTGACAGCTGTCAATAACCAACAGGGCTGATCTGTGAAGACGGCATGTTCATATTAACATTAACAAGTTTGTGAACAACGGAGCCAGTGGCATGAGGAAACTAAATACTTTTCCTTTCAGCTTTTGCCACAATATCAAGAGAAGTAAAATGTGTAAAATTTTCCTGTATGTCTGATATTTTGTAATTCATTCACAGTCTTGTTCGGGTGTGTGTGTGTGTGAGTGTGAGTCGGTTTTTATGTTGTTGTTTTTTTTTTTGGCAAAGTAATTTAGTGTGGTGGCTGCCCCAGCTGTTTGTTTGTTGTCGTTGGGTTTGTTTCATGCTTTGCTTGATTATTATTGATATGTATGTATGTTTCGTGTTGTTGTTGTTGTTGTTGCCGTTGTTGGGTCCATGTTTAGTTGTTCCATCAGGTCTTTGAAATGAGCAAATTCCAATAGCAACATTATTATCAGCTTCATTAATCATCAGTCAACGCGTTTTTCGTTCGTTTTAGTCGCTTTTTTCTACTGAAAATACAAGATATTTGAAAAATTTTCGATTGTGAAAATTGTACATCTTATTAAAATGTTAAATTAAATGACTACTTAGTTGCTTATAAGATATTTTTTCCAACACCATAAGTCCACAATTAGATGTGGTCAAAGCACTCACAACAACAACAACAACAACAGCAGCGACATTTTTAAGTGCTTGCACAAGGAAACAATTATTTTGCTTAAAAGAAAACTTAAAAATTTCCCATAAAGGCTGTTTTTTTTTTGCCTGCATAAGAGACAAAGTATAAGAAAAAATCGGAAATAAATTGGCGCAAACCATCCAATTGTCGAAATAGGCTATAAAAGGTTTTTCGTTAAAGTTGTTGGAGAATTGATGAAACAAAATTTCTTAAAAAAAATATTTTTTTTTTATTTGGAAAAAAGACAAGAAAAAATGAAATGACCTGAAGTCTAAAACAAATTAAAACAGCGTTTCTGCAAAAACGGAAGTGTTTTCAATTGACTTGATTGATCGGTCGGCATTAACAATTTACACGGTTGCAGAACATAATTACGGCAATAAAATAAACTTGAACGCGACAAATCAAAATGTTAATGACAATCAAATGCACACTGCAATTATGACAAATAACACAATTGTATAATTGTAATTAATGCAAAATTCTAAATTACAGGCTGCCTACACACACGAGCACGCACATGCAGGCACACATTGCGGTCACAATAACTGACGCCGACGACTGACGGCGGGCCAAAAATCTCACTCCCATCAAGCCTATAAATATGGATTATTTACGCTTGAAATCGGTGAATTTGTAGAGTTTAAGTTTCGTTTCGGAAACGAGCGGGAGAGGCAGCTGCAGAAATCGTGTTCAATAAGGAACTAATCAATTATTAGCGAATCATTTATTAAGAATAGTTTCTGTTGTATTTTTTTGTTGGTTTTGTTTTCCAATTAATTCACTTAAATTGTTTACAAGTTTTTGACATAAATAAATCTTAAGCCGTTTTAAGGTCATTGTTAATCAGATTTTTCAGCAAGTGCGCGTCATAGTGCTAAAACTACTTGTTAGTTAGTGGAGCATTTTTCAAATATTTTATATATTTCTATTCTGAGAGTTGTATTTAGTTCTGCCAGCCGTCCATATCACATGAGCGCGCGACTCGTACTAAATTCGTAATTTAATGCATTAAAATTTAGGAAAAAGGAAATCAAATTAACAAGAAAATATTAATGCGTTATTTTTTTCAAAACTGTTATTAATCAGGGCATTTTACTCAGATGCAATTTATTGTTGCAATCTCTGTTTACACTTAATTAACAGTCAGTCTTTTGCCAGTTTAAAGTGTAACACCTCGTTACGAATAAACTACAGATACAATCGTTCAAGTAAACTAATGTAGATGCTTTCAAATGAACACTTTAGGCTAAAGTTCGTTTTTAAGTAAACAGTTATTTGAAAGTTATGTTGAGATTGTTGATTACACGCAGAGAAAAAAATGTCATGTAGTTACGAATTTCATAGTACTTTCAGTTCAGTTTTATTATTGAAGAGTCTCTGCTTACGGATGGATTATTTTAGTCAAGATGGATTATTTTAGTCAGGGACTGTTATATAGGAACTTCCATGGCTCCAAGTCCAATGTGTTAAAAAAATATAACTACAAACTGATTTTTGTGCGACGTTGTCTTAGAAAAGTATTTAGCCTAAAACTAAGCACTAACACCAACAAATCCAATTTTATGAATAAAATTTCCGCTGTTTCCTTCATTCCTTCGTATCCAAAAACTGGATATTCGCCCACGAAATCAATTTAACTTAAAATCTATTTTTCAGTTTTAAAAATAAATGTGTTTGTTTAGCGCGAATAGAATCAATATGGAAATGTCACGTTCGAAATTATACCTTTAAACAGTCACAAAAATGCGGGATTTTTCAATAAAATTAAAGATATTTTAAAGCAACATTGGGGAGGGCGTAAAGTTAACTGCACTACAAAACTGTATTATCCTTTTTTGTACGAGGTCTGTTCAAAACAAAAAAATGGAATGAATTTTGCTTTTTACCCAAAAATATTAATTTATTCCTACATTTTTATTTTGTCCCTTTCACCGCATTCCAACCCTCAAATATATACAATATACCAGCATTTTTTTCGATTGTCGTCTTCACATCTTCCTCAGACGACGACCTTTCATGCGAGTCTTCAACATTGGGAGCAGAAAAAATTACGCACAAGCAACAACAAGTAAACAGATGTATTATCGTGATTCACTTCCCAAAAAAATTCAAAAAAATTGCTTGGCAAGAGCCAAGAGCCTCGACGATTCGCCACAGCAATTTTCTTTATTTTCTCATCATTTTCATCGGTTGCTGATGAGCGGAGGTTTCTGTCAGTCAAGCTTTTAGATCATCGTTTACCTCATGCCATTTTCGGCATATTTTTGTCTTTGGCAGCGAAGTTCGTTTCGAAATCGAAAAAAATTTTTACCAAAAAAAAAAACCTCAAATGTCAGTAATTTTTTTACCAAAGACAATACCGTAGTCCTGACTCTGCCACGGCATTTAAAAGATTTGGACGCCTGCGAGTTTTTTTCTTGTTCTTAAGATTCAAAAGGGCCATGAAAAGATGGTGTTTAATGACAATTGAACTGCGTTACCAGAACTGCTTCGGGTATTGGAAAAAACCCCTAGTAAGAGCGGAGTACTTTGAAGGAGCCGAAATAGAAATAAATATTTTTTAAGAAAAATTTAAATTCGCCTGATGTTTTGAGCAGACCTGGTATTATTTTTTTAAAGTTGGATATTGTTGATATGTATCCTCGATTTCGATTTGTTTTTAGATACGCGGTTTCGGATGTCAGCCAACGATATATGTATTAATTAAGACTTTGGCAGGTTTATTTTTAACAAAACAAGAATTATTACTTATACGAGGAATACAGGAAAACAAAAGATCTACCAAACCCTCTTTTTTCAGCTCTGGCGATAAAAAAAAAACTGAAATTAATTGCCACTTTTGCTACCAGTTAAAGCCACCAGACGAGTTCTTGTCGTGTTAGCGAAATAAGAAATTAAACAAATATTTGTTGAAACACACCTACACAGGCAAATATGCCAACAAATATGCGAAAAATGCGGCCTGAACCGAGCTGAGCTAAAGCTTCGGAGGAGAGTTGGACAAAGAAAAACAAACAAATTGCAACCGAAACATTTGGGCCTGTTTCTCTCTTTTCCGTTGTTGTTAAATATTAATTAAAAAGAAATAAAAGCAAGAGTTTTTTGTCGCCTGAAAACTATTTAGGCGCACTCGTGGCTTTCGGGGGTTAAGAACAAGTTTTCAGTTAAATAAATAAAAATCTACACATTAATCCGACGGCTGAGAGCATAAATGGTGAATTGCACTACTCACACACACACACACACACGCACGACCTGTTGTTGTGCACCAGAGAGAATCGTTGTATAAAAATGTTTGTTTTAGTTTTGTAAGGCTAAATAAAGCACAGTGGGCGTTATTTTAAAATGTCGTTTCACTTTTTAATGCTTGGAGCACAACTGGGACGGACTAACGACGAATTTCGGGCAGCGCCACAAAATCATCCCTACAACGTTGCTGTGGAAATTTGTGATATGGAGCACAATTACGACGAAAACTTAAAGCTGCCGTAACTGATACAGTTTGTTTAGTGATAGGGTGGCCATATTAGCTAAAATCTGACCCCAAAAGAGCCCAACTACGAACATTGCTTACACATAATTATTTCTTATATTTACATCAAATACTTTAAAATCAAGAGAGGGGGGGAAAAATGAGCTAAAAACTAACACAATTATTAAGCTAAAAAGTAATTTTATTTACTAAAACACTGGAAACATGACCACATGGTATTGCTTTCTTCGTCGTTTGTCGGCGTCAAGATATAAAAAAATATTTCGCAAAGTTCGCCGGCCGTCATGATTGTGCTTATAGTCTTATACACAAATATATGTTGTTTTAAACAACAAACATTCGCGTTCAAAACTTCGTCTGTTGTCCCAGTTCAGTGTTCTGTGCATAAATGATTAATCATATCGTGAGTCATTCTATTTCCAGCATTTTGCAATTACATAAGTGGCGTTGCGTCGCATAATTACGTTTTGCTTCACTACGTGTGCGTAAAAATTTATGCTGCCAGACGTGTTATGGTCGGTGCGTGACTAGACGCATTCCTGCAGACACAGTTTTATGACATGAGTGACTTGAATGAGTCCTCAAATCATTATCTAATCTTCAAAAATGTACCATTCAGAAGCTGGAGTCGGCTTTCTAAGTCCGTAAGTAGCTGAACTAGTAAAATTTAACGTCTTGTAAAACTGAGGAATTTTGTTTGACCCAGTTGTAGCCCGCGAGCAACATTCGGTTTCAGCATTAAGTTTTTTTCATATTCAAGATTCTACGCTGCTGTAATTTAAATATTTTTTTTATTCCCTTAACTTTGCGATCACTTAAATTCATTATGGTCAGCTGAAAATGTATTAGAGAGTTTTCCTTATGATTTTTGCTCATTAAAGTTGGGCCTCTTCGTCAAGCGAGTTGTCCTCCAATACCTCAAAGCGAATAATGCATTAAAGAATAATTTTTGCAAGGAGCTCTTAAATGAAATTATTTTTACAAGCTGCATGCGACGTATTCTAAATTAATTAAATCACACGTTTCGTTTTTAATCGATTAATATCAGTCCAGTGAAAACTGTTTACTTTAGTAGAAATTAATTAAACAATTTGAAAATTACTTAAATAAATCTGTTAAAAAAAAAAAAAATTGCTCGACATGCCTACAAGATAAGAAATCATCGTTTGCCTCTCAAATATTGTGTTAATTTGTTTTTTAAAAATATTATTGTTATTTAAAATATATGTTATTTAAAAATATGTTGTGTTGACTGCAATGACATGGCCATTTTAAAATAATTACTTCAGTATGGAAAATGTCGAAGTACAAGTAGTATTTTAATATTTTAACTTATTTCAGTGCTTTAAAACTGCTTTCAACCGAACATCAAAATAAGCTGCACTTTTCTTTTTCAAAACCATTTTTCATAAATGCGTTCAGATACATTTTCCGTCTGTTTCAATTGAAACAAAACAAGGGGCAAAAACAACAAAACTCAGATTAAACAAAATTTCACTATTTCGGCTTCCCAGTCATTAATTATAGTTGCGTATCAGCATAAAAAGGCAGATAAGAGAGATGCAGCGGCGCCTTTAACTTATCTGCACAATGTTGAGCCATTCGCTGAAAGTTATTGTAGCAAAAAGTATTATCGATCGTGTTCAGCATCGCTGTCAGATGGAATAATCTCTATTGACCACCTCGATACGCAACCTATTCTTCAACTATAAGTTTATTTACTCTCGCTTGGAACATGTTTGTTTTTGTTGTATGTTTGAGACAAACAAAGAAACGACTTTGTTGCGAAACTTGTTTCTGTTGGTCGAGTGCATGAGATGAAAACAAACAAAAAATATATGTATGTACGTGTATAAACAAAACATGAATTTTCCAACACATGTCCACGCCGCCACTGTATGCATTTTCAATAGTGTGTGCAGGGATGGATGTTGCTTTTATTAAAAAAAAAAGAAAAAAACAAGTAATTTAGATTATTACGATTATTAGTTACGGTTTTATAGGAATGCGTATTATAGTGTAAAGCCCAAAACAATAATATAAGAAGAAATTAAAAAGCATTTAGAGCGAAAGAAAGAAATAAAAACCTTCAACTAATAAAGAAATTTCAGTTTTCTTCATAAATTTTAAGTACAATAATTTTCTTAAATACATACAGGATATCAAAAATGACTTTTCGCATCGCTTTATTTTATGAAAAAAGTTTTCCTTTTTTTCCAAAACTTATTCTAAATATTCAGGTGAAAAAATCCATTTAATTGAAAAATATAACAACAATAAACTGTAAGAAATAAAATATTAGTGTCAAGAAATTCTAACCATAAATAATTTATGAATAAATTTTAAGCCTCACAAAAAGATTTTATTGCTTTTAGTACTTGGTATGGCCAACCTTTGTGTCTACCTCGCATTTTACTTCCTTTTTAATCGAGTGAACTCAGTTTTTTGTATCACAAATTGTAAAAAAAGTTTTAATTTTCTACCTTTTTTGATCCATTTGAATATTTTTTGTCCACTGAAATGTACAATTTCAGTACGTTTCTATATTTTGGCCGTTCACGTGTAAAAGATCTCACAAAATTTTGCTACACAAACACATTTAAAACCAAATTCACAGTGACTCACATCAAAAAGCTCAACTGACAGATGGATTTTAAAAATAGCAATTGCTGGAATGTGAGGATTGATTTTCTGTTTCAACTCCCTTTTTTTTCGGTTTCCTTGTTTAAATTCTGCGATGCTGAAAATACAGATACAAAGTAGTTTTGATCATTGGTCGATTACTATTTTTTAAAGAGTGCCATCAGATTTGCTCTTGAAGTTGACAGCAGCAGCAATTTTACTTTCAAATGTCTCTGATATTATTGGATCCCAGACACTGAAGCATATTGCACTAAAACGGAGGCTACACATTAAATTTTGCCCTTCCGTTCTCCTACAATTTGCAATTCACTGGCTACTAGATTGCTTTCCACTTGGTCGGCAAGTTTTGTTTCAATGTTAACAGCTGAGCACAGAAAAAAAATGAGCGCCTCCCTGTAAACAATAAGTTGAGGTAGTAAAATAGCTCAGGAAAAAAGTTTTAATATATACTGAAATATCGACACCGATACATCGATAACATTTCTGATTATGACCATTATTCTTATTTTACTTCAAGCTGGAGATCATTCTTGGTTTTTTTTTAATTAACAGTGTTTATTCGATACTTCGTTTTCCTCAAGAAGTTTTCCAAACCAAAATCGTTGTTACTTTTTGTATAAAAAAAGAAATTAAGAAGGATTTCAAGCTTAAAGAAAACTAATATCATCAATCATCAATATAATTTCGCAATATGCGAATGTAGTTGATACTATTGTATTAAAAATATCATTGGCACAGTTCCCAGCCCTGATTTAAGAGAAACAATTAAAGTATTTAATGTAAGCAGTTGCAAACACACTATTTTATTAGATAACATTGAGACCTCGTTGCACGAACTGGGGACTTATATTTATTAAGGGGTAAATCCCTTTTGTGGACAAAAGTACGCAGAAAAGAGTGTGGAGAGCAAAAGCGAACGTCAAAGAGCGACCGAGAGTAAGTGCTTTTTTAAATCACTCCTCCTTTGGGACATTCTCACGGAATGTCTCCACACACACGTACATATAAGATTCCTGAAGACTTAAAGAGGATTCATTCATGCAACAAACTTTGGCGATTTTTCGTACAAAAAAGATTTGCTGGGTCAATAAATTTTTGAATAGAGTACTTCAGAAAGTGGCAACTAGTGTGCTGGAATGGTACATTGGTCCTGTGGTAAATATAAAAAATTCCTCATTGGTGCACTTCATCATTTTGATTTTATGGTCAAAACCTTTTTTGTTTAAAATTCAATTACATCATTCACTTAAATTGCAAATATGGCTCAAAAAATATCAAATGGTGTGATTGATATTCGAAAAAATAAATACAAGTATGTGGTAATTTTGGCCATTTTTTTCAAATTAATCAAAATTTAAAAATATAATATCAGAAAAAGTGTCATCCAAGATTAATAATAAATAATTGGTTATTGTTTTGCGCACTTATTTAAAACAATTAAGCGGATTTTGCTTGAAAGAAGACGCTGAACGGCGTTTTCGTTTTCGCACATATTGTACGAAATATGCAACTCTAGAAGAAAGTTTGACTTCTTCTAGATCTGAAGGCAAAGTAGCTGAAAAGTGTATTAGAGTTTTTAAAATATTTTCATTAAACAGCACGTAAAAAAATAATTATATGTTTATAAATGTGTATGTGTGTGTGTACGGTTTAACTTTTAGAAAGACGGGCACATTCAAGCCCATTTGTAAACTTATTTGTATGTAGAATTAATAGTTCTATATAATTTCGAAAGGTGCACAATAGTTTATTAGCTTGAGATATATGAATATATAAAATAATTATTTCGTAATAGTTTTTGGTAACAAGTTGCCAGCCAATTAATTGCGTAGCATCAACGAACAGTTGGAATTTTTGCTCATTGGGGTTTTTGATTTATTATTTATGATAAAGAAAGTGATTCTTAAAACTTTTCATGCGGACTTAATTTTAGCATAAAAAAAATAGGAAAAATGTATTTTAACAATTATACTTGTCGTTTTTCAAGGCGTATCTAAAGAACGGTGGATTCGTGAAAATTTTTTAAATACGCCAGCTTTTGTAAGAGAATGATATTGTAACAGATAATCCAATTTTCTTTTGTTATGCAGCGGCCTGTTATGAAAAATGTCACAAATTAGAGAATGACAAAACAATTAGTTATTTGCGCGCTATAAAAGTTAAACTATTTTTGATTACGTGGAATGTGGGTTGTTATTCATCTTCAGAAGATGAAGAAGATTTAAACGTGTCAACAATGTGATACATAAATTAACTGTCTTTCAGACTTGTTAGTTATTTTAGGCTTAACAAAGAGGCATTCAAACTTGTCCTGAAAAGACTTTCTCGAAAAAAGAAGTTCTATTTTACATAAGATTTGCCAACAATAATTTACTTTTGAAGACGTCCATAAATACATTTTCATACACATTAAGAATTCGTTCTTCTAATAAGTCCCGTTATTACTATTTCGCTTTAAATTTTATTCACTTTGAGTGAGTGCTTCGCTGTAAAGAGGCTTTAATGCGTGAACAAACACATTTAGGCTTTAATAGGAGACTTTTCTAGTTTGGTTTGATTCCGATTTCCCTGTATCCAGGCGTTTGAATGAATATAACGATATAAATTTCTTCGTTATAACTATTGTTTTTTAAGTGGGGTTTTCAAGGGCCTTGAGAAAACATGCGTTAAATTAAATTTTTGTTATAAAAAGGCTGCTTTTATCGAAGTTTCTCTGTATAAAATTGATGCTGGAATAAATCCTTTCCTTAAGAGGGATGCACCCATTATTTTCCTGAAGAATAGTTTCATATCACTCTTCATGAGAGGAAGAAAATATTGATGAATTGATCAAACTTTATATTTTATCCTCAAAAATTCGAGTTGAAATGCCAATAGATTAAATTTATTTGAAAAATAGTTTAAAAGCATAGAAAAATAGAAATAAATATATCGATTGAAATACTGGGAGACAGTGCATGCGAAAACGTTTCAATTTCAATTATTAATAAAGGATTCGACATCATTTAAGCGCGTCATTGCCACCAATTTGTAAAAATAGCCCATTGACTTTTGCTTTGCTTAAAACTTCGCTTCACTGCCGCAACTCTTTCCATTATTAACGAACAAACATTGGAAATAATTAAGAAAGTGTATTTTGACACAAAGCAAACTAAGTAAAAAAGCCAGTAGTTGCAGCTCGGATATTCCAGGCAAATTTTTCGAAATGTGTAAATTGTGCTGTAGAACATTCTCAGTAAAAAACATTTGTCCGAAATAAAGTTTTGCTGCGACTTCTATTATCATCTGAAGCACCTTTAAGAGAATTTTAACACATCCCAAATACATTCAAGATTAAACTTCTTAAAGTTACCCACAGACGACAATGTCATCTGACAAAATGTCAATTAGAGCTCGCCCTAATTCCTATGCTTGGAACATCTGACACCAAATTTCTAGGCAGCTCGCAAACATCCGCCGGCGTTTGATTTTGCGCAGTTGTGCCGACTTAAACAAGAATTTTGCAAGAATTATTAATTATTGTTTTCTCAATCTAGTTTTATATTTTAACAAAAACTATAGAATTCACAAATTGATTTTTGATAAAAGTTTAAGATCTTGTAGTTAAAAAAAAGAATTTAATAAAAAAAAATAGTCAAACATATTTTCAAATGACGTTTTTTTAGAGTAGTGCAACTTTGAATTGGCATCACTGCTTTATTTGAGCACCCATTTAGCAGCTGATAGTTGCTTTTTGTTTCGGTTGAATCGACTTACACCAGAGCAACGCGTGCAAATTGCTGAAATTTGTATTCAAAATAATTGTTCTATTCGTCAGACTCATTTCCATTCAAAATTTTATTTTCCGAAGAAGCCCATTTCTAGTACATTGCATGCATTACATACATACATCCACAGAAAGTTACTGGTTGGTGCGCTTTATGGGCTGGCGGAGTCATTGGCCCATACACATGTTTTCAAAAACGATGATGGTCAGAATGTTACTGACAATGGTGAACGGTATAGGAACATGATTCGAAATTTGTTCGTACCTCAATTACGTGGCATCAATCTTGCTGATATGTGGTTCCAACAGGACGGAGCCACATGCCACACAGCGGGAGCTACAATTGATTTACTCAAAAAAACTTTTGATGAAAAAATATTCACGTAATGGCCCAATTAATTGGCCACCAAGATCGTGTGCTTTAACCCCATTGGACTATTTTCTATTATGTTGAGTCACTTGTGTACGTCGATAAACCACAAATAATTGTACACCTGCAAATCAACATTCGAAGAGTTATCGGCGAAATACGGCCGCAAATGCTGCGAATTTGTTGAAAATTGATGTTCCAAATTGCGGCTTCTATGCGCCAGCCGTGGCAGCCACATGGAAGAAATCATATTTAAACATTAATGTCATAAAATTTTCTGTCCAATAAGGTCCGTTTCATTGTTGTTAAAAACATATTTCCTTGTTTTATTATGATTTTGTGTCACTCTATAAAAAAACACCCTTTACACAGTAAAAAAGAAGAAGATAAGGAGCAAAAAGACGTACAACTAGAATGGAGAACAAATTTTTAAAAATGAAGAAATTTATAAAATTAGCTTTCCACAATCACTTCTAAGCAAAAATTAATTCAGATTTTCCATCACTCATACATGTGTCAGTATGTATATCAGCTGTTGTAATAAACATGGCTGATGTCAGATGTACATAAATGTACATGAGCGTGTGTGACCTAAAATTAAAAACATCATGTAAATTAGACAACTTTGACAGACATGAAGGAAAACATCTGACTTTTGAACTTGAAAAGCACGTCGTCTGTGAGTACCTTAAATAAGTAGCTGATAGTATAAAATTAATCTCTTTTTTTGTTAGTAAATCTAATCTTGTTTGTTTCATAGGCACATATTAAACAAATTTAAAAGTTAAGCAGACATTCCCCGATAAATATCGCTGCAACTGCATGAACACTTATAAGTGTTCCCACGTATTCTTTGATCTTTTATTGTTTTCTACTTACAAATTTTCATGTATTACATTCATAATCTTTCAAATTGTTTTGTAGTAACATGTCGTCACATGATTTCAAAAAAGCCATGAATGAAAACAAATTCAAAATCGGTTATTTGGACGCTTATGGAGCACAATAGAAAAATACATGTTCCTGGGCAATTTTACACTTCTGCTGCAGTTACAGATAAATCTCTTAGTAAAATAATTCAAAAAGTTCTAGGGCTACGAAAACCATTTCTCAATTTGACTTATAACTTTTTCAGTAATACAAAAATTGGATATTTTTCTTCAAATATTAATTCTGTAATGAAAGTGAAGGGGAGTCGTAATGCAGCTCTGGCCTCGCGTCATAATAATTAATTTCGAGAGTTTTGCGTCCGACACGCACTGATTTGGCTCAATTTCATACCAGCCACGCTGCTACTTATTGTCTATGCGAAAGCATGGGTCGTATAAGTCAGCCACAGAGAGAATTTTAAGAGTCCGGTAACACTGGGAGTGGCATAAGGTATTCATTCATTCCGTGCAGTTATAATTTGTTATAAAATGAAAGCAAAGTTATAAGCAAATATTAAACATAAAATAAGTTTATATTAGAGCTTTTTGTCTCACCTGAAAAACTTTTTCGATGTAACTTTGGGCTTTTTTAAAGCCATTTGACCATACGTATGTGTGTACTTTTGGTTATCGGCAATAAATTTACGAAAATTCAAAATCTTGTCTGCCTATTATTTCTGCTGAAGTTTATTTTATAATAGTTTAGTTTTCTTTACAAAATTTTGAGATTCACATGCCGCAAATATGTTTTAGGGAAAGATATGAAACGACTATTGCGGCCTTTTACAGTGGAAGTGAATAAATTTGGAATTTTTCCTATCTTGCAAATTAATAAGAATTCGGCAATGCGACAATAAATAAAACATTTTAAAAAGCCACATAGTGGTTTTTAATGCCAACGAAAGTTCGGTAATCAGTGGACCTATTTTGTTTTATTTGAAAACTTTTCTTTTAATGAATTCACTAAAAAATGCATAATTTGCAAGGGAAAAAGTTAATTCCGGCCCAATTGTTCTATTTTTGGCACTTTGTACGCTTTGAGACACTGTGGCACTCCAGCTGTGGTTTTGACAGTGTTCGATAACATGATATGGAAGCGCCTCAAAACGTCTAAAGAAGTAAATAGATTTAGATTTTTTATATATGTATGTAAGTATATAAATTAAATTATATACATAAGTCGCTAAATACATACATATATAATTTATAATATAAATTATACGTATCTAATTTATTGACTTAAAAGGGAAAAAAATAGTTTGTTAATTGTATGTTGTAGAAAATAATTTGTTCCTCATCCAATAAGATAAAGTTTCAAAACTGTCGCAAGAGTTTGTTAAGGAGAAAAAAATACTAATAGAAGTTGACAAGGGAGCGAAATCTAGTAGATTTAAATTAAGATCTACCTGAAAATCAGCAACTGACTGACTCTGTGACTAACAGTATACGGCATATGCACAAAAGAATCCAGTTACCTGCCGCAAGTCATGAGGTGAGGAAATATACATATTAATAAATTTCATGAAGTTTTCCAAAGAAAAACGCTTAATTTTTTATAAGAAAATATGAACAAATGTTTAGCAAAAACAATAATTAATTACTCCTGTCTACTTTAAAGGAAACAAATTTATAGAAATCTTTTTTCAATAGTTTTGCAATTAAGAATCCATGAATGTCAAATCAAACACTGAAAAGTATGAAGAAGCAGAAAATTTATTGCTTTTAATTTCTGCATTAGATCCCCTAAAGAAAATCCGACTGGCAGTTACTTCCCTCGATCGATTAAGATCAACATAATATGAACTTTGAGCATAATTCTTTTATTTCTTAAGTTAACACCAGGCAATTCTTTCAGCTAAGCTGATTGATTAACTTTTTGGCTTCGGGGTGAGGGAAACATAAGATGAGTACAGACTTGCTTGTACTTTCTTATTCGTACTCGGCAAATAGCATAGCCCGCGTGTGTGCAAATCTGTGTATACAATACAAGGAATAAGAATTGCTGTGTGTATAAATAAGAATTGAACAGTGTACTCGTATAATTTGTTCACACTTATTACAATTTGTACCACTGTAATTTACTATACTAAGAAGCAAAGAAAACACAAAACAATATCAATCAAGTTTAAGCACAACAAACATTTTGCAATACGAAGAGAGCAGCATATCGATTGATACCAACAACACTGCAGAGTAGTTGGTGCTCGCATCGAACAACCGCAATTCAATCAGAGTACAAGAGAGTGTAAATGGCACGAATGTTTGGTTGTGTGGTGTTCGCTTAAGATTTTGCTACCGATTACAACATTCAAGAGCTTTTATGTGTAAAAAGCAAAAAAGAAAGAAAAACATATGGCCAATTCGACTACTTACCAACTGACTGCTCACTGGAGTGAGTCAGTTTTTATGTGCTTGTTGTTGTTGGCATTTTTAAGACGTTTGTTTGTTGACGATGGCTTATTGCGGTTGGGTTATTTTTTCTTTGTTGCTTTGTTTGGGTTAGTGTAGAGTCAGTCAGTCGGTCGGTTACTGGGTTTGCTAGTTGGTTGCAGCTTTAGTTAAAGATCGGCTTTTTAGTTGTTCTTAACTTGAAAGTTCGTTGTCGCCGTCGTTGTTGTCGTTTGGTGCTGGGGCAAAAACAACACAAAAACACAGAGACGCCGTTCATTGTTGCTCTTGTTTTACCATGTGTGTGTGTGTGTGTGTGTGTGTGTGTGCTTACAATTTTGTTTTGTTTTTCTCGACTGTTTGTCTGTTTGTTTTTATTATTCCTTTTTCAATTTTCGATCTTGTGTGTTCGACTGCGAAATAAATAAATGAAATATACAACCGACGACGACCAACTACGACGAATACGAAGACGCCGATGTAGACGGCGACGTGGTCGTCATCGTTGGTTAAATGAACAAGCAAAGCAGCCAATTTGTTTGGTTTTCGTACGAAATAAAAATTTTATTTTGACTTTCTGAGACGTTAACGGAGAAATTTTCGATCAGTTTAAGTTTTTCATTTGTCCCGAACGCAAGCATAGAAAATTTACGATATTCACAATAACAGCAAAATACCCACCATTTATTTACCAACCAACCACCAATAATAAATAAAACATAAAAATTGATTTTTTTTTTAAGAAAATATAGAACGCGTACAAATCCCCGGGCGGTTAAAGACCAACGAAAGGTTGTTTGCAAGACCGAGGAAACATAATATTGTTAAGAAATTTTATAAATTTACTAGCAAAAGTAAAAAATTTCTTTTCTAAAACAAAAATCGGTTTTCTTATTTTATAACAATTTTGAACAATTTCGAAATCGATTTTAACAATAAGATTTGTTTGAGTGCAAAGAAGTTGAAAACAACGTACACATAAAATTAAAAGAAAATATCTATAAATGTCATGTAAATGATTTGAATTTTTCGTTTTTTCGTTGAACATCTGAACGCCAGAAACGCAACCGAAAAAAATTAAACAGTTATAACAACAAAACATACATACATACATACATACATACATAATTTCAACGGGTAAAAGATTTAAGAACAACAATAAATCAAAACGCGTTCAATGCACTTTTGAGTTTTTTTCTTTACGGTTTAAAAGTGTAAGTGTTGGAAAAAAATGTGCCTTTAAAAATAAAACAAAATTTATTGCCATATTTTCTTTGAAACAAAAAATAAAAAAAAAATATTCTATGCAATTTTTATACTTGAATAAAATTTTATTTATGGGGTTTTTTGTGTGCAATAAATGAAAAGAACAAATTTTAAATGAATTTGAAATCAAATTTACATATTTTCATTGTCTTCAGAACATACAAATACATATTTTTTCATTATTTACATACGAGAAGTGTGGTTTTTTTTGTACATACTCGACAATACACAAAATAAATAATTTATATACTTGTGCAATATTACAAAAAAAAATAAGTTTTAATTAACCTTGTTTTTCCTCATAAATGCAGGAAAAACTTTTAAAGCCAAGAAAAAATGTTCATAAAATGTGAATGTACTCGAAGATGTAGTGAATATAATAATGAGGGATTCTTATTCGGTTTAAAATTATTCGAAAATAGTTTTGAAAATTTTTGTTTCCTCAACTAATATTTAAAGCTTAAATTTAGAAATATGTAGAATCTTTGCATAGTTTTTGAAAATTTCTAAAAATTTGTTTTCGTTATTTTTCAAACTTGAAAAAGAAGTGCGCAAATTATTTTGAGAATAGCAACCAAGAACCACGAAGAAATTAAAAAAATTAAAAAGTTAAAAAAATAATACTTTATGTTATAGAGTGCATTGACAGCAAAGTGAAGTTTCCATTAAAGTCTAGCTATAAATCTATATATCTATAGCTCTTTCTGACATTATTCCAGATTCCATCCATTATTTATTCTTTAAGAAAAAAATTACACTTGAAATATTTGAAGATAGAAAATAATTTTGGCTCCATCCCTCTGCTACTTATTACAAGTAAATTAATTTAACTCTTTTTCTTTTGTCAAACAGTGAAGTTCTAATTTTGAAGTGCTGAATTTGGTATTGAGTAGTTTTTGGTAAAATTTGCAAAATCTTACTCAAGAATTAAATTTTATATTATATGGGAAATCTTATCAAAGTCTACTATATTTGGGCTGGAAATCTTGCATGAAGTAGATTTCGCCTTGGAGTCTTAAGCACTTAAAAACAATTCATTTTATTTAATATTCCAAATTTTTACCAGTTATTCTTTATGTAGCCTCAAATGTTTAAAGAAATTAAGATGAGGTGGTTAACACGCATTTAATTCATCGACGAGTATCGTGTGCCTTAAAATTTCAGGGCATTTAAAAGTGACAAGTGCGGTTGTAAAACCCTTTTCTGCCACTATTTGTTTATTTAAAAATTTATTTGGCTTAATTTTTCATACAATGTCTTAGGTAATGACTCACAAATGTTTTGAATTTATTATGCTCTATTGTCAGCTGATTGCTTGTCAAAAATAAACAATCAATGCAATGAAAAAATGCTTGTGTAGCTTCTTTTGAGCGAATTCTACAGCGTGCTCACACTTCTTTTAATGCTGCAACAAGAATAAAAAAAGAAAAGTGTAAAAAATATTTCTGGCGTTATTACATTTTTTTAAACATCTACTGCAAGAATTCGTTAGAGCTGTCCGCCTTTTTAAAACCACTTTAGTTCGTTTTTTTCGAAATCACTCGCAATTAAAAATGAACACATACGAGTACATAAATACACACGAACATACGTACTTAATGGGCATATAAAGTTTTTTTTGGCAATTTTTCAAATTATCCATAAACATTAAGAACGCGACGTTGTCAGAGCACATCATGACCTTTTCGTTTAAACTTAAAAACATAAACAATAAAATTAAGAAATAGTCTTTTATTATATACATATGAACATATTTCTTAATTTTGTAAAAATGTTGATCATAATTTACTGAGAAAAAAAAATAAGAAAAATGGCGGAAATATTTTGTTAATAATTTTTTCATGATAATTTTGTGAAAAGGCTTCTTAATATTTTCGAAAAAAAGCATCGAAGTAGAAATTTTGAAATGGAAAAATAATATAGACGGGAAGAAACGGGCAAAAGTTGCGCCGCAAAAGATTTGTTTTCAATACCGTGTGTAAACAAAAGTAAATTTACATATTTTCAGGGCGAATTCACAGAAAACAGACTCGTCGTGAAATGTCAAAAGCAAAAGTTTTATTCTTAAACTGCTGAAATCCAAAAGAAACTAAAAAAATATCAGATACACAGTCGTTTTGTTAACTTTCTTCTGCTAAAAGCGACTTCAAAACACGCGAAATTGACAGGGCAACTGACTATTTTGTTACGCTTTTGTCATTTTAGATGTCAACAGCTTGAGGATAACATTTTGATTTTTGACATTTGTCAAAACCAAAAGACATTCTTGTAATTTCAGCTCATATATTGTTGTATTAGTGAAATTAGCGCTCATAAACCCGCTTTTTTCGAATGTCAAAAAGACGACACTGTCAGTATTCAAGGTATCAAGTTTTTGGCTTAATTTTATTCTATAATCGTTAGATACGAAACTTTCTGGTAAAATCGTCTCTGCTGGTAGAGATAAGCCAACTACAACCATAATATTCGAGTCGCTTAAATTTATTTTTGGAAATATTTCGTCTGACGTGACATTAAAATTTCATAATCCACATTTGAGCATAAATTTTTATTGTTTTATTTAATTTTTTTTAACAAATATGTTATAGTCCGCCTAGATAGAACGAAAACATTCGACTTGTTACTTATTTGTTATATTTAACTTATGGAACTAAAATAGCATATAATTAAAACTAGTTCTTAGCATCAATATTATTTAAAACATGTATTTAAATACCTGTCTGCTTTTGAAATGATTTTAGAAAATTTATGCAATACTTTTTCCACCGTAATTTATTCTCCCAAATCGATTCCTCAAACACTGACATTAATTTGGTTTTATGTGTAAAGTAATAGACAATTTTTTTTTAATTTTAAATGATGCGCAATTCATAAGTATAAATATAAATAGTGGTTTTGCATAAACAATATTTTCTGCCTTGTAGACTTTTCACACAAAAATTATGTTTATTTCTTATTTAATTATATATTCGAGAAATTTTCAAAATGTGATTCAAAAAGTAACACAATTAGAACAATTTTAATGTTAAATAAAGAATACATTTTTGTATAGAGACATATGGTCTGTTTTGATTTTACATAGTCATAACCTAAAAATTCAGATAGTATGTATTTTACATATGTATGTATGTACATGTTGGAAATGGCCAGAGTGCCTTTCTTTTCTTCTTGTTCATAACTGCTGCTATACACCTCCACATGACTGAGATCTTAATTTGTCTTCCATTATATTAAGGCATGTCCGTCCGACCCAAAAATTTTGTACTTAGACTCGACCGAGCGAATTACTCTATGTCAAAACTTGTTTGTTTCTCTTTTGCATTCAATTGCGATTCCTATTCGTTTCTTTCGAGCCGGCTCTTTTGACCGATCTGCATATAGTGTCCGCATAAATACTTGGGATTAGCTCTGCAGCAATTTTTGGTGCTCTTTAAAATGGATCATTTCGAATAATATCTTCTTTATTTTCTACTGCTTAGCTTTCGGGGCCGTCCTGATCATGGCTTATTTACTGTTCTTGTTTAAAGCGGTATATCTATCTTCTGTTTATGACTTTCGATGTCTAAAAATGTGTAATTGCCTGAATTATCATCATATTTGTTTCTGCTTTTCTGTGTAGTTTTTAAGTAAAGTCAGAAAATCAACTAAGAATAACTAAAATCTCATTATCTATCATTTTTTTCAAAAGAATCTATGAAATCTATTAACTCAATTGCCCCTGTCTTATGAGCCGTTTCTATATATCAAATAATTTCTATAAAAAACATTAAACTTTTATTAGCGATTTCCTTAAAAACTTTTCAGACGAGTTGCTCGGTTCTGTTCAATAATTGCCTTATTGATTCGCTCAAGAAAGTTTTTAATAAGAAAAAGAATTTCTAGAATTCTTTTTTCTTCTTGTTGAATATAAATTAAAAACGAATGAAAATCCTGAGCCAAATTTTTGAGTGGAAATACACATATTTCAGCGGCGTTACATTAAGTGATGACCATATAAAGTCTCCGCAACAAAATCAAACGACTTGCCTGAACATTTTATATAGAAATCATTAAAAACTTTGGGACACTTCCCCTAGAAAATGCCTCGATAAGTCGCTGGAAACGCAGCGTTTTTTAAAGGCCGCTCAATGTAGCAGATAAGTTTTTCTGTTAAACCAATTCAACTCACACAATGGGTGAAATTGAGAGCGCAGCTGATTATTTTTTTAATCTGAATGTCAACAATTCAAGATTAAACTTTTTCGACATTTCAAGAACATACTTACATATATGTAACAGAAAGAACAAACATACTCTTCGCAAAGTTTTTTTATTATAAATATAAACGAATTTAATTATCTTCTGGACTTCGCCTATAATCCAATTTTAATGCTTCATGTTTTTAGGAACCTCACAAAACCATTTGTTGTACAGAAATTTATACAGCGAATATTTTCCGTCATGATAAAGCCACTTCGCCGTTCTATTGCTGTCACCTAGTAAAACTAATCTGTTTTCCATGTAGTCAAGGCGAATTCATTACAAGTCGCTGTTGAATGTGAAAATTTGAATAGAATATATTTATTCCGCAAAAAGGCGACTTTATTACAGTTGAATTTGCCAGCTAAGCCGATTATGTTTTTCATATTTTACTATCTTTGGGATACTAACAATTCAAGAATAGTTTTCGTCTTTTTACATTTTATAACTATTTAACGGATACATATGTAAATGCTTGGGACTTGGTCGCGTTCTCTTGTTGCGCTACCTACTACGAATTCGCCTTGTGTGAGGATTTTGTTATGATACAGTTATTGTCAACTTGCCTGCCCCAATGAGACCCAAAAACATCATCCTTCGAGCAAGTAAATTTCTTAAGTTTTGTTTTCTCCCGTTAATTTGTGTTATTTTGTATAAAAAAAATTTGACTCTATAGTTTCTTTTCAAGTCTTTATAAAACACAACTTCTTGAAACGTGAAAATTAGGTCATCGTAAGACTTGCCAGGCTTCACACAAAAAACCCCCATAAATTAAAATTAAAACAATTTACACACTTTTGTAAATAAAAATATTATATTTTTTTCTCATACCCCAGTGATTTAATTCAGTAAAATTAAAGTGAATTCGCTAAATGCAACAATCTTAAGCCTTAAGAAGCAAAAATCTACCGACCAGTTGTCATTGAAATCGTTAAAACAAAAAAGAAAAAAAAAGAAGTGAAAAAATTTAAGTGCAAATCGAAAGTTTATCGAAAAAAAGAAAATAAAATGTTATAAGTTCTGAAATGTGACTAATATACAACATCATAAATAATTAACAAATAAAATTAACACCAAACTTATCAAACAAAAATAAACAAAGAGTGTTTACAATATATAAAAGAAATTGTTAAAAAAAAAGGTGGGTGTCAAAAAATACTTTTTTAATTTCTTATATTTTTCGTTTTTAGTATCTACAAGTTGTGTTTTATTTTTGTATAGAGACACAAGTTTCATTCAGAATCGATGTGACCCTTGGCCTAAAACATAATTTTTCGGTACTGCATTCACTGGAAGCGAATTAATAACGCTCTAGTGTTTGGTTTTCCATACGTACTACATATGTATGTACATCTGTATGTAACGATATGACTAACATTTTTGTTTGACCTTAAAATTACTTTACGAATTCCGCTTTGACATTGTTTTGTTTATTCCGAAAATAATATTGCATACAAGCTGCTCATGCGGACCGTGTAAAAAACAAAACAAAACAGAAACTATAAAACCAGCATAAAGCAAAAGCAACAAAATTTATAGCTAAAGTGCAATGACAATAACAACAACAACAGCTACTGCTGGCACTCTCGTTTTCTGCTTTTTATTGTTGCTGTATTTGTTCTTTTGCTATCTATTGGTATGTTGCTGTTTGTACGCTTGCCGTCGACTACACTGGAAGAAAAGCTTGTCTTGTTGTTTTGTTTGTCCAAAAGTGTGACCAGATTCGAAAAATTATGACATGCACCTTCTTATATCAGTTCTAGGTCCGTCCTAAAGCAAATGATACACATGTGGTATAAAGCAAGAAATTCTTTAATAAATTATTTCGCGAAAGGTAATTGAGCGATTCCGTTTAACCTGCCCATGCACGAGATCAAGCTATTGAGCCTACCAGCCAGCTGGTCCAGCATCCATTTCGTTTACAAAATTTTACAGTGTGAGTCGAAACGAATAGGGAAAAAGTATTAAGTTTCCATTAGTTTCCCCCTACTGGCAGCTGGACTTATTTCTTTTAATTTTGCAATAATTTTTTTGCATAATATATTTTTAAGTTGGGGAACACAATAATACGAACTTTTCATTTTCCACAAACTCCTATAATTCGAGAAGTTCATTAGAAATTATCTTATCTTTAAAATTTGTTTTCTTATGTTGGTTATAATTTGCGCTGCAAATAACTTTAATTGAAATGACGGGTTTATTGCAAAACATATGTACACAGGGTTGTATCAAAGTGCGTGCAGTGCATTGTTGCAAACACAACTTCATGAAATAAACTGTTTTCCAGCCTGCTTTCGTATTCACTCTGAAACTGTTCTCGACTGAGTTAATTTCATCATACAAAATACCATCATGCTGGTGCCATCAGCAGCGTCCTTTTAGTTCGCTTTAAAAATGGGGCAAATAGTCAGTGGTGTCAATAACAAGATTTTGTACTATACGACTGCCCTACAAGATAGAAATATATGCTTTTCTGTTGCAAAAGATACACGTTTTATTAGTAGGGATCTGAATAGAGAGGAACAGCGAGATATTTTTTAAGCACTTTAGGCCGATTGCACATGAACTGTCACTGTTATTGTGCCTTGCAAGCCACAGGGCAGCGATGATTAGCTATTGACAAGTTCAACCCGTAGAACTGATCCTCCATCAGATTAAGCGATCATGAATTTGTTTGTTTATGGGAAACATTGAAAGCATTCCGTTCCAGATAGGCAATTTGTACTTCCAATTTTAAAAATATTGGAACAAAGAGACAAAAACTGCCGTTCTAAAAGGAAGTCGTAATGTTTTGTGAAAAGTAACCAAATACCTTAGAAACGAAAATGAAGGGGCGATAATCGGTCTGCAAATGCGCATGAGCCTCTTGTTCGATTTTCAGTATCAAAAATGGTAAAACGAATTGCTGACCAAACCCGCTTTACATTCCCATAATTAAATAATTATACATTTTTAATAAAATGGGGAAAAAAACCTTTTTTTGTGACTTTTGGGCAAATTTCTATTAATTAACTCTTATAACTTTCGCAGAGTTTTTACATAAATTTACATAGTTATTTACATATTATAAAGCCAACAACAACTTCATTTAAAAAAGCTGTAATAATACAATAATCTAGTGACAAACTGACTACTTGTGGGCGAAGTGAACATTTGAAGTCATTTGTGGTGGTATGACGTTTTTTGGCAGTTCTTAAGTAAGAAAATACTATTTAGCAGTCACCTGACATTCACTTGTACCCATTCTCCTTAAAACTAACGTTATTATGCGCCTTCACTGGCGGTCGAGACCTCCTCAGTGAACTGTGTGGTAACAAAAATAACATCTGTCGGGATCAGTTTCGAATGAAACTGTAGTGGGACCTCTAGTGTTTCTCATTCGATTAACCAGGAAAAATATTTTATATCGATGCCATTCCTTTTTTTTTTGTATCGGTTAATCGTATTTACCTCTATTGTTCGGAAGTATAAGCGAACTTTTTTGTTATTGCTTCAACAATTAAACCGAATAAGTTGGCATACGGGTAGGGCGAAGCCTGCAATGAAATGTGTTAAGAAGTGAAAATGCATAATGAATGTATAAAAACTTTATTCTGTTATCTGGACAGCATCCCGACCCTAACGTTACGGATGATCTCACTGTACTTAACGACCCTCGTACCCTTATATAAACTATCCGATGTTTGCTTTGTTCACTGTGAATCTGAGTGGCACTAACGAGACTTTCACGTTTTCAACTTTTTGTGTTTTTTCTTCTTAATGACAGGAAAGATTTTTTTAAGCCGTAGCTTATTATGTATTCTATGTTGCCTTCTTGTTTGTTAAACAGTCTTTCTTCAATTCCCATTCCCACACAAAGTTCTATCTTTCAATAAATAACAAACTTTTTTATGAACATGTCTGTTAATCTTTAACGATCTGCACAAGGAACGAAGAAAACAGAAACAAACAACAAAATACTTCACTAGCCGATGCACAGTGTTGTTACAGTTTTATTATAAAAATAGATTTACGCGATTGTCAGATCAGGTTTTGTTCAGATTTTTATTTCTTTGGTTGCTTGACAACTTACCACGCTGCCGCTGAGCGAACACATTTGCAATAAAGAGTAGTAATTTACGAACATATTGTCACTTTCCCTTTCTGGCTGATGGAGTTGTTGTTTATCGTTTGTTTGTTTATGAAAATATTCAGTGTTGCCATACAACAACAAGTGGAGGTTGTGCATACATGTTTGAGACACAAGTTTTTGCCGCCTTTTTCATGTTTAGCCTGATGTCTGTCATTATAAATTGTGTATTTGTTTACATATTTGGGTAGACGAAACTGTCAATGTGTGTGTGTGTGTGTGTGTGCGTACGCACATCTTTCTCAATAATTACGAAGCCACACGTATAATTTCCGCTAAACTCTGTCTCAAGTCCTCTTTCTCTGTACAATTTGCAACGGTAATTTATTACATGAACATTTTCGTTTCTATAATTCTCCAAATTTGGCGGTAACATGAAGGCAAATGCGGCCACCTCAATTTCAAAGCAAGAAAAAAAACTAACAATTTACTGCACAAAATAAAAAGAAATAAATTAATAAAAAAAAACTGCTGCTGCTGTTGTTTTTGTTGGTCTTGGCAGCTCGACAAAAGTTGACTGTTTTTGGGGAAGTGTTTCCATTATTTTTCATGTCTGTCTGTTTGTCTTTTAGTTGCTTGCGGCCAGTTCAGTTCAGTTTAATAAATTTTTTTTTTTCTTTTCTTTTCTTTTTTCAATTTGCTCAAAATATTTTTAATTTTACATGGGTTTCTTAAGGTCATCAACATAATTAAATAAAAAGTAAAATAAATGCAAAAGCGATTGTATACGTTCTTGCTCGTATGTGCTTTAGGTAAACGGCCATAAAATTAATAATATTTTGTGTTAAATGATAAATGTGATAGTTAATTCAGGTCTCTTTTAAGAAGTTTAAACTTTGTTTTATAAGAAAAAAGAAAACAAAATTAAAAATGTTCAAGTTTTATTTATTGTAGTTCAATAACAAAGAGTGCAAAGTTATACGAAACCGTCCATGAAGGCTGTTAAAACTTTTTCCTCCACCCATTTGAAATTGAAAAGATATCTCTGCCTTAAGGGGCCGAACTTATTTCGTCCCCTTTTCACAAGTATGTGAAATTTTTTTTTTTTGTATGGAAAACTTTCGATGAACGAACAGTTAGTGCGGCTGGTGAAATTGTATGCTATGCGGCAAAAACAGAGAGGGACATTCTTTACTTTTATTATCTTTGTGTTTAATTATTAATACATATAGAAGGGTTCAAACAAGACAATTATTTCTGTTAATTATAGATATATGGTAATAAATAATTATGGAAATCGTTATTGGAATATCAATTTCTTGTTCTTTTATTACGAACTATTTCTTATTTCAGCAGTCGAATCATTTCAACATTCATTGTTAAAATAAAACTGATTAAATTATTAAAGAATGGTTCGTTGATGTCAACTTCTGCATCGAAATATCCACCTTAAAAGTAGTTGCCACCATAAACCCAATAGTTTTTTGCACAAAAAATCGCTTTATCAATTTAAGTCTTTCTGATTTAAAACTTTATGATGAAAATTTCCATCATTTTGCCGAAAAGTTTGAATCATCTGACAGTCATGTCGTATGATGAAAACACACAAATAATTTATTAAACAACTGTTTGTTTTCGTTAATTTTTTTAATAAATTTAATGATGGAAATATCTACCACTTTTTAAAGATGCATAAACCATTTCCGTCACAGCCATGTGAAATGATGAACACGCCTAATAATCAATAAATTCCTTAACAAATTTTATGATGGAAATAGTCATCACTTTGTAGAAACGTATAAATATGCTTAAAACCTTGATGATACAATAATATTGGCATTATGATAACGAAAAAATATGTATGTATTAGTTATCAAAAAAGCTGGCAATTGCCTCCGTAATATAGTCTGGGCAATAATGACGGCAATTTACAGTACAAGTTGCGACAATACGACCTAAAGAATAAACTAACAAGAAACGAAAAGGAAAAGTGAAAACCCGAACTCTGATTTGCGAGACAGATTTTACTGCAAAATTTTTTTTTTGGCAGACACAGAATATTTTATCAACCTCTTATCAGCACAAGATTAACCTGAAATATGAATTGTTACTTAAGGAATTCACAATTACTTAAGTCTTTAAGAACTTTTGCTTACGCAACAGTTGTGTTCTGGATAACAGCAACATTTCGAAATGATTAAACAAAATTGAAATTCAGCACCAAACTTCTGACAAAATCACGGATATTTTGTCATCTGTGGCACGTTTTGGCCATAATAATTCTTTTAACTATATTTGGAATCTCAAAGGAAAAAGTTTATTCAAATTTTATTATAGAATTTGTATAAAAATGTATATAAAAAAGTGAAATGAAATATTTGAAACGCAAATTGTTCTAAAGCAAACAAATTATTGAAAGTTTCGAACAATCCATTAACAGGGTCTTTAGTTTGAAGCTTTCCTTTTTTATTTGAATAGAAACTTTACCATACCAGTGATGTAAGTGTAAACCACAGTTGGTCGCAGGTCTACAATAAATACAATTTCTAACAGAGGCCTTATTCAAGTTGTTTGCGGCATAGCTGCTAATAAAGGGTGTTTCTTTTAGGGCCAATAAAAATATTTTAAAGTTCTATAATAGACATCAAAATTATGAAATGCTTTTTGGGTAGATGACTAATGTGGCTGCTTTTGAAGAAGCGTGTTGGGAGACTTTTCCCACATTTCTGACCGTGTAGCTCAGAGCCGTTAATTGTTGCTGGTTTAGCAGTGACCAGAGAAAATATTATTGCCGGCATGATTTTATTGCCCAATTTTCATTTCAATACGTCAAAGTTGATGATCGCATTTTATGCAACCAATTTAAGGAAACAGGGCCTGTTGAGGTCACCACTTGATGTAATGGAGTCTGTAGGTCGATGACTAATGATTTTAACAATTTGGTAGAGTTGTTGAAGCTTGGAACTATTCATGATGATTTACCTCACCTTCCACCGCAGAAGCTTTAGTGGCCCCCCAAAAATTCTTCAATCAAAACAACTTAATATAAACCAACGCTTTTATTTTCTAAAACGACCTATAGCCACTGTCGGCTTTTGTGCTCTTCCATATAATTTATTCGCCAATCATCTTCATCAGAAGCTGTTGTTGTTGTTGTTTTTTTTCTAAAAAAAAAATATATCTGTTCCAATCAAGAAGACGTATTTTACATTTTTAGTGCTTCAACTTTTAAACAATAAAACCTTAAAAATGCTAAACTATTAAAATCCATAAGTAGCCATTATTTAGTTCGTAATAGATATAAAATTTTATAGCAAACAATTTAATTGTAAATGATGGCTTTTTAACTATTTTATTCACGTGTATGTATTTATTTGTTTCGCCCGACAAATAAACAAAATTGTGGCATAAAAATCTTGGGGATTTGAGCACATTTCTATTCTGTATGAAATTTGTTTATTCAAATAGAAAACAAATGAACACAAAGAAACCCGTTGAAGTCCTGCTCGCAAACATTCAACTGCATCAGTATGTTTGCAACTATAGCAATCCACGGATAAGTTTTACACGCTTAAATGCCTCTCACACTGAGTTACCTCTAATCTAAAATCCCCATTCTTTAATTTTGGTTTTAGTGTTGTGGGAATGGGAACCTGCTACGCAACATATACAACCGTGTACAAAAATGCCGTCACTATCATTTATTTATACTTTTAATTTCTTTCCTCTCTCTTGTAAGGCAGAGTGCTCGGACATTCTTTCTTGTCCTATTCTGCAGAAATAATTAAAGTAAAGATATTCCAATTAGAATTAATAAATTAGTCACATTGATAACTTGAAAGCTAGAACCATAACACTGAGAACAACGCCTAATTAAACCACGATTATAAATAACTACTTCGCATAGTTGCCTGCTAGTTACAATTTTCTTCGCTTAATTACCTCAACTACTTTTTAGTTACAACACTGTCAGTAATGCAGCCAATTCTAGATAAGCACCTTTTGGTCATACGTGTTCAGTTTATTTCGCTTTGATGTAATTAAAAAATTCGAAGGGGATTTTATTTAAATGTTCTTCGCTTAAATACCCAAAACTATGAGACTTTTAGTAGAGGCAATTATCCGTGGAATACTGTAATTTTATTGTGCAGTACATATTTTTTAATTGAAAGACTCATATATGTATGTCCGTCGGGTCTAGGTACGGTGACTTAGATGCGACTGGTTCACAAGAGAAACTTTGATGCGATCAAAGTACACAATCTCAAAGACAACTTTGGCTTCCACATGTTGTCTACATCGTTATCGTTCAATTTGAGCCACAAGAAGTTCGTTATTATTGAACACTTTGATGGACCGCCACGATGCTCTCGTCCAATGCGGTGTTCCGTTGACACAAGGAGATTGGATTATTTTTTAGCGAATCGTCTATAAAGGGCCACGGAGAGCACTTATTTCAATAATGACGTTTCATCACTTGGCCGTGCTGCTCACTCATGTAATTTGTCCTCGTGCTTTTGGTGTCTGCAACTGAATTTTAAACAACAGACGTTATCAGAATAATATAGTAATCACAGGCTAGTAAAATTGAAACACCTGTGACATCATAGTATTAACGGTGGTCTACGACTTGCAAAACGGCTGAAGGAAACATTTTACAGCACTGAATTTTTTAATATGTTGAGATCACAGCCTCGGAACAGTGTACAAACATGCCGTCTATGACCGCCGTTAACTGACTTCGAACAAAACGGAAGATAATGTTGGATGTAGATTAAATTGCATTAAAATTCCACAGCTGAGCTGCCAACTTTTATTCAATTTTTTTCTACTGGGAGAAGAAGTTACCAGGTAGCTTTTTTCTCTTTGGTCATCTTCAATCATAATAAATTATACCTTCGGAAGAATTTTCTACACTTTATAAGATTTTGCCTCAATGGGAAATTAAAAACATTTTTCTTTAGAATTTAAAAACGCTTTTAAACAAATTGCTTTATTACAGTCTAATAACAAATGCAAATACCTATTTACAAGACCGCAATCATTTACTGACGCGGCGTCAAATATTAAATAAGAAACGCTTTATTTGTTCGCTTATAATGTGAGAAATTGTAAGCAAAATGTACAATAAACAGGTTAAGCTGTTTCACTTATTTTGTAAAATCTTTTCGACAGCACAAATATACTGAATGTTTATTTATAAATTAATGAAAATAATAGTCGCTGTTCGTACTTCTTTCAATAAGAATATATGTATGTACATACATACAAACATACTATAGATATTGAAAAAGTCGCATTTGCAATTACTTTTTCTTAAATTCAAATATGCGATCTTAATAAAAAAACTGCTTTAATTTTTTCTAAAAACCACTATTACAACTCACACCTACGAATTCCGCTTGACTAATTTGTTTCTTAATCGTTCGTAAATAGTTTCTAAGGGGCGTGTCAAGCAACAAGTTTATATGATATTTATATTTCCAATTATTGAAGCGTGTGAACGAACATTTATAATGAAAAATATTGCAAATTATTATTATTGTGGCTTAAATGGCAATATTTTGCCTCTTGATGTAACCAGAGACTTTTCTTTACACGATCAAACGCGATCTTGTAGCCATAAAGTTGTTGCGCCAGCATTATTTATGTTTCAATTAAGCCCAAAAGTTGTTTCCATTACGGGTAAGTCTAGTTTATGATTTTTATAGCTTTCTATAGTTTCTGATGCAATTTTATTAATTGGTTACATTCATAAAATAAGGAAATAAGTATGAGTTTCTTTCAATCTACTACTAACTTTGCCATCGAACTTGATTTTAATTGAATATCTTGATACAAATGGCCAGTGTGGTCACATAAAAGTTGCCCCCTGAGCCAGTTTTGTTTTGCTAACGTGCAGGTATGTTTGAAATGGGAAAATATTTTAATTATTATTAAGTCAATCATAAAACAGAGAGAAACAGGTGAACAGTAAATGCGTGTTTACACTGTTTTACAAAAGCTGAAGATTTGAAAAATCGAATATGTTTAATTTCAAGTGTTGAAAAACAAAAGCTACTTTGCAAACGAAATTTAAAATCGACATACCCGGAAAAAGTTTAAATGGTGGCCGTCAAAGCAAGACCAAGTTAAATGTCAACGGCGGCGTCAAAATCTTGACTGCAACACAGACGGCTTTTACAAATATGTAACACGGCGCTCGCCAACCATTTTACTAGACAAGAAATTTGAAGGCAAAAATGGCAACAGTTTCCGATGCAAGAAATCAGCAAAGGAAGTTCAGGTATCGACCGATTTATACAAGGAAGATGCTTTACTGACGATTATTGCGCTAAACTTTTTTCCTAAGAGTTTCATATTTCATCATTTAAGGTTATGTTTTGGTAATTTTGGGGTGCTCTTCTTCCTATACTTGAACTATTTTGATTGTAGCATTTAATTCATTTCTTTAATTTTCAGGGTGTTTTAAATAAACTGACAAATTTTCTGTTTCGTTTTCATAATTTAAGCAACAAATTCACTCACGAACATCAACAATTTTCAAACTCAAATTAGAAAAAAATTATAATTTCGAAACACAACATGTGAAGTCTGAATAATTAAAAACCAAACCAAATTCAAATCAAATTTAAATGAAGCAAAACAAACAAAAAAAAGGTGAAATATAAAGAAATAAAAAAGAAACTGGAAAAAAGAGGAAGTTGTTGAATTAATTTGGCAATTGCCACCGACGCGTCGACGCCTTAATGTCTGATTTTTTTTTTTTTCGTTTAAAAGTCGAATTTTAATTTTTACTGCTTTGAAGAGTGTTTTATAATACGTTCTTCTTCTTCTACTGCGTCTAATAAATTCTTTCAGAGGTAGAAAATATTTTCATTAAATCATTATGGGGCCACCATAAACGTATGTACATACACAGGCATTTAGGTGTAGCAGCGTTTAGTTATTTCATTCGATTTGTTGTTGGACTTCTTTTAAACGCACTTGAAAAGGCCAACAAGTTGAAAAGAAATATTTTGTAAATGATTAAAAATTTTACTCATTTCGTAATTTAGCGGTCAACGAACTGCTTATATTTTTTTATTACTAAATGATTCCACTCGATGGCAGCAGGAAATCATTGAAAATAAATAAACTGTGAGCCGATGTAAAATAATGCAATCGTAGCCTGTCCGTAATCTAGTCACGTTCTGTAAAGTAAGAACTACCAACTACCATTTAACACAATTGCAACTGGAGTTGCCAACTAGTTTGTCGTCAAGGGGCAGCAACTAGAGATGGCAAATGAGGCTGGTTTTCGTAAACGGCGGAATTCAGGATTTTCCAGTATTGGAGACTCGTAAGAATATGTAGAGCTCCCAGTTTATGAAGCGAAATAGTTTTATTTTCTGTATCAAAAAGGCGATTTAGATGGTAACACAAGTCGAACGATAAGTCAAATTTTTGAGTAGAAGAGCACGAATGGCATCGTCCAAACTTAATGCGTGATGAAACCATACGACATAGTGGGAAAATACGCATGAAAATTTCACAGTCGTACGGCTCCCCTTTAATTAATATATATAATTTTAATAATGATATATAGTAAGAGATATAGAAACGGCCGATCTCGAGTAGGAAAGTTCAAGTAAAAAATATTGTACATCGATGATTTTTCTTACCCAAGCGTGAGGGCGTGAGTTCTTCTCGATGTTTTCGTTTCGATGATTTGATTTTAAACTGGAAATAAAAATTTTTATAATTTTTATAATAATTTTTTATGGTAAATTTTTTCTATGTTCCAATTTTCTTTTATTCAAAATTTTGCAAAACTATTACTTTATTGCCTCTTTTGGGCTGCAACTTATTTTTGCTGTTGCGTTAAGGCAACTTGCGAGTTAAAAGAAGGCTTTCCAATGGCACTTAATTGGTCACCATTGGCAAATAGAGTTGTGCTGTGTTCAGCATTATACGGTAGTTTCATACTTCCAGAGGTTGTTTCATTTAATCAGCTTCCCGGATTTCTCAGGTTAAATGATAGTTGATTCGAACCATTTTCTCCGGTGTTGCTTGCCCTCCAGTTTCGGTGATCATACCCGAGACTGTCTTATCTGGAATATCAAGATCGAACTTTCTAACAAAATTTGACAATTATTACATCATGCAATTTTTGCATCATCGAGTGTCCAGAATCTCAATCTCAAGTATCTGAGTAATAAATCATAAAATACAACCAAACTGGAACTGCTAATGCCACTTCTGGTCTTAGGATTTTCAAAAGGCTCTTTGTTATTAATAAATATGTATGTAAATACGAAGATGTTTTATCGTTTATAATATATGTATGTTACATGTTTTGTGCGTTTTTTGTATAAATCTTTGAATTCACAAACGTTATTTAAACAATTCGGAATTCCCTGGTATTTTAGTAGATTCCAAATATTGCAGTTCCATGATTTTACAGATTGAAACTCGTATCCCAATAATTGCAATAGGTTACTTGTGTGCCTGGCTAAATCCGATTTGTCACCATTCCTGTTATTTCCATTCCACCGTAAAAAAAAATTTAGTATGAGCAGCCGCTCACACTTTTAATAATTAGACGATGATACAAAGTATTAAGATTTTGTAGAATCAAAATATTACGAAAATCTATCTGCGTTTAAAAAGCCAAAGAGAACAAAAGTTGCTGTAAGTTTTTGTTTAGCATCAGATTATTCAAATACGAATAAAGTATATATATATGTATATATATTTAACATATATATGTAATAGTTTTTCTAATTATTGTATAAGTGGATGTACGAAAATAACATGTTTCGATGCGTTGGACTACGATAGAAAAAAGTTAATTTACTGTTTTTCCATTGGCAAGTAATCAGCTGACAATAAAAGTGAGTGAACTAAGCAAATTTGTGATCCATGGAGCCAACAACTTATTGAAGAGTTCAAAATAAATTAAACATACAGTTTTGTATAAAAATGGAAACTGAATATATAATCTTTTAATACCTAATCTGAAATATGTGCTCATAATGCTGCCGTTGTTTACTTTAAAATACAGCTCTGGTGCGGTGAGAGTTCCTGGTATTCCCAAAGCCAGCTTTAGGTATCTAACTTAACTATGTTTAAAGGTGGCCTGAATTTGAATTACTTTATTTCACATGTGACTTATTGGCCTTTCGCCTTTTAAACACTGGTTAGAGCTGTCAAACCATAACAGCTTTAACTACTACAGCCATACAAATTGCACAATTTTAAGATAAATTGGAAAATGGTTATTTCCAGGGATGATGGGGATTAGAAATATTCGGAAGTTTATGCAAATTTGAACCTGCAACAGTTGAAACACTTTCAAATCCTTTGTTTTATTAGCTTTAATTTTATAGTAAATGAATTTTTTTTAGAAATAAATTTATTTTACCTGCCACACGTTTTATTTCAAAAGAATCTCTGAAAAACAGGTTTGGGGATCGAAGGCAGTTTGCAATTTTAGGAAACTGAATAACAAAACTGTAAATAGAACAAGTTGAATTGCCCGACTAAAAATGGATCATAAAAAATTTTAGAAAATAAACGATTACAAACCGCCTGTCGAATTTTGCAGCATTTCGCTTTTACACGATAGCATTTTCTACAGAAATGTTTGACATTTACTACACAAGTACTTTTGTTATCGTGTAAAAACACCTTTATTCGTGTAAGTAAAAACTGCGTCACATTCCACCAAAAACTAATCTAGAGACCGGTTTCATTTTACTTGTAATATGAATTCGAATAATTTAGTACGTGACTGGAACTGCTTAATAACCATTTGATACCGAAAAGAATTTTGTTAATTCCGCACTTTTTTTTCTTTACAACCGATATTTATATTTTTGTGTTTCCCTTATTAAAAGAGAGAAAAAAAACTTTCTTAACAATGAATACAAATGAATGTATGTAAAGGGTTCGCCAATTGGTGCGGTTAGAGTTTGACGGTTGTGTGTCATCGGTTGTTCACTATTCAGTTAGTGACGAAAGTGTGACGGTACGAGCAAATCATAAAACTTTATTATCGAAATGGGTGGGAGGTAGTGCAAGCTTTGCAACGCGTAAGGGCCGAACTCTAGACGAACCGCAAGTCACATAGAGGTAATACCTCCAAAATAACCGAGAGAGTAGCGAGCGCTTCAAAATGATAGCCGATTTATTTTGGTTCAAATTAAACGATATGAACGTAGATGTAGAGAAGTGGATCCAGAAGGAGGTCGCTTCGTGCCACACCAGCGGACCTCACGATGCCCATACCACATGTACAATTTGATGGTGTGATTAGCTATAGCAACGGTAACGTGAGCTGGGTACCTAAATCGTGGGATTTGACCATTTTCCTTGTCAAAAGGAACCATAACCAATGATGTTGCTCTGCCTTTGCAAATCGGACCACTCGAGTCCGCACCGCGGCATGAAGCCTCTGCGCAAGCCATTCCCCATGCACGAGTCTTTCAAATGGGAACAGAACCCCACACGTAATTTATGCCATTTAAACATCTTCCTGTCCTTATTGAGAGCCCCTGTACTTGATAAACAAATTTTAAACTTACTTTTAATACTTATTTAGGAAACAGATTCACAGTTTAAATAAAAAGAAAAGAAAAGATAAAAGATAATAAAAACTGAGCAAAACTTAAATATTTACTTAATATTATCGTAACGGTGAGCAAATAAATTTTAACTGCAGTTTAAGCAAAGAAAATATTTAATAATAAATAATGTAAAGAAAAACAAAGCAGCAAAACAGTGTTGACAATTGCTAAGCAAACGCACACACATGCCACCGCACAAACTTCTGTCAGCTGTTTGATCAGCGGACGGTTGCTTTTATTTTTACGTACATCAATATTTACTAATTCAGAAGGTTTTTTTCCGCAGATTCTATCTCGGCGTTGGAAGAATTAATAAAAATTTCAAAAATAAACAACCATTAAGTTTAAACCTATTTAATTATTCTCTTTCTTGCATTATTTTATTATTGTTATTAAAAGTTTATTTATTTAATAACATAAAACGCCCATAAAAAGTTAAGTGCGCTAAAACTTCCTGATTTTTAAATAAAGCAACACAACAATTTGTTTTGTGCTGAACGGCTTTAATAATTTTATTAAATTTAACAATGAATCGTATGCAAATAATTGCAAAAGCGAACGAAATAAAGCAGAAAAATTTCAATTGTTGTTACAAGCATTTAAACAGTTCAAGCCTACGACAAGAAAATGGTTAAAGACCTTTTCAGGTTCTGTTAAAAAGTCCGTACACTGAAAGAAAAAGTTTTGAAGGGTTATGTAGAAAATACTGATATGGCCCCACTAGAAATCCCAAAAGCTATTGCTGAGTGGAATGCACGAATTTTGCTTAAGCGAAATACAAAATGAGCAGCTGCACTTGCTCCAAGTACTCCCTTCACTCGCACCAACGGGCCATTTGATTGAATTTCTTATTTCGTTTTCTACTTGCAAGGTTTTTCAACAGTTTTCGAAACAACAAATTAAGCTTTCGGCGCAAGGGAATGATGTAGTGTTTCCTAAAATATTTAAGATATCCTGTTTTCTGTCAACGGGTTAAATAAAATATCCTGTTGTCGCCTTGTGCTCAGTTTTTATATTCGGATTTAAGCATAAAGTCAGGTACAAGGCGAATTCCTAACAAGTTAAGCTTTCGGGTGCAACTGCTGGGCTCGGCGAAATTCTCACGAATGTATTTCGCTTTGGAGTGTTATGAAATGTCACTAACAAACATTTTTCCTGACTCCCCCAGAGGAGGAGGTTTTGCCTTGACGCATATCCGACTGAGAGAGTCTGCTTTTCGTAGTATAGAGCGCAGGGTATTACTCGTTTGGCAACGCAACCAAAACGTTAGGAATTTCATCTAAGACTTCGGTTCAGGTTCTCTTGAAACCTTCACCAAGGCTTATGGCCAGAACGAGGACCAACGTTCCCATGAGCTTCCTTGAAAGAAAGATCACGTTGTTCGCTATTACTTGAGGCGCCTACCTTGCCTGAAACGTCCTGGATGCTGTTTAAACCTAAGTACGCAGAAAGAGTCTTTAATAGATGCTAAGGTAGTATTCTACGTGATCCTCGTGTTCTCGAGGTGCTGTTCTCATAAGGAACTAGATGGCGAGTTGGTTAAACTGTGATGTTCCTTGAGGATGTCGGCCTACCGCCTTATGTGCCTCGTCTTCCTCTTATTGCCTAGGGAATTAATAGCAGAAGGGAGAAGGAAGGCTGCTGTGGCAGGGGTTTTTGTTATGTGCCACCCCACTTATCAATGGAAGTTGCCTGGTAGGCCACATGAGGGCAGTGGTAAGCCGTTGACAAGTTCACCATAGTGGCAGGTGCTGAATTAAATCAATTTCAAATTCGGCCAATTTCACCCGTTATTTTTTTATATTGAAATTCGGAAATATATATTTTTCGTTCTCAAGGCATTCGATTCTCCTTTAAATTTTTTCTATTCCCGAAAAATTAGGTAGTTTTTAAAATTTATTTTGCTCCATTTGTAAAATTGTGTTCCTGGCGTTTATTTAGCTTTTTTAAAGTTAACATAAAATTTGCTAACCCTGTTAAGGCGGTAACAGAGATCTTTTGACTGAAAGA
The DNA here is from genome assembly GCA_932526305.1 of Epicampocera succincta. Taxonomy (NCBI): domain Eukaryota; kingdom Metazoa; phylum Arthropoda; class Insecta; order Diptera; family Tachinidae; genus Epicampocera; species Epicampocera succincta. The sequence continues at coordinate 26,409,001 of OW052034.1, read as the reverse complement.
TTTAACTTTGCTAAAAAGTGTGGTTTTTGTCTGTGCTCTCCAGTTCGGCTACATCTGCACACACAAGGATTTGGAGGATTTGTCAGTTACACGTCCAAGGAAGTTTGAAACAGAATAGCGGGTCTTTGATAAAACTTTCCGTTGCTCGAGCATTCATTCATTATTCAACTTAAACCTAACTTTCACTAAAACTCTGCTTGACATAACCGCACTTTGCGTTCAAGTTACTGAAATAAGGAACACACGAAATGTGTGAAAAGGACTTGATAAAACTGTTAAATAAATTTCGTATTAAAGTGAACTTTTTATTCTTAATGTAAACAAAGAATTAATTTACATGAAATGTAAAAAGTTATTTCTCACCGTCTACTTTTTTTTTACTGAGCACTTGACGCATAAAAGTCCATTGGTTGGGTCTTTGACTCTGATTTATATACGAGCTATAAATTTTAATTAATTGCCGATTCGTTTGTTTAACATTCAATCACTTGTATGCAAAATACCCGCTGTCTTCAACTTGAACTTCAACAACTAGTAGATATCGCTTGTTTGTTTTGTTGTTGTTAAGTTTAAGACAAAAATAAATAAATATTTTACTGCATTTTATATTTTTAATGTTTTCTAATGGCTTAAGAAAAAAAAAACGGTCGTTGTGTGGCAACTGACTGCATTTATTAGAAAGTTATGAAAAGAAATCTTTGTTTTTTCAACATTCAATAAATTGATTTTATTGCTTTCCACTTTTCCTCCAAATTTTTTTGTTTTTTTGATTTTCGATGGAAAAAAACTAGTTTAAGAACAACTTAAATGAATTTCAAAGTAAAATTGTTTTATTGCAAAATCAGACATGAATTTGAACGATGGCGGAGAAGAAAAATCTAGTAATGGCAACTTTGGTTACAGTTTGTGTCATGTCAACCACCGAAGAACAGGTTTTGCCATGCGTATCTTCAGCCGTAGTATTTTGATTTCTGGAGTGTAGGAGGAGAGAAAGGGTTTAACGGTGGCCATTGTCAGCAAAACTCTAAGAAACTCTTGTATGACTTCGGTTGTGCGGTTTCTTCCGAAACCTGCACCAATGGTTAATCGGCCCCCAGTATACCTTAAAAGAGGGCTCATGATTTCGTCGAAATATTGGTGGACTAAACTTAAAGACGCAAAATCAGGACACCGCTTTCGAAATATTCTAGGCGCTTCTTGATCGGAAATTTACGGAGGAACCTGCGCTACATTCCTTTCCACACGCACGAAACAAGCACAATACCGCAGCTTGGAATACGCCCAGGCAAAACCTGCTTTTCAGGGGAGCGAAGCATTTTACAACTAAAAACTATTTTAATAAGCCAAAATTTAAATCTAACTTGTAATATTTTCAGACAAAAGAAATTCATATATTATTTGTTCACCTCAGATTTCATTTGCCTCTAAATGTTGAATAATTTTAAAAAATTGAGCTGAAATCGTTTCTTTCCATAAAAGTGCTACGTCAATAATAAGTAATTCGACTAAATGTCCCACTGTATGATGTATACACGTAATTAAAACAAGCAATAAAATCGTTAGATATTTCAATCATTTCCATGTGTCAACACAGACATGTCTGCACTTTCAGTTTTAATAAAAAAAAAAAAAAACAAAACAAACTCATGAGATCAGCCCGCAGGTTGCCAAAAACAAAGAAACATAAATTAAACAAAAGCAAAATACAGAAGAAAAAAAATAAATACAACAAATCAAAATGTAAATTATAAAACAAAATATTAGAAGTGCTAAGATGTATGTGGGCAGACGGCCAAATCTAGAAAATGTTCGTATTTATATTTGCACTTGCCAGACTTTTACACGAAGAAAAATAATTTACCTTTCTCAATTTTTATTTATTTTTTGTCAAAGTTTTCGAGTAAAATGTGCTTAATTTTAAAGTCTTTGAAAAAAAGTACTGAAATGAATGTTCTATAAATTGACAAACAACCTCGAAGTAGGCGCAAGGATCTTCGTAAATTTATCAACTATGAAAATTACCCTCAATCTGATGGTAGTTTTCACTCCGTCTAAAGAGTTCCGACTGCATGACCAAATGTCTACGACAGATGAGTAAGCGGTGAAAATTTTTTGATTTTTGCGGATCCTTCGTGAATAATGGCTGCCATAAATTAATTATATTGTAAATAAACAGCCAACGATGGCTATTCTGAAATACGCTTCGATAGGAGAAATGTTCAGTTGAAAGTGAAGAAAACAGGAGCTGAACGGTCAACAACAATAACCACTTAGTAGTTGGTAGTTTTTTTTAGTTTCCAAGGGCAAGGGCCAAGTTTATTGCCTAAAGAGATCTAAATTATAGCAGCTGAAAATATATAACTTCACCAAATTCTTATTATGGTTTAGATTGGTGAAAATCAAACCAGTAATTTGTGGCGCTCTTTTTTTATGGGATTGTCTTATAAAAATATCTCTTTCACATTTCTTTGCATGAATTCTAGGTAAATATATCAGCAGACATTTTGTCAATAGTTTCAAACTTTTAGCAACATGAACGAGATGACTTTAGCAAAATCTTCGATTGGAGTAGGTCAAAACAATCAGTTTCAATCTTTGGAAGGAAGATATAGAAATATCTCGAAACATCAGTTCGTTTGGCTCCTTTTTCATTTCTAATTTTGATTCTTCAATTCTCCAAAAAGTTAATATTTTAATGTTCCTTAAAGGCTTAATATATTTTACTGATTTTATATTTCTATTCTCAGGAGGAAACCTCAGAACAGTTTGCTGTGAGTGGTTACCCTAGAAATGATCCAACAAGAGTAGCAAGAATGATTAAATAAAGATTACGCCTTGCGCATGATTTATCGTTTGATGACGTTTTGGTCCCCTCGCAAACGTTACCAAGTCTGTATCATATGAGAAATGTATAATTTCTTGCAAAAAATTTATGTATTTTGTATTAGTTGGCAGCCCTCTAATTAATTTACTCCGAGAGTTCTAAAAAAAGTATTTCAACAAAATAAAGTGAAGAGATAAGAAATAGAGCAAATATGAAATGCACAAGTGAGAAATTATGTTAAAACCTAATATTTTGCGTATTTTTAATAAAACGTTTGTGCTTTCAAAAAGCTGTATCGTTTTACAATTTTCCAAAAGATGAACCTCGAAGGAAGTTATCGGTAATATTTTGCAAAAGAGTGAAGCCTGTAAATGTGGATAAAAAAAAATTTGTGCAATAGGATTTTGAAAGATATTGAAGACATGCTATTCACTACTTTGTATGATATTGAAACAGCAAATATGAAGTCTGGAAAGTTAATTAGTTTTAAGTTTATTTTCAAGTTAAAAGCAAGCGTTGAAATTATGTTTTGTCTTTCAATTCTATCCATCTCTATAAAAAATTTGCTTTCTGAAAACTATATTTTATTTGCAGCAATAGTGAAATATTGTAATAAAGTTAAGGAAAATCTATATATGGAATCTTATAAAGAATTTGTTTGCTTTCAAAAAATTTAGTTAGAAAATAACAATTTGTCCCACTGTCATGTTTTTACACAAACATAATAGTTCTACAGCTGAATTTTATTAGCCATTGAGAACACAGCTTGAGTGACGTCAGAGTTCCAACATGCCCAGAAATGTTTTTTTTTTGGGTGCGTGATGGCACAATCTTTATTTAATCATTCTTGAAGAGTAGAACAGACACTAAAACTGATGAAATAGAACTCCATAAAATAAATGCCTGTAATATAATAGAATCGGACATTTTTTAAGTTGTTGGTTGTCACTGGCCTACCACTTTTACAACCCTGGTATAATTGTTTTGATGTATGAAAGAAAGTAATAATAAATTATGGCCATTTTGTTGTTGTTTTTCATGTAAAAAGTTTGCTTGTCGCTGCATATTTCAAGATCGCTATCAATATGTACATATACATACAAACATATGTACGTATGTTGCCTAATCGCAATATATTATAGCGTTACTTGGTGTTTGGTTTGCTCTATATTGCGAATGTTTGCATTTGCGACTGTATTGTCATTGCCCCTGAAAAGTCAATGACGCGGCGAATTCATTTCTGGTAGCTAAAACAACAATGAAAAACGACATGGTATGTTATTGTGGCTGGTGTTGACTCATGTGTCATGTGCTACTTGTAGGCTATACATACATATGTACATACTTACAAACAAACATACGCATGTATGTACATAGGAATGTATGTGAGTATGTATGTATTCATGAGTAAAACTTTAACAACTTTTGACAGACGCATACATTTGTCAAAGTCATGGAAGAAGTAGGGCATCTGTGTTTTGTGTATCACCTGGTGGACATCAATTCGCTTTGTTGACTGACAGATACGAGTACACAGAAAAACACCAGTGTTGGCAAGTTAATTGAGAACAGCTGATGCGATTATTTGCAAACAAAACTATTTCACCAGCGATTTTTATTATGAATGATTCGCGAATATTCCTTTTCGTGGTGTTTCCTTTTAATATTTTTTCGAAACAAATGCCTTTTTTTAAATTCAATCTTTCCGCAGTACTGAATTTATCAGCTGTTAGTGTTTTGCAAAGTTGTGTAAAAAAAATTCCTCCATGTTAATGACAGTAATTTTGCAAATAGTCGTCATATGAAACGCAATTTCTTTTTCGCCTGATATTTGCACCAGTCACTAAATTGTGCTCATATTTTAAAGATTTACTACAAAAATTATATCAAGCGTATTGACCAAGTCAACGGACACACAAGAGCATTATTTTGCCAAATTAGAAACTTTTTTCTAAATGCAATCAACCAAAATGTTTGTAATCTCTTATTGCTTAATACATTCTCTCTTTATAATGAAGGACTCATGTGACAGATAGTTTTAGTGAGAGACGGCGAAATGAAATAAGTATATATTTTGCTTAAAAAGCAATTCTCATTGCTTTGCTTTGATTCGGCTTAAATGTAATTGTCAAGTAGGTTTGCTCTTACGCAATGTCGTTCAAACGACAGTGAGAAATGCGTTTCCTTTAAAGGCTTAATACCGGACTAGCACTTTCAATGGGAGCAAATCCTGTATGAGTAGCCGGTATCTTTTGTATCTCTTGTGTCACGCACTTGATAATCAAATAATCCATTGACTCTTCCTCTTCACCGCACAATCTGCATGTGTCTGTATTTCATATAAGCCATAATGTCCTTTGATTGCCACCGACAGTGTTCTTAGCCTTTTAATATCCAGCTCGAGTTTCTTCAATGGCTGTTACCCATTTTTCTATCCCTGCTTTAAGAAAGCGGTTGTTTCCTTAAACATCTAACAGTTGGAGTTGGTTCAGTGAAATCCTTTCAGCCCACTTTATGGCGTAAATGACTGCCATCAGTGTAAGAGGTACACTCCTGGAACTCAGATCAAATTATCTGTTGGGTCGCTCCAATATTATCCTGGATGTGAAAATACCGCTGACAAGGGGTTCGAAAATTGATTGCCTCTCCGCGAGTATTTTCATAGAAAAATAAGATATATTAAAATTTTTTATTTGAAAAGTTTCTTGTTTTGCAGTTGTAATATAATAATATTTATAGAAAACTTTTTTAATACGTAAAATGGGACACATGTTTATTTATAAGTAAATAATATAAAATTACACTGACAGTTATTAATGGTTCAATGACTGGATTTTGTGGCAAGAGGACAAAAATTGTAATAATCAAAAAACAAAAGCAGATATTTGAAGTAAACGAAGTTATAAAGTATCGAAGAATGACAGTGTCGACCATAAAAGGAATTTATTTTTTTAAGGCAATTAAAAAATATTATGTTCGACAAAAAAGTTTTTTTAGCTTAAGTTTAAACAGCTCAAGGGCAAAGTTTTTGTTTTTGACATTTCACAAATATTTAACAAACACAACATATAAATGCTTGGGATTTCACCGCGCTTTCTTCTTGTAATGGCGAGTCCACCCGATATGAATTCGTCTTGGTTGCCACAAGATTGGATTTCCGAGCAGTTTAATTTGATGGCTATATGTAAAAAATTAAATATATTTTGAAGTTGTCTTTGGCACATAAAGTTTCCGCTTCAAGCGTGCATTTATTTAGAAATTGATTTTGAATCCGATTTTTGTTGATAAGGACTCTTTTTTTTTATAAGCTGGTCGTTCGAATCCTTTTAATTATACATTCCAAGGTAGCTTTCGTTGACTTTGGTGCACAAATTATGCTGGCCTCGGGAGCCGTTCTGATTCTTCACGTAAAACAGCTATTAAAGAGAACTCTGCAAAAAAGAATCTAACGGCATCAAACCACTCCATTTCGACGATCAGTTCGCATTACCTCCACGCAAGATAAGCACATTGTCCCACAAAATTCCCAAAGTGACATGAGCTGTGATCCTGTTGGAAGTTTATGTCACCCGTGTTCATATGATCTAATTGGAGGTAGAGCGCTCGCCATCGTCGATGATGGCCTGGCCAATTTCGTTCTCAAGGTAAAATGAACCAACAATTCCGTTACTCCGAATTTCGCACCATACAATGCCGTTTTGGGATACATTGGACGATCTTGGATCTCAAGTGGATTGTTCAAAAATAGGCGATTTTTTTGATTTGTTTGTATAAATTTGGATCAGTTCCCAGCTCTTTCCAAATTATGTTATAACTTCAGTTGCTGAAGCTGGTGAAGTTTGTGCTGTCATAGGCCAAAATCAGGACAAAAAACTCACCAGTTTTTAGTCTGTCAAACACCGAGTTCTCAAGGGAAGTGGCGTGAAATTGGTTGCCTTAAGTTGTCTTCCACAATCTGACGGACAGCGCCAGTATTTTTGCAGTTGTATACCTAAATTTACCTAAAACACTGCGAATGGTTTCTTCAGTAGAATGATTATAGTGTCCGTAAAATAGGTGCCCTGTTTATTCATTCGGATAAACATAATTCAGTGATTGGCATATTGTCGTACGCTATATCCGTTCATGTTTATTCGGGAAAAGTGTTATTCGGAGATCCTGAATTCGAAACCGAATTTTTGAATCAAAGAATAACTCTGCGTTACATGCACTTAGAAAAAGCTAATCCTCCAAGGGACGTAAAGATTTTTAGGCAAATTTTATAAAAAGTAGGATCCATAAAATGATAACAAGTTTAAAGAGAAGCAAACAAACTGAACCTTGTAATCGATATTCCAACTCGCTGTGGGGAATTTCATGACTCAAAAATAAATTAAAATCAATCATCAAACCAGTGACATCAAAGTGCGAATTAGCCGAACTTAATTCCTTGTCTCAAATGACATTCAATTAAAAGAATTGTTTGAATACGAATAATGAAAGTATTTTTAAATCACCTGCCATTAATTGTTTGAAACGCCCTTTAGCGAAAAATGTGCGACAAGTTCATGTTGGCTTCAAGTATGATTTCGAAACATACTTTAAGTAATTAATCTTTTTTGCATACGGCTGTAAGATTTTGTCTCACGTGACATTCAGTTTGAGGGATTGCTTTTATAAGAAATAATAAAAGTATTTTTAAACTCGCTTGATTTATTGTCAATGTTATACAATTTCAACACTTTTATTGACAGCAGCAGTTGCACTGTAATTAGAAACATATTATAATATATGTATATAAAATTGCCATAATTAATATGATGAAATTGATATCGACTTAAATTTAGGCGACAACAGTAAATTCATGACTCACAACCGGCTGCGAAGAGGTTTAATAAAAATGATTTTCGTTAAGTTAGAAAATTCACGTTGAAAACAAAAACAGCTTAACGAAGAAGGTGGGGGCTGTTGAGTCCGCGATAAGTGTTAACCCATAATCGGACACGCAGAGAAAAAAATTGTTGAATGAATGGAAAAAGTTCAGCAGAAGCCTTTTAATTGTTTTCGTATCATGTCCTGCACGTCGGCACAATATTTCCACTTTGAATAATAAACTGAAGACCTCGTGCACACTTTACGAGGTCTGTTTCAAGAATAAGATGAATTTTCAAATGTCGCGGACAAGATACATTCGATCATGGGCTTTTTCTCTCCTCGACCACGTGTTCATTTCGCATTTCAGTGTCAGTGAGAATCATAAAGTTTTGCGTGTTCGGCGATTTTCTGCTGTCGATTGGAATTTGGATCAAAGAGTTTTTCTCAGATTTTTTATCAAAAAATGGTATTAATCTGAAGTACAGAGCTGTGGAAATGTTAACAGGGGCGAGGTATGATTGTACTGGGAGTCAGTAAAATGTTTACAAGGGGTAAAAACTTCTCAAAGAAGGACGCGTAGATGTGAATGACTACGCTCGCCCTGTCCGCTATCGCCCTTCAGCTACTGATAGAGTCAAAGAAGTTGCCGAGGAAGCCGCTATATCGGTTGGTTCTTGCGGAACTTCACTTCAAAACTCCCTGAACTTTGTCCAGAAAATAGGTTTCATAATGGTTTGGCCAAAAACAACAGCATAATCATGCCTCAGCCACCGTATGCACCAGATTTGGGCCCCTGTAACTTTTTTAAGTTCCCACGATTGAAGAGACTTATGGCGCAAAAGTATTACTACTATATCTGAGATATTATACTTTGAAGGGGACAAAATAGAAACTGCTGAAGAATATGTTTGGAGAAAAATTGAAATATATCTTATTGTTCGAGCAGACTTCGATTGTTTGTGGGAACTACAGGAAACAAAACAAAAATACATGACGCCTTGAACGGCGACAGCTGAACAATTTAATATATTTTGTCCACTTTTTGAGAGAATTTAAGTGTATAATTATAAATTTTAGGCATGACAAGGTGGGTGGATTATTATTTTTATTATTATTATTATTTATTCTGTAGTCTAAATAAACGAATAATAATAATAAGAGGTGGGGGTTGTCTAAAATTGCACAGAACTTTTTTCTGAGTGTCATACAAACTTAGTGCTGGTTCACACACATCAACTTTTCCTTTTTCCGTAAGAAAGAGAGAAAAACAACAACAAATTGTATACACCGCCATTTCATCACTCTCCCACAAAATGTAAATTTGAGCAGCAAAAGTTGATGCTGGTGAACCGGCATTTAGTTAATGCTCTTGGCGCCATATCAACTAAATTTTACTGAACTTTTTCTTTGAGTGTATTATAAACACATACACATGTATGTAGTACGTGCGCTGGTTATTCTCACCATTCGACGAACATAAACCAAAAACAAAGAATTCCCTAAAAACATAATGACAACGAAAAACAACAACATTGAAATCTAGAAAATAAAAATGAATCATTTGTCGTCTTTCTTGCAGAAAAGAAAAACAACAAAAGCGGAAAAACTAAAATTCGGAATTTTTTGTCTGCACCTCAAATGGTGATTAAATGTGACATCTTTAAGCCCCATTAAAACAACATTTCCTAGCACAATTATTTACTGACTCCACGATTATCAGTATCAGAATGCCTACTCTGGTTTTGTATTTTAAACTGGAATCATAATTTTCCGCTAGATAATTCATTATTGGCGCATCTGCTATCAGTGGCAGAAACCGTTTGAGAGTAAAAATAAAACGGTTACAATCATTTGATAGCGTTTTTATGGAAAATTTTCGAAATGTACGAAAAACAAAACAACAATAAAACGTTATCAATTTGTGTTTATATGAATGTATGAATGTGTGTATGTATTTTCAAAAAATTAAACACAAAAAAGGAAAACTTCACATTAATTTACAGCAATTACGGACCATCTTGCAACGCATTTGCATGCAACATCTCCGAGTTTATTTTTAGAAACTGTAACCAATCTTTGCGAGACCAATAACCTCCAGCCAAACAACTGACGATTGTTCATCATGAAACAGAAACAACACAAACATCGGCAACAACAACATTTCATCATTACGAAATTGCATGACTTAAGTTCAAATGGCTGGTCGACCAGACAGCCCGTCAGCCAGCCAACCAGTCAGTCGTCCGTCTCTGCAATTGCTTGGTAATGGATGTGAAATTGAAATTGAAAAATGTACAATCAATGAAAACTGAATATGCTGCCACAAAGCAACGCTTGATTGGCAACAGAAATATTTTAAGATTGATCTTTGCCCCGTCTGTTTGATTTTTTATTTTTACTTTTCTCCTCCTCGATGTCTTTTAATTACAATTACTTCGAAAGATCCAAGTTTATTACATTGTTTCAATGGAAAGAAATGATAATGAAGGAAAAGTTGTGGCTAAAGATTACCAAGCAAAAGGGTGTTTCACTCAGCGCTTTCTATCGTTCAATTTGAAAAACCAAAAAAGCGCGTGCGAGAAAGGCCTGTTTTGGTCATAATGTTGCAATTGGCTGTGGCGAAACCGCTGCAAGACAGCCATTCTAAAATTCCTATAAATCAAACTGAATATGGCCAATTACATGAGCAGTGCTGGCGTAGGCATAGGCCTGCGACTTCGGGCAATCCTCCCACACGAAAGGAGTAGCAAGATCTCAGCAGCCCATTCAAGTCACCTCTACGTAAAGTGATGAAGCGCTGAAATCTCGCGTGCAGCCCTTTCAATATAATGTGAAGCATCTGACAGTGTGCCACATATATATATATATATATGTATGTATTTAGTTAGTACATACATACATATCAATTGAATTTGGCTAATTACATGAACTGATTGGCTGGGCGGGACAATAACATCGTGGAGGAGGCCTGCGACTTCGCACAACCCCACAAAACAGACTCTAGGGGCACCGAATCTTAAGATTTCGGTAGCCAGCTTGCATTACCTCTACTTAAGATGACCAAGTCCTCAATCACTCAGCACGACCGAAGATAAATGTTCTGGCATTAACTGCTGCATACGAACAGTGGAGCACGGAATTAGTACCATCCCATTGAAATCACGATTCATTGCTCTCCATATCATCCAATTCAGGCCCAAGAAGTTACAAGTAACAGTCATCAAACTATAGCGATTGCCATTGAAGATGTTGTTCCTAAAGGAATATCGATCGCGGACGTCGAAACCGAATATCCACATACATACATATATCAGTGAAGAGCTCATGGAAATGCTTCAATCGCATGTAAAGGATTGTTGGACAATTTTCTTTCTTGTCACACCCGTTCATTCTCATCGCTGACGGCAGTTTTAGACAAAACTTAGAATCTGTTTGCAGGTGCTCTACCTGAATGTAACAGACTCGTCATTATCAGTAGTCTTTTAGTTTCAGCTGTGGGGCCAGTTGGGCGGGTACAGGTTCACTTTCGGGCGCAATGTCGTGATCTGCCAAAAGCTGAGATCTCTTAAAGGAAGCAAAATCGATTGTTTCGCCGGACACTCTCACAAACACTGTCCCATGTTTCGCCACTAGCCACGTATTGGTTCATTGTTCACTCTACTAGTGAATTCAAATTTATCCGTTGCACTACAAATAGTTGTCTTTGTAGGACAATTAAAAAGTCCGTCACTACTATTTGATAATTTTATGTTTTGTACGCATTGTTGAACGCTGTAGTCGCCCACAATGATTTCACAAATCAGAAGTGAATAAATGACAGCCAATACGATGTGGTGCCTTACGAGTACAAGGGCGCCAAACAGGTTAATAGCAAATTCATACACACACCCATTTCGGAACACTTATTATCATTCTTTAGTGACAACACATGGCAAAAGTATGGGCTGGCTCTTATCACGTGCCAAATGATTGCATTATATTTGCTTGTTTTAAAAATAAATCCATTTATTATCTTGTAGTTTTCCATTACCATCTGTTTTTTGTTTTTTTTTTTGTTGGTTTTGCAGTCCGTTTCTGCACCTCGCCCAAGAAACATTTCCAAAAGACAGAACGTTCGTTTTAAGTGCCTAGAAAGTATTTTACGCTCTCAAAATCTGCTGGTTTTTCTTTTATTCGAGCCAAATTAATAGAGTTTGGTACAGAAAGAAGAAACTGAAACCGAGTGGGGTCCTGTTGCCACTTTTAAATAAAAAGGCGAAAAAATGCCCAGAGGAAGAAATTTGCAGTTGAAACCACAATTTGGAAAACGTTTAGTTTTGTCAATCAAAAACCACATTAAAAATCAGAAGTGTTGCTTCTAAATGATCAAACGTTGTTGGTTTGTCAGCCTAGACTAAGAATTTGACGCGCACCCTTTCAAAATTAGCCCTAAAGTGTCAAATCACGCGAACGAGGTGGCCAATCCACATGTCCTTTTTTTTAAATAGTTCGGTCACCAAACTTTCAGCTCAACACAATTATAGTTTCACGTGTTACTTAGCATGTTGCACGGTCTTGTTGCACCCATTGCTTCTCCAAATGATTTGCCATGAGATGAGGAACAGAAAAACTGCGCAGCTTCCACCATTCACGCCAATGTTGGCATCGGCTTCGGACTTAAAGAGAAATGGACAAGTGCGGGACATCTTGGTTGATTTTTTCCAGATGTGGTGGAGTCCACAACTCCACAACAACAGCACTAAGCGCTGAGAAGAGCTAATAAAATACATCGCTTGATACCTCTCAGCGCATGTCATGTTGCATTAAAATGCAAGATCCGAAACACCACTTTTGAATTTAACGGGGAGTTGAGAATCCTCCCCATTTTCAAAAAAAAAAACACACATGTATATAAGAATGATACTTTCTGGCGCATTTCAGACACGATCAGCTGATTCTTCATTGCCATCTGTTAATTGCGTTTCGTTTTAGCTGTTTAGTTTTCAGCTCGTATCTTCTTGTACGGAGACAAAAAAGTAGTTATTGTTGCTACAAGGTCTCTCTTTAAACTTCTCTTGACTTAAAAGAACCTTCTGTCTGTGCTTTACTTTTCATTATCTTTTTGTTTTCTGTTCTTTTGTTTCTTATTGTAGTCGTATTTGGCAACAACAACTGGCATATTTTTTGTTTTATTTTGCAAATATCATGGCCAATTGTATGGCCAACGTTATTAAAGTACCAGCGTGAAAAATTATAACTTTTTTACATTTTTAAAAATTTTATTTATGCATTTAATAAACCACCAACAACTCAAGTAACACGTGTTTACTTTAGGTTCTTCTCTTCTTTCCTTCTTAACTTTTTGATTAAGTGACTCGAAACATACATTTAAAAATTTACAATTTCGTTCTTAATGCAGAAAAACGCGATCCGCTTTGTTGGAGGGCTATTGTCTAATGCTGCCTAATTTTCGTAGTAAGTGGGCGTATAATTAAGGGTAGAGCGGGGAATCGCTAAAACTAAGATACAATTGCGAAAAAATAGAGAACATTTTGAAAAGGTAGTGAAAAATATTGGACATCAAATTTACTAAATGAATGTTAAATGTCTTGATAGGTTCAAGTCCGAACTCTATTCTGTTTTATGCGTCTTGTTCGAGCGATAATTACTCTGCAAGATATTAAATTAATGGTTTCGATTGGAGTAAGGAAAATACTATTAGTGTATCCAATACTTTGAAACAGTTTTCTGTTTGCGTATGAAAACAAACGTCAAATTCGTTTGTTTTATTCATTAATTGGAAAATGTGCACAAATCACTTTGCCCCCTTTCCCAAACCACTCACTGATTAAATATGTATGAAACCTGCAGGTAGATTTATAGTCGCAGCTCCCTGTTTCCAAAAAAAAGTGGTCGCTAGTCACTTCATTGTCAATTATGAAAGTAACATTTTCTTTTTTCTTATCAAAATTGTAACCACCGCCGAAGCGAACATCTTTAAACAGACATTGAATTTCATGATTCGTTTAATGAAATTGATCAATAATGAGCAGCGCAAACTCTTTATAAGCAGAGAATGGGAACATTGAAAAAGCTTTCATAGACATTTGCAATTTGCAAGACGGGCATTCCTTTTCGTGTCCTTGCATGAGAACATGGAAAAGCCCAAATATTTTCAAGACACGGGAGCAGTGAAAAACAAACGAGGATCACACTGCTGCCCTTAATAGAGGCGTAAACAATTCTAAACTCTGTATTAAAAATCCTAAAAGGTTTTTGAAATATGAAATTAGCGCCCGCGAAAAAGTAGTTGCTTAGCATGATTGTCCAAAGACCCTGCCCCATTATGACAGGTGCTCTAAAAAAGCACCACTCTTCGTTCCAGCTCCTGTCCAAATCGGAATTCGCGAAGTAAAAAGATTCAACATGTGTCTATCATAAGCATTTTTTATTTTGTTGCTCAAAGTGCAGCGCTTCAACAATTTTAATTTGCCAAACCAAAAAAATCCAAATGACATTTCGGGGCTCTTCATCGGGGACTTACGAACTGTGTTAGTTATTAACGGTCATACTATTAAAGTTACTGCCGTCAAATTACCTGCCGTTTATTTAGCCGATCGCTATCAGCGGAACGTGCAAATGATAAAGTTTATTAGCATCGGCCACCATTTCGAACACTTGACTCGATTTATGAATGAGTTGTTTAGAATTACAATGCAACGCAGTCGAATTTGCGTTGTCTTCAGGAACGACCACAACTTGTAAAATTTTGCCTCTTAAGGCAACGTTATTCAAAATATTTTTCAATTAGATAAAAAATTTAAGGATAGGAAGTGCTTAACGAAACATGCTTTATATATAAATTAAGTTCATGTGGTCCAGCCAAAACGCACGATGTTAATTGTAAATAGAACAAAAAGTATTCAAAGAATTCGCCTAATATTTTTGATCGCGAAAGAAAGATCTATGACAATTACATATATGTAGGATGTGTGAAACAAAATATTGCCTAAATGCTAGCCATGGATTCGACGGCAGACCTCTATCCGATGGTCCATATTTTCGATGATTCTGAGACATAATTTTACTTATTGACGTACACTCTTTCTTTTAAATATTGGCAAAGAGAGAAGTCCAACGGTGTCAAATCACATGACCGTGGCGGCCAATTAACATCGGCACGAGGTAAGATAAAATGGGCATTGAATTTATCGCGCAAAGGAGCCCTTGTTTCGTTGGCAGCGTGGCAAGTTGTACGCGCTGCTCAATTGTATTAAATTTGTCAAACACTGAATAAAGAAATTGTCTTAAAGGTAAAAAACTTGACGTTTAGGTGTGACTCATTGGACATCATATGCATCATAATCAATTAGAAAATCGATATCAAATTTTTTGTCAGTTACGTGATTTTGCTTTTCAGCTAACGACTGGTATGTATTTTGCTTTCTTGCTTCAAATTTAATGCTAAAAATTATTCAACGTAAGCGTGACATTGACATAGAAAACCTTAAAAAAACACATGAAAAACTTTATTTCTTCACAAAGACATTCGTGGCAAAAACCGGATGAAAAAGTCATGACGAACGTTTAACTTCAAATTTGTGTCGCCGAAATGAATTACACAACAATTGTTTACCTTAAATAAAAGCCGATGTATTTTTTTCAATCATATAAAATTTAAAAAAACTCGCAGTGTATGTATATGTATGTATGTATGTGTGTGTGTATGTAAGTACATTAGGGTGGGTCAGTTATTTTGATTTCAACAGTGCAAGAGAGAAGTAGGAATTTCTTTGTGATGAATTCAGGCTTTAAGGCACAGAAAATAAACGAATGGAAATATTTTCTGACATCACCATTATCCCTCCCTCATCATCAAGTGTTCATGTGTTGTCACTGCAGATGCTTATCTAGATAAGCTTCAGGAAGTCGCAAGTTTTAGGATTCAGAGAACTCTTTGGTTTGGAATTTATTAAGAAAGAAGTTTTATTTTAAAGTTTTAAAGAGCAAAATAGTATTGATTTTGGAGAACACCATTTAGCCTCCATCAGGGTTCATGTGTTTGCATTAGAGAATGCTGAGCAATATATTAGTTTCTAGAAATAGGTATTCTACGAATTTGGAATATTAAGACCTCTTTTCTATTGAAAAAAGTTTTGGTCACAGTTTAGTATTTGGCTGAAATACCTTCGACAATTTTGTAATAGATTAAAGTTAGAGTATTCTTGGATCTATTACAAAACTGTCGTGGGTATTTTTCAAATTCAATTAACACAATGTGCAGGGTTCTCCATTGCAAAATGTGTTTTTTATAGTTTATGAAAAAAAAACATTATTTCTTATTACGAATTATTATAACTTTCTCTTGGCTTTTCTTGAAATCTGTATTTTTATGTTTAAGCGGGGACTAAAAATGGGGGTTTTCATCGATATACAATCATGTAAAGGCCAACGTGCCAAACGAACAGGCTCTCAATTTTATAGTTAATATAAGGAACAAGAATTATGAATGCGTGTCCCAAACTAGGCCCAACTAAGCAGCACGTTTAGTTATTGCGGACTCTCTAAACTCCGTAGGCCTGTATTGGGTTTGTTACTTTTTACTAGGCGAAAATGTTTGGTCCGGCATCGTATGCCAACATATAGCGATATTATAAAAGCCAGCACCCCATGCACTTAATTTAGCATCGCAATGGTGTGTGAGACTGTCCCACGATGTCGAATCCTAACGTTCTCAGACACTTTGAATAAGAAGAAAGCATCCAGCCGATCTAAGCCCGATATGTCGGAATTCATTAACATGGGCGACACAGGAATTTGGCAAAAGAAAGTTTCCTATTCAATAACAGAACACTTAAGTCCATAAATTCAGCAATTAGTTCCAGCTGATCTAGTCAGTAAAGACTATTTGCAAACCATTATCGTAAAAGTCGCATTTGTTTACATGTCTTCAACTTGATTAAGATTTGGGCCACAGCAACCAAAAGGGTCGTCCAAATCGTGCTGTAAATTACTTATACAAAAAATATTATAGTGACATGGCTCCAAAGAGACTCAGAAATTGCAGCGACAACCTCAAATAAATAGCAAAAGATTTTAAATTAAAAAATTGACTTGTTAAGAAGGTCATTACAAAATTTGAAGAGAAATTATTAACTCAAAGTCACATCGAAAAATGATTACAAATGAGCGGAAATATGACTGAAATTTAAGTCAGAGCAAACTTTGCCTGAAAATGTGAAAACTAAATTATCAAACCGTCACTAATGAAGCACAAATTCGATACCAAAAATTCCAAAAAATGTTGACTGGGTTACAAAATAAAACTCCGCTTGATGGAAATCTAACCTCAAATCAATTTCAGAAAGCGAATCAAGAAAAAATTTTACAGTTTTTCGATTGTTTGTGACTTTAAAATACTTCGAATGCCCGGTGTTTTGTTTTGCAACCTAAAGCGAAAGATGCGAAACTACTGCAGCGCTTATTCATTTAGCTGCTTCTTTTTCCATTTTTATAACGGTTTAGTTGTTGGTAGGCGTGAAAATGACAACTCTAATTACAACAAGTCTTCGAAGTTGCCAACTTGTTTTAAATTCAACTACCGTTTCTACGTGCTGCTGTTGATATGACTGTTTTCACATTCATATTTACATACATACATATGTATGTATGTATGTATGTATGTACTCGCATATAAGTTTGTACATATGTACAAATTTGTTAATGTTTAATTACAGTGTTTTTTTTCAATCAAACTCAATTTTATTTATGTATAATGAAACACACTGGCATATTTGCCTAGAAAACCTGAATATTGTTTGTGATTCGTCCCCTGGCAAATCTAAACAAGATTTGCTGTCGTGATTAGAGTTTTATTTAATTTTTTCGATTTATTTATTTTGTATTTTTAATTTGTTCGTTAATCATCTGGAAACAGTCAGTGTTTATATTTTACCGTAAAAAAAAGAATGTGAATGATGGCACGTGCTTTTGGCACAATTGCTGAATCATTTTTTATGACTTAAAGTGTCAAAGTTGAATAAATTAGCAATTTAATAAAGAGATTTTTAATGTGTGCTTTAATTTCTAGTAGTTTCTAAGACCAGAAGTCAAGACTATTCGTATAATTATGCAAATTGGACAAACATAATCGTGTGGCATAGTTTTAAAAGCCAATAAACTACCGTTTAAAATTTTAATATATGTATAAGAGAAGCTCAAAAATGTGATCAATATTACACTGGTCTGCATATAGTATTTTTACTTCTTTCAAAACTAAAGAAAGATTTTCCCCCCGGACACACAGAATTGCCCACCATGAATTTTGTGCGACAAAATGTCCTTGTTATTGTGAATCATCATCAACAGGAATTTATTCGCCATTTTTGTCGTTTTTCTGTATTTTGATTTATAGTTCCAAAGAGTCCAATAAATTTAAATGTTCTTGTTTTTTAAATAAACATTTATATTTTTAGGTATAATTCAATAAATACGAAATAATTTGAGGTTTTGCTACAAAGAATGCTCGAAAATCCATCCAAATCCATCCTTGTTCCCAACAGTTTAAGTAAATGGCCGCTTAACTCCTCCTGTTCTCTCTATGTTTCTGCATTTCACTTGACTTTTCTGAAGTTAAGAGTTAAGGTTATATAAGAAAGCCAGCATCTGCTATGGATATAAATCACTAAATTATATGAAATATTCATTATTATTAGTTTCGATATCTCAGTACTCGATTTTCAGAGCACTTCTGAGTGCGCTCATATTCCAGACAAAAGACACATGACAGAATCCAGAATTTCTTCATTTTGTACTTTCAAAAACTTGGACTGTATAAACAAGTATCGGGACAAGTTATACGCAACATCCAAATAATAAGAGTTTCTGACCAAAATTGGTCTTTGATAGTCGATTATCCAGCGATTTGAGACAATCGTTTCGTTAAATAATAAGTCAACTTTTGTAAGATAAAACAACGCCAGATCTGCCGTTTGGCGGCGTCATTGATCCGTACTCGAAAACGACATTGGTGAGGCCATCAGCGTCAACGGCGAGCACTGCAGAATGATTACAACTGATTTCTTTCGGCCCGATGCCACGATGCATATGTAGGAGGCAGTGTTGCCAACTATGAGTTGAGCTGCTATATTTGACAACCCATTAACAGCTGATAGTTGCTTTTTTCGCTTGGTTTGACATTTCATTATGGACAGAATTTTTTTTCTGTTCGTCAATTGTTATTGAATTTCCATTCAAAGTTTTGCTTGTCGACTGAAGCCCTTTTTTGGTTGTGTGAGAGCGAAGCTCATATCAAAACAAATTACATCGACAGGCGGACTCACTGGATCAAATGGCTTCGAAAACGATGACGGTCAAATTGTTACCGTCAGTGATGAGCCCTATAGAAATATAATTAGAAATTTGAATGCAGTAGATTCTTTTTTGTTAGGGTTTTCTAAACTCTCAGGTCTATGTCAACAAGCCGCAATCAACAGATGCCCTTAAAGGCAACAAAACCGAGGCCCTTGGTGAAATTCTGGTGGACCTGCACGGCAGAGTTATTTAAAACTAAATAACTTGTATCTGTGCGACCGTACGAAGCCGTGGCAGACATTTCAACGATATTATATCCGATGCATAACAGGAATATTTCAACATCTAGCCGCCCTTAATGAAAACCCCTTTAGTGACAAAACTGCTCTAATTCTAAACAGAAAAGTAATTTGCAAGATTGAAAATACATTTTTCTCACGATAACGTTCATTATTATTGTCTGACATGGAATGTATTAAAGCTTTAAGAGAAGTTGCTGAACGCTTTCGCGCAACACGCAAATATTTAATTTACCCAAGTTTCTGTAATTTTTCAAGTCATATATATTTGTTCTAAAAATTAAACGAAAATATTTGGAACACTTACACTTTAATTGATCAAAAATAAAATTCCTTCACTTGCATTTATTTAAAAAAAAAAATTCATTAATAAAAATAATGGGGTCATTAGACTTTAATTGCGCTGCAACGCTAATTGATGACTAAATAATAATTTTCATAGAAAATTTTCTCAGTTTTTATCTCAAAATATCGAGTCGTTCTTTAGTTGGGGAAAATCGTTTAGAGGGGGCAAGACACCAGCGTTGCCACTCTAACAAACTTGGCCACATTTTTTTATTTGATAAGATGTGTAGACTGAATTCAAATTCGATCAAAATAAAAATAAAAGTACAAAATAAATATCAGCGGTGAAATTAAAGCTGGTTGTTTTCAAAAACGAGTGGAATTGTTACATCTGTTGCGAATTTGTTTCAATTGTAGGCAAAATTAGAGATAATTTTAAGTTGAACCACATTTACATGAATGTCATATTAAATATCCAAAATACTCTCAAACAATCTCTTTAGACTTGAATGTCGCTCGTCAACGAATTTAACTCACCTGTCAAGTTCTATTATCTCGAGTTCATTTTTCGTATAAGACATGTTTTAGTTACATTTTTTGCAAAAGGCGGATTATAAGTGTCTACATATAATGAAATTCATTACAATTTTATTAATAAAGATGAAGTCCTTTTTATTCCTCTTTTCTTTCTTTTGGCTTTTGCTATCCAAGATTTTTTAACAGCTGTTTTCATAAAAGGCACGAAGAATCGCGATTTAATCCGTTTTTGGTTATCGAACGAAAGTGACTGGCCAGTAAAGCGGACAAATCCAACAGCTCTCAAGAAAAGTACCATCTCTAATCAGCTGAAGTTTAAAAATGGAGCAGACAAACATTTATTAACGTTAATATGAAGCACTAAAAATTTTAAATATTAATGTTTTAAACAGCGTTTCATAAATACGTTTGAAAAATATATTATTTAATCTTGATTTTAATTTTTTTTTTTAATATAAAAACCCATTTCAGTAACCAGGTTTTGTATGTTTAAAGGGGGCAGTTGTTTATGATAATGATGTTGGTGAAATTATTTAAAATACTGTCATTATTGATTAAAACAGACTTTTGCCGCTAAAGTGTGTTTTTTCTTGCTTATGATAGAGTTTTGTACTGAAATTTTCGTAAAACCTACTTTTTTACAGGTTATTTTTGGATCCTTTCTGGTACACTTTCCATGTTAAGATCAGTCAATATTCCTGATGCCATTAAACTCGCTAGATTGCCCCCTTCAAATTACATGTCCTGAAAATAAATAATCCTTCCTCCCACTGTTCTTAGTGTGTATTTTTCTAGCTGGTTGGAATAAGACAGTTCCTTAAATAGGTAATCGGTTCCTTTTTCCAATTTTTCGTTACAATCGACTGGTAGATTCGGGGGCATAAGTTGATAAACTGCTCTTTTTGGTTTTTTTACGATAAACTAAATTCTTTAAAGCCAACAATTGGCTTAAGAGGAGAAAGTTTACTTCCCCGTTCTTATATTGCTTCAGAAAGTATTTACTCATATTGAAATATATATATATTTATGGGAACAGACCAAATAGTTCTTTCGCACAAACAACTAGAGTTGGTTTTATGAGTTCTTACTGAAATATGTCGCACTTTTAGTTCAGTAGTTCGGAGTCCAGTGAATAAAAAGTAAGATGTTTCAGAAAAAGAAAAACATAAAATTTTGGCAAGTAAAAACTAACATCCTATAAATATAAATGAAAAACTTTATTTTATGAATGAAATTTTAGCACAAAAATGCAAAATTGCTTTTATAAAGGACTGTAAGGAATCATTTTTTGACTCGTTGTGTAACGAAAATGCATTGGAAAAGGAGGGAAAAAAGTATGGAGCTAAGACAGAATATGACCATTTAGCTCTCATATGAATAGTTGAATTGTAGCAGATGGCTCGTGAACCAACGCTGTAATTCTTTGGAGTATGTGTCTCCTGTCCTCCCTTCAAGTTCCCTAACAATCAGTTGCCTGTCTGGAGGGCTCAAATTGTCACCTTTTTTGCTCATAATCTGATTCTCTCATCCGTCTAAAGTCAAACAGTGTTTCAAATTTCATAGAAATTGCTCAATCAACAAACAGTTCCTGACAGCAAAAAATTCTCACGATTTTGCTAAATTCTATCTGTGGCAACGCTGATCTCTACTGAAGTGACACAGTTACAAAAAAACAGTCGTGTGAAATTCTAAATAAGACAATGACGATAATTCATGCAATTCTCAAACGAAACTTTGAAGCTTTAATTGAATTATGGTAATTATAAGTTGTTAACATGCTTTTAGAGTCAACTAAATGGATATTTGTTAAAACAATTATCGTTCTAGGACGGTCAGACTCATGTTTTTTTTAAGAGTTTGCATGTGAAATTATTAGATAATTTTTTAAGATAATTTATTTTATATGTTTTGAGGTTGTCTTAATCAAAACTTAAACAAATGAGAATTTGAATTTGTAGGGAAAGACGTTGGGGAAATTAGTAGCAGAAGACTGATGAAGAGCGCAGAGGATCTGTTCATCATAATTCGAAAAAATCATATAATTTTTAAAGCAGCGATCATGTTTGTGCCCGGTATAAATTAAATATTAAAACTTGATTTAACATCTGCAGATTGTTTATCAGCGGCTCTTCCAATTACAATTTTCAAATTTCTCAAATTTCGAAATTTCTCCTTAATTCATACAAACGAAGAAAAACAAGCCCTTGAATGATGCTGTGCGTTTCAAATTGTCCATCAACTGCGGCCACTCAACTACAAAAGATTTTACACAACTTTGTTCACTTTATGGGTGGCTAGAAAAAAACCGCAAAGCTTGTGAATCAGTTCGATAGTGTGTAATAAATGGATTTAAATTTTAAAGAAGTGCTTATTAGTCCGTTACAGGTGATATCTATTTAAAAGAGTTTCAGCCTGGCCCCACTTAAGCGCGCCTAAAACTATCGACTTGTTGGCCGCCAGGTTTCACGTTTTTAACGCAATCCATTTATTCATTGTCAAATGTTTATGATTTTTGCCACACAAACCGGTTCACAAATGCAGCTCTGTGGTAGTTTGTATTGCTACAAATAGCAACAAAATAATAAACAAAATAAATGTTTTAGTTTAATATTTATATATTTATTTTTATTAGCAGTTCCTAAATTCATATAAATAATGAAAATTCTGTAAAAAAAACTTGTGATCATATTGAGGTGGCGCAAAACATTTTCCGCTGCCTACAAAAATTTTATATTCTTAATAGTTTACATCTGCCGATCGAGCGTTTGGGATGAGAAAAAAACTGTCAACGACAAGTGAAAAAGAAAAAATTTCCGGCTATCGCCTTCGTGAGGACAACATTTCAATACTTCTTTTGGGGTTATACATATTTTTTCGTACATTTTTGTACCATGAATATTGCGGAATGTAAGTGGGCTGTTAGTCGCTGAGAGCGAACCATTGTGGGAAAAATTGTAGCCTTGCACATTCCAAAACTTGCTGAGCCTTGACAACACTTGACAACTTTTAGGAACATTTTTCTGCTTTACGAAAAGAACAAATTGCAAAAAACTCAATAATTAATTTTGCATCATCCGGTTAACGAAAGCCAACATTTTTACTTAATACGCGGTGGTCTTATGCTTTTAAAATTTACAACAACAACAGAAGTCAACACACAATCGCATTCACAATTTCATTTAAGACTGACAAACTATCACTTTCATTCAAAAAAACACTTTTCCATGCGTACAAAAACATCAACACTTTTGTTGTTGTTGTAGTACGTGTATGGCACCTCTATGAAAATTTACGTTAATCAGCTGCTAATCACACTTAATAAAAAGAAAATAAATTGTTCGTTAGACGTCATGACTAATTGAGTAGTGAAATGTGAAAACGCCAGATGATTGGAGGGGGGTTTGGGGGGGTGTGGCGGAACAAAACGCTTGTAGTCAAGCGTTTGCTGTTATCTCTAAGAGATACTCGTGCGATACACAAATGCAAACAACTGAAGCTGTTGAAGTTGATGACGACACTGATCGTTGATCGCTGAACGGCGATCGGTGATCAGTCAAGCGGAAAATTGTAAAAAGGTGATTGACAGAAGCAGCAGATGCAATGGGCTCAACTAAATGCCTGTTTGTATTTTATTAATTCATTAACATACAAATAAAATGCAACAACAAGCAGCAGTTTATAAATTAGCAATGAGTTAAAAGCATGTTTCAAAGGTTTATGGCATTAATAGACACGTTCACAGTCTTCTACACAAGAAAAAATCACAACAATTTTTTTCTAACATCCAATCAATTCGGTATTTGGTGCGAATATTCTTACGAAAGAGCAAATGCAAAACATTTTCCGTGGCACCCAATATTGAACTGATTTTATAATAAATAATTTTATTATAATTATTATTTCTTTCTTTTTATTTTAGCTTAAAGTTTTGTTTTTATTTTGATTTCAAAACGCCTAAGACGTTTTTATTTGCTGGTATTTTTTGGTGCCTTCAAACGACCTGTGTGTAATTGTGATTGTCCCGCAAAATTTAGTTACAAAAAGTGCGCATCCTGGTGGATTAAGCCATTAACGTTAATTAAAATTTTACGAATATCCTTTTGATTTTGTTGATCGAATAAAATCACACAACGGAGCAACTAAAGTTTTCCACTAAATCGTACAAAATGAGTGTCATTGACAGTGGCAGATATCGTTTGAGAAAGGATTGGGCCAGTGTCTCTATACCATCATTGGTCGATATCAGTGAACACGCTGATGACGATGAATCGGAGAATACCAATAATGTTAATGTAAATGCAAATGCAAAATTGCCACCACAAAAACCACCGCGCCGCAGTTCATTGGCTTTGAGCAGCTTGTTTTCCAGCAAATCGGAAAAGAATCAAAAGAGACGCAGTTCCATAGCTACAGCTTTTCTGAGGCGTGACAATAGCAAGGTGAGTGTTGAAACAATTTATTTAGTACAAGTATTATCTTTAGTAGTGGCCAGCTCGTAGCATGAAATGCAGTGACAAAGTTGCCAGATCCCACTTATGGCAGCTGTAACTGAAATATGGATATTTAGAACTTACATTTTAACCGCAGAACAAATAGTATTTGGTAGTCGGGCATTTCCCGACTTAAATTGTCAGAGGAACTAACACGTTTCGTTATAGTTGAAATTTAATTTATTGACATCGCACCAAACCTTATTATTTTCTTACAATCTGTATTTTGATGGAAAGAATGCCAGAATGATTAGAGACATAAGATATTTCTTTGAGTACTTCCTGTACTTAAACTAAAAGAGAAACGTCGTCAGAACATATCGATATTATTCCCTTATATTTCCAGAGTTAGCATCGTCGACACATTAATTCGGCATTAAGAAACTGTCTAAACGTTTTGGATTTCGGCTGCGTAGCCGATGTGGCTTGTGAACTCCATACACCGACTTGCGTGCTTAGTAAAAGTTATTCGCTGTGAAATCGTATGATTTCATAGCACTTCCAAGTGAGATGACCAGCCCCCTCTCCCCTCCCTTTTCCCACCTCCAAAAAACTCATGTAGAATATCCAATGTCCAATGAATGTCTTGAGTTTTATGGATTATAGCTCCGTACTATCTTTATTATCCCTTTCGTCCAACTCAGGTCAAAAAAGTTCGTAAACATCGAAATATAGCGCTTGCCGCTGTTTTAGCAAACGTCGTTAGCAAAGTAATATGGTGCCACCAAAGAGTAACTTTTTCGGAATGAGTTCAACATTCCAGTGTGAATTGATTTCGTCTCGAATTCGGCAATTACATTTGGCCATCTAGATGAGACCAGTAAAGATGATATTTTGATGAAAACAAGGTCAGATTCCAACTGCTCCAGTGCGCTTTCAGCGAACACAGTCATTGTTTATGGTCTTTTACCTCCAGGTCCTGGGTCAGTTTAAAGTTATGGATCCAGATTTGAATTGTGCACGGCTAAATGCTTTGGCAGATCATGCGCTCTGCCGTTGTAAGAGTTCATTATGTACTGAATTGCTGAACTCAAAATTTGTCAGCGCCATCTTGTTGCAATGACCGACATGGGGGCCTCAATAAACTAAAAATTAAATAAACCAATCAGTCCAAAAAAGTTAGTAATCAGAGATCTATAGCGCTGGATACTGACGCTTGAGAACGTCTTTCTCAAGGAAATATGGCGTCAGATGACGCCACTAACATTGAATCTAATATAATAAGACACTGTAGACTGTGCTGGCGCCCTAAATCCCTTTTTTATATTGTTCGTATCCGTTTCTTCGAATTTGCCTTTTTTTTAGCTAAAAAGTGTGATCTTTTGCCATGGTTTTGACTTGACTTTTAGCCTGTAAACTTCAAAATAGATGTTAAGTGTTACGAGAAAACCATCGACTTGCATTGTTTTAGTGTTTCATTTCCTGTTTATCTGGCAGCTTTGTCGAACAGCGTCCGCACAATTTTGTTATTTTCCATAAATTCAACTGTTTATAAAATGTTTTCCATTTTTGTTAACTTTATAATTCCAGCATTCATCCAAAGACTCATATGAATCGGCTGTAAAACATGAAAAAAGTGATGCTTCAAATACCTCAAACTCACCCGATGTTGTTTATTGTTCCGAAGAGAACATACGCTCCTCATCGCCCAATGAACCCGGCAAGGTGTCGTATTTCGATGACGGCACCAATATGCGTTGTGCCGTTAAGGGGGACATGGACACGAACGGAAGTCCCTACGATACGCCCATCGAAAAGGAACGCAATCGTCGCAGACGTAGTTCACTACAAACGAAATTAGATAGACGCCGACGTAAGAACTACGAGGTTAGTTTCACTAATCTCGAGCAAACCAATTCACAAATCGATTTGACCAATGATAGTACAACAGGCATCGGCTCATCCGGCGATATAGCTGAAGACGATGTTGATGCCAATCATGCAGCGTATTTTCCCAGACAAAAACGCCATTCATGGTGGAATATATTTGTGCCAGAGAACATAAAAAACAGGTGATTTTGTTTTTTTTTTGCTTTTTTATTTGTGTATTTCGTTGATTTCTTTATCATGATTAACCTGGAAATTTTGTGAAACTAATGCTTGTGCCGTTAACCCCGGGGGCAAATCGAAAGAAAAAACACTTACATACATATTTTCAATAACCAATAATTTTTGTTTATAATTAATATCTTTGCCTGATTACGGCATGTTTTTGCTTTATTACAAATTCGTTTACTAAAATAACTGTTATTAATTCTCTTCTTCTTCTTCTTCTGTTTAAAAAACAAGCGAACCAACAGTCAATAACCCGAGTTTATTATTTATGTTACCAAAATTCGTTGTTGTTTTTGTTATTGTTTGGTTTTAATATTAAGTTCTTGTGCCACGCATTAATAATCTAACCTTAAATTTTTGTTTGTTTTTTTAATTAATGATCTCAACTTAACAAAAAAAAACAGTAAAAAAAGATGAACAAATATTTCGTAATCGTTAAGAATTATGTAAATTATACAACTTTGAGCAAGAAAGGCAGGGATACTGTTCGGAGTCGCAGGTCGTCATTGCATCTGTTGTGCAACTTTGATTAATTGACAAATATTTTTGTAAAAAAAATACTTATGAATTGAATAACGATATAGAATGACCAGCATACGAGCGAATTGACAACACCAATAAATTAATTTTTTATTTTTTTAAAAGCGTATTTCGTTTTCATTTGTTTTATGCGAAATGCTGACATATATTTTTTTTGCATGAACAATTTTTCCAATTTTTTTTTAATGTATCTGACGAAATTTTGTGTTTGTTGCAAAATAATTAAAGTAGCAATTTTTTCCAGTGTAGTTTTCAATAACGACTGGCTATACATATGTATGTCTCGACATATTAGTTTTCTTTACAGACTTCAAAACAATGTAGAATAGTATTGTAGGCAGTGTAGACAACATTGGCAACACGCAGGGCTTTAATCAATAGTGTTTAGCTTTTTCCACAGCTTTGAAGAACCGAGTACCTACTAGTGATATTAACATGTATAAGTATACGTTTTAAATGAAAAAAAAATGAAATTTTGTAAATTAACGGATAAGGCAACGCTAGGGACACATTTTTCCCAACTTTGCACAGAATACCTACCAGTGGTGTTAACTTATATTTAAAAAAAAATTACCGTTTCTTGAACAAAACTATCGCATGAAAAGTGATTACATTTGAAGCGTAATGACACGTTTTTCGACTTTGTACGATCTTGGGGAAGAGTGTCGTTATATTTCACTTTAAAATATTACTGAGAGCGAAGAGTTCAGCTACACTGAAAAACTGAACAGAAAAGACTTCAAGCAACATGTTGTCGATAAAAAATTTTTTTAAATATTTGCTCAAAAGTGATCTTTGGAGCTTGAAACGCTTTTAATTTTTCAGTTTTACATCCGAATGTATTTTTTTTAAGTTTAAAGTTTTTTAAAAATATTAAAAATTTAAACCGAATGTTGTCTTAAATAAATTAAAGATATATCTTTTCAGCATTGACTGCTTCACTCCTTCAATCTCAGATTAAAGAAACTGGAAAAAAATGTCATTAGGGCATAGCATAGAGCTGCCACTTCTAAATAACTTACGCCAGCAGTGGCCACTGTTCAAAAATTGTATCGATATTTTTATATAGTTGTCATAAATTATAATTTTGAAAGCATTAATAATATACTTTTTTTTAAATTACCACGCTTGTCGATAAGCAGCATTCGGTTAACATAAATTCATACGTACCTGCTATCTACTCTCTTTGAAAAACGATTGCGCTACAACGTTGCCAGTTAATCCGGCAACTTTACGGCGCAAATTCTTTTCTAGTCTTATAAATAAGTTTATTTACAATTAATTAAAAAAAAATTCCGTACTGCACATCTTTATTGATTTATTTTTTACATTCATTAAGAAAACTCAACAATTTAAGTCTTAATTAATGTAAACGAGATGTTTTTCTAAGGCTGAACAACAAAAAAACGCAACCCTGAACATGTGGTCGAGCGAAGACGAGCAAAGAACGGGAAGCAAACGATTTAAATTAACAAAATATTTCTGCTGAAAATTAATTGATTTCAAACTGTTATTGTTGACTTTTGAAATTCATTTTTTGCTATTGTAAAAAACAAAAATAGTTTAAACATATCAATAACTTTGCACAAGAAACGGAGGCCCACACGAAAGAGTCAATTGAGTTTGATTAAGTTTTTTTTTTCTTGTACGTGGAATTAAAACTAAAAGTAAACATTTCATTTAAAGGGAAAAGTGGTAAAAAGAGGAAACAAAACATGAACAGACACGTTTTATGGCACGCGATTAATGTTTTATTCGTTAATTGCGTGTCTTTTACACCAGCAACACGTGAAACATTTTGTTAAAGTACTTAAAAATAATAAAAAATAAAGTGAGAAAATCAAATAAATAAAGTTTGTTATTAAGTACTGGTGGTTCTTCAACAAATCTTATAACATTTTCATAATCTTCATGGCCATAAACTAACAACTACTTATGGAATTTTTTCTCCTTTTTTTAATCTTATCAATTATATCAAAAATTAAGAAATAAAATGCGTAAATTTAACATTTTACGTACTTAGAAATCCAAAATTAAACTATTTACATGATAAGAAAGTTGTCAAATTTGTTTTGATTGTTCAAGTAGGTCATAGAAAAACTTTTAATGAAACCACATTTGTAACTGTACTTCTAATAAAACAACAACAACTGGTTGTAACGGCAAAATTACTTCGACTAACTAAATTCGCCGCAAAGCTCATACCGTTACGTATGAGGGTTTTTCTTACTAAGGCCACATGGTCTTCTAAGGAGAAGGGGCTTAGTAAAATACTCTGTCAAGCGATTTGTAAACGGATTCTAAAAAACTAAGGTCAAGCTTCTAATCTTTTAAAATATTTTATGAACTGGAACGTCACAATATACTACATTTTTCCCAAGTCATTCTTTATGCCAAAATCACAGTTAAACGCGTTCTAGATTTATTTTAAACCTGAAAATTATAATTACTCTAAAGGTCATCCTCGGAACTAAGTCCCTTAAGAACTTTTGAAAGAAGAACAATGGCCCCGCAAACAATGTAAAGTTAATATGAAAACCAGTTAATTTTACAACATTCTCCCGGCATGATTTCATCTCTATTCAATTATCACAGCAGTTGGTTTAACATTTTAAACTTTAAATTAATATTTGTCATATTAATTTTAAGATCTTAACATTCACCACGTGAAACATTTCAAATTTAAATATGATTCATGATTTGAGTGTCTCGATGCATGAGGTGATGGATATAGACTCGATTGCTGCCAAAGACTCTGAGTGTTGCCGCCCACAAAAAAAGTATTTGCAGTGAGCTGGTAGCCCGAAATCCTGGCCTGTACATTCCCCACCAACCCAAGGACCCATTTCGCTGGATTTTAATTACAGTGGCTGATGCATGTCACAATATTTACTGGCACTAATAGCACATTTCTCTATCAGCTGTTTTGAACCTTTTTCAAACGTCACTGGTTTCAACGATATATTTTTTTTAATTTTGTGTTCGATGCTGTGAAAGAATTATTATTTTCTTGTCCACAAATAAAAGAGTTTCAAATAGGGCTTTGCAGACTCTGAAACAGCCATATGTAGCCGTATCTTTTCCACGTTAAGGCTGATATTGAGTTGAAATTTTTGTGCGAAATTCTGTCAAACGGTATACAAAAGTGTTTCGTACAAAATATTTGCGAAATAAGTACAATATTGACTTCTTTAAACGAAAAACACACAAAATGTAACTGGCAACAAGTTTTATAATTCAAATTGTTTCCGGCATCATGTATCAATAATTTGCACGAAATTTGGAGCAACCTGAGATCAGTTTTTTCTTTTTAATTTACATACATACTCAACATCTTACAAAGGAAATTTTAAACATAAAACATGTGTACGTTGAAATAATTAAAGTTGCTTAAACATGTTGCATATTCAATCTCAATCTTTATGGATTAAAAAACAAGGAACAACCCCTAAGGAAGTTCCATCCATCCCATATGTAATTTCTGCTTTGCAGAAGAATGTTTTGTGGGCAACATTGCATGCACATGAACATTAAAGCAGGGACAGCTTGTGGTGCTGTTTTCTAATCTCTGAATTCTTATGAACTTGCACGTAAATTTATTAATTAATATGACGAAAATCTTTTTATTTTATTTTATGTGTTCAGCAATTGAAACAATGTTTTATGATCATCGTTCGTGACATTATCGTTTCAATTGGTCGCGCATTAAAATCAAACACATACTTGGGAATATTTTTCTACAGATCTTTATAAATGTTTTGTTTATTTATTTTTTGAATTATCGCTCTAAATCGCCAACAATCGGTAATTCAGTCATACATTTTCAAAACTTATGATTATTTGCAAGTGCCAGCCATTAAAATATATTAATATTGTTTATTTTTTAAACAATATTAACAATAAATGCGTGTGTGTGTTTGTATGTTTTTTAAAATTGCAAATGTATAAAAAGTAAAGGGTGTTTTTTTATAGAGTGACACAAGCTTAAATCATAATAAAACAAGGAAATATATTTTTAATATCAATGATTTATTTAATTTATTGGAAAGAAAATTTTATGAAATGAATGTTTAAATATGATTTCTGCCATGTGGCTGCCACGGCTGGCGCGTAGAAGGCGCAATTTGGAACACCAATTTTCAACAACTTTTCGCAGCATTTGCGGCCCTATTTCGCCGATAACTCTTCCAATGTTGATTTGCAGGTGTTCAATTGTTTGTGGTTTATCGACGTAGACAAGTGACTCAACATAATAGAAAATAGTCCAATGGGGTTAAATCACACGATCTTGGTGGCCAATTACGTGAATATTTTTTCATCAAAAGTTTTTTTGAGTAAATCAATTGTAGCGCCCGCTGTGTGGCATGTGGCTCCGTCCTATTGGAACGACATATCAGCAAGATTAATAGATTAATGCCACGTAATTGAGGTACGAAAAAATTTCGAATCATGTTCCTATACCGTTCACCATTGACAGTAACATTCTGACCATCATCGTTTTTGAAAACATGTGTAGGGGCCAATGACTCCGCCAGCCCATAAAGCGCACCATACAGTGGTTGTATGTAATGCTGTTTCGACAAAAGCTTGTAGATTCTCCTCACTCTAAAAGCGACAACTCTGCTTATTTACGTACCCATTCAACCAGAAATGGGCTTCATCGGAAAATAAAATTTTGAATGGAAATGAGTCTGACGAATAGAACAATTATTTTGATTACAAATTTCAGCAATTTGCACGCGTTGCTCTGGTGTAAGTCGATTCAACCGAAACAAAAAGCAACTATCAGCTGCTAAATGGGTGCTCAAATAAAGCAGTGATGCCAACTCAAAGTTGTGACACTCTAAAGAAAAACACGCTTTAGAAAAACTTAAAGGAATGAAGTCTAGTTGATGTTATCAAACAATTTCCGTGATCATTGTGTGTTTTTATAACAAACAAAACGATTCTTTTTTGTATTAAAAACATGAACAATTTTATGTTTTTCGTTCTACTTGTTAGAAGCACTTCCTAATAGAGAAGATTTATTCATTTGATTTATAACATTACAAAGAAAGTTTATTTGTTAATTAGTTGTTGTAAACAGAAACTGAATTAGAATTGATACGAGAAACACAGAAATGGAAATCTTGATGAGAAGTTAAAAGTTTAGACACCTGCACTTGCAGAATAGAACAAGACTGTTTTGGGAGGCCGGCTAATACCACTAATGAGGTGGCTAAGGATGAGTGCTATCGAACATTTAATGAAATGCAGGAAAAGAAAGAACATGGTAATGAGAGAGTTGGGGTACAGAACGGCGCATCACACTGACCATCGTTGATCCATTGTGCTGCCCCTTAAATACAGCAAGGAACGGGGTCAGCTCCTTCAATGGGACTTTTTGTTAGTTCTGGTTGCCGAACATAAACGCATAAAGTAGTCTGTATCCTGTTTTTCCCCACATAAGTCCTCTATGAAATACCAGAAATCCCTGTACGCAAATTTTTCATCTTGGTTTCATAGACAAAAACTTATTTGGCTCTTCCGTCGCTCATTTGCCATGAAATACATACATATATGTATGTAAGTATATGTACACATGTATGTATATGTGATCAAGTATAATACATATGTATGTTGGTACTCAAGTGGTCCGCTGACCTTCACCTGTCTGTCTGGGGTATGCCCATTCCATATAGAGAATTGAAGGCGGTAAAAGAGAAAGTAGAAAATTTTGTAAAGTATTTTTAACCTGCAACCCATAAGAAGTGCATTTTAAGCAGAAATTTGCTGCACGCCAACTGCTGTTGAGAATCCAAAATCCATTTTGTAGATTCTTGTTAGTATTTTTCAAAGAATTCGAGTTTATTTCTTATTATACGGTTGTGAATAATTATTATTGATGGAATCCTCATTAAGTTTCCGCCTTTTTAATATTCAAGTTTTAAGAAAGTTGAAAAACGTTTTCGATTTGCTTTTCGCTTTTTTAGTACAAATTTTCGAACTTGACTTTATTAAGGGTTCTTCAATAAGAGCGGTTAAACGTTGAAGTGAAAGGAAATAATCATGGATGTTGGAAGATCCATGAATGCCATTATGTATGGAATGTAGTGCGATGGCACAGATTCAATTATCAATGGCTTTGCCGCACAGAGAGGACTCGATTATGTTGAAATGAGATTTTCGTAAGTAAGATGATGCGCCATAGCATTTTGTAAATTTGTTCTGGTATGACATGCGAATATCTTAAAAATCAGCTGATTTGTTTTATTGCACAACAAGTTTGTTAAGGGGATTTTGCTTAGAACCTTAAGGGGTAAATACACGTTGCAATCAGCTACACAGCGTTCTGTAACAGTTATTAGTGAAAAATATATTATGAACTTTATACCAGGTTGCTTTTATATAAAGTTTAGCATAAGATGGAACAACAGATCGCGACATGATGGGGCTCGCATGAGGTTGCACTGAATTTGCGCCCTGCAAAAATAAAATTAAGTAATAATAAAACTTAAATAGTCAGATAATTGAACAGCTCTCTTCACTTAAAAAATAAGTATAATTAAAAGTTAAAATCATTATATATTAAAAGTTACAACTTTTATTATAAAACCAAATTCATGTTTGTTTTTATGACAACATCATTTAAGGTAAAATATAAAAAATATTAAGATCGTTGGCCGAACTTTTTAATCTTCCAAGTTAGTGTTGACTCCTCTGCTAAGAAAGAGAATTACAATTTGTTAACGACGGCAGTAAAAGCAAAATCTTGACTTTAAAGTTGGGGGCTACCAGACGATTTCACGGTTGCTACTCCACTCATCAATTCCTAAATAACCTAATATTTTACGTGGTCGTATGTAGATCAAACCAAATGTGAAGGCGTCTATCTAAATGCTAGTTTTCATTAAACGCTAGAAATTGCTTTATATGTATTTGTTATTGGTTGGGCAATTATTTTCCCTAACAAAGATAACGTATGCGATTTCAATTCTTGACGTTTGTGTCTTCTTTGCAGTTGTATGTTCCTTGTGACATCATCGAGAGCAACATAAAACACATGTGAAGAAAAACTATGCCGCGAACAAGTAATTTGTATTTAATTAATTGGGCAGCGCCAATAGGCCGTTAATTGTCGTTTAATTTTATTTTGCCAGCAGAATAGACGCCGTCCACAAAATTGTCCCTTTTCTTACCAGCCTACATACATACATACACATGAATATAGATAAAACTTATGTATAAGTTTATTGAGAAATAATTTTGTGCGGAATATTTGGAATGGAACTGTGCTGCCAACTGTTTGAATTTTCCAGCCAAAGTTGAATTGAGTTGCCATGTCATATTACATTTATAAGGCGACTAGATGCGACTTCCCATCGTGGCACAGAGCCAATTATTCTGCCACACAAACACCGCTGATTTTGACCAATACCTTCAGGTATGTTGACTTTAAGGGTATTGGTCGATTGCGGCTTAATGGCATAGACCTGCTAGTCGAGGAAACCTCACAATAAAAAGTCTAGTGAAGTTAAATCGCACGATCTTGGTGACCAAATCAAGTCACTTCTGCGAAAGATAACAAACCATTCCTTCAAATCGTTCATACAGTCAGTGATCAAATAGCATTTTTTATGGTCATTAACATGGATCTTGCGGGTCCGTCGGATGTTGTACTGGTGTAGGCCCAAGTAGTCTACTAAAGCCGAAAAAGAACTTACTGTGTAGTATTCTCGGACGACGGTGATGTTGTCTTCTGATCTGGGTTTCTTGTGACTTGGGGGGGCAAATGTTGCCACCAAGCGTTGGAAAGTCGACCATGAAAGGCCACCCCGCCTTTTTTTATCATTTGAACTGGGGTATTTTTGAAGTTTGAGACGTTCCGCAACTTACATATCATGGTGTTTCGGGACCAAAGCAACAATAATCCACCTGCGGCATTTGAAAACACCGTTGTAATAAAAAGCACCGAGTACACTGCTGGTAAAAGTTTATCACTTATCGTTTTGACATAATGTTCACTGTGACATGAACAACAATAAATTATTACTAAATATCAAAATTATTCAGTGTATCTGTGGCATTTTATCCTAACAGCTTAAATGCGGATTCTTCTATTGTGTGTAGTTTCACGTCTGTCTTCAAGAAAGAGAGAGCGGGAGAGAGAGAAAATATTGTTACGAACAGCTGTTAGCTGGAATTATTTTAATTTTATATTTTGTGCAGACAGACTTGAGCTGAGATGCCAATAAGTTCAATTTGTTCTTTCAAAGTTGAATTGAGTTGCTCATCTATACATCTATATTAAATCGGGACAGCCACTTGGTTTTGTCACTTACATTTTCTTAAAAATTTTTCATAATTAATGAATCGATTGTTTAAAATCTTATTCATGAAATGAAGAAACCTGCAGGAGAGGGCATGTATTACATGAGCAATGCTTTACGCATTTCAATGGCCATTAGCACCAGTAATCTTCTTCTTTCAGTCATTTTAAAACACAAACATATTTTTATAGTTAAAATTTTTGCAAATTAAAAAAATCCTGGGCAAATACAATCAGTCGCTGCAATATTGCCTCATTACAAAACTGATGAATTTTGCACTCCTACGGGTGCAAACAGCCTAAAGTGAAGTTTAAAGTTGCAGAAAAGTGCACCCAAGTTCATTAATTTGAGGAAATATTGCATGTTTTGTTTGGGAAAATGCTTTTTCGAATGCTGAATTGATGAATTTTTCTGCAATTTTGGTTTAATAACATTTATTGTTGAGTGCACAGTCGTATCTTGACGGTGTCATATGTACATGTGTATGTACGAGTGGGGCACAAAGAGTATAGCCACTTGTAACCATATGCCGCTGTGCTGCCACCTCAAGTACGAGTATTTCATTTGGTAGCTTTAATTTTCCGGACACACTGGACAAATGAAATGAGAATCATGTGGCGAAAAAATACGCAGTAAAAAAACGTGCCCGGATAAAAATGTGATGCCAATTAAAAATATTCCAAATTTGACTTTGCTGTCACAAATTCATGCCTTATCGGCAGGCCTTACAATTTCTATAATTCCAAGTTCTAACTTTATTATGTCGTATATCGTTTTATTTTTAATTCCACACATGGCAAGGAAATTACATTTTATAAACAGCTCATCAGTTCAGTTCTAACAAAGTGATTATTTATTTAAATTAAGCAACTTTACATACATATATGTGCCTACATATGTACATACATACATATGTACATATTTCTCTGTCACATTCATAAATATGTATGTGAGTATGTACATATTATTGATTGACCAGTTAGTTAAACATGTTTTTAAGTACAATTTATAAATATTAATGATAATAATAAAAATCATTAACAAATGTTTAAAAATAACATGTGTTGTTGCAAAGTGAACGATAATAAATTTTGTTTACATTTCATATCAAGTGCATTCATTAAAAAAGAAAGAAAGAAAGAAAAAAAAGCAAAACCGAAACTAGCGAGCGGCCGGCCGCAAAACAGATGGCAGTCCGAGCAGGCGGTCATAAATAATAAGAGCAAAAACCCAACGAAGACGGACACTTGACGGTGCCGGCATTTTTAACACGATTTAAATGTGACACATTTTTTTCTATTCAACTGTTTGCAAAGAATAATTTTACGTGTTTGTTTTAGTAATTAAACGAAATTAATAAAAATATGTTTAAGAAATCAAAAAAGTGTATAATAATGATGGTTTGAAAACTAATTTGCATATGAAATTTTGTTTTAAACTTTTTTGATAATAAATTAAATAATTTTTATTATTTGTTTTGTCTTGTCTTTGTTTCGAAAACTACAAGTACCTTTTACGATATAACACAAGCGGGTAATTTTTGTTTTGTGAGCAGATGCTTAAATCTATTCATTCATTTATCTTCTAGTACATTTAGACCAAAGCGTAATTTAGGTCATACGATATTTTGAAAAAAATCTTTACTTTTTGGAGACCAGTGCTGAGGGGTCGGCCCTCATTGTACCAAAACTAGGTTATGGGGAGGAGGAAAGAAAGAGTAGTGTTTCGCTATTTCTATTTTACCGATATGAAGATTTCACAATTAACTGATGATGCTCTGACTGCTCAGGGCCCAGTGTGCTCACCTTCAAACGCCAATCCAACCCAACATGCCAAACATTGCGTTTTTTATGTTCCATCTTGTATTAATATAGACTCGTTTGTTGGGTTATTGACTGCTTGTATTTACACATGTATGTATGTATCATTGTGTGTTTTTATGTCATTGTTCTTAGTTGAATGTGAAGAATTCTGCTATTGTATACCAGAGTCTCTGGTAGAAATCGAGCCTACTGCTCGAATACTTTAACGGCATTTCACATACAAATTGAAATCTGCATCATGAGAAGATTTTGGTGAAATCTTCTCAGTTACAAGGGATTTTCTTCACTATAGACTTTCTTTTCTTGGAAGTTTCTATATAATTGTGGTTGTGCAGGTTTTTTAAAAAACCTAACCAAGGGTTAATTTGCCAGCATGAGGGTCAACATACTCCGGAATAGCGTTCTACGTCCGGTGATGGAAATATTGCAGAGGTGCTTGCAATGGATTCCCGTTATTCACAAGGAATTAGACGATGAGGGGAATGTGCTTGTACAGGCAAGTCCGGTTAATGCCTGATATTCCTTGAGGATTCCGGTCTACCAATTCAGGTGCCTCGTCTGCCCTTGTTGTCTACGAAATGATTGGATTATGTCATATTGCCAGGCGCAAATGTGAATCAATTTCACAATCTGCAAACAAAATGTAGAGTAGCAAAAACATTTTCAAGTCGCGAAGACTCGCCACCCTGTAGAAGTGAATGCCGTATGCTGATACTTTAAATCTCTGGGCCTATTGACAAGATCTGCTAATGAATTATATTACCTGAACCTAATGTTTTGCCAAATCATTGAATTAATAACTTTAATTCCATTGATCTTTGTGGGTCCAGTTTATTTTTCCAAATCCTTTTTGGAACCCATATTTCTCCCACTATTAAAGAGCCTCCAACTCGTTCGCATGTTTGTTTGTCACTCTTAAAAGTTCTCACTCGAAAGTGTTAAGCTGAATTTTAGAATCATGAACCATTAATTTACTCAAAACTAAGGGCGAGCTTTAAGCCCATCACCGTCATTGTGTGTTTTTCCTCTGACAAAAGCAATTTTATTGTGCTCCAATATTGCTGCACAATCGACACATGTGGCATGCATGTGACATGAGAACAGAAAGAGGAGATAAAGAAAGTAATGAACTCATACACTTTTATAATTTGTTTGTTGTGCGAACAGGGAGCAATTTAATAATAACAGTAAAAGATAAAAAGGAAAAGAATGAGAGAAGAGCAGAAAAAAGCCAGCAGCCAACTGAGATGATGATAACACATGCTTGAAAATTCAAAATTAAAGAAAGAAAAGCACAAGAGAAGGAAAACAACGACAACAACGTATAAAAACATAACAATAACATAAATTTCTGTCTCTACGGCAGATAAACACAACAACAAGCTCCAAGGCAAACAGTTGTAAAAACTGAAAAAAAAACAACAAAACAAACTAAAAATACTCACACTGGAGATGATAAACAAACGAATCAACAAAGTAGAGAGACAAACAATTCAAATTTATTAAATTAGTTTAATACGAACGGGTCATCCAAAAACACACATTTATTTGGCAAAAAGAAAAAGAACATCCGACCAAAAATGTAAACTATTATTTATGTATGTATGTATGTACGTACATGTGTATATTTAACTAAAACCGATCAACGAACAAATTGAAAGGCATAAATTGTATTTCTTTTATTGTAGTTTCATTTTTAAAAAAAATATTTATAAATTTTTGCCACCGAAAGTGAAGAAAAGTGCAATTAAAGGTTAAAATAAACGAAAACAATTGCTGTCATGCAAAAGTGAATTAAAAAAAATATACATATGTATGTATAAAATTTTTAAGAAAAAACAATAAAGTATAAAAAATAAGTATGCAGTTATCTCGACATTGTCAATTACACATTTTGTGTTATCTGTTGTGATAGAGTAAATTTAATTAAAAAAGTTAGTAATAAAACAAATTCTCCTTGGTTAAAGTGCAGCTTTGCTGAC
Source organism: Epicampocera succincta (assembly GCA_932526305.1). Taxonomy (NCBI): domain Eukaryota; kingdom Metazoa; phylum Arthropoda; class Insecta; order Diptera; family Tachinidae; genus Epicampocera; species Epicampocera succincta. Next base: position 26,369,711 of record OW052034.1, on the reverse strand, counting down.
GCCGGTTTTCCCTTACACGTCAAGTGATCTTAAAATTCATTAATGGACTGCGTTTACAGTGGACACTTAACACACGGCAAGCTAATGCATGGCGTTTCTTTGTACTGTGACAAAGACAGACATGAGAATAAGAACTGCTGCGCAACAAAAACGCGTTACACCCCGCGTACATTAAATACTACACTTTTTCATACCTGATACTAGTAGTGTGTCCTTCTTTTGTGTAGCATACATATGTACATAAAATTGAAAGTGAAACTAACACACGGGACATAGTATGTATGTATGTATGTATATATATACATATGTACTTATGTATGTTCGTAAAGCTAGAAATAAAATTCTTATTGCGTTATCGCAAATATTAGGTTTAAATACATACATACATACATGATCAATACACTCACGGGACATACATACTATATAAATATGTACATAAATTTACAAATAATGCTCGAACCACCCAGTTGTTAATGAAAATTCACTCATGCAAGTTCTTATTGCGTTATCGTAAACGCACATCCATAACTTTGAAAACAATGTTGAAAAACAAGGTCTCACTGAGTTATCACAAATAAGTGGTTGGACTTAAATACGCATTTACCAGCACAAACTCTGAAATAACGTTTGATACTATCTATCCATCTATGTATGTATGTATGTACATATTATTTACTATCTATTATGTTCGCATTACTAAAATATAAAAGTAAAACTTTTTGAGAAAATCAAACAAAGTTGTGGCCTTTTGATTTTACATTGGTTCCTATTCTTTCCATAGCTACTGACCAAAAAAAATCCACTTAACCTACAATCTCACGGCTCTTTCCGAAATGAGTGTAAATCTTGAAGACGTATCTTTAGAGCTTTCACTGTAAATATTGGCTAAACAATAATCCGGCTACCATATGAACGGACAATGTTTGTTCACACATGAATTTATCACCTGAGCTGACAACTTACCTTCTGGTGTCAATTTTTCAATGTCAGATCTTAAGTTTTTTGTCCATAATAGAAGAAAAAGTTTTGCACATCATGCATCATTTCATGTGTCATAACTGAGTGGCTGTTTCAAGGTTGATTATTGTTTTAAAGTGCCACTGGGTGTTGGGCTAGCAGTCTTAATCATCCGCACATAAAACAGTGAAAGGAGGAAATAGTTTATCAACTTTAGTGTAAATACTCACAACAGGAAAATGGAAACATTTGTTTTCATATTCTCGGTAAATGTCCCGCCCTTAACAGCGTTTGGCGCAGGATTTTGGGCAAATGCATACTAATGTAAATACATACATTCATATATGTATGTATGTATATGTATAAGTAATCATTGTCAGAATCCTAATCCAAATATGTATGTTAAAGGAACTTCTAAACAGACGCACATTGAACCAAAAATTTCGGTTCAACATTCCCAAGTTTCACATTTCAGAAAATAAGATTCTAGGAAAAATGTATTAACGGTGAAATGTCAGTCAGCCGTTTGAAAATTTTTAGGACAATTTGCACCTACATACATACATACATACGAGGACTGTATACAACGACTGTTTGTTGTGAAACACTTTTCGGTTTTAAGTGATCGCTAGGAAGCCGCCAGAAGCAGAATAATAAATCAAAACTATGTAAAGGAAGAGAAAAATTAAACAAATAATACAACAGTCATGTGCCTAAATAAAAACTGTTTAAAATTTAAACTTTAAATAATAGTTGTATGAAGGCTTGCGAACGAGCACATTGCCATCTTGCCAGCTTGTTATAAAGTTGTAACCAACCAACTACTGTTAATAATAATATGCTGTGTGTGTGTGTGTGTGTCTGACAGTTAAATATTTATAACAAATGCGGGTTATATACATACATACACACGACATACATACGAATGAATACGTTTCGTTTTTTCTTTTTCTTTACGAAACAAAACTTGTTTACACAGACGTTTGTGCACAAAATCAGCTGATATAATTAAATAAATTCAAAAAGAAACCAAGAAATGAATAACAAAATGCACTCTATTGCATAAAAGCAACAGTTTTTGCAGACATAAATATACATTAAAAAAATAATAATAATGGAATTTAGCCACATACAGACATACCTACATACATACGTTTTAAAAAGAGTTATAAATTTTTCAAATACCCCCTACAGAACGTGTGGTTTTAATTTCCAATTTTCGTTATTAAAATACGATTTTGTAACAGTCCTGGTCTTAGGAGCGTTTTATAAGAGACAAACAAAAAAACAGAATAACAGCTGTTGGCTTTTAGTTGTGAGTTGTCTATTTGACGCTATTTTGGAGGCGGCAGCCCTCTCGGAGGTGAAATATTGAACTCAGTCGTAAATCAGCTCTGAGCTGAAGAATAGCTCTCGTGTCATCGTAATTTTTTTTTTTTTTTGCTGTTGTTTGGCCTTCGAGAGTTTTGCATCTCACTCGCACTGGTTGACTGATTTGCCCTGGATAACAGTATTGCTTTACGGATCATTTAAGGAATTTTAGGTCGACCACGCAGCCGCGGCTGGTATAAGTTGAGCACAAAGACACTTAGAAAAAAAAGTCTGTTAAAACCATCATGGGCATTTGGTCTTTGTTCCCCGCCAATTCTGTGCAGTTATAACTTGTAAATTTATGGGGAGGGTGTTCCGAAATGACCGCCGCAATAATTGATTATCAAATAACTTTGTCAATTGTGATCCAATTCGTTTCGCATACGAAAGAGTTGGACCTAAATTTTGTTAAAGCGTTGAGCAAGGGGCGTGGTAATGCACAACGGGTTAGTCTAGGACTCTATAAACCGAATAATTGTATTCGTGTTTTTATGTTGTCATACTGATTTCGAGCATGTGTGTTCACAGTTTCAGCTATTTAGTATGTCTAGATTGTTTGTGCGCGGCTGAAAAGTGAGAAGTGTTCTATATATTCGGCACTTTTCTACTGTCGCGAAAAATAGACCAAAGAAATTCTATAGAATTTTGTATAACAAATGGAATTAGAGGTGCAAAAGCACTTGAAATGTTGACAGTAGTGCACAGTAATTGTACTGTGAGTCAGAAAAATATTCGTACAAGCTTTTCAAAGCAGGTGGAGAAGACGTGAATGATTTTACTTTGATTGTTGTTCACTTTTGTAGGTATCAGTAGAAGAAAGACCTTAAGCTAAAAATGACCTCCACCCAATCCATTGACGTACTGATATGAACCAAGTGTCCACTATTAATTTTGAAACCTCACAACTGTCGAACAAATAACTGATAAATATATTTTTATTATTAGTTCGCATAACTTGTTTTTAAATAATTCAACCATAAATTAAAAATGTTATTTCATTTAAACTTCATTTGTTAAATTCGCCGATAAGTGATGACCCAATTTCACAGTCACCAAGTAAATAAGAGCTAAAACAAGTGCTAAGTTGCTTACGAATAAATAAAAGTAAAAAAACAAAGTGCTTGGTAGTTGTTGAAAACATTCCTGAATCAAAAAAGAATGAGAAAAGAAATTAGCTTCAGTGAACCCATTTCATAATTCATTTTAATTAAAAACTTGTGGAAATTTTGACCGAAATTGTTCTAAATCCAATCATTTGTTTGTGGTCCCCGACGAAAGTGGGTAATCTGAAGTGCCCAACATTTTTACTTGGAAAACCAGCTCGAGTAGCACATTATTCACATATGGGTCGAAAGGCTTGGTTCACCAGTTGGGAAATAAGATAAAATGTGCGCACTGGCCATTTTCTTTAAACGAAGTAATTACAAATGAAAAGTAACGCCTCCCCTTTTAATGTTTTGATCCGATAAAAAAGCAAACGGAAACAAGCAATAATTGGGTATTTTCAGAACTAATTTGGAAGGACCTGAAATCGGAACATAAGAAGAAAACGTCGGACATTTTTGAAACTTAATATCTCGAAGATCTTGTTACAAATTTATTAAGTAACAGAAACTTGCAAAATCCTATCCGAAAGGGAATACATGACAGTGGGATTAAGAGGCTCTTAAATAGTCAGTCAGCTCTCAGATGTTCTTTTACGTCCCAAACGACTCGGAATCAGATTATTCTGGTCGGAGAGCCAGGACATGAGATGTATAGCGATGGCATAAATCTACATATGTATGTCATATTGGGTGTGCTCGTACTTCATCCTTTAGTTTCAACAACACTATTCACAATCCATCGCGGGGAATCACTGGAACGATGCTCATGGCTATGAACATTCCAAAAAGAGCTTAAGAGCTCTAAGAGGGAGGAACACTGTCGTGGTCACTTTACAGGCACCTACATGGAATGGGAGTATCCGACACTGACACCTGCAGATTTTAGAAACGTTTTAGTATTTGTTGCAATCCTCAATCAACTCTCCAAACCCCCCAAACAATGTTCTCCCGCATTTAAAAAAAATATATACCTGATTTATGGACAAATCTTACTTCATAACACATTATAGATTCGCCTTTCCAAAATAAATTGTCACTGCAGCGTAGTTTTTCTAGCACTTTATGCGCATAATCAAAGTTGTATAACAGAGGAGTTAATCTATTAAAACACGACCTTTCAGAATGTGTCAAAAACTCAGTGCCTTCTGAAGTCTCTTATCAGTTACGCCGAAAGTTTCCCCGCCAGCTTAACTAGTGTGAGTGGGTACGTGTAAATAAAAAACTAACTTTTATTTTGCGTGCGATTAGAAAAGATTAACACCTGATATTAAAGTTTAAGGGGTTTTTAAAAACAATCGATTTTTGTTTTTGACTTTGAAATATATTTTTTATTGTCATTTACAAACAAAGTTTTATTTATTTACTAGTTGTGTACAAAACTTTTCCATGTCGGCTGGTACTAATAAAAACTACCCAACCTCAGATTTCATTCTGTTTAGCAGCCCAAATATAACTTTTATTTTGACTTATCTTATCATTTAATTTGGTTGTATTTGTTAATCGGAAACAATGTTTAATATTCTTGTACGCATAAAACATTACAATATGTGTGATTAAAGTTCAACCTTGCCCACAATCAGAAATATTTAGATTAATTTTCAGCGAAAACAAAATCAGACTTTTGCTACGGGCGCTATTTTTTCAAATTAATACATGTTCACTGTCACTATTAATGTACTGGAAACTGATTGTAAAGTTTGACTTTTCTTGACGTTCCACCAGCGCTTCCATGTGGCCGGTATGTGGAAAGAGCGCCACATAATATAAACCCTTTGCTCCAGTGCTATTCCCTGGATGGTGTCCAGCATCAGGCATTGTCGAAGACAGAAACGATAAGGAAACATTTCTTTTCTGTCATCCTCATTGTTTGCATCGCAGTTGGAACGAGTAGAACAAACAATGTAAAAACAGAAATTGAAAATAACAAAATTGTCAATTGGAAATTTTAGTTTCCCAAAATGAAAAATAGTCCTGCATATGATAAAGTGTTCCAGAAGGGAATCAAAACCTGAAAGTTTTGATGGTTTCATGATGAACCTTGCAGAAAATGTAAATCCGCCAGTTCGTGACGTAAAAGAGGTTTTTCTGGTGTGAAAAATAAAGCAGAATCCAAAGCAACAGGCGGAGGAGCAGGTCTCAACTTTATTACAATTTGAAAACCATATAAATCTAAGCGGAAATTCGGGAGTGTTTCACGGAGATATGGAAACGTTATCAAAAGAGAAAATGTAGTGAAATTTTATTAAGTCTCAACATGTCCACAAATCGTATGAAAAGTTGTTACATATGTATGTACATATGCAAGTACATATTTATGTATTTATGTACAGATGAGATCTTATAAAGATAACGTTTCTTACATTAAACCGGCCATGGCACAAATATCCACATTTTGTTGTAAAATAGCCGGCTGTATTTTCATATGTTTTTTGTTTATTAATCGCCAGTTTTGAATTTATTTCTTCTTCGTTTAAATACATACATACATACATTCTTATGTACATACATATTTCAAAAACCGGAATCGAAGTGGGTAGAAAGAATCAATTTTATGATTTCTTAACTCGAATGTGACGATTTACTTGCTCAACATAACAACAGCACTAATTGTCATCGATATCACGATAACACTAAATCGTTGAGACACACCTTCACAAAACAAAATAAGTGGCTGCCTCCATTCACACCCAGATTGACATTCGAAAGATTTGTCATAATAACAAATAATTTTTCAGTTTATACTTAAATAATAGAAATATGCTAATAAGTTATCGGAACATGGTCGCAACCGTTTAGACACACCTCCACTTAGCGGTTGTTATAATTTAAATAATTTTTGTCGCAAACTCAAATTGAACAGCCAGTAATTTCCCTTCTGTCAAAAATGCTGAACTATTTACAAAATAAAGCACGTTATTAGCAGCTATTACGAAAGTGATTATATCACTTGTTAGCATAAAGAACTGGTCTCTAAATACAGTACAGATTAATATGTTAACGTTCAGATATATTCCAACAGTTGAACGCTGAGATCCCGGAATAGAAGCTTCACTGGTTCATCACTCAATTATCGGGCAAATAAACGTTAACTCGTCTTAAATTTACAAAACTCTGTTAATTGTCTAAACCAATAAAAATATTTGAACAGCTAAATTGGCACAACAAGGCATAAAAAATTGCTCGCACACTAGACAGAGCTGGGAAATAACTTTATCTTACAAAGACCTAATTCTACTAAAACAATTATAATTCAGAGACACGATTTCACTGCAGAATTATAGGAGTTTTTTTTTTAAAAATCTTTCATCAATTCAAGCAGCACAACCAAATGACTGCTTTTGAAGAAGAGCATTAACGTTTTTAGCTTAAGGATGTTCGGAGTTTTATAGTAGAATTTTGTAACAACTATTTTTGCAGGATGTTTCAAGAAAAAGGGTACAAAAAATGTCCTGAAAGGTTGCGGGGTTAACGTATGCCAACAAAATGTTGCTTTCAATATTCTAAATAAATCTTCTATACACGTGGTATAGTAAAAACTTAAGTATCACACGATTTTCTTTGTCGACTTTGTACTCGTATGTCGGGGTGCATCTTTAAGCCGGCCCTAAAATAAGTGCCAGATGTAAACTTTTAAAATGCCTTTTACAGATATACAATTTGTTTCGCCCTCTACTACTAGAATCAATTAGCAGAACGTTGTTACTTAAAAAAATCTTATTTTTTTTCTTATATATTTCTAATGTATCTAAATATTTAGACGATTATTTATTCGAATAATTGATCGGATATACATATATATTTATATGTACTTGAAAATCATGAAAATGCTAAATATTTAGAAAACTTAAATTATTAATGGATATATATTTCCAATAAGTATTCGAATATTTATTCGATTAATTATTCAATTTAATCGAATAATGCTCTGAACATTTGCTTAATGGATTTATTACTCGTTAATCGTAAGGGGTAAAATAGTTGAAAACTATATAGATATCTAAATATTTAGACGATTATTTATTCGAATAATTGATCGGATTTACATATATATTTATATGTACTTGAAAATCATGAAAGTGCTAAATATTTAGAAAACCTAAAATATTAATGGATATATATTTCCAATAAGTATTCGAATATTTATTCGATTAATTATTCAATTTAATCGAATAATGCTCTGAACATTTGCTTACTGGATTTATTACTTGATAATCGTAAAGGTAAAATAGGTCAGCATTTACACGATGCGTGTTATCTCTTAATATTCCCGAAAAAGCTCATGATTTCATGTGATTTAATACGTCTAAACGTGTGTTAATTAAGCCTTCAGTGTGAATTCAATCTGGTCGGGTGTGGGAGATTAAACTAATGCTTGAGTATGAAGATAAATATTTTAAATATTTCTAATCTGAGCCCACGGAAAAAAATATTTATTTGCTTTTCCATTTTAAGCAAAATATGCAAAACAGGACCGATTGCTTTACAAATCACCATCTGTTTGAGCGAAATTCGAAATATATACATATTTATTTTACACACCCCGAAATTTTTAATAAAATTGATTTTTAAACAAATTGGCTGATATATTTGTTTGCTTTTGTCTTTAATAAAACTTATGAAAATGTTCATCATAACTCACACATTTTGTCTTAAATGCTTTTAAAAACTTTGAATATTTTTATATTATTGAATGACGCAAATTGTTTTTGTTTTATAATTTCTATGAATTTCTTATTAATAAAATTAAATTACTACGTTTTTGGCATCTTAATATTTTTCGTCTTCTTTTGGTGACAAAATTATTTCTATCAGATCGGAGAGTAAATATTAAGTTTAAAAGTCTAAAATGTATGACTCAAGGCCGCTTCACAACTGACAGCTGGCAGGATTCTGTCAAAAATTAAGTATCTTGATATGGCAGCCCAGATCTCATATTTAAATAATAAAAATTTTTCACTTGCTCTTCAGCTTTAACAAGAACTGTAACAGTCTACTGACCAAATTGTGATGCCAAAAATGGGATCTTTATGCAATTGTTTCAAAACCGCTAAGACACTCTGCTTTCCCGGGGTATAGGAGAGAAGGGCTTACATGGCAACTAAAATTAGGAATTTCTTGTCTGAATCCGATTGGGCGGGTTCTTTCTAAATCTTCCTGTAGTTGGTAATAGGTTGCGGTACCTGCCTGAGCTGAAAAGAACTGTCTGTGTTTTAAACCCAAAAATGCGCGAAGAGATGTTGGCCTATTTTCGGTGATCCAAATGTCTCTGAAATGCTGTTGTCTTGCAACAGATTTTTGTTATTCGTAAAATCTAGATGTTGGGGAGTCTATTTAACGCCTGATGTGGGTGGGATTAGAAAGCCCGAGATTTCGGGCAAGGGGTTTGTGTTATATGCCGCTCCACATGTCACAAAGAAAAATGCTACCTGTGTATGCCTGTTAATCCAGATTGGGCGCGGTAGTGAGCCTGCTGACAAGTTCATCAGATAAGTAAGTTTGCCCCCCCCCCCCCCCCCCCTCCCTTAAAACGCAAATGCAGTCGATAATGATGTGATGTGAAATTAAGGCTTTAATTCAAGCCTGGCAACTTTAATTCCTTAACAAGTAGAATTTTTATGATTTGCTAACAATTTTCTATCTCTCTCTCTCTCTCTCTCTCTCTCTCTCTCTCTCTCTCTCTGTTGAAAGGATTGATCACACTGGCGTGAAATAAACGAACGGAAAATAGGTCCAAATAGATTACGCATTACATGCCAGAACGCCACAGCTCTTATTTCATTCTATTCCGCCATCGTTATACCCAATACGTCGTCTATCGCTCATGCGGCAAAAATTATACAAAACGTAAATACACACATACATACATACATATGTATGTAAATATGTATGTGTGTAGGCAAGTGTTGCTCACATGTATCATAATTTATATTTTAATTAAGTATTCATGACATTATCTAAAATTTATCTAAACAAAATACACAAACACACCTTCGGAAGGCAGACAAACTGCCATTTATTCATTTATTTTTTTTATCAAGCTACAGTGGGTGCTAAATTTTACAGCTTAAGCCTGTGTGAATGTTTGCTATATTAATTTTGTAAAAAGCCAGTAGGCAACTGGAAGTTGTTACGAGTGTAGAGGACTGTCTGCTGTGTGAATGTTGTCACAGTACAAACAACAACTTCTGTGTAAATCATTCAAAAAATTTAATGCTTTTCATAAAAATTGTGTAGATGGGACGCTGGCTGACGCTCTGAATACTACAACCGGCAAAAACTTACAGCTGTATTATTTTCACTTTGTGTGAATGATTTTTAATAGATGGCATCATAAGCATCACCCATCCGGATACCAAAACTTATATTTCGTTCAGGCATTTTGCCAGCAAAAACCAACTTAAAATTCGACAAAAAAATTATTGAATTCGTCAATGCAGTCACCCTGCAGGCTCCAACTGCATTTATGGATACGAGTACAGTGGCGCAAGTGGTGGAATTATTAACCTTTACTTTAAAACCTCAACCCGGTTATATAAAAAACTGCAATGAAATCAGCTGATAGTTAGATATGCTATAAACGAGAGAGAGAGAGAGAGAGAGAGAGAGAGAGTGTGAAAGGGTTCGTGCATACTCTCTCTGAATGTAAACAAAACCAAAAATAGCAGATCTGGTGTTAAACTTGGACAAACAAAATTTATATTAAAATATTTTGATCAAGGATCAAAGTGCCCCCGCATGAATTCCTGTCTTTATCTACATATTTGCGAAGAATTTTTTAAACAAAAAAAAAATCGTCTTTAATTTGTTTACGTTTGTTGTTGTTATTCATAGGAATTGAATCACTCAACGCGGAGAGCTACATCTTATTCGTCTCCTTTCAACTCTGTTCTTTGTTTGTTTGTTAATTCTTAGCGAAGAATGTCCTCAAACTCTAACTATAAAGCATAACTACGCAGCAAAGCAAGTTTTAAACTTGTTCATATACCGAATTTTTGCAGCTCGTTTGTTTGTTTATTGGTGTCTATACGGTGATATGAAAGTTAATTTTAAAAATTTTACGATTAAATGTTATTAGAATTTTTTAATAAAATGTTTAACTTAAAGCGAAAGAGGCATAAAATTTGTTCCTAAATATATTGCAAGACAAAACTGTTGCATCGATTATCATTGGACTTTCAGTAAGAGTCAGAAAATTAAAACCACAAAAATTGCTTGATTTGCGTATTTTCATGGAAGAAATTTGAAATTTGTTCATGAATATATTGAAAATGTTTAAATAACTGGTTGTAGGGTGACACTGTTATTTTGATTGTCATTTGGCTTTTAGTAAGTGTTAAAAACTTACTGCCTTCTGAAATCTGTTGTCAGTGAAGCTGAATGTTGGACGCAAAAATATGAGTGCATTGAATTTTTGGAACTTACTCGTACGCGTGTAAACGCCGTTTTCGACATTTTGATGTCAATATTAAAAAATCACCGATTTCTGAAATTTTTTTTGTCTGCTAAGTCGCAAGGGCAGATACTGTGAAGCGTTTAGTAAAGAAAAGTTTCAGTTTTTCGAGCTTGTACTTGCGAGTGTAAAGGCTGGCTTATTTCCACATTTTTAAGGACTTGCATATATTCATGGTTGATATATTTATAATGAGTTACACAGATATCGCTCTTTTGAAATGTTACAGCTTTTGTGTAAATGAAATATCGGCACATACAAAAGCCAACCTGAACTGGCAACCTGTTCGCGCGAAAGCGCATAAACTGCTTTGCCACTTAAATGGGCCGCGCGCTGTATTTGAAATTATTTTATGCACTGCTCAAAGAATTCACGTGATTAAAGTATAAATTTATACACACACACATACACACATCCATACACATGTACATAAATGTTATTTATTTGTTTATTTATTGTATTGAAAAAAGGCAAATATTTGTTGGACGGAATAACCCGTGACAGAAATATAATGCAGAACATTTATTTTTTATATTCAGCTGGTTTTGAATGGAAAAAAATTCACTTTTATGTTAAAGTATCTAATAAAAAAAAAAAAAAAAAAAAAAAAAAAACAATAACTTGGCACAAATAATTTTTCATACAAGTGCAAGTCAATGGAAATGCAACAGAACACGTACAAAAGCAATTGGCTGGTAATTTATTGATTTCGTACAAAAAACGTGATTTTTTTCTTCATTTTGCACTTGCAGAAATTATTACCAGACCTAATGAAAAAAAAAATATACATATGAATGTAAAAAATTTATAAAATTCAATAAAAGTAAGAAATTTCTCAGCAACAATAACAATAAAAACAAATTAATAATAATTGACGTGTATGTGAAACAAAGTCAAGTACAAAAATGCAAAATTTTGAAGCTACAGCATATTTCTGGTAAGCGGATTTCAAATATCATTTTAATCAAAATACCTGTCAAACAGTGAATGAAGTTTGACATTTAGCACATAAAAATCTGTTCATGTTTGCGGGAGAAAATAAATTTGCCAATTTATGCACTTTAGTTGCCCCTGCGAGCGCTATCAATAACTAAATAATATCATTTTCCGACAGCTGTAGAAAAATAATATTTAAAAAGTATTTCGCAAGAATTGTCAGCAAAATTCGCATTTTAGAACGAAGCGGAAAGAAAAAATAAATTTTGAAATTGTTTCTGAGCTCAAAAGTAATTATAATTATGGACAAAACGATACAAAAACGGGCAGAAATAAAATTGATTTAAGGAAAAAAAAACCTCTACATATATCTTAACCGAACAACTAATAATCGAGGCTCCACTGTATATAATATGCATGAATATCTCGTATACCCCTCTCTGTCTGTCCTTCTGTTCAGTATTATAATCAAATCCAAACTTGCACAAGTATGTATCTTTTTTTTTTTGGTTTTCTTGAGTCAACAAAAAAAAAACCAAGATCTTTGCATGACGCTAGTCACGTAATCCCACCCGTACGTTCGGCATAACATGGATACTATGCCGAACGTACTAGTAAAAATGTTAAATTGATATAATAAAAATTATTTTAGCAAATTTTTAGCTACAGGCAACTGTTTTTGTCGACGACTGTTTATAATCAAAAAAAGAAAGAAAGAAAGAAAATTAAACAACTCATCATGGTTCAGTCTCTATTCGATTAAGTCATCTGATCTTAGTTGAAGACTAAATAATACTCATAATAAACGAAAATTGCAAAAGAAAACAGAATTAATAACACAAGATGTGATAAAACCAGGGTTGCTTTTCTATTTTTTTTTTTTTTGGAAATATCTTAAAAGTAAAGAAATTTCGTAAATTTTTCTTGTTTGTTTGTTTTGGACCAGTTGTCAGGGGATGGCTGACGAGAACTGGGAAGGAGAGCTGTAAGGGGGCAGTAGTGTTTGTGCATATCTGATTTCAATCTTAAACGGTTGTAAGGGAGAGGAATTGCGCCCGCCGGTAGTTTGCTGCACAGACGACCAGCAATGGATGAGCTCAGGACGATTACCAAAATTTAAAAGAACAGATATAAAGCGTTTTTCATGCTGCCCGATAAGAATCAGGTTTTTCTATATATTTGGGGAGGCACACACACAGAGAGAGAGGGAACCAGGGTTGCCCTCTTATTTTTTAGATAATCTTTAGAGATTTTGCAGAAGCAAAGTGACACAAAAGTCTCTCTATAATTATAAAGAGCGAGTGTTGTTCAGGTTTATACAGTTGCATTAATTAGGATCTGAGGAACAGGTCAGCAATAATACCCGGCGGGAATTGTATGAGTGTTGTTGTTATTGTGCAATTAAACTAAGTTGCCCGAATCTTTCACACATCCCAAATACGCCTGCAAGACGTGTGGGTTGGGTCTTGGTGACATACTGGTGACCGCTGGGGCTTATGACGACTTATTTCTGCAAGCGAATATGAACGATACTTTAATGCAAGCTGACGTTTACGTTAAAATCGATACAAAATAAGACCGTGGCCAGCATTGCACGAGGAATCTTTGCGCTTTTTAATCTGCTACCTCTAGCATTTAGTGGCAGTTGCCACCAACTTTGTGCTCCAACTTTATTGTCGATGACACGAAATATTTCACGATGTTGTGGTCACTTGCCGGTGCGGTTGATGTTTGATACTCTTAAGGTCTCAAAAACTGCTGTTATATCATCCAGCATCTAAATATTACCCCTGTCTTGTCTTCAGATTATAGATTAAATGGTCTAGTGTTCTCTCTTTCCCGGTTCAGAATCTTAAGATTCCAGCGGCGACAATATTTTATGAATGACAGCATCACGCGTTATAACTTGCGTGACAAAGGGCTCTTTGTTGTTGCCAGATTACCATTAATAACATATCAGTATGGTCAAATGGGCATCGGTGATTTCTCTTATTTCCGTCCACGTTTACAAAGGGAATCAAATGAAAAATATTACCAAGTAGGGAAAAGTCAAGTCCTTCACCAGCATTTCTTTCACAAAATTTACCACCCTGAAAAATTGCGATTTTATTTCTGGCAATTTAAATTCAACAGATTATTGCTTTGGATTATTCCAACAAATCCGATGTAGTTTTTTTTTGTCTCAGTGTAAGTGTCCAAAAGAAATTACAATGAACTCACGAGTGTTGCGGAACTTCATGGCAATTTCTATAGAAAAAGACGAATCTTTTTTCTGCACGGTATTGCATATAAAATTGTGCAATATATCGCAACGTGTATGCGACCATTTACGGCAATAATCTGTTTAAAACTTAGTCAGGTTTGTTTGCATGATACAGTAAAACAGGTTAAGCCCCGATGTATCATACGTTAGTGTCAAAAAAAAATTCTATATAACAGAAAATATTGCTCACATTTGTGACATCTGACAATGGTGACACAAGCGATCAGCTGCTCTAACCGTTTTGACTGGTTTTATTGTATCATGTGGACGAAAGTATGAATGCAGCCAGCTGTTCACTGTGCCATCAAACTGCCCAGCCATGAAATGCGAACAGTTTTTCTTTTGTTTTGTCAAGATAAATGTCTAGACATTTTATTAGTGAAAGAGTTATTTTGCTTTTAAGACTCTTAACGAAATTTTATCTCCACGGGCGGAACTTTTGTTTCCGCCAGCACTTCATATGTACATACATATGTATGGGTACATGCAAACATACCTGATAGGCATATCGTCCCGCATACACCGAGAGAAAATATTTCTTTTCCAGTTATCGAAATCTTTCATATTATTTTTATATGTTTTTTTTTTTTTTGTTTTATTATTTATTTTTATGATTTGCTTTTATTTTATTATTTTAATTTCTGTTACATTATACATATAGGTCACGTAGGGCTAGTCAAGATGTTTCGCAAATGTCACGCAGTTTTGATAATTTATCAATACCAGTCCGCAGGTAAGTACAACAATTTTTGCTAATGTTATTGTAAATTTAATGGTTATTATGCGATTTCAGTTGTTGCACTTGCATGTTTTTCGCACAAATTGCAATTGAATGTTTCTGATCTTATGTAATAACTCGATGTTTCAGCATGTGTCATAATATTTTTAAGCAACCATATACTTACATACATACATACTGACAAGTGTTAATAAACCAGACATAAAAAGAAATCTGTTTATATGTATAAAAATTTATTATTGATTAAAAATCTACATTAATTTATTTCAAGGTTGACCACAGGAAATAACCAAAAATGTTGTGTTTTTAATTATAAAAATATATAAAATAAATTCATATCCCTTTTTCCCTCAATTACATAATAAATTTAATGCCATCCAATTGCCATAATCATATTTGCCAAAATTTTCTTTAAAAGAAAAAGTTTTTAAACTTTAAGGAAAACGTGTAAGAGATGAAAAACAAACACATTTAAAGACACATTTCCAATCATTGCAATTATGCAAATTTGTTTGCAGCAAAAAACAAGTATTGTACACTTTTTCACTTTTTCTTTTCACACAATTGTCAACACTTAGTGCACTTTGTGTGCCACCACTGAAGATAACGAAAGAGCCATCAGCGAAGAGCCAGCCAAAGAGCTTGAAATCGAATGTGTCAGGGTTTGGAAAGTGCATATTGGATTTTTGAATTTGTGATAAAAAAAAAACATTATTTCAAATATCAATTTCAGCTGAAGCTCATTACAAATATTAGTTGTTTACTTTTGATTCAATGTGATCTGAATTATAATGGCTAAACTGTGGTAAAGCAGGAGTAAATCAAAAACGTTCTCAGCCCACAATAAATTTTGCCTCAAATTGGCAGAACACAAAAAACCGCACATTTCCAGCCCAAAATTAAACGTCAAAGAAGATACATAATGTTGTATGAATCTGAAATTCAGTGCTGTCGGCTCTTATGAAATCCACTAATCCGCTTGTATTCTGAAAAATGTTATAAGTTCAAAATGTTTATAAATTTTTGCGATTTTGAACTTTGGTCGATACAGAATCGTATGAGTTTAATATTCGTTAAACTTAAAATCGTTCAAATTTAAAATCGTTCGAACTTAAAATCCTTCGAATTTAATAGTTTGCATATTTTCACTATTTCATATTGAGTGCTTTTTGTTGCAACAAAACCGTTTTGCAAATTTTAAATCATTAAAATATTTTCTTGTGAAGAAAAAATATTGTTTGTACTTGTTGTAAATAGATTTTGACTTATTACTTTCCCAACCCTGGTGAATAAATTTAAATTTGTTTGTAAAATTTGTTCATTTCCGTTTAAGCATTCAAACAAGATTTAAGTTGTTGCTTTGCTGCTTGTCACCAGAAAGATGATATCAAATTGATATGAAATCAATTTTAAAAACAACAGCTTCTAAGTAAAAAGCAAAAATGATTTAAATAAATATCAACGTCTTGGCCACTTGGCAGAGAAACAAATTGGTGTCACTAGTTCACAGACAATGTTAAAGCACTGATTGCTGGTGGCGTTTGTTTTGTTCTTTAGGCGCACCGAAAGTTGAATGGATTTTATCTTTAAGTGCCAACTGGCCGCGGAATTAGCACTCGTCAAAACTGTAGATAATTTCGCCGTGGGATACGTCCCATCATGTTATTGAAAACTTTTTAGTTGCCAGGTATGACTTAAGTTGAAAGTAGACTATGATTGATTGACACTTTTATGGCGGTATGGGTTTGTTTAAAAAAGTCGGCTCATTTTGTAGAACCAAACAAAAATTAACTACTCGACGTCAATTCTATTTGTAGGTTCTGAATGGCTCATAAAAAACTAACTTTTTGTTTTGTTACATGAGAAGATAAATTTCCGCTTGATTTATTAAAGTGTGTTTTTATTATTATAAAGCAATTTTTAAGTGGCGATTAGATCTTCTGAAGATTGATTGTTCGCAATGAAATCGGCTGTCAATAAAAAAAAAAAAAAAACAATAAATATTTGAAGGATTTAACCAATTCATTAATAACTTCATGTTCACAAGAAAAACTATTGTCAATAATTTCGTAGTATAAAAAATTGCTTTTTTTTATCAATTAATATCTTCGCTGATTTAACAAAAGTTTCTCTTCTTTTGTAATTGAAAAAGAAAATAAATCGTATTATATTGTCTTTATTGAGAAGACTTTAGACCGGGAATTCGTTTGCAGGATTCGCATTCAAATAAATGACTCAGCCTATTTCGTTATTATATATAAAAAGTTAAATTTTTTAGGGCAGAAAAAACAAATCCCTTATGGAACCATTGAAAAGCAAAGTTTACCTTAAACAAAACTAACTATACAGCTGTCTATATGCCGACATTCCCAAGGTGATACCCAAAAATTTTTTTTTGTAGTTATTGACTTTCCAGGACTTTCAATTATGAAGTTTTACTTATAAAATTCTTCCTATTTCAAAATTAAAATACTGCATTTTGTTTAAACGACTTTAGACAGATAAAAACTTAATGCCCTTCCAGTTTCAAGTATCAATAAAACATATATGCTGCTCTTTCCATACCTGAACTTCTTTTTTAATTTTACTTTCCATTTTGTTTTTACAAAAATTAAGCGACATAATTAGGTTTTGAAGTTCATTTAGAGACTTATACTAGTGGCCTGCACATTCTACGGCTGCTCTTCTAAAGATCTATAAAAATCTCTGAAGAAAAACTCTGATGAAGGCAAATCAATCGATCGATATCTTCGCTAATACAGAACATATTTAGGATTAGCGTCAGCCTGCTTAAGTCGCAGCTTGTTGGTATCTCCGTATTATCCAATTCAACCCAAAATAAGTTGGTATAACGATCGTCCTTAATGGATGTTATTTATTTATTGGCAAAGAGGAATTACGTGCCGGTGGTGCCACCTGCCCAAAATCCACAAGGCATTCTAGGATCGGGCAATTATTGGTATCATGCCAAATTCAACAAGTATTTTTGCATATCCATTCTGTTGCGGGAATTAGCCCCAGCGGCCAGTTTGCACCAGATTGTAAAATCCAAATAAAACAGAACTTTTAATTGGATGTTAAAATTCCCAATTCCCAAAATATATACAAAATAGTTTTAAAAAATAGTTACAAGGAATGAACACTAAAGCGCGACAATATTATAAAACTTTTTACTTCTCGGGCGGTTCGCTCTTGCCGGTCAATTGCAATTGACAGTGAGACAAAAAATGTGCGCCTTTTTTTTTACCGACAGGTAGTTCGAACAATTGATAAAGTAGTCGTCGGTTAGTGTGACTACGTAAGGCTCCATAACTGTTATGCGACAGATTTTGCCAACTGCTACAGGATCCTAATAGAGAACACACGTGCCTGTACTCGCACATACATATATAGTCGTTTACATTCAGCTCCTGGCTATAAGTTCACATCAAGGAACCAAATGCTGCAAGTTGGGGTCTGCGACAGCCAGAGAGGTTGCGAGCGATGTAAACTCGACTGACTAACATGTTTCTCTCAGCTCGCTCTGACGAACAGCGACGATATTTTCGGCTAATCTGCAGTTTCACCCTCGTCCAGATATTGGGTCATGTTTTATTGTATTGTATCAATAGATATAGAAATTAGTCTCCTACAACGACGTGTTGAATATTGAGTACGATTTGTTAAAGCAGACTGATTGAATGCCAGCCGATTCGACTGATACGGCTGCAGTCGGCTGATCGCTATCAGCTGTCAATGTTCAGAAACCGCCTATTGCTAGACCTTGACATTGAGGCCGGCAACCGCCAGACTATTAGTCGTACAGACGTACTTCCAACGGATCTCAAGCGCCACTTAAATTTACTAACGCAAAAATTTGATTTGATTTTCTTTTGTCTCTCTCTGTTTATGAATGTGTTAATAAAAATATGTACATAAGTCTGTACATACCTAAATACATATGTATGTATGGATGTACAATATATAAAACATTTCCGTACGAAAACGAATTAATTATCAATTTGAAAAGGAACTGCACACAGACGACTAAATAAATATTAGAACAAATGCATTTAATTAACGAAATATGCTTCAACGTCTACACATCAACTACACATTTTGAGCAACAAAATATTATCAACTAGAAAATTAAATTTTATAAAAAAAACACTCAGAAAATGCTGCTGAATGTAGAAGAATTTATAAAAAGATTTGAACTGACAGTTTGCGGAAATTAACTTTGTCAATCACACAACATTCCCACATGAGTGCGTACGGAAAAAAATTCACAATCAAGATTTACTTTTTGCTAATATTTAATCAAGTTGAAGAACGAGTTTTCGTCTTTAGTTAAAGGGGGGGCTGGGTTTCAAAGAAGGGGATCAGTGTTATGTTTAGAATTAAAGCAAATGCAAAGTTCTCTAAGCAAATAACCAGCCACAAGTAAAAATACAAATTATCTGTCCCACGAGCTCAAGCGAAGGGAATCGCAAAGCTGTCCAACTAAACTGTAACAAGTCTTTAGAAAAAGATGCTGTTTGCACAATAATCTGTGCCTCAAAGCGGTGTATTGAACGTCAAAAAAGGGGGCTCCCCCATCACTAGGAATGCGTTTTAAGTTATAGGGCAGAGATTGGCCAAGAAGAAATAAGAAAAGACCATCATCGTATATGTTCCAAGCTCTAGTACTTGCTGGTATTTCAACGGAGGCGGCCAAAATGGGTCTAGCGGTGAACGAGGGCAAAACGAAGTATATGCTGTCATCAAAAAAGGACGCGCAACACCGACGGCTGGGCCAGAACATCACCATAGGCAGCTATAACTTCGAGGTAGTGAAGGACTTCGTCTACCTTGGCTCCCCAGTCAACAGTATGAGCAACATCGGTACCGAGATCAAACGCAGAATAACTCTTGCCAATCGCTGTTTCTTTGGGCTCAAGAGGCAATTGAGTAGTAAGGCCCTTTCTCGAAAAACCAAGTTGACACTATATACCACTTTGATAATCCCTGTACTTCTCTATGGCGTGGAAGCATGGACGGTGTCGAAGGCGGATGAGGAAGTCCTTGGTATTTTCGAGAGAAAAGTTCTGCGTTCAATCTTCGGTCCTGTTTGCGTTGATGGTTTCTGGAGAAGAAGATTCAATCATGAACTGTACGGGTTGTACAGTGACATGAGCCTAACCAGGCGCCTACGGATCCAACGGCTAAGATGGTTGGGCCATGTAGAGCGCATGGAGAATACTGCTCCGACCCGTAGAATCTTCGATTCCGAACCTCTTGGACCTCACCCAACTTGGTGTGCACAATTGGAGAACGCTGGCTAAAGACCGTGCCAGCTGGAAAACTTTGTTGGTTGAGGCCCAGGTTCACCACGGACTGTAGCGCCAAAAGAAGAAGAAGAAGAAGAAGTACTGCGACCGCTTAAGTCTAGAATTTATTGTGACGTATTTCAAATCAGGACAACTTGGCATCCTGAACTTGATTCTTTATCGAAAGTCGCCTAAAACATGTTGACGGTGGTTTACGGCCTTATTGGCAATAGGAAGACCCAGTAAGAGAGCGAGATTAGAGTCTTGTTTGAATGATACAGCTGCCAGTGTATTCGTTTCCTCTGTATTGTTTCCGTTTTCACTGTATTGTCAGCTGGTGGTATTGGTTACGGCAGTGTAAGTTATCCAGAAACTGATGTGAATATGGAAACGCAACATTAAAGGTTCATCACAATAATTGGGTCAAAAAACATGCAAACTTAAACAAGTCGTTAAGATTTTCATTCGGTTTTTTGCGGAGGACATCTAATGAGACTTGTTTCGTAGTCAGTCATATTTAATGAACACGGCATGAATGACATACAGTTCTCTACTGTAAACACATGGCAAATTATGAGGAAGAAAAATGTCTGCAACGACGGCTCGCTATCGGCTGTCAAATGGTCATTTCCTCAGAGCTGCATTTTTAACAAATTCAACCTTAAACGATGATTGGAATCAAATCAAATCTCTTACCGTATTAGTGGCCATTTGTACAACGTTTCGCTTTCACACTATCATACCATCATATCATTATTTGATCTTACGGCCATTCCTAGAGCGAAGCGTGTACGATCTTATCTGCCGCTCACTGTATTCTCCCATAAAGAAACACTTTGTAGCCTATTCGGAAACTCTGGCTTAACCGTCTGCTCGAATCGAACTCAGCAGTTTCGAGTTTTTAATGCTTAGCAACGTATCCGTAACCACCCTCGTTTGCAGTTCGGCCTCTTATCACTTTCAAAAGGTTTATCTCCTTTTGTTTGGGACTGTTTGATGATGTGTCGATGAAGTGGTTTACGGTTTGTTCGTCGCTCGCATTGCATTTTGATTAGTTTTTGTTTGCTTGTTCTTACTGCTCTGATAAACAATTATTGACAACTTTTTATTTTCTATTATTTTGTTGTTTTTGTTTGAAGAAAATTATCTACAGATTGTTGGAAATTTAAGATGTTTTGTGTGTTGGAGTGGAAAGATACGGCACCGGCTGCCTCAAGTGTTGTTCAAATTCGATAACATTAATAGTAAAACAAAATCATTATATTTTGGGAAGTTTGCAAAGGGTCGGGCATTAAACACTTGCCAATGAAGCGTAAAATAGGTTCTTTGAAAAATGGTTTCGATGATTTGCTTGTGTCCAGGTCTTCTGCAGAAAACGAATTTGAATTTGAAATGAATTTATTTTAGCCACAATTTTTCATCGCCATATTTCGCCTTTTTACACCTGCCCCAAAATGGAACAAAAAAGAGATAGATAATCGCTTATATTCCAAAAGTCGTCATCATCGTGGCATCAAGTTACTGTCAAAAGGCTCCAGCTTCTACTGCCGCCTTCGGTAACAATTATCTGTTGATAAATAGATGCTTCGACTGTATGTGACTACGTCTCTGACTCAAGAAATTGGAAGGGGGATTCTCCACATAACTTTAAACATTTCATTCCTCTTTTCCCTCCTAATTTTCGGATTCTATTTGTAAGAATAAGCACGCAAAGTGTAACCCAAGCTAAAACCTGTTTTTCTTGTTAAAAAAAAACACTGTTGTAAATCGATGAAGACAAAACGACACCCGCTGAACTTTGACTCTTTACTTATTTTTGGAAACTGAATATAAAAAAGTATTATAAAATGAGCCAAAATTTGCTTAGTATTAATTTTTTTGGGCAAATTCAATACAAAACGTGTTCAGATGTTCGTTCATAACCTACAATTTGATTGCCTGTAACAGCTGATTTGGGGCTCTGTCAAAAATCATCTCAGTTTATTCTTCTGCTCTGTTTATATTTTGCCAGGTGGATTTTTATCCACAAGGTGGCAGCACTCTGATATCTGAAAATATTTTTCTACTCTTATTGAAGTCAATACCATAGAAATATTTATGACGAAATTTTTGACAAATAGAATAACTTTTTGCTGCAGTTTTGTTCTGGCGTTTGGTTTGTGAGAGCCAGTTCAGATAAACTGGCGATAACCTGTAATAAAAAATTAGAGAAGCCAGTAGATGATTTTTGCTTGGCGTCTGGCCTGGAACAACATGTTTGGCCACACAAAATTTTTTGAAAATAAACCATTTTAAGAAGATTCCAAATTAGACGAATTTTTTCTATCATCTCTAATTTCTGTTTCCGTTTATCGCTGGTTTATCTAAACCAGCCGTCAAAGTAAAACATTTGCCAACAATTAGATGAATATAATGAAAAGGAAGAGGGAAAACGTGTAGGAGTATTTAAAATTTCTACTCAATTTGCTTTGCCAAGAGCGTTCTCGCTCCTGAAGCTAAAACCCCAATCTGCTGATTTTCCATTCACTTTTTTATCTAATTAATTTCTGCACAATAAAATAAATTTATCGTTCAAATAATTGTCTACTACTTTTTCCACTTATTTTTTGACACACTGTACAACAGCTGTTTTTGTTCTGTGTGAAAAACAAAAGCACCTGCGCAATTTTTCATACCCCTTGTTGGAGCGATCAGCTGCGATATCCTTATATTGCCACCAGGTTGGTTAACTGAAATACATTGGGGAAAGCCTATTCCAAGTAGCCATCACTTTTTGTAGCAGAAAGCCATATGTGACCCTGCATTAGAACACCCACCTGGTGTGTCAAACATCATGAAGTCCCTTTTTTCGATTTGTATGTAAAAATCCTTAAGTTTTTATATGAAACCGTTCGCAAGTCCCAAAAAATTAAAGTAAAAGGAAAGTAATTGAAAAATGCAATTATGTCCATAAAACAGTAAGACCCCGCTTAGCGTGTTCCAACAATGAAATGAGAACGCGCACTTTGTGAAAGACCAACACCGAACGGGAAACTCAAAAACTGCTTTTGCCACAATAGGTGGGTTTTCTTAGGCAGGGTCAAATTGACAAGTGCCTTTTACAACTAGACTTACAGAAGTGTGAGCAATGAGCGCTACTCAGCGTGTCTATATAAATGAAATTGTCCAAGGGACGGGGCTAATAACTCCACGAAAAGGTTATAAAGTTGCCGATGCATTTTCGTCTGTGCAAGTAGTTCTTCTTCGTCTTTGTTCAAAACCCCCACCGTCTCTCCTTTTATCATATACTGTAATTATATTGAAGAATAAACTTCCAATTTCCCCTCGCAGCTCATATTGATATGTATGAATTTGCAAGGAAAGCTTTATTTTTGTCCTTTTTTAATATAAAAAATTATATGTGCGTCAGCACTAATCGATCGCAAAATCTTGTTCTGGTTTTGGCTGGGCCGTTGTAGTTACGCCAGGTCTAATTGAAACTTCAAAAATTTTGCCAGCTTCAAGGTGACTTGAAGAGTTAAATATTTAATGCGAATATTTAACAAAAACCAAAACATATACAGTTGAACTTCAGTTATCCGGGCCGCTATGAAGCGGCATTGTTCTCCTTTTGTTGCATGACCTCTTTTGGCCGTGGTTTCACCGTTATTAATCTTGCGTTTTCTCCATTATCCGTGCAAAAAACACCAGCTTTGGCCTCAGCCTATTAGATGCAAACATAATCTAAGTTCGGCAATTCGCATATTTTGTTATATACTCGCGTCTCTTTATTTTTCTTTTCGTTTTTCATTATAAATTACAATTAAGCTGATTTTTTTTTTAAATTGACACGAAAATTAAATTTAATCGAAAGATAATCTTCTGGCATTATAATTCAAATATGACTTCTGGCATATCTAATCGATGACTTTTACCCACATTTGTGGCCGTATATCGGCAATAGTGCGGCGAATGTTGTGTCCTCCAGGTGGTCAATCATTTCGGGCCTATCGGCGTATACCAGCGACCTCACATATACCCACAGAAAGTAGTCTAGTGCCGTTAAGTCTCAAGATCTTGGAGGCATTCCATAATCGAATCGAATCGAAAGTTAATCGAATAACTGCTCTGATGGCCGATTATGTTGACCGTAAAATGGCGACGCGACACGTATTTCGAACACAACCACGATCTTCAAAATAAATTTGCACAGTTTGGAAACGTTGTTCAGGCATCAGTCTATTCATGTTGAAGTGCCAAACCAGACCAAACATAAATCACTTGACAGCTGACAAAAACTTCACAGCTAAAAACGAGCTGCCAACTTAAGGTGTTATAACCCCTATACAAATAAAATGTCAACTCTTGATTTTTACCATGACTCGATCAAATAGAAAAGTATTAAAAAAAAACAAAAAGGAAAAAAATTTCTTTGATTGATGAATATCGCAAAAACACACCGATTAAATTGTTGTGTGAAAAACATGGTGTTGAAAGGGAAACTGTTCGCCGTTTAATAAAAAAAACAAAGAAACAATTCTAGAATATATGTAGTTCCAAAACTGATACGATGATATGAATTAGAAACACAATTAAAAGAAAAAGATTGTAGTTGTCCAGGTATTTCAGAGTCAGACGCATAAATTCCTATTTAATTAAATAACAATTACAAACAAAAACACCAACTCTTTTAAAAGAATATTTTCAATAAATGCATGTTTGTATTACATACAAATATGTAGTAGGCAAAAATGTATGTATTAATAACTCGTGGCTATTAACTGCGAGCCAGACAATCGCGGTTCAACTGTACTTCGGAATTTCACAGCATGTTTTTGTTGCATTACCGAGTATTGCCTGCTAATAGTTCGCCTGGATACAGGCAGTTCCAAAGCAAATTGAATTCACCAGTGCTGCCACCATGTAACGTTAAGCTGCCTTGGCCGACGCCGTGTTTCTTACACCATGCACCGTTTTTTCAATATTTTTCTAACCTGCACTTTGGCGGCAAAAGTCGATCAACCAAAAACATTAGTTTGCACATTTTCGATGACTTTTTACATCTAAAAATTAAAAACACACACACACACACACACAAACAAATTCCATCAAATCATTCTAATGCGTAATAATAAAATTTTTACAATTTTTAACAACATTTTCATTTTTTTGCTCTAATTAGAGTAATTAAAAAATTACCAATTTCATGGAAATTATGTGAAATATTTGAAACATTTAAAGGACGCACGGACGTTTGCATTGAGGCAATTATTTAGCAATAAATAGTTATAGCTGAATACAAGCATTTAGCTTTTTTAAAGCAAGAATATACAATAGTATATATAGATGTATATACAATATATATATATATTAATAAATGTGTGTTGTTTTGTATGGCCATAAAGTAAATATTTAAAAACAAAAGTATAAATTTTGCGTCTATTGACATATTTTATTCACAAATCATTATCACACCTGTCATGTTTATTTGTGTGTTCATATTTTTAGTTTTCCTTTATGCACTGGATTTTCTAAAACTAAATGTAAATTAATTAAATGCAATATAAAGCAATTTAATTTTCTTAAAAAACACACACACATCTGTGCAGTTTGTTTTTTTTTTTTTTTGTTTTTAACATTAAAGATATTCCCCTTAAATTAACACAAATTAAGTTTTGCTGCCGCCATTTTTGGTTATTTCCACTTGTGACTAAATCAAAAAAAAAAAAAAAAAAAACAATAAAAAACAAATAAAACATAAAACGTTTCCCAAAATAATGCCATATGTTATTTATTACAACGATAGTGAACATCTGCTTGATAATAAACAATTCAAATATGATCTAAATTTTTGTTTCTATTTTACAGGAGTAAATCGCGCAGTGTTGATCATGGCCTTGCGGCGCCTTTTGATTTGGATTCGTTGCGTTCGAAAGTCGAAGGACGCTTCGAGAGCGTTGACAGATTATCAAGTGAGTATGAGTAATATTTGCCAAATTTGCTGTAAACAAACATCATCATACACGCGTTTTAGACTGCATTGTCTTGTTCATTGCAGCAACGCAAAATTTAACAAAAACAAAAGCATACTTTTAGGATGGTGTCTTTAATAATACGGCCATACGAAAGTTTTATATAGTGCAAATAACTTCATATTGCCAACAGGGATGATAAGTTCACTGTAGTTATAGTTATTATGCTGCGCGCTGCAATTGTCGCCGTGTAGGCAGCGGCAGAATGGCTTTGAAGACGGCAGCTACATTTGCATTTTAATGATGCCAATTAACGTTTTCTAAATAAATAAGAAGCGAAACAAATCCTGTTTGTAATAAAAACTTTTTCCACACACACTGTGTTAAAGGATAAAAACATACAACATTTGGTTGGTGGGCCACGCCTACATTTGGTTGAACGGGCCTGCAACTGAAATATCTTTCGAAAACAGTAACGAATTGCATCTGAAATGAAAATGTATGAATTATTTGTTGGTAAAGCTTAACGTCAATTACCTGACAGGCAATAATAATCACAGAAAATCGGTCGTACAACATTAAATGTAATGTATTCGTATGTACATACATACATAAATATGTGCTCGGCGTGATCTATTAAAAAATTTTAAATAAAAATTATTCAAATAACAAACAAGTTTTCAAAAACTTGTTGATTTATCAAACTCACAGATGGAAATCGAAAGCAGACTCGAATCGATTTACGAAGTCATATTGTTTAAAACTTCTGGACTAAATAAATATTGTAGAATAACTGATTTATAAATATTGAAAGATAATTTCACAATGTCTGCATAGTTTTTGTTTTGTAGCTGAGGGAAATAGAAATGAATTTAAATGGGCGAATGCTGCAACGATGGTCGTTAAAATAATCGCTGCCATAAGACCGTGTGTGCTTCTGTGCTGACCTACTGTAGCCGGTAGCCTGCTGTCTCTAATGTGTTTAATGCAGAGTTCTGCTCCGCAGTAGTTCGCATAAAAGTATTCATATTAAAGGAGGGATTTAGTTCCACGATATAAAATATCAGCTAAAATAAGATCTTGTAGACATTTGACAAAATGGCTTCTCTCGAGGGAAAATTCCTACATTTTTATAAAATATTTAATATTTTAATGAGTTTCTTCTGCCCCAATCCCTGCATTTCTGCGACCTTTAGAATGCAACTTCTTTCAGATGTTTTCCCAATTTCAATTTGACAAATCGTGTTCTTTCAGAGAATTGAAAATAATTTTAAAATTCAAACAAAAAACTGATAACTGGCATTTGACAAAACAGCTTTTCTCCATTTAGATCTGGCATGTTTTCATCAATTCCCTTGTGACAAAACAGCTCTGGCGAAAGCAAAGTTTAAAAAAACTCAGCACTTGTCTTGACTTAAGCCACCTGGATCGTTTTCATATTTAATCGAAACAATTTTGACCCAACGTCTTGTATGGTACGAGTAGAAGTTAAACTATTGCTTTCGGAAGATAAGAAGAAGAACGCAAAATGTTCATTAAGTGTCCAAGTACAAGATTTCTTTCATTTTCTAAACAATAAATATTGACAGTCACTTTAACAGCTTTTTCGTTCGATTCGATTTAGAAAGAAGACGTTTTGTCAAATGTCCACAGATATGTACATACATACATACATACATACATACATATGAATGCGACTCTTTCGTTTAAAACTTAAAAAGTCAGTAAACGTTTTGTTGAATCAATTTATTGTGAATTTTTTTATTGTAAATTAGTTTTAATTTTGTTTGATTTTATTTTCCCGAACACAAAAATACATAAAATTGAATGCCAACAATCCAGACAGCTGGCATCAACGTTGCCAGCTTTTGTATTGTATTGTTTTTGAAAAAAATTTTTTTTTTTTTTGAGAAATTGCTTTTTGTGGCAGGCTAATGCCTTGCGCACATCCATGTGATTAGGCTGTTATTTAGTGATAAAACTGAAAAGTTACTGAAAAAATTTTCGTAAAATTAATTGATCTTGTGTTAAATCTTTCTTGGTACATGTCGTTATAAAATCTTAATAAAACTGAAATTTGTTTGTGCTTTTCGTCAAAATTAAATTTTTCATTATCACGGTCATACATGTGTATGTATTTCCAAAAAAAAAAAGTTTTTTATTCGATGATTGGCAAACATTTTTTTTTCAATCTTTTTCAGAGTGTTTTGTTTTTCAAACCTGATGAATTCGTTTTAATTTTTTTGCGATAAGTTTAATATTAACAACGCCACAAAGTATTATTGTTTTCCTCGAAATTCCTAATCTAATATTTTTCTAGATATGTATTAGGAAAAAGCATATCGACTTAAGTCGTGTTGACTTCTTTTAACATTCTCAGCAATTTCTTACTTATTTGCCCAATATTTTATTTTATTTAAAAACACTATATAGACTTAAGTTGCTCATGCCAAGTAAATTACCGCATATAAGGGAGAACACATAAACATATAGTCCATTCCTCAGCCAATCTTAATTTGCAATAAAGTCTAAATAAACTGCAGAACAATAAACTATTTAATAGAAAATAAAAACATAATCTATCGCAAGTTGCAATAAAGAGTTGAATCTTATTTTCTTTCTCTTGCTCTATTATAATTTTAATTGTAATAAATAAAATAAATAACATTTCAATAAATATGTACTTTTAGTTCAATTACCAAAATTTGGTGAAAATATTGCACTGGTATGTGTCGGTAGTTATACTGGGTATATTTTGTTCCCCCTAAACCATAATTGTATTCATTACCAAAAGCTTTTCGAATATTAAAATTCAAATAAATGTATGTTTTTTGACTTAGGCCTTTATGGCTTGTGACCACAGATATGTACATACATACATATGCAAGTAGCTTAACCCGGTGTGCTTTGCCATCATTAAAAAATGAAATAAAAAGCGTTTTTATATATGTATGTATGTCTGCAAAATCAATTGAATCTTCTTCAAGATTGCCTTCAAAAATGGAACATTAAAGTTAATAATTCAAAGTCTGTCCATGTTACATTCAACCTGAGAAAAAATGATTGCTCGCCTGTTTACCTAAATGGTACAATTATACCAAGTTGCAATACTGTAAAATATTTAGGGCTTCATCTCGATCGAAGACTAACTTGGAAAGAACATGTCAAAAAGAAACGTGAGCAACTTAATTTAAAAACAAGAAAAATGTTTTGGTTATTGGGCCCAAGATCAAGCTTAAGCTTAGAAAACAAGATTCTGCTTTACAAAACAATACTTAAACCGATACGGGCATATGGCATCCAGCTGTGGCGAACTACAAGTAATTCTAACGTTGAGATACTACAGAGGTACCAGTCAAAAACCCTAAGACTTTTAACAAATGCGCCTTGGTTTATGACCAACAAAAATATACACAGAGATCTTCGAATTTTATTGGTCAGAGACGAAATAAATAACTTCAGTGAGAGATACCTAAATAGATAGACTAAGCAATCATTCCAACGTGTTAGCAATCAGTCTTTTAGATGATAGCAATGAAATCCAAAGACTTAAAAGACTTCATGTACTTGACCTTCCCTTCCGAAAATAGAAAAAGTTAAAATTCGTTACTCTGTATTTTAATTAAAAAGTAAATTCTTCTTGTATTTATTTTGTTTTTGGGTTTTAGGAAACTCAATATATGTATGTATGTAGTTAAATGATTTCTTTCATTTTGCGCGGCAAATCGAAGTTCTGCTCTTTTATGTACATATATTATAACATCTGTTGAAAACCGTGGGGAAGAAGTAAGTTAATTTGAAAAAAGTGGGCGTGGCTGAAAAGAAGTAGTTGTGAAAATTTCAGGAAGATCGGTCCAGCGTCTGGTCTTCCATAAGGTACAAACAAACCAATAAACAAACACACTTTCCGTTTTATATTTTACGTATGTAGAGAAAAAAAAACTTAACGGTTTCCTCCCCTCCCTTGAAACGATTTCTTTTTGTTTTTGTGATTCTTTGATAATATGCATGTGTTCAAATATATTTACATACATACACACATAAGTAAATGTAAATATGTATGTAGCTGCTCACATTCAGCAGAAATAAATATAATATAAATATGCAAGTGGTGCAAAAGAATCGAATAACTTTTGACGTCAGAAATATGAGATTAAATAAATAATGGCTGCCAGGGCTGGCGCTTTCGCAAACTTTTGCCACTCCAGTGGAAGTGCAAATGTTGTTTTAGGAATTTTTTCTAATTTATTGTACATATGTAAATATATTCGAATTATGTAATCAAATGAAATTTTGGTTCATGTCCCCGTAAGGATTATATTATATTTTTAACTATTGCATATTAATGTATAAGAGTAAAGGGTGTTTTTTTATAGAGGTATAGAACTTTGAAATAGAACAAAACAAAGATGATTTTTTTTTTAAATTGACACGAAAATTAACTTTAATCGAAAGATAATCTTCTGGCATTATAATTCAAATATGACTTCTGGCATATCTAAGCTGGAGGTCCAGTTATCGATGACTTTTACCCACACTTGTGGCCGTATATCGGCAATAGTGCGGCGAATGTTGTCCTCCAGGTGGTCAATCATTTCGGGCCTATCGGCGTATACCAGCGACCTCACATATACCCACAGCAAGTAGCCTAGTGGCGTCTCAAGATCTTGATGGCATTCCATAATCGAATCGAATCGAAAGTTAATCGAAATAACTGCTCTGATGGCCCATTATGTTGACCGTAAAATGGCGACGCGACACGTATTGCGAACACAACCGCGATCTTAAAAATAATTTTTTGCACAGCTTGGAAGCGTTTTTCAGGCGTCAGTCTATTCATGTTGAAGTGCCAAACCAGACGAAACATAAATCACCTGACAGCTGACAAAAGCAGTCGTCAGATGTATGTTTATACATCACCTGGCAGCTGACAAAATGGCCGCCAGTTAGGAACTTAAACTGTTTTATACCTCTATAAAAACACACCAATATATAAAATATTTATGAAACAAAAAGTGTTCACTTGTATCACTCATTTCTTGCATTGAGAAACTACAACAACCCGTGAACGTGACACTTAAGAAACAATTACTGTGACGCCAGCACTGCTCTTTACGGTTGAAATTAAGAAATTTATGTAAAACAAATATTTAAAAAAATAATAGTTATTAATAAAAACAATTTTCAAATGTCTTTCCTTTTGTATGGAGTCCTTCTTCTTCTTCTTCCTCTGTATTTCTAAGTCTTATTGACGTTTTTAGTTTCAATTTATGTTAAACTTTTTGTTTTATTTTAGTTGCAATTAATGTTCACTTATTTTGTTTGACAATTTATTTCCTGTTCTGACGTTTCGCTTTTAATTGACACTTGATCAATCGAAATATTCCAACAATAGTGTTGCCCTACAAACAGACTTGTTGCTCACAAATCGAAAAAGTGTTACGAATGCGCGAAATACTGAATTTGTTTGAGTTTATTTGGAAATACCGCAAAGTTCCTAAAACTTGAACTTTCTTTGACTTTTGTCAAAAATTCCTGATGGTGTAAAATGTCAACGATATTTGCAAAATATTCATACATATTTATGAAGAGTAAAAAAAAACGGAAGCTGTGAGATCTTTAATGAACTTTTTCATTCGCGATATAACAATTTATCCTAAAGATAAATAAATAAAATAAATGATATGAAGTTGTAGCTTGGCAGCCCTGTAACATTGTTGATACAAAAAAAACTACAGTCTTTCACAAAAATCCTTCAACTTAAAAAATTATGGAGAAAATTTATACATAAAGATGACAATTTACTTTCCACATGTTCCACAATTTATAAAATTAAAAAAATTTTAATTTGTTACAAAACACTGAAGAAAAAGTTGGTCTTCTGTTTTCTCAATTCTTAAATAAAAAACCAACCAAATTAGGAAATATGCCAGTAATAGATTTCTGTTTAGTGCTACAAAACTTTCAATGCTCGATATAGAGTCTGCTACAACTCGTACGATAACTGGAACAAGTATAAAATCAGTATCGGCGCTATAATACAATGATGTTGCGTTGTATATCAGCGACAGTTCCTCACTTTCTTTGAACCAAACTCTTCCTCTTGAATTAAAACTTTACTTATTAGTAATAAAGCCACCACTTCATTATCCATTTTGTCTCCTGTATTTGTCCTTTCAAATCAATTAGTACGATTTGTTGAAACTCGTATCTCAAAAATGTACTTCAACTCAATACATTATCGCGCACAAATAACTACGAAATGTAGCAACATGCTGACGCGTCATAGCAATTGTTCTCCGTATTCTAAGTTATGGTCTCAGACCCCAACTTATCTAAATATCTGCTCTAATTCATGTCAGTACTTACGTGCAAAAATGGACAGTGATATGAAA
The DNA here is from genome assembly GCA_932526305.1 of Epicampocera succincta. Lineage (NCBI taxonomy): Eukaryota > Metazoa > Arthropoda > Insecta > Diptera > Tachinidae > Epicampocera > Epicampocera succincta. Next base: position 26,337,255 of record OW052034.1, on the reverse strand, counting down.
TCGTTATTGGTTTTCTGTCACCATTCTAAAACGTTTGACACCGTTGAACACACGATTCTCTGCCAAAAATTGTCACGAATGTTTCACTTTTCAAATACTGCCATTAAACTTATTTCATCCTATTTAGGGGATGGAAGTCAGAAGAAATGAGCAATCAAATAGCTATTTTATGGCAAGAGGTGCACCACAAGGGTCAATAACTTGACATCGAGGCTCAGTCACTGCTGTATACACACTTAGTACGCAGGTCGTGTAGAACTCTTCATCAGCTGCTTGTTTTCCAATATTAACGACTGTATCAAAAAAATAGCCTTAGATCTTAATAATATGGTTAAGTGGGCTACATTGAATGATTTTTGCCTCAATGCAAATAAATCAAAAGCCTGATTATCTTTATAAGAGGATTATAACACAAATTCCATTTGGTATCGCCAGCTCATATCCGAACGACACTTTTATGTGAATGCTGTTGAGCTCTGGAGCGAATTCCCTCCCAATATCCAACTACTAAGCAATGCAAAGCACTTCAACTCTGCTACTTTAACTCACTGAAGACAACTAAAACTGCATTTGTAAAACATTCTATGGCTAAAGTCTACTTTTGGCAAACCATCAATTTTTATTTTAAAATTATATAATTGAAAACTCAGCAGTTTATTTGACGCCAACTGTTTTTCCTAAAACCTGAGCAAATTTTTTTGCACCAAAAAAGAAGACTAAAGATTGAAGTTGGTTCGGACTATAATAATTTGTATTAGGACTTGTGAAAAAATTCGAATAATACGAAAGCAAAAAATAACATTTGCGTTTTTAGAAATTCTTTTAAACGATAAGACTTGTCATTGGATCGAAGCTGCATTTTTTGACCAAAAACGTACCGGCTTTAGTGCTAAATCTGTCAACTCTGCCGGCAGGGTCTCAAATTTTAAATAGCCAAATTTATCTGGCCTAAACCATGCCCAGCAGTTAGTGTAATATCCATACATATGTGTTAAGACCTGTCAAAAGCGCTGGTAGAGGGAAGAAAATCTTGTCATGTCAAAACAAAATATATTCAGCATAAAGGAAATATGGATGCAAATTTTGGCCAGCGGACCGACAAACGATGTGGTCGTATTCTCAACACTGGCTTTTGGTGGTTACATTTTGCATTATGTATGCACACTGTTGTCGACCACTGTGCATTTGGTGTCGCTCACTTCGCTTTTAAAACTTAAGGTCTTGATCCGATCATTCGTTCTCTTTCCAACAAGTCTAACAACCAGTGTGGCCGCGGCGACAAAAATTTTGATGATTTCTAAATCCGGCTAAAAATAATGTTAAAAATTTTAACTCTAATTTTTAATAATTGAATCGTTATAATGTAGTTATTTTGCATAATTTACCTACACAACGTTTGAATAAGGCAAAGTTGATTCAAAAATGTTGTACAAAAATTCATATAAATTTATTGAATATAAAACTAATTAGGAACATATATAGAAACACAGTGTATTAAAAAACTTACATACAAATTTGTTGTATTATTAAATATAAAACAATTGAAAAATAACAAAAACATTGGTTTCTGTTCCACAGCAAATCTAATTACGCACTAAAAACATCATCATATGAATATTCCTCCTCCCCTTTGAGAAGAGTCAGTTACAATATCATTAGATCCGTTTCTATCACATATTTTGATGGCATCACTAGTCGGTTCAAAGTCTTGCCAACATAAATACATATATTTTGCCTTTTTAATCCACATCTTATGTAAAGCAATGAATTCACATTCGAATTCATATCACTAAAAACTGTTTCAACTCCAAACGCCTCACTAAATGGTGAGACCAAAAATTTCATCACAAATGATAATCATTCAAATTCAAAGGATAATCATTTAAAGCGTAACCAAAATTCAGTAGTTGGTTTTCGGTTTATCCAGCCGTATGAATTCAACTTTTGCCATCGCAGTTCCAAAGACTTGATTTTTTCTATAGGCAAATCGATAATTTCTTCTTTAAAAGTTTCTATTAATTTACGTTTATGAGGATTTAGGCTGTTTTTTACAGAAGAAAAATCTGTGCTTTTTAAATTTAAAAAATTTGTAGCAATTCTTGTCTAAGTTGATATTTTAATTGTGCAATAAAATTGCAACATTTTAGTCCAATTTCCGTTTCCCTTTCTGAATTGATAATGTCGTTTTTTGTCGTCAAAATTTTTTCAAAACTATTATTAAAATACCTGGTGGGTACAAAAGAATCTTCTAATGCTGAAGTCAAAGGATCAAAATAGTCTGACCTGAAAACTATTTCGAAAGAGAGGTCCTTAAGCAGGACGTACAGCTCTGATAATAGTAAAGTCGGGTCAGCATTATTGCTTTCAAGTTTTTTTTTGTGAGAATTCGCCTTGACTGACTCTGTCTATGGTTGCCATGATTTGTATAGTTATTCTTTTTGTCATTTATTTATTTGCCATCTATTCAAAAATGTTAGCAAATTTCATAATAGGCATAAACATTACATTTGTTTGCATCGCCAGTGAGGCCAAAACAGACAAATAGAAAAACATAAATACATATATGGACCTATATAATTTAATACTTCATGGCATTTAAAAGCAATATTCAAATTTACATATTTATCAAATCAATATTTTCTAAGAGCCAAGCCTAAAACCTGAACCTTTTTTAAACTTAATGTTTCCGCACTGTCATCTAATAAGGCAATGGCCAGGACATTTGTATGATTACTGAGCCCATCGACGTATCTGTTGCTGAACCTATTAATGTCGTCCTCGATAGAGTGTATTTTAAGTGTCGATGAATATTATTGTTAGTCATGGACCAAAGAGCATTTGTTATCATTCTGAAGGTCTTAGATCGGTATCGCTGCTCAAGATAATATTTATTTAAACGGCAAATGTCATAAAAGGGAAACCAACAAATTTTATTTAAAATAAAATGTGTGAAGACGTTAATACTAAAATATGTTGAATTCTGCTAAAGAATTATTCGAAAATGCTAAATGCAAAATTCTAAAATACTAAATTTAACAGGGAAAATGCTAAAAGGGTAACGCTGCTTATAACTTTTCTTTAAATTTTGTTTATGTTGCTTTTCTTCATCCGAAAGCAAAATAAACAAAAACTTGGTTTTTGTTGTTAGATTTCGACCAACGTTGCCATGACGGTTGCCTATCAATGTATTTCAGCAAACATTTTTTAAAAAAGGTATTTACTATTTTGTTTATAATTTTTGATCATTTTCATTAAGACAAAGTCAAGCAATTTCAAATTGAATATTTTTTTAATGAATTTAATAATCTTTTTCTTTTTCATTTTCCTTTCAAAAAGTATTTATTTGAAAAGAAAATGATCATTAAATTAGTTTGAAATCCTGAAGTTCATCGTATTTTGTCCAAAAAAAAAAAATATTATAACATTTTTAATAAGGGGGCGTTTTCAAGTATTCATGTATTTATATTATTCATGTATTACGATATGTAAAAATATTTTATAGAATGAAATAAGGCTTAAGTCCGGGGCACATATAATCCGTTAAAAAAGTTAAAACACTGGTTTCGTCATGAGCTCTGGCACATAAAGTACGTCAACTTCGGCGCAACTTTTTAATGTACTTTGACAGTTATCATTTCTTTGTTTTCAATTAGATTATCGTTCAAAAATAAAGAATTTATTTAACGCATATAAATAACGCATTAACGTCAGTGAAAAAAGGTGACGGATGACGCAAGACAGATTCTATGTGCTCCGACCTTTATTGTGTAAAAGAAGTATGTATTGAATGGGAGAGTATACAGATAAAAAATTTGACAAGCGGTCGCCATATGTTTATGTTCTAAAACATTTTGGAAACTTATATTTTTTGGGTTAAAATTAAATTAAAAATAGCCAGAAACTATAAAAGTACTTTTTATAGATTATACGTTTTAGGAATTGATTTTGTTTAATTGGAACCATTTACGCTTGTTTTTGCTTTGATTTTACTTATACCATCCATGTAAACATGAAAAATACTTACAAGAGACTTTTGTTCTCTCTTCTTTTTTAACGGAGAGAATTTCATAATATTTTGATTCTACAAAGTCGAAACACCACGTTTGAAATTTTGACAATTTTTGGGACTTCTGTCCAGAAAAGTTAAACTAGTATCTTCCAATACGACATGTTACATACTACGTAAATAGGCATTTCGATGCGTTGCAACAAAAGTTTTAACAGTATGTTTTTGACAAGTAATCAGCTGCGGCAAATTTGCTTTGCTGCAGCAATAGCAAAGTATATCTAAATATGTATGTATGTAAGTATATCAAGTACAATATTTTTTGGAAATATGTATGTAAGTATTTTTTCACATGTCAAATGCCTGGCTTTGTGTTGTTGTATGTATTGTCGAGTGGCATATCCTGCTATATAGATATACATACATACATACTTTGAGCAATACTAATTTATAGCAGATAAACACAGCAAAAGCACAACTCTGCGAGCACTCCAAATATGGTTTTTTGTACGCTCATTACTTGTGAAACGTCAGAAACAAAAATTTTGCTCTTGAAACTTTGTCATCGAATCATCAGCTGCGCTGTTCACTTCACCTCTTGTGAATTCGTCTTGGCCTTGGTCGAGTTCTACCTGCATAAAAATGATTTTGGCAGGTAGCTGCAACAGTTATAATCAATGTGATGCCAGTTTGTAAGAACTGTATTTCCGAATTCGCACAAATCTTAAGCAGAATAATATTTAATCGGCAACTACTTAAATAATTTAAATAACGCATTTTATTAACTTTTCTCTAACTGTCCTAATTTTATAAAATCTGGCAAATATTGATTAGAAATTTTGTTTGCTGTGGCAACGCTGATTTCGAATTTAACGTCCGTGCTTTTGTTGTAACACAGTAAATATTTTTCATTGGATGTGACTGATTGTGCGATTATTTGTTGTAGCCGGCAAAATGTGTGTGTGCACGTGTGTGTGGGGTTTTGCGTTTGCAGTCAAATGAACTTTTTTAGCAGCACAATTTATTTACAATTTCAATGTGGAGATATCAAGTTGATTATTATTGTTAATGAAACTTAGGAACTGCCTAAAATATAATGAATAATAATGGAAATTATAAAATTTTATCGGCGCTGTTCTTCTGTAACTAATAACAACAATTCTTTAACGGTCAATTGGGATGGCAGAACAAATACAAGAGATTTTGTTGTTGTTTATTTCACATCCGAGTTGGTTGATTTCAACAAATGCCGTTATTTCAGTGAACTTGAGGATTTTGTTTTATTTGAACAAACTGTTGTAACAGCATGTAAAATAAGTGAATAGACATTTGAGTTGGAACTTAGCAATTTTGTTAAATCGTTTATTTTTTATGTTTTAGATGAGCGCAAGAAATCATCGCTACCGACAATACCCACCGTTAATTACACAGTGGGCAATCGTGACACTTTAACTTCGGTGGCTGCCCGTTTTGATACTACACCTTCGGAACTGACGCATTTAAATCGTTTGAACAGTTCGTTTATTTACCCTGGCCAACAGTTGCTGGTGCCCGAAAAAAGTGCCAAGGATAATGTTTCAACCAGTTCAACAGATGACAAAACTGGTGGATCTAGTGCTTCCGGTAAATCGAGTCCAATTGAACGCAAACTATCGGCGGAAGAGCAAAGTGATGGTAAGTCTTATTTTTTTTTCTTATCAAAGAATATTAGTCACCAATCAATTAAGCTGTGACTGACACATACATATACATACATATTTACAAAGAGAGATTAAAATGATGCAGTAAAAGAGTCCCGAAAGATGTTTCAGCGAAAAGGTTTATTTCGAGCCATGAGCTAATTTGTATGTACTACAATTATTTGCAGTCAGCAGTTTGAAAATACTTTTTACTGAAATGTATAATTTTCCGTCTGCGTAATCGTTTATGGACAAGTGCTTACTGGTAGTATCTTGTTTAAATTACTATGTTAAGGGATTTTATTGGGAAAGCTCTTTAACGGACCTAATATCGAAAATTTCCCACAATACCACAAGACCATTTAAACAAACTGCAAAATTCTTAGGACTTAATTTTGTACAGCCATTATTTTTGTTAGAATTACTTCTTATATTATTGTGTAGTACGAAATTACCAGAGTTATGTACTTACATATGTACATACATATATCATAATGCTGGGTAGAAGCGAAAGCTCATACAAACCTCCTCTACATATATACATATGTAAGTATGTAGGTATATATGTACATATGTTTTTCTGTTAATTTCTTTTTGTACAACGCAGTCGGCTTTAAGTAGAACTTAAATCAAATAGATTGGGCATTTCATTAATACTTCAAAAATGATATTTAAGTCGCACTTAAAAATAAATACAAATCATTTGAATATGAAGTTCAAAAAAAGGGTCTTACTACTCCAATAAATTTATCATAGAAGTCAATCAGAAGTAGTTCATGCACAAAAATTCAATTTTAAGTTGAAAATATTTTTTACATTTTGCGGTTTTAGATCCACTTTGAGTGGCAACTCTGGACCTTAATCTACATTTTGTTTTCACACAACCGCTAAATGAAAAGCTCACTAAATAAAAGCACTAGTATTTACGTATGTAGATAAAAATGTTGGGCTCTCTTTGCAGCTGTTCTGTTCTGTTCTGTTAAAATGTTGTGTAGAAACGGCATTTCTTAGTTGCTTCAGCTTTTGATTCTGACATTGAAATGACAATTCGTAATAATTTTCGTATGTTTTGATTATTGTTCTGTTTATTTCTTTTCTACTGGTGTCGTTTTGTGTGTCGCAAATCTAGATATTTTAATTTAAAAAATTCAACGTTTATAAAACAAAAACAAGAAAATCAATAACATTATCAGTAAATTATCTTTGAATTCATCGTTAATAATATTAAAACTTCCAAAAAACGTTCAAGCGAAATTTGAAAAAAATTAAATATGCATACGGCGGTGTTTTGGCGGAATGGAGGTGAATTTATTGCTAAAAATTTTTGTTTTCAAACTTTAAAAACCTGGTGCTTCTGTGCGCTTTAAGGATGTGTGTTCTAACAAACATTACATACATATTTTTTATTGTTTGTTTATCACAGCCATAATTTTCTACGTCAGCCTCACAATACTGTCCCAACTGTAAAAGTGGTAGTAGGTATTATTAAAAAAAAACAGCAAAAACAAAAAAACCTTGAAAAACCAGTCCAAATTACTTATTTGCATTAAGTTCATTCTTTATTCAAATGTTGTTTGTCTTTCAATAAGACCCCCTTCTAAATTTTCATAATTATTTTTTTGTATGGTTTCATAAATAGTGTCGTGTTGTATTTTCAAGGAATTAAGATAATAACTCTTATCTTATTATTTACTAGTTTAAACTTTCTCGTGTCTTGCGAAAACAGCTAGAAGTAATTAAAAACGTAGTTTCATTTTAGATAGATTTACAATATACAATTTCAATTTGTTTCTCTTCAGAACACTTCTTGTACACTTTTCTTTACGACGTTGTTCTATCCGGTGGCTGGAAATAGTCTAGCCATAACGATGACAATTTGTTAAGGTTCTTCAGGAAAAATTAAAACAATGGAATACATCATGAGCACTGGACCCGGCCGATTTTGTTTTCTGTTCTAAAATTAATTAATCCATTCAACTATTCTGTTTAGTACTATACAAATATACAAAAGAAAACAAATAAATTCCTAGTATTTGTACAGCTTTTAAGTTATCGAAAATGATAAGTTGTTAATAGCGAAATACGGTTACAGTCGACTCTTGAAACTCGTTAATTTGAATCCCTCGTTAATTTCAAACTATTAGAATTGCATTTTGCACGCCGCCGATCTATAATTTGGCATTTCAAAATGCTGTGCGTGATGTACTTATTTTGAATAAAAAGAATCTAATCGGTCACTGCCATGCGAAGTTAACGGAAACTTAATAAAACTCTTGTTAATTTAAAGTATGCCCCATTTCCCTTTCGATAATTTTAAATTTTGTTAAATGAAACTCAATAATTTAAAGTGGTTATCTGATCTCTTGAATAATTATCCAGAGTCGACTGTATTTGTTCAGTACTTAATAATTGTGATATTACTAACAGTTTTCAAATAGGTTTTCTTACGCTTCAAGGTATTCAATAAGGTTTTTGAGCACTTTCGTTTTAAAAATTCTCTTCATACTTTTTCGCAATAAATATTGTTTATTTTCTTTCTTTATTTCTTAAGTTGCAGAGAAAAACATGTAAATGGTTCGGTATGCATATGATGGAAACCGATAATTTGGAAAAACATCATTTTCAGAATAAATGATATGAGTAACGATCGATTTTAAAAACATTTTGAAATTTTATTTTTTAAAAACCTCATTATTTTACAAATCAAGCTTAATTAGTACTCCAATATATCAAATTTTAAATTTGTATTTCCAAAACGGATTAAAGTTGATCCGTTTTTTTATAGAATCATTTTAAAATATGGTTTCACACATCTTATAATGATGGCCCATATATTTTTGCATTAAACATTTTTCTAAGGTTCATATCAAATAATATTTTTTATGTAAATGTAAATATAATTCTCAAGAGCACAAGAATGCAATTGAGTCTTTATCTCAAAAAGTAATTTAAACGCGCTCGTTAGATCAATTTCATTAACATTATTTGCAATCACCATCTTTAAGCAAAATTCTGTTCTTTTTGCATTAAAGAAAAAGAAACGTTAGTATTTGTTCATAGTATTTTATTACATAAATAAATAATCTTTAACATTCCTTTTCCAGTCCGGCTCTAAAAGAATTTTAGACCTTTCAATTAAATTCACTAATTTCTTTTTCACATTCAAAATGAGTTTCTTTGCGAAGCACGAAAGCATAAGATCTAATTGTTTTATACACATGTATGTATGTAACTCACTTACATTTGTTCTGTTGGAGTTCTTTGACAGCAAACAGTCTGTTATAGATGTTAACATGGGATTTTATTAGACACCAACGTGTTGAGAACATTAACAGTACAAAGTTAGTAAGAGAAGAACGTTCTATGCAGACTTTCATGTTATAACTCTTAACAGACTTCCAATTTTTACAGAGTTACATACTCGCATTTTTATTGAAAAGTTCGTTTGAAATGGATTTTAAGAAAATTTTAACGCGCAAAAGATAAAAGGAAATTTATTTTAATTTTAATTAAATCCATTGTAATCTCATATACATATGTACGGAATATGGAGTATTTTGCTTAAAAATGCGTATAGTGTATCATCACATTGGTCCGCGTCTGAGTGTGGTTGCAGTTTTAGTTGCTGAAATGATTTTAAATTCTTTTTTGGAATTGCATTCTGATTGTTAAATTTTGTTCCTAATGTACATAAGACCGCGGAGAGTTGTGTAAACGTATCAGAATGGTACCCGTCTTTAATCTGTAAATTGGATACGAAAGTCACAGACGTCTCTCAGCTCTTGAGATGGCAGAAGTAGTTACTTGCATTTTTTTTTATGTATAACATATCGATTATTTAAAACTTTTGCTGCACTTTTTAGACGAATGAAGAACATACATATGCAAAGATATTTTGTTTCTTGCGTATTCCAATACCAGATACTTACATATGTATGTATGTATGTACTTTACTTTATCAAACTTTATGAAAAACTCGATTTTGAACAAAAAAGATGGCGAAGACAAATTAATAATTTTATCACAAGATGCTATAAGTTTTGCAAATAGGCGTAAATGTCAGTTTGAAAGAATTATTGTACGTTCCTGATTAGTGTAACCATTCGCATCTAGTTGATGTTTTATATTATATGTATTTTGCATCTGTTTAGCTCACGAGTGTCAAATCAGAACTAACATTTGCAAAAATTATAGCATTATATGCGATAGACAAGATGTTTATATCCATCATTTAAAGTATGATTACATTAAGCATTTTGTACTTTATATCTTAATCCTTTAATCCACCAAAAAGTAATAACTAGTTATGAGTTGTGAAAGGCAAGTTATGAAACAATACCAGGTTAAGCTTCAAAATGTTTACTGACCTTATGAAACTTTGGAGACTTCGTGTAACAAAATCAGTCTTATTTGGTTTTTTTTTTATTAAATTCTTCCATTAATTTTTAATTAAAAAAAAAAAGAATTACGCTTTTAAAAGTCATACACTTTGCATGAATTTCTGCATTTCACCATAAATTATACAATTGAACATTCGGTACAAAAATGTTGCTTAGAACAAAAAGTCTGGTTTAAGAAATTTTACTTTTATAAGAAAGAAGAAATACAATAACTTTTTTCTACATCAATTTGTACATTTCCAAGAGCTGGAAATTATAAAACAAAAAGTATTAAACATCCGTGTTGCACATGGTATCTATCAAGATTGCTTAATGTGACAGGATTCCAGGATATGAACTTGTATGTTGACGTAGAGCAGACATAAGTAAAAGGTTTTCTTTTGCGCATGAACGGATTTATTTGTAAATAAATAAGTCTTCTAATGTCCAATTTTATGATTTCTTATGTGCATGATAAGAAACCTTAAAATAAATTTTCATTTGCAAATTATTTAGATAAAGTTTAACTTGTTGGCGTTTAAGTGAGTGCGTAGTTACATGTTTCGTGGCACAGCAACCAACAGCACTTTGACTTGACTTTATATTTATTTAAATTCCATATTTGCTAGTTCTTGGTGAAGGCGTTCTTCCTGTGCCTCACTAAAGTTTTCTAACTTTGAGGGCCGTCAATCATTTTCTTTGCTAAGAAAAAAGTTTTCTATAACATTTTCACATCTATTTGATTTTCGCCAGGTGCGTTTTTACAATTTGTACCTTTAATATTTGTTAGTGAACCTTTCAATACAGTTATAAAAATATAATTGTTACAAAATCAAGTTCTGAAATTTTTTTAAATAATTTTCCCGCTTCAATTTGCGTATCGGATTTTCGAAAAAATTTTCAGCTTGAACTTTATCCAGTTAAAGTTCCTATAAAGCAGGAAATGTAACATTATTTATTATAGAAATTAAACAAATCGTCGTTTAAACTTAAGATTTAGAAACAGAAACTTTTTAGTCTTATTAAAAAACAAAAAACTTTTCTTGCCTGAAAACATGTTTGTGAATATCTTAATTGTTAAAATACATTCGAAATTTATCTTATCTAAATGAAGAAGAACAAAACAAACAAAAAATCAATTTTATACTATCGATATTCGATATTAATACGATTAAGGTAATTTTTTATATTGATCTGAAATAAAAACCAGTCAAGACTTTCGGTAATTAAATGTGTATGTCCGTGCAAACAGGGTGATTGATGGTTCTGTACTTGTACCAAATTAAGGTATTTTTTAATCAAAGTTCTAATCAGTAAAATTCTCTTGCAGATATCCTGGAGAGTTTGCGTCCTGGCTCTCCTAAACCAGGACATATGGAACGTGTAGGTCCTAGTAGCTCCGCTGATGGCTTCAAAGCCGATGACACCATTATAACTCAACGTTTTCTCAAAATCAATGTACGTCACATAACCGATGGGCAGGGTGTGGTGGGTGGCGTTTTGCTCGTCACCCCCAATGCCATCATGTTTGATCCCAATGTCTCTGATCCTTTGGTTATTGAACATGGATCAGAAAGTTATGGTGTTATAGCTCCTATGGAATTATGTGTGAATGCTGCCATCTTTCATGATATCGCTCATATGCGTGTGTCGGGCGGAACTACCTATGGCACAAGTCGAACCGAGAAACCAGAAATTTATTATCCACAAACAGTATTAGAGGCCCAAATGACCAAAGAAAAGGAGTTAGGAGATGACAGTGTAGATGGCAAGGCGAAACAAGAAAATGAGGCCAGTAACGAATCCAAAGAGAAAACTGAAGATCAAGAGTCTATTTGCTCAGGTTCAGGTCGTGAGACTGAGGTAAGTGGCATCTAAATTTATAAGCAAAAGAGAACTACTAAAATACTGTTGCTGGCTCGTATTGCTTCAAAAGAAAACTGATGAAAAACCAATGGAAGCCAAAGAAAGTTCGAAGACTGATGCTGCCCGTTCGGCCACCAACGATGCCGATGATAATGATGATAAGAAAAATCGTAATCTTGCAGATTCTCGCACCACCTTAGAGGACAGACGCAAAAGTCTTTTGGACCATCATTGGGCCATTCCGAGCAAAGACAGGTGAGTTTTAATGACCGGTTCGGTGAATTCATCAACGTTTTTGTCGCTTTTAATAGTAATTAAAATTTTACTTTACTTTTGTAATACATATTTTTTTTTTATCTAAATGAAAGTGTCATACATTCTTAAATTTCGTTTATATTTATTGATGCACATTTACAAAGTTTTACCCCAATGTTTGCTTTAGAAGATACAGCAATCCGACCTTGAAACATTAGATGAAAGAAGAACCAATTTAATTTAATTGATCGGGTTGCGGGGCCCCACTCGAAGACAGATATTTTTCTCTCAAAAATAAAAACTAAAATTTACTCGATGTTTTTTTTCAGTCAGAAATAAAAGCTAAAATTGAATTCGACCGATTGTTTTTTCATAATGAAATGACAAACCAAAAAGAAGAAAAATAGGAAATTTTAACTTTTATTTTTTTATGGAAAATATATCAATCAAATTTTATCTGAATTTGTAAGCTGAAAAAATATGGCTTAAATTAAAATTTTTACTTCTGACTGAAAAAATATTCCTAAAGTTTGAACTTTTATTTTGGACAGAAAATATATCAATAAATTTTGACATTTATTTTTGATTTAAAAGTATCGACTAAAATGTAATAGTTGTTTCTTCAATGATTTGAAAATTAAAGTTCTTAAAATTTGCTAGTCCATTACTAACATATTCCTATACTCAAATTTCGAATAGGCAGAGCTGTTCTGAGTTTATCTTTCGATTTAATATATCGAAAATAACTATAATTTTGAGCCATTGCTTTTGACGATTAAATACTTTGAATACGTTTATTTGAACTACGTTTGATTATTTATTTTTTCGAGTGCCTATTTATTTAAATATTGCATTGAAATGCACATTTCTTTTACAATAAAATAAAAAAATGGCCTTCGCCAGGCATTAGTACATCATAATTGTAGAAGTCGTTTATAAAATCAGGTCTAAATATATCGTGTGTGTGTAACAATTGTTTGTTGGTGTTTAAGGCTTGAATTAAATAATAAATTAATTAAATAAAATTATTACTTGTTTTTCTACCTGCTAATCGGATTTTATGTTTTCTTTCTTAATTTATTTCATATTAAAAAACCCGCTTATTTCTGTACTTTGTAATTTGTTAACTACTGCACTTTTATTTTTAAACCAACCACTCCACCTCACACGATGCACTCCATAAACAACAACAAATATCAACGTAATATCTCTTATCATTTTCATTAAAACACAAAATTATACGAAATCAATATGTCAAAATATGTGTGTCAACAACTTAGACTTTGTTTATCCAATTCTCGAAGATCATCGGAGGATGAGGGTGATAATGAATCGAACACCACAGCTGATAGTGGAGCTCGTGGTCAAGACCCTCATTCGGCTACTTCGTCGCTTAGCGGCATTATGGCTAATTTGGCCAGCGGCAATGTAAATGCCGTCGAGCTGGAGCAACTGGAGGGATTGTCGAAACAATCGTGTTATGATTCGGGTATCGATATACGCGATGCAATACCAAATGTACAACCTATACCAAAGAAAACTGTTTATAGTGATGCTGATATTGTTTTGAGCTCGGACTGGGTGCCACCCAAACCCATAACAATAACACCTCTCAGCGAGTCACCACCAAGAACCAGTTTAAATGCTGGCTCCGTCTTAGGTGGTGTTGCCGCTGCTGCTACTGCTGCTGCTGCTGGTTCACGCAAAAAGACGTCTAGTGTCAGCTTTAGTGTAGAGGACAATGAGAATCTGCCAAATGTCAACAATCAAAATATTCAGCCGGACAAAAATGCTGATAAAAAGAACAAGGTTTGCCTTAAACAAAATTTATTTGTGTGTGTGTGTGTGTGTGTATGTGTGTGTATCTTAAAAAAATTCTACTTAAACTGTTTTGTTTTAGATGTTGAAACGTCTTTCTTATCCCCTGACCTGGGTGGAGGGTCTGACAGGAGAAAGTACTCCCTCTAGCGGCAGTATTAACAAATCTCAGGACCAAGATTCAGCCCCCAATACGGGCGACTCTAATCAAAGTGTTTTCTCAAAAGTATTTTCGAGGTAAATTTTGTTATTTAATAAACTAAAGGTTGGAGTATGTCTTAACACAGTTTGCTGCAATATGGAAATTTCATTAAAAACAACATTTTTTTCCTTTATTTTATTCTAAAATTAATAACAACTTAAAAATGCATTCATGTTTTGGATTCGGCCTAATGAAACTTTCAACACTCGTTTCTTTATTTCATGTTTTTTTCTATTGTATGTCCTCTCACAAACTACATTTGATCACGTGACACCTTCTTTTTTTCTATTAATTTGAACTTTTATACAAAAAAAAAACATTTGCCTCACCCCCTTTTTTTCAATATATTTTTTCCTTTTTCCAATAAATTTAAAAAAAAATGCTTTTGGTTTGTTTCTTAAAAAAACAAAAAAACATTTAACATTTTAACAACAACTCAGTTCACCCATTACTTTGGTCTCAGAGTTGGGTGGCAATTTATTTTCTAAAACACCGTCCGAAGATTCGAGTGGCTCTCCGGTGCCACCGTTGACACCACATTCCACCCATTCCGAGGGTCATATTTCGTCAGGGTAAGAAATCAAATCAAACAAATCACCAAACCAATCAAACTGTTCAGCTGTTGTAGGGGCTACTTATTGTTCTATTTATAAACTACATACATATTTCTTCTTAACTATTTTCTAATTTATTATTATGTAAAATACACACATTGTTTCCTTTTCGACTTTGTGCGATCATTTGTTAAGACTTTTGCTTTGTTTCGTTTTTAACTACCTTCTTTCTTATAGTGTAAATATGTAAATATACATATAAAAGAATTCAATACTCTTCCACCTTTACCTGAAAAATAAATTAGTGATTTATGTGTTCGTTTTTCTGTTGTTTGGAAACGTTTTTGAAATATGAACTAAAGCACCGCTTCACTCTTTCTCCTCACTAGAAAATGTTAAATCTGTATGACAGGTTATTCGTTTTTTTTTTTTTTGTGTTTGTGATACATTGAAAATATCATTCATTCAGTTGTCTGTCATTCTATTTGTGTGCTCGTCATCATTCTCATAATCATCATTGTCACCAATTCTTTAGCCACAAGTAGAGGTTATAGCCAACATTTTTATTTGCATTGTCAGTTTAAAGTTGGTTGGAGCAAAAGAAATGTTTGGATTGAAATGTCACTTCATAAACAATTTCGAACATTTGAGGCTGCATTGGGAAAAATATTTCTGGTTCTGCTTAAACGTTAATGAAATACGTTTTTTACGGAAATGGATTTTATTAAATATGTTGAACTAGACAATGATTTTTCCAATCAAAGCGTCATTTATCCTGTTGTTATTATTGTTGTTTATTAGTTGTACTGTGTTTATGGTTTGCTAAAAATTTCCTTAATGTCTTAATGCTTTAATTTGTCTTGTGCAGACGTTCTTCTATAGGCACATTTATACGTCCTTTATCTTCGGAGGGCACTTCATCAACGACCAAACTAAAGGACAACAAACCACCACAACAT
Organism: Epicampocera succincta; assembly: GCA_932526305.1. NCBI lineage: Eukaryota > Metazoa > Arthropoda > Insecta > Diptera > Tachinidae > Epicampocera > Epicampocera succincta. The sequence continues at coordinate 26,321,537 of OW052034.1, read as the reverse complement.
CCCAAATTAGATTATCGCTCTATGGTTTCAATGGATGACAAACCTGGACTTTTTGTCAGTGTCGACAGTAAGTAAAATGACAAGTATTTCATATATTATTTTCTTTAATTTTGTTGTGTTTCTTTGTTTTAGTTTGAAATGTTTCAGTTTTAGAAATCCATAAGACTAAAAAAATAATACTTTGAAAAGGGAGTAGAAATGGTTCGGTTTATGTTTTATGTGTTCGCCTTTTTAGGCGTCTTTAAAAAACATATAATTCGATCGCTTTCATGTGATACAAATTAAGATCGTTCTTATTTCCTTGTAGACGGCATATTCTTAAGCTAAAATTATCTAGGTCTTCTTTGTTATACTGCCAACAAGTATTTGTTTCAATTTCACACAGCAATTTCTCCTATAATCAGGAACTCCCGAAACCTTCGTACAAAGGTTAATTGGCAAAACGGGGGTCAGCGTGCCCCGTGTGTTTTGTACAAGGCATTTGTTGTGCCTGCTTTAGCTGAAATGTTCTGGCTATGATTCAAAGCGAAAATATGCACGAAGAAAACCTCGATAACTATTGACGGTGCAAGTGCAAGTTCTGCTTTCGGTGGTTATTTGATTGAATTGACAATCAAAACCAGGGTATGCGAATGGATGCTGTGCGGCAACTGTGGGTCCAAACTTACATTCGCAACCAGAATCTTTTCGATAAGAGCCTGTTTAACCGATTGTTTGTCGCAATAGTTGCATTTTCTTTCGTCAGTTTATTTCCGAAAACAACAAAGTGCGGCATTTGTTTTTAGTTTTCAAAATAAACAGAATATAGAAAGAGTTGGTTTAAGGACTAATTTTCTTAATGGGTTTCGATTAAAATATCGTTCAGAGAAAATTGCTGACAAGAGGTATTAGATAGCCCAGACTCTTTATCCACAGGATTGTTGTATGATTCAAGATCATCATATTACAAGAAATTGCAACATGTGGGTTCTGCATGCAGGCGGTGGCGAACCGTTCACAAATGCATCCGTAGATTGTTCCACCATCCCATTTGACCGTAATGGCATAAATGAAATTTACACATGCTGATGACATTCGGAAATATATGAGAATAATGTATTTGCCAATTCTACACCTGAGACGAGTTTTATGATATCAGATACTTTAACTTTTCCCGAATGGTGTCAACGTCTAGATTTTTACAATTTGCATAAAGTTAATATATTTATGGTTGTAGTCGCAGTTGCTTGAATTTGTTGGGCTCTTCTGGCCTAATTATTATTTTTGCGGCTGCCCAATAGTAAGATATTTTCTGTACCTACAACCCAGATTTGGTCAGTTCCAGAAAGACATTTTTGCAGTTACGGCAACTAAAAGCTGTTTAAAGTATTGATGCCAACATCGTTGTTTTCAAAACCCTCAAGCAACAATAGCGACGTTCAGCCTTCGTAGTAAATACTTGATTGTATGCATTGTAAATGTACTAGATCTAGTTATGGTATTTACAACACTCTGTATTTTAATTTACTACGCTGTGGTTGGAAAACAATACCAACGGCGTTTTTTGTATTAAACTTTTGTGTTAAATGTACCCCAATAAAGTGTTTTGTCGTTTGTTCGCGCAAAACTATTTGATTTAAATCGTTTTATATATGTTTATAATGCTGTAGATCAAATGTGAAACGAAATTATAAAAACCCACTATTGACGAGAAAAAGTGCACCAAAAATTAGACAGACAAATAAATTGGAATTGATAAACAGAACAACTAATTTTAGAATTTTCCACACATAAAGAAGTCAGTCACGTTTTGTGACAAAAGTCGCAGTAAATATAACAGCTGTTCGGCGAACATTCAAGCACTCGAGATCGTACACGAGTTCGCTAATTTTGACTAGGAAAAATGTTTGAATGTTGGGTTCATTCATGGTGCATTTCTTTTGATGTTCTCATTCACTTTTTAATTTCGTTCATTAAGAATTTTCAACCAAACGAGTTATTGGCGCACTTACGTTGTTATTGTTTATGTTACAGTGGTTTTTTTGTAATAAATTATTTCCATTTTATTGCGTTTGTTAAAACAAAAATTACTTATCACTAATTGATCTTAATTATGCAATTAAATTTCTCACATTTGCATTCATCACTCTTTTTTGTGCATTTTTTCCGACTCAAATCAATTGGAAAACTCTCACACACAATTTATGTGAAATCCCTATAGTTCGGGCACCAAATTTTCCAAATCTTGATGTAGTTGGTATGTTTCAGAACTATAAGTCTAGTAATTTCAGCCATTGAAATTTTATGTTGATTAAATTTAAATTAAATTTTGTATCTTTTACAACTCTGACCGTCAAAACAAATAACTGGTTTACAAAGATAAAATAAAATGTTTCTTTGCCTATTCGATATCAAAATATAGCAATAAGATCCATTTTATATAATATTTGTCTTCAAATTAGTCAAGACATACATGTTGTTTTTGGCCAAAACTGGCCGAGGAATTTTTTAAAAACGAACAAATAAGTTTTTGTGCTCTCGAAAGTTAATAGGAGAAATTAACAAGCAAACATCGTTTAAATTAAAAACTACAGTGAAACCTCAAACAACCGGACACTCGTGTTCAGTGTAAAACCAACATTTCAAAATCGCCAACAAGCTCTAACAAGCTTAATTGTACTTTATATTAACAATGCACGATATTAAAATAACATGATTTAAATTTGCCAAGCAAAACAAGATAATTTCATATACGGTTGTCTTAGCAAATTGTGATCTTGGCCTAATCTGATGGTCGACCAACTCTATTTGATAAACTTGTCAACAACTCTCTCACGAATTAAGTACCTGCCTTACGGCCTTAGCTGACAGTGGGGACCAACTCCACATGAGTGATCTGGGCAGCTGTCAAATTCTTATAAAATCATAAACCTCTTGCTGGAGAGCTGGGGCTATCTAATGCCTTCTGTTTTGTAAATCGCCAGAAAGGCAAGGAAGGACAAAGCACCAGAGTTGGTATCTCGAAATCCCAAAGGAACATCACGCCTTAACCAACTTAAAAGTACATTCATTCCCCACTGCTTCAGGACCAACCAAACATCCTTTCCGTATCTTTAGGTTTCAGCCAGGCACCAACACCAAGATCCCTGTTGCAAGGCATTCCGGAGGCGCGCTGGTCTCTGTTCTGCCCATTTCTCTTTGGCGAAGGTCATACAAGAACTTTGCAGAGTTTTTGCAGCCTTGTCAACCGAGAAAGCCTTCTCGTCTTTACACCGAAACACAGAGTGCTCCTTGGAAGGATTTTGGACCTATAAGAGTTATCCGCTTATGGATTTCCATAACGGAAGGTTTCACTGTATATTAAACGCGTAAAATTCATACTGCCAGCAAAAATATCCTGAAATTTGACTATTTTTTGAATTAATTTGTTTTTGCCAGAACATCAAATTTACAAGTTCGATTTGAAAACGAGAACCTTAATGGGATTCTGTTCACATCATTAAAACAATTTATTTGTTTTGTTTTTATTACAAAAGCCACGCAAAGTTTTGATAGAAATTTGTTTATTAACTTTATTTCTGTTTAGCAATAAAATGAAAAAGTTTGATAAATAGTTTTTCAGAACTTAATCTTACTTTCTTCTTTACTTTCTTTTGGATGGAAATGTTGTAAAAGTGAACATTTTAACTTTTATTGCTGACCTTGAAAATATCGATCTGAGTTAACTTTTTTCTAAATTCCTAAATACAACAACCAGCTGCAAACGATACAAAAGTTTATTACATTTTGTAAATAAATTCGATAAAAAAAATGTAAATATTTCGCATGTTTAATTTTTTGAGCTTTTATTTTGCAGAAATATATCAATCATAAATTTTTGGGATCTGTTCTGTTTTGTGTAGCCATTTTCTACAGGCTTGATTTTGTGGGCTTAAAAATGTTCAAATGGAAAGTGGTCAAATATCAAAACGGAATAGGGGCACCAATAGTTAAAAAAAAATTTATGAATGTATCCTAAAATGAATTTTTGATTTGCCACCATGTTGACCTGTTCTAATAACAGCGACGATGCTTTAAATTGAACTCCGAAACTTTCTTTTTGCGCTGTTTACTTTGCGAAAATTTCATCTTCGCTGGGCGGGATTCTTCAGAACTATTCTAGTGTTCGAATAGCTTTGTCGGAAGCTTTTAATTATGTCGTGCTGTTGTTTTTATTTTTTTATGAGTTTTTTTATATTGAACTTTCCACAGTAAATTGATTTATTCGCTAATTAGTTAAAAAAAAAAAAAAAACTTAAAAAAAGGCGAAATTTTGTGGTTCTCATTTCACACGTTCGCCGGTGAAAAGCTTTTGGTCTTTTGCTTACGCTTCAGTTCTTTGTTGGAAAAACTTTTGATATTTTTTATAATTTTTTAATGATATCTAAACTGTGAGCATAAATTTGACGATTACCGATTGCTGCATTTTAATACGTAACAAATTAAAACAGACGAGAAGAAAAATATCAAATTTCGTTCATAGGAACAAGTTTATATTAATAATTAGGCCAATGTTCGAGCTAAATAGTGAAGGAAAATCAGTGTCTATACAAGAACATTGATAGGGTGGTCGTACTCGTAAGTTTATTTAAAATTAAACCAAAATTTGAAAATTGATGAGGTGGGTATATTCTCAAAGTGGATTTAAAATGGGTGCAAAAGTCGAACTAAACAGTGAGGAAAAATCAGTGTTCATACAAAAACATTGATGAGGTGCTTTTTTTCGGCACACCATCAACAACTCTGCTGTTTTAATTTTCATTAAAAATAAATAGATTTGCCATCTATAAATGTAAATTTCACTTTTATAAAATATTGACAGATAAGACAAGTTTTTGATTTTAAAGTCTTAAAGAAGCATCAAAAGTTGTATCAGTTCTTATGAATCAGGCTGCTAACAAAAACGTTTTTTTTTCGTTTATATATATTGTTATATTAGCGGTTCTCACTATTTGTATTATATTTAAAATACTTTTATATACTATTTTAAAATTTTAATTGTCAGCGAAACAACAACAAAAAAAGAAAAATGTGGCGCCAAATCTGCCAGCTGTTTCATGCTTGTAAATAAATGAACTTAGTACGTTTAGTAAATCTACTACTGTTTTTGCTATTGTAGAGGTTGTTAATTTAGTAAATTAAAAATGTGTAAATCTTGTTGTTGTTGTTACTAAATCTACTATAAGCCCTACAATACTACTTTAACACGAAGTGTGGGAACCGCCATTAATTTATTAGGTTTCATTGATGCTTAAGTTTATTGCGTTGGACGCAATTGCCAAAATCCAAACTGAAAAGATAGTCCAAGGAAATTGCTATATAATTTAGTTCATTCATATTCCCAGTCTGAGGCCTTATTTCATATTCGTATACTCTTAATACATGTTCTTGTATAATAATTTCATGTTTCTTGTGTATGTATGTAAATAGTTTCAATATATGACGTTTCGTATAAACTTGTATATAAATATATGTTATAATTTGTAAAAAAAAACATATTTCGACCATTTTAGTATATATTTATCAGCTTCCAATTGGTGCGTCTAGTTGTTGGCGGCCTGCCTGTGTTGGTCGCGTCCGCATATTCTGTTAAGCAGCACCGCGACAAGTTACACAATTGTGTAAGACATCCAAGTAATAAAACCTTATTACCGATGTTAGTGTAGACTTTGTGTGTGCTGGCTGCGCCCACTTTATGGCAGATGCGTTGGCCCTTCACAATCGATTTATCAACGTTTGGTGGCCAATTTCAAGACGGTTTTTAAATGAAATATGTATAACAAATGACACTGGACTCTTCAGGTGACAAACCGTTCACAAAAACCTACTGTTTGGTCTGAGCTTTGCTACAGAATGACGTGATGATACACGACATGTGGCTGCATCTGCCTGTTATTACACGCCACACAGCGGATTTCACGTTTCTAATTATATCTCGCAACGCAAAAGTGACGTGATTCCAGTTGTGGGGTTTCTCGAAGCCCCAGGTTGATGCCAATAAGCTGCAATCTATCGATGCTCAAACTCGGCCGAAACTGTGCGGCAGAGTCCTTGGACCGCTCAGATCCGTGCCACCGTTTAATATGCATATATGAATATGTATGATTTTGGGGATGCGCCTGCCACGACTGGCGCAATCTGGAACACCAATTTTCATCGTTCACCACTAGTAATAACATTCTGACCCATCATCGTTTTTGCATATATGTTTATGGACCAATGGCTCCGCCATCCCACAAAGCTCAGCCAACAGTAATTTGCTGAAACTCTTGGATTATCCTCACTTCGAATGCAAGAACTCTGCTTATTTAGTTACCCATTCAAACAAAAATGGGCCTCAATGAAATTCAATATCAATATGAATTTACCAACAGAATTATTATTATGATAAAAAAGTTTAAACAACTTGCAAACTTTGTTCTGGTGTCAGTCAGTCTATCCATAATGAAATGTCAAACCGAACCCGACAAAAAGCAACTATCAGCTGTTAAAGCAGTGTTGCCAACTAAAAGCTGTGAACCTGTAAAAATAAAAAAGCCCAATACATACGAAAGGAAAAACAATAAATATACCGTCTTCCAAAAATGTTCCACCCAATAACTCTTTTAATAGCTCTTTTAAACACTCGTCCACTCTGACGCAATTGTCTGTTGATTGGACTCGTATACTTGAGTATGTATATATGTGTTTATGCGTAGTATCCGATTACTTCTTCTTCTTACTTGTAATTGTAATTAAAGTGCCACAGTTCGAAAAAAGAGGTTAAATCCAAACATATTAAGTCTAATTATTGATGCCGTTCAGCGATTGCCGACAACATTTTTTGTGCGGTAGCAAAATTTGCGATTATTAGTGCCGAGTCTGCGGTAACGGATTAAAGAATCCAAGTATAAACTTTTCTTCACACGTCTTCTTTCACCATCAGCTGACCCAATATCAATTCGTCACCGCTACTAATTAAAACAGGGATGTTAAATGTACTTTGAGGAAAATTTATGTCACAGGAATGAGTAATTCCAATTTGTATGTCGATTGATATTTTTTCCGTTAAAATTTTTCAGTCGTACGAAATCAATAATAGCACTCATTGTTTAATAATTTCAGTGTATAAAATTATATTAAAACAAGGAAGGACTACAATTCTCATAAGCTAAATTTCAACAAAGCTGCATTTATAACCTCAAAAGTTCTATTGTTGAATGTCAGACCTCATAAAGCTTCTACACAATATTCGTAGCATTAATTTTATACAACCAGCATGAATTGCTTTTGTGTCTACTTAAAGGTTATAAATATATTGTAATACATAATCTGTTTTCAATTTCTGTTATAGAACTTATACCAAGGCCTGCACGAGCTTGTCCAGATCCACCCTTGTATCTACGCTTGCGCATGGGCAAGCCTTTGGAGAAGATCACACAATTGCCGACATCGGTAATGTCGTATGGCAAAAACAAACTGAGACCTGAATATTGGTTCAGTGTACCTAAAAATCGGTGAGTTTATTGGCAACGAAACTGAGAAATTTTCTTTAAGTTGACAACGTTTTTCTTTGCGCAGCGTTGACGAATTGTATCGTTTTTTAAATACCTGGTTTTATTATCTGTACGGTGACCTGGATACGGAACTTATTAAGATGCGCGGCTTTGAATTAATAAAAGACGATACTGAATGGACAGAAATGGGCACCCAAAAGATACGTTCGGGCAGTCAAGAGCGTGAAGAAATCACCGATTTAACACGAGAGTCCTGGGAGGTAAGTTCTAAAAATCCCTTCTTAGCTCTAACAAGTTTCTCAAGTGATTCATTAAGAAATATTTTTATAATTATTTTAAAAAAATTTAGGTATGTAATTGAAATTCTACCAGCATTAATCTTAATATATTTATATAATTTTATTGTTTCAATTTATTTTAAAGAATTTCTAGGCCGCTTAAGATTTAATTTGAACAAAAGAAATTCTTACAAATCTTTCAATTATTAAAAATTTTACATTGTATTTATTTTCTGAAATTGTTTATTTTTATATTATTGATTGAACCAAAACCAAAAATCAGCTTTTTAAGGCTCCATTTGCTAAGACCTACAGCATTATTAAAACGGCTTCACATGCCGCATCTGCCGATTTGGATTTGTTAAGCGGCGAGGTTAGGACTGAACTAATTAATCAAAAACACACTACAAAAATTATAAGAAAACAACAACTACACCCAAAATTAATGTGTTGAAATCTATTTCAAAGTGTCCTAATATAATGGTTTTCTTTTGGTTTTGATAAAATTTTTCAGTTTCTTTCGTATTGTTTTTAAGTTGTAGTGCGATTTGTCAAAAAAAAAAAAATCCAAAGTCGTTTGTACTGTGTTTTGCGTAGTGAAGTGAATTTGTGTTTAAATGCGCAATCGTTTAGTTTCGCTGATGATGTGTTTTTTTTTTTGTTTTTTTTTCAATTTCCTATTGCCAATAATTATTTTTAAATTGTGTTGATGTTACAAAGGCACCTTTTAGTTTCATTCAGTTTACTTAGAGCCAGTAAATTTTCAATCATAAAATAATTTAATTTTAAAAATCACGAATTTCATCACATTCGGAAAAAAGTTGTTCATTCACAAAAGAAGCACAAAAATCAACGTCACGTGCTCTACATAACATTTATTTTTACGTTTTCATCTGCCGATCTCTTGTCCTGGATCATTTATTTTTATTTAATTTCTTATGCCGACATACACGTTTATTTAAATAAAGAATTCTTTATTTTTGCAAAACGGTTCTGCGACTGGAATTCAAGTTATTTGTTCAAAAACACACCAAAAACATTTAATATATTTTTGGCATTGTTTTCTTTTCGCCTCTGCTGGTGTCTTTATATCTTTTAGGCTTTTTGTTCTTGTAAAAACAATCCGTTGTACGCCCATTGAGTTGTTGATCTGAAATTAAAAAAAACACTTCTCTATGTTTTCGTTCTTATTCCGCCAACAGTTACGTTACTAGTAAAAGAATTAACGTATGAAACCGGTAAATTTTTAAAAGAAGCATTCGAGGGAATTTTTGGAAGGTTGTTTTTATAGAAAACAGTATTTTTAAAAACTATCTTTATAAAAGTACCTTTTTAAAGATGTCCTTTTTAGAGAGAAGTTCCTTATTAAAAAAAGTGTTTTCCTCAAAAATGCTCTTTGTTTAAAAGCACCTTTTTAGAAGAGTACCCTTTTAAAAAAACTACATTTTTAATAAGTACTTTTTTTACAAGTAACTCACGAAAGACGTGTTTTTCGTTTTAAAATAGGGTACATTTTTTGAGAAATAAGTACAATATATCTTCCCGAAAAGTGCTTTTTTAAAAGAGTGCGATTTTAAGTCCTTTTTGGAAAAGCATTCTGAAGAAGTATGTAGTTTTTTTTTTTTGAAATATTATATATTTTAAAAAGATCTCTTTAATAATGTACATTTTTTAAGAAAAATATAAATTTTTTTTTAAATTATGCATTTTTTAAAATTTTAAAAAAAAAGATTTAAAAATTTTTTTTTGCTCATTGAAACATAAAAATAAAATTTTTTTAAAAATAACTACAAAGGCACCTTTCGAAAAAATTATCTTTCAGTAAAAGTAAAAAAAAAAAAAAAATAATGCCACTTTTTTTAAATATATTTTCTTACTAGTTTTTTTGAAGAAATCATTTATTTTGAAAAAAGTTTTGAAAATATTATTGAAAGAAAGTATTTAAAAAAAGGATATTTTTAAATGGTACTTTTTAGAAATTTGTTTCTTAATATTTTTTTATATTTTTCAGTTCGGCCACATAATAAAAATATTTAATAATTTTTTCTTACATTTTTTTATTTATCAAAATTTTGATCAACGTCGTTGATCATCCTCAGGGCTTGTACAAAAAGTATTTTATCAAAAAAATTATATTGAAGAACAGTATATTTAAAAAAGGTATATTTAAAAAGAAATAGTTTATTCAAAAAATAATTTTTTTTTTCAAACATTTTTTTTTGAAAATGCTTTTTGTTAAAAAACCACTTTTTTAATCAAAGGCTATTTAAAAAAAAAACCTTAAAAAATGCGTTTCAATTTTTTTCTGTAATAGTGATTTCTAAAAAAGACATTTTCTTAAACAACTCGATTTCCAAATCATTTAAAAACGATCACATTAAAAATATTGTTGAAAAGATAATATTTGTGCATTTTTCAGATTCTTTTTTGAAAAACATCTTTTATGAAATATGTTCGTTGTTAAAAATATATTAAAAAACTTTCACAAAAATCTTCTTAAACAAATTTGTTTTTTTTTTAACAAGGAAAGCCTTAAAAAAAGACCTTTTAAAATTAGATTTTCTCAATTTTCAATTATCGTTTCAAGTGGCGTTTCAGTTCTATTTTATTATTTCTCCATACGAATATAACGAAAAAAAAATATTCTTAAAAATAACTTTGCGTGCGTAAATATCACACATTTACGAACAATAATTGCTGTCAATTAATTTAACATATCAATTTACGCAACAAAACAAACAAAAGAAAAACAAAAATGAATTTAAACAGAGCGCAAACAAAAAAAGTATTTTAACAAAAATATATCCGGTGCTTAAGCGTTCTTTTAAGAAAAACTTTGAGGGGGTGGTTACAATTACAACCAGACATTAGACAATTAAATGAAATTAGATCTTAAAACTTATTCCTGGTCGTTTTTAATACAATAAATGGATAGAACTGATTGCGCTTCGTTGTGAAATAATATTCTCTATTTTAAGGAAGTTGCGTTTGCGGTTGGACATCAGAAGATGATATATTATCGAAACATGTATATATCGAACACTCGATTTCGATATACAGCCGTCATTTGTCCAAAAAATTTAAAAATTCTTTTTGAATATTTTATTTGTTCTTGAAAATTTATCTTCTTTGTTAATAGTGGATTTGCAGGGGTTTGCAGTGTCGGCCGGAATAGTAGTCAGTCTGTGAAATTGACTGCGCCATTTTTTTGTTTAAATTTTAATTTTAAAATTATTTCATCCAGTAGAAATTTGGTTTTCAAAGTAATTTTCAACAATCGGACAGACACGTTTTATCAATTTGAAAACAGTTGCTTGTGGTTTTGGTCTAAAAAGAGTCTTTTTTTGTGGGATGTTGCAGTCATGACAGGTATCCGATGATTAAAACTGCGCCCATTTTGGATCTTTGTTTGAAATTATTTTCTGTATTTAAATAACTTTTCTTGTTTTCCGATAGAACTTGAAGTTGTAAGAAATATGTAATATAAAAAAAATTAATTTTGGCTTTAGAAAGTGTAAGATGCGGCAAACGTCTGTAACATGACATTAACAGCGGAAAATGTAAGGTCTGGCAACCACATGTAAATAGCTTTTGTTTTGATATAGGACTTTGATTTTTTTTTTTTTTTTTTTTTTTTTGAGAATCGGACTGACATTAAATTTAAATTTCAACAATTTTTATACTGTATGGAATTACGAGTATCACTTATTCAAACGTGTTTAATTCTTGTTTGCGCCATCAATCGTCAATCTCGTTGTAATTCGTTTTATATATTTTTTATATTTCATTCTTGATGATGATGTTATTGATAATGTCAAAGCAGTTTAAACTGGGCAGGAAAGCGAAAACTTTGTTTTATTTAAAAGACGAAATGAAGAGTGCAAACATATTGATGGACAGACGAACAAACAAACAAACAAACAACGGCAAATCGTTTGATTTGTTAAGCAAATTGAAAGAAAAAGTGACAGCTAAACCAGAGACAGGCTTTTAGTTCCAAGTTATAATATTATTATGGAACTCAAATTTCCACCAATAACAATTTGTTTTCCATGTCGTAATAATTGTTTTTGTGTAAAATACAAAAATCCTAAACTGTTTCCAAAATAATTTATCCAATAAATCGATTTCATGCTGCAGCAATTAATTGATTCATTTTCTAACATATAATTATCGGCCGACTATGAAAATAGCAACATTTAAAATTCCTTTGGCACAACTGACCCGTGTCGTATAACTTTCACTGATCACGATTTAATTGCCAAGCAATTAATATTATTAAATTGCCATGTTGATCATGGAGGTTTATTTGTAGCGAAACTGCCAAGACCAGAAATATTCCAAAAATGCTTGTCAAACCGCTTATAAAATGGTTTGAAAATATTTATTTAAATTTTTATTGCAACATAATAATTATAAAGAATGAAACTGAATTGAATTTGTCTCCTTTGGTTAAAAACTGTGAGTTATACAAAATAAGAATACAATTTCTAAAAATATGCATATTGAAAGCAACACGTCTCTAAAACATTCAGGCTCAAACAAGTTTCATAAGTTAAACCGGTTTAAATTAATTAAAGTATTAAAAAAAATTTTGTTTGGTCTTTCATAAATGTGTCTTCTTTTTTCATAAAAAAAAGTGTGAGCTATTTATGAAAATCAAAATTACTCACTCGAGTAGAAATATTCGGTAGGGATATACGATTTCCATGCAAAATCAATTACTTTCCTCTTAAAAATCAAAATTATTCACTGGAGGGATAATGGAATATAAATCCAGTACTTTAACGGCTGTTTTATGTTTAAATAATTTTATTTTGAAATTGTTTTGTTTTTCGTTTATAAAAAATCCGTTTATTGCAAATAATTTTCCCCTCGCAATCTTTCCTCTATTTCTTCGCAAAAAATCATTTAAAAAACTCGCCAGATCGTGAAGAACTTTGTCAAAAGTGTTTTTGTGGGAGCAGACAACCCTTTAAGCAGTAATTTCTTCACTTCTTTTCCCCTCGACATCTCTCCCTTTTCCTTGGTTATTTAAAAAAATGAAAACTACTCTCTCGAGTGGCAGTGTTCGAAATCAATCACTTTCACTGCTGTTTTATAATAAAATAATTTTATTTTTAAATGGTTTTGTTCATGATCGTACTTAATCGCTTTAATTGTTTTGTTCTAACTGTTATTTTATATTAAAATAATTTTATTTTTTAAATTTGAATCTTTTCCGCAAAGTTCTCTCCACTTTTCTTTGAAAAAAGTCCTATTGAAAAAACTCACCAGATCGCTAATGTTTCTTTCAAAACTGTTTCTGTAAAAGGGGAATACCCTTTTATGTAATAATTTCTTCACTTCGTTTTCTTATAGAAATTGAACCGAAAATGTTAAAAAAATTGTACTTTTTATTAAATCTTTAAATTTGGATCAAGATGGGATATTCCCCAATAGGTTGCCAAACAGCAGACCAATTAGATAACATTTTATTAAGGCTTGAAGAGATGTGGTGCGCGAAATTCAGAGATCCCTTCTAGAAAAACTAAATAGTACTAGTCCCCTTATAATAATCTACTTATTATTACTGGCTATAAAATAATTCTATCAATTCTGAACATTTTCACTATTTAAGCTAGAATATACATATAAGAAAACCACTTTATTTGCACCCCGAAGCATTTAACCAGTTGGTGATTTCAAATCGTAATTAAGAATAACGTTTAGCGTAAGTGAACTCGCATGTACGAGTGTGTCACGTAGCAGAAATAAAAACGTTTCTATGAAATTTAAGTGTTTTTCTTTGTCTCTGAACAAGTACAAAAATTTGGCAAATTTAAAAATTTAAAATATTTATTTAAAAAATATATTTCGTTTGTTTGATGCTTGTGTTGTTGTGGCTGCTTTCATTTATTTGGCATTCGAAAATTTTGATAAGTTTCTGTTTACGATCTCTAGTCTGTCGTTTTCTGACACGTTTTATTGTCAATAGTTTTTATTTGGATTTGGAACAGAGCACCTCCAAAACAAGTATTTCTCAAGTAAAACATATAACAAGTAGTGATGGGACAAGGGTAAATACTCAAATGGTAAATTGGGTATTCAAAGTGCTTGGGTAAATATCTGGGTATTTACCCAAAATGTGCGTATAAATCAGAATTAAGAAAAATTTTAATAAGTTAAAAGAATTTAATTTTTTATTATGAATTAGATTTTTAATAACAAATGAAACAATTTTTAAATTTAATCATAATTGCTGTCGCTGTCCGTATCCGATAACAACTGATATCGAGTAGAGTGCGTGATTCCTGTTGAAGTTGAAGGGATTAGCGGTTCTTATTAAGAATTGTTGTTCTGTTTGATGCAGTCAAAACTACCTTATCTGAGCAAAACACATCAAGAAATATATAAACAAAATACACTTAAACAAAATACGTTCAAAATAAATTCGAAAAGGTTCACATTTCTCTTACTCTACGTAACAATGAGTATTTGTTATTCAAATGAGTATTTACCCGAAATTAGATAAATACCCGGGTATGAAAGTGGGTATAAATGGGTAAATACCCAGCGTTGGGTAAATACCCAGGTCTAAACCCATCACTACTCACAAGTGATTTTATAATCGCGCGTTTAACGAAGTAAATGCTGAACCATAAATAATGCTACTATTTCTGACACAGTTTTAATATAGCAAGAGGAATTGAATCTGATTTAAGTTATTAAATATTTGAACAATTCTGGTTTTGAAACGGGAAAAAGAAACTTTTTTAAAACTTTACGTGGCGGATTTTTTTCTAGCAGCATAAAATGTTTGTTTTCAACTCTAAGCAATAGAAAACATACCGTTTGTTAGACCAACACTTACGCCAGAAGGTCTAGATCTTCTCTCTGACACACCACAGCAAAGCCAACTTGAACCGCTATTTTTCGCATTGACGATGATGCCTTTTAGAGCCTGTTGTACGGTCTGGAACGTTCACGTTTGTAGGTCGGTTCGAGCGATGGAAGCACCTGCTGGTGGTCCACTTTTAAGCTTCGGACTCCAACAACGTATGAAAATAAAGAACTCGCATACGCTTTGTTTGTCAGATCGCATCTGATATCTGGAAGTTTCTTTTTGAAGCCCATCAGCTAAGAATCATTCAATGGTCAAAAGTTCGATTCAAAACTTGTTTTATTGTATGACAGCAAACAAAAGACACAAGAGTGTACCATAAAACTGAGTACTAAAAAACATCACGAAAACCAGTTCTATTTTTGTCATGTTCGAATCGTTACTTTTTTTTTTTTGTCATTTTCTTTGGTGCGCAATTCTGTTCGCTATCAACTTTAATCTATATGTGCATATATTTCAAATTCAAATATGAACCTTAAATAATCTTTTTTAACCTAGACATATATACGACTGTCGCGTTCGTCACCCAGGCATTTGTATGCAATTTTTATCATTTTACTTCAGTTACACAAAATAAATGCAGGTGAAATTCAAATTCTAAATTTGTCATCCCTGCAATAAACAGTTTAATGGATTTTAGCAGCTGACTTTGCAACCAGGGCTATTGTTTTTAAAAGAAATGAAATGTGTTTCGTCATTCTTTTGCAATTTATATTAAATAACAATTTAATTAAAAAAATCATTCTTACACACTCACGTACACACATATTATGTATGTATGTGTGTAACAATTTAGTACCAGCAAATACACATATAGGGTGTGCGTCTGGTTGTGTGTGTAATAATAATTTCTCAATTTAAAACCATTTATGTGTCATTAAAATAAAACAACCTCTAAAATTCCACAACTTTATAATGAAATTACTTAAAAAAAAAAAAAATTTGCTTTTGTTTTGTTTTCTTTTCATTTTATTATATTTAATTAAAACTGAATTTTTACCAATTTGCGATGTAAACAAATTTTTTCAAAAGAATTTTAAGGGGTTATCGCAACTAAAAAAAAATGCCGATTAAAGTAATAAAAAAAAGAAGAAATAAAAAATAAGTTTAATAAAACAAAACAGAAATCCAATTGTTTATATTCCGGTTTTCGTTCTGGTCCATAATAAAATGTTTCAATCTAAAAAATCTAAAGCAAAATAAAAACGATCAAACTTGTTTCTCCCTCCTCAATTCAATTGATAATGATGATTACTCCGATTTGATGATAACTATTAATTATTTCGTCATTTCGCAACCATTGACAACAGGTAGCGAACGCTTTAGCTTTAGCAACTAAATGTCAAAGGTAGAGCTCATGATCTCTCCTGGTTTAATGATCATCTTGGCGAAAAAGTCTCATCTTAATTTCGCATTTGCAAGTGCATTTTTTTTATTCACAACACGAAATCGTTGTGCAATTGATATGCAAAAGAAGTGTGAAAGGGAAATAAGGGAAATGCAAAATATCTTCCTTTTTCAGCTGTCATCTATCTTTATAGACACTTCCCTTAAACAACTTAATAGCAAATGCTTTTGGAAATGTATTTATGGCGTTGATTTGCTGGAATATTTAAAATTCAGCGCCAGTGTAAAATAATCACTATTTTAGTCCAATTTTTCTTTTTGCACATCTGCTGCAATGAAAGTATTTTAAGAGCAAAATGGCGATTGTTGAATAAAATGATCCGGTCCACAAAATGCCAACCGGTCTTACAAAATTTTTGATGAAGGTCACGATATTATTAAAGAATATGCAAGAGCCATTTAATGATTAGTAATTACACAGGGGGTCTTACAATGGAAAATGAGTGCAGAGGATTGTCTGGAATTTATACGGTCTACCTCGTCCAATGGATCTGGACGAATGCACGTTGAACAGCCATCTGTTTTGACCGTTTTTGAAATTTGTCGCACATTTGAAGCACGATTCATTCTCTCAAGAATGTTTATGAAGCGAACGGAGCCATCGAATATAAATAAATAAAAAAAGTAATAAATAAAAAATTAAAAGAAGGAATTCTTTTTCTTTTTTTGAGATTAAATTAATAATAATATCTCTAACTTGCGTAAACCGACATAAATATATGTAACTTTCCCACCACTTTTTACTGCTTCACTTCTTTTTGCATCCCTTTTTTCAAATGCGTTTTTAACATATACAGTATGTCAATAATGACTTGTCACATCACACATTCACATTTTTTAAACTTTAAAGAAAGTCAATTTAATTAAAACCTAAGCAATAAACTTTAACTAATAAAATATCACAAATAATCCTGCTTATTACGGTTCCCGAAATCTTCGAGCAGTTTCTAAAAGATTCAAGGCAAAACACTCGAATTTACTTTAATCTGTTACTAACTCTCGAATATTTCGAGAACCGTAGTAGGAATGAATGAAATTTTCTATAAATTTTAAGGCTAAAAAACGCATTTTATTCTCTTCTTCGTGCATGCGCGTGCATGTCGATTCCTTTGTTATTTCGATTGCTCTACAAATTAACCATGTACATACGTATGTACTTGTCCCTGGGTCCATGTTTAATGCATTATCTTTATCTGTTTTGCATATTGTGGAATAACACAAACGTGTTACTCGTTTTAAACAAATACATATCGCTACCTTATTATAGAAATGCTCTAACCTGTTCTTTTCAAAGTCGGGTTTTACTAAAATGTTGATAAATTATAGAGTCTTGTATTGAAATCTGCAAAAAAAACTGGCCTTTGAAGGACCTTTCTATATTAAGGTAACGATATATATTTATAGCATTCATTTAGCTTAATTCGTATCTCATTTCATCTAATCAAATTAATTGAAATGTATGACCGGTTAGACAAATTTCATTTATTAATTAATCTCGAATTTTTCAAATGATTAAAAATATTTACTTAACGCTTTGTAAACATGTTAATTTTTGTGTAATTAATCAAATAAAAACGGCTTTTGTTGCCAATCAAATGGTTTCAAATTTAAAAGTCTATTTAAAATTAAAGCGACAACACACCCACTTTAAAAAAAAAAACAAAAACAAGGCAGCGCTGAAGTTGGTCGCCAGCATTTTAATAGATGAATACAGGGTGGTCCTAATATGAATAGCTTTTAATGAATGGAACTAAATTGCATTTCTTTTTGTACGTTTTAAACGATATTTTTTTTATTTTGAACATTACGGTGATGGTTCTTTTGTAACTCTCTTCGGAAACCATGTGAACCACAAAGAAAGAATCAACTTAACAAAAAGATCGAAAACTAAGAAATAATTTTCCGTTTTCACAATCAAAAGATTTGCTACCACAAGACGGGCAAGTTTGTGGCCAGGAAGTTATTTTGGATTTATAGTCAGCTCTTATAGTCCTTTAAGTTCTCTACTACTACGACCACGGACAACTCTTAACAGCCTCAATGTTGATTTGTTTCAATGCCCGCAGTATGGACGGCCCTGGTGAAAACCACAGTTTAACTAGTAGGATTCAGAATTGCCGCTACGTGGCAATTGCCAATACAGCTCATAAACCTTTGAAGGGAGAAGTTTTTACCCCTAACCAGCCCTTCCTCCTCCCTTAGCTGGCCGTATGCTTCCAGACAATAACATTTCGAAATATATTTGTA
The DNA here is from genome assembly GCA_932526305.1 of Epicampocera succincta. Lineage (NCBI taxonomy): Eukaryota > Metazoa > Arthropoda > Insecta > Diptera > Tachinidae > Epicampocera > Epicampocera succincta. The sequence goes on along the minus strand of OW052034.1, from coordinate 26,303,208 downwards.
CTCCCGAAAAAAAAAATAATTACTAAGTTTTCCAGCTATTTTCCTGCGATGCAGGCGTTAACCACTGTTAGATAGATTATTTCAGTCAAGGAAGGCGCGGCTCAGCCATAATCTGCCAATTAATTATTTTTGAAGTGTTCGGAAATTCTTACAAGACTAAAAGGTCATGGATCGCCTATCGTTAGCTTCGGCAGCCGAGACACTCGATCTGAAGCTTAAGCTTAAATTTCGGAAGTTTAGGTTCCTGGTTTGAAGTTCTATAAGTTAAAAGTTGTTCCCCGAAATGCACCTGAATAGGTGTCTAGCACCGATATGGGTATTTAATAAAACGCTTAAGGCATATACCAATTATAGGAGGATTAACCAAAACTGCTCCAATGTGGAGTCCATCGCAGGTTCAGGTTACAAGGTTTTGCAGAAACATATTTAACATCATATAAATCCCTCTCTCAAACAATCCGCTAAAGAATGTTTTTTAGTTTTTCGTGCTATCTTTTAGTTTAAATTGTTAATATTTCCAGAAATTTTATTTGGTAACCTAAATCATTTTAAAGGTCACGTATATGACCTTCGACATACAACTTAGGGTCATTACGCGCTCTTCTTTTCTACGTAATAAACACGAATGAAGTTAATATAAATCCTAGCAAGTTGTTATAGGCATTCAGCGCTTTACGGTGTAGTTTAACTCTTTAACCATTTAAATCTGATAACGCAGAAATTCATATACAGAATTCGGCCCAACAGTTTTGCAAAAGCTCTTGTTGAGTCAAAAAAAATATTTTTAACGAAAAAAATTAAAAAAAAAATGTCATTTCAATACATTTTTCTTTAGCATTTCTTTAACATAAAAATTTGTTGAATCGTACATTTTTTAACAAGAAAAGTGGAGAGTCTATATATTCGAAAGCAAAACGTAAAACGTCGATACTTGAGCCAGTTTTTTCACTAAGAATACGAAAATATATAAATAGCGAAAATATTTACACAGGTGTAGAGACAAGAGTTAATTTGTAACGAATTAAATTTCTGCTTAAAAAATTATATTCTTTGACAACAATTAAACTTCTCATTTAATAATTGTGCTTAAAATATAGCTAAAGTCACTAAAGTACACGTATGTCTGACTGAAGTACGCAAAGATTCTTCTTCCTCTTTGTAGAATGATATATTATAAAGTACTGAGTCGCTGGGCCCTTATTGTGGGTGGCGAATTAATGGAAAAAATACCCTACGAACAACAGGTTTATTTATGCCTTAATCTACTACAAAATTGTCGTAGGCGTCTTTTTATTCATATTTTAATATGATTTTACAGCAAATCAGAGAACAACATTTGTTTACATATATGGCAAACAAAAATTACATGTCTTATATGGATTGAAAGGGTATCAAAGGGCTTTCCTGAGTAGAAAATTTGGGAAAATAAAACAAAAATTCAAAATTAAACAAAAGTAAAACAAAAATTTCTTACAACTCATTTCCACTCTCTTTAAATTATTCCAATTTTCAAATATGTATATTCAGGTTTTCGTACATTAGTTTCACTGAAATGTCGAAATATGTTGAGCTTTCCAAACTTGGAGAAGTTAGAAAACTCTAAATTAAAAAATAAGTAGAATAGAAAAAAGAAATAAATGTGATTGTGACTTTATAGAAATAGTTTCGTTTAAATATGTCGAACTTTCTAAAATAAAGGAAGTTAAAAAATTCTAAATTAAACAACAAAATAGAATATAAATTGGAAATAAATGCGATAGTGACTTTATATGTAAAAGTTATTTCGCTTAAAGCACTTCTAAATCGATAAAGGAAAACATAATTTAATAATTTAAATATATTTTACGAACAGAATTTTTGTCCAGACAACATTTCTTTTTTATAGGGGGTAGCCGTTGTTTAGAAGATTTTCAACTTGAATTCTTTTAAATTTTGAAAAAATTTCAAGAGTCTTCATCGTCGTGCGACATCAGCTCGACACCAAAAATGTTTCGCCTTCTTTTTCGGCAACATTCTAATAAGCCCAATCATGAATGTCAATTCCACGAGAACTTTCGCTCTTCCTTCTTTTTTTCCGATATGAACAAAACATTTACCTGAGGAAAAAACTCCTGGCTTAAAAACGGGCTAGGATTTCTCACAAAATTTTTTTGTCTTTATATATATTACAGAGGATAATCAAAAATGCAATTTGAATATTAAAAAACATGGAAAATAATTACAAAAGAATATATTTTTTTTATCGAAATACATGTATTTACATATAATGCCTGAAATGGTCCAAACTATGAACCAGGCGTAAATTTGCAAAACTGAAACTCCGAAAGAAGTTTTGTGGAACCGATTTATTATATCAACACTTTGTTTCAACCATCAACAATAGTGATTTTATTTTCTTACACACAGAAAAGAAATCAAAATTGATGGAAAACAACGAAGACAGCTGGCATCAGCGTTGCCAACTCTTATATTGTTTTGTTGTTCTAGCGAAATTTATAATGAGTGGCATGTCCTCTAGGACATGGTTTTTTTTTTTTTGAAGTTAAATTCCTTGCGAATATTTACGATTGTTTGAAAGTGTTTATTAAATTTCTTACAAAGAAAAAATTTTTTAATTTTTTCGCTAAAGAGAATATTAAAGCGTCAAGTTTTTATGTCACAACGACAACGACTTTTATGATAAAAGAAATTTGTGGTTTGGCGTATTTTAATTAAAATAATTCAAAGTTGAATAAGACCCCAATTCCTCTTAAGGTGTTCGAAATATATGTATGTCTGTTTGTAATAGATTAAAGGATATTGTAATATTTTTCTTTAATCTTTTACAAAACTTGGCTTGGATTTTCCAAAGAAATTATTCAAAATTGGCAGAATATTTGTAGAAAATAATAATAATAATTACACGTTCTACAAAAATGTTGGTTTTTTCTTAAACAATTAAGTTGTATTTTTTAAGCCCCCAAAAACACAAACCTTTTTTCGGTTTTATAAAAAAAAGTCGCTTGCTGCGTTGGTTGTGTTTCTACACGCCGTTTAATTTTGCAACATCAGTAACAAAGAAACATTGGGCTGACCACAAAGGGGGTGGGTGGGTGCTAACATCGGCTATAAATATACCCGACTACATTGAACATGTTTAGAAATAAAAACTATTTTTCTTTTGTCTTGTCAGACGATCAATTACTCTTACCGATGATCATATTTATAAGCAAAATGTCAGAAAACGCATCTCCATTAAATTTGCATTGACTCAATTAAAACGCTGGCCATGTCGCCATTTGCGTTGGCTGTTTTTGCTGTTTCGTTTTTCTCACTTGAGTTTAGCTAAAAAAAAAACAAAATTGTTTAAATAAATACCACAACCTATCGAACACCCGCCAACAAAAACAACAGCAACTGTAGAAAAACAAAAATTTAAATGTTTTTATTTTTATTTATACCTAAAAAAGAAAAAAAAAAAACAATGAAATAAACTAAACAGAGTTAAAGTGAACTGAATCGATTCGATTCGAACACACCGTACGAAACCGACTACTGAGCCAAGTTTCTTTCAGACGGACTCGCCACACCAACCGACCAACAATTTATTTATTTTATGCGCAGTCACAACTTGTGCTTCTTACGCGTTTCATGTAGATCTTTCTTTCTTCGTGGTTGTTTGACAGAAAAGAAAAAAAATTTAATTAAATTTATGTGAACAAGTTTTTCTAACAGGCTAGAGAAAAAGAAAGCGTTTTTTATGAAACTTATTTTCTTTTTACTTAAAAAAGACAACAGCAAAATTTTGTGACAAAATGTGACTGGAAATATGAATGTTAAAAATAATAAATAAATAAAAAATACCACAAATAATAAAATAAAAATATTTTCTTTTAACAATTTCGCAACAAAAATATAACTTGAAATATATTGTATAATTATCTTTTTCAATTATCATTTTAAAAACAAACCAAGAAAAAAAACTTAAAATATTTTTGTTACAACTGTGATATTTCTAAACGCTTAATTCCTAATAATTTAATTAAGAGAAAAACAAATTTGATTTTTATATTAAATTAAAAACAAACAAAAAACCAGAAAATACAACGTCAACAGTTTCACCTGATCTTCTTTCTTACTGCTCCTGCTCTGTGGACTCTAGTTTTTGTGTTGCAACCAAAATGAGCGCCAAGTCTAAGAAACTGTCAAAAATTGCCAAATACATTAAGAAAAAGGTAAAAAAAAATGTTTTTATGTAGAAGACACCAGACTCACAAACACACGAAGACGACTCATTTTTCTTTATATTTAATAAAATGGTTTTTCTTCTATTTATGTTTACACCTATACCACGTTTTGCAAGGCAGATAAACGATGTAAAACGAAATCAAAACATGTTAAATTAATTATTAAAATATCAATTTAACCACAAAAAAACACAAAAAACGCAATTCATGTGCAAATAAAATGAAAAATATTAAAAGTATTCGTGTGTTTTTTAGAGGCATTAAACAGTTTTTCTTTTTATATAAAATACAAGAATTTTAATGAAATGACCGAAATTTTGGCTGATCTTCGCGATGGCGCGTTATGAACGCCATCCTGTTGGTACAATTTAGCACCAATTTTTCGAACATAACCGGTCTTCTGTCCTGGATTCTAAACGATTAATGGTTTCTCAAAAGTGTCTTAATCACGAAACTTTTGGCTCAACACGCTGTACGGGGTACGGCGTGTTGCACCGTCTAGTTGGAGCTATTTCTGCTCGAAATGATTTGCAATAACATGACTAATAGAAAAATCTCGAAGCGTTCCCCGTTCACGCTAATACTGACAGTGGCTTCGGATTTGACTACAAACCGGCCAATAAAGCCTTTGGCATTTAGAACAACGCCCTTTAATGGACTCTTATGGGGATAGCGCTCTCAATCAAAAACGATATTGCTGTCTGTTTAAATGCCTATTAGGCCAGAAACGAGCCTTCTCGCTGAAATGTTGCTAGAAACGGTCCGTTGTATTGCGCAGCATAACTTGACACTTGACAAATTGCTCTATAAGTTTGACGAACAGAGTGCAAATTTTGAAGAAAAAAAACTTTCACGATTTGTAAACGTTGTTCTATTTGACAGTTATCGCTTTCGAAGGTCCTAGAAAACCACCCGATAGTTACTAACAGGCACAAATTAGAAAAAAGTGATCACCACTAAAACTCAAATTTTCAGATTACTTCAATGCTGTGATAAGCCTGCGTTTACTAATTCTCTATTTTTTGTCATTCCATTCTTTGCCTTTAAGTTCAGTAGAGTTAAAAGAGGGCGGATAAGTTTATGACACCCACTTCTGTATGTTTCTATTGTGTTTAATCCTTATTATTTTAACATCTTTTAATTTCAAATAAAATGCCGTGAAATATCGAAAACGTGTAAAACGAATGCCGTACAAAACGAATAGCATGTAAAACTAGTACCGGGTGAAATGCGTGCATGTAAAACGAACACCCTGCAAAACAGAGGACAGGTGTATTTAAAAGAAAAACAGAAACAGGCAGATCACATCTGTCTTTTTTTATTCATTCATTCATTTGCCCTAAATACGAGCCTTATTTTGTTTTCCTTAAAGAAATATCATCAGCAACTGCAAAATTTATTAGTTGTTTTTCAAAATTTTAGCCAAACACATTCAAATTTAAGTCATTAATCTAAAATTTTTTAGTTCAAATTAATATATAACACAATTTGGAACAAATTTCCCCATAAAAAAATCCAAGTGAAAGTTTTAAAAAAATTATGCCGAAAACTGTTTTTGGCAAACAAAAAAATTTCATTCAAAATTTATTTTATTATTTTTCAATAAATTTAAGAAAAAAAAGTATCTTAAAAGTTCCTACGTCTTAACAATCTATAGTATTTGTTTTTAAATAGCAATTCAATTTTAAATATCATCATGTCTTTAAACAAACAAGTAATTACTTTAAATAAACAATTTCTTATTCATTTGCTAAAAAAAAAAACAAAACAAAATAAAATGTAAACCAATTAATCAAGTACTTTTTCCTTATAAATATATCCATATATTTTTTAAATCATTTGTTAAGTATTCGCAACGCATTATTAACCAAAATGTACAATATGAACACATCGCACAGTGAGTAGCAGAATTAAAGAAAGTCCTCGTAACGATTAAATTTGAATTGTTTATGGTGGAGGCTTGAATGGTGAAATCAGATGACGTTGTCTGTCACGTCATGTCGTTTTCCCGGAAAATCCCTGCTTTTGGGTATATTTTTCTTTCTCAACTTAGTCTCAATTTTATTGTACATGAATTTAACAGCATTATTTTCTTGCACAATAACTGGATTTATGTATACAATCACAACTCTTGTGCTACTATTTGTGCATATAAGTTACTGTGTGCACTTATGTGCAATGGCTTCTTTCTTCAGGGAACAAATTATGAAATTCTCCGTCTACAGAGCGCAGCATTTGCTTAATAGCTTCAGTAAATTAAATTTTTTTCTTATACACAAATATGTTGAATGTGCAAATATAAAATGTGCACTTAAAGAGTATTTTGAGAGCAAAATTACGGAAAATAAAACTTTTTTTGTGTGCAGCCAATTTAAAGTTTGGGTAACACTCTTTGTTTTGTTTTTGTTTGCAGTTTTAAAGAATTCTAAAAATTGATTTTCTTGTTGTTTGTTTTTGTATTTGTTGTATAGCACAATCAACTTTCTTACCATTCTATTTGCAAAATCAATTTTTCCCACTCTGTATGATCAGGCTTTAATAAAAATTTATACAGGCTTTAACGACGTGTGACTGTTAAAAAATCAAAAATAACCCAAAAACCCGTTTTGCCCCACTGTTTGCATTATGCACATACAAAAAATGTGTGTGTGTTTCACACCTGTGTCCTTCAATTTTGTTGAAGCGTCGCATATTTACGAGAAATTGCTTACTTTTGCGCAGCTGAACTGTTAACGAATTGTTATTATAGATTTTTATTAGTACATGACCAGTATTGACTGTAAATAAAACCATTTTAGTTATGAGTTAAGCCGAGAAACTTTAAAACAGGAAAAAATATCACAGCGTTATGAGAAGAAAAGCGTAGTCGACATCTATTTCTGTTTTTGACGTTTTTAAACGCGTGAAGTACTTTTGCTGCAGAACAACAACAACAACGCCTACATATCGCTTGCTGACCACACACTGAGTTTATTTGAATGGTTAGCAAATACCTAATTCTGTTTTAAACTTTAATTCAATGCCCTCCAGGAAAAACCAAGACATTGTGGTCATGCTTTGTGTGTGGGTGTTTGGGTCACCATTATTTTGTAGAAGCAAAATATTAGGGAACTCTTATCCGTTTCTTCTTCTTGTTGTAGGTTTTTGTAAGTTCACAAAAATGTTTTATTATAAATAAAAAAAAGCAGATGCTTACAAGTCCACAACATCTACCAAAATCCACAAGAAAATCGCTTGGCTTGATTTTAGTTCTTTGCGTAATTTATTATATAAAAATGCAAAAACATATCTTGAAATATGTGCGAAAATGCAGCCCTGGTGTGATGAGAATAAACTTTTTCCGTCCGCTTGTAAAATTTTGCATGGGTATTTCTCATCTACTCGAAAAGATTTTCTTCCTTCTACAGGAATTTTCCAAGATTTTAATATGTACTTGGTTTATCATATAAATACGACTTTAAGTTGGAAGTACATTAGCCCATTTTAGTGCGGTTGTGAGCTCTAGATTTCTGAAAAATATGTGTGTATTTGCATAGAAAAAGTCACATAGAAAACATGTGGAAGCTTTGGCGGCAGAAGGTTGGATAACTTTGAACTTTTTAACACGTTGTTCATTTTAGACAAGTAATCAGCTGACAATAAAAAGAAATTAGTGCAACGAATTTAAATAATTCTGGTGTGACAAAACATTTAGCATTGCTTAGAAATGTACTAATAGGAAAACGAATAACGAATAATGAACGCGTGATGTGTAACTTGGAATTTTTCATAAACGCGTGGTAGTTGTCGTCGAAATGACGCGTTTTATCTACTTCCATCTTTAGCATTTAGCAGAGTCTAAAAGCGATTTCAACAAGGGCGGTGGTTAGATATTGAAATGGAATAGGTAGAAGTGCTGAAATGGAGTAGAATTCGTTTCTTTCTATTTTAAAGGCCGATGCTAACTTTAAAGCCGACCTCCGACTTCAGGAAACTCCGCAAGATAAAATTTACTGGCATGAAATCGTGCGTCTTTGGAAACAAATTTATGTCACTTCTGTCAGATATAGTCACACCTTCAAACCGTTCATGTACCCTCTTCTTTGTGGCCCGTAGTGCCATCCTAATGACTGCATATCGTTTAATTTGGAACAAACAAAAAATTATTATCATTATTCTGAAGGCCTAAAATTCACACCAAACAGTAATTTTTGGTGGACGCAGTGCTACCTGGTGCTACCGTCGTGGTGCCATATACGGAAATTGACCACCAAGCATTAATGAGTGGCCTGTGAAGGGCCAATGGGCAACGGGTACAAAGTTTGCCTGACGAACACTCATTCTCATGATAATAATAAAACTTTATCATTTTGACATGCTGTTCAATGGTGCAACGTGTAGCGGCATTAAACAACAGATTAGGCAGACGCCACTGAAAAACGATGGCGCTCACAGGCCGCCAAAATCTCACCACTGCAATTGAAAAGCCTTTACCAGCGATAAGTGCTGCCAGACTTCACTTAAAAAGTACAAACTTAAAAAAGTTTTTTCTCTGTTGGCACCTGAAGATGTTGGTTTTTATAGCCTTTAATGCCTTCCAATAAAGTTATAATTTTTTCACAAACTGATAGACATACATACGTACATATGTGTGAATACTGCTGTATGTGGCGGTGTGTGTGTGTGTATCTTTATTGTTTTTATCTTACAGCAAATTTCTACACATGTTTCTTGTCAATTATTGTTGTGTTTAGATTCATAAACAACTACAATCAAAAGTACCATACAAGTAAAAACTTTTCAAAGAAATTAATTAATTGAACCCTCTAAAATGTTAAAACAATATGTCACAAAAAAAACTTAAAACTTGATAAAAATAAAGTATAACCAACAGAAATAAAATTTGTCACGTTTTCCGTTTTTCCTACTAAATTAATTACAAGTGAAAAAAGTCGGACAAAATTAATTACCTGCATGATTTTCAATTGTAGCCCCTGCCAAAAAAAACTCTTTACAGTTATTGTAATTAATACATTATTTTTGTTTTTCTTTTACTTAAAATAATAAATTATTTACACATGTTTTTCTGCCTTTTTGAGCTTAAACGATAATTGAAATAGAAATTTTTTGCATTTCTTAAGAAACATATTTAACCAGACTTAAAATTTAATAATTCCTATTACATATTTTAAATGTCTTGAAACCTTTAGTCACATGAACTCACTTTAAACCTTAATTACTTAAAGCTGTAGCTTAAAAATATAATAATAATATTAATAAAAAAAAACAAAACCCTTGACATTAGCACTTTGCAACTGGGCCAGAGCTGCTTGAAAACCCGATTATGTTCATGTTGTTGATTAAATTGAAAGCGACATTTTATATATTCCATCGTTTAAATGGCTATTGAAACTGACAAAGACAAGTCTAGATTATAATTAACATTTTGATTGTTAGTTGCAGAAAGAGTGAATAAATTAATAAACATATTCAACTTCGACTTCGAAACGAAAAGTAGACCTTGCAAAGAATACCAAAATTGGTCCTTAGTTTTCTATTTCTTTTCAACGCTTCTGATTAGCAAACACATGACGAATGATTTCCAATGTTTACCACTTGGCTGTTTTCAGTCATATTAAGCGTTTTTTTATAACTGTTTTTAGTTTTGGACTTTTATTCTTTTTGCAAATTTTAAAAATGTCGCCTCCAAAAATATTACGTACAATTTATACTAAAGATGATTTTAGTTGCGACTCTGGGATCTACAGGATCAGCTGTTTTTGGCAAAACAGAAAATAGTCGGAGAGAATTTAAATGTGTGCGAACAAGACACGCGAAGAAGTAATTTGCACTTTACGTCACTAATTGATGAATTTCTTTATCTTGACCGACTTCTTTTACTTCTCTTTCTAAATCTAACCTGGTAGTTAAGAATTATTTAAATCTTCCATTGCACTACACATTTTTATGATTTTTATATGCGTTCATTGTCCATTACAGTCCATTGACTGGTCTTCTTTCATGGTAAAGAATTGACGCTAAAATTCGGCTTCATTGCCCTGAACTCTACTAAAACATATGCACGATATTGTCCGGCTGTGACGCTCCGTTTTATTGTAAGTAAATTCAGCACTGAGTTTGCGCATTCTCATTTTAAAATGTTCGCTCTATCATCGAATGCGATTTTGTGGAACTTTTTCTAATCATTTCTGCCGTAGACATCTCAATTGGTCCGATCTCTAAGGTATTAGTCGGCGCAAATCGTACAACCTCGTTCTGCCACCCAACAGAAGCAGGACTTCCGCTTTGTAGCTCGGCTTATTTTTTGGTTGGACTGAGACCTTTCAAATTTAAATGATTAGATTACAAAACGCTGACCAATTACAAATTTACTAAGATTTTTAACAATAAAATAAATGTTAGGAAAGTTGGTGCCTTAAAACGTTTGCCCTTTTTCCCCAAACTATTTTTTTAACAATGACCCCATCTGTACTTGAGTCGATGGTCTTTGCTCTCTTGTGGAGTAAAATTGGAGGTTATTGATCTATAAAAAATCTAGAATTGTATGATGTGGGTCTTAATCTACTTTAAACGCATGCATGTCCCTCAACGACGAACGTTATCGTTTGCGAGTTTTCTGATTAGGGAACTATTTATGAACTTTCTTTTGTCAAGTCTATCTCTTGCTCGCTTTAACTAAATCAGGCATGTCGTTATTAGGTCTGTTAGTGTAGTTTTAATCAGTTTTCTATTGCTCAAAATGTTTGCAAACGTTAATGTTCGATATCGTGGGTCAGTGCCCAAGATACTTTAATTCAACGGCCTTTATTTGCTCTTTTTAAACAAATCGTAAACAACTTTTTTGAATTAGAATCTTTCCACAAAACAATTTCACTGCGATTTTCATCTTATATATTGTTTGTGTGATAAATCAATTGTCTAACTTTCCTTCAAGTGCATTACATAAACTGTGACTAATTTCTTGCTAATGCCGAACTGGCGCAAGACATTCCAATGTTCACTGGCCTGTACTTTTATTGATAAAAATGCGGTAATTGTTCCTCATTAGAAAACCGACTTCTACCGTAGGCATTTAATTATTTATTTAAGTCATTCTGTAAACGTGAGTTGCATAATATGATTAGAGGCACCAGCTTAAGCGCGCCTTTTAAACAAAATCTAATCAATTGAAGACGTGTTTGTCTAGCAATCGATTTTTGCACTTTTTCTTTATTCATTAATGAATTTGCCAAATAGATATTTCAAATATTGAATAATGTTTACACTTTTAAACACAATTGTACATATTTGCAAAGTTTTCAGATTTTTCGTAATTATTTAATTTTTTAGAACTTTAAAAAATAATATCTTCATTTAAAGTGCCGGCTTTAGTTACACAGATTGTGAAATTGATTTTCTTTAGCATCTGTCGCTGTGATCTAGTCTACTCGATGAAATGGTCAACGGCTCATCACCGTCCTCATGTGGCCATGTAATTCTAGGTCCAAACTTTTTGTGATATCTAATCCCATTTGGTAGTAGTCAGAGTAGGCAATCGAAGCACTTAATTTGGTAGATCGGAAGCAACACAACACAAATTCTCCACCATCTAATTCTTACGAATAACAGGACAACAACACCCCAGGGACAATTGTATCCTTGACAATAGACCACTATTATCAGCATTTAACACCGACCCGTCCTTTAGGTTTAAATCATAGCCAAGGACCAACGCCATGTGAGTTCGGCTTACAAAACTCTATAAATATGAACTTGTTTTCAACCAACACAAATTTAATCACATTCGTTTGACAGAATAGCGCCGTAATTGTCATCACAATCATTGACATTTTTAGTCAACAATTAATCCTTTTTTGATGTTGCCACATCGGAAGGACATGTTCTCTCCACTTGCAATTTATACAAATTGATTCAAGTGTTTCGGCTCGAAAACAGCGGATTGTTATGAACTCGTTTCAGTTCCTACTTAGTAAAATTAAAGCTCAAATTCAGATCTGAGGGTTTTAATGCTTGAACAAATTGAATTTTATACGTCTTAAATCAAGATTCTCGCATTAAATGTGTCACCTTTTGTATGAGTATCGTGCAAGCGGGCAACCCATGAACTGAGCAGGGTCTTCACACCTACTCACCACTTGAGCCGCAGAGTAGCTGGATAAGATTATCTTCCTTGCTTTCCCACAGAATGTTGATTTTCTTAATAGAATAAAGTGATTTGTGGACATTTGCATGATGTAAATTAAGTGATACTGAATAGTAGAATAATACAAATAAATATATGTTTATCCTCGCAATTTTCTCATCCAATACAAGAGAAGTGGTTGACGTCGCTGTCAACTTCGGCCCTGAGTATGACACTCAACACGTGTGATCTGTAAAAAATAAACAGATATAAAATAGGTGTATGCGAGTACAACTGAACTGGTAGCCAATTACTTTTGGGGTTTACTCCTTCGTAAGTTTCTTTTGGCAGTTCTACAGAAATAATGAGCTTTTGTCATACAGTCCTGGTGTTACACGATTTTGAAATAAGACGGTTTCTACAGAGTTGTGTTCAGTCACTTAAACATGTGATTGTTTATTTAAAAAACAATATTTTAAGAAAACTTGTGAATTATTTCTTTATTTTTATGTCTTAGAAATCATAAAGTTAAATAAAAGCAACTCTGTATGCAGAACAGAAAATGAAATAAAGGTTGTATGTTTCATACAAATATTAATATTTAGGACCACCTTCAAGGTTGAATTAAACCAATATAATCTTATGAATGTGTAGTGTTGTTTTTGCACGATTTCTTTCACATGGTGTTTCCTGCAACTGATGTACCGTGTAAAAATAGGATTCGGTGTATTAGACATTTCTTTTACAACATATTGCCCCTTGTTCCAAAAGCCAGCAGCGTAGTCACATTGAGTCGACGTAAAATTGTTGTCGACAAAAATTATATTATATGCGATTGTATTGTCATACGTCCAGAATATGTCGAGTGCCTATTCCGATAGAAAACTTTGGTCAACAACGAGCGCAAAAGGGGAATTTTTCCATGTCGACTTGATGTGACAACGATGACGACTCTTGGAATATGAGGGACTATGTATGTATTTTGGTAGCCAGCGTTTTGTGGTAACAATTGTGTTTAGCTGAATTTCTTTCAAGCAAAGTGAACATCAATAAGTTGTTGAAATGAACGAAGGCTTTGAAAATAGTAAATTAAAATAAGTAAAAAATGTATTTGTCTTTTATTTGTTCAGATAACTAAAAAATCAAATATTTAAATTAATTGAAATGAAAGAGACCCATAAATTTAAAACGTGTTTGATTATGTATTACCGATTTATGAAATGTTTTTATATAAGTATGTAGATATTTTTGTTTACCACAATTTTCGGTGTTAAAAAATGTTTAGTTTTAATGCAAATACGACAAAAGAGATTGTGTAACACAACTGACAGGTTTATGGAAAAAAATTTATTTAAATTCGTTTTAAACGATCTTCTGTTACGAAGACATTTATGATGACTTCTTTTCTTTAACGATCTCGAAACAGTTTTATAGCGCTAAAATCAGATTTTCTGTAATAAACTGCGGTCCAGTTTATTATTATTTTTTTAATTACTTTAAATAACATTTTCTTCGGCACAAATAAGCTGAGGACAAGTCTCTGCGCAGAGATGTTGCACGAAAGTTGTTAAATACTTTTCAGTTTGTGTAAAAAAATTGCGGCAAAAATATCATATTTTTTACAAATCTTCTTCTTCGATGGACTGTTAATATTGCGTACTTGGCAGCACTTTTTAAGCTTGTTTTATCCAACCACAGTCTCGGTCAATTAGCCCCCTATTGATTTATTTACATATTTTTATGAAATAGATATGGATAAATTTTCGCTTTAAAATCTCTATTGAAATATTTCAATTGCAAAACTTAATCTTCAAAAAAGTATGCCTGATCGCCCTCCTATTAAAACCACATATTTTGAATAAACATTAAATATTCCGTGGAGCTGAATTCTGTATCACCTTCTAATCAAATTGTGACGAAGTGAAAGAAATATTAATTTTGTTTTAAATTGAATTGATTGTCTTCGAAATAAGGAAACCGGTACTTGTTAAATACAATCAAGAGATCATATATTTTGCAGATCATGTCTGTCTTATCTAGGCGCAGTGTTGCCAATTAAAAAATTGTAAAATTACTCTACCAGTCTCTTATTAATTTATATATGTATTTGTTTTTAAATGAAATGTTATAATTTGCTTTAAAGAAACACTGTCTGTCTTCAAAACCTTGTGTCTTCCTTTTATTTTAAATTGAAGACACCGACTTCGAAATAATAAAAGGGGTTTTCAAGAGATCCTACCTTTTTCCAGATCATGCAATTTCGGTGCTGTAAGAAAAAGGTGTTGCTTATCAAATTCAATCCAAATACGCAGGTCGTTACTGCCCCCACCCCAATAATTTAAATTCGTTTAAGGAGACATAAATAAGTTTGAATCTTTTTTATTTGTTTATTTCTTGATAAACAATATTACCAAAAAAAAAAATAATAAATGCAAAACAACGCAAACACAAAACCAGTTGGCTAAGAAAAATCTGAGCCGTGTTACACAAGTTGCGGTAAAAAAACTACAATAAATTTGCGAAACCTGTAACAAATTTCTAAAGAGTACGTAAAAGAAGTCGTACATTCACACATGCAAGAAGCAGAAGAAGAAGGAATTGGCAAAATAATGTGCATTCTTGTTTTCCCATAAAAACAAAATAATAAAGATAAAAATTAATGCACACTCTCAAATCCAAAGATTGTAATAGAGAACATGAGAGAGATAAAAAGAGAGTTTGCAAACTTGAATGTTCTCTTTCTTTAGTTTTAATATTTTTCTACTTTAATAGAAACTTGTAAAAGCTTCTTTGTAAAGTGGGGACTTCTACCCAGTAAACATTTTCGAACATGTAACAAACAAACGCCAAAAGAAAAGGTTTAAAATTGAGACGAAAAGTCGTGAAATATTTCTAAATTTTGTTTAAAACGTTTTGAACAGAACTTAAGAGGCACAAATATGCAGAAAAACATAATACGTATTTGAAAACGTATTTTAGTGAAATGTCGTGTGGAATATTTGAATTATTCAAATATACATATACCCAACACTTTCTAAATACGTATATGTGTATCTTTAGACTACGAAAAAAAATTGAATAGTGAGAAAATTGATTGTTCCTACCGAACAATTCGCCGCTTGTCACTGTCACGAAATTGTAATTTTCTAAAACTTATACCTAAATGTTATTTTATGTCCCCTATATAAAACTACAGTAATACAAATTATCTTGATCCTAATCTGTTGACCTTTTTTAAAAATTATATTCTTCAAGCTTTAGGTTTTTTTTTATAAAAAAATTTAAGGATTATTATGTCCAAAGGAAAAGAAATATCACCTAAGAACGTTGGTGTGTTATAACACCCCTGAGAATAGTGTTATGTCAAAGCAGCACATGCAAACTTTTATAATTTTCTGAATACTGTCTTCAATATTTTGATAACAGTTCATTAAAAAAACATGATACTAAATTTAAAAGAAATAATTACGCACATGGTATTGGCTTAATGGCCTGATGGAAGATTGCTTACATTCTTTGCCATCGCACAGAAACCGTTAGTGGCAAAAAGTACTTATTAACAACAATAGTTCCGTTAGTCCGTTGCAAATGCACAATTAGACACATTTTGTTTGTCAATTCCTCAATAAGTTATAGTATAAAGTTCGTAAATATTTTCCATGCTTTTTTAATTTAATACAAAATTTGTAAATTTATTTCGTAGTGGTTTCTGGAAGCAGTCGTATAAGCCATACATATCAGTGTTTACTTTTTCCGTACAACAACAGAAACAGATACCTAAAACCAAGTGGTGAATTAGTGGGTCTGAATAGAGTTTAAATGCAAAAGAATAGAAAAAAAATTTTGTGTATGAAGTGAGTTTTAAACAAATTTTGTGTGGAATATTTGAACTAAAACTCGTTTTAAATTTACCTTAATTTTTGTGAATATTCCCGCGGGTATTAAAGTATTATATGAGCAAGAGGTCTGTTCAAAAAATGCAGTGAATTTTAAAATGTTGTGGGGGCTACATATTTTCGATTATTGCGATCGCGTTCACATTCACAGTTTCAGCTAAATACTTATTCGTCGCACGTTTACTTTTTATGATTTGAATGAGTTTTCGGCAAATTTTGTGTTAAAGACTTTAGGGCAGAAATGTGTTTACAAGTGTTACCAACTTTTCAAGGCATGTCCAAAATATGTGAATGGCGACCGGAGCCTTGGACACCCCAGCGCTTCAACAAGCGATAAAAATGTTGAAAAAGCTAATGAAATTGTTATGGAGAATAACTATTAGAAACTTTTGTTAGGATATTGATTATTTCGTATGATTCTATATTTTGGTATTAGATTTGGTCCACTGGGACTTTATGCTGTTCCCAAAACAGAAGAGCGCCTTGAAAGTGTGACAAGTGGTACAAGTGTACTCGTATTATATCTGAGGGAGGCTACTTTAAAGTAGACAAAATATAAATTGCTGAACAAATAAATACTTCTGCAGAAAAAAGAAAATTTACCTAAATTTTTTTGAACAGGCCTCGTATGTATTTATACTGATAAACAAATAAAAACTTATTTTAGTAGAACTGAAAAACAAACATCATTTAAGTACGAATTTAGAAACTCCGAATCTGTCGGACAAGTGAAAACGAAAATAGTCGAGAAGGTAGATTTGTGCGGCAAGTGAAATGCTCGCTGGTGTTTTTTATTTAGCTTTAATTTGTTGCGCACACACACACATACATACATACATACTCCTACATATTTACTTACATGTAGTGTGCTGTGTTCCCCATCCAAAGAAGAGTGACAGAAAGTTGACTGCGGACTGGCTGGCTGGCAGAGTCAGTTTTAGCTGTCAACTCGCACTCCAAAGAGGAGCACTGAAATACATGTTTCAATCAATAGTGTTTTATTTTTCTAAAGAAAAAAATTATTAAAATTAATAATTCTGCCTTAAAAAATACTAAATAAATTAATTTAACATCAAGTTATTTGTTAAATGTGTGAAAAAATCGAAAACGTTTCTTTTTTGTGGAAAAAATACAAAGAAAAAATGCTAAAATTTTACGAATAGTTCGTGTATTGAAATTCATATCAATAAAGAACACGAATAAAGTGAAGGGAAATGAAATATGTATGTGTGTATGTACATACCCACGTACGTAAAAAGTCACAAGACCCACAACAACCCAAACGAACGAAAAAGAATTGAAGTATAAAACAAACTAGAAAAGCTTGGTATTTACAAAAACAACTCTGCGGAACAGTGAGAGAGCATAAAAATACTCCAAAGAGGGCAAATGCCAGCGTTTTCATAATGAAAAAAGCTTTTGTGTTTTGTTAAACACTTTCATCGATTTTTTTCTATTTTAGCTTTTCGTCAAAGAAGAAGAAGAAGAAGAAAGAAAAACATTAGAGAAAAAAAAATTAGTGCAGCTGTTAACGACAGCCGGCATTTTTATCATAAACAAAAAGCTTTTTTCATTTTGCCTGTGATAATGTTTGTTTACAATCAATGATGCCAACAACTTGTTGGTCGTTTTAAAGTATTTGTACACACGTAGATACTTTTGTGCTACAGAGTACCAGCCCGCCCCCTTTAAGTCTATTAAAAGAACTTTGGAATATTTTGAAAATTCTCTAGGCATGTGGGTGCTGCTGTCACTTTGCGTTTCTGCCGTTGGCTTTGCCTTGGCCGGGCGGAAATGGGGTCGTTGGCTTTATTTGCGTTATGGGCGCTTTGTTTTGCCACGTTCGATGTTGGCTTCAAAAAATCGTGCTCCCACACCGCCACCCTCGCCCTCGGTCGTCAAAAATGATGAAACCCTAGAGGGTTTGCTGGATGAAAGTGGCGAAATGCACGAGACGGTAAGTTGAGGTTGGCTTAAGTTTGAGCACTAATTCGTAATATTTTTATCAACGTCTTGTTGTAATCAAGTGCCTTTTAAACTACTGTTTGTTTAATTTAACATTTTATCTCTTCTGGTTTTGTTTAAACATTCGTACTCTCTAATCTTGTTGATTTTATTTGGAGGCATTAATAAATTGTTGATTGATGAATAGTAGAATATTATTTAAAAATTATGCATTACTAAAATCATTGAGTCATTTAACGTACAGAAATAACTTGTATCGTTATAAATTAGTAGATACCTATAAAAATAAGAAGAAGATTTTACTTCTGTTTTTCTTCATTAAACGCAGTTGTTAAACAAAAACGTTTAGCCAAAAAAAATTGTCTGGAATTACAGGAATTTATTTCAAATTGAATTCTTATACATGGAATGGACATACAGTGCGCTCCCAATAATATCAACTTATTAAAACCGCGAGTCTTGATGTTGATGATGCTGACTCTACTCCGAGCACCCTGTATTAGGTTTGAGTTTGAACATTTTATCAGGCTACTCTCTCTTTCCCCTTGAAATTATTTTGCATGCAAACATTTTCATCAAAAACCCCATCTTGGTCAAAAAAATAACTATTATTTTTTAAAAACTGACTATTTTGCGATATCGTTATACAAAAGTATTTAGATTTTATTAATTTTATTTCAATCAAATTAAACAAACAAGTTTTTTTATAACAGTTATTTTGTGACTTAAAAAAGAATTCCTTTAAAACAATTATTTTTCAAAGTGAAAATAAAAAGTCTTATGAAATTAAAAATATTAAAAAGAGAATTTTACTACTACTTCATCATAAAATAAAATACTAGAAATGATTTTTCGGCAAAAGTTTGCACTAACGCCAAAATATGACGGCGGCCAACATCTAGTCGTGCCAATTGAATAACCCTCTACATGACCCATTTCGTTGTCAGCGAAACGTATAATAATTCATGGTGATGGCAAACTTTTGGAGTTCGTGTATTCACTCTCAAAAACATTCAAGATAGTAAATTAGAACATTTAGAAGCTTTTTCATGTGCGACAGAGTGACGAAATTTTCATTTTATAACTTATTTTTCCATTTGTTCGAGTTGAGTTTATTAGTAATAACAATTTGAATACATTCGTTCTACAATATGCAAAATATGTATGTCGTATAACTAATTAAAATCATTTTTGATTTGTATAGCTGAAGT
Source organism: Epicampocera succincta (assembly GCA_932526305.1). Lineage (NCBI taxonomy): Eukaryota > Metazoa > Arthropoda > Insecta > Diptera > Tachinidae > Epicampocera > Epicampocera succincta. The sequence continues at coordinate 26,283,788 of OW052034.1, read as the reverse complement.
TATTAAATTGGCAGATACAGTGTGAGCCGAAATTGCGCAACCACCGATTATTGCAATAAGTGCAACTTTTTCATTTAATTGGCATAAAGTGCACAGACTTGGAAAATAAGCTTTACTTTTTGGCTAATACATGGATTCAAGTTTTAAATGGAAAAATTAATAATGGAGTGGCGAAGATAATTTACTGGCCATTAATTTGCCATATGATAATGGTAATTGGAGAAGGGATTAGACCTTTCAGAAAGAACACAAAAAGGTTAAAGTAAATGATTTTATTGAAATTCAATGATATTTTCATACAGTGGGCAAAAGAAAATGATGTTTCTAATTGGTATTCAATAATTTCAATATTATTTCCCCTAAACTAACACATGCCAGTAACGGCATGTAAATTTTGTATTGTCTACGAAATACGAGTAATCTTGGACATACATATCTACGCATGTGTACACCAGCGAGTCCAAATTCATTTTCAATATGTCGTCGAAGCGTAAAATTGACGACGTTTGTATAGAGACAGACCTACCGCGGTCATCACATACACACACTTTGGAGGAAATTATTAAAAAAAAATTGTAATTGTATTATTGTACTATTGTACTATAAAATAAGGTAGTCCCCAAGATGACCTACTGGGAATTCACGCTCAAACAGACTGCACCCTTAACGAGACAGTGTAGACTCTACACTGTAGAGTACCGAGACTTCCATGTCTGTGCGTCACAGAGGCTATGAGATCTACTGCCACCGGTGGCGGTCTCAACACTGCTGATCAAAAAGAGGCAACTATGAAGGCAATCTTTACTCACAGAAAATATAAGCTAAAGGCGGGCTGCCGTGCTGGTCACATGACACGTCGCAGCAAGCAACCACATAAATCCCATACCCTCCTTTAGTAGAAAGCACAGAATTGCCTCTGCGACAAGAGGAGAAGAATGGTGCGCAAACCCTTTTTTTCAATTATTTTAATAATATTAATGATTCGTAATTGATTAGAATGATGTAGAATTGTCGTCTTGTTAAACGAATTTTGATATTAAGTTTTGAACAGGATAACATTGTTTTGCGTTTTGGCCTGTATGTCAAATAATAATTGAAATTTGGCGAATATTCTGTCCACAATATTTCTATTTCTTATTTATTCCATTTCAATTCAATGTGACCAGCAACTAGAATTTAAAATCCATAAGTATTACATACATGTTTACCAAATGTATGTACGTATGTATGTGCTTCTACATACGTACATTCATCTGTACATACAATACGTGTGTATGTATGTTTGTATGCAAAATTTGTTTTTTGTCAGCTGATGTTGTTTTTTGTTAAACTTTTAGGCGACATCATGCAATAATTGCATTTATCTTTGAAATTCAGCTAAAAAGAGACACAATTGTTTCAAAACAGTTATTAATTAATGATTTTATAGTTTAATTGTTTTTAATTAAATGTTTGAAATATTCGAACGCGATTGCATTTCATTTCTTTACATACCCATGATAATGTTTAACAATTTTTAGAATTTCTTCTTTTTTGTTTTGTTTTAATTTGTAATTATGAATGTAGACTAGATGTGTGCATTCGAAATGAAAATGGTGGGAAACTGAAATGTTTTTCTTTTTTTTTTTTTTGTTGTGACTAATTATGGTTTAATAAGTTTATTATTTTAAATTAAAGCTTGTTTTTTTTAAAATTGAAAACAATTACAAGTTGCAGGAAAACGAATTTAAATTTCATCATTTTTCAACACCGTGAAGTGAAGTGGCCCCCACTACATCGTTTTCAGTGGAATTGGGAAAATTTTATTTGCTATTGAGAATTTACATACATACATATTCAATATTGAGTATTTTCCATTTGAAGATAAGAATTTGAATTGAAATTGAGAAAAAGTTTTTAAGAAATCGAGAAATTCTTAACATACGTTTGAGTAAATTCCAAATGAAATTGAAAATATACTTTAAAATTAAGTTCATTAAATATTTAGTAATAAAAAAAGCTTCAAATTCCATATAAATTTGAATTTCCTGACGATAAAATTCTTAACGAAGTTTCTGTTTTATATTGGAAAATTTCAACACAAATCTAAAGAAAATCTTATGATTATATGAAGATTTGTGGCAAGGAAATTTCGTATTGGACTCCATATCAGTTTCTGCTTGAGCGGAAACGTCGAACTAAAACTCATCTCAAAGTTTTTGTCAAATTTGACGTTAAAGTTTTGCAGCGAAAATAATTCCCTAAAAGAATATCTCACATAAGATTGAAAATTTATTCTTAATACTCAGAAGGTTTTATGAGAAATTGGAAATTGATATTGACAAAATTGCAAGAATAATTCGATGCTTTTGTTGTGTTGTTGAGAAAATTTATTATATTTCTCTTTGATATTGAGAAAATGCATTTCCGCTAGTAATTTGAAATTTCGACTATTGAGAAAACTCCGAAAAAAAATTGAGAATTTACTTTTAAATGCAAATATTAAAATTGAAAAGAAATCTTCAATTAAATCCAGCAGATTGTAAATTCATAATTATTGATTTGGAAAACAAGTAAAAAATTTTAATTTTGAATCTATACATGATTTTCTTATATTAATTTAACCGTAAATATTACATTTTTCTTAACGAATACAAAACAGTGAAGCTTTTCGCTTAATAGAGATTTCAATGTCAACTTTTTCAACAAAATATTTAATTACTGGAATAAAATTTCATTTAATGTCCGCTATAATTTCAAACAAAAGAAAATGCTTTCGAAATTGCAGTGCTGACAGCGATATACTCGTAAATGTTTCTAAATTATATTCACAAAGTTTGATAACAATTTTACTTCATTTCGTTAAAAGATTTATTCCGCTTTTTTCAATGGTTTTCCATATGAGGTTTGACAGTTGGGAAGGACACAGCTGGCACACACACACGAATACAGTCACCTTGTTCTGTATATCCGCCTTGAGAATTTGTTTAAACTTAGAGTTAAAAAAAAGTATAAGTTATAAATTTGTAATTTTTTATGTACATACGAGGCTATTCATAGAGTTGCAAAACGTAATAAAATTAAAAGTAAAAAATCGCTGAATTAAAAAAATAGTACGAAGGGCGCTAAAAAAGCTGCCCACATTTTTAAATTAAGTCTTTCAGTCGCTACAACCAGGGATTACGATGGAGATATAATGTCTGTCGCATTAAACTTCTTGGGGGAAATATAATTTATCTGTTTAAGTAAGAAAAAGTCTTAAAGTATTGCCAATACTTTTACAACTTTCATTTCATTTCTACTTTAAAATCTTATTAAATTAAAGTTTATTAATTTCATGTAGAATTTTGCCAATCTCATGAAGAATTTACCCAATTTTTATTCGACACTTCACCAGTTTAAGTCTAAGTTCTCATTTCCAGTTGGAAATTTCTCCATTATATTTGGAATGTTCATGTTGTCAAATATACGGTCACATTTTCATTTGAACTTTTCGTAATATTCTTCGCAATATCCTGAATTGCAATAAAAAAAATAAATATATTGTTTTTACATTTCACTTCTAAACTGTTTACGTGTGTTTGTGTGTAATTTTTCACTCCTTCCTGGTGGAACTGGAACCAATAATACCGGAACATCATCACACAATTGTATTTTTTTGTGGCCTCAGGATTGCGGGACAAGCCACCAGCATCATTGCGTGAAAACTTTAAACTTTACTAGTCTTATTCATATGAAATATTCTTCAAATTCCTGTTTATGGGTCTTAAATAAATTAGACAATTTCCCATAAGCAAAATTGGACTTTAGCGTTCAGAGTAAAATTTTATTTTATTCATAACTATGAAAAATCGTATTCAATGAAGAAATGCTGGAATGAAAAAAATACAGAATAAAAAGTATTGATCCATTTAATATTCAATCATTTACAGATGGGTGATTGTTCTACGAATCATCTTCCGCATATTTGCTTTAACATTGAAATCAATTTCTGGTTGATGTTGATGAACCAAGAATTTTATATGCCAAGTAAAAATGGTATTATGTTCACTCCGGCTTGCATGCTAAGTCCCAAGTTATAACCGATTTCGGGATGAGTTGAAACGTACTAAATAGATTAACTCGTTTCTCACTGTCTAGAGAGCAATTTAAATTCCTCTGTTCAGGCAGTTCAGATTTAGGAAACGAAATTTCTATTAAGTTTTTAACTTCAGTGAATGAGACATATTATGTGGACCTGTATGAATTTATTTAAGGTCCGCTGTAGAATGCAGCTGGAGATAACCCGGCAATGCACGATCGTGGTGGTCAGTTCACATCAATCACCTCCTTATCAGACGTCCATGTACCCAAATCGCTTATGGAGAAGTTCTCAATTATACAGCACTTAGTGCAATCGTTATAAAATTCCATGTTGTTGGTGGCCATATCGAAAGGATATTATTACGTTGTTCTCAAAGAATTATGAGTGATCGATGACGCCAACAGACCAAACAGTGACTTTTTCTCGATTTATTCGCTGGTCTTGGATATGAATTAGATTGATATTGACGCTTTTATTTATTAAGTTCGTCGAGAAAGGGGACTCATTGTTGCAGATGACTTTTTAATGATAATTTGGTTCAGTTTACAACAGACCCAGCCTCAAGTCTATGGCTCAAAATTATGGCCTGTGGAAGATAGAGTTTTGAGAGTGATGCGAAATTCTCTGCCTGAATAGTAAATCATGTTCCTTTAATACTGAGTTATTGGCCCCAAATTTATGGTCCGCACTGCGAATAACTCCCTCGGTAGGACGACTATGGCGCCCGTAAGACGAGAGAACCCCATTTCGATAGACCAATTTCATAACTTGCACGTTTTGTTGAATTTTATATTCGTTCATCGTGATTTGTATATCAGAGACAATTCGGCAAGTGTAGCTTCAACAACATGACTACTGATCATGTTCCACCATCACGTACCCGGGAAGCCTTGAAAGAGCTGGTGTTAATTGAGCCGCAACGGCAAAGAAAACTCAGAGACATACATATATAAAAGTGCTTGTATGAGTTGAGGCTTGAATACCAACAATTAACGCAGGACTCTTTAAAAGCAAACCAATATATTCCAAAAAAGTTTCAACACAATATTTTGTTTCTAGATTAAGCAATTCTTTGATATCTAGTATATATTGTATTGCAGTGCAAAATGGTGGCGCCCCTTATGAATTCGTTCAGTTCTCTGTCGGCAAACTGCAGTTTTTTTTCCAAAAAAAAAAAAAAGTGATAGGACATGTTTTCTTTTTAATTCAAATTTAAAGTGCACCAAAAACCGAAATGACAAGATTTTAATTAAAAATTTGCAAAAACATTTAATTTCTTTTGTATGTTTGTAATCAGGATTTAGAATTAATATTTCATAAAGAAAACTCGTTATTCTGTTTTGCATTTTTATACTCTTAAAGAATGTTTAACGTTAAAAAGTTATTGGCTTTTGGCTTCTGCTGTACCGAAGCTCATTACACTAAAAACCTTCATTACATTGTTTTTTACTCAAACTCGAGCATACGCACACACACACACACATACATGAGTACTTAGATTTGGATAAATGTAAATGGGTATGTACATACATATGTACATTAGGGCGGCTCTTCTCTCTGTGTGTTATCCGATTCAGAAGTACTTTTTGTTTGTGTCTAGTCCAGAGTTAAAAAATTTGCAAACCTTCGCATTTGGCTGGGGTTAGAAGAACGTAAATTCATGCATTAACGGACTGAGTCCAATATGACTAGAGTTGGAACTTTTCGGCTTTTAGCGGGCCCACCTAATGCATATGAATGGGTGTACGACACAAGTGCTTAACACAAATTGTCACATAATGCGAACACAGTTTTCAGTCTTCTGGTTAGAGCAACATGTTCGTATGGAAAAAATGTTAAATTGTAAGGAATATTGTATTGCAAAATATCTTAATATTTATCTATCGTGAAATAGTTGTTGAAATCGGAAGCAGTGTTGCCGTAGAGTTATTTTTTCTAACACATACAACATGTCTAAATACATACATAAATGTGTTTAGAAAATTACAAGAAGAAATATTTTCTATATTTCTGTTTCTTTAAAGGGGATTTAGATGGTAATACAAGTCGTACGTAAAACCAAAGAGAAAATCTTATGAAATTATCTCCGTATTTTAAAAATGAGAAAAACGATTTTTTTTCACCGTTACAGCAAAACGAAAAAAAATGTTGTTTGGAAAAATTTTTAAAAACGATGAGAGCCATACGACTGTCAAATTATCATCAGTATTTTCTCGTCGTATGGCTTCATTAGATATTAAGTTTAGACGATACCATTCGTGCTCTTCTGCTCAAAAATTTGACTTATGGTACGACTTGTGCTACCGTCCGTCTGAGTCCCCTTTTAACAGCAACTTGTACATCTTCCAAAAAAGAAAAAACTTCTTTGCAAGAGATAAAAAATAATGGCGCTTATCGTGGTTGGCATATTTTGAAAGCGCCTGCGATAGTTTTGTAATGGATTCATGAGACCGAATTTGATTGTCCGACGTTATTCTACTAAAAAGAAAACGCTGAAAGGCGTTTTATAAACTCACCACACACACAGATAAAGGTTAGGGTCCGTTTTTGCCTCGGTTCTGACATTACACTTAATATAGAAACCCCTTATTTAAACTTATTTCAGCACTAATTGTTTCTTTTCGGCATCTTTCGACACTCTTTCACCTCGTTTTAGGGTCTTATTTCAAGCACATTTTTAACTTCAAAAAAAAAAAAAAAAGACATATCACATTTTTTGTTGCGGTCTGTTGTGACTTCGCATCGAAAATATTGTATAAAAACCTGATTTACATTAATGTGAACGTAAATGTTTCACACATTTTGTATTTTATCGGAATTTGCTGTCCAATAGTTTCGTAGCCTTAGACTCCTTCTAAATTTCATAATTTCGCTTAATTTAAATTTTCCTATGCTTTGAAGTCATCACGAAGGATTGGCTGGATGTGAAGTGTGTTGTAGAGTTTTTGGAATGGAAGGCTGACAAAAAAAAAATTAAGAAAATGACTAACAATTTACACCTACGATTTGGCAACACTGTAATCTGCGCCTACATAGGAAATACATTATTATTATGAGTACTCTGTGACATGCACACACGAACATACGATTTGTAAATAATGCCACGCCGAAGAGGCAATGCAAATTAACACCATTTTGTGTAATAGTTTCTATTACCAACAACAATAACAACAACAACAAAAAGAACAACAAAAGTACCAACCAGACCAGTTAGTTGATGATGGAAAATACCACCAAGTTTTAGTTATTGTTTAAAAATGTTAAATAAATGTGAGCACAAACAGTCGGCGTGTAAATGTCAAGAAGTTAAAAACAAAGAACACAAATAAAAATAGAATTCAATTAAATTGGAAAAAATAATGTTTAAAACCGTCTTACAAACCACCGAGAAGGTACTGACAGAAGTACATAATTAAATTTAATAAACAAAAAATTAAACCTGATTATTAAACAAATATGAACCGTTTAATGAAATAAACCTTTAATTATAATTTGGCAAAAAAAAAAACCCACAAATTATAAACAAAACAAATGATTATGAATATTTTCGACTGTTAATTGTTTGCAAATTGGAAGAAAAAAGTTTTCAAAATAAAGTATAATATTTTTAATTATACACTTTCATTTAATTGAAAGAAAACAGCTTTTGAATTCTTTTCGATTCTACGAATTAATAATTATACGTAATTGCAAAATACATACTTTTTGAGTTGCAATGAAAAATATTGAAACAAAATAAAAATCTTTTAATAAATATGTATGTGTTAGTGGATATTTCGTAAATAATCTTAACGATTTAATTATCAAGTGTCTGTTTTCAAATTTTAAAATTGACCGACCTTTTTATTTGCTGAAGACAAATGTCGAATAAGTGCAAGTGTTTTTAAATGCTGGATCATTTAAAATATTGCGTTTTGTTTTAAATCCGATTAATAAATATTCATTTTTATTACGGTCAACAAAATATTTTACGAAAAAATTTTTAAAAGATTAAAGATCATCGAATTTCCTCTAATCTGCTACAAACTCTCGTATATTTCGAGAGTCCATCAGCAGAATTAAGTGTTGGGATGTTTTGCTTAAGATGCATCCAAAAACAAATTTTGCCACTCACTTATATTTGTATGTAGGAGTATGTGTACAGTGCTAGACAAAAATGAGTTCAATAATCGATCAAAAATTAAGCATATGTGTGGACATATCGCACCCTAAATACAAAAGGGGCACAACTCAAAATACTAAAATTTTCAGGAGAGATAAAAAACTGTTTATGTTTAGTTCATCGTGCAGAAGCAACACACTTAAAATAACTGTATTTTTCCAGTTAAAGAAGATAGTGATGTGAAAGAAATTTTTCCAGTAGTTAGAGATGTGTATTCTGAATTAATTTATGGAAAAAAGTCAGTTTTGGAAAATTTTGAGTTGTGCCCCTTTTGTATTTAGGGTGCGATATATGTATTTTATTAAACCAGCACGATATTACCTACTTAGTCTTATTAAGTAAAAAAAAATTATTTCACGTTAGCATTTGCTAACATTCTATTTAACCTCAATGGCTCAATTACGCACTCGAAAATAATTTTCAAAAAACCATTATTTTGTCCAAGACTCTTTGGATTTTTTAATGCTGCTTTTATTATATATTATTATTTGGCCGTCCGATGATGTGTCTCGCCCTTCAACAAAATGACAATTTTGTAATAGATAAAAATACCAATTTAACTTAGTCTTTAATCTGTTACAAAACTGTGGTATAGAAATTCGTGTATTACGTTAACGGCGTTTATCTCCCTGCATATGCGAATTATTTAACGGTTTAATGATTTACCCTAAACTTAAAATCTGTTTATTATATTTATGTATTGTATGTATTTTTATATTATATTTGTAATAAGAGCTTGAATGTAATCGCTTGAAATAACGACGAAACTGGCGTTAAATTGACAAATTTTTTAGAGGATAATCTGAAAGAAAGAAAGAAAAATCCGACTCGAAAGTTTATTTATGCTTGTTACGGTTTTCGGAATATCGGAGAGTTTGTTATAGATTAAAAGAAATTCGAACATTGTCGTTTTTGCTCTCGTCGTCAGATATTGAAAACTACAGCAAACAGGATTCTTTAGGTTCACATCTGCGCCTCATAAATTCAACCAGAATTAATTATTTTTTATTAATATCGAGAGTTGGCAGGCAAAATGCAATGCAATAATAAATAATAATGATACAATGGGTTTAAATTTCACAACACTGGACAAAATTATTACATGTTTTCTATCCTTGGAAACTTTTTAGTACTCTAATACATATTCATACAAATATACAGTCTGTCAATAATGAGTTTGCACATTGAAAACAGACACGGTTTAGTTAAAATTATTCGTGAATTCATGACATTTTTGTTCTACAAAAATATTTTTTTGTACATATTTCATAAATTTATATGTATTTACGGAGATCATGCCGAAAAAAACTTTGAATATGTTCAAGACAAACAAAAAATACAACAAAAACAAATTTTTACTTCATTTCACACTGTCAATAAACTCTTTGCACAAAAATGTTCTGTTTCTCTTTATTTCAATAAACTCTTTGCTCAGCTTGTAGTTTTGATTTTTTTTTAAGCTAACGGAGATTTACCGTTATAATTTGCACACATTGTTCATGACAGTGCGTTTTGAAATTAATTTGCGTTGCATACATATGTCATAAAATTAGTAGTACATTTGAAGTTTTAAAAATGCGAGGAAAAAGATTGTCGTATAATATCATTCAATTGATTTATTATAACCACCAACTAGACGGGAGTGCGGAAGAGTTGTCGGAAATGTTTTCAGTTTCATGGAGAATAGTTTACAACGACATATGTAAATCGAGCTGAAAAAGAAAATAGCCTGGAATTAAAGCAAGGAGGCGGCCGCAAAAATAAGATAAGTCGACGTGCTGAGCGGTTAATTTAACGAAAACTGGCTCAAAACCCAAAAATTTCTACACGGAAACTGGCGGCAGAGCTTAAAGAAGAGCTTGGTGTTATTGCTTGCCACGAGACAGTGCGTCAGACCATAATTAAAAATAAATACTCATCAAGATCAGCAAGAAAAAAACCACCCCTTTCAGTAGCAAATATAGAAAAACACTTTTCCTTCGATATTCGGAACGTTCACAGCCGAATGAATATTGGGCTGATGTAATATTGAAACGAACATGATGTACTACAACGATGGACCATCTAGGGTGTGGCATAAGCCTTTAACATATCTGAAGCAGCAAAAAATCATCCCAACCGAAAAATTTGGAAAAATGTCTATAATATTTGGGGCTGCATTTCAAGTCAAGGAGTGGGTGACATTGCTTTTATAGACTGTACGATGGACGCGCATCAATTTTTGGGCAGTGCGGACCCATTTAACTAGTAGTGCGAAGAAATTCAGCTTTATAAAAGACAACAAACCAAATTTAAAATTTGATCAAGTCAATGACAATAAACATAAATCACACATGGAAAGAATTTGGCTGTTATATAACTGTCGTCACGTCATCGATACACCCGCCCAAAGACCCAATCTCAGTCCTATAGAGAATTTACGGGTGTTTAAAAAAAACGGGTCGCTAAACGCTTGCAGAAAAATATGGCAGCGCTCAAAACAGCGATATCAGAAGAATGACAGAAAATTCCAACGAATTATGACCTAAAGAAGTTAATAGGATCAATGGAAAATCGTTTACAATGTTTGGTAGATGCTAAAGTTTTCCATACTAAATATTAAGTTTTCTCAAACTAAATTTAAAACTTGCCCACTGACACCAAAACTGCAAGGAAATTTTTGTGCAAAGAGTTTATTGACAGTGTGAAATGACGTAAACATTTGTTTTTGTTGTATTTTTTGTTTGTCTTGAACATATTCAAGGTTTTTTTCGGCATGATCTCCGTAACTACATATAAATTTATGAAATATGTACAAAAAAAATATTTTTGTAGAACAAAAATGTCATGAATTCACGAATAATTTTAACTAAACCGTGTCTGTTTTCAATGTGCAAACTCATTATTGACAGACTGTATGTAACTAAATCATTTGTTAGACGATCTTTTCACTACTAAACTATAATTTTTAAATTTAATTTTACTTGTTTGTACCGACCTACTGCCTCATTGACATTGATCAGACAGTTTGATTAATTTAGAATCAATCAAAATTTCGCTTAAAGTCGTTTAACGTTATAATAATAAAAAAAAAAACTTAAATCACGATAGTTTTTTTTTATGGATTTTTAATATTTATTTATTAGCACGTCATTTCAAGGTGTAAAATCTCCTAAAATCTTAAGAACTCAAAAAAAAAGAATGAATACGTTTTTTTTTTATTAAATTTTGTTTTTTACTCAAATAGAGAGTGAAATCAAATATAGACTGTTAATGAGCAAAACGAAATGTAAAAGTACTGTTCATATATATGTATATATTTAGTATAGAAATGTATGTATATTAATATCAAACCGGTATAAAATTATATGATCAGCGTTTCCGTTTCGGTTTATTTCAGTACAACATACGAGTTTTTGTACATCAAAATTCGAAGGGTGGGAATTATAAAATCCAAAATCTTGTTTCTAGAGAGTAAAAAAGAAAATCGTGCAAAATCCTATTTTAATTATTAATTTTTGCACTTTTCTTGCGTGAATTGAAAATATGGTGTAATCGATCGTGTATCACTAATTTATAAGCGTTATAACGTTGTTCCCATAAGACTTGACGAAACAACTCGTATAGAACTCACTCAAAGAATTTAGTGCTTCGTCATATAAAATTGTGTTGTGACGCAAAATTTGCCGAATCCAAAGAATAATAATTTTTGAGAAGCAACTGAATAAGTTGAAGACGTTGTTGCGGTGTAAGGATTTCCATGAGGAATTGTCGAACGATACTGATGTGTAAGAAAAACCCGGCACAAAACGAGTGACAAAAATGTTATTTTAAATTTTGATTAGGATCCTTTTTGTATCGTGTTTTCCACCTGTCTATAATATTTTTAAGTCGGTCAACTAATACAAAGAATCATTCACAACACATTAAATTCTTTTAAATTTAAAATTGTAAAGAATAAAGAAAGCAATTGACAAATTTTTTTTTATGTTTTATACATTTCAGCTATTTTTCTCTTTAACCTTGATTTTACAATCCTCGCAGAAAATATATTCACACTCTACAACTCAATTAATCAAGTTAGTTAAAAAATTGTTTGAATGCGAACTTGAAAAGGAATTTGTCGTTTCATAAAAAAAAAAAATTGGTGAATAGAAATAGCCAATTTTTTCAACAAAATGGGTTTTTTTTATTAAATAAAAAATTTTTTAGGCCAAATATAATTTTACCATTTAACATATAATTCGGTTGTAATCTTTTTTTTTTTTTTTGAAGTAGCAAAAACATTATTGAAAAGAAAAGACAAACAGTTTATTACTTTTTTTACAATAATTTTTTTAATGGTTCTTTTCACGGAGAGTTGCAACTAAATGTCGCTTTTCTCAAACAAGCATGAATTTTGAGATTGTGAGAATTATTTGTCAATTGAGAGACTTTTTTGGCATAATTGAATAAATGCGGGTAAATCCCAAGTTTGTGAATTACATAGAAAAATCCTACTTAGGCTTAAAATATAATCTATAATTAATACGCATGACGATTCAAACGAAATATAAACAGTAACGAAGAAAATGTTGTATTAGTTTTAAATGTAGCTTTAATCTGCGCTTAATATACAATTATTCCTCTATGGCAACGCTGTACATGATTGAGTCAATCAACGGCACACTCAGCCTAACGTACTAAGTAAAAACAACAACAACAAACACACATACGAACATGTCAGAAAAACAAATCTGATGCAAAACACTCAATCAGTTAAGCAGCGAACGTAAAACTTTACAGACGTGACTCGTGTGCAACCGCATTCAAATTCTAGCCCAAATAGAATCCCAAACGAATCTCTTTGTCATTTTTGCTCCAAGTGTATTGTTGTTGTGCGAAGACCAAGAATAAAACAAGAAACTATACACATACATACAAGTGTGCCCAACTGTTGTGCGAAGCCGACCACAAACACAACAAGAAATCGTGCGGTCGTTATTGGCAAAAAGGGCTGCTCCCATATGGCCAGGCTTTTGTGTTGGCTTAATATATCTTAAAAGAAATGCATTGAAACAGAAATTCCAAAAAACAAAAAAAAAAATTATTTTTAACAAAAACGCTTCGAAGCACCAACGAAAAAGAAACAAAATACAAGCCAAGCAAATAAAAATATTCAAAAGTTGTCTTCGCAGCAGACTCGACAGAAAACGTTTTTAAAATAAATATTAAAAAAAAAAACATATTAAAAGAATAGATATAAAAGATGTGTGAATTAATATTAAATCCCGTCATGGAGTGTGAGGTAAAAAGTGTTTAAGAAATTTTTATGCAATTTCAAGCACGAGTTGATTTGATTTGCATATTTAATTTTTAAATAATTATTGGCTGTACTCGTACATGACCACCGAAAAAACAAAAAAGGAAAATTTTGCTGGTTTAATAATTTCAATTTGAAAACCTCTTAAGCAAAACTGTTTTGAACAAACCTTCAATTTATTTAATTAATTTTCAAAGTTTTTTAAATTTATTTGCGAAAAGCTTGACCCGTTTAACTGTCGCACCGTCAACAAATTTTTATTACTTATTTCCGGCACGAGTTTGCTTCAACAATATGTAGTATTTATAAATATAATAGAGTAAATAATTTCGCAAACAATAATAATAACAATAATTTGTTTTTAATAAATTGTGGTACTTAGCGAAAAACAACCCCATAATTATTTGGAATTTGACATGTACTTTGTTGGAAAGCTGCAACAACTCAATGATTTGTTAATTTGGCAGGTCGTCTGCAGCACTCAGAGAAATTACTTTGGATATACATACATACATATATTTTTGTTTTTGAATAGAAAACAAGCATGAACTTAAACTCTTAACGACAACTGAAGGCAGGAAGGAAGGAAGGCAGGAATATCTTTAAAATCGAATTAAAGTAGCATATCGTTAGCTGAAATGCAAAACCACGTAAATAATAAAACATGCGAAATCGATTCTCTGATTCATTCTTCTCGTGTGATAAAAATTAGACATTTTATAAGGGCAAATCTAAAGTACGTCACTACAAGTGCAACTTATGACATTATTTCGAATGTAAAATTGGACAAATGTGAGTTACATGGTTTTACATTTCAGCTAACAAGACAACAGGGAGCTAATTTTTACAGTACAACACTGTGCCCTTAAAAAGGTTGGCTTTTAAACCACAACAACGGGTGAAACGGTCAGAAATTTTGCGCACAATGCCAAACTCACATAATTCTGCTCGGTTTTAATTCAGGTAAATCCTACCTGACAGAAAGTAAACCGAAATGCGTTATTATTTCCACAAATCACTGATAAACAAAACAACTGTCATGTCAAAACTTGCAATTACCGAAACTAGATTTTTCCTCTGACAAAGATTATGTATCTCATTTATTAGAATTAGTACCCTCAATTTGGTTGTGTTCAATTTAGCCGCCGAATTGGCAGCACTGGCCATATGTATGCTTTGTACGCAGCTGTCCACATCAAAGTTGCCATATGATCTCAAAATCAATTATCGAATACAGACTCGGTTTTTACGATTAATTGTTTTGCGTAAAGGGAAAGAGGGCTTTTTAACCTATTGCCAGACAATTGTCAGCATTCCTTTCAATAACTGGGAATAACCGTACATTTGGGGACATGTTCATAAAAAAAATGTATATGAAATTAATTTCCATTAGATTTTGTGTTGAATTAAAACTCATTTTAAACACTTTGAACACTTTCTCGAATCCTTTCATTGGATTACGTTTGATTAAAGAATTTAATTACGCGCTTTAACTAAAACTTTTTATTATACATTTTTTTTTTATTCTTAACTTCTTTTTATTGTTAATTTTTTTTTTATTATTAACTTCTTTTTATTATTAATTTTATTATCAACTGAAGCAAAACTTGAACTTCTCCTTAAAAGTGTATCAAATGTCTTTATATAAATGATATTCTTATCCACGATTCTCATTATAAGAATTAAATTAAGACTAAAGAATTTCTCGAACCAAGAATTTTAGCATTTAGCATTCCACTAGTTTCCGTAAATAAATACAGCCAACATTGCCAGACTTTTGGCCATTTCTTACTGTTAAGTAACCGAAATTTTAAATATTGAAAATGTCCTTTAAAGTTATAACACTTACGTATGATTTAGTTTATTTAATCGCTCTAAAGCGCCACCCTATTCAACCTTTGGGAAATATCTGCAAACTTTCAACTTTATATTCAATTGTCTGTAAAAAAAAGCAATGAGAACGATGAGCAAAACCTTCTAGTTATATTTCTCAAAAAAATTTAGTTTCTTCCAAGTCTACGAATGAACAGGATAGCACCTACGAAATGTCGCCCTATAAACAGAAGGAAAACTTGTGAGAAGCAGCTATAATATATATTCTGGTTATAAAATGTGTATTGGATCAACAAACTTATTATTTCTTTTGTATTTTGAAAAATATCATTAGAACTTATCTCGCTTACTTTTCATATTAAATCAAAATATTAAGCAGAATATTATATATTTTTTTAACTAAATAAAAAAAACAAGATTATAATTGTAATTTTTTTTAAATATAGTGATACTTCAATTATCCGATATAGATTAACAATTGCGAGTTGTTTCTTTTTTTTTTTTGTATGTATATTCTTTATTCATTTGCACTTCTTTCAAAATTAAGCACTAAATTTAACAAATGGGATTATAAGTGTCCGACACACCGGACTCAGAATGTATTTAATTATTCAGTAAAAATTTACGCCTACAGTCCCGAATAAAAGCGCTAATCACGATTAACCGGATACCAAAAAGTGACAAATTAAATCGATGCACAAAAAGATTATATTTATAATAGAATCTCGAGTAATCGAGGCCCCACTGTAGTTGAACATACTTTTCGAAGGTTTTCAAGTCTATCGATGACTAGGGTAGCAGCTACGCAGCATCGCCCTATAGACAGATGCTAAACCTCGCAAAAAAAGAAGCTCCATTTTTTCCTTTTTAACCACAATTTTGTACTCATTTCAACTACATGTAATTCTTTCCGAATATGCCCCCTGATTATTATGTAAATACATACGTACACATGTATGTGTGTATGATTGTTCGGCGGCAAACTGAACTAAGTGCAATAAATAAATTTTATTACCCCAACCCCATCTACATGAGAAAGAAAACCTTTTGTTGCCAGTAAAAACAAAACGCAGTTAATAGATAACAATAAAAAATTTGTATGCAACATTTTTTTCTTCTTTTCAAAATACTGTTAACAAAAGATAAAATAAACATAAACATTCGTGCATTTCATTAATTATTTATGCCACGCAATTTATTGTTAAATATTTATCGCCAGGCAAAAAAAAATGAAATGGAAATCCGCAATAAATAATTTTATTGAACAATTTCATATAAGGTTTCGCCATGCGAAGTCTCTATCGCAGCGCTGATATCTTCGTTATCGATGCGAAGCTTTGAATTTACATACTACGAGATATTTACAAATTTTAAAAAATATAATTAAAAAAAAAAACCAAAAGACATGAATTGTATTACCAAATATCTGTATTACGATAGAATTTAAAATTATTGCTTAAACCGACTAATTTGTTATAATGTGGAAAATTCTTTAATACAGTTTCTTAATTTTCCAAGAACAACACAAACAACAGGGTCATCACCACTTCACTCGAAATATTTTTAGTATAAATTTCCAATTCAAAATTATATAGTTTGTTTTTTAATCCGAAATGAAAAGCG
Organism: Epicampocera succincta; assembly: GCA_932526305.1. NCBI lineage: Eukaryota > Metazoa > Arthropoda > Insecta > Diptera > Tachinidae > Epicampocera > Epicampocera succincta. The sequence goes on along the minus strand of OW052034.1, from coordinate 26,266,826 downwards.
AAAGGCATCTTGTATAGAAAGAAAGGAAATATTTTAACATTAAGAAAATGCATAAAAGCGATAATGTTTTTTTTCTTTATTACAACTACACTACAAGTAAGAGTTAATTTTAATTTAAAAAACTAAAAAAATTGAGTCGGCAGCCTTTTGTCTTTCGTTCATTTCTTTAAAATTTCCAAACTACTAAAATTTGTTTGTGTACTGGCATTTTCAGCTACGGTAGTGCGTGTCTCTAGTGTCCATTTATAAAAACAAAAAATTGCAATAAGATGGCATCATTGCCATTTATTATATAATGGTTTTTTTCGGTAAATCTTAAGCTTCCCTCATCAGCATCAAGAGTAATAAGAGGGCCAAAATTCGCTAAAAGTTTTAAACTGTACCTGAGTTGCTCCTGGAGCTGCAAACTACGGTTGTCAGATCTTGCAATATTATCAGTGAATTATTAATGTCTTACAACTGTGTGACCTGCCGATTCTTGTGTCGCAACGTTGTCGGGAAAAGTCTTGTTCGTCCATTGTAATAATAACAATAATACTGTCAGAGATCTGACAACCCTGGAAACACTTAAAATTTGCATATTCAGGTAATTGGCGAAATTGTAAACATATTTCTTGTTGCCAGGCGTGCATGAATATAAACCTGAGAGTTACTACGTGGGCAGCAAAATATTTCTATTGGCAACACTGCCGGTACATGCATATGACAGACAAAGCGTCTAACAATCAATTTGGTCATTTTTCCAATACAACACTATGACAACAACAAATTTTGGTTGGCCGATAAATGAAAGACTGAGCTCCGGCCAATATGACGATACACTTTAACGAGGTGAATTCATTGCGTGATGCAGTCACTTGTTCTGCCAAACAACAAATTCTATAAGTAATTCTCGTAAACCAAATTAACTCAAATATACTATATTTTAGTGTAAATGGGGCTGTTATTGATATAAAAAAATGTTTGTTTTTAATATGAAATCACGTTAAATTAACATGAAATGTTGATAAAGCAAAGCCGTAGACAAGACGTTATTGACTCAACAGTTCTGGTCAATGTGATCGATTCTATTGCAATTTTCGCACACTAAATCTAATGCTGAGGTACTTGATACCTTATGGGACTCGAACAATAGCTATAACATGCCAGAAACATTCAATTGTGGCCGACATCACATATTATGGTGACATTTCCTTTATATCGCATTAATGAGACCACCATGATGACTCTTTCACATTTTTAAATAAACAACTTGTCTGCTAAATCAAGAACAAACCTTGAGTTTTTTATACCTAAACTTTCCCGGAAGGAAATGTAAATTATTGCTGATTTACTGCTGTAGTACCGCTTATTACACCCTTCACACTGTTCTATGCCACAGATATTTAACACGTGCGTGGCGTTGAGTAGGCACTAGTACGCTGTAAACTGGATACTCCACTTGACGACTTTGGACCTAGAGATTCACTAATACATTCTTTGCATACTTGCCAACACTTGTACACAGACTCTAGTAGAGGCGCTTGTAAGGGTAGTGACTAGTGGTAAATAGTGCAGACGTTTTGTTGACAATACTTGTCCCCAGATTTCCGTCAGGGCTAGTTCCCCATTCGCACGGGCTAAATGGCTGAATTATAAAAAAAAATAATTGTCTACGCATTTTCCTTGTTGCAAACAAACTTTATGCCGCACATGTTCACCTTTTTGGTTTCGTTTGCTTCAAAGCCAAATTGAAATTCATGTGCAAATCTTTTTTTGTCAGATGAAACAAAGCAAAAACTTTTGGTGAAGAGAAGGCGCGCAACCGGCGCCAGGAATTTCCAGCAATAAAACAAGTTTACACTCCGACGGCGCGCACAATCGTGCAATGCCACAATCAAAAAAGTTTTGTAGTTCAGCGTGTAATAACATCCGTGTCTACGAGTAGGTCTATTGTCTATGACGTATGACGTCTGTTATGATATCAGAACTGTGTTTTTGTAGTTTCAAAACACGTTGTTGTTGTTGCATTTGTGGTCTTTCAGTATTTGTTTTACGTTTAATTGTTGTAATTAGTTTTTAATCAAAACGTTTATATTTCATGTTTTCTATTTGTTGTTTCCATTTATTTGTTAATTGAAAAAAGAGGGTCAATCAAGAATGTGTGGGAAAATACTTGCAACCCATTGCGAAACGTTGTAGACTGCCGGGGTGTTGAGTTTAAAATTCCGAAAAACAAACTACACGACGGCAACCTTGACTCATTTTTTTCTTAAATAGAAACGGCTGTATAAAAAATTTAATTTTTACTTTTTGGTTGTTTAAATTTTCTGCAAAGTTATTTTTGAAACAGCGGCTTAAAGTTTTTATAGATTTGAAGCAGAAATATACTAGAAATAGTAGAGGGTCTTACAATAAGGGCGGGTAGATGTTGAACCGGAATGCATGTCATTATGTATGAATTTAATATCGTTCAAATGGCCGCCTCGGCTTCTTATGGCAGCACATAATGCGAGTGGTCCAATTTTCAATTTGATTCTGTTGACTTAAAAGGCATCGATCGATTGCAGTTTATGGGTACGGATCTGCGACCTCCAAACACACCGCAAAAAGAAGTGAAATTGGATCAAATCGCACGATCTTGATGCTCAATTTATGCCACGATCATCGACGAGAAATCGATCATGCAGTTTAGCTGAAACAACTTCATGTCGATTAAGTCCGAACCGTTCAAGTTGCGCTAAATGTGGCAAGTTGAAGTGTGCGTCACACATTTCGCGATTCCCATTGTCTCCTCCGTTGATCTGGCGTTCCTTTCCCTTGACAGTGTTGGCTTACTGCTTACCGAACTGGTCGTTTCGAATTTGGCCACCAAACGTTGGAGAGGCCACTATGAAAGACCAACGCATCTGATGTAAAATGGGCGCAAAGGTTTCCTTTAAAAACACTAATTTCCATAGTTACGTTCTATGACATTCTATGACAATCCTGTCACTTGTCAGGCATCAGTACCTGAATAATAAACAACAATTTAGACTGACGCAGGCAAAAGAACAGGTCGATCACGGCCCGCTAACATCCAGCTGCGCCAATTGAAAGACCCTTTCTGCACGTATGTACATTATAACACATCATTTACTAATTCATACGACTTAGTTTTTGTGTAAATAATATGTATAATGTCATGGTTGTTGATAACTACTCACGCACGCAGACATACAGACTGTATGAAGTGGTAAACGTGACATTTCACAGTTTGCACCTCCCACCTTAAATCAACTATTCTCCATTATTGGGGGCTGACACGTTACAATTTTGTTTGTGGGCACTCGTAATACCACAACATATAAATCATTGACCCCCTTAATAAAATCTTAAAGTGCCAATTGTTTGATGAAACTCAAAATAACAAACTTTATCGATTCCTCATTTAATTAAGAAGAAAACTTTTTTAAATTATATTTTATAACCAAAATGATATCAATGTTCTTATCTTATTCGTTATTCTCAACTTTTACCTGCGGACTAGGGAAAAAGTTTTTGGGTAAAGTTGCGATGGTGCAGATCGTGAAATTGAAAGCTTGGGCTATCTAATCCCTCCTGTCAGTAATTCCCTGGACAGTAGAGGAAGTTGGGGCACCCGATTCAGTAGCTCGAAACCCCAAAGTAACATCAGGCCTTAACCATACCCCACCGATGATTCTGCAGCAGCACTTCGGGTACATTTGGATTATCGACAATAGATGCCTCTATCGTCCCATTTTGCGATTTTAAATTTAAACCACAATCAGAGCGTTTCAACCAAAGTAGGCACCACAACCAAATGAGCGAACCTAGAATCCTCCTTTTCGGCCACTCGGGGTCAGGCTGGTGACCCTGTCTGGCAATTAACCTTTAGTGCAGGTTTCGTAAGAACCTGCACCAACGCAGTTATATAGGAACTTCTTAGATTGGCTGTGTCAATCGAGAATCCCCTTGTCTCCTCTATACACTAATCAGTAGAGTGCCAAGGTTTGAGGACTTACACAACGCAATGCCTGTTCCCCGGGAACTCCTAGGCGCCAACCAACCAAATGAGCAAACCCAGAATCCTCCTTTTCGGGCATTCGGGGCCATGAGTTTTGTAAGAAACGATCGGGATTCTAAATTAAAGCTTAATGAACGGGAAAGGTGTTTAGGCGGGAGGAAATTATCCATGGATTACTGATGCACCAATTGCATAATATTTTAAATGAATCGACGTGTTGTATGACACACATATTTATGTATTTAAACTTTTTTTAGTATCTGGTTACACTTTATTTGAATTAACAATGCGGTTTTTTGGGGACCTGGTGTTAAATCCCGCTCTTATTTTCTTATTTGCTTTCAAATTTACCGATATGCATCTGCTAGAGTTTTCGATTGTTAATTAATTTTTGATTCGCACGACCACAAAAAAATACTCCTGCTCGGTTTGCCACCGCCCCCACCCTCCACCCACCACCCATCCGCTCGCTAAATATTGGTTTGATTTAAATTATTTTATCAGTTTATAGCATTGAGTTGGCTTCTTTTTAGCCACTGACTTCTTTCTTTATGGCCAAAATAAGCCAGCAGTGGCGAGCGGTATCGATGTTTATTGTTTGCCAAGACTTTTCTCTAAAAGCTGATATTTTCCAAAAACTTTTTAAACATTCGTTATTGGGGAATAAGATTGTATCATGAAAAAATCATGAAAGAAACTTTGCCTCCCCCTCTTTCCAAAACCGATTGTTTGATTTAATGTTTTTTTTATCAGCTTATGGCACTGAATTTGTTTTTATTTTTCTTTCTTCACAATAAAGTATTTGTTCAAGTGTATTTTTGCCTGTTTTTGTTTGTTTGTTTGGTTTCTGTATTCAAAATAAGCCAGCAGCGGCGAGCGGCGAGCGGCTTCTGTTTGTTGTTGGCCAAGATTTTCCTATAAAGGCTGGTATTTCGCGAAAGCTTTATTCATTCGTAATTTGGAAAATAAACTTGTAAGAATGGTGAAAGGAAATATTGTGAAAACTTATTTGGAGCTTCCGAAACGCTGTCTCTTGCGCGCTCGCAAACGTGCTGTAAGTTTTGGAAACAATTTCTTATAATAGTGTTCAATGGAAACTGAAAGCAACTAAAGTCGTGCTATTTATAAATATTAAAGCTTTAAAAAAAATGTATAAAATTGTGAACAACTTGATTTAAAGAAATATGTAAAAGCCGCTTTAAAGTGCCAAGAGGCCAGTGAATTGTTATTTACAACGTTGCCAACCTTGTTGTATAAAGTGTGCTGCCAGTCTCTGCCTGCAAAAGCGGTACCGTTAGATTTGCCCAAGTGCTTGGAAGCTAAAGCCAACATTTAATAAAAATGCAAATTGAATTGCAACAAACTCGCAAATATTTAGTACAAGAAGAATGAATTGTGTGTGATAAATAGCAGTGGCGCTGCTGCAGTGCGCAGCAACATGTTCATTTGCCGCCGTCAATAACCTTCAACTATATTAGGAAATCTATACAAATACACACAGACATACTTTCTTTTTTCAAACGTCACCTCTACTCGTACCTGTAAACTTTCGTTTTCACAAAAATAAAAACACTATTTGAGTCACAACGGGCTTCATACTATAATTGTAGAAATTGCAACTCAACACTAGTCTAGAGTTTTCTGCGCTTTTGTCAACTTAACTTGTTGTGAGTAGTTTTTTTATTTTTATTTACGTTGATCATGAATTTAAAGCAAATTATTTGGTATAACAATTAGATTTTGTGAAATGCTTTTTGTTTATTTGCCCAGCTTTTTTTTTTTTTTATTAAATATAAATAATGTGCTTACAATACAAGGGGGCATTCCATGTTGATGTCGCCAACATCCTGAACAGAACCGAAAACTAAAGCAAAACTAACTGACCAAACAGCGACTAATCGGCATCTATTAGTGCAAGAAATACATGAACTTGACAAATGAACGACCATAAATAGTTTCCAGATTCGTTTTTTGCTCGTTAAAATACTGTTGACGTGCTGACGTGAGCGTTCGATATGGTGGGACGGGCAAAAGTAGGGAATCCTATTATGTCGCTGTTAGATCAATGAGTTTCCTTTCAGCTTTAGTTTTCTGTTGCTCCCAATATTGGCAAGTTGTTAGTGGTGCATGAACTCCAGCAGATGAAGGCCACGTGTTGTGCCTTTAATAACTTACAAGTCAGTTTGTAGGCTGCATATCTGTCAGTTCTTCTCTCTGTTAGTAAGTGAACATTATAGTGTGAGCAACAACATTATTTTTTGGCGACGAAAGTTTCGGGTCTTCAGCCAACAAATGGGGAAAATTTACCCTTTTTTTAAATTTACTCTTTTAGTTTGAAAAAAATGCCGCTGGAGGAACACTGATTGCTCAGCAAAGTTTATGCCAGATGTGCTTCATCGGCTTCAACTTAAGAGGAATAGTTTGTGAGGTTCAGAGAAGATAAAAATCGCACATGCCACCCAAAAACAGTTTTGAAGACCAAGCATCTGATTGATTACTCCTTGAAGATTAGGGTCAGAATATTTGTCAGCTACTCAAGCAGCAACTGCAAAACGCTTGCGAGCAGCAGATTTGAAAGACAATTTGACGTGGTCGAACTGGTTCTTGAACGCCATAACAGAATTTTTCATCCTCTGAACAGTAGGCACAATAGATTGATAGCAAAGGCTCTGAATGTAGGTGCTATCCTTTAAAGCTGCTGAAATCTGACCTGATCATCACAGAAATCATATACTAAATGCAAGTGATTCGTTTAAAGCGAGTGTTGGCTAGAAATCCTTAGGAATATCTGGCCAGGCATGAAACCACTTTCCAAGATCTCTTCTAAAAACGATATATTTCATCACATTCCTGATTATTTACTTTAAAAAAAAACGTAATTAGAAAAGGTCAAATTTGGCTGCACGTTGTGCACGCAAGTGTAAAAGTCATACGCATTTCGAGCGGCTGCCTTTCCCTAACCAGTATTTCGTATATTAAAAGCTAAAACTAAAAAAAGAAAAAACCTTAGATAAATATGTGACAGCTTTCATGAAACTAATTAAGATTTAGTTAAAAACCTGCAACAAAACCTCTATCAGTTGGGCACAAAATGAGTCAGTCCGTTTCTATTGCATTTGCCATTTCAAATAGAACTTATCTATAACTAAAGAAGTAAAAGGTGCTAATAATAAAATGATACATTCAGAAGCAGACAGTATAATAAAACGTCATTCGAACCATATGATAATTTCAAATAAATCATGGTTAAACAAACTGCTGGCCGGCCGACATTCTTATTAGCAGCCTTAAAATGGACGAAGCAAACAAATCCAAAGAAATTAAATTTAAATTTTTTTTCCCATAAATTTTCTGTTAAAAATCACATCTTTTTTTAAGTTTTTCCCAGACACTAAGAAATTGATTGTGCTAACAAAAGAACTCATATACGATATTTTAGCAAAACCTTATTCACCCCTGGGTAAAACCGTGCAAATTCCCAAAACACATTTCAAAGCACTGATTCGTTATGGAAAATCTTTTAAGTATAAAAACAAATTCTGCAAACTGCGACTTGACGACCTGTAAAAAATATGAATGTTGAGACAATGAAGATTAGAAAAATGTTAGAAACCCGCTGGAAAACACATCAAAAGCAGCAAAAGCCCCGCGTTCTGCTTTTTGACAACTTAAAAAACTTGTTTTTTAGCAGCACCACCATCTCTTCAAACCACAAAACGTTTAAAACCGTTTCGCAAATGATGGCGAAGGGCGGCCTTCCACAAATATACAAAAATAAATACAATAATACAAACGAATCTCGGTGACCTTCTTCTTATTTTTAACAGTTGGCGCTCCCCTGGGAGTTGCCACATTGTTTAATTCTTCTTAATATTTTGAAGCAAAAATAAATTCCAAAAACATTCCTCCAAGCACGTATTCACGAGCTGTAAACGTGATCTTATACTCACAATTTTATGCCAGCAAAAATATCAGAAACAACTTAACATTTAAAGTGCTGCCAAGTATGAGTATAAATTTCTAAAACAAAAGAAATGCAAACAACAGACAGTCTGTTTATGTGTTCAAGATGGCTTTACACGATAACACAAAGTGTTTAGATTATGTAAAAGCAAATTATGTACATACGTATTTGGGAAGAGGGAGAAAAGTATTTTCCGTGCTTATACTAGTGGATGAAATGGAATCTAAACAGAATAGAACCAAAATCATTAAAAAACATCAACTCTACAACATCCAACAAAACAAAAACCACAAGAAAGTTTCTTGAGCTGATTTCGGTTTTTTTTTAATTATTGTATTTTTTTTTTTGGTTTACGATAAAATGCAGCCCTGGTGTGGTAACCGTCCCCTTGTCCAATTTTTACGCGCGTATTTCTCCGCTACCGACTGCATTTTTTTTTTCATTCTGCAGAAATTTTTGGAGCTGCAATAAAATATGGGCATATTTTCCATTTATAATTTATAAGCACAGGTAGCACTCCACACTTCACAGTACTTCTTTACTTGATTCATAATTTTTATTGGCTCGAAAGTTTGTAAAATTGTTTTTATTTATTTTAATAAAAGAAATTAAGATTAAGAGCAAATGCCAAAAATATAAAAATGTTTTTAGATCCAAAATAGGTCTTTTGAAAATCTACAAAAAAATATATTTTTTTAAGTTTTCAAGAGGCGTTTTTAAGCGAATAAATGCTTTTTTACAAAAAATTTACAAAATTTAAATTATGTTCGTATCATTAGTTTGTGCTAAATCAAAGTTTATTATCGTTTATTTTTAATTTTTATAGTAATTTCTTTGATATATCGCTGTCCTGGGTAAATCATCTTCAGGAATGTTGACGCATGCAACGAATTAACTGACAAACTTACACAGCTCGAACATTACACTAATTAAACATTTTAATTGAATGAATTCCAACTTTCAGCATTTCGTGCTTATGGCGTAAATTTTAATTGATTTTTCGATTTCGGGTCCCTGCTTAAATTCGGTTAATTTTGCTGCTGTTTGCTGTACTTTGACAAACAAGTTGTGCCTTGAAGTCATATGGAGAAAGATAATTTCTGTACGTATTCGAAAAACAGGCAGTTAATTTCGTTCAAGTCTCAAAAATTCAAAACATCTGTTCTAGCTTCTGGTCTTCAGAATTCTGAATTACATTTTTTTTTTATCATTTTTTCAATTTGAATAAATTAAAGGGGTCTGCAATTGAGAGTAAAACCAATAAACGCTGTCTGGGACTCATTCACCTTCTTATTATTTTTTAAAACGAACCTTTAAAGGAACTTCGCAAATTTCATGAATTATTTCATAATATTTTGTTTTAGGAAATTTATGGCATTTTCTTTCTTTAACAAAAGTTTTTTCAAATATTTTTAGTCAAAGGAATTTCGCTGAACTTTTCAACTTTTAGTGAACAAATTTTCAGTTTATATTTCACAAAGACAAGAACACTTTGACTTCTGTATTTCGGAGATTTTTGCAACACTATTGGACGTCCAAATAGTGTGAATTACATAATTTCGGGTGCTTTCGTAATGTTGGAAAATTCCTGTTCTGGTATTACAATATTTTGCTTTCTTCAAATTTATGAGGTTCTTTCTCTTTGTCATAAAAACCCCTCTGATATCCATTCATTTTGTCCAGTTCACTTTCTATAGTGGGATTTGAGTGAACCCGAAGCAACTAAAAGTTGTGTCTCCAAATTTAGAACACGAGACACAAGATTCATACCAACTGCAGTTCCACGCCGGTCAAAAACACTCCATTTGTATTGTCGAAAAGCAAACGATTTTTGATTCGCGCTATAGATCAGTGAATGCAAAAAAACTGACTCACACTAGCGGAAATGCGCGCAAACGAGGTTGCACTCTAGTGGACGGACGTCCACTGCAATTAGTTCTCTTTGGCAATAATCTTCACTGGGAAGGGGTTTTTCAACTGCATATTTCAACGCCGTAACTGCTTCTTTAGAAAACGAAAGTCGACGATTGTCGAAATTGAAATTTGTTTGTATCTCTTTAATTGAAAGAATCTGATCGAAATCAGAAAAATAAAATAAAACAAAATCGTTCTTAAGGAAGATTCGTTCTCAAAAGTTATTCCCTTGAAAATTTGCCAGCAGCTTGAATTTCATGATTCTTTTCGTGAGGACTGCGCAATAATTCCATCATTTGAAATCATTGTACAAATTCTCATGGTCACTGTCACAATCCGCCTTCATTAACAGCCACCTCCTCATTTGTGATCATCATTCATCTTAAAATCATTGATTGAAACGTACGAGTGCATTTTTTATTCAACAATAATTGAAACAATTTACTTTTTCGTTTTTGTACATTTTGCTTTGGAACCTTTAAATGAACCAAGTAGTTTTTTCTTCCGACTACTCATTCATTCTACCTACTGATTGATTGATTGTCTGTTCTCTTCAGTTGTAGTGTATTTTGTTTACACTCACAGAAATGTTTGTGTGCCAGCTTTTGACTTTGCGTTTTTATTTATTTACTGTGTGTGCCTGTGCGACCAATTTCACAAAAACAAAAACAAAACACAAAAATATCCTCACCTTAGATATGTTTTTAGTTGTATTGAAACACTTTCCCAATTAGTTTGTTCTCGTTTTGTAAATTCCGCAAATACTGCGCTAGGACGTTCTTTTTTTCACTACACCACCTGTTTCTTTTCGATTATTGTACCGAGTGTATGAGTGTTCATTTTTGCGTACGGGAGAGACTAATCTGAGCTTTTTTCTTTCTTTCTACTTTGGCAACAGGTGCTGTCTATGAGCAGTGAAGATTACCGGAAATCTTCAATATTCCAAACGGGATCATTCGATGTCCACTTTCCCATACCAGAGCTAATCGGAACAACCGAAATATTAACGGACGAGCATCGGTAAGTCCAACTTATTTCATACAAAAAATCCCTTCAACAAATTTTTATGCAACAACTATAATTCTTAATTTTAGGGAAAAACTTTGTGCCCATTTACCTGCGCGCGCTGAAGGTTACTCCTGGTCTTTGGTCTTTAGCACATCGCAGCACGGATTTTCCTTGAATTCTCTATATCGCAAAATGCAACGACTTGAAAGTCCCATACTTATAGTTATACAGGACACAGAACAGAACGTAAGTCGCCACACAATTTTACCGGTTTCTCAGGCCCGATTTATTTCGGCGCCAGCAGTTTCACACTTCGCTTCGCAAATTAGAGCTTCCCATATAATAGACTTTGTCGGTCTTAAGGTTCAGTTAGACCTGACGGACCCCATACCCGGGGGGGGGGGGGTGTCTGCTTAATCTGTCATTTAGTTACTGAGGTCAGAGCACATTAACAGGGTACGTCCAAAGACACAAAACTAGTCTTGAGCAAAATTCTTATATATGCAACGATCCCAAACTGCACGAGCTCCAACAGGCGGCTATACTGTTTATGAAGGTCCTCCTGTCGCTACAATTTTGCACCGCTTCTTCGAGCGCACTCGGTTTCATCGGTGGCCTCTGAATGATGAATCGTTGCTGGTTTACCAGCATAAACCCTCATCAAAAAGTAGTCAAATGGTATCAAATTACACGAACAAGGTGGCCACAGATCGTTCTCTTCACTGAATTGGATCTCTAAACGTTTGGTTTAACAAAGTGATGGTGTCACGTGCTGTACCGCATGCTGCACCAGCTCACCTCCAAATAACCTGCAATGACCTGAGGACTAAAGAATTACGCGATAACGTCGGCACGCAAACAACACCAAACAACGATTGTTTCGGGTTGTATGAGGGAGCCGCGTGACGATTGTGTTCTCTCCCAAAACGACAATTCTGCTTGTTTAGCCCAGCACTGAGCCTCGTCGCTGGAGATGATTTAACGATAGAAACGTGACTCAACTTGCAGTTGATTATCAGCGCATTCATTGAGCACACGACGCAATCGATCCTCCGCTGGCTTCAATTCTTGCACCAATTGCGTCTGATATATGTAGACGCAGTTTAAGAGTTTCCTTCAACACTTTCCCAGTAGTGGCCGGTCAGAGACCGATTTCAGATCTCAGGATGAAAATTAAAAGCATAAACGTATGTATGTGCATGTGTAGGCGGTATCTCAGAAAGAAAGAGGCTTGCGATTTGGCTTCCTCAGTAGCTGTTAGCACTGGCCCTTTACCAAAACCTTATAGCAATGATCCGTAAATTCTTTCTAATTCAAGTCTTTCATAACCGGCACCATTTAATTTGTGAAGTCATCTGTTTGGATACAGTTTTTGTTTCGCGCAAATGTTTCCAAAGATGTGAATTTTTATTATGATGGCCACATTAATATGATATTCGAACAATTGTATTATTATGGACCGTCGGATTTAAGTACCAATTACAAATTATCACCCCAACAATTCAGTTAATTTATTGTAGAAAACATTATTGTTTTTAGTCTTCGTTTATTTTTACATCAGGCAAATACAAAAACGTTATTTAAAATTATTATTAATTAGTATGAAACTATAAAAACTTGCATAGAATAAGTTGTTATAAATGTGTCCTTGGCTGCATGTAATCGGCTTCCTATTTTGTCTTCTCCTTGTCGCCAGCATCGACAGTGAAAGAAGACATCAAACTATCGCTTATTTTACTGCTCTAAAAGCACCCCTTTTATAACGAAACCCGCTGATATTATTAAGGATCAGAATTAATTAAAATAATAGCAGCTAAAATTATTTATCTATTTTGTCTTCTCCTTGTCGCCAGCATCGAGAATGAAAGAAAACATCAAACTATCGCTTATTTTACTGCTCTAAAATCACCCCTTTTATAACGAAACCCGCTGATATTATTAAGGATCAGAATTAATTAAAATAATAGCAGCTAAAATTATTTATCTATTTTGTCTTCTCCTTGTCGCCAGCATCGACAGTGAAAGAAAACATCAAACTATCGCTTATTTTACTGCTCTAAAATCACCCCTTTTATAACGAAACCCGCTGATATTATTAAGGATCAGAATTAATTAAAATAATAGCAGCTAAAATTATTTATCACCAACTAAATGAAAAATAATATGCAAATTTAAAAAAAACAAAAAATGTTCTTATCTTTGTTTGTTTTCCATTTCTTAAGGTATTCGGTGCATTGACCTCATGTTCCCTGCATGTATCAGATCATTTCTACGGAACCGGCGAATCCTTGCTGTACAAATTCAATCCCAGCTTTAAAGTCTTTCACTGGACTGGCGAAAATTTATATTTTATTAAAGGCAACATCGAAAGTATGTCGATTGGTGCTGGAGAGTAAGTTTTATTTGTTCGAAACACATCGTCTAAGCGATTTGAGTTAAAATTTATTACAACTTGTGTCTTATTTTGCAGTGGCCGTTTCGGTTTGTGGCTGGACGGCGATTTAAATCAAGGCCGTTCACAATCCTGCAGCACATACGACAACGAGCCATTAGCGCCACAGGAAGATTTTGTTATAAAAACACTCGAATGCTGGGCATTTGTCTAAAGCAAAACTGCATAAACCAAGAAAGGCAACCACATCATAATATTTTGTCGCCCTGCCGCTGACCCTGCCCCTTAACCCTTCCTGCTCTCCACGTTTTCGATGTATGTATTTCCGTCACCATCTCCAGCAACAGGCTGAAAGGGCCCTCTACGCAACCAACTTCTTTATATATATATATAAAGTTTTATTTAAAAAAAAACCAAACGTAGACAACAAACAGAGGAAACCTTAATTCAACATATTTTTATATACAAACACGTATAAATTAGAAACAAACAAAACATATTCTTATATAACTGATGAAGCAAATAATTTACAAAACAAAACAAAACAAAACAAAAAGAAAACAAAAACAAAAACAAAGCAGTGCTTTAGACTAAAACGTTTATAAAACTAAGACAACAAAACCTGAATGTTATTATTGATCGATCGGAAGGAAAACAAACGAAGAGAAAAAAGTAAGAAATTCCAACCCCAACCCCAACCCCAAACCATAGAAAGATTTATTGCTGTATGTCCTGTCCTCATCAATGCAGAACGTTTTGATGGTCTTCTTTAACCAAAGACCAAACAAATGTCCGAAATATTACGATTATTATTATTGTCGTGTCCTAATTGTTTGTTACATCGTTTGCGTTTATTTGCAATCATCCAGAGGTCGTACTTTCGCGGCGACTTTGTGTCACGTTGGCCTTTTTTCTTCATCATTCATCATCCATCCAGCCATTTAATACAATAAATTTTTAAAAATTGTTTTAATTTTATTTAATTTTTTTTTTTTAATATTTAAGTTGATTCTTAAACTAAGATTATTTAGAACTCTTCGTCGTGAATTTATATGTGTTTATTAATTTAAATAAAACGAAGGAAACTAAAAAAAACAACAACAACAACAACAACTAACTAAACTAAAAGCAACTAAATTATTGAATAAGAACTAACAAAAGAAACAAACAAAAAAAAAAAAAGAAATGTTTTATTTAGTTTTTTTTTGTTTTTATTGTATAATTTTAAGTAAAATAAACGAAAATTGTTTTGAATACCAGAAAAAAAGAGAAGAACTCACTCTGCTCTGCTATTTGCGTAAATAATCATGTGCAAATTAGGAGCGCAAACAAGATTTTCAATTGGATAAAAACAACAACAAAAATTGGCTTCGAAATGATAATTGTGAATGATTTAGATTTTCGTTTAAACAAGCAGAAGAAGAAGAAAAGAAAAACTGATTGTCCTTTTTTATTCTTTTTGAATGTTTTTAGTTAAGCCATTTAAGTTTAAAGCAAAAATATACAATATTTGAAAAAACGTTTATTTTTATTTGTTTAAACATAGAAATAAATGCAACCATTAATTTACTTGTTGTTTTTTTTTCTTCTGTTTTTATATTTATTTTTATTTGTTAAACGTTCAAAGATTAAAACTGAAATTATTACTGAATTTTGCCGTTCAATGTGGTGTGAAGTTTGACGTCGGCATGAAGAGTGTGACAAAACAAAACATATTGCACTTTTCCGGTCCCACTGTCGTTACTAAAATCTGGTGGTCTTTGGTGTCTTTTGCATTTTTCTTCATATAGTGAGAAACATAAATTTGATTTTATCCTACAAATTGCCCCCTTGTCGTTATTTCGTCTAAAAATGTCCCGCAAACAGAAACTGATATTAGAGAAACAAATTCCAGCACTCGATCAGGAGCGGCCAAAAACTGTCGTTACATTTTGCATGGCCTTGAAAATCCAAATACGTCAAAATAAATAAAATGCCTTTGAAAATTTTTTGTGTTTCTTGTACGTTCTTCAATTTCTATATTTTCACATCGAATCTATTGTGTAAAACGAATCGTTTTTAAAAAGGACAAACACATTCGATTTTCTGTCCTTATTGCGCGAAAGCATATGGCATGCATTTACAGAGTTGCCAAGCAAACTATTATAAATTTTTTTTTTTATTAATATTGAACAGCAATGAAACCATTCGGAACAATTAAACCTCCAGATTTATAATTCCTCTTCGTATTTGTCTCTGATATTATTTTATTTTTCTAATTTAAAATTGGCATTTAAAAATTTATACATTTCTACAAACAGTGGCGACTCTTTTTTATGAATTACACAAATTTGTACATTTAAATAAGTTCTTTAATTAAGTTTTCGCCGAGTTGCCATGTGTTTAAAAAAAAAAGAAAAATTTAGTGGATATTGTAAAGAAATGCTTGAAAGTGATTTCTGCTCTAATGGCTCTAAAACTTTGAAGGGAGAAGTAATTCATTCATCTGGCTCATTTTTGTACACATTTGAAGAACTTGAGTGTTTTTTAAATTACTTTTTTTTGGACTTGAATGTATCAAACGAAAAGTAATTTCGTTAAAATTATTTTAAAAAATACTTCTAGATGTTAATATTTTCTTAATGATTCTTCAGTGATTTATTAATTAATAACAGCACATTCGAGTTATTTTAGACCACAGGTATGTTTACACGATTTAGGACTGAGTAAAACTATATGAACTCGTTTTAGGGAAGAAGAAGCAGAAATGTGAATTCGTTTTGAAAACTAGACCCGATTTTGTTTTTGTGTTACGAGAATTCAACAAAATAGAGTCAACGCAAAACACAAGCAAATTTCTTCTTCTTCTTCTTTTGGCGCTACAGTCCGTGGTGAACCTGGGCCTCAACCAACAAAGTTATTCTTTGTTGTTGTGTCGAAACTAGTGTGTTTTTACACGGTAGGGAAGTTACCCCCACGCACAACCCCCGAAACCTGGAGGACCGGGTCCTGGTTTAGACCCCTGGACAGAGGGGATTCGCTGCACACTTTGGTTCACCTCTAAGCGGGTGCTGTAGGGGCTATCCAGGGGCGCCACGGGGAGGCAGTATGTCAGCTTGACCAGTCCATTTTCAGGGATCGCTGCTGGCTTCTCGCCAGGTTGAGAGCAATCAACAACTTTGCCCTGAGTGCACTGGCCCATTCCCCAAAAAAAAGCAAATTTCAACTTCATTATTTATTAATTATCAGTCGTAAAGCAACTCTGGGGTAAAGAACAGCTCTCAAGCTTTGGCTAAAATATTGCGCGATTGCGAAAAGCATTTTTTGTGCGGAAGCAAACATTTACAATTATTCATTCCGCTTCTGCGGTAACGGAACATAAACAACAGCCCTTTATTTTACTTTTTGAAATAAATATAAACTTTTCTCCAAATGTCTTTTTTCACCATCAGCTGACATGAAATCAACCTGTAATTAATTAAGACAGAGATGTTGTTTCCATTTCGTTTGAAAACATTTCCTTAACACTGTCATTCTAGATCTAGTTTTAAATCTAAAGATTAACACACACTCACTAAAAAGGATAATAATATCATGAACAAGCCCAACTTTTAAACCTGCAGCCCCTCCAGGCAAAAAATATCTCTGTCTTATTTCAAGGCGAATCCGTGACAGACAAAAATTCGCCAAACGAATTCCGAAGTACGTATTTCGTTTTTGTTAAATGTTTGTGAAATGTCGAAAAATTTACGTTTGTACTGTTGACGTCCACGGGCCCTTGAAACATACAAAAAGTATTTAGCTGCGCCCTCAATTTAGCACAAAAGTCTTTGATATGAAAGTAAATGTTTAGATTAAAACAGGACTAAAATTGTCCTTCGCCGGAGTATTTCAGAGCGATGATGGCAGCATAAGAATCTTGAAACCAATTTAAATCCGAATTAGAAAAAAACTTTCCGATAATCAAACGATTGCAACATCAAATTTTATATTTTGTAATCATCGAGTGATTAAAAAAGATTTCGCTTGTTAATGCTGCGCAAACTATTTATTGCTACAAATGATTGAAATAAAAGAATTGCGAACTTTATATATTGTGGTGAAATGCCGAGTACCCGGCTAATCCAGTATTTAATCTATTGAGACCTGCATTGATATTTTAATATTATTTTCTCTATTATACGTATAATATATTCACTGCTAACAATTTCGCTTAGAGATAAATTCATTTATCTAATGGATCACTTTATATTTTGTAATGTGTGGTTGGTGTCTTGGATAAATGAGATGGTTTTTCAATCCAGCCATTAATATATGTACATCAAATGGCCCGAGTTCTTTGTTCATCCTTAAAGTAGGCTTCGAATTGTTTGCCCAGCAGTTTTATTAAATAACATTCCTACACCCAGTGATGATGGTGTCAAATACAGGTGAACATTAAAACAACAACAACGGACTACATTGAATGATAGGTCCAAAATTCCAGCTAAGCCCATTAAATTAATACAACAAACTAAAACCCGTATAGACTTACGGTCGAATGTGGAGATACTCCGGAGATATCAATCTAAGACTCTTCGATCGTTTCATGGTTTTTGTCAAATGACGCGATTCATCGCAAAAGTTAGAGCTGAAATAAAAAGATTTAGCGAAAAGTATCTAGAAAGGCTAAGAAGTCAGATCGGGAGACTTGTCTGCCGTTTATGAATTAACACAGAGTACTCGCATTCAAGATGTTCAATTAACCCTTTTCACACTGTAAACGCAGATATCTGATTGATCAGCTTTTTGTATTTGTTGTTCTCATTGGAGTTCAGCAACAATTTAATTTAATATTTTAATTTGCGATTAAATTCACTCATTGTCCACTATTGGACAGAATTGGATAAAATGGTATTAAAAAATAAAATAAAAAATATTCGAAATTGAAATTTGTTTGCACTAAATAACGACGTATGGGTGGGTTAAGTGTTAATGAATGAGGAGCTCTTGATGTTCTGGAGCGCCCACATTTGTCATGTCGCACAGGAAGCATCCAGGAAGTGTGTCGACAAGACTTACTATTTATACCACCTACACCCGTCCAAAAATCGAACACAACTCTCATGTCTGGGCTGGTGCTTCAAAGTCTAGTTTGAAGTTACTAGACCGCGTACAGGAGAGGGCGAAAAAGTTCATCGAGAACTGTAGGGTATCCCAATCTGTAGACTCTCTGTAGCACCGTCGCAGTGTGGGGTGCGTTACATTGTTCTATCGGTACTACAATGGATTTTGTTTGGATGAGATCAGGGACCTCGTTCCCAAAACCTGCACATTTTTATGCACAATGCGTTTTTCATCGAGAGCTCATACGTTTGTGGTCGATTGCACAGTGGATCGTACAATACAGTACAGCAAATATTTTTTCTTCTGCCGCACTGTTCGCTTGTGGAATAAACTTCCTGCCAAAGTTTTCCCCAACACTCTTCATGTGGGAAGGTTCAAATCGAATGTACACAAAAACACTACTCCCTCTTTCTCCCGCCCCGCGCGATCCGGAATTAAAAAATATAATATCACTTAAATGTTTCCCGTTTTCTGCTTCACAGCAATTGATTCGTTTCAGAGAATTTTCGATAACATTTTGAAAAATTTGTGGCTGTAGCGATCGAATTTCAGCAACAGTTCATTCATTGTCCCGGAGTAGTTCACATACATGCAAACATATGTATGATTTTCTGTATACCAGCTGCTTCAAATAACCGCAAACAGAATTGTTGGATTCATATCCAAATTTCTGGAAATTATCCGCTTCAGGAAAATTGTGACTTGGAAGTGCTATTCTGTGTCGGCCAGCGAAAAGGTTCTATCCAAAACCGATACCGCTCTCCATTTATGATTACAGCGCTTCCATCTTTGTTTTCGCAGAAGTAAGGCCCAGTGATGTTTTCAAATGTAACTCCACACCATCCTGTACACCTCATGGGGAGCAGTTGGCGTTGACGAATGGCTCTTGGATTTTCAGAACCCCCGAACCAAACAAAAACTGAAAAGCAAATCAGCTTCATCACTCAGCATCACATTTTCGTTAAAGATTTCCTTTACATTTCACTTGTGGTGAATTTTTCCATTATTTATTCTGCAGGCGTTGGCCCGCCCTGTATTTATTAAAACTATCGCTTTTAAAAATATATTATAACATCTAGTGACTCTTTTACCGCATTGAAAATATTTCCACATGGCACTAAAGAATTGTCTTCCGACTTGATATTAAAAATCGTTCCTCACTTAATACATGCGAGTGTGTCCGCAATTCCTTTTTGTGAAAACTATCGGTCACTTGAGCTCTTTCGCCGTAAGTATTTTGATTAAACGCGTTTTTGTAAGAAGTTTTACTCTTAAACTGTCAAAATGTTTTCCAAATAAAAACGTTGCGCAATCAAATGCTGCAGCAGCACAAAAATGTTGGCTTCTTAATTTTCCACTTTTGAAGTCCTTCTTCTTGTTATTTATTTATTAATTGCCACTTAATAGAAATGATCCATAAAAAGTGTCTTTAAAATGTAGAAACTTGGTTTTTCTCAAGAAACAAGCAACTGGTGAATTTTTTGCTTCGCAGCTTTCGATGTGTAAAGTTTTCACTAATTTTACTGAAACCAGGTGGACGAAACGATTTCGATATAATAATTGGGTTTTTGGCTTTTTTCCATGGATATCATCGCGTACTGCTGATAGAGGCTGTCATGAACCCTCAGCTGGTGCAGTCCAATCGTTACTGATTTTCAATACATTCAATAAATATGTCTCTAGATATGTATGAAGGATGGCATTCCAAACTGTAGCAAATAACTTGAAAAATTCTACTTTTTTTATTGCAAAGATTTATTATGAAGACGATAACAAAAAAGATGCCTTAAATCTTCTTTGTACTATAATATAACAATAAAATATTTCCAAAATTAAGTCACGCACTGGGTTTTAGATCGTTTTCGAAATCACAATTACAATTTTTATAACAATTTACTTGACATATTTACATCGTAACAATTCCGATTTGTTAAATCCAATAATTCTTTTGGTTGGATTAGGCCGCAAAGAGCTGCAGCTTCTGGTTTGTTTCTCTCTTTGGTTTTAATTATATTTTGGTGAAAAAAGATTCTTTCCACATTTGCTGATGTATAATAGTCCTCTGACAATTCTTGAAACTTCAACTCATTTGCCTGATTTTTAATAACTATAACTGGGGAGATTCCTTAACTCCACCAGTTTTTCCAGCCCTGATATTTATGTATATGGAACTTCTTTCTATAGCAAGAAACTCTCCTCATAATGACTTCATTTCATTAGCAAAGTCGTGTCACTCCAATGGAACTGCTGTTCCATATGAGAACTTTTGCTTGGTATAAACTTAACGGGAAAGGAACCAATCAAGGCGAATTCACAGCCCGAAGTCCGCAGCGAATTCCGAATTATGCGTATCTATCTTTTTATTGTCAAACATTCACCAAGTGTCAAAAACAATAATTTCACTTTGGATTGTTGGCATTCAAGGATGACCAAAACAATTATCCGTTGCGCTTTCAACAGCGGCAAGTGTTAGGAAGTCGTGTTGCACTTAAGACTTATAGGGCATTTACACCAAAGGGAAATGTAGTACAAGATTTCCTATATTAAATAAAACCTACTTTTGGTAAAATCTCCTCAAATATTCGTCAATATGGACTTAAAAATACAGCAGCACTGCACAAAATTAAAGTTGCACAACTTTTCAGTTTGTGCAAAAATTTGACAGTGTTATATTTATTTATAAATTCGTGTTAAGTTGTTAACAAAAAAAAGTCGGGAAACTTTGAATTAAAATGGATTCCAATGGTTTTTTTATACCTCATTTTCGGAGTCGGAGGATGAATCGGATATTGATTGTCATTACAAGAGGAAATATTCCTGTAACACACTGTCCCCTTTCTTTGCCTCAAGTTCAGTACGTTGTGCCTTTCGAGTTTTAGCTAAAACTCTCACCATCCCTGGTCATATGTAAGTCAACAGCGACATATTCTTGACGCAAAGTTGTGAAGAACGCAAGGGACTAAATACAAAACAAATTGTGTTCTAAAAGGTTACAAAAATCAAGTATTTGCTCGTTTGTTTCCGATAGTGGATTAGCGGTCGAGAACAACTACATACGTTTCGATCCACGAATAATAAGTACTCAATTTCGAATGGCCTGATTTGCCCCCACCCCCCACAACAAAATCATCATTTTTTTAATTAATTTTGTGGTAATTAAATTTTTATAAAATGCCGCAATCGCGAATCGCGAGACTGCAAAGTATATGAGTGTTTGGCAATCGTCTGATCGCAGCTTAAAGTTGCCACTTGTTTCGACTTGTAAAGAAAACGCTTGAGGGCGTTTTTCAGGCCTGGAAATTTGTTAAATTTAATAAAAACATGACACAAATAAAAATCAAATCAATCATAATTTATCGACGAAAGAAAAAACGCACATAAAAACAATTTGGAACAAAATCAAATGAAAGCTGAGCGAACTTAGTTTTAAACAAAATGTTATCTTGAAGTTTTTCCGAAAACTTATCGAAAACCAATTATAATCTAATTCGAAACAATTGAAATTTTTATACATTTACAAATTGAACATGAAGTAACTTGAACGTTTTTTGCACTGAAAATATATATAATTAAATTCGAATTCCAACAAATACACACAAATTCAATTGTTGTTGTAATTACTTGCATATACTTTATATATAGAGTAGATTTATGAAGGCAGAAACTAAATAAAAACACAACAAATTTAAGCTAAAACGTAATTGTAAGAAAAAATCTCTATAATTTATACTTAATTGGGAAAAAGTAAAAGTGTTTAAATGTAAATTGTGCAACAATATCAAACTTCCCTTCGTTTTTGTAAATGTTTAGTAGTTTATCGGCGAAATGTATTTTTAATTCAATATATTATATATACATACATATACACATAGTTTTTTAGCAAGTTTTTTAGAGGGAAAATATTTAAAAATAACTTAAACAGAGCTTTAGATAAATCAAACACAACATAAAATAAGACTTGAATAAGAAATCAATGCTTTTTGTTGTTTTTTTTTTGTTTTTGTTTTGTAGAGACATGTTAAAAATATATGTAATAAATACTTAAATATATAATATTAATGATATATGGAAACGCCATTAACAAAATAACTGTTCGTAAGACCTTTTGGACCCCTGACTTTTACAAAAATATGTCGCTTCAAACTTTCACAACTGCAGACACTCTTACTGACACATGCCCGCCAACACACACACAAACACGTACTCGCGTTCAATAGAAAAGAAAATTCCTGCTCCTCCAAAAAGGAAGTTCTGAATTTAGGAGTTCTTAGAACATTCCAAACTCCTGGTTTTCACAAGCAACATCCCATCACAGCAAAATCGTTCATACTTTTCTTCAAATCAGCCCGTGTGAAGTTTCCCGGAACCAGTAGCAGACATGCAGTTGGGAAAGTACAAAACTTTTTCGGAGGACTGAGCAGTAGAACTGAAAGAACGTCTCTTGCCGGCGAAATGCGTCACCAACCAACTTTTTACACTCATCAAATCATTTTGTAGTTGGGAAATTACATCTCCTTAGAACAAAAATAAACATCTTTAAATTGATGAGACCAACTAAATTAGCAAAATTAAGTGAAAGAAGTACTAAATTAAAGCTCAACTTCTATTAAAATAACACCCCGCCAACTTAAAGTAGATATTCAATGTCGATTGTACATTCAAAGGGCTTAAGTTCACTCAACGTGAAATGAATCGTACACAAAAATTGGTCACATTAAGGGATTTCCTTTTTTTTTGGTGATGGATCACAGGATTGCCGCAATGCACTAATTTTTAGCTATTTTTAGTTTCTTCCATTAATTTACGTTCTAATTCGTAACTAATTAAAATACACATATTCATTTATTTCGTATCTCAGTTATATTCACAATCAAGTGAAATTTTTAAGAATTTTGCAAAACTATAGGTGATTTCACATCCGCCCAAAGTGAGTTTATAACCTGCATTCCGACCGCCGACTTATGATCGGTGGTTAAACCAAATTCTTCTCTCTTTTTCTGTCTTTCTCTGTGTGCATTGGGAGGGGCCAATTTCTTTTTATAAGAAACCAGTTTTCCGGCACAAAACACAATCAAATTAACGCAACTGATTCTCGGTATTGCCTCTAGTTGGAGCAATCGTGGAGCTGGACTCTGGCAGTTATTGCAATAAAAAAAGCTTTTCTTACGGCTATAAAATTTCTAAAATGTGAAGAAATCGGGTGTCTGCAGAGCAATTGATTGGCAGAATTTGCCATCGTTTATAATAAAAACTGTGTCGGATTGCTGTGGCAATCGTGTGATCGCAGCTGAAGATTTTTCGCCAAGCCTCTGGTTCTCATGATCACATCGCATCGTGACAGTCATATCTGCAATTCGCACATTATATTCTTAAGCTAAAAGCACATACAATTGTAGCGCGTCCTAATTCCTCGACGGGTATAGCTCGAAAACTTGATCATATTAGAAGGGGCAAATTACACAATGCGCTTTATAAGCGCCTTTCTGTCAGCTGGTTTTTATTTATAGTTTGAAAAATGGTTTTAGCGGTTCGGTTCGCTTTTTAGAGATTGGATCTACTAAATGCTACAATATTTAACCTTTCCTCCAATCGCAAATTTGCTTAATTTATTATTTATTTGGTCAGGTGATTATAAAGTGTAAAAAAGTTTACATTTTACCAACTTTTCGCCCCAACCGCACCAAAATCTTTTCTAATTAACTTATTGTTTAAGCTTATTTTGCCAGAACTCTACAGCGCGTATTGCGTACGTGCGTACATCTATAGAGAAATATCTGGTAACTCCATAAGTAAACAAATTGTCGCAAGGTGGCAGCACTATGTCATCTGCTTTTTTTGCACTCATGAACAGATTTGAAATGTGCAGATTTATTTGCATTTTGCAGTTTTTCGAAGCATTGAGCAGTTTTAAAGTTTTTTTTTCTAAATCAAAAAATTGTACAGATTTCGCAGTTTTTGACCCATAGTTCTTTAAATAAGTTCTCTACTTTCAATTTGTTTATCCCGGATAATTGATTCGCCCCCTTTAATTGCTCCCAAAAATGCATAATTTCAAGTCCCGTTTAATGCGGTATCCCTTTAATTGATGCTTAAAATTACACAAGTATTAAGAAACCGCAGGCGGAAGTGGCGCTGAAGTTTCATTTGCCAACTCCCAAAAATAGCACATAATTTTCACACCCAAAATAAAAGTATGTGTGAACTTTCAAAACCACGTGTTCTTATATATATGTTTTGTAATGTTTCTTCGTTTTATTGATTTTGATTGATTAAGAGAGTCTTTTTTTAATTGAGTCAATGGATCAATTAAAAGAGCATCGGGTAAATGATTTTTGTGGCGAATAGCCGCAAAAACCTTGCATTTTTGGAAACTCAATTAAATCAATTTGTGAAACAGTGTTCAGGTAATGTTTCTATTCAATACTTTTTTTGCAACACTGATTAAATCCAAATAGTTATGTTTTTCTATATTGAATCTAATTAAATTAATTACATAATTAATTAAAATATACATAAATCATAAAATACTTTCCTTTTAAGACTTCGTGCAGCTGTTCTTTGCTTCGTTTATTTATATATATCTGTCATATTTATATTAATTAGGCTTTATTTATGTGCAGTTTTTCCACTTGAAAAGCTCGATTTTTGGCCCCCCCCCGTATAGTTACGTAAATGGTGAAAATAGAATAAAAGAATCCTAATTAGTTTGCAACAAGGTTGCCATGAATATAATGTGTAATAATTAGTGTCCAGTTTACGAATGTCGAATCTGTTCGTTCGTAATTACATTTAAAACAAGAACAAACCAACAATTGTGAGCCCAATCGAACAGGTTCGATATTCGTAAAAATGTTCCTTCTATCGTTACCCTTGCACCAATATGGATGCGTTAGAGCAACGCGAGCAGATTTGAAATAATACAAACAGTCTTACATTCATTTGTAATAGATAATTGAATAGATAATAGTTAATCGCTTGAGGCCAGAAATCCGATTCCTAATAGTTTCAAGATTATTAGCAAACAAACAAACCAACCAGTTCAAACAAATAAATTTCAAACTTATGATTTTTATACTTTAACTTGCCGTATCTTGAGTTTGTCTGGGACGAGGGGCGAGAAGAGAAAATGGAAGGTGAGTACAGACTTTAATGTGCTCAGAGCTTCTTTGGCGAGATGTATTTGGCTGCATTTTGCTTTGATTTTTTCTTATAGTTTTTAAGTCAATAAATTGTCAACTAAAACCATCAAAATGGTGGATAACGTGAGAGTGGTTTATTGGCTCCAACGTCTCCTTCCACTTAATGTTTAACAGCCACACCTAAATTGGTGCTCCCGTCAAAGCCCGGCTGTCAAATATTGTCATGATGTATACGCATGTTGTCAATGACATAAGAATAGAAAATCTGATTTTGACAGCGAGCAAGAAAGTGAAATTGATTGCGAAGCCTTCTAATTTTTTAACGTCATGCCATTTTAGCTGCTTTCACTTTTTTTTGCAGTGTATATAAACACATATAGACACACATATTAATTTTTACTTCACCTGCTGTGTTAAACGGTTAAGTTCGCGATGTTGGTTTCGAGCAAGCGCTCATCGCGGCTGTAAGTCCAGATTCAAAATACTAAGAGAAACTTCAGCAATAAATGATATCGCTCAAGATGTGTATGTGTGTACAACGTCACAGCAGCAGCACTGCAAATTTACTATCAACATTTCCGGCAGGATTATTAAAAAACGTACCAACAACTATAATTCACGTTAACACAAACAGGTATTAACCGCACACATACATACATACATACATACATAAATAAATACAAAACTTATGTACATAAAACCAGAATTTTTGTATTAAATTTGTAACTTCTGTCAATTAAATTGTAGACTGGATTGATTATCCCTTTGACAAAAACAAACCAAAGAATTATAGTTTAAATTGTTGTTTTATTGTTAAGTAAAATATTATTAGAATAAACTAAAATGAAAACAATATTAAATAAATTAAGAAAAGTTTTTGTTCCAAGAAGGCAGGACTTAAAAAGCCGCCAAAAAATTCGCGCACGCAATTCGCAAATGATTGCTGAATGTCATTTAGGCAAATGCTGAATCAAAGTCAACACATGCATGTACATACATACATACATACATACATACACACATACCTACATATGTATGTAAATTAAAAAGTAATTCAACTATAATTTTAAACTAAAAGAGCTCTTTGTATATTAAACATTCATGTTTCGACAATTTTGACAGGAATAGAGAAAAAAAGCTTGAACTTCCTTTAATCGACTACACGCCGTCGAACATTTCGATGGCCGAAATAAGCATAAATGATTTTTGCCGCAACTTATCATTTCTGTTATTTTTACTTGTCCAGTCCATTTTTGGACTTCAGGTTTGTTTGGTTCTTTTGATATGCTTTTGAATTGAATTGAATAATATCCCATTTTGATTGATTAGACTAATTTTTTTATTTATGCTCCTTAAAGTTCTCGAAATCCTTCACAGATGACAGGTCACAATACTGGCAAAATTAACCAGGCAAAATTTTTTAAACGATTAAAATTGCCGAAACAGTTTGGGAAGAAATCGGTAAATATAACCGCCCAGTTGCTGATAATAAAATTGCCCGAGCAGAAAAATCATAAAAAACGGTACATTTTTATACCGTAAACGTGGATAGAAACAGTGAACGGAATAAGATGGATGAACAAATTATTTTGAAAAACCTCAGTTAAAATAGAAGTACATACACACATACTTTTGAATAAAATAATGCACAAAAGTACGTGCCGGAGCACAAATAAATAAATAATATTGTAAAGTTATGACACACACACACACACACACACACAGGGCACATAATGAAATTAAATAAAATTCATATATATTTAATATTAAGCAATCAAAAACGAATTTAGTTTTATCAATTATAAAAGTTTCCGAATTAACAACGTTGCTTTAGGTACAATAAATCAATATATCCAAATATATACGTGAACGATATATCGATGTATTCTATAGTTATAAATTCCATTGAGAAAAGAATGAACAATTCAAGAAATAATCATCATTAGTTAACTGGACCTTCAAGCCCATAAACGTAAAGAAATCAACTTAATCAAGCCACTTTCCAGAGCTGAAGCGATTTTAAAATTTTTAAGCCCAATTAAATTGCCAAATCGCAACTTTTTCAAAACCTTATAAAAATTTTCTTTATTCTACACTTCATTTAAGATGTCACAGTGTAAGAATTATGTGTCATGTGGGTAACACTAAATTATTTGTGTATTACAACAAATTTCACTCAATTTCTTCCTCAACAATTTATTTGAAACTCGCATGACTGCGATAAAAATAAAGTTTTAGCCTTAATGAGAAGTATATCTCTATTTGTACATATATTTGCTGTACTTTGGGGCTACAACGAAAAAAATACAGCATTTAGAAATGAGATTTACATTTTTTGTTATTAAGTTTATTTTAGAATCACTTTTAATGGGAACTTCTTCTTCGCTGTGCAGAAACTGTGTGCAAAAGAAACTATTCTTTCTGTGGGCTCATTAGAAGAAACAAAATTTTATAAAATTTATTATATTTTTAAAGCCAATATTTTTTTTTTAATGATATGACCAAAAATTTCCACCCTTTTTGATCCACTGAATTTTTTCTGCATCTGCATGATTTTCTTCAAATGTTAGAAAAAGTCATCGAAAATTGGACATGCCAGAAGTCGTATATAAATTATAATTAAGACATGATTATTGTCGATTTGAAAAACTCATTTTTGTTTTATTCCATTACAAAGTTCTATACCTCTACAAAAAACACCCTTTAGTAGTAACCAATGTTAAAAACACTACATCTTAACGTGCCATTAAGATTCAGTTCTTTAAAATAAGAACGATAAAAAACAATTATGTATTTTTTCAATGTTATGTGGACATCGTGCCAAAAGGAAGGGACTGGTCTCTTAAAAATAGGTGGAATGGTCACCGTTTGACAGAGAATTGCTTATCGTCTTATACTCTTTTTTTTTTTTTTGATGCCGTCGATTTATGTTCATATGTGAAATTTAATATGTGTACAACTTCGGCTTAACGGCTTTAAATTTCCATATTTAATTTCAAATCCACAATTTGTTTTTACTATAACATTTTGGACCATTCGAATGTTGTTTTGTTGTTACATGTGCGGCAATTAGTTTAAATTGATTCAATAATTTTGTTGACAAATATGAAAATTATTTCACTTGTGTCATAGAACTGTTAAGTGTAATCAAATGAATAAATTTATTTAATGACGTCTTTAAGTTTAAAAACATTTATATATAAATAAGTCCATATGTACATATCGAGCCTTTGGTGCAACACCGTAGTAATTCAAAAAATCGCGAACTGAGAAAAATGCATTTCATTTCATTATTGCAAATAAATATTGTTGGAAATAGCTGGAGGCAATAAAGACATTTTTAACTGTAGAGTCTGAACAGTTAGAGATGGAACCACAATCTTTTTTTTCTCTAGATAGATACCCAGCTCAAAAAATTAAAATTTTGAGTTACTACGGTATTGCACCAAAGGCTCGATATATGTATATTGTAGTTCTGTAAGAGAAGCGAGTGCTTATGCTGCACGTCATTAGTTTTGTTGTGCTTTTGTGCTTAATAGCGGGAAGAGTGTGCATGTGTTTGTACTTACACACACACACACATACATACATATGGATATGTTAAAAAAAGCTCTAGCCATAAGCAATACATACTTCTTGGTATATAGTATACATATGTACATATATCCGATATTATTGTGTACTACAGGCCTGCCATATTAGACACATCTTTAAGCCATACGCAATATATGAGCAAAACGAACAATTTAAAACTTTCCCCAACGACCTTTTAAGCTTTTTCAATTATGCATATGGATGTATACCTAACAAATCGTTAATCTAGTTTGTGTTCCGTTTAGGAAAAATTTCCTATTTGCTGGAAGGATCCCTTCATGAGTTCGAGTAGAATTACAAATTTTTAATAGATTTTCAAACTGCGAAATGTTTTGTAAATATAATAGCGATACGGTCATGACCCATTCGTATTGTTCAATGTATAATATTACTGGCCCAAGTTATGACACTTGTTCAAAGTGGTGTTTTGAGCTCCAAATGTCACTTTGAGGCAAATACATATATTTTATTTCACAGAATCCATCATGCGTTCTACGTCGCCGTTTTTAACTGATGTTAACGCAGCAATGGTGAAGGTTGGCGCAATGAGTACTTTGTTAACGCATGCAAATGCAATGAATGCCTTTTCCATTTCCAGCTTTTAAATTTTTTGCGTTGCACAAAAAATAATCATTCCTTTCTTTACTACAACTATAAATCAAAACCAAGAAAAAATTTACTGAAAATTGTCAAAGTACGTCAAAAGTTGCCCGACTTTGATGCATTATGTGACATAACAAAATCTGTATTTTGAGTTGTCAGTTGAATAAGGCGTCGGATAGCGCATAACGGATTCTATGTGTCTCGCTCTTTAGTTGTCATGTATATCTATACTGTTCCCTAAAATGTTAAAAAGTCTTTATGGACTTATGTCGCTCTTTTAGTATAAGAAAAAGAAAGCTGCGCGTGATGGGACATTTGATCGCTACTCGACACTATCCGTGCGAAGTTGCGCTGGAAATAGGGCAATAGCTGAATAGGTCACTCCTCACGCTTTCTTGGGCTCCACTATAAGGAAATTTTGGCCAACTATTTGTAAATATCTTTGTAAAATTTGCTATAGAACCCCAAATTGGGTGCATATTGCCGTCTACGTCTTTTAAATTTTTTTTGTTGAACTGTTGTAGTGCTGCCGTTAGCGGGGAAGAGATCCCTCGATTGACATGCAAACCTAAACTTTATGAAGTTCATGTATGGCTTCCGTTAAGCAGGTTCTTCCAAAACTGTCACCCAAGGTCAATTAGCAGAAGGGCCGTGTTTTGGCTGCCGTTTTAAGCCTTTGGCAGATACCTTTGGTCTACGCTCGGTAGTCCAAATATCCTCGACATTGGTGTGGACTGTATAGGTGAGTTGGGTAAGGCCTCATGTTCTTTGAGGAATTGAGTCTACAAAATCCGCTGCCTCGTTTTCTTTTTACTTTGTAGGGAGCTGTCGGATTAGAAAGCGATTAAGGGCTCCACCAAGTGAAGTTGGTCCACCATCAGATAAGGCCATAATGGCAGGTGCTGATGTAAATCAATTTCGCATTCTGTTATAGCGCTGCATCGCAGATGGGAACTGATCATCTGTAGTAATAAACAAATAATTTGAACATGCCAGTGAAACTGACATTTCACATTGTAGGCGACATCTCATAACATTTCCGTAACAGACCAACATACCATTTGTTAATGCGACTTACAAGATCCCCATAATTTATGTCTGATCCGGCAGCACCAATTCAATTCCGAAACATACATACATAGTTCATAATAGTGTACTCGTATATGTAGAATTTATAGATATTTAACGAAAATTTAACTGTTAAAGAAGCGCCTTAAGCCCTTCGCCATTTTTTGTGAGAACTTAATGGCGAAACCGTTCAGGCGTGACTAAGTCAACTATTTGAATTCCAGGAACTTCCATACTAAAAAGTAGATTAAATTTAATTTACAAAAGTATTATGAGTTTTATATTTTTATTTTGTTTATTAAGGAATTTTAATAAAACTACTTTGTGCCATAAATCAAGCCTCTTACTACGCTCTGTAGTTTATTAAAACTCCAAAGGGGAAACTACTGGCTCGGCCGACAGCCTTCTCAACAATATTTTACCAATATTTATACATACACGATCGAACTACATGCTGTGCATATGTTTTCTAAAAAATCTTTCAAACATACATATGTATTTATAAAAATTCACATATCATACATATACATACATATATAGTACATACATATGTATATACATTTATCTTAAAAGCCATATCCACTGAGCCTGCTCACTGTATTATAGTTGCGTTGAGTCACAGCTGCCAATAAGCTCTCAAAAAATCAATCAGCTGTTTTTATTCAATAAGGACTTAGTGAATTAAGTTGAAAATGGGTGCCGCCAAAATTAAAAACTTGGCTGTCGTTCAAAGCCCAAATGGGGCAGCGTGCCAAAATACCACAGCCGTAGAACAGCTTTATTATTTTTTATTGGATATTATATTTCACATACTATTAAACGTTAGAGCTCCAAAAGGCATATCAGAAGTTATTTAAAATAAAAGGCTGAACTTGTTATAAAAATATGGATGATTTCTAGTTTAAAGTTTGAAAATTTTTGATACAATTTAGCGTTTTGCCACTAAAAAGTTTTTATGTTTAAGTGATTTCTGGCACCAAGAAAGTTGAAGTTACCGGCAGTTCTTATTCAATAGTAAATTTTTTAAGTTACTGTTTAAAACGCGCATATGTATTTGGCTCTGGACCTACTGAGAGAAAATTTTTAATTGGAGATTTTCTTAGCCAATTCAATAAATAAAAGTACGCGAAAACGCTTTAGTCGCGGATATATTGCGGAGCGAACCAGTTTCTTCGAATTTTCGGAGTGCCATAACCCAAAAGTCTAATGTCATTTCGAGCAATTGTTAAAGTTTCTACATTTTAAGTAAGTGGCAAGAGTGTCCTGAAATCACGATGTGTCACTATTGGAAAATAAAGCTTTTGTTGGACAACCCGATTTAGGTGATATTTTCACCACACAAATCAGAGTCTTTTCAAGAAGTTTCATATGAAAAACATTAAATTTTCTTAAGGATTTTTATAAACAAATTTCAAATTTATAATTATTATTCACTGCTTAAACGGGAATCTGACTTTATTAAAGTTGCATACCTAAATGATTTACATACATACATACATATGTATGGTCAATATATCACAGATTTTATGTTACGGCCTATCAGCTCTTAATTGGACCGCAAAGGTGCCGCTAGCCTTTGATTATATAGGGCATTTGTTATACAACAAATGCCAGCCCAGATTTCCCTTTAAACGTTTTTAATTTTTTTTTGCTCCGCATGTTGAGGCCTCCTTCACTTTCAAACATTATTTTCGCAGGTTGAATAACGAATGTTGCAATTAATTCCGCATACATTTTCAGAACATCCAAATTAGCTCATTTTGCTTAAATTCATTGAAATCAACTCGAAATTACAATAAAAAATTCTGTTAAATAAATAGCCCAACAGCGGCATTTTTATTACTTAGCATTCAACTGCTGCAAAAATTAATCATTGCCAGTAGCGTTAAAAGGTGCAGGCGCACTTGCGCTTAGACAGATTATTAAGAACCGTTACCTTTTTTTCTAACCATGAATTTCTTTGCAGCCATGAAATTCTTGCCAGTTGTCGGAATATAAACCTATTTCCTATTATTTTATTATTAATGGTCATTCAGCTTGATTAAAAATATTATTTTCTTATTTCTTTCCATTTTCAAACAATTTTTTTTTTTTTACTTGAAAAAACAAAATTGTGTGCATATTGTAACAGGCCGAATATTTCAATTAATAAATGGATATAAATATACATATGCATTTGTATGTATGTATGTACGTGCATACACACCTACAAATTTATTAAAAATAATTCAGCTCGTGGGTTTTTTTGAATGAAAAATATTTAAGAAAAAGATTAAGTTCATCTCAATAAGAGAACACATGCCCGCATACATATTAAAAGATATAGTTTATTATTGAATCACATTGATTGAAAGAAACCAAAATTGTTACAGTAGATGTGTGCACCCTGTTAAACATTGAAAAGAATAATTAAAATAATTCAAAGTATTAATTTTATGCTAACAACAATTTGTTAAATAGAAAATTAAATACATACATATCTACATGTATGTATAATTAAAATGTTGAAAACAATT
The DNA here is from genome assembly GCA_932526305.1 of Epicampocera succincta. Classification (NCBI taxonomy): domain Eukaryota; kingdom Metazoa; phylum Arthropoda; class Insecta; order Diptera; family Tachinidae; genus Epicampocera; species Epicampocera succincta. The sequence continues at coordinate 26,233,537 of OW052034.1, read as the reverse complement.
TTTACACAATATGTAAAAAGAACATATTTTCTTACTACGGTAGCGTTTGTAAGCCTTAAACTACTTAAATCAACTCTGAATGTAAATATGGCATAGAAAACGGTAGCGGCAGCCACCTTCCGGCGGAATAGTGTACGTTAATGCACACAAGTGTAAGTGCAAAAAGCTTTTCTGTCTGTCTCTCTTCCGCTCTTTAAACCTGTGCACGCCAGTTAAACGGTAAAAAGTAAATTTACCAAGTAGTTATACATTCAAACAACTATATATTTTTAAGCAAACAACAACAGACTTTGAATGTTTTCTTCAAAATAGTTCAATTAATAATTACAAAAAAAATCACTTGAAAATACAGCAAATACACGAGTGCAAGCGGAAATGAAGAAAACTTCTATACAATTAAACGGCAACACTAGTTTAGCTCGGCCCACATTTAAAGAGGCCGAAAACGGATCAGTTGAATTAAAAATTTGATGAATTGGATAATAAAAGCAAATCATTTGGAACGAGATTATGTTATTCCGAATTTCATATGGACATTTGAATTGTTAAACTTTATTAAAACAAGAAAATATTTTTTAAGATGGAAATCGCTAAGAATTAATAAACAAGTTATACATATTGAACACATAAATAATTTAAAAAAGTAAATTTAGCAACAAACTACTACCGTTTAAAATTTAAACCGAATTAAATTAATAATGAGACAGACAGAAATTCATATGTTTATGTATTATTTGAAACATTTATAAGTCCATAATTATTATTATGGCAATTATGAAAACAGCAAACTAATTAACAAAATATTAAATATGCCCATGAAAACTCACAAAGTTTAAAATATTAAGATTTAAATACAACATTTATTTAGTGTGTTGTACAACTTAAAAGAATATATATAAATCAGATAAAAATATATCACAAAACTGTTTGTTAAACTTGATGCTAAGAGACATAATTATATAAATATATGTATAAGACACCTGCATATTTATACAGAACCAATACATACATATAAAACTAATTATTTAAACAATATCTATTTATAAAAATCTTACATATGTACATCCTTTAAACAATTTGTTGTAATACACAAACAGTTAGACAGATATTTTTACAAAACCAAACAGACAAGTATAACTAATTAAGAAACATTTGTTTAAAACACATATACCTACATTTGTTATACATATATATATATATACAAATATATATATAAATTCCTAAATGAGTATATAAATCCATATACGAATATAAAACATTTATACAGCATTCAAAATGTTATCAGAAAAGTTATAGAATCAGCACTATAACAAGTACAGGAAAAAAATCATTTAAAATTTATTTCTTTAAATAAAATAAAATACTTCAAAGTTTGTGATTTTCTCATTTAATAAAAGGTAAGATTTACATTGTACATACATATGTATATGTACATTTGAGGTAAAAGTTAGGATTTACATCGTACATATAAAGCGTGTTTTTCACAACTCACAACTTCGAGTTGGCATCACTGCTTTATTTGAGCACCCATTTAACAGCTGATAGTTGCTTTTTGCTTAGTTTGCGTTGAAATTTCATTATGAATCGACTTACACTAGAGCAACGCGTGCAAATTGATGAAGCTTTTAATCAAAATAATTGTTCTATTCGTCAAATTCGGCGCTACAATTGATTTACTGAAAGAAACTTTTAATGAAAAAATAATTTCACTAATAAGTAATGGCCCAATTAATTGGCCACCAAGATCGTGTGATTTAACCCCATTGGATTGTTTTCTTTGGGGTTATGTTAAGGCACTTGTCTACGTCGATAAACCACAAACAATTGAACACCTGGAAATCAACATTCGAAGAGTTATCGGCGAAATACGGCCGCAAATGCTGCGAAAAGTTGTTGAAAATTGGTGTTCCAGATTGCGCCAGCCGTGGCGGCCACATGGCACAAATCATATTTAAACATTAATTTCATAAAATTTTCTTTCCATATATTATCATTAAATATTATAAATATATGTATTTTATTGTTTTATTATAATTTAAAATTAACCTTTTATGTATGTATATGTATGCAGCATAATTGCACTTTCTTTTGGCCACTCTGACTATGGCTGCCAGTTGTACCGCTTTTAAGATTTAGATCACGCGTGATTTAAAAATTCCCCTTTTTTATCTAATAGGTTTTTTAATTTAGCACTATCATATAGATTTTTAAGTAAGAATTCGCACTTTTCCAACCCAAATTCGAGTTTTCATAAATCAAATTCATAAATTTTAACTTAAGTTTCGCATTTAAAAAAAACAAGATTTTTCATAAAAAATTCAGAATTTTGTTAACCAAAGATAGAGTTTTTCATAAGGCTTTACCAACCTTTTCCCAAAAGTTAAAACTTAAAAGACTGAGTCTGGTATTAACAAGAATAGTTTTGATTTTCTAGAAACCACATTCGATTTAAAAATTCCGAATTTGATTTGCTTATTACAGGATTTGATTTTTAACACCTTGAATATTATTTAGAAGACTGAAATTGAATTTAAAGAGAATACGTTTATGTTATTGAGCTGCCAGAAATTATACATATATAAATTATAGATAAAATACATATAAAATGTTGGTAAATGAATTCCAAAAAGCAGACTGCGTATGAATTTAATTTTTTTTTTCCTTTTTAAGTCCTTTTGTAGTTATTGGCTTTTTGAACTCTAAACAATCAAAAAAAATTTCTTGTTTTAATAAATTTGGTAAATCCCGTTATTTTTCTATTTTTCCCGCTTTTCGAAAAGTAAGACTGGCAACCCTAACTCTGACGCTCATACGCCATATAAATGATGAAATCTCAATCTGAATATTATATTTATTATACGAAGTCTTTGCTCTGGATATAGTGACATTGCATGCATCCACACCATTTGGCCTTTGTGGCCAAAGCCGCTAACAGGGATTCGGTCATTTATGTACGTGCAATATTGCGCTGTATTTGTAAAAATTTTCAGAAACTCATCCTTTATATTTTATTTATTACCTTTAGTAGAACGTGACGAAGTCTATATTCATGTAGTGCGTGCGTCTGCCCCATTGCGCCGCTCTGGTCAAAACCATGTACAATACATGCACTATTTTTTTTATTTTGTGCCCGATAACTTTGACGATCGTTTTAGGTTAAAGTGAAGATGCCATAATCATAAACGATTCTTTCGTCTTATAAAATCCAACGCCTAGAATTGATAAGCGCCTTTAGTGTCTTAAGGGCAGCACATTTTTATATAACAACATCAACTTAGAAAACCAACGGTAGATATAATGTGTTAAATACATACATATAACCCATTCCCTTAAAATATCGTTACCATCCCTGATCGTCCAATAGAATTGTGTCGTTCGTGAACGACCGGGTTAAATTGAACGGAGTGACCCGGTCATTTAACCGACCGGTTTGCGTTGAACTGTTTTTCCAAAATAAATAATTTTCAGCACAAACAATTAAACTAGTTGAAGCTTTTTATCAATTTCATTGATGTTTTCATCAGCTGTTTTCCATGCGCTCTACATGGCCGAACCACCTTAGCCGTTGCATCCGTAGACGCCTCTTTAGGCTCATGTCGCTGTACAACCCGTACAGTTCGTGATTGAATCTTCTTCTCCAGGAACCATCAACGCAAACAGGACCCAAGATAGAATAAGGAGTTCCTGATTTAAAAAAATCAAGCTAAAAAGTTTAAAGGCTGGAATACCGTATGCCCATGTTGGTGTTAACAGACTCCTAAAACTGATCTATAAGGTTAACTTGTACGATCCGTGCCTCCACATACGAAGTAGCAGCATGACTTAGATGAAATTTGTGTTATGAACCGTAAAACGCCGGGGTAGCAACCTGCCTGGCTGCGCCTCAGACATAATTACCATGACGCGAAAGCTGTTCTTCAGCCCAGAGTTTTTTTATGACTGACAAGTGGTCACATTATATATAAGTATAAATTATTTACGCATGTGCGTATTTATAAGAAATATTACATTAAACGGGTGTGCTTTGCCCTTTCCCCAACCCCAACCAACATTAAAAAAAAAACAATTAAAGTGGATCCATATGCAAAAAGAATTTTGAAAATTGATCCACAAATGGCGAAGTTATTTGCAAATCACTTATTTAGGGCGGTCAATTTGCAACCTTCCCGCCACTCAATTAAAATAAATTAGTGGACCTTTTCCATAAGTAAAAAGAATTGGCAAAGTTCAGCTCGTTATATTAAAAAATCTGTTAAAAACTGCGTGAAAGGAGTAACATAATTTAAAAGAGTGGGCGTGGCTGAAAAAAGTTGCCTGTAATTCATTCCAGAGTCCCAGTTAAATGTTATGAACATTTCAGGAAGACCGCTCCTGGTCGCTCGGTCTGGTCAAACAAACAAACAAATAAGCAAACACAAATTACATTTTATATATGTACATATATGTGTATGTATATAGATGTACACACATACATACATAAACAACATACATACATACGTAAACACATACATACATATGCATGTATTTATGTAAAACGGATTTAAAGACAACTGTTTTGCCTGCAAAACGTTTCAATAGTACGTTGTACATCGTACGCTGTTGTAAATACTAGTACTTTAACTACATCTAAAACATTAACAAAATCTTCAAGGGTTCTTACAACCGATTATAATTTTTAGATTATAATAACAGCTGCGAGCTGCGAGCTGTTCGCTCTTGTGCACATTTGCATGTCCATCTGCATATTTGTATGTCCTTATTCCACCTTGACTTTTTGCTTACTTACATTTCGGAAATACATGAGAAGTGGTAAATAAATAGCAAACTGTGAGTATATCGGAGACACGATTTGACCCCAAAGCCCTGTTCAGATTTACATATCACATCACTTTGGGTGCTGCAAAAAGAGGGGTTTCTAAAAAGTATTTGATAAATAGGACCAGCCCTAGTAAAGTAGCCTATTCCTCAGTATATTCATATCGCTGCTGTTCTAAAGCGTATCAACAAGTTGCAGCAAACCAAAACCAAATGACAAAACAAACAAATATTTTATACAAATCCAATAATTTTATTAAGAGAAATTTCTTTGTTTAACTATAAAATCATAATTTTTGTTTACAACTTACAACATTATTTTGCTAAATACGCTTGTGTTTTTATTGTATCTTAATAAATAAATCAAAGTTATATAACATAATTAAGATAAAGATATTTTACATAAATATTATTTTAAAGTGATTAATAGAATAAATTATTGCTGGAAGAAAAATATGTACAAATTCAAACAAGTTGGATTTTAGTCAAAATCACGAGTTAAATTATTATTATTTTCGAAATACATATATTGAAATTTAGAGTGCAGGTATAAAAAGCTAAAACATATTAAACAATTTTTAATACTTGGTTATTCTAGCTAAAGCAGAAGTATAAATGATATTTGCAGGCTTTCGTAATAAAATTATACATTAAATCTACTAATATAGAAGATTCCTTGTAATGGTTTTGTTAGTTTGTTTGTTTTTGAAACTTAATAAATTAATAGCAATTAATAATTGTTATTTAATGTAAATGACTTTCAATCAACTAAGATTACAGGGGGTTTGTTTGACTTTAAATAAAAAGGTACTCACAATAGTATATTCCTAATACAACGAATATACTCGGCATCTATGTTGTGATTATACAGAATAAAGATGTGTCGATCACGAATGGGTGCAGTCATCAATACAATTATATTTTTGTTAAAACTTCTAAACAGGATTCCAAATAAACCGAAATCTTTGAAAGTAATCATCAGCTGAGCGTTTCTTTTCATTCATTAAATATCGCTCGAGTTTAAATAGTTTTTGTTTTTTTCTTTTCGTTTATATTCAAAAAAAAAAAAACTGAACTCACGCTCCGCTTTTTCTTTTCAATTTTTTTTGTGTCCTGTTGCTGACAAACCTCAAGAAAATAGATTTCAACGTTAAGTGACAACCAAAAGTATTAGTTGTTAGAAAGCAATTCAATTTTGTAAACAAAAATCGGTAACAGACGATGGAAAACTTATTATATATTATGGAATTAATTCAATAAATTGTACAGGTTGTCACGCAAAAAGCGAACCGAGTTTCTAAAGAAATTTTTGAAAGAAAAAGTAATTACAAAACATTTGCAGACAAAAGTAACAACTTATGAGGCCTTAACAATTTTTTAATTACTGTTGAGGAAGAAACAACAACTCGTTGCTGGTGCCAAATTGTAATTTTGGTTCCTTTCTTAAAATTACTCGAATTCAAGCCAAATTTTCCTCGAAAGCTTTCTTTCACAGTTATAGAAGTTGTTTTAGTTTTGGAGCAGCCAGTCAGTGTAAGTAGTTTTGAAATGATTGAAGTTTTCGTTGGAGCTGCTGTTTCCTGATCGACACAACTTTAATAGATGTGTGTATGTCCGATTCTGTTGTTTAAGCGTAAGAAAACAATATTACAAAAATATTGTTTACTATTCAACAATTTTTACAAATAAATTTTACAAAACTAAAGTTTTTTGTTATTTATAAGCATTTGGTCGCACCACTTGTACGGGTCTGCTGCTGGTTTGATTTTGTATTGTGTGGGCTGTATTAGCGGGATTTTTAACACGAGGAGGGGAGGAAGAAGGTGCTTGAGGTATAGATGCGCATGCAGGAGAGTTTAAGGTGGATGGTGAGGAGGTTGTAGAATTTGAGGTCTGTGTTGTGTGGCCTCTTGAAGGGGGCCTGTTATTTGTTGTAATATTGCTGTGATTTGTGTGTGGGTCGGAGCCACTATGGCTGCTGCTGCTGCTGTTGTTGACAATGTTTGTATTTTGTGAACTCTTACAGCGATTTAAAGCCTGCTCGCGTTCATTGGCATCGAAATACCAAACAGTTATGGCATAACGTGTTCTATGGGCGGGCTGTACTTCATGGGGATTTCTCTTATCCGACCAAAAGAATATTAAACGATCGAATTTGGGTTCTATATCGGCTACAGATTTTGTTTGCTCGGGAAATATTCTGCAAATAAAAAAAAAAATAATTAACTAATTGTGTAAAAAGTATGGCAGCATTTTCATTACCGCAAGACTCCGCCACTGTTCCTTGAATCCCAATTCAGATTCAAATAGTAAATTGCCGTTATAACACGACCATCTTTATTTGGATTATCAACATGCATCACATAGTGGGAGCCTGAGCCAGGATAGCAAGCAACCATGGCCTAGAAATTCCAATACATATAAAATACATATTTAAAATTTCAAAATTAAGTTAAACAAGAAGTAAAACACACCTTTGTTCGCTCCTTGATCACATAATTGCCTAATTTTCCATTGTTTCTCATACTATTTGCCCGGCAAATGACAGCATCAATCTAAAAATACAAAGAAAAGCAATTTAATTTTAGATGTTTTTCCATTTGCAAAATGTGGGGTTTTGTACGACTTCTAGTTGATTTTGTAAATAAGTCATCATACATTTCTATAAATAATGTTGATTATTTAATTTTCGCATAACATTTTTTGTCCCAACAATCCGTTTCATTAATCTAATTCTGTGATCTATTTCCATCGTGAAAGATACTTAAAAAAATTCTCTACAAAAAAAATGTGTGTAGTTGCTCAAATCAAAACGGGCGCAGAAATCCTTGCAAAAGGCATATGATATATACAGTTTTTCCTGAAATTTGAATTTAATTTTTAAGCGAAGGCACCAAAGTTGATCCAAAGTTTGCCGCAGACTAGAGACGTCGGCTTTCAGCGGTCAAAATTCGAGGCGAAGACTAAAGAAATTGAATAGTTTTGCATCAGCTGTGCTGTTGTTACAGAATGTCCCAGTTTCGTTTTTTGTTTTTGTTGTTAAACATTTCTTATGTACTTGAAAGCTCCTACGGAATTATACAAGTTTAAAATCAGCGCTGAATAAAGCTTTCAACCAAACTTAATATACAATATTAAATTGCAATTTGATCATCTTTCCTCCAGGGCTAAGTAGTTGCTTAAGGTTCAGCCACTGCATACTACATACAATACAAATTAGCAAACATTCGATTCTACGAATATAGTACGAACGAACAGAGCATTTTGTTCCATTGAGTATCTTATATCCTTTATTCATGTTCCCAACCAAATACAACCCTCATACCCAGCTAAAGACATATCGTTTGTTGCGAGCTTTTGTCGCCAGTTCTAATTAGCTGCAACCCATTACGTGACAATAAACGTCCTCGTTATTATTATAGTGGAAAAATAAAAAATTTGGGTTTTATAAAATAAAAACCATTCAATATATGAACATGGATACAGTAATATTGGACACATATACGAATATGATCATACATACATACATATTTTTATATATGTACATACATGTTTCACAATCTATAGATTCAAGAAAAGAAATAACTTATACTATGGCTGCAAGTGTTAAGTGCTGACGACAGACAGAAGTGTATAAACAGTAAATTAGAAAAAGATTTGGAATCTTGTAGCGAAGATGTCAGACTTGGAGGGCGACTGTAATAATATAGTTGCCGACTCCGTGGCAGAGGAAGGAAGTTTAAAGTTGTTTTTAATAATTTTATGTTGATTTACTTTATTGAAAATAAAATTGGACAAACAGCAACACGTTGTTGTTGTAAATTTAAAAGAGTTCTAAATATACATAAATTTAAACGGTGAAAACCGCTATTGTATTTTGTTTGCTATGTTTAACATAAGGAAGGAAAATGTCTTATTTTCATACAGCATCAAATTTTCTTAAGAAATGTGCAAAGCACAAACTTTGAACCAAAAGTTGGAAAGCACTCTTTCCTTTGTTTCATCGCTGGCGGAATTCAGAGCGTACTTGTGCACTGCAGTGTCTGAGCAAGTTCACAGCTATCGAAATAAAAAATTGGCAACTGACTACAGCCCCTTAAAAGACATATGGATGACTTGTGCGCTGTTCAACTTGTGCTAAATGGGCTCAATAAAATAACATTATTTTCTCTAAGTCCTTCAATTTGAAGATGCTATTGAAAAGAAGTTTTTCATTTCTGAGAAAACAGGCAATTTTTAAGTAATTTGTTCAATGGCATGTGGCAATTTCCTTGCATCTAGTTAATGTGACTACTGCGCCGGCTCTTGGAATAAGAAGGAGTAGTTTAAAATTCTCTTTAAGAGAATTTAAACAAGTTTTACCATTTGCAGCCCATTTTTCTGCTACTCGTGGCACTAAAATTGTCGAAATATGTAAAATTAAGCCAAATGAAAAAATTATGCTTCTTCTCGAAATATTCGAAAGTTGGTAATCGATTAAAGGAGACTCGAGTGTTTTTTCTTCAATCTTTTCCAAAATCTCTAAGATTTCGAGAACCGTAATAAGATGTTATTCATATCTTACAAAAAATATTGGCCCTGTGCTTCGTTTCTATCACTCACTGCCGGAATGCCGAAAAACTTATAGTCTATTATTTCTTCCACACAGAAATTAAAATATATATTTTAAATAAACTCAGTTCACAGTTTAAAGATTTCCTTACCTGATTTATAAGATAGCCAACGTTTGAGCAACCTGGTTCAATACCCTTCACCCAGGTTATTTTATCACCACGTATTGTACGTAAGTCCTGTTCCGATTTCACATTATTAACTAATTGGCCGTCCTGTTGGTGAAATTTGATATGATTAATTAAATGCAAAAAATAAAAAAAACCGGTGAAGTTTGTTTTTATTTCGCACCTTAAAGACACCAGCTGAATACATTTTATGAACTTCATTTAAAATTTGTAGACCTTTTTCACGGCCCAAAAAGTCATCCACCACCGACAGGCCATACTGGTTCATATCATTGATTATATTGCGACACAATTCTTCATAGCGCCGTTCACTAAAAGGAAAAGAAAAGTTTTATAGGCAACATTAAAATAGAGAAAACATATAATATATCATTTCGTATCGGATTTGTAATTTATTTTGAGAAAAAACCTCAACGGCAGAATTGAAAGTTGTATCTTGATTAGGTTTCCTTGTGAAAGTTATCATCTTTCACGTGAAAAAGTCAATGCGAAAGCGATAAATTGTTGGCAGTTTTAGTTTGGATGTGCTAATGCGATGATCATGATATTTTGAATTTAACTTCATTTGAATTAAAATCTTAAGACCATTAAATCAAAATTAAACAGCCATAGAGCCAAGTATGTGTGTTTTTCAATACATATGTATACAAATGTATGTGACCCTGCCTAATAAAACCCACCAATTGTATCGAAACAAGTTTTTGAGAGAAACGCAAAAATCTACATATTCAAGATTTGTGAGGAATCTGAATTAAAATCGACAACAAAACGATTGGGGTGTCACAGAAATCAATATTATCGGTTTCTTTTTCGATGTTATTGAATGTTTCTTTTCAGAAATATTCCGATCAGCTCCCAGCTCCCGGCTGCCAGAGTTGCATTGCTTTGGTTTTTATTTTCATAATTTTCAATTATGTATATTTACATATATTATAATTTGGGTTTTATAATTTTATTGTGGTTTCCACCGAGGCAATTAATCTATGTTTTCCGTTGTCACTTACATATATTAATTTTTACCAACTGAGTTCCTATTTTATGCCCTTCTAAAACTTTTAGCACACGGTTTAGGACAATTGACACTGTACCTATTGCTCAAACTTACACTGGAATCATTTCCTGTTTGATAAAATTTCAATGTCGCAGCCAATTCAATAATGCAGGAGATATTTGAGCAATGCAAGTGCTTTTTCATAACGTCCAACAGGATTTTAAGTCTCCTTATTTAGACGACACTGTCCAACAACTCTACAGGTCATTACAATCACATAAATTGCAACTTCTAGCACAAAATCGAAACATCTGCTTGGGCTAACGAGTAATTTTTTCACAACATTCCTACTCCATCAATAAAAAAAATTGTTACTTCAGGTTCAACTATTTTGAAATATAAAAATGTACTAAACAACAAATTTGTGACTGATTCGAATATGGGTTTTTGATAAAACTAAGACAGATTCATGCGATCCATTCAAATCAAAATCGACTTTTAACTGTGATAGTTTCCACAAGGTAAATACGAGGAAAAACTATAGTTTTATTTCTGCGCAAATTTAAAACTGACACAACCCCTCAATTCATACGAATTTCTCGAGCCTGCAACGTTAATATCCCGTTTGCGAGGCAGGATTTTTTTCTTTTCAGATAAATATCTGTCGAATTTCAAGCGAAACATTTTCAAATTCAAAACCACAAAAGTCAAAACTAATTTGATTGTAACTAAAGTACTATTAAAATTGTATACTTAAAAATTAAAGTACTTTTAACGTAATCACACCTCAACATTGCAACGAACTTTTGAAACGTTCAACAAAATTATTGTTATTATTTACTCTATGTATTTAAAATTATTTGCAAAATAAACTCTTCAAGACAAAGAGATGTTTTGAGTAAAACAAAACGGACACAACTAAAAATAATTGAAAAATTTTCTTTAGAGGAATGTTATCAATTAAGTAATTTGCTGTCGCGGGAATTCCCCACAGTTTTAGTTCAATGATAAAATATTAATTTACGGAAAAACTATAGAAAATGATCTACTGCAAAAATTATTGTCTGCGAATGGAATTTACAAATATGGATTTATATTAAATCTTTTTTTGAATTTATTAAGCACAAATCTGAAATTTGAAAGTATCATCTCTAACGCAGCAGTATTTTTATGTGATTGTTACATCAATGTAGACCATTTTCACCATTTTGCTTAATAGTACATTTAGGCCAAAGCGACATCTAGTAGATTTCAACTAAAGTCGAATTCAAAGTTGATTTTCTTCACATTTATCAAGATTTCATTTCATAACGAAAGCAGCTGACTAAAAAGAGCAAAATTCGGAACTGACAAACTGTCAATTTTCACACTTGCATCATGTGGTACTGTATAGGTTTGAGCAGATTTTACCAAATTTTTAAAAAGGAAAGGATACAAATTTATGGAAATGTAAAATTTCAATGTATTGAAAAATATTTTTATAGGAATAAAACAAACAACTACAGAAGTAAATAGAACCAATGATTAATAGAGAAAGGGACATTTAAATTCCCCACCAACGCTGCCGTAAAATATCTCAACAGATAGCAAATGTATTTTTGGCAGCAGCTGATCCGTGACGGCCGCTTCCTGAGACTCCAGCCCAGACGAAATGAACTTATCCGCCGCTTTATTCTCACGAACATTTTTCTTATATCTGTCCGCATGAAACTTATATGCCAGTAATTCTTTATTTTAACTTATTCTCTATTGTTCATTCTAACCGAATGTCCAAGGAATGATCGTCAGTATTATCCTTCCAGGTTTTATAATTTTCATGTACTTTACTATTTTATTTACACCTGAGATCAAAAAATCGTTCTTTTTAATAACAGCTGACACAAAACCCACTCCTTTTTTAATTAAAACAGGGTTGTTAAATGTACTTTGCCATAAACTTAAAGCGCAGGAATAAATAATGACCAGTTGCATATCCCTTCCAGTAATAACTAATTTCTTGATTTTTCTTTCAGAATTTAAATGAAGAAAAAAAGTTTTCATAATTTAAGAAGTCCAACAAAAGGACACAAACAAATACAATAGAACATACGAAAGAGTTGGAAGTCAAACGAACTGTATAACTGCACTCACTTTTTGACATTTGTAATTAAAATGCCCCGACAAATCGTTATGACTACGTTCCGCATTTAGTTTTGAAATCGGTCATCGATTCGTGCAACTTTAAAGAATTTGTGAATAAAATTAAATTGCCATTTATGTGTGAGCGAGAGCAATCTGCAACCAATGATGCGTTTTAAACGCTCGTGCCACCACTCGATCTTGTGGTTAAATAAATGAAGTGAGATTTCCAGCGTTATCGTAGCATGATAACATTGATCCAGGCGAGATGTGCCTTGCGGCATCCGCAGCCATCGACCTATTGAAAACAAAATTTGGCGAAACTTTTACTTTGAAAAAATGGGTCTGATTATTCCTGAAAACAAAACTAGGTGAGAATTTACTTCTAACAATGAGTCGGCAAATTGAAATTCAAAGTCGTTTAATTTGACACGTTTCGATTATAGGGCTACGTGAAGTCACCCGCTTATAATTGTAGACTAGTGCAACAATTCGCCAACAAAACTTAAACGAGTGTTCTAAAATTAGACACCAAATCATATGCACGAAATTACTTATGAGTTTTGCTCATTGGAAAACTTTTTTTTTATTTAAATTAACTTTTTTCAAATTCTATCAGGCTTGAAAGAAACACCCTTTAATAACGTTTGATGACCAAACAGAACTACGTCGTAACCACATTATCTATATATGTCTGTATGTAAATGGACATACATACATACATATGTATGTACAAATTTTCCATAGAAATGTGTTCGTGAGATATAATCTATTTTATTTTGATAGCATTTTTTCTGTTGGTCTCGCATATAGACACTTATTAACTCATTATTAATGCTGCCACACTTTCATAAATATTTAATAATTCCTGTAAACAAACCGCAGAAAGAGTATCAAAAAATGAATGTAAACAAAAATAATTTCAAGTTACTGACGTCAATGTTGTTATCGAATTTGTTAATTTGACAACGCGATTTTTCTTGAAGTTGTAGACTTCATTTAAGCTAATGGAAGGAATGATGTGTATGTGTTTATATGGATTTAATCAACATAACACCGTCGCAAAAAGTAAACCGAAATAGTCCAATAACTTTAAATGGTAAAAGATCATTTAATACGCTTAACTTAAGCACTTTTTTAATAACCCACATACATACATATGTATGTATTTACATTCAATAAATTAGTGGAATACGCATAAATACATACACATACACATATGTATGTATTTCTAAAGCAAATTTTTATATTGTACAATAATTACCAGCTCATTAATTGTTCACGCAAATACTGTTCGGCATTGGAGGGCAGTGCAGAACGTTTGAAAAACGTATTATAATCCGTGGTAGCGGATGAGGCAATCATGCTGGCAGGTTAATATTTTAATTTTCACGGATAAATGACAAATTCTTTGTTTTTTTTTGTTTTTACGTGTGTGTGTATGTGTGTAGATATACCACAGTTAAATTATTTTCAATTATTAATATAGTTTCTTACTTTTCAACTTTTTTAATACTTTTGAATACTACATTAAAAAACAATCAGTCTTGTTGTGATGAATTCTAACACGCAACTGACGGGTGTTTGGAATTGGACATTCATGAACAATTTCAGTCAAAGCACGGTAAATAAATCGACTAGAGAACCGATAACTGCTACCAACAATAGTTGTTTGTGTTCTGGCCGTTGTTGTGAGTGCAATTTTAGTTTTTGTAAAACCGTTACAATAATAACTGGATTCATGGGATTATTTTCAAGGTCGCCGCAGATGCACGTGAGCCGCTATTTATTTTTCACGTGCAACTCAATCATGCACACTGTATGTAACTTGCAAATGTTTTAAAAAATCGGTTTATTTAATTTAACTTTTATAACTTATTTGTTATGTCTTTTTATCTCTAACAGAATTGATAACTTTGGCGAAATAAATACTTGGAAATTGTAGTTATTCTATATTTTTGTTATTGTCACATTCGCATTTCAATGTTTACTGATTGAAACAAATGCTATGCAATATTTTGGCAGTTGTTTTGAGTTTCAGTATTTCTTCACACGCGCGCTTTCCAGCCCGTTCTTAACGAGAGTTTATTGTTGAATGAATTTTTCGAATATTACGCTCGTTTTTTTCTTAAATTGGCTATTTGCGAATCGTACAAAATATTGAGTAATGAGTTCAAACTTGCAAAAGTGCCAGTAATACATTCATGTGAGGCTTTGCTTTTACGTGCTTGTTTGCAGAGCAATGTAAAGTGAAAGAGAGGGAGAGCAATGTTTGCTTATACTCACTCGCTCATATAAAGCATGCACGCGTACATACATACATACAAGTATTAGTAAGTACATGAGCTTAATTATGGCTTTCATTAAAGTTATAAATTATTACGAGGTGTGAAAACATATGTAAGTATGTATGTACGTCAATTATACGAGTAGGGGTATGCATTTGGCTTGTTATTACCGTTTAGAGAAATTGAAAAACATATGTATATGTATATCCATATGTACATGCATATTTAGTATGTAATAAGGCAAAAACATATAACACACATTTTGAGCAGAAGGATGCTTTTTTGTGTTAAAATCAAAAACACATCCAGATAATACATACATACATATGTATGTACATACATACATACACACATTGAAATCCGTCATAACGGAAAGTTACCATATCAGGACAAAAAAAATGTTATGTGACATTTGTCATAAACGGCCAAAAATACCGTAGAGGTCAGTGAGTTGCTATGGGACACTGAACTACACAAAAGTTTTCCTAAAGTTACGGGTACGGCCTGTGTTTTTACTTATTTGTCAGTTGAAAAAGTCGACGGATGACGCATGCCGAATTCTATGTGCCCCAACTTTTACATATTTATGTATATGATAAATGTTCGTGAAGTGTCATAAACCAAAATTATATTTCTGATCTGTTGGCATACCAGGGAGCCTAAAACATACATACATATGTAGCCACAGTAAATCAACATAATCAATAAGTAATTAATCAACTGCTCCCTCAATGTCACCTGCTATGAAGCCGACTTGATCCTAGCATTCTGGCAAAACAAAAACTTTTGTTTAAATATTACGGCAGAAACGGGAAATTATTAGGAAAAATATTTTATTATTGTAGTTTAAAAAATATATGCACATACATATATGTATGTATATGTGACCCTGTATTAGACCATCCACCCAGTGTTAAAATTTCATGAATTTACAATTTTTTTATTAAAATAAATTTATTTAAAAACATCGGAGAATAATACAACATAAAAATGCAATTATGTCTGTATTTATGTACATACATACATATGTATATAAAACAGTAAAAACCCACTTACAGTGTTTCACCAATGAAATGAGAATGCATGTAAAAAAAGGTAAACCTAAACTCCGTTTTATTCAAGAACTTGTTTTGACACACTAGTTGGGTTTTCATATGCAGACTCACAATGTACATATTTTCAGTAGGTTTTTAAGGTCGCCTAAATAATTCACATCTGTTTTCTAACTATTAATAAATTATATACATACATACATATGTACATAGATAGTCACATACACACATACGATAAAAATACTATATTTACCAAGTCTTCAAGCAAAACAAAGTGATTGCTACGTGATTAACATATTGCGTTTTCATTTAATATGTCAAATATGAACTAAAGTATTTGTAGACAAAAAACAAAAATATCACTAGAAATCAAAAACATGGAACATAGAATATATGTATGTACATATGAATGTGGCTTGTTATACGTAAACACACGATCAAATCGATTAACCAACAGAGCATTGTCTAGTAAATCATGCAAAACATGCATGTACATATGTATGTATGTAAATATGTATTTCTAGTATATATCATGATAAATTTACTCACTTACATACTTATATTAATCTACTGTGCTATTCCCTACACCACACCCATCCTAAAAAAATTTATGTCGACCTCTTCCATATGCAAAAAGAATTTTGAAAATTGGTTCTTAATTGACGAAGTTATTTGATAATCAATTATTGGGCGCGGGCAATTTGCGACCCCTACCCTCCCCCCTTATAACACAAACAAAAAAAAAAATTAGTAGACCATGTGCAAAAATACTTTTGAAACACTAATCTACAAACAACAAAGTAATTGGATAGTCCATTTTTTGGCGACACATTTTGCCCCTTTCTTATTTTAAATACAAAAAAAATTTAGTATGCCCTTCCATATGCCAAAACAATATTTTAAAATTGGCCCACAAATGGCGAAGTTGTACTCGTCTACATTATAAAATCTGTTAAAAACTTATGGACGTAAAAGTGGCGAGTCAGAATTTCAGAAATATCGGTCCAGCGATCTCGTCTCCTATAAGGTACAAACACACATTCTGTTTTATATACATACATATGTATGTACATACATACATAGATATACGCATGTACATACTTATACCGATTTTATTAAAAAACAAAAATTATCTGCAGGTGCCCCGACTTTTAATCTTATCACACACGTTCAAAAAATCATTTTCAAGGTAATGATTAAAAAACGTGACTACGATCAGCAAAATCAAATTTAGAGAAAATTATTTACTACACAGAGAAAATCAAAATTTTATTTCAGCTCAAACGCAAATGGTTATTTTTTAAAATATGTGGACACATGTACGTACATATGTATGTATATATGTACTATTTTGATGAAAACTTCCTCATGAGTCGCCAAATGAAGGAATCAGGCATCATGATTTGTATAAAAAATCTGTCTCTATTGGCTGCCTGTTGTGACTTTATGGAGCTTTTAAATCGAAAAAAACAATTGATTTGCTTTTCTCAAATCATGTTGAACATTTTAATTTTGTTTTATTTTTATTGTTTTATTTATTTAAATTCAATTTAAATCATTCCTTGTAGTCAGAGATGCTACAATGAAGATTTTATTTTAATTTTAAAAATTTTTTTAGTCAGAGTAAGATTTTAATATATTTTTTTTTAAATAAAATTGTTTTGTCTCGTCCGTGCTCAGGAGCTCAATTACAACCTTGCAATAAAGTTTTTACTTAAGTATTTTAATAGAAACTACATATATGAAGTCTTTCTATTACATATAACAAAAATTAAAAAAAAATATATACTTCGAAAATTTCTTATCTAAAATTAATTTTTTTGGAAAATTTCACTACTGCTTGTGGCTTCTCTCTCACACATCAGGCACTTCCTTAAATGTATGCTGGGATATTTATGTACATATATATAAATCGGAGATGGCATTGAAAATTTTTAAATTGTAGCAGATAGCTTGAAAAATTGTATTTTTCTGATCTTAACTGTACTAAAACACATATTTGTTTTGATTTATATTATTTTTTTTACATGGATTTATTAAGAATATAACGAAAGAAGTAAATTAAATTTCACTTGCACTATAATATAACAAAAAACAATTAAGTATTGAATATATGTATGTACATATGTATGTATTTTTTTTTATAACTTGCAAAGTAAATTTACAAGTTATAATTGCACAGATTTGGCGGGGAACGAAGCATGATGGTTTTAACAGTAGTTTTTTCTAAGTGTCTCCGTGTCTTCGAAAATATCAGCGTAGCAGACATGAAATTCTTTAAATGAACCGTACAGCAATACAGCTATCCAAGGTAAAGCAGTCAATCAGTGCGAGTGAGACGCAAAACTCCCGAGAGCTAGAGCTGTACTGCAGCCCAGAGTTGCTTTACGACTGTTTATTGAATATATGTATGTACATAAACTACTTACACAGTAAAAGTACACAGAGCCTTTGACATCGTTTTCGAGACATATTTGATATATATGTGTCATAACAGTTCCGATTTTGTGAATCCAATAATTCTTTTGTTTGGATTAATCCGCAATTAGTTGCAGTTCGTAGTCTGTTACTCTCTTTGGTTTTAATAATATTTTGGTAAGAAAATATTCTATCCACTTTTGCTGATAAATATATGTAAATATGTAAGTGACTGCAATGATGAGCTGCCACATAAAATTACTAAAAGGGGAAGATTCCATAATTGTACTAAATATACCTCTGTACTTTTCGAGTTTGAGCAGTACCAAAAAAAGGAGGATTGTACAAGGTTTGCCATCCCTGATTTATATTAATTTTGCTCTCTTCTTATGTCTCTCACCAGAGTTCAACTGTTAAGTGCACAAGTAAAATGTTGTTATACTCTTTTATTTTGTTCTGTTGAATTATTGGCGTTTCTGTGTTCCTTATTCACAACAACCGCACAAACACACAGCAATTCAGACACACACGTGTTTAAAGACCTATTGTAGATATTACCATTTTCGTTGTCATTGTTATTTATGTTGTTTGCTGCTTTGCCGCTTAGCTAGAGGTCTGAACTAAAAAGCTCTAACGCGCAACAAAGCACGTAGTCATCTTCAAGACGAAAAGTGAAAAAGAAATTTGGCTGTGAGGGTTGGTATGACTGGAATTACGCGGACCGTCAGTCAAATATTTGTGTGAGTTTTTGCTCGCGAGTACTAGCGACATACATACATACATACGCAATAGACACATACATACATACATACTATGTACATTTGTATCGACTTAAGGTAGGCATATACTATGTAGGAATTTTTTTGTTAACCACTCGAATCTTTTCGAACAGTTCAATGGATCTGTTCACATGAGTATGTACAAACATACCTGCATACGTACATACATGTCATGCAAGTATGGGTGTATGTTAAAAAAAAAAAACAGAAGTAAATGAAACACTTCAAGAAACTGACGTGGGTCAACAGCCAAATTCAAAGCCAAACATTTTGTTTGCAGATAAGTTTAACCTTCAACTGGGATAAGAATTAAATGAAAATTAATATTTTGCGATTACTGAATTAAAAACAAGAAAATTAGCCGGTGATTGCAATTATGTGTTCGTATTATTGTTGCCAAGTTTTGTTTTACATCAAAAATTTTCACATACATATGTATGTATGTACGTGACTCTGCATATAAAAAGCCACCTAGCGTGTCAAATATCATGAATTGACTTTTTTGAATTTGTGTGGAAAAAACCTTAAATTTTCATATCAAACTCTTCGCAAATCTCAAAAACATCGCAAATTAATATAAAAACGCAATTATATAAAACAGTAAAAATCCACAATGAAATGTATGAAAACTCAACACAGAAGGGAAAACTTAAGTTGCGTTTTACTCAAGAACTTGTTTTGACACTACATAGTTGGATTTTCATATGCAGTGTCACACACAGGTACTACCATGGCAACAACGGACGGACGGTCGTACACGATGTGCAAATGTAGTTTTGGGACCATTTGTGCTTTAAATTATAGACCGTAGGGAACACTATACACGATGTTAAAGTTGATAGAAGGCGGAACTTTGGATCAGAGAAAATGTTAAAATATATGAAAGGTGGACTTTCAGCGAAACCTAGCAGACAGTTTTATTATATGTATGTACATACATATACATACATACATATGTATGAATTTATGTAAATGACTTAAGAACTTTAAATATTTTAAACTTAACTTTAAAATGTTTTTGGTTTGATTGAAAAAGCTTACATATGTAGCGTTTATCTTTTTCAAAACCATAATCTGGATCGATACGTAATATTTCGAAGCGTGACATAATTTTCATAATGCTTGAACTGGGTAGAACGGTTAGTAACTTTTCAGTAAATTTATTCTTAAAAATAGCAAATAAATATTCATATAAATTAAATGAATTTTTTTAAGTGAATCTTCAGAACGAACTGTTTTTGTTTGATCACCATCCACTGAAAATAAGTGCAGTTTTTGGATAACGAGAAGTAAAGAAAACATAAAATAAAACATCAGAAATAAGAAATCGTATTGATAATGTTTTATTGCCTGTTTACTTTAATTCCTTGTTTAAAAGTTGCGAAACGTTTCTCAGTTGAATCTTCCTTCATTCACGTTCGAAACGTCATGTATCGATTTTTTAAACAAACTGCTGGTAGATTCAACTGCTTCAGGTTTCACTAAATGTCGTTTTTTTTTTATACGGCACCACGAAAACTGCTTTCATTTCGGTCATGTTCGAAATGCTGGTTTTTGCTGTTTTCTTTGGTGCAGAATTTCGTGTTCTCTCAACCTTAATATACTTATGTAAGTAGATTATAGTGCTTTCTTCATTCTAAACGTATACAATAGTCACGTTTGACATCATACATATGCTCATATACGTGTATACATACATGTATATATGTATTAAGAGTTGTCACTAGACTTTAAGGAAAGAAAGTAGTTTAAAATTTCTTTCATTCGCAGACTTTTGGACAAAACATCACAACATTTTAAAGAGTATTTATTTCACGTGAAATTGATACAATCTCGTCGAAATGTAAAAATAATTTGCTTGGGAAGAAATTACGCACTTAATTACTTTAAAAGGGTTTTTCAATAAGGACGGTTAGATGTTGAAATCGAATAAAATAACCTGAGTATGTGTGAGGTATTAATGAAATTCTTTTTTATTTGAAACTTCTTGCGGTGCCACTGATCCGATTGGTCCCGCAAATATCATATGACTGTCGACCCTCGGTTATATTGATTTTAAGATCTAAATTAAGGGTCGGAGATAAATTAGCATAAACCTGAGAAAAAGTCTATTGGAACCAATCAACCAACAATTCACATCATCTCTGCAAGAGACAATCATACCCATGAATCGTTCATGCAGACTGTGCGTCTTGGCATCCGGCAATTATGTGTTCGCTAAAAATAAATGTTCGGCCAAAATTGAGATCCTCCTAAAAGTGCTCTCAAACCCAATTTTATTATTTTACGTCCTGCTCAAGGGTATAACTTGACTTCTGTACAAGTGACTGACTAATAAAGAACGGATAAGGCAGACACCACCAAAGCCACATATCGGTCACGTGCCGGCGTCAGCTCAAGTTTGCTTATTACTGTAAAATACACTGTAAATAAAAATAAATACCCAAAAAATGTATAGAAAATCTACAAGGTTTCTGAGGAAACCGTAATTCCGCGAGACGTCAGCAAAAATAAAGAAAAAACTATTCTACAAACGCAAATTGGACAAAATCGAATAACGATAGTAAATCGCACGTGGTTACAAGGAAAACAAACTGTTTGTTGAGCGCCAGTTTTTGTTAAGTTTTCGTAGTCATTTTGTGTTGTCTTTACTAAAAATGTATGTATGTATGTATATATTTCTGTGGGTTCGTGCGTACAAATAACAATTGAGAAAAGCTAAAACCAAAAACGAGGTGTTGGCAGAAAATCACGTACTCCCCACAATAAGGAGATTAAAAAACTTGTTCACTTTGTCAATGAGGAAATATCAGACGGTATGAATGAACTGAAAACGAACGGCCTTGACAAGGGTGCAGAACGAACAACTAATTAATAATGGCAGATAAATGTACATATTAATAAATAATTGCGCAGGCGTAGGCATAAGGCAGACAGAACTGTCGCATTAGCTTGTATGTTTGCATACGTGCATACATTGGCAAAGTTTTCCAAACAGCTCGAAAAGTTTGTGAAGGATTAACATTTTCGATGCCCATGACGACTTTTTAGGTCAATTTGTCAATCATTTGATTTATGGCACCAACACCAGCATTAGCGTCTATTTCTTCAAATTCGTCGACCCCAAAAATCATAATTTTTTTAAATCAATTTGTTCAACTTTATGCAAAAGTTTAACAAAAATTTTTCCCCCATTTCATTTTTCTTTAGAAAACTTACCCAGGAATAATTTTACAAAGTGATTGTACAGAAATTAGTTATTTCCAAAAGAAACCACACAACACAAAAGGGATTTTAATATAAAAGCGTCTTTAAATTTTTCACTCTTTCAACACCTTGTTAGCGTAATAGATCCAGAGCCCTTTAGAAGACATTTTCATCTGTTAATGGATCATAATCATAATCAAATATGCAGACTATGAGATATATTTGTGTTTTCTTCAATCAAAACCGATAGTCTGCAGGCTTTTAGTGGGGAACCGATTGTTGGAGTGCATCTCCCCCCGACAGGTTAAGCGTGGACGTTTCGCACCCAGTCAGGGCACTCTGCTTTCCGGTGAATAGGGGGGAAGGCGTCCCTCGGTTGGCACGGCAACCAAAACTCTAGGAAGTTTATGTATGACTTCGGTTATGCAGGTTCTTGCGAAACCTTCACCAAAGGTCCTTTGGCAGAATGGGGACCGATACGCCCCAGAATACCTTTTTGGCGTTCTGGGTCGGTCATTGGTTGAGGAACCTAACCTTGGCTGAAACGTTCTGGTTGTGGTTTAAATCTAAAAACACAGGAGGAAAAAATTCTTCGAGGTGCTGTTGTCCTGGGACGGAATGTTTTTAGTTAAAGAACTAGATTGAAAGGATTGTACAGCAAGCTTGGTTAAGGCCTGATGTTCCTTGAGGATTTCGGGCTACCAACTAAGAAGCCTTGTCTTTTCTCACCTTCTGGGGTTTGTGTGAAACAGAAGCGATAGCCCGACCTCTTCGGCAATCGGTTTATGACTTGTGCTGTGCGGCATATTATAAGAAATTACCACCTACATATGTGAGTCTTGCAAGCCAGATGGGGGCGCTAGTGAACTAGTCCACTGCCAGATAAGGCATTTTCACATTTCCTGAACATTTAACAAAAACAAAGTACATGCTTGACATTTCTGGCGAATTTATGAATTCGTCTTGTCACAAACAAAAAACGCTGTTGCCATATTGTTCTTTCAAAGTAACTGATTGAAGGAACCGGTTTAATCAACGCTTTTTTAAACGAACGTTTTGGAACAGCTGTCTTAGAAAAACGATGTCAAAAACATTTTAATGAAATAAAATGTTTCTTAATTTGAAGTAAAAATCACTATGGATGGGATGGCAATAACGCGTACAATAAAGTCTTTAGCTGTTCGTATCATATAGAGAAAAATGTTCTTGATTTATTATAAAAGTCGCAACATTCATTTTGCTTTTGATATTTTAAAAGGCCACTTACAGCAAATGGCTTAGACTGTTGTTTTCACACAAGTTCATTCACACTAACGATAACGACACTTTTTTTGTGTGATTTAAAATATTTATTAGAATTAAATGCCTTCTTGACAGGTGTTGGGAAATAATAAGTATATACGAGGAATGTACATACAATGTAAAATATACATATTTCCTCCTGGTTTTTCGGCTGACATTTTATTTGCCCACACAAATATCTTATTTAAGGCGCGTGTTAACAAGCTATTTATTTCCATTCAAGGGCAATTTTAATTCAATAATAGTCGTACAGGCAGCTTAATTTACTTTTTGACTTCCTCTATTTTTCACGTCCGCCAAAAATGTTTAATGGGAATCGTTCAAAATTACACGTATGCGCCGAAAATTCTGTGAAAGTCTGTAAGTGTTGGAGCACATAAAAACGCACACTTGTATGTACATATATATGTTTGCATGACGTTGTCATGTACATAAATACATACATACATATGTATTTATGTAACTATACAGAGGTACAAATGTATGTATGTACATACATCTGTATATTGTTTTTGTTTTGTTGAAAGTGCGTTCAGATGTTGGCGTAGCAGTAAAATTGTTTTGCTTTTGAAAGTAAAAATAAGCCGACCGATAATAACAATTCAAGAACGAAAGCAGTTTATAATACTGCGACCATCGTATTAGGCATGTGATGGAACCGAAGCGATTTAAAAGGAAATCGTAGGCGCGAAAGGTATAAAAATGTATCGATTTCATAGTTGTTGAAAGTCATATTTTTCTTAGTTTTAAATACCTTTTACATTCATAACATTTAAAATTATGAAAATATGTATGTTTTAATGTCACCAAAACCGACCTATCGAAGGAATTAAACGTTAGAGCAAGTTGAGCCCAACGGTTCAGTCAAAAATAAACTAACACTCATGGGAAGATGAAACGCAAAATCTGCCGACAACATCAATCGAATTCACGTCACTTATAAGAGCTCGGGCTTTTGCGGGCCACAACGTGACGCATTATGTCGTTACTTGAGCTCTCATGCGTACAAAATGCCCATGAGCAATATTTACTGTGACCTAAATGATTCCTGAAGCGCATCGAAACTGATCCATATCTTTATAAAAAAAAATATATTTTAGCAATGAATCCATTTCTAGATAAATGAGTACGTCAATAGGCAAAAGCGATGAATTCGAAACGATGCCAACACACATGAATCTGGATTTTCGGCTGGCGCTCACATCGTTCCTTATTTCTTTGACTATGTTATTGGTCAGACCATCACCGGCAACGGCGATACTATATGCCGACGATTGCAAATTTCTCTTAACCGAAACTGGACGAAATGTGAATTGAAAAGGACGACACTACGAGCTACTCAACTACATCGAACACTCCGCACGAGCTTGACCAGCAGCAACAACTCAGAGTGAGTGAAGCGACCCAGCGTAAGATTTTTGTTCATGTCTAAGCGAATAGCCCACGAACTACCCCAAATTCCACATCACACGTTCATGCAACAGCGTCGTGGAAAATTGGACAACAGCCATTGAAGCTGCGTAGATTATTTTCACGATTTCCATAGATAATGGCATGAACAGGCCTTTGAAACGAATACATATATCGCACCCTAAATACAAAAGGGTCACAACTCAAAATTTTCCAAAAGTGACTTTTTTCCATAAATTAATTCAGAATACACATCTCTAACTACTGCAGCAATTTGTTTCACATCACTATCTTCTTTAACTGGAAAAATACAGTTATGTTAAGTGTGTTGCTTCCGAACGATGAACTCAACATAAACAGTTTTTTGTCTCTCCTGAAAATTTTAGTATTTTGAGTTGTGACCCTTTGGTATTTAGGGTGCGATGTGTATCAATACTGTCGCATAGTTTGCCCTTAACTAGAGGATTAGGAAAAGTCGATAGCCTAAGTTGCTAGTGCTTTTGTTCTTTGGTTTGTTACAATTTTAATTATAACAAATTTATAAATAACTAAATAAAAAAATAAATAAGAGGGTTTGGATATTGAATTGAAACAAGAGTTTTACCTGTTTCCTACCATTAGTTCTATTTGTTAACATTAAACAATGTTAAAAGAATATGTTTAAAATGTTAATTTTTTTAAGTTTGCTTTTTTGCTGTCAGTACAACTTTTGAATTAATATCCTTCATCTGATTAACCTTTAATGGTCTGATTAACCAGGCGTTGGAAAAATTGGCGGAAGAACGGAACAGAATACCTGTTAAATAGTTATTTTCAATAGCCATTCGTTACGGGAAAAAAACAACATTAGAATTAATGTTGTTTTTTACTTTTTACAACTTTTTTTTAATTACAACTTTTATTTACAATTAAAGTGAAGGAAAAACTTTTAAATCCATCTGTCAATAAATTCTTCGTACCTGCCGTTTTCTTTCACATGCACGCGTTACAGTGCGCGGTGATGGATTAAAAATACTCTTCATATGCCAATGCAGAACTCTCTGACACGTTTTGCATTAAAAATGCAAGTGAATGTTAAATTTTAGGATGTTAATCAGAGCGACCGGAACCATTTCCTCACAACTGCAAGATTTCCAAAGATTCGATAACACGTAAAAATTCTAAATAACATCAACTGCTTCGCATATCCCACAAACAAATTTTCAGATTATTGCAATTTCAATTTAGTCATTGTTAATTTAACAATTGTATTGCAATCAAGAACGCAAAAACATAAATAAATACAATTTGTTTATTAATCGTTTTATTTACTAAGCGGCCTACGTGCTCAATTCGTATTAAAAATAGAAGAATAATTCCAAAAGTGAATGCTGTAAAAAGCATTTGTTTGTTTGTCTCCTTAAAATATTGCAATTAAAATTCTATTTCAAGTATTTGACATCAAAAATGAACAAATATTGCATTCATTTAATAAAAGATGTTGTTGTTTTTTCTATTTTTTTTTTTTAAGATTAGAGTACACAGTGCAAATAAAAGCGAAAGCACATCAAACAGATACTTCTCCGATTATGTGATGGGAGTCGTTATATTTTTACTTTATGATTAAAAACAAAATAAAAAGTAGCGACAACACAAAGCAACAAATAAAACTATTAATTCCAAAGAAATACATTTAATCTAAAATATATTGATTTTATCTACAGTAAAATGTGGCAACAAGTAAAAAGGGGCTTTTGCGCTTAAAAATATCAAAATATATATTCCTTTGGCATGAAATATGCACTTAAAAAGTAATTGGCGTATCGTAATTTATAGATAAATTTGGATTCTTCAACTTTGTTTCATCAAACATGACTCGAGCTCTTGAAACTCCAATGGCGCGAAAAAGCGAAACAGTGCCTTGCGAATTGTTATACAGCAAGAATGGAGCGTTGTAAGGCCATCCCGATTATTTCAGACTTGCTAAATTTTATTTAGCTGTTAGTTTGTGATAAAAGCGCTAAGTTCGCCGCTGTCACGCAATGCAAGCAGAGCTCTATAAATAAAGTCGCTTTTTCAATATGGATTTTACAACGTAAAGGTACGAAGGCTTTGAGCCTTGGGCATGTTGACAACATCGGCGCATCCACAAACACTCTATCTGTTGGTAAGACGTGTGTTTCTATAAGAAATATCGGCTAGATGTTGCATTGAAAGGAAACTGGCCTTGCGTCAGCCAATTCTTCTTTTATAGGAAATTGATTTTGTCGTTCATATTCCATTTTCCTTCAACAAATATAACGATGATATTAATATGTGATGCATTTCGAATATGTGTGTGTTTGTTTAGCTGTTAAATTTTTTTCAAACAATTCTAGAAAATATCGGCAAAAAGTTAAATAATATTTAATAAAAGCTAAATAAAACTAACTTTATTGTTATTAATTAGGGTGAAACATTAAAATAGCCTTTAGGTAGACGCCTTAATACAATTTCTGGACAACCATCCAGGGGCAAACCACCGATTTCGAAGTCGACTACAATTTTTTGGTTCATAGTAATCGATCGTAACTTATTACCAGGTAATAAACCTGGTACTATTTTTAACATTGCTGTCAGCATATGAGAATAAGAAAAACAAAACTAAGGGGGAAAACAAAATAAATTGCCTCGAGAAAAATGGCAAAATTGTGAGAAAATCACAAAACTTTTAATTAAAATGAATCCAAAACTTCTTTTGTGTTCCTCCTCATTATACGAACAAATATTCGTGACAAAAGTAATACTTTTTCATTGCCTGAAGTTCAGCAAGTTGTGGTCTTTGTAGAAAGTTATTTTTAACTTAATATTTCAACTGTCAAAGGAATCTTTTAAATACATATGTTCTATCCGGAAAAGGTATTTCTGGCCATAGGTCGATGTCGACATGGGCGGCCATATTGCAGCTTGCCACTACATTTACCCTTTTGGCCAATGGCCAAATAAAATTTACCGCGATCACATGTGCAGAGTTGTACAACACGTAAAAACAAATTGTGCGCCAAAAAATGGATGTGAGATAAATTTTAACATTTTTAACACCAGACTCAAGTCTGCAATATTAACATAACATACCTCTGTTAATGAAGTAGCAGGGCTCTGTTAAGCCTAAAAAATTTTAATTTTGCACTGAAAATGCATTTAAAACCAAAAAAAAAAAGATTGGAGAGCACTACTTAGCCCATCCCTATGAATGTCCACTATTCAAAAGTTGCAACATTTTGTTATATAGTGCTTCGTATCACGAAAGAGATTACCAACAACATAGTTTTAGTGTGCCAATACGTCGGGGCAATACTGCAGGGCAGAAAGTTAAAAATTTAGAAACTCCAAACACACACAGATGTATAATAAGAAACAGTATTGTTGAACACTCAGACAATATGGAGGAAATATGTATTTAATGCGTTACAAAAGTAGAAGGTAATGCTTTTCTGTGCCTGCAGCAATGCAAAATGCCAGCCTGCAATAGCTGCTGTGCGTTTAGTTATGGAACAACCCTCTTTACCTACTCTTGTTATATATATGAAGACCCTAACCCTATATTGAAAATATCGCTATGATAAATATGAAGACCCTTTTCAAAATAGGGTATTACTCCATGGTAGCATAATGGTCCTCCCCTTTTAAAGCCACTTTTTTCGAATTTCGCTTATTTTTTCGATAAAATCAATGTTTGCGGAGGTACAGCCACTTTTTTAATATGAATACGGATATTATTGAAGCACTCCTCATAAATACATACATATATGAATTTTTTCGTTTGATATCTTCATATATTTTATTATTGCAATAATCGGATTTTAATTTTTTCGTGGCACTCTATTTACGATTATTAAGTTTTATAATTTTTAAGTGTAAGAGGTGTGTGATGTGATAAATATGAAGCTCCTATATTGAAAAGAAGAGCCCCTTATCATAATATGAAGCAATACCCCCTATAATAAATACGAAGACCCTATATTGAAGAGGGGGACGGACCCTTGTCATAATATGGAGCTATACCCATATAATAGAATTTAGAATATTGCTTAATTTTTGACAGCAAAACCTGTGTTTTTATTTTTGAGCCACACGGAATGAAACATAATGCGCAATTCATATTGCGTATTATTGGCATAGAACTGCGCCTTAAGCAATACACCACCAGAAAAAAAGGTATTTGGTTCCTAATCCAGGTCACCTCTGCACTTATTATTTGTATTTTTGACAAGCCATAATACAAAGTATTCCAGTCTTAATTATTTTTCATAATTCCAAGATGAGCGGCAAGTTCTTGCAAACGCCCACTTAGAAATTGGCAGGTGACTTGAATTTGGTTTTAGGTGTTCTGAGGATCTCGCGTTTACCTTGCTTCGAAAAATGGTTGGATTTGTTTCAGATATCCATATTGTTTTACGGTTCATTTGAGAAATTTCAGATCAGCCACGCTGTAACTTGTAGCTTGTAAAAGTACTTTGCAAGAAATAAATAAATTGATATTTTTAAATTTAACAACTTGACATTTTTACTATCTTTCGCCTAAAATAAAAGGGGAAACAAGTTTTATTTTGCTGATGCATTGCGAGTTGAAGTCGCCAAAACTGTTGCGATTGCGAACTCGAAACTCGCATGGCAAGTGTTATGCCAAATGCGTTTATCAGAACATGCCTGTACAAGTCTATTGTTTTTTCATTAATTTGCGAAATACAAGAAAAAAATTTCCGGAAAATGTACGTGGAATCAGTTCTTGCAGTTCTTAAAGAAATACAGATGTCGTTGTGCCATTCCATTTTAATCCTTAGCATATCACAATTCTGAACATCTCCCCTAAAATACGCAGACACTAAAAAGCAAAAATATTTACAACTTTTATTTTTTTTATGATCCTGCAGTATAAATGTAAAAAAATTGTTCACAAATGAATTAAAAATTGCCCATCCAACTCACGTACTCTGTTATCAGTTCAATAATTTAAATATAAAAAAGCATTTAAACAAAATCCGTACAAAATAGAAATTATCAACATACGGGTATTAATGCATGAGTAATTTTCAGTCACTAGTTTTGTATACAATTAATATTTTTTATAATTATTTTAAGGCTTAAAAGTTTTACTGATATCTATTTTGTTAAAGTAGTCAAAAATAATATTTATTGACTTTCGTTTGCAACAACACGAGGACAAAATTTCATTTCTTAATAAATGTCCAAAGCGGCAACAACTAAAAATTCAAAATTTACTTCATTTTAAATATTGAATGTGTTAAATTATCATTTCACTACAACTAAACGGTGAGTAGTAGAATACTTAGGAGTTAGAAAGTGCTAAGGTTTCTGTGGGATTAACTTAATTACAAGAATATGAAATACAAATCTTCTAACTTGAATTAGTTTTATGTTGGCCGCTTAAAACTAATCCTTGACTTGAGTAAAAATGTAAAAGAAACATCAAAAGAACATCGTTTGTTTGCTCTCAACTATAGCAAATAAAGAGCTCAGCTCACGTGCTTAGCGTGAATAGAAAGCGAGCTTATAATTGATATTTTGTTGCAATAACGTAAGCGTGAATGTGTTGTACATCACCTTGAGAAATAACAAGACTACGCAACGCATATTTTGATAGTTTATTTTAACAAACGAATCTTGAAACTCGCATTAAAACGTTATAACTTATATGTATTTTGCCAAATACATCTGACGCTTAAAATATTGGTGAACGTTAACACTCGACTAAGTTTCTTGTTGCAAAATTTAAATTAAT
Organism: Epicampocera succincta; assembly: GCA_932526305.1. Classification (NCBI taxonomy): domain Eukaryota; kingdom Metazoa; phylum Arthropoda; class Insecta; order Diptera; family Tachinidae; genus Epicampocera; species Epicampocera succincta. Next base: position 26,202,657 of record OW052034.1, on the reverse strand, counting down.
AAAAATAAAATAAACGGATTAGTGAATTGATGAATAGAGTGAATTAAATATTGTGGAAAACTAGTTTTACGTGAACAAAAATAATAGAAGTTCGGCCAGGATATAAATCGCGCGGGTATTATAATTTCCTTTTATAAGTTCTATGAAAAGTACGAAACAAATTAAGGCATTTGATATTAAGAAGAAAACTCTGCAATCAGGTAAATATGTTGTTAAATTTATATAATTAAATCACTCTTAACAGCAGTGTGGGAAGAAGTTCGACTCTGTTGGCCGTAAACGTTTCAAATTTTGCATTTCTTCCCTAGACTACACTACAATAACCAGACTACTGCGATGTAACAATTATGTATTTTAAACCGCAAGAAAGTAATCAGCTGTTCTCTCAATTCCACCTGTTATGAAGTCGCTTTGGTTCTTCGTAATCAATTCCTTATACCTCTATCACCATATAATGCCTTTTCTTAGGATATTTAACCAAAATCATAAGAAGGGCCAAAATTACATTTTCAACTTGTTGCTTTATGCTGCAGGGGTTAAAATAAAATCTTTATTCTTGAAGTTGTAAGGCTGCAAAACTCTCTATTGCATTTGGGGACTCTTGCCAAAATTAAATAAAGATTTTTGTTTGGAAATATTTTCTAAAATAATTCACTTTGTCATTGTGACGACCCACACAATTCATTTGAACACTTTGATAAAAATCTTACAACAGATCTTAGAAAGCAATTAATCCTTTATTTGAAGCAGAGTTGTACTGTGAAACGTGTGCGTTTAGCAATAAGACACCAATTCATGATCTCGAACATGAACCATCGGCAGCATTCGAAACGATACAAGAGAATATTTTTAGGCCAAAAGCAGGTTTACAAGTAATTGTGTTATCGTTTGTTACATTAATGAACATAATGAATATGTATGTAAGTAAAAAAGTGGAAAATTGGGTTTTTCAAGCGTATAAGAAGAAAATAAAATTTAAATTAAATATATATGTATGTATGTCTATATTGGACTCGCTATAATATGAACAAACTAAAACCAAGCCAGGTCATTTTTGTAAGATTGTTCATATTTGCGAATGGCATTTAATTCCCATCTACAAACGTTTTTCCCATAAAAATAAAAGTTCAAGCTGAATTTTTAATTTATTGTTTATTGGTTTTTAAAAAAGAAAAAAACAGTTTTCTTTAATTTAATTATTATGAAGGTATTGGGGCTTCCATTTGTGAGTACTTGGAAGCCCGCACAGTTTTTCTTTTTCCGGGTCCAATAAACGTATTGTTAACACATTCAATAATAGCATTTTAATTTTTTTATTTCACATGTTGTAGATTTTTTCATCCCAAATTTATTAGCAAAATTTGAAACACTTGCCCTCTTCCCAATTGTTCTAAAATTTCTGATTTTTCCTTTAAAGTTAAAAACTTGTGTTTTTTATATGCATTTTAATAACTTTTCACGTTTAAACTGCATATGGAATTCCAGCTGAATGTGGGCACGAAATAAAACGTGTATGTTAGAAATTTTGATTGACAGCTGAATACAATATAAAAGCAAACAGCTAGAGAAATCCCAAATTATTATGTTAATTATAGTTGAATTAGAACTTAGGCACTACCCTGTTGATTTAGATTTCAACTCTGTTCGTATCTGACAGCTTGTGCACTAAGTTCATGTTTCGGATTAGTCAATGGAAGTAAAAGAGTGTTTATATTTTCGCGAGTGCACTGTATAGTCAAATAACATTTTGTGTACGGTTCAACAACTGTATACTCCAGCTGCACTGATCAACAACTTGCCAGACTACATAACCTCCAAAAGCTAAAAATTGGAGGCGTACCAGTTCAGTTATGTATGCACATATGTATGTATGTATATAATCTCAGAAATGCTATTGATTTTACACTACAACAGGCGCCAAATATTGTGATGCAAAGAACATTATTTCACAATGTCTTGAGACTGTGTAACACGATGCCAATGGAATTAAAGTGTAAAATGAAAATGTAAAATTATTTAGGAGAAGAGTTTTAAATTTTATCAAAAATTATTTAGTTTAGAACTTAGAACGCATAAAACTTCAAGGTATTCCAAACACTACTTAATATATACATATGTACATAAATACAAATTAAATCCTTATAACATTTTGCCATTAAATTCAAAGTTCACCAAAAATTGTCTTTTTCTTCCATTAAAATTCAGGCGAACGTTAAGTTCGATATCGTAAAACAGATCTATGTATGTATGTATGCATGTGTAAGTTTTCTTTTACAAAACAAAATATAAAATAAAATAACTTTTCATTGAAAAAAATTTGGAAAAGTTGGAAAGCATTTCTGAATTAAGTAAAGATAAAAACAAAGTATGAACAAAGTTTTTGGAAAAGTTTACAAATACTATTAAGTCATGCGAAAACTTTACATAAGTATCTCTACAGCTAAACCCACTCATAAACTTACTTGGCATTTTCTAGTAGATTTTCATCAAAAAAAGCAGCTGCTCCAATTTGATAGCTGGAGCTTTTCTCATGTTGGTTTATCAAATGATTACTAAGTTGGGGTACAGGATATTGCAGAACAGCTTGTTGATGTGGCAAGTTGTTAAACTGTTGTTGCTGCAGAGGTATTGGTGAGTTTTCTGGTACATCACATTTAGCTTGTTGAGAGTGATCCGTTTGAATTGTAGACGATTGCTTTAAGAATTCTTCGGCCAGGTGCGTCTGTATGAATGGATAGTACCCAAAAGAATTGTCATTTAAAGACAAAAGACCATCATCGATTACGTATGCACCGTCTACATTGTTTTGAATCGTGATATTATGCATTTGATCTGTTGTGGTGGAGTTGGCATCAAAACTACCCATGTATTCGGATCTGTTTGAGTTTTGCGTTACTGTTTCGGCTTTGCTGTTAAGAATCTCGTTCTCGTTTGTGCCCAACACAAAATTGTTGGATTTCAAATTCGATTGTTGGAGGCTCTCAAAGCCAGGAAGTGTGTAGTTGTTGTAGCAGCAATTAGAGGTGTCGTTCGTGGAACAGTTACTCGAATTCGAATGCGCATTGATGTTAATAGCACCGCAGCCGTTAGTTAATTGTTGCAGACGGTTATTTATTTGCCTTTGCTTGGCCAGCGCACGACACTCGTGTTTATGCGTAGGCCAATCAAGATGCTGATGATCCGTGGAGCAATAGTATATGGATTTGCATTTTGCACAGCGTAATAGTTTTTGCGTTGTAGCGCATATACTACATTGAGGTTGTTGAGATTGCTGCAGCATTTGTGTAGCCGTCTGCTGGCTGTGTTGGTGGCAAATTTTGCCAGAAGCACTAGACGGTTGTGGCACTGGTGGCACCAGAAACATTTGTTGAGAGTCCATATCTTAATTTTATTTTGTCAAAAACAAATTATAATTTATTTATTTAAACCAGTTCTTGAGCTAAGATTATGCCTGTTCAGTTTCCTTCGAGGCCAACAACTGCTGTTTAGAGTATTCTAATGTCCTTGTGTTGCCCTCTCTCATATTTGGGTTAATTCAACAGAATAAGATGAGCAAGCAAGAACAAATAGCACTGTCATTTGCTTAAAGTACATACACCAAGTGTACGTGGTGTGGCGAAAATTCTGCCACCCGCCCAGATTGTTTTCCACTTGTAATTGCTCTTGTTGTTTCTTTTTTATTATCTGCTCGTTAGATTAACCTTGACAAGGGGCTGGCGGTCAATAGGGAAAAACGATATGCAGTAGTGAGTGGTAGTTGTTGTTTTGTTTTTTGCAACAAAGTACAACTATATAAGCAAACCAACTGTCGCAGCAGCTGATTTGACCAATTAAACAGAGTTAAACTAGTTTTGGTTTCTTAAAATTAAGGCGTTTTGATCCGAAATGCGTAAAGTAATTTTTCCCTAAGGGGCTCTGGTGAACTTTTCTTGAAACTAGCATGATTTGTTTAAATTTATAGCAACTTCATGATAAAGCAACAATTTGTCTGGGGTATATGACTTTTTTCTTTGCTGAATTTAATCTTTCTTTTTGTTCTAGGCTTTTTTGTTGTTATTGTAGTTGTTTACAATTCTATTTATATTTTCTGTTAATTATTCTACATACATACATACATATGTATGTATATTCGTTGTTCAATGAAAACCACTCGAATATACCAACGTATAATATTGTTTTGTTAAATGTAACAAAGAATTTTAAAATATTTCCAAACCATAATGTATCTATAGCTTTTTAATCTCAGTTAGTGTTTCTGTTTACATGTTTTACAGATATTAAATTTTGCACAAACATTGCAAAATATTTGAAATTCTATTAGCAAAAAACTTTCACGTATCTCTCACTTTCGATTAATTTGACGGTTTAAATGTCATAAATGTCAACTGGCTAGTTGACATTATCAACGAGTCTCGTTTTTAACAGTGCTGTCAACTCTTAAATTAAAGTAAGCTGTTAACATAAAAAACTGCTAATGAAAGGAGTACACCTGTTAACTTGAAAGCTTCTGAGTCCTCATACCTTTGCCTATACAAGCCACAAGTAATTGTTAGCAGTTTGTCTTGTAAGCGAACCTCTACACGTGAGCACGTATTGCAGAGCCTTTGTTTTTGATGCTGCGCTAAGGCGCAACTTGCAGTCCAAATTTTATACAATTTAATATTTGCAAATTAAAAATATGATAATGAAACAAATTAAAAAACCTGTGAAAAAGAATTGGCATTTGTTAACTAAAGAAGTGTTTTCCATGTTTTGTGTAAACCTACGCTAAGCCGTGAAGAAACTTTCAGTGATAAAACTTAAAGGTCTATACGAAAAATTTTTGCGAATATGTAGCAACTTTGATTAACAATAAATCCGCTATTGTCTCTATATGAGGTGTAACTTGCACATCACTAATCCCGTTAGAAGTTGTGCATATTGGTTATAATTTAAAGAGATATCACGGAAAAATTAAGACAAGTTACACCTCTTCAATTAGTCCCTTTTGGCAATATACATGCGGAAAAGCAGACAGATAAAGTTTGCTGGCAACGGTTCAAGGGAAGAGTGTGTAGTAGACGACAAAATTTTTCGTTTTCTTCTTCAATCCTCACATTTTCCATGTTATTGGTTTATATAATTTCTCTCGTCATCAATTTCACATGTCTGCTTACAATTAAATTTGCATCAACAACGAAAAAGAACGAAAAATGTATGCCCACCTATTAATTAAGTTGTAGTAGAAGGCTTAGGAATATCCGCCTTTCAATATTTCAGTTTTAAAATATATAAGGCAAGAACATTTATACTAAGCGTGTTTTTTATTGCTCTTAGCCACACTTGACTTGAACGTCTGCAAGGCGCTATTACATCGTATTGTTGCTTTTGAAGTGTAAAGACGCCATATAAATTTCTTATCAGCTTTATTATGATTTTGGGGTTTTTAAGTACCATTTGATTTGAATACGGAAAATAAAATGATCGAGTTTTCAGTGAAAATCATACTCACAGATATTGAGGGTACAACTACTTCAATAAGTTTTGTTAAGGTGAATTTGAATTAAAATATTTAACTTTCATACAATAATATATTTTACTCTTTGCAGGATATTTTATTTCCTTTCGCCAAAGAACACACAGAAAAGTATCTGGTGGATACTTTTGACACACAGGAAACCAAAAATGTTATAAATGATTTAATGAACCTGCCGCAATATGAGCAATTTTTGAAACAAACAGGCGGCTGCAATAGCAAAGGCATTGATATAAAAATTATTAGCCGGTTCGTCAATTATTTAATAGACAAGGATTTGAAACTGTGTCCACTGAAGACTCTGCAGGGATATGTTTGGGCAGAGGGCTATAAATGCGGTAAGCTCAAAGGACAGTAAGTAAAAATAAAACAAATGGTTTTTCTTAATAAAAACTCTGCTTGAAGTATTTATCCAGATGTGCCGGCTGCTTTTAAGCGATGGCATGATGCCGGCATTAACATTGCAATCTATTCGAGTGGCAGCATAAAAGCTCAACAGCTCTTATTTGCACAAACGGAATTGGGAAACCTCCTTCCTCATATCACCGCACATTTCGATACAGCTAGTGGCCACAAACAAGAACAACAGTCTTATAACAATATTGCTCAAACTCTGAAAGCTGATCCCGGGGATATTCTGTTTTTGACAGATATTGTTAAAGGTTAATTTTCGCGCCAATTGTAAAGGTTTGTATTAAATTGAAAATATATTTTTTCAGAGGCCGAAGCAGCCCGCCTGGCTGGTTATCATACTGTTATACTCTCCAGACCGGGGAATGGTGCACTTACTGACGACGACAAGTCTCGTTTTACTATTGTTAATGATTTCGAATCTCTTAAAGTAAAAGCTAAATAAAAACAAGAAAATGTTTTTTGCTGTTTATGGCATGTAAGTTGATATGAAGTGTGGCTTATCTTCTAATCACATCTTAAACTGAATGAAAAGACAACAGATTAAGAACTTAAACATTTTATATATAAGAGAAAACACTCGGCTCACAACAGAGTAAAAGTAAATATTTTATTTATTTCTTTTATCAACTACAAAAATGCTCTATCCAAACTGGACAACTCATCGCCGCTGTCAATCTCAGCAGTTTCAAAATTTGTCTCGACCTTTAGTGGCATTTTCTCTTTTTTTTGCACATTCTTTGGTTTCATTCTTCTTTGACTTTTCAAAGATGTTTGTGTATTTGTACTACGATTTGAACTTCTCGATTGAGATTTTGTAATATTGGTGCTATTGCCATAAATTTTACGCACTTCATTCATTTTCTGCTTCAGTTCGACGCCCGAGTTCACTTGTATTCGAAATGTGTTTGCGGCATTATCGGAATTTCCGTCTCCTGGTGTTGAGGTAGGACTGAAAAGTTTACGTCTGTAACTGTGGATTTGTGACGAATTGTTTCTTCGTTTGGTGCGCTGGCATAAATGACGTCGTCCGTCCTTTTGGCAAGAGTGCGTAAGCTTACCCACATCGGGACCCCAGTGAGTAGGACCCTCCAAAAGCAGCGGAGCTGATTTGACACGCTGGCGCATTAATTCCATATTCAGTTCATATTCGCGCTGCTGTAAGGCTTGTTCAGCCTTGCGTGTAGCCAAACGTAATTGCAGTATTTGGTTATGAGTTTCACTGGATGCAAAAGAATACATAAATATTTTCGTGAAAGATTTGAATTAAAGCAATATTATTGTATTACTTGAGTGAAAGAGTTTTCCAAGCTGGAGTTTTGCGAACTTCCCAATCGAATTGTGTTGTGGTGTCGTAGAATGTACAATTAGTTTTTAGTTCTTGAACTTTTTTCTTTGAATTTTCCGCTCTCAAAGTTGCGGCCAAATTTGGCCGGGCAACTGGATGTATGGGAGAAGGAGTTGAGTGCTGCAGGGTAAATTTATAAAATATCTTAAAATCATACACATAATTCATTATAGCTTCAGAAATAGTTGATCATCAACTTTTTAGAATATTTTTTTTTTTGTTTTGATGGATTTATTTGTGTCTCGCTTTAAAATTAATTCTAAAAATTACATGATTAAATCGCACGTGTTTTCAAAAGTACATGTGTGATTTGTTTGTGTTGTGTGAATTTTCTTAATTTTAAAGTATTTTTTTAAAATAAAATAATAAAAATTAAATCAATAAACAACATAATAAACTTGCGAGTTCACAAGCTTTATTTCACTACACTATATATTTTGGCTTCTGCAATATAAAACGTATAAGACGTTAAAACAGAAGTGGTTTTTTGAAAACGCCTAAATGTATGCTATATTATTTATGGTATTAGTTACCAGTAAGAACCGTAACTTAATTTTACGAAGACTGTTAAATGCTTAAAATATCAACCTTAACATTTGACAGATATTTTATTCTTTACAAATATATTTTATGTTAAAAATGCCATTTTATTTATTAAGAATAGTTTTCCAAAATGGCAAATAAGGTAACAAACTACATACTAAATTATAAAGAAATTCAATAATAATCATCAATAATGAGAAAAAGCAATATTGTGGCCCCCTGGTGTTCTATTCAAATTAATGAAAATATCACCAGCTCTGTTTTATTTGCTGCTAAGATCTAATTTATGCAACCGCCATTTCCCCCAGAGAATTAAGGAGAATTGGAAATTGGTGAAATTCAAGCTGGTATACCGCAAGGCAGTGTACATAACCCCGTTCTTTACACTATATAGTGTGCACATATCGGATACGCCATTATCAGGCAACGTTACAGTTGCCACTTATGCACACAATATACTAGTATTAAAAACAAATAATATTTGTCCTCCTGAGTCTTCAAGGTTTATTCAGCATCATTTAAATAATATTACGAAATAAATGTATTATTGCAGATAAATCGTCCCATATCACATGCACTGTTGGAAAAGGAGATTGTTCTCCAATTTTTCTGCATGGGAAACAAATACCGCAATATAATTGTATCAAATATCTTGGAATGCACCTGAATGAAAGATTCACTTGGAAGTACCAAAAAAGAACAGCCAAGCATCCAAACGAAAGAGATGTATTGGTTACTGGGTGGGAAGGCTTCACAAAGCCATCGTAAAATCAATATGGCCATATGGGCTGCAATTACATATGGAGAACTGAGAGCACTTCAACTATTGAAATATTGCAACGATACCAAACTAAGACCTTGAGAATGATAACAAACGGTCCTTGGTGCATTCGGCAGTCTTGAGTTGCTCGAGCTTCAGCTATTAAGATTTATTATAACTTTAATGATAGCAAATTATAAGTAAATAAATCAAGGATGAAATAAACAGTCACAGGCTTAGCAAGAGATAGATTGTTGGGATCAGTAATCCTAGTAATGACTTGGCTACTGTCTTATTAGATGAGAACGCGGAAATTGTCGGGTTGAAAGGGTTTCATGTCTTAGACTTGCCTCGCATTTATTGTATTTATATGTTTTGGTCTCACTGGAGATGAAAATAAATGTATTGTTTAAGTCTATCTGCCTCGTATTGTAAATATTTATGTATATCGTCATACGATTTCATAAAAGCATTAAGATAATTTCAGGAGAAACAAAACACTTATATGGAAAATTTTATACAACATATTAAAATTTTTTAATTTTTTATGACTAGTTCTTACGAAATGACCCCTATTTGACGAGTGACGCACTGTGCAGGAACTTTAAAATAGGTTATGAGGAGGATGAGACATCTGCAGTAAGTTTATTGCATAAACAAATAGTGCCTTAATTTTTATTACAGAATTAATATTTAAGGAAAAGTATCCAGCATTTTTTATACCGAGCCGAAAAGGGCATAAGTAAATTTAAAAAATAAATTTTGGTAGTCTTATTTTGACCTGTAGGCATGTAACATATATTTGGAAACGGTGCATCATAATCACTCCAAAAATCGATTTTGAAGTTTTTGTAAATTGTGGCTTTTTTGACATCAAATATATTTAGATTGTAAATAAATAAATGAGGAGTGTCTCTATAAAAAGTTCAAGTTCATTTGTTACCGCCTGAACTTTAGATTGGGTTCCTTTTATTTCAAACACTCCTCCTTTAAAATAAGAAAATATCTGTTATGAGGTTCTTCCACTTTTTTCGCACTAAATTTAACAATTTAGTAGCGAAAGAAAGCCAGAATTAATATCACGAAATCAGTATGTTTATTTCATGGAGCTGTTTGACATTATGTTGGCTGGGTAGCAACCATCATTGTTTTACACAACAATACGATTTGTTAGAAAAATGTTTATTCGTCTACGAATGTGCTCTAAAACAAGATTCATAGGCCCGCTGGCTGACAACTGGCGAATTCAAACAACGCCACGCTACGACAGTTTTGTAAAAGATTCGTGGGATTTTTTTGAATCCGGCCATCACGATCAGACGGGTTTTAAGTGTCATGTATGTAAGTCGGCAAATGCATTTTTCCGATATTGCTGGCAAGTCTTTATTAAGTCCCAATGAAAACAAAGTTGTTCATACAAAAACAAAAATAGAAAAGAAAGTTTTTTGTGTAGGCGGACAATCGCCAAATTAAAATTTATACTAGTGTTTTAACCCAAAACCTGATTCATATCCCTTTATCAGGATTGGGCAGTTTGAATAACCCCTAAGACAGTTTAAAGAGAACAATTTTATTTAACCTTTAGCCTCTTAGCAATATATTGTAGGATTTTTTTTCATTGGCCAAGAACGACCAGGAGGATTACCGGACATTAGACCAGTATTCCAGAATTAAAAGTGTTTCGAATGTTTTCCGTTACATTCGCTTTTAACATTTTATGTAAAAGATATTTAAGGTTAACAGTTTTACCAGCTAAAGAAAGTTAAAGTGAATCCCTGAAAGTGATCGCCTAATACGAAAGTTTCCAACTTTAAATACGGAACCAAAACTGTTCCATATGAAATGGTTTTTAGTTAAAGTGAGCACAACTATTGCGGTAGCTCGGAAATAACAAAGTGAACAACCTCAAAACTACAGTGCTGTCTCTCGCTTAGAACGATTCTTAATCTTCCATGGCACTATTCCGCCAATAGACGTTATAGCCGTTGTAACGTAGAATACATTACGCATCGCATTGAAAATATAAGGAAGGTTTAGGAACTTATCCGCTTCTTCTGACTATAAGTGCGTTAAGAAAAATGTCGTCACCACGTTAAACTATTTTTGTATCCATAGTGATTAATTTCGGCAAGTCCTTACATTTGTAATCATATTTTCATTGGTTTTCCTTCTCTTTGCTTTATAATATTATTACTGCCTCTTAGAATTAATATAAAATGTAATATCATATTGTGTTTTCTCTGTGAATTTATTTACTCAGATATGCGGTTTAAACGTACTTAAGGTTTCAGCAAGAGCCCCTGTATGAGTACATCAGTGCTGATAGTTCTTATTTATTTTAATCGCTTTACTATTTTTGCTGTCACGCGGGAACAGCGCTGGGAAAATGATCGTAATCTCAATACTTTTTAAGGAAAATTACTTCTACGCCAATACAATATAGTATAGAAAAATGTTTTCTCTTAATGCAATTAGTTTTTGTTTTGCTACAAAACATTAATATAAAGTTTCTAGTGGTCGGTCGGTTATTGCCACTTTTCGGAAAAATCCTGATTTCCTACAAATTTTGTAAGCAATAGCGCAAATGCCAACGTTTCGTAAATTTCGCCACATCAACAGAAATCGGGAATGTTTCGTAAAATGCTGTCATTCATTTAATATATTTTGCGATTCGCTTGAAGTTACACAAAAGTAAATACCTTAAAATTTCTTCTTCCTTTTATGCTTGACTCCAAGTCAAAGAGCTGAAAATGCATTTTGTAGTCCTCATTTTTAATGCAGTTTTTCTTAGACTTTTGCGCCGTCAATGAGTTTTCAGCCGCGTCCACAATTATCTTTGGTATTCTGAAAAACTTTATAAAATTAAAATTTCTTAGTTTCGATTTTGCAAATTTGCTGGTCACTTGCTCTGTACTGTTGGATTTTGATCTTTCCTTAAAGAAGTTGCTTAATTTTTTGTCATCCTTAAAGAAATTTCTATCTCCTTTAAACGTTAATAAATCCGAAATATTATTTTGCCTTCTGAATTCTTCAAGCTCCGGCGGTTCTGCTAAAGAAAGCAAATCGTTGAAAGACAGTGATTTGCGTAAGTGTTGACGTAACGTTGAGGTGAGTGTACTACGAGCAGGTGTTCTTAAAAAATAAATACAAAAGGAGTCATTAATTTAAGCCTTTTTAAGAAAATTGAACATTGCAAATATATCGAATGTTTTGAAACCAAGCAAGAAAAAACCGGGCCATGATTGCTAGCAAAATTTGAAAAGAGAGGGTGTCCCCGTGTTGGGACAAGTTAACGAACACGTCCAAATGACAAAACTGGCTGGGCTTCGGAGCGTTTGGAACAAGGCCCTAAATTTGGCCAAAAAATCATCTTCAGCGCCGTGGTGATATATTACTGAACTCATCTATTAGATCGATTAGATTTGAATATTTCAATTGGCCTTAAAATGCACTAATGGAATTATAAATTGGAATTTTATTACATGACATATGAGTACCATAACAGTTCACTAGGATAATCAATCATCTTCCGAATTTAGTTTATTTCAGCTGCAAATATTTGCGTATATTTTTTAAGCGCATTTTTTACCCACTTCTTTTCATATATATTTCGGCACCGATTGTTCAGAAAGCTGTAAACAGTATTTGAATTTCTGCTGTTGTTTTCGAAAGTAAACGCCGCTCGTACTTGGGTTGGAAACAGTTCAGAAAACCAAATAGTCTATTAAGGATCGGAACAAATAACGTATGAGGAAAGCTTTTTTGGAAGTTGTCTAAATTTTACTTCGGTTTTTTAACAGTCTTCCAAAAGTCAAATCCAAAAAATTATTATCAAAATTGAAGATATAGTTGTCTCTTGCGAGTTAATTACAGTAGAAGTCTTTTGCTGGGGCTACCTGAAGTCGCCTTTAAAGCTACAATAATATAACGTTAATATCCTTGCACCCGTATGAAGACGCAGACGCTTGCATGATGCTATTTATATTCATATAAACGATGTCCACATGTTCCACAAATAATGGCATGTCGTGAGACTTTCAAATGAAAAATAAAGAAACATCAACCTTGTAACGGTATTTTGCAAACTCTGTGCGTTTTAGTACCGGTTACTATATATCGTTGTTCGCGAATTTTAAAAACCACCGCGAACGTTTTGTAATTGATTAATGAAAGAAAACTTCTTGTCTTTGCTCTATTACAAAACTGCCGTAGACAGCTGGATATTTTGTTTTAGATATATTAACATTTGCACTTACTTTTCCATTGATTGCTTATTATATTTTGAAGTTTTGCTTAAGTATTCCTTGGAAGAACAACGTGTAGTTGGCCGGGACTCAGCTTTAGTTAATGAGGTAAGAGGCCGTTTGAACTCAGCTTCAAACTCATCTAGGGATTTTTTTAATATTTCCACTTCTTTATCCAAGTCTTGTTTAGAGCTGTAATATAAAAATTAATATATTATAATCGAGTTGTCACAAACTCGAATTTGGATGGCCGTCATTTCGTGTTCGCATTTGGATATGACAAAAGTAAAGTAAGTAAAACTAAAAGTAAAAATGTAAATATTTTAGTTGGTGTCGTTCTGCGCTTAACACGATATCCGCACCTGATGAATTTGCATGTATCATAGCGAATGTGAAATTATGATGAAAATTCATTATGACGTGTGGACTTAAATTACTAATATTATAGCAGCGTCATGATATAAACACGACCTGTTGTATTCAACAAGACATCAAATGTCAAAGTAATTGTTATTTCGTATTTGACGTTTCCTTTTTTTTTTATACCAAAAGAGGTGGCAAAATAAAAATTTTCCATTTTTTTTACAAAAGTTTATCAACTAAATTATTAAAGATTGCAAACTTGTCAAAAATACTCTGAATTTATTCTAATTATTTTGCCAAATTACTCTCACAGTGAAAATAAAAAAACGCTTCATTATGATAAAAGACAAAATTTCCTCTGCTGGCGTATTTTAAAAATTTATCAGCTTTGGACTCAGTGCAAAACAAATTTTAAAATTTAAAAAAAATGCAATTTTTTAAGACCAATTGTTTTATGTAAAAGGGAATTCGAACTTCGCAAAATACATAACAAAGAAACCAGAGTTTTGAAACGGTTTCCGAAAACGATTGGTCATTTCTGACCGAAGAAGATTAAGCATCCCCGAATTTACCCATCTGCCATTTAGCAGCTTGTAAAGTTCTCCGCGATTTAAAAACTGATTTATGATTTCCGAAATCATACGTTTAAGAAACAAACCACTCCCATTATAATTTCTAAAGGAATACCTTTTAGAAATTGAACTGTTGCACGGTTTCATTTCAGGCAGATGGTATTCATCAATTTCCGTTTTCTCAATTTTGGAAACTTGCTGTCCAACATCTGTGTGTTGTGATTCGTGGCATCTTACAGCACATTTGATTTTCTTCTTTTTAGATTTTTTGTTCTTTTTATTTCGCACTCCTTCCGCCTGAGCTAAAGACGACGAAGCTGTTGATGTGCTACATTGATCTGCTGGGCTGTAGCAGCTCGTGTTGATTTCCAATTCTCGACAAGTGGATCTTAAGCTGTTCAATGTTGTATAAAATTCTTCACCACTCAAATGATTTAAATCTGTATAATCTGTTAAGAAAATATTGTTTGCTGTTAGTTAAAGAAACATATTTAATAACGGACCTGGAATGCTGTCATATAATTTTGCCAGAGATCTAACGCCACCACAAGACCACTTGGTATCGGTGCTGGTTGCAGTGCAGAGTTTTTTTATAACACTATTGCAAGTGTTGGGTGTCGCTGACAAACGTTCCAAATAAATTTTGTGCCTGCCAAAAAATGGTACCGGACAATTGTTGCATGGATCGATTGGCACTTTTAAACAGGAGTTCAAATATGTTTTACCAACGTGGGCGGACATATTTATTTTATTCCGTTTGCTTTTCTTGGTTTCGGCAACGAAATTTTTAATTTGGTTGCGATAAGTTGCTTCTACAGCAGAATTTCTTTTTTCGTTTTTTTTTTTTTCGTTTTGTTTTATCAATATCATCCTACCTTTTTGAGTTGCCAAGGACGACAGAACAGCATTTTATTACAATTCTTGGCTTTAAAAATGTTGTAGTCTGTTGCTCGTTGACATTGTAAATCAAAAGTGTTCCAAACATGTTTTGGGTAAAAGTATCGCTATCGATATTTCATTTCTGGCTTCTAAATAGTGCTGGTGCTTCCTTTAGCTGTACGCTTTCCGTATAGTTATTTTCCTCAGAATATTTAACGTCGTGTCCGTTATTATAATATCCATGTACGCAAGGATGGAAACCTCTATTTGTATTTCTTTCTATTTCCTTTGCCCCTTTTAGTTTGTGCCTTTTTCATCGTTCTCAGCTGGAGATACGGAAACTTCTAATTTCTGTATCGGTGAATAGTGAATACAAGCGTTTTTTTGATTACTGATTGAACAATCAAATGCAACTCAAATATGTATGTAGGTGTACGGCGAGTCAGAAGCGTATAATCACATCAAGCACATAATTAAATCCAGTTTAATTTTGAAAATTCAGAAGTGAAAATGAACAAAGAATATACAAAACCTACTCAAAATTGTTATTCTATATCCGGTAATATCGCTTATCCAAAATGCTGCCGGTGCCGACCAATACGTATAATCGATGTCTCACTGTATACTCCATATTTTAAAACTAAATTACAGTTTCGTATATTACACACTTGATTAAAACCGTTTTCTTCAAGTTCGTTTGTACTTCGGTCATGTGTTTTGTACGTTCAGCGCCATCTTGAGGCTAGTAAAGGGTAGCCAAAAACCTTTAATTTCATTTCATTCAAACGTCCGGTTTTGAAATCGGCTTATCGTGCTCTGCTTTGATAAATTTCTTTCTAAACAACATATTTTTGACACTTGCTTTAGGCACACTTTCGTGACAAGAAAAGCGAAAACAACCTGACAATTGCTTTCTGATTTGGTTTGCAGTTGTTTTGTGTTTTTCGTTCTGTGTGTTTGCGTTTCGCGGAAGAGTGACCGAAGTGCTAAAAGATAGTAAAGAAAAATTAACATATTTTCCCATTTATTAAAAACGAAGACAAGTAATTAGTGACAAGGCAATTTTAAAACTCTCACTTCTTACACACACGTACGTATGTGTTAATTATTCATTTCATAAATCTGCAGAGAAAAGCAAAATTGAAAAAGTTCAGGAAATTGTTTAAGACAATTGAAAGAAAAAACTACAAAAATAAAAATATGCGATTTTACGCAGTTGGCGCAACAGTTGCCATCCTGTTTGTTTTGCAAGCAGTTGGACAGGATGTCAATGCTGAGGTAAGTGACTGTGTTATTAGTTTAAGAGTTATTTAATTGAAATTTTAATATTGGTGCATTGAATTTAGCAATATTAAGTAGTTTTTCGCTATTAACAAAATGCCTGCTAATGCTTTAACAAAAGAAAACTTGGTGCAAGAGCTCATCTAAAGGAAGGCCGGTTGATGTCATTCTCAGTTCACGTATCTTTAACAAACACAACTATTAGTTTATCAGTGGAAAGTAAAGAACGGCTTGAAATTATAGCACACAACGTTTTAAACTTATTGGTTACATTTTCACGATATTATTAATAACATTAAAACATCTTCTGAAGACAAAAAATGGATTTCGATTTTGAATTAATTTAGAAAATTTATGGCCGGTTGATGTCATTCTCAGTTCAGGTATTTTTAACAAACACAACTATTAGATTATCACTGGAAAGTAAAGAACGGCTTGAAATTATAGCACACAATTTTAAATGGTCTTTTCTTAATGAATGGTTTTATTAGCGATATTAAAATTTCTGAAAAAAAGAGATGGACTCATTTTTTTAAATTATTTTTGACATCGTTTTTAGTTCACGGACTTTTAACAAATAGTTACAACTATGGTGTTATTTTTGGGAAGTAAAAAAGGGCTTAAAATTATACGATACAATGTGTTAAAATGTTCGGTACTGTCTTCTTTTAATTGATGGTTTCATTAATGAATTTAGCTGCTCAAGACAAAAGCTGCATTTCATTTATGAACTACAATCCAAAATTTAAAGTCAATTGATGCCATATTCAATTCGTGTGGTTTTAAGAAACATGAACATTGTTTTCATCTCTGGAAATTAATGTGTTAACCACCTCAAAGCAAAGCAAATAATCTATTAAAATTATTTGATTATATTTTTAATCGATGCTGTTATCAATTTTTAAGACAATCATATATTTCGTTTTTTAATTAAATGCAATATAATTTTTTTTATATTTAATTCTTATGCACAACATTTTTAACAAGCACAAAAATAATTTTAATTACGGAAAGTATAAAAATGAAGAGCTGTTTTTAAAAGGGACCATTTTTCAGTGGCATTTTTTACAGCTTAGAAGTAGAACTGATGGTGGCTTTCTGGTTGCATAGTTTGTAATAAAAACTGACCGCATCATGTTTGGCGAGCATTAAACACTTGCAGACGAGTTTTGTAATAGAGAGTAAATATAACCATTTTTATTATTCATTAATCTGTTCTAAACTGTCGCAGGCGATTTCTAAATTTGTTAAGCGCAATAATAAGGAAATGTTTGCAAATAGGTTCCCTTCAATCTCCTCTCCTCATTTATGTATCATATTTATTTATTTAGCAGCAAACAAATAGAAACGTCTGGTTAGTTAAAACTCTTCTAAAGTGAGTTTTTAGGCTTTTATCGGCAATTTTGGGAGTTTTTATATGAGGAAATCTGAACAATGGGGCTTCCATAATTATGTAAACAACTATCAAGTTTTATATATTCAACTTTTGGCAATTTTCGTAAATTGTAGTCGAACTTCTAACCATAAATCACTCAAGTTGCTTTGCTGCTTTTTGCAATTAATTTTTTCAAATACAATATTTTTTATATTCCTTAATTCTGCTAATGAAATTGATAAAAACCAAAGCAGGCAAAACATAAACTTTTTAAGTCGAGAAATCTCCAGACGTTTGAAATTTTTTGAAAGAAAAATTTTCACCATTTTTTAGACAGAAACGGACGTGTGCCGGTCAAATTTTTGAAAGAAAATTTAAATCAGTTTTTATCTACTATAATTTGTGCGAGAACAAAAAACAATCGTTGGCAACGTTGATCCAGTTTTTTTGTTTACATTCAATTTCATCTACATATCTTTTTTTGTTCGAGAAAACAAAACCACTGCTGGAAATACGAAACAAAATTAAACTTAATTTACTTTAACAAACAATTCTTCCGACTTTGTATTTAGATTAAAATTTTTTGTTTGTTTTTGTGTTTTATTTTTTTGCAATCTATCTCATCATATTAAGATAATAAGCAGAATTAATCACATTCAGAGTTGCACACACTATATAACCGTACAATATACATATGTATGTATGTATGTATAACAATAGATACATACATATATGCCAAATTTAACAGAAAAAATCCAGATTTCATCTACATACCTTTTATTTACAATAAAACAACTTAAGTTTTAGTAATTATTAATTTTAACGTTTGAGCATTTAGTTAAAAGAAACTAATAAAAAAAAGACAAAAGAATTTAAATAACAATAAAAATATTGATTAAAATAATATAAACAAAAATTAACTTCTGAAAGGTAGATCTAACAATCTAATGGTATCTTTCAAGTCGTCGCATTTCATCAGCATCGTCTAATAACACAATAGCCAGAGGATTTACATGATCGGTTAGTCTTTTTAAATATTCTTCGCTGTATGAATTTATTACATCTTTAGGAGTTTATATGGCATCATTGGAAATATACTAAGAAGATTAAACAATAAGCCTTATAGTTTTTGACTGGTATTTTGGCAATATTTTTATATTTTATATTTATATCCCCAAAGTTGAACTCCATAAGCCTCCATAGGCTTTAAAATAGTTTTATAAAGTTTCAGCTCATTTTCCAGACTTAGTTGAGATTTTGGACCAATTAACCAGTCAAGTTCTCTGTTTGCAATATTTAATTTTCCGTTTTATTGTTATATGTTCTTGCCATGTTAGTCGACGATCTTTGTATGTATGTATGCAAGCCTAGATATTTAACGCAATCGTTTTTCGGAATTCGAATGCTATTTATGGAAATGTCAAGGCAATCACCTTTTTTAACAGCGAATGTTTTATGTACAGACTTTTCAGCAATCACTTTAGATTTCCAGTTACTCTGACTCATGACTCTTAATAAATTAATTCGTTTTGAACAAAAGAATTAGCAGTAACTGACCAATTGTTTGCAGCTAAAATAGCAGTGTCATCCGCATACGTATAAATATTCATAAGGTCCAAAACTGCCATATCAGCCGTAAATATTGTATATAATACAGGGCTTAATACACTTACCCTGAGGAAGTCCAAGATTGGAGATGAAGAAAATATTTCTTTAATTTTTTTAAATTTTGTAAAATAGATTGCAAATAAAACAGATTACAAAAAAAATTTTTTTTTTCAATGTTTAAACTGCACATTCTTTAACTCCCGCATAAAGAAACTAGCGAAAAAACTAGAGGAAAGTTTTACCTTTTTCAGTTATATGTACATATGTACTTATCTACGTATGTATGTGTGTAGCTACTATTTCTCATCGAATTTTTTATTCATAGTAGCAATAAAGCAGAGAAAATTCTCACGGAACTAACCTGACGTTCCTAATTGGACTGATAATTTCAGACAATTTGAGGCAACTGCAGCGTAATTTTTATGGATCAAAAATATTAAATAAATAAATGTGTGACTTATTGGCAACAAATTTCATGTTCTAATAAATGAAGTTCCTGGGGGTTATTGTGGAATTTGATTCGAAAACGAGGCGAGGAAATACATACATGCATATATGTACATACATGTATGCAAGAATGTTTAAATATTTCATTATTCTTGCATGTAAGTATGTACTATGTACTACGTATGTATGTATGTATATAATATGTACATATGCGCTCGGTTATGTTTGTATGAATGCTTTCATACGCATACATACATATGTATGTATGTATGTATGTATGTAGATATGCATGTATGTATGTATGTACATGTGTATGTCAGTAGATATACAAATACGGGTAAGAAAAGCGAAAAATAAACTGACCTTTCCGGGTGATTTTCTGCAAACTCTAACATCACTTGCCGTGTTCATAAACCATCCCACACAATATCTCACGTTTGCTATGAAATCTCCAAACTTTCCGGTAACACGCGCTTGTTTACAGTGACTTCTTTGACATCTGGATGAAAAAATATCCAACGAATCCAAGAGACCCGCTCCAATTTGCTTATTTAATTTTGCAGCACTTCACTTTTTTCAGAACATGGAATGATTGAAGGACAATTATAAATATTTTGCCTCTTTTTTCAAATTATTTAATGCACATGTCCGCTTTTGCAAAAACTTTGAAAGAGATTTTTAAACGTCAGAATTTCAGGAAATAGAAGAGGGTATGCGAACACATTTTAATAAAAATGTATCCAACAAAAAATGTTCTTCCATATAATTTTTGCCGATCTTCGGTTTTTTGCGGATGTGCAATAAGTTGCCCCGAAGCCGAACCATTTTAAATTTACATTTATTTTAATCTTTAAGATTATTTATGCACAAAAATTATTCTCCAATTGTTTCAATTTCGATCGAATTTTATGTTTAAAAGAAATTGTTTGAAATATTTTATAAATTTTCTTTGAAAAATATCAACAATTTTGAATCGCACACGTCCGTTGGTGACTAAAAAATCTGAAAAATGTTCGTTCAGAAATTTTCAAACAGCAGAATTTTTCTGACATAAAAAAATTCTTATATTTCGCCTGCTGTGACTTTTTTTAATTTTATAAATAAAACTAAGTTTGATTTTCGAAAATATAAAATGTCCTAAACAGATTCCCTGGAAATTAGTTAAATGGATCTAGTTATCGGTGGCTTATTGAATGGAATGACTTAAGAATTTGTGTGAAAAATTGTAAATGGGATTAAAAGTCCATGAAACATTTCTTCAAAATTGGCTTCCACATGCCGCTACTTGGAATTAAACGTATAAAAAATTAAGAAAAGATGAGCAAATTTGAAAAAGCAACGAGTTTTGTTTTAGTAAATAAGATTACAAATGTTCAGAAGGCTGACCGCAGTTTAGATGGCGATCTCGGAGACTTAAAAAAGTTTCATTCGATTTTCAAAGAAATTAAGAAAATATTAATTACGTGAAAATATTTTTAACTGCGTAAAAAGAAGACGAATCGTTTTTTGGCGAAATAATTTTAGAGTCTTGCGGCAGAAATTAACTAGATTTTTAAATTGTGTAATTTTCCGCAAAATTTCTCGTTTTTACGCAATTCAACACTTAAAGTCTTAAACGAATTTGCTTAATGTAGCGCTTGAGAGGATTTGTTTAGAAGTCTATTTGTTTCAACTTTTAGCAAACTTTTTTGGCATCAAATTTTAATTTTTTTGTGTAACTCAGTGGGGCGGTTCAAGGTCTTTATTCCTATTCTGTAACTGTTTGCGTTTTAACGTGCGTTTTGCTTTTCAGAACCTTTTAGAGACTTGCAATAATTCCATGCCTTTTCTAACTTTTTGAAACTGTTCCACTGTTTTCTCAATTTTCGAAAAATTAATTCGCTTATAGGATTTGTTAGTTGAAATACAAGTGGTCTGTCTAGTGGTGTTGTTTTGCTTTTCTTTGTTGTTTTTAGAGGGTTGCAAAACAATTTAGCACCTCTTTAAATCCATGAAATATTTTGCAGATCGATTTTTAAATTCCTTTATAGACTTTTAAAACAAGTAATACATTTACAATTTAACGTTTGCTGTTTTTTTGGAAATGTATGGCGAGCTTTTGCCTATTTTGCGCCTTAAACTGCCAACGATGGGGCCAATTATGTTAAGAATTTTCTTGTTTTCCTTTTGATTTGATTTATTTTTTGTTACTTATTTAGGGAATGCTCAACCCATTAAAAGGGTTTTCCGGTTTTTGCAATTTTTCGCTAATTGTAGTGAAGTTTTTAAAAATAAAACAGGGAAATTCAAATATCTTAAGTTGATTTTCATATTATATTTTAAAGCTATCAAGGAGGCTTCCAAATAAAAACGTCAATCAGTGCATGTGAATGCGGTACCTGTCGTCTGAGCGGATTAGATTGGCACAATGAGCATTTTGTTAAAACATGTAAAATCACACAAACACTTACACACACACACATACACTCGCAGGCTAAATCAATTTATTTTCGAATTATTTACGTTGCACATAAAATTATAAACATTTTCTTTACTATTATAAATCAGAACAAAGAAAAAATTTACTGAAAGTTGTCAAAGTCCGTTAAGAGTTGAAAGTTGCTCAACTTTGATACGTTAATCCTTGTCACTTTAAAGGGGGCGTACGAAAGCAGAAATATGTCAATCATCATTTGCCTTTTCAGGGACTTTTAAATTCATTTGCAATTTTTCCCCCAAGCTTCGCAATTTCACCTGGAATTTAAATGTCTTTAATTAATTTCCCTGGAATCTTCTTATTCTGTTTTATATTCCAAAAACAACCTTAATTATATGAAATAAAGTCACAGCAGGCGAAATATAAAAATTTTTTATGTCAAAATAATTCTACTGTTTGAAAATTTCTGAACGAACATTTTTCAGATTTTTTAGTCACGAACGGACGTGTGCGGTTCAAAAACTTTGACATTTTTCAAAGAAAATTCAAAAAATAATTTCAAATAATTTTTTTACACATAAAATTGTATTGAAATTGCAACAACGAGAAAAAAATTTTGTAGCTAAACAATAATACAAAATTTCAAAATGTTTCAAACTTATCTGCAAGTAATTGGATATTTGCAAAAAGCGAAGGAAGATCTGGCGAGATAAGAAAATATTGGAAAACGTTCTGTTGAGTTTGGACGGCAAATAAGATGTACACGAATGGGCGGACATTTCATCTGCAGGCCAACCGAATGTTATAAGAATTCCTGATGTTTAAGGATTTGTGGCGCTTAGAAGCCACAAAATATGTTTCGTTTTGCACGACCGAATTTCATGAAGAATTTTCAAAATTCCTGATGCTTAAAAATCTGTCACAACATATTGATGAGACAGACATTCAGAAATTTGGAGGAAGCCAACAAAATGCTTAAATATCTTCAACTAATTTTATAGGGAATTGAAATCCTTCACACATCGGTACAAACACTATAAGTATGTACATACATACATATATTGTTGTATATCTACATACATGTGTATGTTTGTATGTATTGTCTGTATTGTATGAATGTATGTAAATGAATAATGTATACAATTTTTATTAATACGTGAAAAGTGTCTACAAAAACATGGAGCGTCTGAATATTTGACCAGCCACTCCTTTTGTGACTGGAAACCATTTTCCCCGAATGAAATGTGTCTACAAAATAGGTTTCACAGTAGACTATCGATGAAAAATCTCGTGTGTTTGGAGATAAATTAAAATATAACTAGTACAGACATGAAAGACGTTTGTAATTCTGATGCTTACGGAGTCTGGTTACCTGCTAAACGGGATATTTGAAATTTGTAGTTTTCTTGTAAAAGCAAAGGGAAAATAAGCCACCATAAAGAAAAGGTGCTCCCGAGAGACATTCATTAATTTCAGATTTTCCAACAAAGATAATTTTTGAAAAATTTACTTTATGCAGTGAATTTTCTCGGAAAATTGAGGAGTTGTACACATATTCTACTTTCTACAAATTGAGTTGCATGAGGCGCTTGATGGCGTGGGATAAATAGGATTTCTCTAAGATTTCAAACAAAACTTGATCATATAAAGAAAACAGGAAATTATATTTCTTCCCGGTTAAACGACGTGGCCGGTCAATCGACTCTACTGTATTTAAAAATTCATAAATAATTAATTTTCTTTAGTTTCTGGGATTTTCCGAAGTCAATCACCAAAAGTTGGCCACAAAATATTTTCCAAATCGATCGTTTATCATCACATCTGAAATACATACATACAGTATCGGACAAAACTAAAGTACGAAAGCCTTCTCGTTAAGTGGCCAAATCGCATTTAGTCTTGTTCATTTGTCAATATTATTATATAATATGTTAAAAGAAAACAAAAGCATCATATTTTCTTCATTTCAAAGTATCAAAATGCAATAAAAGGGATAAAATAGATTATTTGTAGGCGACAAAACTAAAGCACAGAATTAATTAAAGATAAAGGAAAGTTTTCTGTCCTATCCATTATTTTCCAATTTTCCCACATTCTTGAAAAGCCTGTCCAAATTTTTGCATCTAACGCGGAATACTTTTCGTTGTACAATTTCCCACAGCTTTTCTATTCGATGGAGATTTGGCGATTGTGCTGGCCGTTTCAAAACGTTCATTTTATTGTTAACGAACCACTCACTCTTTCACTCAAATATACATACATATATCCACTTAGTCCGCATTTCCTCCTGTGCATGTGGCAGTATTACATTTTGCAGGATGTCTCTATGAACAAAAGGCTACATTCAAACTTGGCCAGACTATTTTTTGGTGGTATTTTTGGATAAAGGCCCGTTTTGCACTTTTGTAAGCTTTTAGGACACCTTCTACAGGCCGTCTTTTGATTGTTCTGGGAGTAAAGTTTAATGACAATTGTATGGCTGGCTGTTGTTGTAAAGGTCGGTTGGTTTTTCGCGGACGTCCACTCTTATGTTCTGTAGCCAAACTACCCGAACAATGAAAACATGTTATAGTTCGAGATATAACGCTGTTATGAATATCATTTTTTTTTTTTGTAATTGAGGTAACGGATTAACCGTTATTAAAATCAGCTGTTATTTTTTCTTTTAAATGCACCGCACACGTTACGAAAAACGTCCAGAACAAGTTTGAAGCCACGGAAACAAGTAAAAATTTTTATATGCAAATATTCTCTATACGCGCTTAATTTGATCTTTGAAAAGTATAACGGAATTTTTTTTTTAAGTACTTTTTTATTATTAAAATAAAAGTAATAACAAATATTCAAGGTTACGTGCATTAGTTTTGACGCTGCATTCTTAGTCGTTCTTGCATGAATAAATTTTGTTTGTTGTTGTTTTTAACATCTAAAGAGTAAATTCCTTTAAATATACAGCCAGGTTCTGCATATCACCACGAAATGAAAGTGAAATTGATTTTAATTCCACATAACCGATTTTGTTGTGTTCTGAAAATCGTATGAAACAGTTTTATAGTGCGGTTTTTTGTGTTGATCAGTTATTTGAAACAAGTTAAGAAAAAACAAAATTTTGTTGTACTCTGAATGAATTTCATTAGTAGCATTTTACAATTAAAAAAATAAACAAACAAAATTTTAAACTTCTGTGCAAAATTATTTTTAATAGATTTAATGTGTTTTAAACCACTAATATGAACCAATCTGCGGTTATTTCTATTTACTGGTTGGAAAGAGAAAAAGAACGAATGCAAAGGATGCAGAGGAGAAGACTTCGGGATCGTTCCAATCCTTTTGACCTACCAGAGAAATCGGAAGTTACCATTAAAATTGTAGTGAAAATTATCTTGAACGAAGAAAAAGATTTATAGAATATTTTAGATTAAATGAAGAAGGCCTTTTGATGCTGTTAAATGAAATATCAACCAAAGTGGTCGAAGCAAGCATTCCAGTGATTTTACAATTAGCTACGGCACTTCGTTACTTCGGAAAGGGGAGCGCACAACAAATGATTGGAAATGATTGTAATCTTGGAAAGGAGTACCGTGTCCAAAATTCTGGCCAACATGTTTGACATATTATTTACTAATTACATTTCGTTTTTTAACTTATTTAAATTATTTACAACAAACTATTTAATATATTTATTCAAAAAGTATTTTTTTCGTGCTCTCAAAGGCCAACTGTTTTAAATACGTTTTTTTGTAGCAAAATTCATTTACAGAACATAAAACTATAACGGAAAAAAACGGCAGAAACAATTTGAAAATGAAATTTAGTTTTATAAACCATTTAAGCGATTTCTAAAACACAAAAAAGACGAAAATTACACTTTTGGCGATTTTTTGACAAAAAGTGATTTACAGAACCTGGGTGATAATATTATTTTCTATAAAATAGGAAGGAATTCATTTTATTGTTATGATAAAGTTTATTGCTAAGCAGGAGTCCGTGCTTTAGTTTTGTCCGATATTGTATTTAGCAATTTTTCAAAACGAGCGGATTCAATCTAATACATTTTCTTGTAATGAAATTTCGTGAAATTAAATTTATTTTTAACTTTTTGATCACCTTATGGTTTTTTTGTTGTTGTTGCTAAATGATTAATCTTGACTAAGACATTGTGATACATATACACGTGTATTTTTATGTATGTACATTCAAACATATGTATGTATGTACTTATTTATATGTATGTATGTATGTGTTCTTATCTACACACAAATACATGCATCGGAAATTCACAATCGTTATGCCTTGAAAAGCAAAACTTTTTCTTATTATAAACATGAGATTTATTTTAATTTTAAAAATACGCTTTCTACGTTTTTACTTTTTCCATTTACTTATTTATTCAATTACTTGCGAGTACATATAAAATTTGCGCAAAAAAAGCAACAGAAAAGTAAAGAAAGAAAAATTGATCATCAAATCAATTCTATTCTTTGTTTTGAATATGAGGTTTTGTTTACTTGTTGTTTATCGTCTTTATTTTTTGTTGTTGCTGAGTTTTTGTTTAAGCTTTCAGTTTAGTTTTTGTTGTTGCTTTTTTCTTTGTGAAAGAAAATTGTTTACAATTGTATATTTTCTTATCGCTGCTGCCCAGCCAGACCGATTAATTTTTTTTCTTTTTAAAACATTTCGTTTCGTTTGTTACGGAATAATTTTTTGCATTTTTTTTTTTTGTTTTGTTAATAAACTTTTCTTATCGTACTGTGGAATTACTTTTATCTGAATTGACACACATTTCGTTTTGATAACTTCCTTAAACCGTGTTACAGTCAATTAGCTTCCGTGTAACATAAAACTGATAAAATTGAATGTGAGCGTGAGTAGGAGGGACTGCCCACTATATCCTTTTAATTGCCAAACATTTCTTTTTTAACAAACTTTATACTATAAATTAAGGGCTAAGCAAGATTTCAAATGGTCTTATCTGATAAAAATGACAAAATGGCAGCCCAAAGTCAGTCGTCCTATGCCATTTGTTTCTAGAAATCACGTGACTTAAAGTAACGTCATTTTCGAACCAGACCTATTTGTCATTTATTAGAATCTTTGAATGCAAAAGATAATATATTATTTCGAGCCGTACGATTTTTTTCTAATATCTCTGTGAAACTTGTTACTGTACTATTTGAGCTCACTGTACACAGTATTACGGCACTTACATTATGATTTGAAGTCGTGTCTAAGAGCCATGACTTTTTATTCCGTATTGAAAAATTGTGACTGCAAGTAAAAAAGGCAAATTTTTTGATTTTCTTGGCTTTTTTGCTATTCTGTTTTGAGTTTGTAGAAGATAGAAGGGGAAAGAGAGGTAGTTTGTATTTATATGCACGAAGTTAGCTGCAGCTTCGTTTTTACTCAAAAGAATAAGAATTTTAAGGCAAAAGAAACAAAACTATTTCAATAAACTTCTCTGTGTGAACATAAATACAACTTTGCAAGGGAATTTGAAAAAGCTTGAGCAACAAAAGTTTAAATGTGTGAATCGGGACTGACTTTTGTACAAAAGTGGTAAAAAAGCAATTCCAGAAATACATATAAATTTTTTTCAAAAAGTTAAACCGATGTCTGAAAAATTAAAAAATTTTGCAGAAAAAAGACAATTTGTGAATGCAAGAATATTTCGTAGGAGTTGCAAAAGAGAAACAATGCAAATGCCGCATAATCTGCAAATTCTTTTAACAAAATTACAATAATTTTCAAATTAATTTTAACTAAACAAAAGTAATTTTGTTTCTTGTCCTTCTATTTTCCATTTCTGTGTTCTGCTTTTAAAAAAAAATTGCAAATCGTAATAACATTTTTGTTAACAATAAACGAGAATGCAAATTTCTTTCAATGGATTCCCGTATATATTTCCTACTAATATTTATATTTTACATCTACTGCACTCGTTTGTTTTTCACTAAATCAAGGACTTGGATCTTAAACTTAGTGTAATTTTTAACCATAAACGACCTAGAATGCAAGTTTTTTTCGTTTTACTTCCACTTACATAAATATTTTGCTTAGGAAAAAGTTCAAACTTTTTTGTGTCAAAAAATCCCTGCTATTTAAACATTTCTGAATGAAAATTTTCAAGATTTTTTTGTTACAAACGAAAATTGTTGACATTTTTCAAAAAAAAAAAAAACTTAAAACATTATTTGGAATAATTTTTTTTAACTCACTTCCACTCACATAAATATTTTACTTCGGCAAAAATTCAAACTTTTTTGTGTCAAAAAATCCCTGCTATTTAAACATTTCTGAATGAAAATTTTCAAGATTTTTTTGTTACAAACGAAAATTGTTGACATTTTTCAAAAAAAAAAAACTTAAAACATTATTTGGAATAATTTTTTTTAACTCACTTCCACTCACATAAATATTTTACTTCGGCAAAAATTCAAACTTTTTTGTGTCAAAAAATCCCTGCTATTTAAAAATTTCTGAATGAAAATTTTCAAGATTTTTTTGTTACAAACGAAAATTGTTGACATTTTTCAAAAAAAAAAACTTAAAACATTATTTGGAATAATTTTTTTAACCATAAAACTTTATTGAAATTGGATTAATTGAAGTAACATTTTTATGGATTAACAATAAACAATAACAAAATGGATATTCGTAAAAAGCGAGGAAAGATCTGACGAAATAAGAAAATATTGGAAAAAATTCTGTTGGCCCAATTATCAATATGAACCGCGTTTGAACAACAAAAAAAATATGTGCACGAATGGACGGAGACTTCATTTGCAGGCCAAGCGAATTTTATTAAGATTCACGGCCATGAGACATTAGGAAATTTGCAAGGAAGCCATCCGTCTCTTAAGAAAAGCTCTATTCACATTTATTCGCATCTGCGATAAACGTCTAGATCGCAATTCCGAAACATTCTATTGCATCAGTTTTTATCAACATGTTTTTCGGAATACTGAAGTCGAAATCAGCTTTTTCGTAAACAAAAATTTTGCAGACTTCTAAAGAAAACCATAAAATCTGTGTGGACTTTGGTGTCGTGAAGAAGGATTTGGGATATTTGCAGCAAATTGTGCACAAAGGTCAGCCAATTTTTTGTATATATACATAAATGACATGTATGTATGTATGTATGTACATATGTATGTGTGTGCATATATGTATGTACTTATTCATTCATTATTATTTACTTATCCATAAAAATATGCTCCAACTGCTGCCATAAAAAAAAATTATTCCAAATTATTTCATATTTTCTTTCAAAAAACTTAAAACTTTTTGAACCGCACACGTCCGATTATGACTAAAAAATCTGAAAAATGTTCGCTCAGAAATTTTCAACCGGCTGAAGGTTTCTTCACTTAAAAAATTGATTGGTTTTTAACAATTTAATTAACAGAATTAAGGTTGATTGTCAAATATAGAAAATATTTGAAAAAATATGAATGGAAAAAGTAGGAAAGCAACTTGAGTGATTTATGGTTAGAAATTAGTAAAATTGCCAAAAGTTGAATATAGTAAAAAGCAAACGAGTTGCCATGAAATCTCGACAGTTGTTTACATAATTATGGCAAACCCATTGTTCAGATTTACTCATATAAAAACGCCCAAAACTGCCGATAAACGCTTAAAACCCTGAAGTTTATTTAAAATTATAAAAAATTAGCCAAGAAGAAGTTCAAGAATGTTCCGAGGATGTACATAAAGAACGGACTGCTTTTAGAAGAATTTATTATTTTGAACTTTCATGAAGACTTATTCAATTTGGCAAATTTTGTTTTTTTTTTTTTTTATTATTTTTTTATACGTATTATTTGGACCTTCTTATACATACTTACATATATTTACTGACTCCGTGCGCAACAAGTCTAAGCAGGTATCTATTATAGAACTCAACCAAATTTCAGGGCGTTACCCAAGCGCTTGCTAGAAAAGCAGTAAAGCAATAACTATAGTTGCTTTCGCTTTTACCACTTTACTGGTGGGAGCGTTTTAAAATTCTGCATTATTATTTTAGTAGAAAAATGTTGACGATCCCTGACCCTTTAATCAGAAGTTTCTGGTCGTTTGTACCTAAACAAATAAATACATATAACACGTAGATGAGGAGAACCAATTTGAAAACATTTCCCTTTATTGCGCTTAGCAAATTTTTGAATAGCCTGCGAGAATTTTGCAATAAATTAATGAATAAATAAAATTATTAGAGTGTTGCCAAACCTGATAAAGTCGTTGTTTTAATTTTTATTACAAATGTTGCAACCGTAAAGGAGTCATCGGTTCTGTTTGTATAGATACATGTTCTATTCCGTAAGTTTAATAGGAAGAAATGATAATGACGCATCTCATACGACAGCCTTTGACGGCATAAAAACTCAAAATGAATTTCTTTGCATTAATTTAGAGATGGTAAATTTTCTATACTGCGTTGAGATTTATCTATTTCTAAGGACTACGACTGAAACACGTGATTAACAAATCACTTGTAAGTGAAATATAGCAAATTTCAGTTTTTCATTGCTCTCAAGATTGTACTTTTTTTTAAAATTATTCAGACCCAATACGATGCTCGAAAATTTCGAAAGCTTGTAATAGATTAAGGAAAATTCCATAATTTTTTTCTTTAATCTATTGTGAACGCGTGAAGATTTTGAGAATCGTAGTAATTGATTCAGATATCTAAGAAAATTGTCTTAAAATAAGGGCTGCATAACTAATGAGCAAAAATATGTTTAAAAAAATAATGTCGAAAAATAGAATTTTAATGTAGATAAATGGCAACATCGAATAAAGAGTCTGCTGATATCTTAAGACAAACTGGCCGTGCAGTTTGAAATTCAAAAAAAGTGACTCCAAAGAAATATATTTTTTAATTAAATAAAATTTGACTACATACGGAATTGAGTTTCTTATTCGCCATTAATGTAAATTAAATTAAAAAATAGCAGACATTTTGTGTTTTCTGTCGGGTAGGTACCACGCTGTATGAAAACTGACGATTATAGGGTACCACCTACGAGGTGAATTAGAAAACACACAAAACGCGGTTATTTTTTATTCAATACATTCCTCCTAATCATGGTTTTGCCAGAATTATAAAATACATTGGACTGTTTTGTAATAGATCCATGAAGAAGTAGACTTGTCTTTCCTTAATCTATTACAAAACTGTCGTAGGTGTCCTTTAAATTCATCAACCACGACAAGAGCCGCTGTGTTTTTGAAAGACATTGAAACACCTATTTTTTGTCTTCTTATTTGTTGAAAGCGCCAAATTTTGTGTGATTACGATTTCCAACACACCAATTTCTTTGAGGTCAAATCATAACTGAATATAACAAGGAATTTGCTCCAGGCCTCTGTATATCTATTGGTGTATATTTGTATGTACGCACACATTTATGTATGTTTTAAGTTATTAACACCGCCAGTGACCGCGCTTGCTGCGTCGAAAATGGACCATTTTGATCGCGCTTCAGTCTATGTGTGGAGTGATGGATCCATATGTTCGCCTTAAACTCTCCAGCATTGCTAAACAATCTCTTCGATTGCGCTGGTAGCATTATGGCTTTTTATCACTGAAATTTATAGTGCGGAATCCGTATAAGATTTAAACAGCCTTGTTTATGCTCCATCAGCATTCAAAGTTCACTTCACCCTCGTTGTGGTTGGCGAATGGAGTTAAACGTGTACGACAGTGTGGTAATAGATTAAAAACTAAAATACATTTAAAACACATTTCATATTTATTTTAATTTTATTTTTTATATTCCCACTAAAAAAAAAAATCATGCTTAAAAAAATAATTTTTGGTTGGCCAATTTGAATAAAATTAACGGTTCCGGAGTTGAAAAGAAATCTTCCAAAATTTTCACTTCATAAATTCTCAACTTGTGCTTTTCAACCGTTTTCGTTTTAAGTGGCCATATGCATGAATTTTGGCATATCAATAAATGTTTCGTTTAATTTACAAATATTCCCATTGACCCCTCGTTGTCTGCTTGGCTTTTTTGCTGTTTTTGTTTAATTTATGATTATTATCATAGAAACAAAAAATAATTGAAATACGCCCACTCAAACTGAAGTGCCAATTTCTCTTTTATTTGGGAAATGGCTTGAGGCATACAGAAGTCTCTTGCCAGTTAAATGCTTGATTTACATGCAAGGGTCAGCAGGTCAGACTACAGTTTATTTGCAATTTTAAATACCCGCAGGGAAGCACATAAAAATGGTGGGACTGTATTTGAAATATTTCAACAATTTGTTGCTCAGCTCATCAAAGATTTTGTTTGTTCTAAAAATAGGTCTTTCATACTGGAAAACTAATTCTCAGTTGTTGAATAGTATCGAAAACTAAAGAAATACCCAACTTTCCTTTTCTTTAAATAGAAAAACGAATGCAGTCAGACGATCAAGTCTATTATTTATAAATGTATATTTTAGCTAATTTTCTCGAAGAAAATTCCCGTAAAGCAAAATTATTTTCTTTCGTTTTCATTGTTAAATATTTTATTGAAAGTCACATGATTTAATATCATACGTGATTTTAAAATCAAGCGAGTGGCGTTTGTGACATGTCTCGACTTCTGCTTTTTTTACGCTGCTTTTAGCTGGACGAAATCTCATGCGGATTTCTTTATTTTGTTTTTTGATTTAAATTTTTTCCGAGTAAATATCGAAAAGTTTTTACTGAAATTTAAAGTAAAGACCTGCACCACAATGACGAACTTTAACGTTTGTCAACAACTGCCCTTGTCGAAAAAGCATTAATATCAGCGATGGACAAAGTTGGCAAAATAAAAATCATAAATAGTCGCCAAATCAGTTTCTTGCATTTTTACATCGCACTAATAATAATTATTTTTCTTTGTTAACAACTTTTATTGCGGTCAATCTCTTCGTCCTACAACAGGACGCTAATATTAAATTTAATG
The DNA here is from genome assembly GCA_932526305.1 of Epicampocera succincta. Taxonomy (NCBI): domain Eukaryota; kingdom Metazoa; phylum Arthropoda; class Insecta; order Diptera; family Tachinidae; genus Epicampocera; species Epicampocera succincta. The sequence continues at coordinate 26,169,955 of OW052034.1, read as the reverse complement.
TGCATTCCCATAGTCCGAGTACCTTCGTTTCTTTGTTGCTTTTTAATCTGGCTTGAAATTTTGCATAGAATTTGTTTTGAGCTGAATTGCAACATGTTCGCTTATTGAAAGCTTCAAAGCTTATTGTGTTGCTCAGTACCCTACAAGAATCAGGCAAATTTTTGTTTGGCGAAGCAGCGGCTGTATAAAGTGCATCTTTAGCGGTAATGCTGAACGCAAAAACTATTCCTGTCAGCACAGGAGGGGCCAAGGTCCTTTGGCATAAGTAAAATGTTTGCCACCATTGGGAAATAACTTTCCGCTTTCTTTCCTTGCAAGAATAAAAATCTCTTTAAAAGTTATCGGCAATGTGAAAAATGTTAGTCAATATAATAATTTATCATAAAGTTTTATTTACGCCAGTACTTTCCTTGGAGAGGTTTAAAGCCGAAGATTCATTAGATTGTTGGACCTGATCAGCTCTTAACCCTCAACATACTGTCACATTGCCATTCAGTTTCTCATTAAGGTGTTGTGGAGCGTTCAACACACTCTGAACATTTAGCGCCTCAGAAATAAGGTCACACAATGTTTTTGCGCCGTGATATAAGTTTATGCTTGAAAGGTGGCCATGAGCGAGCAGTTCACGGTGCCAAGCTGTCATTTAATTCGGGGAACTCATTGATCCTTGCATTACGAAGTAACTAGTGGCAAAGTTTTGGCAGTTCCTGCAACACCATAAACTCTCTTTAGTTCAAGTGTTGCATCGTAACAGATATCTCGACCCGCAGCTCGGGCGACAAAATCTACTACTTTAGTTAGTCACAGAGTGGTTTTATTGTTCACTAAATTTTTCCATTTCGCTGGAGAGAAATTTTTTCGTCAAGAAACATATTGATCTCGTGTGTTTCAATAACTCATATTTAATTACAGAAATTGGAAATACCTACATTTGTATGTGTATAACAACTTTATCAAGTCGTTATATATGTGCATATATATGTATATACACCCGAATTGTTTGGAGATCCCTACCAACTAGATTTGTCGTTTTGTGAGGCTGGGCAAAATAATGTATAAGCCAACAAATTTGCTGTCGGAATAAACTCAAATAGCTCTTATAGAGGCGGTAAAATGGACAAACTCCAAGAAAAGCCCTAACCACTGTCCCTGAGGAGTAAAATGCCACACAGACGTAATATTTCTTGTCCTATATTTTGCCTGAACATTCGAGTGCCTACCTTAGCGCCTATCTAGGCAAATGCTTTTAGTTTACGAAACTCCGCAGAAATTATAAATAAAAATGATTAAAAATAGAGTCGTGGTAACAAAAGTATTGCGTGTCAATCATACATTTGACTCACTTCAGGTCACTCTTGGTCTCAATCTAGGTTTAATTTTATAAAAATACTATTTAGTATGAGGGCGGAGGAGGAGGACGAATGCAGGGTAAATCTGTTAAGACAAACATGTAGGAGGAGACACTATTAGTATGAGTCACTCTTACATTTTACACTTCTAGGAGTGATTCAGGGTAGTTAGGAACCTTTCTCCTACATGTTGTCTCTCGTTTCACTCCATCTTTAACCCCGATGAAAAGTCTGTTGCTGCCTCTATTCCATTACGTACTTTTGTATAGTTGTGAGCGTCTCAAAACTTTTCGAAAGTTTTTTTATTTATACGGATGACATTATCCACTTGCAAGCGCAATAATAATCAGTTTGCATTTGTTGCAATTTAATTTTTGAATTATAATTTCTCCTCCCTCTCTCTCTCACACACAGCCCCATTGTGTTCGATTTAACTTTTTAGTTTTCATAATTTTTTCGCCGGTTTTTTCAAGTGCTCGCAAAGAATAATGTTGATGAATTGTTGCAAAATGTTTCTACAACCGCCAGCCAACCAGTCGACGAACAATCCAGCCAACCGCCCCAACCAGGCAGCCAACCTACTTGTCTATAAATTAAACTTCATTTAATTCTTCTGATTTCTCATTGTGTTTCTCCACTTGAGGTTGGATGCAATGGAAACCAAACCGTATTTTAATTTAAGTGGTTGTGTTTGAAAAATGAATCAATGAATGAATGAATGACTGAATGAACGGTTTGATGATACTGAACGACGAAAAGATACTCGTATCTACAACTGAACGATGTATAATTGTACAAGGTGGCGCAAAAATAACCTTCTGATGTTTTTTGGCTGTAATTTAAAAAAAATGAAAAACTTTGATTCTTCTTGTGGATTATTTTTATTTGGTCTTTTAATTTTTTTTACATCAAGTCGAGAATATGATGTCATGTAAATGGCCGCCGCCATAGTTGATTGTCATTTGAGCCCTTTTTATGGCATTTTCCATCGCTTTGTCCAAAACTTCCGGCGATAGGTCCTCACATTCTTGACGGATATTGTCTTTAAGAGCTGCAAGAGTCTGAGGCTTGTTGACATAAACCCGCGACATGAAAAAGCCCCACAAAAAGAAGTCTGGAGCGGTCAAATCAGGCGATCTTGCTGGCCAGTGCAAATCGCCAAAAGGGGAGATTAGGCGCCCGGGAAATGCATCCTTCAGCATATCGGTTGTGGCACGTGCAGTGTGTGCCGTTGCACCGTCCTGTTGGAACCACATGTTTTCCAATACCAATTCATCAAGTTGCGGCAAAAAGAACTCGTTGATCATTTGATTGCTCTGTAGCGCTCACCATTCACAGCAACCGTTTGGCCCGCGACGTCTTCGAAGAAAAAAGGTCCGATGACTCCTCCAGCGAAAACAGCACACCATACATGGACTTTGAGCGGGTGTAATGGCTCTTCGTGGGTTACACGCGGATTTTCAGTGCCCCAGAATCGTAAATTTTGCTTATTTACGTACCCGCTAAGATGGAAAGCGGCCTCATCACTCATAATTATTTTTGATGAAAAATCATCTTCCTCTTGGTGGTGATTAAGGATGGCTTGAGCGTATGTTAGACGCGATTGGCGGTCAGCAGCTAACAGCTGATGCACCGTCTGGACTTTGTACGGAAACATTTTCAAATCTTGTACCAAAATTCGCTGTAAAGACCGTCGACTGACACCCATTTGCGTGGCACGTCGTCTGGTCGATGTCGATGGCGCTTCCATGACATCCTCAGCTACAGCAGCAATATTCTCTGCAGAACGGCTACTCCGGGGTCTGCCACGCCTGGCAGCATCTCGTGTTGTGCCAGTCTCTTCGAGGCGAGCGGCTAAACGTCGCAGTGTTTCACCAGTAGGCGTTGGACGGCTAGGAAATCTGCGACGAAATTCACGTTGTGCCAAAGTGCCAAATATTTCGCGTTCTGCAGCAGTGTAGCGTAACATTGTTTATTAACGTGTATTTCGCATGTGTTTACTACACAAATGTCAAAACAGAACTGCCATTAGGGGCCAATCGCAAAATTTATAGCATTTTCTGATAGGAGGATTACTTTTGCGCACCTTGTATATAGTTTGTTGTGTTTTGTTGGCGAAATGAAATTAAAAGAGGAAAAAGTTCTATTTTAGTAAACGAAAAAGAAACAAATCACAAGAGAAATTAAATTTTAATTTGATTTTTTCATTATGGCCACTAAAAAGTCTCTACTTTTTAATCGTAAATACTTCGAAAACTGATTAAAAATAAATATGAGATGTGTGTTTTATTTTGCTTTTATTTTCCGCCAGGATGTCATGGCAAAAAGCAAAGTTGTTCATCTCTTTAACCATCCACGTTATTTAATATCGTTCAATAACAATTTTAATTGAAAGTTTGCTTTTTAAATAATGTTGCAAATACATAAATAAAAGTAAATAAATAAACAAGAGCCACTTCAAACAAACAACATACGAGCACAATGAGAATTATTTAATTCTGTTTTTTTTTTTTTTGTTTCTTTTCTGTCAAACACGTTTTTCTCTTACACGAATTTTTTAATGCCGATCAAAGGATTTTTTAATAGGCAATTAATTACAAACAAAGGAAAATTAATTAGCGGCTTGTTTGTTACAAATGGATTAGCTGAAGCTGAGGGATTATTTAAGTTTCGCTGAAGTGAGTTGTAAAACTCAGGTTTCAATTGCAATCGATTGAGTTGGCAGCAAGAGGAAATTTTAAGCCCGGCAGTTAAATTTCAGGCATAAGTCTAATGCTAATGATAATTTTAAAATCATTTTTCTAAAAGCGACATTTTTATTTATAAACGACCTAATAAAAAAAGTGCTATTTATAACAAGTAACTTTCATAAGAAGTACCTTGTGTCAAAAATGCCTTTTTAAAAAGTACCTTTTATAAATAGTATCTTCTGAAGATAGCACCTTTTATAAGCAGTACCTCTTATAGTACCTTTTATAAAAAGTACTTTTTATGTAAAACAGCTATTGTGAAAAATACCTTACATTAGAAGTACATTTCATAAAAAGTACCTTTTTTAAAAGAAATATAAAAAGTATCTTTCATACAAAGATGTTGTACCCTTCATAAAAATGCTTTTTAAAAAATTTATTTCTTTTTAAATAATTTTTTTTGTTGTAGTTTTTATTAAATTCTTTTGATAATAAATATATTTTACAACAAATATCGGTTATGAAATGTAATTTTGTATGTATACAAAGCAACTTCTATAAAAAGTATTTTGTATCAAAAATATCTTTCATATAAAGTACTTTTTATGCATAGTAAATACTTTTTTTTATAAAAAGAACCTCTACTAAAAAGTACCTTTTATGAAAAACACCTTTTAGGAAAAGTATATTTTAAAACAAGTACTTTTTATAAAAAGCATCCTTCATAAAAAGTACCTTTTATAAAAATAAGTTTCTTATAAACGGTACCTCTTACAAAAAGTACTTCTAAGAAATGTGCTTTTTATAAGAAATAACTTGTATAAAAAGTATTTTGTGCGAAAAATTACACCGTAATAAACGGTACCTCTTCTAAAAAGTACCTTTAATAAAAGATGCCTTTTATAGGGAAATTCTTTTATGAAAGGTATATTCCGTAAAAAGAAGCTTTTCTCTAAGGTACATTATGTGAAAAGTTTCCAATATGAAAAGTACCTTTTATAAAAAGTACTTTATATACAAAGCGCCTTTCATGAAAATTGCCATTTATAAAAAGTGCCTCCCATAAGAAATACATTTGTTTATAAAGTACTCTTAACAAAAAGTACCTTGTCTAACAATTACGTTATATAAAAAGGTTTTGTTTGTTTTATAAAAAGTGCATTAATAAAAAACTTCTGTTACAAAGAGTACTTTTTACAAAGAGTAATTTTTACAAAGAGTACTTTTTACAAATAGTACTTCTTACAAATAGTATTTTTTACAAAGAGTACATTTTACAAATAGTACTTTTTACAAAGAGTACTTTTTACAAAGAGTACTTTTTACAAAAAGTAGCTTTTATTAAAATTACAATACCTTTTACAAAAAGTGAATTGTTTAAAAATAAAAGTAGTTTTTTGAAAAGTGAACTTAAAAAACCTACTTCTTCATAAGAGTAAATTTTCTTCCCATAAAATTTATCATTCTGAATGTGCGACTTTATATCTTACAAATGCCTGAACAATTTTTATTAAGCTCCTTCCAATATTGTAGTCAATTTAATACGTAACAGAAGTTCATCTTGAATATGACATTTCGTGTTAATTTTCGTTTTTGGACAATAAAAATAATAAAAAGGAGAACTTCTAACACAAAAAGGCACCAATCATTTACGACAAAACCATTACAAATATCTGCAGGAGAGCAAAAATTACTGCAAACACACTCGTACAAAACCTTTTCTGGTAAAATGAAATCGCAAAAAATGAACAAAAAAAAAAACAAAAATCCAAATGTACAACTTGCTGCAGCAACTCAATTTGTTGCCGTCGCATTCGTAAAAATACCATTCAGTAAAATATAGTCGATTTGGAACTAACTCAAGCACCAACCGCACTGGAACTGAATTGCAGGAAAGTTTTTACACTAAATACGTTCATATGTACGAATGTACATTTATTTATCATATATTTTTTCTAAGTTTCGATTCAAATGTGTCAAAACCACACTTTAATAATATTTTTCATTCTATTTTTCTTACCAAATTGTTTATAAATTGATTTTAAACGATTTTTATCATTCGATTTCATTTTTCATTAAGCAAAAATATGGAAAAAAGAACCAAATCGTTTAACTGAAACTTGTACAATGGAAATCAGTCACAGCAAAAAAAAAAAGAAACCAACAAATTTGCGATACAAAAGAAATTCATACTCGTTCGTACACATGAGGTGGTGCTTCGCAATTTTCGTCTTTATGAAAAATTTAAATTTAAGCTGCGAAATAAATGTCTTGCATTAAATAATACAATACTTTTAGAAAACGTACATACATACAGACATGCATTAATTGGAATGTTGTGAGAAATAATAACTATGATTCAATCATTTTCAATCGCTTTTCGAAGTTAATGAGGTATCATCAGGAATGATTGCGGAGTTGGATTCGTCGCAGCTATTTTTTAATAGACTGAGAAATAAGTTTTTTTTCTAATAATTAAAATTCTCCACGGATGTAAAATTTTGTATCCCTTAAACTGTTATGTTAGTCGAATCGACTAACATTGGTTGCATACGTATGTATGCTGACGCCACATCCGAAATGTCAAATTTTTGGGGAGCCGCTGTGATTTGTCGTTTAATTGCTCGATAAAAGAACCGCACAAGAAAAAACCGAGTGTTATTAAATCCCATGTTATCGGTGTTCGATTCACCTTAACCGGACTTCGTAGCGCACTCACAAATCTCAGCTGTCCCATTAACACTGATCAACTCTGTTTTTCGTTAAAAGAACTTTTTTCTACATCAAATATATTTAACCTTTGATAAACTTAGCCAAAAACTTGTTATTTAAACACTTTAATCATTTCATAAACTTATAAAGAAATAAATAAGTATTATAAAAAAATATGCGTGTGTGTATGTGTGTGTGTGTGTGTGTGTGTGTGTGTGTGTGTATGCAGTCGTATATTAGACCGACTCATTTTATATGAAAACAAACATTTTTAAACCCCATTCAAGTGAAGCTTCGTGTGTTCTATGAGGATTTTACAAATATTTTAGGGATGTAGAGACGTGGCCCCTATTGGGGACATTTTTAAAGCAGATATATATTGGTTTTATATATTTTTATAAACTATTTTTCTTATTTTATATACGAGTTCATACGGTAATTTAGTTGGCGCTAACACGGCCCACTAAAACCATTAAAATAGAATAAATGAAATGAAATATTTTACATGAGCCGCTCATAAATAAAAGCTTTAAGAAATAAACTTGAATGTTTGTTCATTTGATTTGCTTGTGGCAACAGAAATTTTTATTTATTCGAATAAATGAAATAATAAATATTTATTTATGCTGTTTAGTCTGTGGAGGATGAAAAGTTTTTGAATAAATCTGTTATATAAACTAAAATGGTTTTGGTATAAATAATTAACTGAGGTAGGTCCAAAAGTTGGTATTCAAAACAGTTCTTCTGCTCCATATAATAAAATTCATGTATTACAAATTAATTCATTTCATGAATGAAGTCTCATTTTAATGCTCAAAATGGCCGAGAACAATCAACATTATTATTATGGTTTTACACGAAAGTTTTCGACAATTTGAATATACTTCGAGGGAAGCGCTTTTATGACAGACACGTTCAAGCTGTGATTATGTGTGTGACTGTCCATTTTTGTTTATTTGTTTCATTAGTCATTGTTCAAATTCGAACAATGGCACAAAAAGCTGTCGTTGCTTTAGAGTGCATCATCTTTCATTAATAATATTCTTATTTACTGAATAGTGTACACAAGTATGACAACGATTGTGTGACTAAAACGGCACCGTGGGACCCTAAAATGGAAACTACTTTGACCATCGCATTTGAATGATGCATAAAGTTTTACGATATTACCAATATCAAAAGCGAAGATGTGCCATAAAGCTGACACAAATCGTCGAATCGACTCTTATGAAATATCGCTTAAAAGCCAAAGTGAAAAATCAAACTTTTGAACGTTATTCTTTTACAGTTTTTTAAATATTATAGTAGAAAATAGCCATTAATTTGCAAATTTGTCATCGGCGAAGTCAAAATTTAGAATTTCAAAGACTTTAATTTATTATACGTAACACTGAAATCTGTCGTAAGCGACACATTGTGCAAGATGAAGCCGTGGCCAAGTCAAGTTTGTTCATACCATTCGCCCGATTGATACTCGAGACATGCAGATAAGCAACTCTATTATATTTCTCCTGACCTTGGTCGGATGAATAAAGTCCTAATTCCATTGTGTATTCAATACAGATGCCGTTGGCAAGGCGCAAGTTATGTGAAGCAGTATGTTATCTACATGTGTGTGTATGTAGATAAATATGTCCGTCTTTGAATCAATCCTGGCATGAACATTAGACGAATTTTCATTAGACAATAAATTTTTTCGAGAACTCGGGCTATCTAATCCCTGCTGCTGCCAGTTATATTGAATAGTCGAGAAATTCAAGGCACCTGAGTAGGCCGAAATTTCAAAGGCACATCAGACTTTAACCAGATTAGCCTGAAAATTTACAAAAATCCAGTTCCTACGAATAACAGAAACCTGCTTTTTACAAGCAAAATGTTTGTTTTTTCTAACTTTTGTAAGACCATTTTGTTTTTTTTTGGCAATTTGTTACCAAATCGCGATACAAAATTGCTTAGATAATCTGATATTTTTATGCTAAATATATATTTAAGTCAAGTATTAATAGAAAACGAAAAGAAAGAAAATAGTTTTACATACAATGTAGTATTTTCTAGAATGCAATTAAGTTTGCGGTTCGTTTTGCTTCATTTGACCAACATTCGTAACCACTAAGTCCTCTATAATTATCTCCAGAGGATCCTTTTTTATTTTCAATATGAATATGGAACCTAAAATATAATATTTGTAAAATAAGTAAAATTTTCCATTTATAAAAAGTAGTGAAATCGTCAACCACATAACTTTGACCCTTGAAATAAATCGATTAAAAAGTATGTGGAAGCAGTAACATGGTTTAAAAAAGTGGCCGTGGTTGAAAAAATAGTCTCTAATTCATTCCAGAGTTACAGATAAGTTTTGGGAAAATTTCAGGAAGATCGGTCCAGAGGTCTGGTGTACCATAAATAAGTTACAGACAAACACACATTCCGTTTTATATACAGATGTATATAGATGTATAAGTATATATCGATACCTTAATAGAGAAAGGACATAAGTAACGTTTTCCTAACTTTTCAAGAGAGAGAGAGAGAGAAAAAACTTAATGAAAATGAAAGTTTTGTAGTCACGAAACTTTTTTCAACTGCTTATATTTTTGTTATTTTTAGTCGATGAGTCGGTTGAGAAAAACACGAGTTAGGGCCTTTCTCTATTAAGGTAACGATACATTATGTATATACATAATGTATTCAAATTGGTTCGTCTCAGTGTATTTATGTATTGACAAAGGATTTTGTTAAATAAATTACATACAGTAATTGCTGACAACTGCACAGGCTCTTATATATTTATATAAGTATATAAGTACGTACATATACACATACATACATATGTATGTATGTATTTACATATGCCAATGCATTTATTTAAATTAATGAGGACAGCATGAAGTCTGTGCTTATTGTTTGGTAATTGATTTTATAAACAGGAATAAAAAACACTCAACTCTATCTCAGAGATTTGTTTATGAACATATAAATATGTATATGTGTCTGTAGTACATACAAATCTACACATGCATTTGCATACAGTGTGACCAGGTCGATTCAAAGTATCGCAAAAGTCCAATTAGTATCACTTGACCGTTTTGAATTTTTTCTTTGATAAAGTTTATATTTAACAGAAGTAGTTGTAAAACAACAATGTTGCTGTTCGCGTGAGCCCGGCAGCATTTGTTGCACGCACAACTTTTCCACCTGTCATCACTGAATACACCAGGAGTGATGTAGGGAGGCAGTGTCTTCTTTTCGGTTGCGAGTCCTCGGTCTTGGTCTCGGTTAATTTATTTTTGTGGTAAACTTTCACGACATCAAATGCGGAATAATGGCCAAAGTGCTTTTGTTCTCCAATGTATACATACATACATATTCATAAGGCCTGAGGGCTGGGTAACCTTATGACGAAAATTTATCAAGACGAATTCATAACGGATGGTCTCCGTTCAGATAAATTCAGATAAATGTCCTCCCTGGGGAATTGGTTTGGCTTGGGCATATCTCAAACTGGGCTACTGCTTTTTCGGGGCATATAGAGGGAAAGGGATCCCTCGGTTAGGCCGGCAACCAAAACTCTGGGAGGTTTATGTATGGTTTATGGTTATGCAGGTTCTTCTGAGACTTTCAACAAAGGTCAATTGGCAGAAGAGAGACCAACGTACCCCTGGGTTGTCTTGAGGCATCCTGCTGTTGGTCACAGGTTGGCTGAAACGTTGTGGCTGTGATTTGAACCTAACAACGTGGGCTACCAGAATAGTAGACTACGTTCGGTGTTACAAATCTTCTCCGTCTTGCTACTTACCAAAAATTTGTTTTCTCCATGAGGAACTGGATGGTGGGGAATGAGGAATGCACAAGCGTCCTCGCATAACACAAGAAGTTGTCACCTGTGTGTGACTGGTAAGCCACATGCGGGGCGATAGTGAGCCGTTGGCTAGTCCCCCAAGTTGCGTTGGTCCAACTTCAGATTAGGTCATAAGGGCAGGTGCTGATGCAAAGCAATTTCAAGATCTCTCCTGCTTTTGTGAAATCCTTGTAAAGGTCAAACGCTTTCGGAACTAAAACATAAAGAAAAGCTTTCAAGTGCGCTGTAAATTACACCAGCTATAAATTCCCCTTTTTCACACAATCATGAAAATTAACTGCAGTGATCGCAACTGTTAACATCTTTTTTATATTGTATAATGGAACTCTAATGAAAGTCTATTAGATTCAGCAGAAGATTTGATACGAGCCGTTGGCAGGCCGTCCGTTAATGTTTGCCCCTATTTTGAACAACAGCAAAAGAGTGCCTTTAAAACAAGAACAGCATTCAGAATCTTGTTCTTGCTTTAAATGTAATTATGCGAACGAACGAACAGATTCGATTCGAAACAAATGTGCGCGTGCATGCATGAACATGTTCGCTCTATTCTGACATGAGCTGTGTGCTGCCATTTAAAATCTTTCGAGACCATTTAAGAACATCTTGTTTGCTTACGGCTTTTGTGTGGTTCAACTGTCGTGCATTAAAGTTCTGTAGGAATAGTAAAAACAAGCTCTGCAGGATATTAACGGGACACGCTTGCTATATACCTGAAAGACTGCGGCATATATTGTGTGCAGTTGTTGTACTTCAAGCTTTGATAACAATTAAGTCGGCAAACAGAAGTTCCAAAACACTGCAGAAATGTGACTCAAAAGGGTTTGCGAAAAGCAAATCTATTACTTCCAATTCTTCCTTCCTTCAATTCAATTTATAACTTTGTTTTTAGATATTGAATAAAAATATCTGTTTAAAATACTCACTTATTTTTTGATATTTAATTGTTGCTTTGTTCTTCATTAAATTTAAATCTATATTGAAGTGGTTTGCAAACATGTTTAAAATTGAAGCTAAAGTAGTTCAAGTGCTCCCATTTCTTATGCAAATCAAAAGGAATTTTATCTATGAAATAATTAAGAACAAATTGAGAATAACACTTTTCGTATGGAAGAAAAACTCATTTAAATCTAATTGTAATTCCATAGATGTGTCTTGATTTAAGACTATTGTGTTTGGATATTTTCGTATATTTCCATATGGAATTATTCCAGCGGGAACACTTAGACGACCTTCTTACCTCAGGCCTTTTTAAAGGCCTGTTTAGACATTTTTTCCGCTTGAGTTAGTAGTCTTGTCTAAGAGGTTTTTTTTGTCTTGGTGTCTTACAAACTGGGGTACTCTGCTTTCTAGGGCATAGACGAGAAGAGCTCTGAGTTGCCAAAACTCTGGGAAGTTTTTGTATGACTTCTGCACATTCTCTTCTGAAATCTTTTCTAAAGGTAAGATCACACGAGTGTCACAAAGTACAAATTATTGGTATATTTTGCGACTCGTGTGATTTCATAATTTATTGTCCCATACGACCATCGAGAGCAAAGTTTGTGCTGATTTGCCGCAATCAAATGCAACTCTGCAGCCAGAAGTCAATAAAAATGTAAAAAATGCACTAATATTTATTGTGTTCTCGTGCGGCCATCAGAAAAGAATTCGCGCCAATAGTAAGTTTTTTTGTTTTCTTTATTCTGCTATTGTTTTTATTTTTGTTTGTGTGACATTGAAGTACTCGTACCTATAAAAAATTGGTGCTTTGCGACAATCGTGTGATCTCCTACCTTAAAGGTTAATTGACAGAAGCGGGATGCCTTTTAATTGGGATCCTGGTGTTGGTAATTGCTTGAGGTTTCAATCTAAAAATACTGATAACAGTCGCATATTTTCTATGTACCCGAGATGCTCTTGTTTTGCGATATGGCTTCATGTTATGCGTAAGCACTAGATAATGGCTTGTTGTCAGGTGAATCGCAAGGGGTTGCTACCTAAACATGTATGTATGTATACCTGGTAAGCCACAAGAGTGCGTTTGTAATCCGTTGACAAGTTCACCAAGCGAAATTGGTTTGTTACGGTACAAGGGCGGTTGCCAATGTAAATCAATTTCACAATCTAACGGGAAAAAATGTCTCACGAAAGTTATTGTTTCCTCCGCTGCGCATTCCCTTCTCCGAGAAATATTTTGTTTGTAGTAGAGAATATAAAATACAAAAAAAAAAATGCCTGAAAAAATGTTAAAAAGTAAAAACAAAAAATTAACTAAAATAGAAAAAAATGCTTTTCAACATGTCAGAGTCTCTGGCAAATGATGTGGATTGGGTGTAAATATAATATAATTAACGGAATGGAGCGAGTAGGCCGTGTATATCAAAAAAAAAAAAAACATAGAGGCCTTTTAAAAGGCATCCGTACTTCTAGATTATCCTGACATATCGAATATTAAAATACCACTCATACATTCACTCATTTATGTGAAGTGGTTTTCCAAAAACCACAAAGTTAAACTATCGCAATAAAATACTTTTATTCGCTTAATTTTAAATTTAATTCTCAATAGACTTCACTTGATATTTTTAATTGGAGAAAAATACAGTTCGGCTCTGAAAAACAGCTCCCGCGCCATTGTAACTATTACTTAAGTGCGGTCGGACTTTTTGCTGGTATGGCTCGGGTAACTGTACAGTTTTGCGCTACTGGTGCCGAATTTTATGTAAACCACACTCTTACTTCCCATGTAAACATAAATAAGCCGGTCGTGAATAGAGTGGTTCGCAGAGACAGCTGCAAAAATACTGTTAAAACGGTCTGATGGGCAAATGGGCCATGAGTGTGAAGATTATTATATTGACGTACCTCTGTTAATTAGGTAGCAGGTCTCTTATTTCCAAAAGCACAAACTGTTGCAACTTTTGAATATTGGACGGGGGAGTGCTCTTCAATATTTTTTTTCGGCCATCTGCCGTTTTTTACAAGAATTTTCACTTGTCCAATTACGTATTAATAAATAAATATCTTGGAAAATGTTGTTTGCCAAGAGGTTACTTCCAAAATAAATTTTTGGCAAAAATTACACTTTGATAATTCTCATTCGCTAGAAGAACATTGATCTGCCTAAATATATGACTATCGAGGAAGTGGATTTTATACTGGAATGTGCGTTTGTTTGTAAAAGTGGATTGTATATACCAATTATGCATTTTGCTATATGATGGGCATGTACGAAAGCGTGCGAGTGAGTGTGTGGGGGGTGTGTGTGATGGGTGTAAGTGGAAATGAAAAGAATGTGTATTTTATTTAAATTTGAATTTACGTAGTTTATGCTTAAGGGCGTTATTTGTTAATGAACTTTAGCTTCAAGTAATACAATTCAGCTTCAAATCCCAAATTTTACTTTATAATTTTAGATTAAATGAGCGAACATAAAACTGAAGGTAGAGAGAGATAAGTTTCGACTTATCCGTTGTACTTACAAATAAATCCTTATAAATAAAATTTTGTTCAGAACAAAATCAATCGATATAATGGGATTTTTCACTAACACTGGAGTAAAACTGAAGGCGTTAGAAAGTTGTCATCTAATTAAATGTTTTACACGCCTGAAAAATCTATCAATGCCAATATGTGTGAAATATAAAATCATGAGAATATGTGGTGTGGCTTTGGTGGGTGGCTGGGTGGAAATATTAAATCTTCCAAGACCTGGCGGCAGAAATTAAGCTAAACTTAACCGATGGCATGCGGCAAGTTTATTGGCACAGACCTGTGACTTAAGAAACCCGCACATGAAAAATTGTAAGGTATTGAAATCGCTCTTCATATCCCCAGCCCGTGGTCATACAGAGCGATTGACAGCTCTGAAGAATGTTGGATGTGTGATGTGTAGCTTTTTTAGTATGTACTGGACAATCTCGTATCTTATATGGGTTCATATAGCCAGCACGTGGGATGACAATGATCTCAGATCGGTCAAGCACGACCATTGTGCCTCACACAGGGCCGTTCCATTCAAATCACATGTGCCTGGTGTCTGCATCCTATAATTCGAGCCAAACGAAGTTGGCAATTAACAACTTATTTTGATGATAATGGAATGTTCTCCGAACAGAACATTTTCATATAATATGGCTGCTCAAGTTCGAAATTCCCTATTAAAATACCCTTTATTTACAAGTACTTAAGCAGAAGTGTAGACAATTGTATGTAGTAAATCTTGTATTGATAATTCCCCTGTGTAGATAAACACTTTTATCAGGCTATTTGTAGAAATTTTCCATTTTGCTGTTCCTAAATTCATTTCTGTTTTTATAGATTTTTGAGGGCAAATGTTAAACTGAAATGAATTCTTTTATTTTCATTGTCAGAGATTGTTTTTACGTCGCACACATTTAACATACGAGTACATAATCTGTGCCGTCTTTCACAAACTGTGAAGTTTCTTGGGGGTTCTTGTTTGTACTTTTATGTTCATCTATTAAAAATCGATTTGTTTTTGGAAACATTCTCCGAAATTTATTAAACCAAATATTGTGTTATATTCGACAATTCAATAGGGACACTAGAATTTCTGGTGTCGGCAACCTTTTCTATGATTAATTTTTTCGACAACTAGAAACGTATTTTGGCGTCTTCCAGCTGGAGACCACAGCGTGCGTTCATCATCGACACGATTTCATGGCTTCAGTAGCTGCAGAATTTTTGTGAATTTTTTAAGTATCAATTTCTTTTATCTTAACCTGAGTTTATATCCATATTGAGACTTTTAATTGCCTAAATTGTACATGTGATTTGTAATCAATCTAAGAACGTTTGTCGATTTAAAATCACGAAACCAATTTTTTCATACAAAATATTATGTAGTTTCAAATCACTTTTTTACAGCAAAATCTGCAATATATTTTCAAAAGCATCAGAAGAGACATATGTATGTATATACGAGGTTTGTTCAAATTTTAAGGTGAACTATTATACGTCTGTTTCGATTTTGTCCCCTTCAAAGCAGCCCTTTTTGTGTGTCAGCGTTTTTTCCTACCCTCGAAGCAGTTCTGATATGATTTTTATCTCCTCAATTATCGCAAAACGCCTTCCTTTCTTGGGTCTTTTCGATGCTGGGGTTAAGAAAAAGCCGCAGCAACTTCTCTAATAGACATTCGATGATCCTCCATAACGATTTTCTTCACTTTCTCTACATTATCATCGGTTACTGGTGCATCCATGGCTTCTACTACTTGTAAGCATTTCTCCGACTCAGCCACTGTTAACATTTCAAGTGTTGTTGTTGTTGTTGTTTTTACATAAAATTTGATGCAAATTCTTTGATCCATTTTTTTCGACAACAAAAAATCACTAAAACCACAAAACACTTGAAACTTTGATGCCTCCCACAAGCAAATTAAAAATGCTAAATAGCTGACACTGTGACAGGCGATTGTCCTGTCACAAAAGAAATTAAAAACGATAATCGAATGTCAGTATCCCGCGAAATTTGAAAATTCAACTCAATTCAATTTTTTGTTGTTCAATTTTTTGAACAAATGTTGGCCGACGCTTGTTCTGTCAACCACTAACGCTTCGTTAATGGTTTTGTGGAGTCATTTTAAGCTTCACCAACTGGCTGCCGGCTCCGGAGGATTTCGTTACTTTTAGATAGAGATATAAAAAAAGATGGCCGGGTTCGCCCTCTTTATGAACGTTAAAGGATGCGCTAGAACTCAGACACCACCGTTCAAAGGAACATTAACGAAGAGGCACTCATCATCATTATAATTGAGTGAACTTGTGACAGAGCGATAATTATTGGAAAATTTAACCCTTTAAAAACAATGTTGCTTGTTTACAAAACCAGATTTCGAACAGATCTTACAAAAACCCACTTCATATATTTTAAGAACTATTACGTGTCCTTTTTGCACGAATCATTACTGCAGATTGTAAATCTCTGAATAAGCACGTAATCGAATTCCTCCCAATACACTTGTAAGGTTGGAAACCACAGCAAGACAAAAATTTTCTATATTAGACATCATAAATAAACCAAACCAAAACCATTCGATTTGTAAATTGAATGCTACTGTTTTCTGTGTTATCAGTACAAGAAAATGTCTAAAAATTATGGCGACGGGTGGCGTCAAAAGGAAACGTATCGCACAACAGTAACAGCAACAAAAGGGCATGAGATAGTGAGTGAGTGGGTGATTGTTTAAATCAAAGAACTGCTTACTCCGTTGAGTTGTTCCGCATCAATAGAAATTCCCAATATGCAAATGTGCGAATTTTTCAATGTTTGAATTGGAGGCACAGACGCGCTTAAATGTGCGTTTTACTGTTTGACTGAACGCTTTTCGTAAGAAGCAGAAAACATCCGATTTGGTTTTTTGTTTTTATTAAAGATTCTGTTATTTATTCAAAACAATAAAATAATAAAGGGTGTCCCTTTAAGCAGTTGCTCTTCTTCTTCGAATCAAAGTAAATATCTAAATGTATGAGAAATAGTAATGAAAATTTAGCGCGCAATCTCGGTGTTACGGTTACATCATCTTAGTTCTCTATGCGGCACTGAAGCCACATGTATTGATGTCATCCACATCGTAAGCCAAGAAATATGGATCGATGACGCCGCCAGCATAAAATCCATGGCAGTTTTCGCTCTTGAATCTCATGCGGTCTAGTTCATTTAAAAATGCGTCTTTTAGCAGAATATGACTTTTTGGTAGAAACTAGAGTCATTTTCCAAATCCCCGTTCAGCGATGCAATTCATTCATCCTGCCACTGCCTCTTATACCACGACCTGTCATCATCATCATATGAATTCGTCATGAAAACTATTTTCTTAAACATTCGCTTTTGGCAAAAATTGCTCACTTTTTTTTATAGACATTTAGTGATTCCTTTCAAAAATATATGAGATTTTAAGCAAATCGATTAAAACCGGCTTAAAAAGTTTTTCATGTCGAGCTAAAGTGACGGCGATGACGACTCTTGTAATAAGGCGGATTGTCTATGGTTGTCTGTCTTCGGCTTTTGTGTGAGTTGAGTTTTGTACGGAAGCACATTGCGCCTAAGTTGCGATGCAAAAATTCATGATTGTATATAAAAGAATGGAACGCCGCCGGGACAGAGCAGCTGTTTGAATGCAATAATTGCGGCAATTCACCAACTGTGAAAATTTCTATTGGAAATAAACTACAAACGTATGAAATAAAAAATTAATTTAATGTTGTTGTTGTTTTTCTTCGATTAATGACAGGGTTGTCATTATACACATCATGAAAATGTATCCTTTAATTAAAGTTTTTTTTTTTTTTGTAAAATGATTTGTAGTCTAATTAAATTCCAGGCACAATTTTTTTCAGCTTCATATGAATTCACATGCCGTTGCCATGATTTTTTACGACTCTTGTGGTTGCTGTTGTGTTTCTTAATGTGCGGTCGCTAAAATCAGTGGTGGGTTGGAAATTGGGCGTCGGTTTTATTATTTTGCACACAAACATTTTCGTTTCTGCTGTCGCCTCCCCGCCTTAAATGATTTTATTATTTTCGAATGAATAATATTCAACTTTATTTATAAATTGATTTGTTAACTTGTTTTCTTTTTTATTCTGTTTAGACAACGAATTTATTGTTCCTGTTTCATGTCATTTAATGGTTCTCTTTTTTCTTCCTGGTTTATTTGTTTTTTGTATTTTTTTTTTTTGCTGAATAAATTTTGCAAAAATTTTTTTCAAAGACTTTGATTTGGCCATAAAAAGTAAATAATTTATATTGTGTGTAGAAACTGGCAGAGTAAAAACTATCTTTTGTATGAAATTTGTTAAAATATGTAAATACACATACGGGCTCGTGTGTTTTTTTTATGTAAATAAAATTTTTTTACAAAAAAGAAACAGAATTTACTGCTGTTTACTGAAAGTTCATATTTTTGGGCGATGAATTTTACACACGACACTTATTTCAAATAAATTTTTAATCGTTTGAAGTTTTGATAGAATTAGATTTAAATGAGGCTCAGATGCTTTTAAGTGTTACAAAGTTTAGGGTTTGATGCCGAATCAAAAAAATTATTAACCTAATGACGGTAAAACCCTGAGCCACCGTCTCTGTGGGACGTCCAATCTTCACTCAGGTAACAAGTCTTGCCCATAATGGTCTTAGCTCACATAAGAGACCCGTATTTGGAAATGTGGGGCTATCGAACACCTTTGACTACCGTTAAGTTGGAAGTTACTGAAAATGGCAAATCATTTGCTTTAGTCGCCACTGACACTTGTCATTTTCACGACTGCGAGCATGAGCTGGGACCTCAGCCCCTAGATTATTCGTAAATCAACGGAGCCAAGAGATCAAGGTAAACTGTCATAGACAATGGCACAGGTGTATTGAATGGGCCGTACATCAGTTGGACATTGGGACAAATGGACGATGATTGGGTACGTCAACAAATAAAATGTTGTAACTGGAATCAAAGCAATACCAATAGATTTCGAAAAATGTATTGTTTGGTGTGACGCTGGCATCCTAAACTAGGGCAGAACGTCGCCGTCAATAGTGATAGCTTTAATTTTTTTCATAGCTATAATTAACGAAATAATATGGACGCCAATGCCACGTACCATCGTACCGATCGATGTGTAATGCTCAATGGATATTGTTAACACGTAATTTGAGCTTTGAACACGTGAATCGTGTGCTTTGAACACGACCCTAAAGAACAAGACAAGTTAAGCTTACCCTGATTTATGCGTCAGAATACTGGCATCGACAGCCTTTTCAAACAACTAAAATAATAATATATCATATACATGCTTCGTTCTAATTAAACATAGATATGACGATGTCACTGATTAGACACACAATTAAGTCACACAGGACCCAACATACGAGTACAAACCAGAAGCTTGTCACGTTGAAGTTTTTTTAGATCTGCTCAAACAAAAACTGAAAATTTCATTTAACAAACTGCCACGCAATGTTAAAACCTCTTAAATCATATGGTCATGGACATGGCATAAAACAGTGGGGCAGGGCAGCCGAGGGAATTGCAACATCAATAAACCCATTTGCCAATGACCATCATTATCACAAGAAAGCACCACAACTGCACTCTAACCCACTTAAGGTTAATGGTCTGCGGTTTCGGAGGCCTACAGATTAGCGGAAAGCAAAAAAACAAAACTCATTCCAAGCCACCACCATTTCCACCATTTTGCTTTATTACTCGCAGTGATTTAGTCTCTTCCATCAGCTGCTGTTTTTAAATTAACGAGTATTACGCACTGATTCAAACCACCACTTGATTAAAACCACATTTCATCAGTCCCCAGCAAGTTCGTGCTGCATAAAGTGTAGCGTTTGTCAAACGTACTCGTACGCTGGCTGTAGCTGTCATCGGCCGATTGATTTTGTTGTTGTAGTTGTGATTTGAGCATTGAAATTGTGGTTTCTTCTATTTTGTTCGTTTGTTCGTCTGTTTTGTTGTTTTTATTCTTCTTCAAAGTTTTATGACATAAATCAACCTGTTTTAAACTTGTGTCGCGGTCGTTTGATGGATGATGGTCATACTTGAATGTTATAATGAATCATTTTGTTCAGTGCTCTTGGGGTTTTTGGGTAATTATTAATTATTAAGATAAATTATTATTATTAAGATAAATAATTAATTAACGTAAATGTGAGATTAAGTTATATAAAAGAAGTATGATGAAACAACCTTTAAAACGATTATTTATGTGGCTCTGTGCCAGCGCAATGTCGTTTTGCACCTGCTGTTTTGCTGTTGTTGGCTTTAATTTACACACATGCAATACGATTCAAAAAGCAACATTTTATTTTTTATGAAAATCCGTGTCTGTTTTTTTGTTACTTTTAGATGTTATAAAAGCTTTTAGGAAATTTAAGTTAAATAAACCGATTAAGGGACAGAAAACCTAAAATTCGCCCTGTAGTTTAGAATACTCGATATTTTTTGACAAACTGAAGAAAGTGTGGCCGTCTTAAACGTCAGTTTGCACAGTCACTGCAGTGCTTGTATTGCACACTGATTCGACTACTTTACAACACTGTTAGCCGTATACATTGTTTAGAAAAAGCAGTGCCAACTTAAATAGTGTTACTAGTTGCGTTTATTTGCATGTCGGCAAGTGGCTACAGGGAAGGCCGGACATCAAATCTTAGCATGTGTTCAGGTTGTAGACAACCTGTATTACGGTGAGAATGGGACAAAACAAAAAAAGTCTCAGGCACCAAACAAACGGGGAAACCGTCAACAAATAGTTTAGAAATATTCTTCATATCAGAGCCAAGATTAGGGTGAATAATATATCAGCAGTATTTATGATTTGTCATTGTCATGTGGTCACTAAGAGAATATTAAACAATATGCCTTAATTTTATTGGTGCTCCCAAAATAATGCACCCGTGGCTTGTGGTGGATTGAAGTAGTTCGGGTTCCGATGACGGGAGACATTTTATGTTTAAATAGAACTTTCATATATCTGCAAAAAATTTCCTCAATTGGGGCGTGTGAATGCGTTTCTTACCCCGGCAAACAGGCTTTGCCTTGATATTTTCATGTTTAAAAAGGAGAAGGGGTTCCTCGGTTGACAGGGCACCCAATACTTTAGAAAGTTCTGCCAAAACCCTCATTAAAGGTTAAATGACAGAATGGGAACCAAAATGCACCCCTCCATCTCACCATGCCTTGCAAGAGAGATTCTATTATTGGCCATGGGTTGACCTTAACTGAAACGTTCCGCGTGTGGTTTAAACAGGCAGGAAGGGACATACTAAAATTAGTTTCCCGTTATTAATAAGAACTAGATTGTGGGTAATTTTCAGGCGAATCTTGTTAACGCCTGATGTTCCTTTGAATTTCGGGCTACCAACTCAGGTGCCTTGACTTTCTCCACTGTCTAGGGATTTACTGGCTGGAGGGACTAGACAGCTTGAGCTCCCGAGCAAGTAGGCTAAGTTATCACAAAAGGTTGTCACCTATTTATGTTCCCGAAGTAGGTCCACCATTAACTTAAGCCATAATGGGAGGTACTGATGCAAATCAACAATTTCATAATCTGTCTCTTTTTCGGTTCAGGAGAAAATTTAATTAAAAAAATAGCAACTGCTCTTTTTCTTCCGACCTTAATTTCATCTTTGGTGTGTATAAATTTTTTTTTTAAAATGTATTTTTATAATATTATTTTAAATGAATTTAAAAGAATTATTTGTATTTGCGAAATTTTTTATTTTAATATGCAAATTCCTAAAACGGGAAATATTTGTTCCAAACAAAAATTCTTTTTGTTGGGGCTGCTTTTTCTGATATTTTAATAAAACAAAACCCTTTCTTTCAATCTACACAAGCTTTGAGTGGGATGTAGTAAAAAGTTTTTTTTTTTCTTTAAACTAATTTTGAATAGGTTGTCTTTAGAAAATATATAAAAATTTTGTATGCACTTAAAGCAAATTTTCTGCAAAATCGGAAAAATAACAGCTCCGCCATTTTTGCAAGTTCTCATTCAAAACACGAAATTATAAATATAAACTCGTGGAAAATGTTTGATATAAAGACCCACATTGCTTTTGAGTTATATCGGACCAGCACTTGGCTCACTACATCGAAAATGTTTAATGGTTCCTGTCCTGGTCGAAATACTTTTCACTGAAATTCGTAGAAAATAAATAGATACGTTCGACAAGCTGATTTCATTTTTACCCACGCCATGATTGATTGATGATTTACTCACGGATAAAAAATGTACACACTTGTGAAGATATATATGTATATAAATCTGAAGTCGAATCAATTTAAATATCTTTAAATTTTTCTAATGGTGAAAAGTGAAATACCCTCGATTTTAAAGCATTTCGGTGAGGCTTATCCCACCTCGTTAGGAGACTTTAGCGAATATCTGAATAATATCTATCTGCAAAATGTTTCTTTCCAACAGAATCAGTGACTATTTTATAAAAATATAATAAAAATTATTAAAAACAGCTGAAAAATTATTGGTTTATGTGTTTATTTAGAAAATATAATTTTATTTAAATACTTACTGCGGCTTGGGGTAACAAAAAACAACTAAACAAATTATTGCACAATAACACATTCGCCTCACCACACACTGCACACCACTCACGTTTAAGTGTTTACACAATAAATTAAGAAAAACACACAAATTTAAATTGAAACAATGTTTTTGACACTATTCTATTCCATGGCTCAACCCTTTAAACCCTGACAGGTTCATACAAGACATTCCAACTCATCTTCAGATTATCTTTTGCTTGCTAATGCTTCTCGAAACATGTTTCTAACACTCCAACTCCACTCTCCCCATCCTTCTGCCTTCCCTCACCATCACCTCCCCATCACCATCACCGTCGTCATCTTCAATGCCATGACATTTATGAGTGTAATTAAAAAGTAGAAATGCTTTTGCTTGTCTCTAATGCTTCTTACAAACAAATTCCATTTGTGTCTATTACAGTTTCAATTGCGCTTTTGTGAAACTGCCCTTAAAAATGTAATGAGTTAAAAAAAATACTTTGTTTTGTTTTTCTTTATACGCTCTTCCACACTGTCACTCTTCTCTCCCTCAAACTGTCACTCTGTGTGTGTGTGTATGTGTGTAATTATCTAAACGTTCTTTGATTTGGTTAATGCCATCCATCCAACTGAAAAAATACGACAAATTACACAACGATGTGCAAATTATGCATCGCCCGCAACTGGCGAAATTAACGCATTGCACGTGTTACTGAACAGCCAGAAGCTGAAACACAAACGACTCAACCGGTTTCAGAGGAACCCCACAAATATGTGCATGTCCTGAACCCCGGCGAACGTGAATATCTTTCTCCCAACCTAATTGGAGTGCAAAATATTGCCATGACATTCTTGCCATTGTCCATGAATTTCATCAACGTAATCGATGCTTTTAGGGAAATTGTTAATGGAGTGCGCTACGAAATCGTATTGAACGCCGTCAACACCGAGGACAACAATGCCGATATTATTTGTCGCCTGGTTATACTGGAGAAGCCTTGGCTGCGTACCGAGTGGGGTGACAAAGTACGTGAATTGCAATTTTCCAATTGTACGACAGAAGCCACGGCTGGCAACAGCACTCCTCTGCCACCCAACGACGTCAATGATAAGTATGTTAAAAGTACTGTTTTCAATGGAGGGTCTCGCAATGAACTCTCCCACGAGGAAATGAAACGCTTAGAAGATCAAATATTTCCTTCTGCCCTCAGTTACAAACGTACGCCATCGCACAAATTTATAACGCCAACCACCAGCACAACCACGACCACGACCACAGAGAAGTCGTTTGGCGACGACCAGGGGGCTCAGCAACAAACTGTCGATTTCACTACTTTGCCAGCTGTAGACAACAATTACCCCAACGCTGAAACAGAGCCAACCACAACCGCAGATACTGGGGATGGGCAGGCGGCAGTGGACACAAATCCAAGTGAAATGCCGCAATATCAGACGATTTCGTCTACGACCACAGCTGCTCCTGCTTTAAGTGCCGACGAAATGAAATGGATCGATGATATTTTTTCAGTTGGTGGAGCAAATTTTGCAAATAACTTAAATGCACAACAAACAGCCGACAACAATGCGGACAACTCCCATGACAATCCCCAGCCACAGGAGCAGGTAAACTTTTCTTTTAAGTTTCACATTTCATTATCAATATCATGACTGTATAACGAGTATTTCTATCATTATTATGAATGTTTCATTATGCCAATGGCGGACGGTTGGAGCAGCAGAAGCACCATCTCTGCAGCCATTATAGCTGTTACCGTTATTGGTGCTGTTTGTGTAGTGTAGTTGTAGTCATTGCTGTTGTTGTTGGTGTTGTGTTTCTGTTGTTGTCTTGCCGTCATTTTGTGTGTTTTGCAAAATGCTCATAAACTACTCCCGTGTTGCTCATTATCATTTGTTGTTTAAATAATGAACAACATCCAAAAGCAAGAAGGAAAATGGCTGGCAAATGATAGACACCTAAAAAGAATTCTGATACCTAAATACAGTGGGTCAAAAAAAGTATGTTAACAATAATATAATAAGTTAAAGTTGGAACATTTGTTTAGCATCTAATGATTCGAGATTGTCTGTCTGAATTTACGTCGAACCGAGCACCGACAGATGTCGTTCAAGAACCAAAAACAAAAAATTCTGTTTCCTTTTTTGGACTAAAGGGATAACTCTGAAATATTACGCACTTGGGTTCATACAGACTAATTCCATCTAGTCTGGTTTGTTTTCGGGACGAAAACCCATTTAGAGCTTGTTTTCTTCAGTAGAATCGTCAGTCGGGAACGTTTGCGTAAACTTTTACTTTTATCAATATCTTCAAACATTTAGCTGTTGGTTTCTTGTGTAATACACTTCGAAGGAAATAGCTTTCTGAATTGAGTACCGCTTTTGTACAGGACTATACTCTTATATAGTACCTGCCCCAACGTAGTCATATGATTTGGTACAAAATATCTGTGTAATATTGTAAAATCTTCATAGTTTTAATAAATTTCTGTTTGTAGCAGTTCCCTGTGCATTTATGATGAAGAAGTATCGATTCATAGATAGAATAGCATTTCGCAATACAAAATATCTTTGCTTAGGTTACGTTTTGCAAGTTCATTGGCTTAATAATAATCCTACTAGACACAATAAGGTCTGAATCTAATTTGGCAATACATTCTTTTAAATCAGGATATAATATTTACGACGGATTTTTCGACTGATCGTAAATTTGTTTTTATATTTATGTAAAGTTTTGAACCGACTTCCAGTTGGGCTTTTATCGTGCGGCATCCCTTCCTTCGTTGGATTTGTGTTAGTCACTGCCTGTTACTCACTCTCCACTTTCCTCCTATAAATTTTGGGATTAGAGCATAATGTGTTGCATTCCAAGTTTGAAAAGTGTCACATCATTTTTTTTTTTGGTATAAGAATCGCCTTTTCTATCGAAAATTGGTTTAAATTGATTTAAAAACGCTACATACATATTTATGTAAATAAGATTGTGGGTTCGAGACGTCAGCCGCCCTCGATCTTTATGTTTAAAAATGAATAAATGAAGCAAGTTCATAGGAGGTAGCTCCCCAGTGCAACAACAAAACACGGCGAAACCACAAGAGATGAATGTGTTTTGTTAAATATTTTTTGCAATGTCAAAAGCAAATACTTTATCACTGAACTGTGGCTGAAACATAAAACGAGTAATCAGCTGTGTTCGCAACTTCACCTGTTATGAATTCGCTTTGCTTACACATAAGGCGAATTGAGTTTAGAAAACTTGCCATAGTGTTAAACTTGGGTGTATAGTATAGAGATGTGTACACGATTTCAACTCGAAGTGTCTGTTTAAATGAAATAAATTCAAAGCAGAATTCCAAAGTGGCCAATTTATATAAAAAGAAGAATTTTGGGCTGCTCAGGTCCGTTATGAGTTACCGGTCAATACATTAGACACAAAAATCCGCCAATATCAAAATAAAACATAATTTAAAGCAACTACTTTACTTGTAGTGTGGTGTGACACTTTAAACATGTTTGGTATAAGAGAAACATGTTTGGGACTCGTTTATTAATGAAAGGAACCCATTACATATTGAAATATATCTGTAAGGGCTCTTGCCACAGGGACTCCCAGACTTCGATAGTTATTAGCGGCAGTATTGCACAACCTGCATCTGTCTAATAATTAGCTGTAGTAAAGTCTAAACTTATGATATCTGTATAATTGATGAGAAAAGTGTTTCCCGAAAATCTTAGTAAAGAATTATGTTTATTGCCATTTATCCTTCTAATTATTAGTTTTAGATTTCTTTGAAAAATATACATTTTTCCAACTTGCCTCACAAATGCCGCTTTGACGTTAATCGTGCTACCAGCGTAATGGATAAATTTGGCTCCACTGGATTTTGAGGCTCAAAGAACTCTTGCCTTTTGCAGATGCACGGATTACACCCATTCCAAATTCAAATGAACTGGGACCTAAAAACAAACTACCGTAAAGAAACGATGTGTAGTACAGCGACGACGAAGTACCCTCGCAAAATTTTTGCGCAAACAGTTGTTTTCAGTGACAAGTCCCACATTTGGATTTAGTACTAATTGGGAATTATACCAGTCCGCAAGATAGCGAAAAGCGTCCGAAGCGTCGTGAAGAGCAGCTGATTGTTGTTGATTTTAGATTGGCCATGTCATCAGCCTATATTTCCTTGAGACATGGGGGTCCCCATTGTCAATGGCGGGCGCTTTAAGTTGATCAGCTAAAATTTAAAGTTAATGGTGAAAAAGCAGACTGGCAACATTTTCTTTCTAAAAAGTTTTGAAACTCAGCATCGTGCATGAATTTTCACTTTTCGCACTTCCACTTGGAGTTAAACATTCGTTTCTAGCCCCAAAATATTTTCATTCTGGCTCTCTGTGCAGCTGTTCGTTACACACTGTTTTCTTATTCCTACCATTGGGAGGTTTTGTTTCTTTCTTTGTTTATTTACCGTTTTTTTTTTGTTATTACACACACTTTTCCCAACTTCCCAAGAAGATAAACTTGCGTTTGAAGTCCTTTATATGTTTTTATATTCTTTTCTTTTCATACTCGTCTAAAAACTTTTGTTCATTCATTCTCATTTGTTCTTTCGTTGGTTTATTTAACGTTTAATTACGAAATTACTTTCGAAAAGGTATAGATCTTAGCAGATATTAGATTTTACTTTCCGCTGCTGTCGCAGCTCCATGTTGTCATACGACATAAAGCAACTGTTTTCCCAGCTCAATTTTTTCTCCACAAATTCTCGTTGCAAAATATTTAAACATTTTTATGCAGGTACTCCCAACATACACATCAGGTGGCACGTTAATAATTCGCTTAACACGACTCTTTAAATGACTTGTGTACATAGAAAAAGGATGTTCTTTAAAGGTAGAAAATTTTAAATTAAAATTGAAAAGGGTAAAATGGTGTGAATCGCAGTGAATTTATCTTCATTATCTTCGGCATATGGCATTTGGGCCAGGCTCCCAAAGTTAAGTTTTTGCGCATATTTCAGGCCGGGAAAAAACGCTTTGCTTGGAACGCAGAAATGTTTTATCAAAAATCCAAACTTGCCCATAAAGAAAAATCTTAATTTTACAAAAAATAATCTTAAATAGTTTTTAATATTAATGAATTATACAATAATTAAGGTATTACTCATACATAAATGCATAATAGAAATGCAAGTCGACCAAGTTTGGTGCCATGAAATTACAATAGTTTACTATTGTTATGTATCTATATAGAGTTCAAAACATTCTCGGGAAATACTCGTTTATTCATCAGTTTATATTTTGGACTGGAAGACTTTTGGTATGTCCTTGAGCTCTCTCAGCGATTCGGCTTTTATCTTCTCGATCGTCGCAAAACGCCGTCCTTTAATGGCTCTTTTCAATCCTGGAATGGAAACAAGAAAAGTCTTAGGGAGTAAAATTTGTGGAGTACGATGGTTGAGGCATGATTGCTCGTGTTATTTGTGCCCAAAAAATTAACAACGACGAGTGACCAGTGATTCAAAAGCCATGAATTGCTTTTCCACAATTCTCGTGATACATTTTATGGAAAAATTCAAGGTTCATTTAGTTATTGAAAATACTTGACAATTTTCTAAACCTTTAAAATGTGTTAATATTAGAAAGAAAATCTTCAAATCTTGTTTTACTAACAAAAATCTTTTAGATTAAGTTAAATTCTTCATACGGGCAATGAGGAACATGTTGAAATGAACTTCGTCTAACAAGATACTGACTGAATACGTTTGAAGATACTGACTGAAAATGTGATCATATCGAAAAAGAAAATAAATAAAAAAAAAAAAAACGCAACTCAACACCATTTTTATATTTCATTAGTTTGTATTTTTATTTTAAATCGTATAAAGTAATAAGTATTTTGTCCCCCCAAAACAATTGAAAATTAAAAGCAAACATGGTCACATGGCAATCAGATGTTTCGCCGGCGTAAGAAAGAAATAAATCTATTGCAGTACTCGCCGCGTGTATATCGCCAGATATCGGTCAACGTCGTGGTTGTGTATATTTGCATGTACACAAATGCGTTTCAAGAGAGGTTGTCTCGTCCAAAAATGTTCTGGAAAAATTTAAAAAAAATTAAAAACATTGAAAAGTCATACGCCCAGCATTTTGGTACTGCAAATAAATTATTGCTCATATTCCACAAGGACAACCGTTCATTTGCAGCAATCTTTTAAGCAACATAAAATGTTTAAAAGCGTATTAACGACGCATGAGCATTTCCTCGGTTGTCTGCAATTTAAGATACTGGCGAATGTTCACGTTCCATATCGACAGTATTTTAGTGATCGTCGATTTCACATCGTTTGCCTTTAGATGCGAGTTACCTTCTTCAATTTATTGTTCGGCTTTTTTTCCATTCCCCCATTTCTAACAATTTCAAATCTACATTTTTCCCCTCCCTTAGTCCTGACGACATGAAACATTTTCTCTATGTGTATTTTATATGTACCTTTTCTTGTGCAATTTTCAAATCCAACAAATTACTTTTTTAAACTTTCCAATTATATTCTTTGTCTTTATTCCGCAATAGTTTATTTATTTCCACCGCAACCACTTTAAATCATTAATGTTTTTCAATTGTTTATTATATTAATAAAACTTTTTTTTCGCTTTTCACATCAAATTGAAGTTAATTTATGGCAAAACTTATTAGAAGTCTTCCTCCCCAACAGTTTGAAAAACATAAGAATTTAATTACTTTAATCCCCTTTTCTAAAATTAAATCATGTGCAATATAATCCCATAAAACT
This sequence comes from Epicampocera succincta, assembly GCA_932526305.1. Lineage (NCBI taxonomy): Eukaryota > Metazoa > Arthropoda > Insecta > Diptera > Tachinidae > Epicampocera > Epicampocera succincta. Next base: position 26,140,510 of record OW052034.1, on the reverse strand, counting down.
GTTGCCTTAATTTACATTTACGTCTGCAGTCTCCTTCAACTCCCGTTAAAAAGTTTGCCGAAGAAACGCACACACCCACACCCACACAAAATCTGTCGACAGCGGTAACAGGGGCCAAAGTTCTGCAAGATGAATAAACCATATGATTTTTGTAGTAGCAACTCGTATTTGTTTTGTAAATAAAAGAAACCCATGTCTGCTACAGTTTTGTAGTAGTTGTTTTTAGAAACGAGGGCGGTCGTGAAATGTGTTGGCCACTTTTGTAAGTTCATCTTTATATTTATGAGAAAAATGTGACAGAAAAATATTTCCAAACTTTCAAAATTATAGTGTTATTAATAAAATCGCATCGTACAGTGCCGGTTCACACACATCATCTTTTACTGGCCTACCTACGTCTTGGTTTTCTGTAAGCAAGAAATAGAAACAACTACAATTTATATGTATATGTGTGTATGTGTGAACACGGCCCTTTCGCCACTTTCCCATTTAATATAAATTCGAATCGAAACTTATCAGCGGATTAAATCTGTCACATAAACAAAACCGTGTGCTGGCCTCACCGAAACTAATAGTAACATTTGCCACATATTTACATTGCAAATGTCAAAAAGAACAGAAGTAAAAAAATCATCGCTTGACCATTGAAGGCCTTGCTTGTGATACACTGGAAACTCGATTAATTGCTTAGCAGTACAGTCATGACGATGTGGTAAACTTAGATCGTTGACTTAAAGTTCACAGTCGTGCTTGAATATTTTCGACCACACACACTTTTTTAATTTGCATATAGAGTCTGAAACATGTGGTCTAGACTGTTTTTTTTCTTTATTTTTTGTATAATGGACTAGACCGACCAGCTCTGGACTATTTTCGTGTCCTGGTTGACTTGGTTCACACGACTCTATCAACCGCCACCTTTTGTTTGCTACACAATTCACTTGTTCTTGTCATTATCGGACACTTTCAAATCATTGTGTCACGTTCTGTGGTTTTCTGGTAGACATTCGACACAGCCTCTTAAAAATTCGGTGGGTTTTTTTTTTTGGTAATTTAAGCGAGGCAAATTTTTCGAGATTCTACTGTATTACGATTTGACACGATGCAATTCTACGGTACCATCAGTCAGATATTTACTATGTACCTGATGTTATGGTACTTAGTAAATAACGGTCGTAAGACTTGCCAAGTCAACAATTCATTCCAACCAACTGCCAGTAGGGGGAAGCATCGTGTGGCACACGTTTCAGCGCTTAGTTTTTCTTATAATTAACGCCCCACACGAGCCTTAATTATGGCGTAAGACTCAGTGCAATTTAGCGCTTAGTTTATATATTGCACATAAAGCAGCGCCACAGTTGTATAATAAGTATCTAGTGATCCTGCCTCTAATATATAAAAATTGAATTTAATAAATAAATATAAAATTGCTCAGTGGAAAAATCTAAGAACCTAAAAATAAAACAATTATTTGGCAACCAACTTCTTTGCGGGCTATAAAAATAAAGATTGAATTTTCCAATGGCAAAGCTTTGGCCTCAGTCTGCCGACAGTATCAAAACTGTAGTCACTGAAGTGAACTTGCTGAACTCAAGAGTATTTAAAAGTGATTGTAATAATCACGGCGACTTATCGCAGAAATGCAGTCAAAAGGACGTGAAGTTGTTAACGGATATTGCAGAGAAACCCCACAAAAATTAGAGTGTAAAAGGCAAATGTCGCTCGAACCATAACATCCGTCAGATAAAAAAAAAAAAAAAGATTTTTACTTTAACAATCCATTTTCCAGTTTTAAAAAACCCATTTCTTGAAAATTAATTTTCAAAATGAAAATCAGATTAAAAAATCTCATTAAAGAAAAAAAGCCAAGAAATAATTTTGTTACCTAACGGCCAAATTGTTAACAAATTGCTGTCGACGTACAGATGATCCTAAATTTAGATCATTATAGACGAGGACAACAAGAGTAAAGGGTAATTGTAAAGGTCACTAAAATGATCCGAAATGTCACTAAAATGATCCGCCTTAGAGCATTTAGATACGAAGATCTGGGGTTTTTAATTCTTACATCAATTGCAACTTATATGCATGATTATAACCGTAAATATTTTTTTTAGTAGTGCCGGGTCATTCCTAACTGATCACAACACCTTTTCTGATATATGTATAAACGTATGATTTCGGTGTTTCCGTTAAGGGTTCACTGCACACAAATCTCTTACGGCTGTGGATTTTTGTGAACCTCTCCATTACGTATTCTCCAGATGTTATTTATATAATCCGAAAAAAATATATAGAAGAAAAAGCAATTTTTATTATTTTGTCAGTTGTAAATGCTTTGAAAGGTCGATTTTACCGATGCCTTCGGAATTTGCGTTTAAAGTTTCTTTAAACTGTGTTTGAAGCTTTTGAATATGTAATCCTGTAAAGTATCGAGCTTGTGAAAGGGACTTAGTGACCAGTGTGGCCAGGAAATGGAGAGTGGAATATGAACCCAGTAATATATGTATGTGTGTGTGTGTATATAATTATGATCGCCGAAATTGTTAGGAAAGCATCTGTCAAATAAGTAAGTATTTTAAGAGGCCATCTATCAAATACTGCGACAGGTCGTGGACTGAGAGTATAAATTAATCATTTGATTAGATTGAGTACAAAATCGTAGTGAATAATTCTAAGAACAGACTCGTTAATTTAAAGAAACATGTAAGAATTCGCGCAGCATGAATTTGTATAAAATTATTTGGCTTCATTTGTGAACTTTAAGAGAATGTTAAAAAAAAAAAGTTCACAAGAAAATGACTTTGGCACGTCTGTTTAATAGTCTGCCATTAAAACTAAAGAGTTCGCACTTAAAACTTCTGCGGAGTGAAAAAAACGTTTTCTTTCCTGTATGACTTGCGCTAAAATTATAGCACCGGGCAATATTTAATTTTGTAAAAACTTGTTAACAGCGGTCTGTGGCATTCGTTAGAAAACATAATGAATAAGTAACGACTTGTTAGTGATTAATATATGTAGGAAATTGTGAAGCGGCATAACACACTTTTAAAATCTTTTCCTTACTCCACATGTTCATTTGTCGCAGATTCTCGTATTGAGGAACTCATACACCTAAATTATCATTGGGTATGTTGTGCGCTCCTTGTTTTATTCGGAAACGTATGTATATATTTATCTATCGGATTCTTCAAGAAACCGAATCTTTGTATTGTACGCAGTTCCTCAACTTCATCCTTAATGACTTGGGATTGTGGTGGTGAAGTGTAACATGGGAATAAACGATGTTCTCAAGTTTCCTTATCTTCCCCTTCTCCTGTTGTTTGGCTTGAGTGTATTGTATAGGGTACTAACCCTCTTCGCACCCTACCTAGTTCAGGGTTGCTTAAATTGGACCTGCTAAGCTCATATCCTGACGCTCTCCTGCCCTTATAGCTAGAGAATTGACATTCTTCTAATCCCATACTGTTCCTTGTCCGACATTTTTAAAATAGATTGCTCTTCTAAACATCCATAAAACCTGAACTTGAGCTTGAAATTCTGAACAATGATATGCTGACAACGGTACATATCACAAATGCATTGCTCGAGTGCTCCAGCTATCTAATGCCTTTTATGAGCAGTCCCCTGGACAGTCGAAGTAGTCAATGCACGGCTTTAACGAGACATGATGATTCCTCACCATCCAATTTCTAAAACTTGTATCTGTTGGCGCATTTGGATGCCCGCAAATGTGGCCAGGCATCTCATCTATATCATTAGGAAGGGCTTCTCCTGAGATTCTAAATTTAACGTTTCAACCAAATGACCAACACCAGGGCGCCACTTTCTAAACATCCAGGCTAACGCTGATCCAAGTTATGTCAATTATTATACATTATCTGCCAGTTATACATTCTCTGCCCAGAGTTTTGCCGAGAAACCCTTTTCCTTTTATACATCTATCAAAAAAAAAAAGAGGGAGAGTAGTTTATTATCTGTTTTTTTTCTGAAATGTTCTCTGTCCTGAATCTTAAGCCAACCGTATAACTTCTACAGCCATCTGGCTAAGGGGTTCGGTCAACCAGATACGTCAGCTGGTTAACAGATGTTCGGTTGGCAATTTCACTTTCCATTATTCATACACATAACCAGCCAGAGGTCCGAAGGTTTGGGGATGCAGTCGTGTCCTAGTCCTCACATGAAGAGCGGTAGCTCTGTAGTTAATCAGGAAAGGCTAAGCTAGCTCATACGCCAGTAGTTTCCCTCTGTCGTCTAATTAAGAGATAAGTAATAGTTAAAGAAAGGACCAGCCAAGAACTTCCGGAAAACGCAGATTAAAGTCGAGATTTTGACGGAATCATCCAGTTTTAAATACTAATGCAGCCTTCTTTATTGCAAAACTCCTGTAGCGCCCCATAAAATTATTTTTAATTATTTTTTGTTCGAGTATTACAAATCAATTACATCTCAGCTGTCTAATGCCGGTATTGCCGGAGGTGCTCTCGTTTAGATGGACGTTCGATAAGAATTCCAATGATACTCAAACGATATTTTGAGCTTCCCTCCTTCCGCATTTTTATTCTTATTGCCATTCTTAAACGCTTCTTCTTCTGTCTGCCTGCTAAAATGTTAAAACTTTTAGTTGTATGTTGTTAGTGCAGCTTTTGTTCTAAATCTTTGAAAGTTTCATTGTTGTGAAGATTATTTAAGAGACTTGTATGCACAGATGGATGGAGAACGAACAATAAAATTAAATGTCAATATTTAAAGTAAAAGTGTTTGTTTTCCAAGTCATTGACTTGGTATTCAATTCCTTTAGCAGAATGTGTCTGTCGTCGTAACAAAGAGGTTGCAAACATATTTTTTACAAATATTTCTATTGCTCCTTTATAACTGTAGGGTTCGAATAAATTAATGCGAGTTCTGGTCTTGTGTAGTAAAAATGTAATTTAAAGTTACGGGATGGAATAACTTTAGAGACGTTTTGTCAGGAATTTTTTAGGCTTCAGCAAAATCTGGAAGAAATCTGTCTTTTAAAATATTTAAGCAGATGGTTTTTTATTTGTTTATAAATCTGCTAGATGTGTTGCGCGGGCGTAGTCTTTTACTATAGCTAAAGCCTTGTCTGCCTAATGACAGAAATTTCCGTCACTCCTGATGTACATGCAATAGAACTATTTGGCGTGTTTTGGAAGCTCAAGGAAAAACAACACGTTTGTAAGAAGATTTTGATTTGTCATTTTAAACTGTTTTTTAATTACAAAAAAAAAAATACATCACGATTCCGCCTGCATTCGTTTTAGTTTAATGTGAAGTTTAAAATATGAAATAATACGATTTTAAACGATTTAAAAAAAAATTTGCAAAAACTTATATGACCGAAATTTACATCATGGGAGGAACATTTGCCTAATTTGCATAATTTTTCTCCGAAAGATTAAATTCCAAGAATGTTTAATTTGAAAAGTTCCTTCAATAAATTAAGTGAAATGAATTTTACTAAAACATTTATTCGCGTTTGGTGGAGGTTATTTTGCGGAATATTGTTTTGATGATAGTGTGAAAACATAAAATATTTTTGTAAAAGGTTATTAAACGGGAAAGGAGGAAAACTTCTTAAGATTAGGTTCGATGTTAGTGCAGAATGTTTGCACACAAAAATGTCCTTAAAATAGCAAAAACCAAGCTTTGGTGCTTTATGCATCCAATATCCCGGCTTTTCACAATCACCATTCTCATTCATGGCGGATGACACTTTGCCAGAGTTGATCTGATAATGGAAAAGAGCTGAGGGAAAAATTCAATTAAATATTAAACTTGAGTTTGACAGGGGTTTTTATCCTTTAAGTTGTATTTACAAATCCATTGTAAAAACTACGATTTTTACCACAACATGTGAGTGACTTGTTTCTGTATTGATCCAACTGCCTTTTGTTTTCCAACTGCATCAATTATAATCCTTCTGTCCGTCCATCTTTCAGTGCTGGGTTTTGTTTTTTAGAGAGTGACATTCACATTCAATTTGAACTCAGATGCAAATTAATAAAACAACAGCCTTTTGTGTGTGGTTTTCTAACCACAGCGTAGTAAATCACATTTTTTGTTTGCTACAGTCTTGTAAATACCAAAACTTTCATCAGATCTACTACTTTGATGAGGTCTTTAAGGGTATTTAGAAACGCTGGGATAGTATTTTTAAATATCTATTTCTTTAGTTATAAAATGGAAATTAATTTAAATCGAAGTGATTTATTTACTTGACTTTAGTGCTACAGTCTCTAGAAAAAAAGTGGTTTTGCCGGCAACTTTTCTCGCCTGTAGCTACAATATTTTTCATCGTCAAAAACTGAATTTAAACAGCATTTAAATCAACAACTTCAGTTTATACAACAAGTTTTCTAGCTCGTCAACTTTTAAATATTATTATTACAACTCAAATTAAGTCCTTTGGATGTTTTAGCCACTTTTCGTATTGGGGTCATTTATATTCTGCAAATGCTCATATTTTTGTTTTGCTAACAACAAGAACAACAGAAAATGATGAAGCCCTTCAACAGTATGTTGGCCCAGTTAAATAAAACACTTACAGTCGATTTGCTCTTTTGAAAAAAATCTTGCTATCCTCATCATCACATCGTCGTCCTCCACTCCTCCACACGTCGTTCGTCATGTGTTCATTTGGCAAACAATTTTTTATATTTTATTTTCTGCTCCAACAAAAATAAAATCTCTAGTTTTTGTTTTTGTTTCTGTTTCTATTTATTTTTTTCTATTTTAACGTACTCGTATAAGAAGGCTCATTTTTTTCCGTATTTATTCTGCCCTTTATGTTGTTGTTGTTGTTGTAGGTTGTTTGTTATCGCATGCCAGGACTACATGCAACTGTCCTCTCTGCTTCTCTCTGGGCCAAAAAGGCTTTAATTTGTGGTTTAAAGTTATTGGAAATGAATAGCAGTCTGCGAAGGCAATAAAATCTTTTGATGGTGGGTCGGCTTGTTTCGAGATATATATTTGGAAATTTGTGTTATTTGATCAATTCTTTTGTGCTTTATCCAGAAAGTTCACTAAACAGTGAACTGAAAGCGGTACGACGACGAAACGTCGCCCTTGTCTATGAAAATACTCGTATTATAAGCCTTCGCGGAGCCCATACTTGACGCTTTGGCGTTGCGGCTGGTGCGCACGCCATGCATTTACGAACTTCAATTTGATTTAGCGCTGACACATGCCGGTAGAGTCACTGTCGCTGCGCATTATTAACATTGTCCAAGCCATCACCCAGAAAGTAGAGATGCAATAGGTCGTTGATTATCAACTTTTCACGTGAATTGATATGGACCCCGGTGGCAAGTGGTTATAATTGCCGTATGTGCTGTCATGAGCGATTTGATGGCATGATGATCTCACCAAGTGGGCTTAATCTGCGATTTGACCCCTTTATACTTTTCCTTGTGAGGTTGTCTTAAGGGGCAGATGAATGCGACCAACCCTCATACCTCAGCAGCTATAAAAGCTAAAATAATCCGTGTCATTAGTCAAATTCCGCCTGACGGATTATTGCTGCGTAGCTTTGAGTTCTATTAAAGTTTAAAAGAAAATTATGCTTTACCCTTACAGGCGCACATTCCTGTTTCATGCTTGTGCTGGCATTACTTTATTGAGCGTAATTAATGTTCTCTTGTGTCGCCCATGTGATTTAAAAATATGATAGAACTGCGGGAAAAGGGTACTTTAAAGAACCAAATTCACAACCGTTTAGCTTTACTACCAAATTATATTGTTAAAAAAATATAACAAATTATAATGCAACAAATTTCAGCTTCTTCATATAACATTTTAAGAGTTAGATATAGTCACACTGGTCTTACAGCACAAGCAACTGCACAACCTGCTGTGGTGCGCGTTCAGGCCGGAAACAATTATTTTCAAGATCACTGCTCTAGTCACGAAAAATTTGTCGTCCAGTGATGCCACACCGGGCATTTGCTTAACGCTATATTCCATAAACAATGACGTTGGTAGTCCTTTACACAATCTGTTTTATAAAATTTAGAAAATAAGGAACATTTAACCAAAAAAAAAAATCCTAAAATAGTTAAAATTCTGTCTTAATCGACCTTTGACCACAGTTTTACAAATGCCAAGACCCCATTTGAAATACATATGTATGTAGCCTTTTCCCCTTCCACTTGCACTCAATTGACTGCAACAATCATATGTACGTCCGTTTTCAGAGTTGTTTCCTTTTCGTTGGCAAATGTCACCTCACAAACACAACATCAACATCAACAACACGTTTCGTGGGCGTCATAAGTAAATTGAACAGGAGAGAGATGGAGTTACTGCACCTCCACATATTACATGATAACCTGATTATTTTAATTAAACCAACCTCAGACACCAAAGAGAAAAACCAGACGCCAAATGAGGAGACGAGCAGCGAATGAATGCAGCCGCAAACAGCATGAAGAAGAGGCAGATGAAGAAGAAAAAGATAAAAGTCATCATGTCAGGCAATGATTTTTCATTACATTCATTTATTTTATGGAACACTAAGAAGCATCTGTTTGCTAAAATAAAATTGTATTTTTATTGCAATACTTTGTACGACAGTGGCGATCAAAACATTTGCACCACTTTCCTCAAATACTTATTTCAATTCGTAAGTGCGAGTCAACTATCAAACACAAACAAATTGCCCTAAAATGATGGGAAAGCGAACTGAAGCTTTGTCGCACTAAAATGGACTTATGGTAATAGCGGACTCTACTTGCCAGATTGTTTGATGCCACTTAAAAGTTTCTTGTTACTTTGCGTTGCCCGAATCATCGGATTTTCCTTTTTTTTTTTAGCTGACAAGGTCAAACTGTGTTGACATTTCTGTTGAAGACGGCTTAGCCGGTCATCGCGAATCGGTTAATGCCAGAATGTCAATTTTGGAATCAATTCGCCAAGTTCACAGATTACTTCGTTCATTTTAGGGTCAATATATGTAAGCATTAAAGGGTAGCAGCTGGTTACGCGGCTGCAGGCCTACCCGACTACAGAAACCGCTGGCTGCAAACGTCGTTCTGTAGTCAGCTACTTAATTATTTTGAAAACGACAGCTGCAAAGTATGAACAGCTGTTGCAGCAACTCGTTCATACTGCAATGGGACACTTTACAGTTTTTAAACTTATTTTATTTTATAGAGCAACTCCTGTTTATGTGCAACAACGCGCAGCAAAAAGTTCTTTAAAAAACGCCCAAAAACTGTTGAAATTAAAGAAACGTGTAATCGTTCTCATATAAACGTGTGTGAATTTGATTTTTGATATCTTGAAGTCTGTGGCCTGCAGCGGCGAATGTGTTTAATGCTCGATTCAAAACCATCAGCAGGAGAAAACAATTTGCGTACCGCAAAGAATATTGATGCTGTAGCACGAAGCGTGTTGATTCGTTGTTCTCCTCAATTTATTGGCGCTTTTGTCTTTCGACAACGTGAAAGGTTCTCTCTCTACGTAAGGATCTGGACTGGCGTGCCTATAAAACACAGTTCCGTGTCGGAATTGAAGCCAAATGACCCTCGTTTGCGTCATAGTTTTGCTGATTGAACTCATTTGAAACTGAAAAAAATGTGTTTAGCGATGAAGCTCATTTCTGGGCAGGGAACAGAGAATTCGTTAGAGTGAATGGCGAAGCGCAATCGGGTCAATTTGCAGACAACTTTCTTTACCTCGTTCTTGGGATTTAACACACCTGGATAACTTTTTTTGGCGCCATTGCTTTGGGCTACCAACCCGGCAGCGCTCAAGAATGGGACTGATCGAATGGACTATTTAACTTGTAGCTGCTGACATGCGGCGGAAATCATGTTAAAAAACTAAATGCCATAAAATTATCTATTAGAATATTATAAAAAAAATGCATTCCTACAATATTTCTCATTCTAAGTTGTGAAGTTCTTAAAAACACCCGATTCAACGAGAGCCTGTTTCGATATAAATATCTCTCAATTGTTGAATGGAACCTGACAATATTTTTCAAAAGACGCTGTAGTGTTAGAACCGACCATCTGCTTTTGGAAAAATTTAGAAACCAACAATATTTTTGTTGCTTTTTGCTATTTTGTTTTGTGTTGTTGTAGATGTAGTGTGAACCCAATTTATGTCGGACGGTGTTTACGAAATGAAAAACCGCTCTTATTACAAAATCCAAAAGACATTTTTTAAGCCCATATTGTCTTTTGTTTGTCAACATTTTGTTTGTGACCATCTGGTCAAGTGTGACTTAATTGCGTGTCCACATGTCTAACTTTTCTGGCTATTAACATCGGAAGGGGTGGGGGGTTCTCTCATCTAAAATTTTTGACCGAAACCTCCTTTTATTTACATGTTTTGCGTTTTCGTTTATTTATTTAGATCGAAGAACCAACTTTTCATAGAGCCAAACGTGACTACAAAAACGAAATTGTCGGAGGCGTACAAAAACTCGACAATGCTGATGCCGAAAAGGAACTGCAGGCCTCGTTGGCCAAACTAGCGAGTAGCAGCGGTGGCCCTACCTTCAGGTAAGCACACTTTTGTTTTACAACAAAAACTTCTTTGATAAACTTAGAGCAAAATTTTGTTCACAGAATTTCCAAAATTCATGGTGCCACCAAACAGACGGTGGCCGGAACTCTTACAAAAATCGATTGTGATCTGACGGATGCGGATGGCAAACAGGAGCGATGTGAAGTGCAAATCTGGTCGCGTCTTTGGATTAAAACTGATGGCCACGAAGTCACCATTAATTGTCCCAACAAGGAATTGATTAAGCGGCGGCACAGTCGTTCTGTAGAACACTTGGAAAAGAAATCTCACAAGAAACAAAACCACCACAATTTGAACAAAGTGGAGCATTTGTTTTCGAAATTTCAAGTGAAATTCAATCGTCGCTATCACTCTTCAATGGAACGGCAAATGCGTCTGCGCATATTCAAGCAAAACTTGGAGATCATTAAACGGCTAAACGAAAACGAAATGGGTTGGTGTTTGTTAAATGATAACGGACAGAATTTTAGTATAAGAGTCGACTTATAGTTCAAAATTGAATTCGTTTGCACACGCGAACTGGGTGATGGAGCAAGTGATGACTGCAAAAATGAATACCCCGGTACAAAATCTATTGCACATTTTTCGAAAATTCGAGATTATTGATCATAATTTTTCTGGACATTTCTGTTCGAGACAGTCCATTAAAGTAGTTTTTTTAGACCTTTTGTTAAAAAAAAAACAAGTTTCAAAATATACGATTTACTTTAATTTTTTTTTTTTTGAACAGTCATCTCGTGTCCCATCAGCCACTGGCGGTGAACAACCTGCTGGTGAAATTTGTCTAAAACACTTGTTTCTTTTTTACAGGCAGTGCCAAATACGGTATAACTGAGTTCGCCGATCTCACCAGCACGGAATATAAACAGCGCACTGGCCTGTGGCAAAGAGATCCTCAAAAGGCTGCTGCAACACCCAAAGCAGATATTCCCGACATTGAATTGCCCAAAGAGTTTGATTGGCGTTCCAGAGGTGTTATTTCGCCGGTAATAAATATCCTTGTACAATAACTTTGAAACCTTTTGAATTGATTTTTTTCTTGTTTTCATTATTTAAGGTGAAAAATCAAGGCAGTTGCGGCTCCTGTTGGGCATTCAGTGTCACCGGAAACATTGAAGGTCTGCACGCTGTAAAAACTGGCAACTTAGAATCCTATTCAGAGCAGGAACTATTGGACTGTGATACTTCTGATTCGGCTTGCAATGGCGGTCTGATGGATAACGCCTACGAGTACGTTTCGTTAGCAAATAGAAATCTCATTTTAATTTAGGCATAAAACAGATAATTTTCTTTGCAAATTCTGAAATGCCAAGTTCTCAATTCTTGAAGCTCTGTTAAACTACTTAAAGGCTACAAATTCGATCCGCCCATCCCATCATGGATTTCGGCCGAATATAATCATTTGAAATTTGAGTACATTTTGACGTGTGTCATTCACTTTTCATTAGTGTTCGTTTTTCTTTATGTTTCACTGGGTTCAAAAATGTTTAACAGCGGTACTTTAGCGCATTATTGGATTGATTTGGGTCTAGAGTGACAGATTTTAAACACAATCCAAATGTTATTTCAAAAAACTTGCTGTTAAAACAAAATCAATAAAAAAAAAAAGCAATAGACAATTTATTGCAATATTTTCTGCTGAAAGTCATAGTAAAACAGATAAAAGCCTAGAAGTCGGTATCGGCTCAGTTGACCAGTTTAAAATCACACGATTTCAAAAAATTATTTATGGATGTGCCCAGCATTTCTATTCCTGTAAACTGACATCGCTTTGATGGAATGTGTATTTCAGAACTACTTGTATATATATTCGTGTATTGTTCGTGTTTTTCTCCTCAAAAATAGTTTTATAGAACTCGATTGTTTTGAAAACAGTTTATTCTAGAAATTTATCCGAATTTAGTGCTTTTCATCGTCAATTTTAATATCTCCCCCATATTCACATCAGGCCTGGCACAGAAATCATTGAAACAGTTTTAAGGTTATAATCGAAATGAGCATTTTCAATAGGGGGTTGCTTTCTTGAACCCGTTTCGTTCTTTATTTGGTTTTTTTTTTTTGCTATATTTAATTTAAAAATTACAAAACTAAACGAAATTTGGCATTGAAGAAAGTCGATCCAAACCGGAGGAAGCTGAAACAAACTTCTCTCGGTCTAAGCAGTGAGTGAAGTTTCACAACCAAAAACCATTTCGAACAATTTCTGTGACAGGTCCTTGTATTTCCCTTTGTTTGCTATTATTAATAAATTATTAAATTTCTATGTTTTAGAGCCATTGAAAAGATTGGAGGTCTGGAATTGGAAACAGAATATCCTTATCATGGCCGCAAGGAACAGTGTCACTTTAACAAAACGAAGATTCATGTTAAAGTAAGCGGACATGTCGATTTGCCCAAAAACGAAACCGCCATGGCTCAATGGCTGATTACTAACGGCCCCATATCAGTTGGTAAGACAACACAGCCACTGAGGCTGAATATACAAGTGATTAGTTGTAGTATTGAAAATAAATTTCAACGATAACGTTAAAATTGTTATAAACGTGGAAGGGACTGAACTGAAAACGAAGCAATAAAAACAACAATGCGGTCAGATGCAGGGGTTTCTTCATCCAAGCTTTAGCCAACACAAAACACATATTCATTCTGTCCTTACAACTTTGAGTTATTGATATTGAAGACTTGAATACTTCCTTCATTTAAACTTGAAACTATTAGATGAATTGTTAGAAGCCAACCGTGCGAATTCCCTCATGTCTTACCGTAAACTATTTGCTGCTTAAACTCCAATTTGTTTTGCCAAACGAGTCTGCAATATTGGCTACTTAATCGAAGTGTATTGAATTTGGAACAAAGCTAATTAGAAAGAGTCCTGAACGCACCTATTTTAATACACCCACATATTAATCAAACAGACTACGAACTCTTTATTCATTCCCAGTTTATTTCTTAATTTCTCGTAAATTGACTGCCTCGTCTTTTCAGTTTCTCTTAAGCACCGTATCAGGAATTTATTGCTCTGCAAACAGTGCATACACATGAACACAGATGAGGGGGAAGCGCAAGCCAATAAAAAGTGGAAAACAAGCGTGAATTCACTACAAAACTGTTGGGAGTAAAACAATTCCGTCTCAGAGCAGTTTCAATTAACCTTTTTTGTGTAAAGATTAGACTAAAAATGGTTTCAAGTTGAAGTACACAAAAGTGAGAAAAATAATATCAATTAGATGATGATGAACATGATGTTGAGTTGATCGTTTAAAAATAGGTGTATTTAATGTGTTGCCAATTAACAAAAACTCACAAAATCAAATACCTTTTTTTTGGGTTTTTTGTTGCAGAAAAGGTCTCTTGGAATTTGTTTTGAATCAAACAGCAAATTGCAGACAATAATAAATAAAGAACACACTGAACGATTTATTTAGTTAATTTGTTGTGACGTTTATTATGGAAAAGTGGAAAAATAAAAAGTGATTTCAAAAAGTTATTGACTTAAATGAGCGTTTTAAAATCATACAATTTTATACCTTTCTTGTGCTTTCAAATCACTTTTATAAAATGTGATTTTCAGAACAGCGTCGTATTTACCGTTATGCACTTATCGTCACCTAAAACCCCAAAAGCCCGTAACGGCACTTTTTTTCACAGGGCAAGCAAAAAACTTTATATATTTATGAGGATTTATTTATTTGTAGTCGAATTTTAGAATCAACGATAGAAATTCAATGTTAAGGAAATAATAGTCTATTTTTTTTAACGAAATGCAAACGTTATTGGTTATTTGTGAAATAATGAAATTGAATTTGTATGAAAACGTGATTTTCGACCACGACAACGACACTCATAATTTTGCCCATTATTTTCCTTAAAGTGGAAAAAAGCAGACACTTTTTGTCAGTTACTTGGATCTCAAAGGGATATTCGTCATGCAAAGAAATGGAATTAGTCAATCATTGATATTAAAGAAATTTCTGATATGAAAATAACGCCAGAAGGAGGACGTGAATTGATAAGTCGTCCGTGCAATTCTTCAAACAATTTTCAAAGAAAACCTTTTCGCTGTTATACAATATTTTGCTAGAAAAAAAAGTCGTTTTGCAATTATCAAATAAAGATTTTATTTTCTGTCAAGAAAAGCGTCATTTTGATCGCAGAAGTGTCAAATTTTCTTCGGAGATGGTACTTTAATGGCATTCACAATAATTAATGAAAAACTGGTTTTTAAAATTTTTATTAGTTATGGATTTTTGCAGGTTCAGCTAACGATATGTATGTATGTATTGCCGTATGTCCCAGATTGTTAGCAAAAGATATTTAACTAAAATATTGCCGTCAGACCAATTTTAAATTTCACAAACGCTTTAAAACCCCTTAAAAATATAATATAATTTGAGCAAAATTTAAGATTTAAGTTTTCTTTATCTATAAATATCAATAACAGGTCAACAAACTACTGCAATTGATTTGATTTGCTCTAATTTGGTTTTCCTTTTCTATTTGCAGGCATTAATGCAAACGCAATGCAATTTTATCGTGGCGGCGTCTCACATCCCTGGCACATGCTGTGCGCCAAAGGAAATCTGGATCACGGTGTGTTGATTGTGGGCTACGGTGTCTCCGAATACCCCTCCTTCCACAAGACTCTGCCCTATTGGATTGTGAAGAATTCGTGGGGCAGCAAATGGGGTGAACAGGGCTATTATCGTGTCTATCGCGGCGACAACACCTGCGGTGTCAGCGAAATGGCCAGCAGTGCTTTACTAGATGATTGAAATTAAATAAAAACAGTCTTTTTTGATACCAATAAAAGCTAAAACTAACAACAAAACACCTGTTAAATGCTTATAATACACTTTTTGTTTTAAAGAATCGCAATATTTTAGCTTTTAGTTGTTTTTCCAACAGCCTGTTTATGTTTTAAGAGATTTTGTTTAACTTCTTTTTTTCATTGATGAAAGAAACAACTAAATTCGGTTATAAAAACCAGTTTAAACTGTGCAAAAAAATAAGCAAAAAGTCAGCATTAGCAAACACACATCCATCTGAACACTCCCACACAGCAGCACACGGACACTTATTATAACCTGCACACTATTGTAGTACATTAAAAATATACATAATATGAGAGTTTATACTTACATAAATACATACATAAATACATACATACATACATACATATTGAAATTATTAACCAGGTCGAAGATAAAAACGTATGTCATCAATTAAAACTTACATATATTAATAAATCATGAAAAAGAAAACAAAATCCAATAAATAATTGTTGTGTTTATTTCATTCAATTTTATAGTCTACGATTCGCATTGAAATGTTATTCGGGTCTGTTCTATTGTATAAACTTGACTCGGTCTTGAATCGACAATGCGCTATTGCAGAAACATAAAAAAAACATTTGCATTGAAATGGTTGGTATTCGGGGGTCTGCTGCAAAACGAATTCACATTTGTTGGGTTCTCGAAAACGAATTGACACAACCAAATCGATCTTAAATCGACTAAACATACCAGTTCGAGGGTGAGGTGAGGCGTGATTTCATGGTTGCCAAATGTACTGAATTTGTATGAATAACCAACAATACTGGCTACTCTGGATATTATGGCAACATGCCACAAAAAAAATCCGTTAACAAATTGCTGTCATCATAAACAAATGAAATAATTTTTCTTTTATGAATTTTCTTTAATAAAGTCGATTTAGTTTTTTGTTTTTATTTCAATTGCAAAAACAAAAATTTCTTTTTACTCCAACATGGGCCTCAGCCTCAGCCTTTGCCACAGCTTCGGCTTCGGCTTCAACCTCAGATTCGCATTGTGTTGCCATACATTTGAAACAATTTATTTTACTTTTAACAGAGAGCAGAATACTTCTCACCTCCCGCCTCAGCTGCACATTGTGTCGCAGCCTAAATACATTCAAAGCTAAAAAACAATAATATAAGAAAATACTCCCAAATTTCTGCAGGCTTTTGCCTCATCTACGAAGAAAAATTATCGGGATGTATAAAATACTTTTCCCGCAGGACTGACTGTATAATTGCAATTTGTATGTCGATCGATGTTATTATGGGTTAAATTTTTGAGGCCGTGCGGAACCAATAATGCCACCCAATAGTTCATTTGGCAGCGCCACAAACATTTTTTATCCAACTTAATTTTGATGGCTGCCAAATCAAGAAATTGCGATTCTGTTTACAGAACAGACCCGATTAACTAATTACAGCCTTCTAACAAACTCTTAATTAAACTCTAAAACAGCAACTTTAATGCTCATATTCGCTTAATTTTATTAAAAGCAAACGCAATTTACGAGCTTCCAAGCCGATCGTCAGTGGTTCCGCGGGAACCTCGTCTGCAGCGCTGTAAATGTTTGCCGCCGAAAAAATCCCATTTACTGAAAAAGAAAAATAAAAAAAAAAGATTAACAGGCAGGTGATGAAAACCGAAGCGATTTAGAACGAAATCGTTGGCTTCAAACGCATGAAAGAGTTTTAGGTGGGACAAAAACGTCTCGATTTCATAATCGAAATCGTTACTTTAATGCACCAGCGTTTCTAAATATTTTTTCGTTTTTAAATTGCATTTTTTCCACATTCTACTTTCAAATGCCCTGAAATTCATCATCATCAATCATTTTTATAAACAATTTAAAGCTTTTTTCGGATTTTGTTAATTTTTTTATTCTGCTGAACAGTTTTTAAAACGTTAAAATAATGATATATGTTTCATTTTCAAGAGGGCCTGGAAAAAAATCAACTTTGTTTTCTTTTCGAAGTGTGTGGGACTGGTCTAAAAATCAAATATTTTAAGTGATTTAAAATCACAGGAAAGAGCGTGGGAATCGATTTCGTAACGCAGCTTAACCGTAATTGGCAAGTTTTTTCAAATTTCTGCAAAAGACTATAAAATAACAATAAACCGGCGAGAACTTAAATTTCTTTATTTTCCTTTAACAATTTTTGACTCCAAAATCAACTTTGATTCTATTTTATAAAATTGATAAAAACTAAAGCAGGCCAATCACATATTTTTTTTTTGTCGAAAAACCTCTAGGCGTTTGAAAATTTCTGAACGAACATTTTTCAGATTTTTTAGTCACGGGCGGACGTGTGCGGCTCAAAATTGTTGACATTTTTCAAAGAAAATTTGAGAAAATATTTCAAATAATTTCTTTTAAACACAAAATTCGATCGCAATTGAAACAATTGGGGAATAATTTTTGTGCATAAATAATCGTAAAGATTAAAATAAATGTAAATTTAAAATGGTTCAACGCCGGGGCAACTTATTGCACATCCGCAAGAAACTGAAGATCGGCAAAAATTATGTGGAAGAACATTTTTTGTTGGATGAATTTTTTTTTTAATGTATCGTAAAGAACTTTTATTAACGTTTTCACAACAACAAATACATACATATATGTGCAATAGATATGTATGTACTCGTACGCGTGTCCGAATGTCCATATTTGCACGAGTGGACCCCTCTTTGTATTCGTTGAATACTTTTTCAGCCAGATGTTGCTGGAAGGTTCAGAAATTTCAAAGCAAAACTTGAAATATTTTGCGGGATAATTTATGACCCCGGAAATTGATGGCAGTATTTGCTGGAAATCTCCCGAAAAGGTCAGTTTTCTTTCATCTATTTAATACTATTTATCTATTAAATATTATGCACCGATCGCCTCAATTTCCCTGAAATTTGATCATACACCAGAATTATTTCAGATTTTCTTCAAACAAATTTCAGAATTTTTGCAGCCGGACACGTCCGTTCGTGACGAAAAAATCTGAAAAATTTTCGCCTAGAGGTTTTTCGACAAAAAAGATATGTAATTGGGCTGCTTTAGTTTTTATCACTTTTATAAAACAGAATCAAAGTTGATTTTGGAGTCAAAAATTGTTAAAGGAAAAGAAAGAAATTTAAGTTCTCACTGGTTTATTATAAAAAATTTTTATGAATATTTTATTGTCTTTTGCAGAAAACTAAGACGAAAATTAAATGGGTTTAAAAGTTCCTAAAATACGGAAACAAAATTAAGGCCACACACAAAATGTTGTGGCCTCTCTTTGTGGATTCGTCGGACCTTTACACCGATTTCGTTCAATTATTTTTTAATTTTTTGCGTTATAATTATAATATTTTTATTGAAAGAACTTCAGCCAGCAGTTTTGAGGTATTCAACAAAACTTTTTTGCCGAAATATCGAAGACGTTTTCGCGAAAGCAAACTTTTTCAGGAAGTCGCCCAAAATGCTATTTGTCTTTCACCTAAACAAAAACTTTTTCAAGTATTTTCAATCAAAAAATTCACTGAATCGGCGAAATTTTTATTTGAATACGCATTTCACAGAATCAGATCAGATTAGCAGATATTTTGACTGAAATTTTAAAAATTCTGCAACAGAGATTGCGTCCACAAGAGTCTTCGTGATATTTTTTCCTGTTAAATTCGTATTTCTGTTCGGAAGAAACCGAATCAGACCACTTTTAATATCATCAATGAAATCGTCATCTGCCCATTGAATCTGTTGGGAAAATCGGATTATAGAATTTTTGCACGAAGTTTATTTGACGTCTAGGCCTGTGCTGTGTTTGCGGGGGGCGAACAGACGACCGCGAAACTTTTGAACACCGGCGTATACGAACATGTTTTTGTTTTATCTCAGCATGATTTCTGTGTACAGCATGAAACAGTGTAACGAAAAACCTTAAACATACATTTGCTTAAATGAATCTAATTAATATCTGCCGCTTACCTTCACAAGACTTTAGGAAGTTCATCACCTCTTGCAAGGACGGATACGGCAGAATAATATTTTGCTTTGCCATGCCAGTCAAAAGACCTAGAATGCAGCGCTTAACATGGAGCCAAGTGTCAGCATAAAGTCGGGCACCGGAACCACCCTCCAAGGCATGAGCGATACGCGACAGCCCGAATTCGTAGTTGGATTTGGCGCAATACAAAGTGCCCACCACCAAATTTACGATGCACAAATGATGATATTGTTTGCCCATGTTGCCCTTCAGCTCTTCGGCTTTTTCCACTCTGCGCATCAGCTCTTCGGCCTCTTCGTTTTGAAAGGTCATTATGTACGAGACACAGAGGTTGGCCAGAACGGCAGCCGACACTGACATGATCTGCAATCAGAGCAAATGAGTTCAAAAACGGCATTATTTGTGGGCTGGAGAACGTACATCCTCGCCGTGCTGGCGTATAACAGGTTCATAGAATGCGGCAGCCTCCTTGTATTTGTCGCCCTGCATGAAGAGCACGTGGCCGGCATTTAGACGCCAAACAGAATTTTCCGAACAAAATTCTGCACTTGAACGAAACTCTCTTTCGGCGCCAACAAAGTCGTCGTCGCGCCAAGAGATCCAAGCTCGGGCCATAACGACCGGCAAATATCTGTGAAATGACAAAGTGATTCATATATGTATGTACTTATTTATGTACATATTTATATTATTATGTATGTATGTATTTATGTATATGTACATAAAACATGCATTTTTGCGCTTATTTGTCTGGTTTGAGGTCTAAGGAAATTTCGATTAATTGCCCTAAACCTCAAACCTGTTTGTTTCCAATAAGAAATGGGCCAATAATTTTATTGGTTGCAGAACCTAAAAATGCGAATGTTTCAAAATTTTTAATTTCTATTGTGAGATATTTGAAAGTAGTGACAATAAATGGCAAATATGCCAACTGTTGTGACTACCAGAGTTTTGAATTACACACTTGATACTTAAGCAGACTCAAGCCAAAACTTAAGTCCGGTTTTCAATTTCTTATATAAATTATATTCAGTTCTTTGTGGTACTAGATTAACCCGATGTGCTGCACTATAGTTGTTGGTTCAGATCGCAACATTGTACTAATTCGATTTGTTTTAATTCAATTTTATAATATTTTAAGCCTGAGCCTCCCTAATGTTTACATTAATTTGGAGCATTTCAGTTAAAGCTTAACTCTAATTTTGTTGTGGCTCAAAAAGAATTTGAAGTGAAAGCAATTTTTTTTTTGTTGACCTGCTTTTCTGCACCTTTTTACTGATCAATAACAACAACAACAACAACAACTTCATGCAGATTTGTCGGCTTGTGCTGCATCAAGTTTTTGTTGTTGTTAATATTGTTGTTGTTGTATAATTGCAGTGAAAAATTATTTTAAGTAAAAGAGATTGAGACATGAATTGCAAATTTGAGTCTGTGAGAAGAACTTGAGGCAAACAGTCCAAAGGAGGCCTAAGACCAAGATGTTGGAACAAAATAACAGTACAGTTTTTTGCTTCTCCTGTAAAACAACCGAAGTATAGTTACGTCCATTTGCATTTAAGGTGACGATATACTTATACTTATAAGCAAACTACAAAAACTTATTGTTATAGAGAAATATTTAGATTTACAATGTCATGTTTCTGACCAGACTTTATTGTGCGTTTTCCTTAATTTCTAACCTACAAAAACTGCGATCGCGATAAAAAAGCAGCTCGGATAGCTTAAGTGGATGGGAAATGTTTGGCAGAATTGTCGCCTTTTATACAACGTCACTTAACGTTACTTTAAGTTTAGTCACGTGCGAACCGCTGCTATTTTTTTTGTCATGTTTTCTGATACGAAACTGCGCGTGCTCTCATCTTTAGCAGAGATTACGGTTCTTCGTGAGCTTTAATTAAAAATTTGAACGTCACGTACGGCGCCATGAAAACAGGCGTATTTAGATATATAATACACTGTAGTCACGTGCTACGGCATTCTGAAATTTCTCTTGTATTTAGAGTTGTAGAAAACTATTACATACATATTTCATTCAAAGGCATAAATTTATTAAACATATTCGCTTAAAAGCCTTGGCCGCATAATTACCCAAACATTTCCATAAGGCAAGTAACTGGTAATAACTGAAGAATAAGTTGTTACAAGTTGATAAAGCCAAAAAAAAACTTACAATTCCAGGGCATTTTCATAATCTTTTAAAGCATTTCTCAGAGCATTTTGATCAGTGTTCGAACGTACTTCTTGCACTTTGGCCGCCAAACTTCTCAACTTGCCGGCCAAACTGGAGGCCAATGTGCCCAGCTTCTTCTCAGCCAATTCGGCTGAAGACTGAGCCGTAATTAAGGCATCCAACAGTTCATACAAGTACTAAAATGGCATTAAATCACAAATGAAAATTAAATTATGGCAAAATAAATTTATGTACATGCCTGTGACAAATAAGTGTAAGTCAAGTTTGTATGGTCCGCCAGAATGTCGGCTGCGGTTTCGTACATTTCATGCTTGCAGCAGATGAGCAAAATGTTGGCAAATGTTTCTCTGGGGCAAGCGGGTGGTCCTAAGTCCAAAAGAAATGCTAATTTTCTTAAACCTGTCACTGGACCCTGAGGATCTGTAAGAGCCATGTTATGCAAGGTAACAGGATCCAGTTCACTTTCCGCTCGGGGAGGTAAGTCCAATAACGAGTCTCGGGCTGCATCAACTAGAACTCAAAGAGGTTTTTGTGTTTTTTTTAAAGAACTAATACTAAGAAAAACTAAATGAAACATCGGTAGGAAATAGCAGGAAGTATTTCGAATTGTCTGGTTGTTAAATGGGAATAGACTTTTGTCTGGAGTGTTTCCGATCTCCATAATGTTGTTATACAAAATTAAGGTATCATAATTTTAATGCTGCATTCATTTTGAGAACATGTTTCTTAATTACAATGAATTAATTTCAATCCTCTTATAATATTTAAAAGGAAAAAGTTTTTACTTTCATATTTCCTACACATTTGAGAAAACTCAGAACTTTGAAATCATAAAAAATATGACATTCCAAGTGACTTTTTCAATTTTAGAAACTTTTTCAAATATTCGGATTTTTCATTTGATCTCGGTTACATCAAGCTGCCAGTTGCGCAGGCGGTTGCCACACACGTTGTACGGGAACGACCCGGCAAAATTGAACGGATCATTCAAACGAACGGAGTGAGCCGATCATTTAACTGACCGGGTTTCGTTCAACAATGCATTGTAGGGTTGCCAATGCTTTCGTTGTATTCTGTGGTTTCGTTCATGTTCTGCTTCTTTTACTTTTACTTCTTTTCCCCAAAATAAATTATTTTCAGCACAAACAATTAAACCAGTTGAAGTTTTTATCACTTTCATTGAAGTTTTCATCAGCTGTTTTCAGCGAATAGCAAGAACAACAAATATCATAATGGTCGCCCTACTGTTTGTTCAAAGTGACTGACCGATTGACCGAACGGATCAATCTTTGATAGTTGAACGAAAATAATCGACCACTTAAGTGAAAGGCCGGCCACAGCTCTACTCAAAAATCGAAATGTAAATGGTCGTGTTATTGTGGGGGGTACCTGCCTTAGAAACGCATAGTTGTATGCAGTAGTTGCTTCGGTCGAACTTTTCGCCACTTTTGTTCAACATGTTGTGCAACAGGAACGGCTTACACTTAGTAACTGCTCATATTAAAAGCCTTTCACCTCTTCTTCTTCTTCTTCTTTTGGCGCTACAGTCCGTGGTGAACCTGGGCCTCAACCAACAAAGTTATTCTTTGTTGTTGTGTCGAAACTAGTGTTTTTACACGGTAGGGAAGTTACCCCCACGCACAACCCCCGAAACCTGGAGGACCGGGTCCTGGTTTAGACCCCTGGACAGAGGGGATTCGCTGCACACTTTGGTTCACCTCTAAGCGGGTGCTGTAGGGGCTATCCAGGGGCGCCACGGGGAGGCAGTATGTCAGCTTGACCAGTCCATTTTCAGGGATCGCTGCTGGCTTCTCGCCAGGTTGAGAGCAATCAACAACTTTGCCCTGAGTGCACTGGCCCATTCACCCCTACATCACAAATATAGATTCAGTCTAACGTTGTGCGACAAGCGATACAGCACAACACATAAAACGCGGCGAAGTAGATCGACTTTCCATTTTCATAAGCATCAATTAAAGCGATCAGCTGTTTTTGATAGTTTAACCTTGCAAAAACTTATGTATGTATAAGAAAAGTTTTATACAGGCAAAGGGGGGCTTAGATGGTAATACAAGTCGTACGTAAAACCGAAGAGAAAGTTTTATGAAATTATCTCCGTATTTTAAAAATGAGAGATTTTACGGCAGATTTTTTTACGTTTACACGATTGGTAAAAGACCAAAACAAAGTAAAATGTTTACATGAAAATACTTCCCTGATCTAATGATGTGTGAAGGAATTTGGAAATTGTCATCCGTATTTTCTTTCGATGTCGTATGGTTTCATTACATATTAAGTTTAAACGATGCCATCCATGCTCTTCTACTCAAAAATTTTACATATCGTACGACTTGTGTTACCGTCTAAACCACCTTTAAGAATGTTTTAAAGAACTTAATTTCTTTTTAATTGTTGGAATTTTGCTCAAAAAAGCCACAATTTTACCATCACAAAAACAACAAATTTACACTTCAGCTGATTATTATTTGTGCAGTTAAAATAGTGGCCAGTAACTTGAAATTATAAAACCTGCCGAATGCATAGAAAGATTGAAGCGCGTAGAATGCGTGGACGCGAAAACGCCTTGTATGGACTTTTAGCTCAAAGTCTCACGAACGCGACCAATGAAATTTTGCATTATATTTATAATTCTAAATGTTCAACTGCTGAATATTTTCAAAGCAATACCCGCCGTCAATATGAAACTGCTCAGCCGACGCTGATGAAGCTTTTATTCAGCTGTTTATTTTCTATTCTATTCATACAGTAGTACCTCGATTGTAGCCCATAATGATAACCAAGTTGTGTGTCCAAGGCTGTATCTAGTACTTTGAGGTGTCCTGTAGCTTTGGCCCATGCCGGTAAGCTTAGACATTCTTTTCCCACTTTCCACACTCTTTAGACCATGTACAGGATTTTATGAGGTAAAATAGGTCTTAACTAATCAGCATTGCAAATCTGTTTTGACTCGTTTTGGAAATCTTTTAATAAACTTTTCCACTGGAAATTTCAAGTCTGCACATTCCAAATCTCTTTTTGAAATTTGCCGTTGCTCGCATAGAAAAGCTTGAGTTTTCTTTGGTTATAGGGTGCCACAGCTTGACCTTTTGCTTTAGCATGTCAAATATTTGCCTCGCTATTGTGCGAAACCACTTTTACAATGTCTTCCCATTACAGGATACTTTGCCCACTCAGGACGACTGAAGCTGTTATGTAAGATTTTAGGCTGCAGCAACAAAAGATAAGGCGCAACTTTTGAGACTTCAATAATCGAGTTACTACTGTACTTTTTGGCTTCATTTAAAAACAAAAAATGTCATCCGAATTTCTTAAGATTCGTAATATGTATGTTTTTAGCTGAGACTTACCGTTTCCCTCGTTGTATTCGATAGCAGCTTTTAGATTCAACGCCTGGGTGATGCCTGACAAAGACAATGTAATGGGGTTTCCGACGCTGCGGGCGCTGCCATCCGTGTCAATTTGGGCACCAATTCCCAATTCCGGATGATTTCTGATGCCGCGATCAACAATTTCAGCTAAAATTAAGTAAATTTCACTTAATATTTTCGCTATTTTCGACCATAATATTTCTTTTATACTCGTAAAATCAACAGCCTGAGTTTTTTCCTTTTTACGAAAATGTGACAATGCCAAGTTGTAGGCAATCAGGGGATTAAAGCCGCCCACTTGTAAAGCTGAGTTGAAACGCTGCACCGCACTTTCAAACTGATCGGCCTGATACAGCAGGCAGCCCTCATCGTTTAATGTTTCCGCTTTGCCGGCGGTGCGCTGGTTCAAAACACTTTGAGCTCCAGCAAAATCTTCACTCGAATACAAAATGGCGCTTTGCAGTTGCAGGCACTGTTCTTTCAGTTCTTCGTTATCGCTGATTTGTTTCAAAATTTTCAAAGCGTCCCCAAATATACCCGCCTGGTACAAAGACTGGGCGTAATAGAATCTTAAGCGAATTGAATAAAAAGTTGTATGAGACAGAAATTAATTTGAACAGCGCACAAAATTTTACTTATAATTGGCAACTTTTGGCACCAAAGCACTCAGTTGTTCGTAGCAGGTGGCTGCCTCTTCGTACTTCTGCCCATGATAGTAACAATAGCCCAAAGTTGAAAGGCCGGCTCTGGTATTGGCCGCCTCCCCCAAATTAATTATGCACTCAATGACATCCTCGTAACGTTTGTCTTTGATCTGTTTCACAATCATAAAAGTTATATATTCGTTTATTAAATGCAACAAGAGGAAATGGGAATCTATTCAGTTTTCTACCAGATTGTAAATGGTGCGTGTTATATGCCCTTCTCTGAGGATTATGCCCTGATGCAGCATTTCCAAATGTTTGCTTTTTTATATTTTGGAGACAAAGTTCCGAAAGATTTGCTTTTCCTTAAGTTACACACATAAAAGTGTTTTGTTATTGCATAAATTAAGGAAACCAGTTGCCGTGACAACAATCTAACAAAGAATGCGACAACCCCCGTAGAAAAGGCACTGAAATAACCGAAAATTTAAAAATAAGTTAAACAATAAAACGGGCTTCCAACCACCGCATGCGATATCGAGTGTAATATCCTGTCGAAAAATACTTCTATATGTGTAGAAATGTAGCACCAAACAGGTTGACGATGGCGAACCAACTGAACTGTCTCTTTATTTCAAAGTTATTCTTAAGGCCGGGCGCAAAGACTCCACTGGCGTTGACGGAACAACGCATTAGTTTGGCACAATGAGTGAAATTAAAACAAAACAAACTGTCACTTGTCAAAGGACGCAACGTACGTTAAAGGTTAAAATTGCTGCTCATCTGAATTTTTCATATTTTTGAAAACTTTTCTATTCTTTTCTTTTCTATTGCAGCCCGCTACAGTATATGTAATATATATCTGTTAATGGGCCCACGTTTCGCTCCCGTTTTCTTTATTATATTGACTAAATTCAAAAAACTGATATCAACAAATAAATCTTCGAAATCCACTGCAAATAACTTTTTGCACTTTTGAAATCAAAATTACGAAAAAATTAAATTGAACGGGGAAAAACATAATCACACGAATTTAATATTTCGTTTTAATTATTTAAAAAAAAAAAACAAAATTTTATTTTTATTTAGGAATATCACTTTATTGACTTTGAACGGAAGAAACAAGACTAAATTAATGTTTACAAATTTCTTTTCTTATTGGCTAAACTGCAATATTTAAACCTTCTTAGTAATTAAAAATATGTTACAATAAATGTTTTGACAATTCTCTGGAATATTGCGTTTGTGAACGGAAATGCAATTTTATTAAATTATTCTTTTTTTTCTTTAGTTCTTTTATATTAATATAGGCCAGTTGCAGTTCTTCATCACACCATAGAACATCACCATAGGCAGCTATAACTTCGAGGTAATGAAGGACTTCGTCTACCTTGGCTCCCAAGTCAACAGTATGAACAACATCAGTACCGAGATCAAACGCAGAATAACTCTTGCCAATCGCTGTTTCTTTGGGCTCAAGAGGCAATTGAGTAGTAAGGCCCTTTCTCGAAAAACCAAGTTGACACTATATACCACTTTGATAATCCCTGTACTTCTTTATGGCGCAGAAGCATGGACGGTGTCGAAGGCGGATGAGGAAGTCCTTGGTATTTTCGAGAGAAAAGTTCTGCGTTCAATCTTCGGCCCTGTTTGCGTTGATGGTTTCTGGAGAAGAAGATTCAATCATGAACTGTACGGGTTGTACAGCGACATGAGCCTAACCAGGCGCCTACGGATCCAACGGCTAAGATGGTTGGGCCATGTAGAGCGCATGGAGAATACTGCTCCGACCCGTAGAATCTTCGATTCCGAACCTGTGGGACAACGCAGTAGAGGACGCCCACGGAACCGATGGCGCACACAAGTGGAGAGGGACCTCAACCAACTTGGTGTGCAAAATTGGAGAACGCTGGCGAAAGACCGTGCCAGCTGGAAAACTTTGTTGGTTGAGGCCCATGTTCACCACGGACTGTAGCGCCAAAAGAAGAAGAAGAAGAAGTTGCAATTCTTGGAATTGCGACCGAAAAATAGAATTAATTTATGGCTTTAATTTTAATTTCTTTAACCAAAGCGGAAATAGGTTTAATTTTGCATTTGTTTATTAGGTGGTAAATATGTTTGTAATAAATTCGTCAATAGGATCATTCTTGATATAAGTTGGTGTGTTTGGTTTTATATATGTAACTCACGCGGACAAATTATGGTGCAAATGTTTTTTTGTTTATTTCATTGACGTCTGTTAAGTTTGTAAAGTTTCTATAATTGCACATACGGCCGTACGTTAAAGTACGTTAAGTTTTTCTTGAATCAAAGTTCGCAAAACACACCCTGTACTTTCACTTAGTTGTCACTTGAAAAGGCAAACAAAGTACGACTTGTGACTACGTGATCATATTTTTCAGCGAAAAAAGGACATTCAAAATGAAACAAAAAAAATTCTTGTTTATTTTATATCACATAAAATAATAATATAATCCCAACAATGTAATACTAATCACTAGGACAAGTAGTGATGTATTTTTTTTAGTGTTTACAGAAGAAAAAACATATCAATAGAAGTTCACACGGCCTTAAAACAAAATATTTAATAATGAAAAATACATGAAAACAATTCAAAAATCCTTAAACTATTGTTCGTATTTTTCAGCCGAATGTATTTTGTTTTTGGTGTATCGCTGTTTGATAAACACAATTTAAATCTGGCGCAGTCCATTTGAAAATTGCCCTGTGATTCTAAAGTACTCACTTTTGGTTGGGAATTTTCCGCTGTCCAAAAATTATTTCCAATTGAAAATATTTTTGCTGTCGGCGCATTAGAAGCTGGTTTTTGGGAAAATACAAATTATAATTTTGGAAAATGAAGAAAAAAATTAGCGATAAAAAAAGGACAATTCAATTAAATAAAGGAGGATTTTTTGTTTAATTTTAAAGGACATAGTGTCAAAAAAAGGACTGTCCTGTTAACAAAAAGGACGTATGGTCACCGTACGTACGACGGACTCGGACCCGGCCATAAAGGCTAGTTAACGGTAAATAACATAATCCTGATGCACTATTAAGATCAAGAAAAGAGTATAGGAAGAGCACGGAAAGGAGAGCTATATGTGCAATATACAATCTGTATGGATGTGAGGGAAGTTAAGGTAGAACTGAAGGATAGATAAAACGGAAATAACGGAATAGGAGAGAGAAGACTTATGAATGTCAAATATGTACAGTAATACATTTACAATAATTCGTGAGTATCAACGTGCGTTCGCTACAGGGAGGCATGACCTTTGGGACGTGTACCGCGCATAGCCTACATATAATAGATTTTTAACTTATACACCAGATAAATTAATTTTATGTACACCAATACACTTTTAGGGCAACTGCCTCGATCAGGAATGAAATGAAAAATCGTTTTCCCCAGCACTGACTGCAGCCACACTTTAAATTTCTTGGCGTCAAATTGATAACACAAATCGGTTGTTGAAAACTCGCTTGAATTGACAGCTGGGACACGGGCTGCACTCAAATTGATAGTCCGTTGCATTACAAAAAAAGCCGTCGACGAAGAAAGATTTAAAAGTGCCAGCTAAATAATCGCAAGAATTTTTATAAGCACAATTTTACTGAATAAGGCACAACTTTTCCTTTTTTTGGCGCCTTTATTCTATTTGGCGGCCTCAAGGCAACACAATGCCATTTGTTTTATCACATGTTGTAAGCCGATATTCCCACTGCCAATATCGAAAGTTATCGATTACTGTTAGCATATTCTTCGTATTTTCTTTCGGTGCCTTAAATTGGCACCGATTTTGTCGTCAGTGCTTTTGGTGTTGATTTATTTAATTTTTTTTTTTTTGATTTTCAAATTACAATAAAATGAAAAAGGAAGAAATCGAAATAGCAAATCCAACCCAAAGTGATAAAAACAAAAGACTGAATTGAAATTAGAAAAAATTGTATAATTTGGTCTAGTGAAATGCGCCAGAATTTTGGAAATTTGCAGCTCTTCAATATCATGCCAAAATATCTTTTACGATGTAATTGTAGACGCTGGTCTTCCTTCACTGATCCCACAATTTTTATGTGAGTTCAGTCGACGCACCCGATTACATCAGAAAAATCCGTTTAAAAAAAGGTTAATTTGCCTTCGGCATTTTCAGTATCCTTCATTTGAGACTTGATCCATTGTGGGCGAACTGTCTTTTGCCACACATTAAGAGGTTCAGCTAGAATCTTATACACGACAGGTTGTGATAGTCCCAAATCGATATAGTTTCGTTGTGATAAAAATCGTAAAGTTGCTGCCGTTTTGATGGTGTTCGGGCTTCGTTGTTCAACCGAAAATAGTTTTCGCACCTTTTAAAAGAAGCCACAAAATAAGTGTGAAACCTGCAACAAAGAAAAACTTTTGCCATGTTTAAGGGCAGTTCAGACTATAATACAAGTGTTAGGAATTTCATTGGATTTTGTGTAATAGAAATCTAACGATATTTGCTGCGACTGTCAAAAAATATGAGTAGAAAATTCTCAGCTTTATGAAACTTCGTTCAGCGGTGACTGAACAGTTTTATGCCCCGACTTCTCAAGGCATTCAGCAGTTAAATGAATAAAATAAAAGAAAATGACAATAACTCGTATTATTTACTGGATAGTAATCGCATTCCAGATCTTAAGCCTGTTTGTGACGGAGACACATAGCACCAACGAACCACACTATCGGTTGCGAAACGTTACAATAGTCTATTCACATTTTGTGACAAAAACTTTCTTTGAACTATAAATTCTTATGGGATGTCAAATTTCTGATCAGACCTTTAAAGGGGATTTAGACGGTAATAGAAGTCGTACGTAAAACCAAAGAGAAAATCTTATGAAATTATCTCCGTATTTTAAAAATGAGAATAAAAATCTTACGACAGATTTTTTTACGTTTACACCAAAGGTAAAAGACCAAAATCAAGTGAAACGTTTACATGAAAATACATCTCTGATCTAATGATGTGTGAAGGAATTGGACAAATTTTAAAAAACGATGAGAGCCCTACGAGTTTAATATTTGCATACGTATTTTCTTTCAGTGTGGTATCGTTTCATTACATATTAAGTTTCGACGATTCCATCCGCGGTCTTCTACTCAAAAACTTGACTTATCGTATGACTTGTGTTACCGTCTAAATCCCCTTTAAACAGTCAACGTCATCTTAATCCTGTTAGGGACTATCAAGTTAGTGTTGAGATGGTGCTGACATTAAACAAAAGTGACGGTGACCCAAAATTGCCGACAATGTTGACGCCATCTGCAAGACTTTGTCGTCTGTATCATCTTCATTTTTGCTGGAGAAAAACACCACCTGGAATATATTCTTCAGAGCTTCCTCCAAAAAAATTCTCTTAAGTAGCTAAAGTTATCAGCTTCATCTTTCAAAATTTTTTGCATATCTTTTGGATCCATTTCTAACAAAACCAAAAATATTTTCCGAGATGTGGAATAACGTTATTTATTGCTCATCGTACAAATATGTACCACCATAATGTAAAATAACCATAAGGAACTTCAATTATACTTTATTTTGAATATTTGTGTAACTTTCACGGTCAATTTCACACAAGAACTTTACAAAAACTAGCCACGAACTTGTCTTAAGCTGCGTCGTAACTCAGAAAAAACTACATGGCAACCGTGAACGTGTTTAGCAACGTTTGACCTTTCACAATTCAGCAACATTTAATTTAAAACTTTTACAGACGCGAAAGGGTTAAAGGAGGACTAGCACTATTTACAGAGTTCCAAGCCCGGTGCGTTTCGGACCATTTTGGCTCTACCAAAGCAAATTCAACACAACTTTTTGTTTCAGTGTGCGACAAAAATCGTTATGCAATAAAATACGCCCGTTTCAAGACCATTTCATTCAACAGTGAAACAGTTTTACAATCAATTTTATAGACCACAATAAGAACAACCAAAGTACAACGGTCTTGTTGTTGTAGGCAATTAAGTAACAAAATATGTACATAAATTAAATTTGTTGTCCCTTTTGGATTTTAATAGTAATTATTATTATTATTCAATAAAAATTTTAAATAATTTGTTGTAAATGACGAGTTTTTTTCTCCATTTCAAAGCTGGCAACGCTGACACGGATACTTCCACAGGTTTTGTTGTTGCAGCGCCAAGTTCACTTGTTAGGAATTCGGTTAGAAAATTTTGATGTCACAGCATCCTGAGACAGGTATGGAACTATTTCCAAATCATTTCAAAATTGTCCTTTTACTTTCAAATTTAGGCGATAAAATAACGATCATAAATAGTTCTAAAATCATATTTTCGATATCGGCGATTAATATTTATTAAAAAATTTGCTAAATAATTTTGTTTTTCTTTTTTATGAAGGTTTCGGTGTGAGCGAGTGTAAACAGTTCAAATGCTTCTTGTAGACAATCGATGATTCCGCAAAGTACTGCCGTTTCGCCAGCAGATGGCAACGCAGTTCATCCTTATGCTCTCGATCGAACTGATCATTCAATTCCAAAGCCACTGACGACGCATTCAACTGCATAACGAAGAGTTTGTGAACATTTTCTTCAGCCTGTAAAACAATTCTAAAAACAATCAATTTTGATTATTTTTGTGGCGGCCAGAAACCACTTACGGTTTTTGCGCAGCAATTGAAAAACGCCACCAAATCCCTTACGAGATTGCAAGCTGCCTGACTTGAGCATATCTCTTCTGAAGTCCGTCTGTACTTCTCAACTTCGGCTTGGGCATCCAGTTGCTGGGCTGGTCTTCGATTAATGTTATCCTTGTCGTAGCAAGCCAGCAAAGCGTCCTCATAGTCTCTATTTATGCCCACGATTTGCCGCCTATAGTTCTGAAAGCACTCAGAGTGCAGTGAACTGGTGACGACAGCCACCGAAATAAAACTGAAACAAACGATGCAAAAAGTTTTCATTGCGCTCCTTCGTTACCCCCTTCCTGGCTTTTACTGATATTGAAGTAGCAACCACTTAAATATACGAGTAGTTCAGCCAACTGAAGAGCAAAATATTTACAAACTCTGCCACGAAATGTAATAATTAACTCGTTTCTTATCGGAGTGATAAAGATTGTTTTCAATTTTTATTTGACATTGATAATGTACGATATGATAAACGTTCGTTTCTGGCAAATACCGGAAAGTACCTTATCTTTCCCACAAATGATTTTGTTTATTCTAAAAAGGGGTCGATATTAGATCTACCCTGCAGAAATGTTCTCATGGCGGCGAAAAGTTTTAATTTTCTATGTACTGGCTGTTGCCACATCGGAGAACAAAGTGTCCTAGAGAAGCTGAAAGAACTGCAGAGTCATTGAACGGCTTAGAAAGGACATGAACGTGGGCGGTAGTTTTTTAAAAATGATAATAGATGTAGTTGCGGGAAGAAGGTGAGAAAGTAGAGACTATTTCAACTTATTGTCCAACACTACACCGAGTTAGAATAAAATAGCTACAGTCGGGCAGGGGAAAGAAAGCCATTATTGGAGAAAAATTTAAATTCATCTTAATTTTGCACGGAAATTACGCGTAAATTGAGATTAAAGCATTTGTCAAAGGGAATCATGTTGTTTGCACAGTCAACTTTGTTATGGTCATTGCTAACCATATCATTGTAACCAACCGTTTTTTTTTTTATGAGGGTCCAGAGTAGATTGAATCTATCTAAGTGTTTGCTATCCAACTGATACACATCGCATCGTCCGTCTACATCACTATTTTTACGCACTAATAGGCCGAAGCAATTTTTGGTCCTGTTTGCGTTGATGGTTTCTGGAGAAGAAGATTCAATCAAGAACTGTACGGGGTTGTACAGCGACATGAGCCTGACCAGGCGTCTACGCATCCAACGACTGGAAAACACTGCTCCAAGCCGTAGAATCTTCGACACCGCACCAGTGGGACAACGCAATAGAGGACACTCACGGAACCGATGGCACGCGCAGGTGGCGATATACCTCAACCAACTTGGTGTGCAAAATTGGAGGCGGCTGGCTATAGATCGTGCCAGCTGGAAAAGCTTGTTGGTTGAGGCCAGGTTCACCCGGACCGGCGCCAGAAGAAGAAGAAGAATATGCCAAATTTGCGCATGGTTGAAGTCTTCTTTCGTCTATCTGTCTATATCAGCTCCCTTTTTATAAACAGGTAACACACACGCCAACAACAGGTAACAACACCAATTTTTCAAAATCAAAATATAAAGTAAATAAGACAGATTTGAGTTTCATCTGTTTATAACAAAGAATTTTTAACACAATATTTACAAATTACTTAAACAATAATATGTATGAAATTTCAAAACCACAGTTCAGATGTCTTTTTCCCGGAAGGATTTTGTACTTTAATAGATGAAGGCTGGCAATTTATCGAGTATATTTCTGTTGAGAAGAGGAAAAACGGAAAATAAAATAATAAAGTGAAGCCACAAGACAAGACAAATGAAAAACTCGTACCAACACATTTTTCCTTTTGCCACGAATTATTTATGTGATCGCAGCCGTAGGCAGCGACAGAGGGATTTTCACAGGCTAGCGATCTATAAATGGGAATTTGCGGCTTGATTTCTCTTTCCATTTCTGGTAAATGAGCATTTCTGTGTAAAACACTTTCATTGTATTCAGTTGTTCCGTCCATTACGTCATAAATAAAAGGTGGCCGGACGGGTGTACTCAGGAACCGACCCAGACCCTCAACAACACGTACCTGACCGTTGTCCACACAAATACGACCACGTACCAAAACAGTTTCGGGCACCCCATGGCATATCATGCCCTCAAAAATGTTAAAATCACAGTTGTGGTGATGGGTGTCTTTAGATATTTTGCGCGTTGCATTGGGATTCCAGATAACAATATCGGCATCAGAGCCAACACCAATGTGGCCCTTCTGTGGATAGAGGTTAAAGATCTTGGCGGCATTTGTGCTGGTGACAGCGACAAAACGGCAGGGATCCAAAATTCCAGCGTAAACGCCGTTTTCCCAGGCCACAGACATGCGATCTTCGACCCCGTTAACGCCGTTGGGAATGCTGGCAAAGTTGTCCTTCCCCAATTCTTTCTGTTCTTTGTTGAAGGTGCAATTGTCGCTGCCGGTGGTTTGAAGGTTGTCACTGGAGATGGAAGAAATGTTTGTATAAGAAGTTATTTGGTAAGAGGATTCTTTAAATAGAAGAAATACTCCTTTGAGAAAGTTTTCTATCGTTTTAAGAAAAGATGTTTTACATCAGGAAAATATAATTTTTTGTGATATATTCTGTCTTAATAAGTGCAATCTCTGAGGTGAGATCGCTGCATTTCAGGTTCTAATAGTTCTAATACTGTGAAAGCTCTCGGTTTGTTTTTAGGATATTCCAACCTGGGACTAAATTCGGCAGATTGTGAACATTCGAAATGGGTCTTGTGAGCAAAATACCGAGCAATCAAGTTGTAAAGTACGAACCGATTTTCATCGGCCACTTTTGCGGCGATCGCAGTGGGCAATCAGCGCCAATATATGGGATGGTAAAACGAATTTTTAAAATGCGCCAACTAAAGCTCAATTGAAGCAAAACTTAATTTATTAAATCTTTTATTCATATATTTATTAAAACGTTAAATAGCGCACTAGTGGCGATGGAACAAAAGAAAACAAGTTGCTGGTAGTACAACATTGCATTCGTATCGACTTTGCCATCCCTGTTTCGAAAATATCTGTTTACAAAACAATTGTTATAAAACATTTAAACATTTTCCTTTTACAAGACGGCAATTATAAAAAATTTTGCATTTTTCTTCAAACATTGACGCCACAATGTACAATTATCGTCAGCTGAAATGCAAAACCAAGTAACTAACATTTTTGCTATTGGAAATTATGGAATTATGGAACTTGTATCTACTTGTTTCAACGTACTTTCGAATTTCATTTAATAAATTTCTAATTTTTATTGTACAAAAGTTGAAGAAGACATGATTAATGCAACGTGGTTATTGCGGTATTGCAACTGGCGATATGTTTGAGCAATTTGTACCCCAGGAAAGCAAATTGGAAAAAATGGGTTATTTTGTCCCCAGTATGAACCGATAAAAATTGTCATAATGAGCGAGGAAAGCGCCATGTTGTCAAATGCGTTCCGCTGTAGCACGATAAAAATCATTGCGGATTGGAATATATATTCCGATGGTGGGCTCTCAGTTTAAGGTAAACTATTACTATAGAAAATGTCGTTTTTGCAGCAGGTTCCTTAATAGGAAGTCTCTATTATCTTTTAGGATATATAATAATATAAATTTTATTTTAAAAAACAAAAAGTTTTTTGAAGCAGAGAGTCTTGTTAAGAATTTATTTTGTGGATAAAGTCCAGTTCTAAAAAATTGACTCCTCTTGTAAATAGTAGGACTAAAGTTTTCTAAAGAGTTTCTTTGACCGAGAAAGTTTATTAATTAAAGCGGGTATTACGCCAACAACAATTTATTTTATAAAATCGCTTTAAAAGTCACTTTAAATGATGTGTTTGAAACTTACTTGGCCAACAAGCGCAACAGGAACTCTGGTGTCGTGGGATCTGATCTCAGGGGTGGGCTCAAAATGTGCGCCGCTGCTTGATGGAAACAAATCTGTTGGCAATGTGTGCCATCGGTGCCCAAAGCAGCTGCCAAAGTTTCTCCATAAATGCCGCGATTGTTATAACGCAGACGGGCTCTGGCAAGTTCAATGCCCGCCGCTTTGCTCATGACATGAACAACATACAGCGGACAGTCCACCTTTTTTTTTTTGCAAAGAAAACATTTTCAGTATAAAAAGAATGCACTTAAAAATAAAAATTTAGATAAGAAGTCATCCCACCTGGTGAGCCAAAATGCAGGCACGATGAACGGCTTCAGCTTCAACTTCTTCTTGCCGGGACAGTTCATGTCCTTCGGGGCCAGTTATGCCAGCCGACAAAAGTCGGCCAACATTTTTGGCAATAATATCACCATTTTCAGCATGAACCTAAATAAACACGACGTTTCAGACAACAACATTTAAGGCACTTGTGAATTGCCACTTACTTGGGCTACAGCTTTCAAAGAACGTATGTGTTCGAATGCGTCCAACATATCGGAGTCAGACAGTTGATAAAGACCCTTGTAGGCCATGAACATTTTAAAGGAGTTGACACCCATTTCATCACATAAAACTCTCATTTCATCGGCCACCGACTGAGACCACCAGGTGACGGCAACATGAAAGCCGTAATCACAGCAAACTTTACCATCCGCCCAAGAGCGCCATCTCTTGTACGCCTCCAATAATGACTCCCCCTTGCCCGGTATAACAAAATCAACTACGAAAATGTATTAATAACAGAAAGGAGAAAAAAGAAATTGTCGTATCTAATACGAAACTTACTGATAGTGGTGGTTCCTCCCGATACAGCCGCCCTGGTGCCGTGATAGAAATCATCTACAGAAACAGCGCCTTGAAATGGAAATTGAAAATGTGTGTGCGGATCAATTCCACCGGGAATAACCATTTTGCCAGCAGCATCAATAGTGCAAACACCACCAGGTATATTAAATCCAGAGGCGGGACCCACGTATCTTTCATCAAAAAAACCATAACATTATTATCAAGGCTTTTCATGTTCTGAGGGCTTTCAGGGGGAAAAAAACTTATAGAAAAATTTTACAACTATTGGCCTGTTTGTGTGCAATTGTAGACCTTAGAGGATACGGACCCAAACCTGTTGGTCGCCAATTGCGCTGTCACGATTTCGTGGTTTTATTTAAAGTTTCCTCGAACCATGTGATTTTTGTTCATGAGAACTTTTGAGCTGAACACTTCGCTGCAACCGTTCAGAGATCTCCTCTTACCATTTCAATCGATCACTTGACAACTGCTCTTATGATAACAAAAGCTCAAATTTAATTGTTCATCGCCAGTTGTTGGTTATAGTTCAACAGTGACCGAATGTATTTGTTGCTACTTGTTCCATAACAAGATTCTCAACAAAACTGTTTGGAATAAGTAAGAAGTCCCATATGTCCGTAGAATAACTCTTAAAAACTTAAAGGCCATTTCACGATCTCCAACTTTAACGTGGGCAATCACGAGCGGCGAAAAGATCTATTTGTAGTACATTTTTGAACTTACGAATACACAGAAAAGGGCGTAAATTTGTAACAACTTTTCAAAGTCTACAGATCTGTTTCTTTGCGACTTCAAATTTGCGCTTCGTTAAAGACCAGACTCTTGCGAATTCCCCGCTAAGTGCATTCGGAAAAGTTAAGCTCTCAACAACCAACAATAGGTTGTAGGCATTTTATAGATAAAGGACCTGGCAGTGATCTCAAAGAAATGGATTAAGGAAAATATATATTTGTAAGAAAATAAAATGTATCGCATGTTTTACTTAATAAATAGCCAAATACTTGTTCGTTTTAACGACGAATGGTTATTTGTTTAGGGTTAGTTATTTTAGGAACAGTGATAGCAGTAGAAGTAAAAGATATATTAAAAGAATTCCTAACAAGAACTGCTAAAACAAAAATTTCACTAAATATAGACAGTGCACGATCGATTGTCGGGACCACCTATTACGACGACAGATTAATTTTTTCCATTCCAGATTCTATTACCTTAAAAAAAATACTCTTTTTCGCTACTGTTATTTTTTTCTTCGCTTTTTGTCTCAGCATAAAAAGTAATAAAGGGAAATCCCCTTGAGTTTAGGAGTTCCTTTTTTGTAAATGTTTAAAAACTACAATTATTAAAAAAATTGAGCTTCTAAAAGACAAGTAGAATGTGAACCAGAAGCGAAAGATACATGTGACAGTCATGAAGAAAATAAAATTAAAGTCGGTCATGGTATTAAATCGGTTAATATAATATATTATAGGAATATACATAAATAAGTACAAGAAATGCGACTCTTCTGTCAATTTTCAACAATCACAATTATTCAAGTTTCAAGCCCAGAAATAGTATGTGTCAAGAAATGTTTCCCAGGATCAGAATGATACCCGCAGAAACCAAATCAACAATATGAGAGAAGAAAAATGAAAGGACATAGAAAATGCTAAGACGGACTCAATTGCCAATTCCTCGTATTACGAAATGAA
Source organism: Epicampocera succincta (assembly GCA_932526305.1). NCBI lineage: Eukaryota > Metazoa > Arthropoda > Insecta > Diptera > Tachinidae > Epicampocera > Epicampocera succincta. The sequence goes on along the minus strand of OW052034.1, from coordinate 26,101,827 downwards.
ATCACACGTTCACAGCTTGACTACAGTATTGTTACTCATGGCTCTGGAGGAATCCTTGATGCGTCGTTTGTCGCCACTATTATAACAAAACAGTTAAGCAACGCCTCCCAGAGGACAGATTGTCATTATATAAAGTGGGCCTCGATTAACCGGGAAGAAATATACATTTTTTTCTTTACATGCATTCAATTTGAAACTTCAGCAGTGAAAATGAGTAAAGAATGTATAAAAACCGCAAAAAATTATTACTCTATTATCCGGAATGCTAAATGGGCCGATCTTTACGGCCCCACTGTAATTATTCAATCACACAAATGTCGCACTCCAGTCAACACTCTCTCTCTCTCTCTCTTATACAACGAAGCAAATAGATTTACTTACACAACTGGTTGACCTAAAAAAGGGTTCTCTTAAAAACCCATTCCCAGTTACCTTTCATCACTATTTCTTTGATAGGCCGTGTTTCCCTAAGAGTCGTACCATGTCTCAAAAAACTCGTGTATGTTCAAAACAGATTTTTTTCACAAGTCTCTCCGATTTGCAAACACTTATGAAAATTTTCCTAATGTGATAGACTACTTGCGATCGGGGTTGCAACTTTGCTAAAGCAGCTCCGCGACACCAAAACCTATTCTCTTTTTGAACAAACTTTGAGAGATACTTCGTATGTGTCATTTTGCAACACAAATGAAATATGGCGGGAAAACGAAAATCATATGTTTTTGCTTCTTTTTTGTATGATTTTCCTGTATGACAGTGTAGCACGGCCTTAAGCGATCGATACTCGTGATGACACGTACAAATTTAAGAAAATATTTTTATTTTTTTTTTTTCTTACGAAATAGTTTAATTGTTTTAAGTGCATATTCCATCAATTGTTTCTATAACAGAAATATTTGTTTTTATTATTTTAAAACGTTTTTTGCCTATTCTGCAAAATTAGTTAAAGTTAGTAAAGGATTTTCAACAAAGACTCGCATACAGTGGGCTTTAGAAAATGAAATGCCCAAAACTTTAAACCTTTTTGAAACCAACTAAAATTTAGGAGTATGAATAAAATGTTTTGAAGGAATTTGCGGCAGCGGTTATCGCCAAAATTCTGGTTTTTACTAACCAGTAGTTGGCAAAGTCAAGCGTGACTCTTCTAAGACTCTATAATCGGTTTTATGTATGTCAAGATACTCGCAGTAATTGCCGGCCTGAAACTGTAATGCCTCGCTTATCACAAAACGATAATTTAATGTGATATGAATAAAACTATTGAGTCCATTAGCACATTTACGAGTACTTGTGGAAGTACTTCGCATGCCACTATTCGATAAAGTGTTTGTTTTAGCTTTAATGTGGCTGGTAACTGAAGTACACGGAAAAAATTGTGTTCGTTTTGCGTGGTTTCAACTTCGATTTTTGTAAATCGAATTTCTCCATTAAATGCATATTTTGTCCCATATGAAATAATTTTTATTAAAAGAAACATATCGTTGTCTTAATTTACAAAAGACGCATCTAACATTTTAAAAAGTTTTCAGGAGAATGGAAAAAACTTGATAATATTGTATGTAAAAAAGATTATAATACTATATATTTTGCGGACATACATACATACATATAAGACATGCAATCAGAGCTGTTCTGAAATTCACGTTTTATAAAAGTGATTTGAAAGCACAAGAAAGGTGGTCTGTGTACAAAATTTTGTCAACAACTTTTTCATATCAGTTTGTTATTTTTTCGACTTTTCGATAGTAGAACTCATAATAAATCAACTAAATAAATAACTCAATGTGTTGTTTATTAAATTATTTAAAATAAATATTCTCAAACTAAGAAAATCACGCAGAATCACGCGTTTGGTTTCGAAAGATTTGAAGTCATGAGACTTCTCAGACCTGAACAGCTCTGAGCTGAAAACAAAATGGTGCGATACGGCTTTTGTAAATTAACGCAACGACATTCAATCAATATTGTTTACTGAAATAATAAAAATATGTATTTGCTGAAAAGCAAATTATTTTTTTTAGCGGGTACTTTCAATGAAATAGTTCGCAAAATCAGTGAGATTTTTGTCTGAATATGCAGCTACAAAGGAATTTCACGTTTTGCGACCAAAACTTTTGTTGCAAAAAAAACGACTAATTTGTTGTTTTGGTTTCACAAAATGAAGTTCTGTAACAAAAACGCTTTTCTTGCAAAATCTTTGCCATAGTTTTTTTCTGTGTATGTGCGTTTACGTTAAAGCTGAAGACAATTTAGTTGGGCGAGTGCCTTGCGACATTCTTGTATTTGAGGATGTTAGAGGTATGATCGGATTGAAGGAAGGGAAGTTTCCCAGAACTTGAGCGCGACCGCTTTGCCAGTTCACTCAAGTACTCATATATCATTAATTTAAATATTTTTCTCTTAAAAGTCCGCTATTTAATGAAAAATACACAGATGTCAAGCAATTAACAAAATGAAACATGTCGCGTTCTGATTACGACGTTAATTTGCTCTTATGTAGTTGTTGCTGTTGTTCGAAATGTTCGGCATCGGGGAACAGACTCTAGTTCGGAGCTCACAATTTGTTCATGTTGAGAAATTAAATTTGTTTTGTTGTAGTTGAAATTCCGTTCGACAACGTGAGACGCGCTACAAATCTGAGATTTTGATGTTTCGTGTTTTAGATCAGTGGAAATACTCCAAAAAAAAAAAAAAAATTAACTGGTGTTACCTGTTTTCGCATTGAAATATAGTTATATTTTTCTCTCACAAATGGAGAAACGACTAGATTTTTCGTTCATGTTGGGATATTTAAATTTTGGTTTGAGTTCTTAGGGCCAGTTTTTAACTTAAAAATTAAACGGTGCTTAAACTTAAGTTCTGTTTAAATACCGAATTCATTTTTATAGATCATATTTAAATACCACTTAAATCACTGACCACGTCCATTTAAATACATCTTAAGTTTTTTCCTACTACCATATGATTTTGACAGTTCTGCAAATTATGAAAATTGCCCATTGAAGTATTTTCATTATTTGATAAAAAAAAAACAGCTGCATAATCGCGTGCAAAAAGACTGACCGAGTTGGTGCAGAACAAAAGGTGAATGTGTGGAAGGATGTGGAGCGAGAATTTAGTAGCAAATTCAGGCAAACATTTCGAAACCACAACATTTTTAAAACAAAATATTTTAATATTAAGTTGACTAAATAGTAGGCGGCTGTTAAATGAAGAAGTTGTTTAAATTTTTTTGGTAGTTAATAGTGCTACCCTACTTTTATCATAATTAAATACCAAACGCAATTTGAGGCTGAAAAAAGGAAACCATATTTAAATACAATTTAAATATAAGGAAAAATTAACTAATTTCGTATATAAATATTAAGTTAAAAACTGGCCATTAGTTTGTTCATGTTGTGAGATTTAAATTTGTATGATGCCTAAAATGCCGTTGGCCGCCGCGGGGCAGGCCCTAATTATGAGTTTTTCTGAGAAAAAAACTGGAATATTTGATCAAAAATAAAGTAAAAAATCCGTCGCCGTCGGCGTTTCCGTTTGCTTAACATTTTTGTAAAACTTACTTTATTATGCCGTCCTCAATGTAGACATCGGCCTTAAAAGTCTGATCGTGATTTACAACTTGACCATTTTTGATGTAAACGCGATTTTGGGCACTCTAAAAAATCATGAAATTGATGGAATTTGATGCCATTTATTAACTAAGATTTTAATTTTTTTTTTTAAATCTATAGATTTTTCTTAATCACCTGCAAGTGTAGTGGTACTTTTTTGACGGTATCGACTTTCGACATTTCTACAATTTCTTTTTTAATTTCAAAGCAAATTAAATAACGAACAACTTTTAAGCGCTAAAAATGTTTAAGTTTCTATCTAAACGGAATATGTGTTGAGAACAACTTTTTTCCAGCCGGTTTTAATCGATACTAATGGGTTTTTGTTGAAAAGGCTGGCTTTAAACCGAAATTGGTTTGAAAAAAACCAAAACAAAACTGAAAAAAAAATATAGAAACAAAACATTTAACAAATTTGTTATTGAAATTCTAATAGCTTCGAGTAAAAAGAAAAAAAATCTATTAATCAAAATGTACGAACTCGTAGTGCAGCACATTTTAATACATTCATACTTGTGCACACACCCTGCCAGCCATACAACGTGTGTGTGTGTATGTGTGTGTAAGTGCACGTATGGATGTGTGTATCGGCCAAAAGCACCAGCTGAGTGACATACATACATACATATATGAAGTGTGCCATCCCATGAGACACTCGACTTCTGGAGGCGCGCTAAGATTAAAATGAACACTGACAAATTTACTTAATGCGTTTTTTTTTTACGTCGGATATAAAATAGTTTTTGAAATTTCATTCCAAATTTCTCAAAACTACGTCAATGAAGAATGTACGAGGTCCGTTCAAAAAATTATGATGAATTTTAATTTTTCTCAAAAAGTATTTATTTATTCAGCAATTTCCACTTGGTCCCCTTCAAAGTAGTCCTCCTTAGTTGTGCTATACTCTTTTTGGTGTGTACTGGAGCTGGATTCGGTTTTTATCTCTTCAATAGTGGCAAAACGCCGTCCTTTACTGGTTCTCTTCAAATTTTGAAAACAGGAAAAAGTCGCCGAGAGATCTTCTAAGCAAATCTGGAACGCCGACGCCATTCAACAATTTCGCAGGCATTCTCAATGCACGCTTTTGTATTTCGGCCAAATTGAGCGCCCAAAATTTCCGAAAATAATTGCATTGCATTAGCCAGCCCGCATGCCGACATCTCCACCAGCTACTTTTAGAGTGATTCGACGATTCTCCACAACAGTTTTCTTCACTTGCGCAACATTTCCATCGGTTATTGATGTACTGGAGCATCCAGCTGCTTTGAAAAATTTGTACCACTTGCTAGTATTTGTCTGCCTCAGAGTACCCAGAAGGTCCCTGTTAAAATTTCAAGTGCTTTGGAGCACATAATTCCATTTTTGCACAAAATTTTAGGCAAATTCTTCCGACAGCAGAAAATAGCCGAACACTTTAACTTTTGTGGCCCTCGCAAACGAACTTAACACGCTAAATAGCCAACCTAAGAAAAACGATAATGGACTACATGTACGGAGCGCACGGAATTTTTAAAATTCACCATACTTCTAAACGGACCTCGTTTGTATGGGCTGTGTGTGTTAATATTCAATGTAAAACTGATTATATAGTCACATAGAAACTTATCTCTAACATAAATATTTATTTGATGTAGACATATTGTGTTAAAGGTTGAGAAGCCGCCGTTATCAAGTATGACTGCCTTCAGTTTTATTTCAATTCTAATGTCATGTAAGTAGCGAGAAAAAAGTGATCAATAACTCGTTTCTATATTTCTGGCATACAGAAACTTATCGCATGAAGCAAAGGAATTGAAAGCATAACGAATTAAATGGAAGCAAAAAGTGTGGTTATGTGAAAAGGTTTCCGCAACAATTGACAAAATAGTTTGCATTTGGAAAACAACGCAAGAAGAAAAAGTTTCGAAAAGTAACTTTGTTTTATTAAAATATGTTTTTTAATTAAAAAGTAATAATAATTACCAACAACTATTTCTAAATTCGCCTTTTTTCATATGTGGTGTAAAACAGCTGATATGCCGCCGATCATTCTTTTCCGCCACAACAAAAAAAATTCGTATGTATTTTAGTTGATATTTTTAATTTAAATTAGTGTTTAATTTTCTGTTTTATATATTTCAAATATCTCTCACAATTAATTTGCAATTTGTGTAGTTTGACAATTTCGCTTTGTTTTGACGATTCGTTGTTAAATCGTAACAAGTGTTGCCTGTTTTCCCTGCGGTGGAAATTTACAAACATGTACTTTTTCTCACAAATCGCGAAGCGATATGTTTCACACTTTAGTGAAATGTTTGTCGATGCGGGAAATACAAAAACACAGTAACGAGCACAAATCGGACGTTACAAACTGCTGTACTTGAACATACATATGTACAACAAACAACATGTGTGCAACAAAAACTCGATTTTTCATGCCATCCCTATAAACGATCAAATAAACCACCGATACACATTTTAAATTTGTCTGATTATCTCGTGGAAAACACTCAAAAAGGTGTCGTGTGATCTACTTGCATCTATGGACGATTTTGCGCTGAATTAGGCCGCTGAAAGTTTACTTACACGTCGCCAAAACAACCTCAAACGAACGGACATGTAGTACAAGTGCAACAAAAAGTAAATTTTTATTTATAAGCACGAACTCTGTGTAGCCGTGGCCTTCTGTTTTGCTGTCATATTCTGTGTGTAAAATGACCGTCAATTAAATTGATTGATGAAATTTAAAAGCGGTTGATAACTTCATTTGATGATCTCGTGTTATGCTTGACGCAAAAAAGTGCTGCATACTTATCTTTTCTTATATTTACAAGCAATTTAACGCCAAATTAAACGGCCGATTGAGCAGTTCACTTAAACGTCTCCAAAACCAATTCCAGCAAACGGCGCATGTGTTGACGCTGGCACAGAAAAAAATATTAGGAACATTTTTCCAGATAAACTGTAGAATACTCTTTACACTGGACGTAGTGAAATGTGTGTCTGCTTCATTTGGAGGCTTTGAGCAAAATCATATGGCAGGTGAATGACCAAAAAAATTTCCATATTCATGCATTTGTTAAACTTTTCACTTTCTCAACTCTGAGAACTGGCTCGATTTACTATATATAAATCTATTTACTACTGTTTAACGTCTATGTGAAGCAAAAACAAAATGTTATTGTTTTTTGCAAGAAAAATTCTTATTGTGTCTGTGAAGTTTTTTTTTAGATCCGCATTCAGACAAAAATTTAGCTAAATCAGTGAAGTATTTTATTGAAAATGTTTGAAAAAAAGTCTGTTTCTGTCTGTCTGTGTAAAATGTTTCTTTAATCATTAAAATGTTGGTTTTCGAGCAAATATTTTCATTGTTTCAATAAATAATTTTTGTTGAATATGTAAAAGCTGTTACTGAAGGTTGACTGCGGGAAATCGATTTACAGGTTCTAATTCAATGAAACTCATAATTGAATACACAGTAAAGCAGCGATCATTCGTTCTGTGCGATCCAGGACATTTTATTTGATCCATTCCAGGACACTTAAAGCTCCAAAAGTTCAAAGAATGCGAAAAAATTTCTATCTAAAATAACGATTTGTCTTCGAATCTTTTTTCTTTCTCAATCGTGATGATTTATAAAAAAAAGACAACACGAACGCTCTACAACTTCTTTCAAAAAGTTCCATTTTCGCGCCATAGGGTCCTCAATTAAAGTGCAATGTGGGCGCTACTCTACCTCAATCCGGCTTCAATATCAATGTCATAAAAACATATATGTATGTAATTATTTCTCTCAAACTTAAAAAAATGTATCTCAATTTTATTACGTACTTCTGTGAGTGCAACAAATTTTGTTCTAGTGACAGGGTTTTTACTCAAGTTGCACTGAAACAAAAGCCCCGTTCTGTATTCTGGGACAGGACTGAGACATTTAAAAACGGTGTTAATGAGTCAGAGTGAAAACGTTTAATCGGATCTCAGTTGAGTTGAGAACATACATACATTTTTCTTATATAGTAATTTGTATTCAAAGTTTTGCCATTCTTCTTCGGCACTTCGGCAGCCAATGTCATCGGGAAATTTTCGATTCTTTTCCCTCAAACTCAATATAAGAATTCCAATAAAGAAAGACATCAACGCGAATATGTTTTAGACAGCTGGACTGAGTTCAGAAGATCTCATAATGAATAAACAAAATATGTCATTTCAAATCGCACACCTTAACAGCTTAATGTGAAGGAACACCACAAAAGTTAGAGGGTTCTACTTCTATTACTATACTATTTTATGAATGTTACACACCCTGTAACATGTAGGTGGTGGACCAGCACATTACACTTCTAGGGGGAGTATTCACAGAACATTAGGCCTGTTATAAGCACATCTGTAGAATGGATGTATCTAACAGAGAAACTTGCAAGTGCTGGGGTGAAGTGGAGGAGTCAATGTAATACTTGATTGCCAACTGCGTGCCACTGCGACACAGAAGAGTTATGCCTATATCTTGGTTGAAGAGGACTTGCTAAAGCTCCCATTACAGGAACTGATCCAGTTTCATAACATAATGAGGTCTTAAAGGGAATGGCAAACACAAACATCAATGATGGTCACCATGCGAAGGGTCGTTTTGGACCCGACCCCTAACTATTATTCTTTCATTCAAGCAAAATTCCTAACTTCAGGGTCAATTGTTCAACGCTTTTACTAGATTTCAATGCACTTGATTGTTTCATTTTAAATTCATACGAATGTGAACGCAACACGAGCTACATACACCTTTAAAACTGAGATCAGGGTACTATATCCCGATGCTTTACGTGCAGTTGAGCAAAAAGCGCGCTTACACAGGAAAGCGTTAAATTTTTTTCCTAAAAAACTATATATTTTGTTTTTTCTTAGCAAATATTTTTGCTGATCCCACAAAAAACAAATAATCTTATATTGTTGAGGTTAAGTTGAAAACAGTACTTTCGAAGTTAGAGAAATATTAATCTGACGTATCATGTTTTCTTCGACAAAATTGGCGGTTTTTTTTCGTTGTTTCTAAATCTGGGAACTCCTTTACATGTCCGAACTCAAACAATTTATTAACTGATTCAGCGAATTCCGTTGCTTAATATGAAAACCCAGTTTGTCTCTGTATGAGAAAAAACACTCACACTGCATGAAGCATTAATAAAAAATGCTGATCGTTTATCTGATATAATTTGTCATAACTGGAATTGAATTTTTATATGAAATAGAACAAGTTTTTAATCACACGAAATTGAACCAGTTGCACAAGCTGATGCCAATTGCGGTATAGCACGTGTTAAACCCTCTTTTTCGGAGGTCAGTAATACGCATTTCGCATGTGCAAAGGTGTTACTGGTCTCAGTGTTACTTCTTTCTCTTTAGAACAAGAAATCACTTAAATTAGATTCACTTGAATTTCAGAACAGGGACTATAGCACATACCAGTACATACATACATATATATTTACACATTTACAGTAATTGTGTATTAACTTACATACATATACCCGCTATCAGCACGACCATAGTATAGAAATACGTACACACGAGTAGATTCCTATTAATTGAACTACATATCTACATACATTTAGTATATAAAAATCTTTATGTGATTGTAAGAATCTAATAAATGAATATGGTTGTACTGACAAACTAGAGTTTCCATTCTGACAAAAGAAAAATCCCCTGATTCTCTTGCAGGTGGCAGGAATTTTTGGACTTTTATCATTCAAAAGTTGAGCTTAAATTGGAACACATTTTATAAGTTAAGACCAAGTTTTGGGAATTGCTATTTAGATTATCTGAAAGGCTGAAATTTATCCTGGTTTGTCTCTAGTTTTCGAGATATAGCGCAGTGGCTAAATTTTGATTTAACTCACGACAGAGTTAACGCCATTGCTGAAAACAGTTTTCTCAGTTCGAATAACAAAAAAAGGAAATTAAAACTACTTCCACACACATATTTCCACGTACATATATAAAAATTATATACATATATATATATATTGTAGACATAGTTATGATTATTATTAGGTTAGATAAGTTAGTTACTATGCCAGCTCGTTACTTTAAAGGCACGCACAGACGACATGTTTTTGCTTACATTTTTTGAGTTTATGAGTCAGATGTTTTCCTTCCTGTCGGTCACAGTTGGTTAATTTACATGAGGTTTTTAATTTTAGGTCACAAAATTCTTGTTTCATTTGGTGAACTGCACAACATCAAACGGCGGCAAATGCTTGCGAGTTGCCTAGAAATTTGGGATCAGATATTTCAAGCATAGAAATTAGGGCGAGCTCTAACTTGTCAGACGACTTTGCTCAGGTATTTTACAGAAGCAATGTTTTTGCAGCCATACACGACATATAGTCACTCAGCAGTGTAAAATTTGGCATTTACAGTGTGAAAAACATGCCGTCTGTGGGTCCCTTAATATGAATTTTACAATTTCAACTCAATTTAGTCTTGTTAATTATCTCTGAGAGCATTTCTAATTACAAAGAATAAGAAACATTGTATAACTTAAACGAAAAAAGAGACTGGGGGCAGTCCTGATGCGACAGTTGAAGACTAAAATATAGTTAAAAGACGAACTCCCGTCTATGTTTGTAACAGCAAATTGTTTACTATTTGCGCTGTGGCAACCATTTCGGGAACATCGACAAAATGTTGTAATTTTTGATTTTAGAAATTTATTAAAAATCGAAATGTATAGAAATCGTTAATTAAAACTTCGTCATGGTCAGCAAATAGTTCTTATAAATACAATGAAATTGCAATATAATCAATTGAATGGAAATCCAATTCGTTATAGCAACTGAAATGAAGACAAATCGAAATATATTCCTATTAATCTCTAAGAACTAAAAAAAATTCGAAAGATTTTCCATATCCTGAATTATTAATCAATCGGTTAGTGCGTAGGCAACAACTATCAAAATATGTCAAATGGATTTTTCAATTGATATCTACATATAGTATATGTCGATTTCTATGTCACACAACGACATTTCCTTCTGCATGACGCGGTCGGTCTCTCCAAAACTATAAACGAAACTAGAATTCGGCGTTCAATAAAAACTTATATTGGCATATGATTTGAAAAGAGTTTTAAGTTACAAAATGTTCCGGGAAACTTTTACACGTTCTAATGAAAAAGTTTGTCTAAAAGCAAAACCATTTTTTAATTTGATTTATTTTATTGGAAATGAAGCTACTTTTTGTTAAAATGAAAATGTGTATCTCTGGACGTACATATTTATTAAAAACAAAATTTCCAATACAAAATTTACTGATTTTTTTATTAAATTAATTTATTGGTGATTCTGTTGCATTTTACGTTGAGTTTCGCAATCAACTAACAAAACGGTTTGACTTTAATGATGGCGAGTTGAAGCAGCTCCCTTCTCGTGATCCGCTTAACATCATTACCAAAAAGATGCATCCCCAGGCGAACTTATTAAGTTTTTTCCGCATTTAGTAAATGGCCGGGAGGTACAAAACTTAGACGGTGCATATAGAGAACTCCGGCACATTGACTTTAATCCAATGTTGTCAAAATTAATGCCAATGTTAATTTGTCTCCCTATTGATCGGAAATCCTGCCTACGCAGGATTAATTGTTACATAACAAACGTTCATGTTATAACTTAAAAATATAGTATTATAATGAAGAGGAGTTTTTTAAGCTATTTTTATTTACTGGCAGAATTTTGATATCTTCAAAAAATATGTCACGATAGATGGATGTGCGTATAAGTGTCTGTGAGGGTATTTGACTTAATAGTGCAATAAAGGCGTGAAAATCCTTCGAAAAAATTCTTTGACTTGTCACATTAGAAAGCAAAATATTTTCTCAATTTATTTGTCAGTTAATCTGTGTCAAATAGATTTAAATTTTGAAATGCTGAGAATATCACGCCATAGACATTAATTTAAATGATGCGCCTAAAAGCTGGCTACAAAAAGTGTTGGTGCTTATCGCCATAGAAATATACGTTTCTCGACATTTTGCTAATTTTTAACAAATTTCTTTTGAATTTTTGTTTCCATTGCAGTACAAGGTTGACTGATTTCATAACTCTGTCATCCGTAATATATAATTGCTGGCTAACAAATGTATGTATTACAGATATTATATAGCAAAAGTGATCATGTGCAGTAGGAGTACAAGTCTTGAATTTGTGGGAAGTATTTTTTTATGAAAATGTATTTGGTCGGTTCTGATACATTTCGTTTTAATATCAGACGAATATTACCTTTAAATTTCAGTTGATAAGATATATAGAAGGAATAAGAATTATATTGCAGATTTCATGAAATCTACAAAAATTTACTCAGAATACTTCTGAAGAATTTGAACAAAGTTGTTCGGACTTGGGGTTTTAGTCGGCCTTAAAATTATGTTTAAAAAAAAAACAAATTTGTTTTAAATTTGCATTAACAGCTGGAAATTATTAATAAATAATAATTACGCAGCATTCTTAAGAATCCAGATTCTCCAAACTAACCCATAGACCGGCCGTTATTCGACAAAATATATAATTTTAAGTCCGCTTATGTTTTCTCAACGTTTTTGTAATAGTTTTAAGTTTTTCCTTGGACAGGATAAATTTTACCAATGGAATTTATGCAAGTGGCTTCAAATTTTTGTACTGAAAACTATATTAGTGAATTTGAGGTCTATGTTCCCTGTGATTTTAGGACCTGCTTTCATTTTCAGGCTTGGTTTAATTTTTCATGCAGCTCAAAATTTTGATTTCTTAAGAAATAGTTTAGAAACTGTTCGCCACCCATGTACTGGTACCAGCACAACCCAATATACTTTAATCATTTGGTTGAGGTTCTAACTGTGGGTCCAAATCCAAATTCACAGGAATCCCCGAAAAAAATTGTGAAACATAGTTTCACCGGCTGGCCGGCGTGATCATATTTGATGGGAGCTAAATGTCGCGAGTGCTGTTGTCTTGCAACAGGAACCTGTTTTCCTAAGGAACAGGACAGTAGGAATTATTGGGAGTATTAGATATTCCTCAGCTGCCTGAACTTTCTGAGCTATTGAGGGAATTACTTACGGAAGGTATAACATATCCCGAGCAAAGAGTTTGTTACAGAAAGTTCCACCCATGTTCGCCTAGCAAGTCAGAAGGTGGCGGTGTTCCACGTGCGGAATTAAATCGATTTTCCAATCTGTTGGATTAAAATGAGATTTGATTAAGGAATGATGCTCTTAATGGACTACGGTCTACCCAACACACACACCTGGTTCTGAGCTGCCTATGAAGCTTCTAACAGGAGGAGTTAGATAGCCCGAGCTCTTCACTAAAGATTTCTTAAGGTTGCCAGTTACATGGTGGAGATTTTAAAAGATGACAAGTTAGTTCATGACCGTTTGCATTTGGTCCTATAAGGTTAGACCATAATAGCAGGTACAGAGTTAAACCAAATCGGAAAAAAGTCGTCAGTATTTCACTTTTCGATCCACAAAGTAATATCCTTCCATATCAATGTATGTATGTAAAGATAATCATGTTCAAAGATACCACGAAGGAAAACAAGAAAAATAACAAATTCGACTTCACGGGTTTCCTCAGGAATGCAAACGTCAAACAAATATCAACTCTCTTCTCTTTATTGACTATGTTGGCGGGCTAATTCATAAAGACCCACCTACCAGGTAAAAAAGGTTCACAAAGAACTGCTTAACGGGGATAAGTCCAATGACTTAGACAAGTCGCATCATCCATTCAGCTGAAACCCCACATCGCTGCATACCCTGATGATCTGGGCAACGTTGTTCTCTAAATATTGCCGGCTATTAAAAATCCTAACATATGTGACACTGTTTGTATATGTTTACATGCGTACCTACAATATTTACATGTGTATGTAAATGCGAAGCTGTTCTAACTCGTTACAAATTGTTTTTAATTCATAGACACGACTTGAACCAGTAGGAGACTCGTTTTGCAGAGCTGGCGTTTTTATTAGAAGTTGTTTAATATTCAAACCAGGTTTATTCCATTTCAAATGAACGTTTGTTCACACAGAGTCGTGCAAAATACATCCTAAGAACTTGCATGAAATCCAATGATAGTCGGCTGAAATATTAAAGCCACACGATACTAATTTTTAATTGAAACTAAATATTGTTTTGTAATTCTTATTTATTTTATGAAAAAATAGTAAAATATCCAACTGTTCACAAGAGATATTTTTAAAATTTTTTTTTTACAAAAAATTAATTTTTTTGCAAATTCCTCCCACAGCTGCTGGCTTTTAGTTTCGCTGCATAAAATTACAGCTTGCCTGATCCAAAGATGTTTCACTGCAAGCTTAAGGTGCTGTTCAAACTGCTACATAAGATCTCCATCCGGAAACAGATTTTGCTTCGGTGTATTTCAGCCTGGGACCCTTTTCCATTGTGTAGGTTCTCCCAAACCCTTCATCATAAGTTAATTGGCAGGAAGTGGACCAACATGCCCCTGGGATGGCTTGCAACAGATTACTGTTTTTCGCTACAATGGTAGCGTAGGGATTTTTGATGCGAACTTGGTTAAGTACTGATATTCCTTTTAGATTTCGGGCTACCGATTTAGGTGCCTCGACTTTTTTCACTATGCAGCTGCCAGATAGGCCCAGCTTTCAAGCAAGGTTTTCGTATTATGTGCTCCTCTTCATATATCACAAGAAATTGCCACCTATATGTGCCTTGAAAGCTAAATGAACTGGTGATGAACCGGTAACAAGTTACACCAGTAGAATTGGTCCAACATCAGATTAAGCCATGTTGTCAAACGGCTGTAAAATCAAATTCACAATCTGTTCCATAAATTTATTTGAATTCGCCGACTTATAAATTACTTTACGAATAACTTAAAATATTATCTGCTTTCCATGTATTAGTACTGCTGATGTTTTCGACATTCCCAAAAAAATTGTTATATGTTATATTTTTCGAATATATCTATAATATTCGAAAAATAACCTACAATTGAGAAAAAATAACTTAAATACAAACAGCTGAAATAATTGACAGATGACGGTGACAATGGCAGTCCCCTTCTCCCTTTATTTACAGAAAACTTACGAATTACGAAACCCTAATGATTTTATTACCGCAATTTTATTACATTAAGGTCATTATTTACTACATAACATACATTGATTTAAAAAAGATATGTATTAGTTAATTATTTTATACTCCAAATTTATATTTTCACGCTGTAAACGTAAAATTTTACACTGCTGTGTAAAATTATACAGCAATTTAAAATCGAACCGGAATAAAGAAAACTGTAAGTATAAAGTTGGCGCTTTACGTACATATTTCCTCAAGATTCTTTATACCAAGACTTTACCGAAACATATACATACAGACATACATGTACGTTGCTATAACGAATTGGATTTCCATTCAATTGAATATATTGCAATTTCATTGTATTTATAAGAACTATTTGCTGACCATGACGAAGTTTTAATTAACGATTTCTATATATTTCGATTTTTAATAAATTTCTTAAATCAAAAATTACCAACATTTTGTCGATGTTCCCGAAATGGTTGCCACAGCGCAAATAGTAAACAGTTTGCTCTTACAAAAGTAGACGGGAGTTCAGCTTTTAACTATATTTTAGCCTTCAACTGTCGCATCAGGACTGCCCCCATTCTCTTTTTTCGTTTAAGTTACACAATGTTTCTTATTCTTTGTAATTAAAAATGCTCTCAGAGATAATTAACAAGACTAAATTGAGTTGAGATTGTAAAATTCATATTAAAGGACCCACAGACGGCATGTTTTTCACACTGTAAATGCCAAATTTTACACTGCTGAGTGACTACATGTCGTGTGTGGCTGCAAAAACATTGCTTCTGTAAGAAACCTGAGCAAAGTCGTCTGACAAGTTAGAGCTCGCCCTAATTTCTATGCTTGAAATATCTGATCCCAAATTTCTAGGCAACTCGCAAACATTTGCCGCCGTTTGATGTTGTGCAGTTCATTAGCCGACTCCAACAAGAAGTTTGCAAGAGCTGTTAATTATTGTTCTCTTAATCCAACTTTATATTTTAACAAAAACAACAGAAGTCACGAATTGTTTTTTGATAAAAGTTCAAGATTTTGTATTTAAAAAAAAAGAACTTAATAAAAAAATTACGTCAACAGATTTTAGCGATGCCGTCAAAAATATATTCAGCGGCTGCCAGCAATTTCTTAAAGGAATGACGTCTATGTTTGTATTTGTACAGACATAGTAAAAAAGAAGAAGATAAATTTAGTGAACAAACGTATAAAGTTGACATTCCACAATAACTTTTAGCCAAAAATTCAAATTCTGATTTTCCAGCACTCATACATACGTACATATGTCAGTATGTCAGTATGTATCTCAGCTGTTGTAATAAACATGGCTGATGTCAGATGTACATAAATGTATGTACATGAGCGTTTGTTACCTAAAATTAAGAATCTCATGCAAATTAACCAACTTTGACAGACGAAGAAATGAAGAAAAACATCTGACTTATAAACTTAAAAAACATGTCGTCTGTGGATACTTTAATCTGTTGATAAATTGGCAAAATATGTGCCAACATTAATTTTGTTACTTTTCTTTTGCACGCCACTGTATGTTTGGCGTTGTATGCAAATATTTAGCTGAGTGCACAAAATCAAGCAAACTATTCATTTTAATAACTTTGATTGTAATAAAAACTATTATTCTTCAGTTTGACAAAGTTTAATAACACTTTTATACACTCCCACACCTCTTTAAATTACAACTTCAAGAGCTCCATGAAACGCTTCTGCACTGTGGAATCAAAATGTAAGTATTTCATTAAACACTTAAATACTGAATCTTCTAGCGACTTCACTGCATGTGGTGCCTTCAGAAGATCGCATCGCAAATCTCCATGTCTTGTATGTTGACAAAATCAGAAAACGAGTTCCTAATACAGAGTTTTCTTAAACTTAATTTTGATAGCGAAGTGCTTTAAGAATTCCAGCCAATATACGAGAAAGTCGAGAAGATGAGAATAACGATGATCGCACGAAAGTGAAGAAAACTGTTATGAAGAATTTTAGAGAAGTTGCTAAGAATGTTGGTAAATCGTGTGGCCGTACAATTCTTTCGGAAAATTTGGCCATTGAGCTTATGGCAGCGTAGTTCCCACCAAAATTCCTGAATTTGTTCCAAAAGATACGTCACATGAGAATGAGAACTTTTGAATGACGCCTGTAGCTAAGATTGAAGAGACACCTGAAAAGATGGCATTTTACGGCCGACGAGGAGGTGAAAGCCAAATCACTGACAAAGTTCAAGCCAATGCACAAAAAAAACATATCGGATCTGCTGCGAGGAGTGGATAAATGATGCCATCAGGAAATTAAAAAATAACTAAATATTTTTTGCGTTATTATTCGAACCCTATAGATTAATTAAAAGCTTTAAAATGTTCAATTTAGCGTTTTTCACAAATTACTCTTTTTTCTCAAATTGGGTGCTTTCTGAAATTTTAAGGTAAGCAACACTGCCAGCGCCTACGATATCAGGTGATAAAAATTCCACTGTTTTGGAACGCCCGCCACTGATTTAGTTCGGTTCATATTTAAACAAATATGAAGGTCCAATACCAGCCTACAAACCACAGTGCGTTTTTGTGGACTTAACGTGAGCGCAAATGCGGCTGTTTTATGATTTTCTAAGAAATGTGTCTCGTAACAGAAGAACCGGTTGGATTTCGTAAGTCTTTAAGCCAAAATTTGTATGCAAATTTTATTAAGTTGTTGCTCAAGAGGAGCCAACAAATTGCGTTCGGTGTCGGTGTGATTGATCGCGGCCTCAACCTACACTCTCCTTTACACCACAGACAACATGACGTTTAATTAGTCGCATATCACCCAATAACGTACATTGAGACTCAAGTTCGTCGATGGTTCCCACAATAACATGCGCAGGTGTTCGACACGTTCATATTTAGAAGGGGACAAATAATTTGCAGGCGCCATAACGCTGCGAGTCTCTGCGAGATGAAATCTTAACATAAACTGAATAAAATTCAGATCACAGTATGTTTTTAATTGCGCGTTATCTGTAACATAAATAAGAAATGTAAAAAAAGTGTTTAGTTGTGTGCAGACGGTTGTCACATCTTACATCTGACAATTAGAAATTTTCCCCAGAAGCTAAACTGTCAGTTCAGACAATATTAAAAAAAAAATATTTACGCTTATGCCAACTTTCAGTTCGGGTCGTAAATTTGTCTCGTTACGTTCGTATGTTTTCGTCCCAAGGAAGAAATAGAAATGTAAAATATGAGTATCACCTCCGGCCCAATAGGATTCTTCATATCACAATAGCTTGGACGTATATATATGTATACTTTTTAAGACTGTTCTGCATTCTATTTCATCTAATGAAGAATTCTGTAGAATTTATTTAATTAAACTTAATTTTTAAGCTGCCATGTGATACGAAAATAAAAATATTGCTCCGGAATTGTGGGGCCACTCACTTATGTTTTGCCACTTCTTCACTTTACCCCACCCGACTAACGTTTTTAAAATGAATGCGTTGAAGAACGTTCTAACAATAGTTAGATGGGCGTTTTGTAGTTGTAGACAGCTGTTAGAAATTTCTAGGCATGTGTGTTGTAAGATCTGGCAACCGCCTGTTTGTTGGCACAATATACTTCTGTATGTACAGTTAAACCTCGATTAACCGGGCCCCTATTAATGGGTTATATCTATTAACCGGCATGCGGTTCTTTTTATTCTTTCCCTCTATTATCTCTGCACCAGTCATACATATGTTTTTTATGAAGTAAATCTAAATCCGGTGTTTCCCCTTTTTAAGTTCATGTGCCCGCACATAAGAACATATTAGCGTTTTTATTCATTTAATAAGTGAAATTTGATCTGCTAACACCTGTTGTGGAATGATGGGTCCTTCAAATAGTAAATTACCAAAATTAAATAAAAATAAATTAAAAAAATTAATTTCTGTATATTTTAATACAACCTCTATTAACTGTGTATTTCGATTATCGGTGTTGGTGCCGATTCCACGAGAGCCGGATAATCGAGGTTTAAGAGTATAAATCCGTGTTTTCTTCGATTCTACAGCCTGTTTTTCAAAAACGTACCAAATTTTCTTCCTCGAAAGAAACTTTTTTTCTTTAAAATACTTCAATAAAAAATATATGTATTTCTATCGAACATGAAAAGACAATTTCGTTTAAATTTATTATAACGATTTCATCGGATCGTCGTTTTTATTCAAAACTTTTAGTACATACAAATTTTATTATAATAAATATTTTATACTAAATATTTACGATTACGAATATAAAAATTTAGTAGAAATAGCGTTTTAATAACTGTGTGTAAATGAATTTAAAGTGTATATTTTTGCTTAATACCGTAAAAAGTTTTAACAAATTCTTAAGGCAACAAACGATAACGGAACAGTAGCAAAAAAAAGGGATATAGAAAACTTAGAGAAACATTTAACAGCAGGTGTTTTGATAAAGCACGAATTTAAAATATAATTATTTTGGTATTGCAAAAGCTCATAAATTGTATTAAATAATATTGTAATAAGAAGAAAAAAGCTATGGGTATATACTAAAATGAGGCGACAGGTCCCAACAGCTGGTGCTGGTTGTATTGAAGAATGTACGTATAAGATTTAAGAGGGCTTAAAACCGGTCATTGAAAAATAATACCGCAGGTTAGACTTTAATGAAACTGGTGTGGCAAAAGAGCACATGTAAAATATTGCTACTTTCCTACTGGAAACCCTTCTTAATAATAAACTATAAGTCGACACATGCACTTTTGCAATACCGTTTTGCCACACCACTGCAATTGTACTATTTTTTCTTTTGAAGGTCAATATTAGATACATATTTGTTTTTAACGGGTTTATGACAAAAAAGTTCGCAAGGGTATAAAGAATTTGCATTTTTTTTGTATTAAAATAAAGAAATTAATATCCATATTGTCGTTTGCACTTGAAGTGCATTTCCAATGTATACTGTCCTGGTTTTATTTTGAGCCGAGAAGGGGTCTAAGTAATGCGTCTGCATAGCCTCTGATAGCCGGTAATATTTGAGTAGTAGTTTCTGAAAAAATTGTCCCTGGCTGCGATACCAACAGAGAGTATTTAACTTTTAGCGCTATTTTTCTAATAAAAAAGTTGCATATTGTATATTTTTACACACAAAACAGGGAAAGCCATAGGGGGATTACCCCTCATTCCGAGAGTTGTCGTCGTAGTCACATCAACCCTTTATATTTTATAAAAATTTTACGTTTGCTTGCTTGTTATCAGCAACAATTGAATGCTATTGACAATCTCTATCTATCTCTTAAGCCCCTATTACACGGTTGAGTGGGAGTACTTTGCTAATACACTATAATACCAGGTATAACATACTTTATTACAAAACTTGAAAAGTGGCTTTCATGTACCTCAATAATCCTTTTTAAAAATGTGCGGGCTAACCCGGCCATCATTACCTTGAGTCTACAAAAACTTAAATGAAATTCGCAATAACGATTCCGGAATTTCTATAGCATTCTCACAGACACACCAAGCATAACGATCTATTAAGAATTAATATATAATCATTTCAATAGGGGAGAGTAGAAGCGAAAGTTGTCTGATCTGGACTTGATGTGATGGCAATCATGGCCCTTAGAACAAGCGAGATTGTAGTGAAACCTTTTAGCTGTCTTGATAATAACGACATAATTAAATTAATTCCCAAAACCTTTTACACCCACGAATGGATAAAAATAAAGGAGCTAGAAAAAAAAAACTCCTCTACTAAAAATGTATACAATCACAGGCAGGTGATGGAAACCGAAGCGATTTGAAATGAAATCTGAACCGCATCAAATATTCCAAATTTATTTAAAAAAAAAAAAACTTCAGCGGTTATTTTCGACATTCGCTATAGACATGAATTGAAGACGGTTGGAAGTTACAAGGCATAATTTCGACGCTGGCGAATTGAAGTCAAGGGATTACAGACGCTGAAACAGAAGTTTCTGAATGACGTACATACATACATATTTGCACTAGTTCACATGCAAAAAAATAATTATTTATGCTAATAGACATTAAAAATAATGCGGATGTCTGTTCAACATAAATATGTATGTAAATATATCTTTTTAATATGCTATTGTACTATCCTTTCAAGGCAAAGAGTTTTTCGCAAACATGTAAAAATTTATAAATTCGGAAACCTGCGCTGTATCTATTGAAAAACGTAAAAACAATATAAATTCCCATCACATATTTTTTGTAACATTTTTTTTAGAACAAAATGGAAAATGAAATCGACTTCAATATGAGGCAAAACAATATCGAAACAGAGAAACAACTTTTTTTTTGCAATCGATTCTGACTCGCAAAAGGCTTTCATCACACATGTACAACCTGAATATCTGAGTGTTTGAAATAAGTGAGCAACAACATCATCGAGCTTCGGTGTCTTCACAGTGAACTGAACTTTGAATGTACAAGTGTGAACAAAATACGAATTAAAATTCCCATTTCTAGCCGGTATAGATACTACATACAAACATATGTATGTACATACACACACCGTTGTTAAAATACTAAATTAAAAAGTATTTTTAATTCTTGAAAAACGATTAAAAATAATACAAGAGGTTGTATGAATAGAACTTGTTATGGAAATACTCGGATATCGGACGCGTCCTTCCTTTGCATAATTGCACTTAAAACCATAAAATTTTATTCCAAATGCAAGTTGCAATTTGTTTATGTTGTTCTCGTTTTAAACGCAGTTATGCATTTGTTTACAAATGTCAGCTGTTCGAGTGCCAGTGTTGCACATAATGAACAGGGCATAAGTGCCACTAGGCACGTATGTTATGCAAAAATTCGTGACTTATTGCAATGGAAATTTCGCGACCGGGAACTGCTTCGTTATTTTAGACTTCATTTATTGTAGCGTATTTTCTGTGCGGACAAACTGTCACGTTCTGATGTAAAAATGTTTGGTGTGGTTTTCATCACTAAAAAACGGAAAAATTTGAGTGCAAGAACCGAAAGACATCTCCGGAGTTACCGAACAGGGTTACTGCAATGTACATAAATATCTTTATACACATGTTTATATGTCTACATACACATGTTTGTATACAAAAGATGCATAGTAACAGTTGCTGCTTTGGAATATAAATCCTTTCACGTATTTAAGAGGATATACGTACGTACATACATATGTAAATATAAACTAAAAAGAACTTGTATTACGCAACAATATTTAAACGAAAGAATTTAAGCTGCACAAGTTTCTTGCATCATACGGTTTTTAATAAATAATATATAGTAAATATAAATAAATTGTTTAATTTAAATTAACAATAAATGTGTTTTCTTGCTCAGTGTATTTTTTTTTGGGGTATTTTGAATATTTTCCTTTTCCTCGGTTTTGACATTTTTCGCTTAATACGTACTATATGTATGTATGTATGTGTGTTTGGATGTGTGTGGTTTTTAAATTTAATTTAAATGTTTTGGTTTGTAGCGTAATTATAATTAATAAATATTTATTTGCTATTGATTTATGTTTAATGTTTGTTATAAACTTAAAAAAAAATAAATTTAAAAAATCTTAAAATAATATTTTGTTATAATCTCTTACTAAAGTTGTTGATACTTTTTTCCTTTTAATTTATTGTTGCTGCAGATTGTAGATTTGTTGGTTAAAAAAGACTACTTATGATTTTTAATTCCTCCCTAAAAACTAGACTATTGTTTTTGTGCGAAAAGCGTCTTTTGATGAACTGCTGCCTCTTTGACTTGAAAATCGGTAAATACCACCTCTATTTACCAGAATCCAGATGATTTGCCGCCTGGCGGATTTCTAACTTTGATACACGAGCGATTGCCGGATGTGTCGAGTTCCTCTACAATAACACAGCCAAGAAAAGAAAAGAAGACATATTTTTGATAGAGTTGCAATTGCTGAAATACGTTTCAGATACGTTTCAGCGAACACACTTACCACTTATGGAGAACGTCGACTCTTGCATATTGCGCGAACCACTAACAAGACCCCTGCCAGAGGGAGTACTGCCGATCGAACCGGTGTGTGGTGCCCCACTACCCAAGACCACCTCCTGATACGGTATTTCAATTTCCAAAGCAGTCATGTTCATTTTTTTCATACTTCCATTAAAATTCTCGTGCTCCTCATGCTCCGCGCCATTATTGTGCTCCTCGTTCACAGTCTTCTTACCTTCTAATATGTCATACACGTAGGGCGCACGTACTGGTGTGTTGAGGAAACGGCCGAAACCTTCAGCCACACGCACTTTTCCGTCTTCAACACAAATACGGCCTCGTACCAAAACCATTTCGGGTACACCATGACAAACCATGCCTTCAAAGATATTGAAATCGCTGCGATGATGATGCGTTTCTTTGGAAATGGTACGGGTGGCTTGGGGATTCCAAATGACAACATCCGCATCGGAACCAATAGCAATGCGGCCTTTTTGGGGATACAGGTTGAAAATTTTGGCAGCATTTGTACTGGTGACGGCTACAAAGCGACAGGGATCCAAAAGGCCAGCATGTACTCCCTTTTCCCAGACCACGGACATGCGATCTTCAACACCGTTAACACCGCTGGGAATTTTGGAAAAATCATTCTTTCCTTTGGCTTTTTCTTCACGGCTGAAGGTGGTATTATCACTGCCAGTCAATTGAAGGTCATCACTAGAGAATGAAAAGAATTATTTATTAACAAGATCATAAAAATATATTGTACTCGTAAAAATCTTCATTGAAGGAGTTTTATTAAAAAATCCACTTTAAATAAGTTCAATTTAGGATCACCAAACACTTACTAGGCCAATGATTTCATCAAGGATATGGGAGTTTCTGGTGATTCACGTATTGGAGGACTGGTGATATAAAATATGCGATCTTGCTTCGGAACGCCATGCATACAGCGACCAAGAGCACTGGCCAAAGTCTCACCGAAAACACAATAACCGCTACGCCTGGCGCGGCCAAGAACTTCAGCTGCAGACTTTGACGTAATGCGTGTTACGTACAGTGGAGCTTTCATCTGAAAAGACGGAAAATTAACAATTAGTCCCATACCAAATCGGTGCAGCGTCTTTTCTATTATCAAAATACTGTGGCCATT
Organism: Epicampocera succincta; assembly: GCA_932526305.1. Lineage (NCBI taxonomy): Eukaryota > Metazoa > Arthropoda > Insecta > Diptera > Tachinidae > Epicampocera > Epicampocera succincta. The sequence goes on along the minus strand of OW052034.1, from coordinate 26,078,014 downwards.
CACTTTTTTACCAACACGTTCTTCCGAATAAGATTTCTTAGCTTTGACAGTTGGCGTAACTTTGATGTCTGTAAAATTTCCTGTCGTCTATTCGTTCGTCGTTGGTCAGGTCATCGTCATCAAGGGCGAACATTTTAGGCCGATAATTGCCAATCTTTTTTTGTCTGAATTGGATTATGAACAGCAGAAAAACGCATTTTCAATAGGACCATTCATTTTACGTGGACTTGCCAACAGAGTTTGCTTTAGTCATACGTACTATGTCGTAAGAGACAATGGCCTACAAAACCATTGGTCACACTCAGACTTGTTTAAATTTAACATTATCGCTGGGAGATCCCTAACAATCCATGGCGATATGATATTCCATATATTATCCGTTTTGATTTATTTTAATTTAACCCGTTACTTTACCCTATTCTGATGCGGTAACCCAAACAGAACCTACTGTTTTATTCACTAACTTGAGCTGTTGAGTGAAGTTAATGCCGCGTATCATCTGACTCCAGCTCCAACTTGGTTTTCCTACGAGGAACTCCGCCATTTACTTTCCATATTCTCTCTCTCAATTAACCAAAATATTCAATTGTATTGCTTTGGGTATTCCAATGAACTCCGTTGTTGCTAGACAACATGAAATGACACTATATGATAATACGATCGGAGAAAGGACGTCTATAAGGTAGCGGATCCTATAGATATGTTACAACTATGTAAAGACAGGCTTAAACCCATCTACAGCAGAAGGCAGAAGTAAAACCACGCTGTAATAACAATCTTCGTCGATTTTCAAACTGACTATGTCTGTAAGTCCTTTTAGAATCATCCAGATTACAGTTCTACTATTCTTTATAGAGATGAGTTTTTATTTAAAAGCGAAAATTCCTCGCTTTCAGTTGTTCAGTTACGCGCAACTTTTTACAAAAGAGCGAAAAAGTGAACCAACACTCCTAATACTTGTATTTCACAGTTACATATAATAATTAAATGTTATAAGAAGAATAAACGTACCTGATGAGCTAAAATACAGGCACGATTAACAGCCTCTGCTTCGACTTCCTCCTGGCGGGAAAGTTCGTGACCCTCGGGTCCGGTAATGCCGGCTGCCAAAAGTTTCTTAACATTTTTCGCAATAATATCACCATTTTCAGCATGAACCTTCAAAAAACATAAATACAGTTAATGTTCCCTGCTATTATCGACTTGTCCTACCTGCGCTAAAGCACCTAATGCCCGAATTCGTTCTAGGGCATCCAACATTTCGGCGTCATTGAGCTGATAAATTCCCTTGTAGGCCATGTACATTTTAAACGAATTGATGCCCAATTCTTCGCACATTATTTTCATTTCATCGGATACGGATTTGGACCACCACGTCAAGCCAATATGAAAAGCATAATCGCAACACACTTGGGGATCGGCCCAAGAGCGCCACTTGTCATAAGCTTCTACTAAGGACTCGCCTTTATCGGGTAAAACGAAATCAACTATTGAAGGGAAGGTGACAGTTGCATATTTTATTACTGCTATTATTTTATTTGTTATAAATATTTAGCTAAACTTACTAATAGTGGTTGTGCCTCCGGCTATGGCGGCCTTGGTGCCCTGATAGAAATCATCAACGGTTACAGCTCCATCGAATTTCAGTTGAAAATGAGTGTGCGGATCAACACCGCCGGGTAAAATTAATTTACCCCTGGCGTCTACTACACGCACACCCCCGGGAATATTTATTTCTGCTGCAGGACCAACAAATCTGTAGTTTAAGAAATAAACAAGTAGTTTTGCGATTATTTGAAAATAAAAGTTCCTATCGGTGCCGACTACTTCCATTCTGCACCCACTTTCAGTCTGCAATAGAAGCTATCAATAGCATGTGACTTGGAATATGTCGTGCAATAGTTAAAACATGGAAGTAAGAAGGAGTCTTGTTTTTAGAGTTGTAGCATTTTTAATAGGCTTAACTGTCGAACTATCTGTGAGTTAAAGTTTTTTTTTTTTTAAATATTGTAATATGCACAAAGACTTAGGCCAAAACAACGTTTACAAATCGTGGAAATTGATTTCCAATATTCGTCAGGGATCAATTCTTTTAGATCAAGCTCGCACCGTGCACGCAGAAGAAGACATCGCCGCAATATTCGTGAGTGTGACAGATGACTCGAATTTATCAATCTGACGCTGTTTCAGCCATTCGTTCTTTGCACATCCACTATGCGGACATACATCACGCAGTTCGGTCAATGGGATGAGAATAAACTGGAAGTTAGACCGGTTGTTGTTCCTCGATGAGGCTCATGTCTGTGTTAACGGGTATGTATGTAAATACGCAGAATTGTTGTTTTTCGAGAGAGACTGCATTACATACCCAAAAAAACGTCTGATTCCTGATTATTTATACGCCTAATATTACACCGGTCATTTGTAAGGGATATAGATCCAAGCAGTTGTAACAAATAGCGCTTGAAAAAACCATTACTTTGTGGTGACCGAGTACATCAAATACCTGGTTTATAACCAACTATCTTACAATTATGCTGAAAATTTTTTGTACTTCCATTTTTTTTAAACTATTTTACTAAACGCAAAACAATATACGAATTAAACATACCACAACTATAGTATAAAGACAGAAAGTCTGTCCGGGAATTAGTGAAACTTTTCTGCAACCAGAGGAATGCCAGGAAAAAACTGCCAAATGAAAGATGCATTCCATCACAGAGGTTGCTTAATCAATGTCTCCTTAACTGGTCAGTATAATACAGAATCCTGATTTACTAATTCGCCGATATTTCGTTGCATTCTTCCTTGCTTTTAAACACTTAACACTGAGCACTGAAGTACATCAGTTTTACCACTTCGGCCTTCAAGGCTTTTAATTATCGTCGGCATAAAGAATTTTTTCGCTTTCGGTATCAATATCACAACTCACTACATGAGTGGTTTGTGAGTTGCATGTAGCTCCGCTGGGCACATTTTACGTCTGGTAGTCTGCAAAACTACCGAAGTTAATAGAGACAACAAAGATGTTTCATGCAGTTTATCTGAGCATGTTCATGCATGCGCTGTAAATCCGCCAAGTGGCAGAGTGTTCTAAGAATCCGAATTTGTACGAGATTCTTATTTGAATGAATGTTTGTTCATTAAAACTGTTCCGTATTGCTTAAGCAGACTTTTACCAATAACATCAAACTCAAAAGTATATTTTCAATTTAATTAATTTATATACTTATATGTATGTACACATTTGGAAATGGAAAGAACAAGACTTCATGACTGCCAAAAATTTACATATAAATGCGAGAGCTTGTGAAGTGAAGTTTCATCACACAACTACTGGCTTCAAAGGAAATACCTGTTAATTTATTGCCTGTCCCACGATATCGAACCTTAACATGTAGCAGGATTTCGCAGGGCAGAAAACTTGTTTGGAGGCTATTTATGAACTTTGCATTGCCAAGCTCGTGGATCGCTCACATTAATGATTTCCACCACGTCACGATTAGATCAATTAGTTTAATCATAATTCTATTGTTCAAAATTTTGGCGAACGATAACGGTTATCGCCCTCAATTTAAATTTATAGTAAAAGTCCATATATTGCCTTCCAATGGGAAAGTAATCAATTATTCTTAAATCCAAGCTGAATCTAACGAAAACAAATTGATTCCTCAAAAATGTAAAATCAACACTGTGTTTTAAGAATTCGCTTCTTATCTACTGCAAAATTACTAAGAAAAAAAAACTTACTTTATTATGCCGTCTTCAATGTACACGTCCGCCGAAAACGTTTTATCGTGGTTAACAATTTGGCCATTTTTAATATAAACTCGGTTCTGAGCGCTCTGCAATTCGAAATTGATAAAAATCAGCTGTTACACGTGAAAAAATACTCGTATCTTTTAAATACCTGTAAGTGAATTGGAACTTTTTTCACTGGCTTTGGGCTGGTAGACATATTTAAAGTTTCGGACTGAAAAGAGAAATAAATTTAAAAATATATTAATTATAAATCAATAAATCATATGTATATAAAACTCGTTTAAATGTTTCGGTTCTAACTCAATTATCCAACTAAATTTTCGAAAATAAAAATGAGCGCCCTTCAATGAATAAACATTCATGATTTCTGATTGACTTCACATAGATAATATCAAAATACAATAGCAAAAAAGTATCTACATTGTCAAAAAAAAAAATAAGCAATCGGCTAACAACTTTGGAAATTTTGACACTACAATCAGAACCCCAAAAGGCCTACGAAACATATTTTGGGTGAATAATTGTTATTGTCGTTCGCAAATTCTACGACACTTTTTAATAGATTAAACGAAAATCGCAACATTTCCTCGCAACTATTTTCCAGAATTTGAGAACTTTAATAAGCATGATTACAGATATATGTATATATACACGAAAGTTCTCAATTTTTAGTGGAACCTCTACTAAGCATTTATTAAATTAAATTTAAATTTAAAATTTTTGTTTTCGTTGATTTTCCAAATATTCGAGAGTTTCCAATAAATTAAAGAAAAGGCTAATAATTTTTCTTTAGTCTATTACAAACTTTTCGAAGATTTCGAGAAGCGTAATAAGGAAGAATGTGTACGTGCCAGCGTTGTCAACTCGGTGCGTTTCGCACCATTTTCGATGCCTTTTAAGACCTTTTAGTTGGTGTTCAAAATTTGTTCAATAAACGTAAGAAATCCTAAACTTGGTGCGTTTTCCCATTTTGGTGCGTTTTGAAATTGCAAAGTTGACAACGCTGGTACGTGTCCAAAAACTAAGGGATATTGCTCTAAAAAGTGAGAAATTTGGCTGGGCAAAATTAGAATGGCTTTTTTCTAATTCAATACGGGAGATGGAAATTTGCGTTTGACTCAATTATGCTGTTTTAAAGCTGCAGAAATTTTTATTGTTTGTAAAAAATTCTCTTTGGTCTTGTAGAAATTCTCGAAGGTTTTGAGAACCGTAATAAGCATGAATATTAAAATTATTAGCCAGTTTTAAAATCGATTTGAGTTCCCTCTAACAATTTTTCGTTCCATTCAACTACAAACAGCGGATTGCAATTTTAATGAGCAAATTTTTTTTCCTTAATATCTTGAAAATAAATTCCTTTAAAATTTTTGTGGATTTTGACAGGCAGTTGGTGTAAAAATATTGAAAGCGAAGTGCCAAAAAAAAAAATTTATGATGTAATTGCAGTTAAGGAAAATTTAACTTGCGTTCTGTTTAAGCCATTCTTGGTGTCTTGGCTATTACATTCTAATTCACTTCTTTCTTTAATTTAAATTTAAGTTTGTAGGCCGCAACAACTATAATTCGAAATAAAACCAGTCTGTTGTTACTGCCGAAAAAAGGGAACACATTAAACCAGACAAACTGCGCATTTCGGGTATGATTCATAGCGCCCAAAATCTGTTTTGCCACTTTAAGTTCAATCGTATGGGAACGGCATCCCAAAACGTTTTTGCAACAAAAAATTCAACCCCTAAAAAAGTTCGCCGGCAGGCAGACAACATTGACACTGATTCTATCTCAATGTATTTTTCCCCCTTTTTTGCTTCAAAACCATAAAGACTTCATTCACCATGACGTTGCAACACAAAAAAAGGGAGTCAGACAGTCCTTCAAGCCAAGAACAACTTATGAGTCATATAACGATAAAAACTGTCTTTAAAGGAGACGGCGGACGTTGGCTGGCATTTTAATCACTTAAAGGCAAATGTGTTATAAATGTGTTCATAAAACTTTAAAGAAAAATGCTTTGCAGCAGCAGAATACAGCACGTGCTCCAAGTGAAAAATGACGCATAAGGCAAAGTCGATGGTAGAAATCTATGGCACTCACTCACCCCCTTCAATGTTCTGAAGTACTCGCAAACAGAGTGGGAAACCACAATTGAAATAAACACAAGATTTTATATTAAATATTTAATCGGAGGGATGAAATTGTTGCAGATAAATAACCTGAAATTATGTTTTGACTTGATAACGTTTAATGATGTACATTTGTATGTATGTACGGGTATGTGCGAAGTGATAATTGGATTAAAGTGTTCCATGCCACGCACTTATCCCAATATCTGATTAATAAGGGCGTAACGAATGTTCATATTCACATTCAGAATCGCCCATTTTAATAGTTTTCGCTACTCGTATTCGCTTAAGTGTATTCGAATGTTTAAGGTAAATGGTTTTTTATTATATATTGTAATAAAAAGCTCCCGAGGCAAAGTTTTAGATCTCTGTGATCGCTCGGGATTTTTCCAATCCAAGCACATTAAAGACTTTTGTATATAAATTCTAAACAAATATAGACAATTTTTTCTCTTACAAGGATTTCATCCTGTGAAAACAGCCTAAGTACGCAATGTTCTGAAAATTACCACCTTCAATTTTAATTCATGGAGCCTAAACCAGTTGCAATAACAGGCTATAAAGCAAAACAAGAGACGGTCTTTCGACTTATCTTCCGTATATTTAATGCAACTGGAAATTCGATTGTGGGGAGTTAATTGCCCAAGGTTCCAGAAAACCTTTTTCCTGCAATGTATATAATATGATTCAATGGCCATTTGATCGCAAATATGTATGTTTGCTCAGCTCTTTGCGAACAAGTTTCCTGTTTCATTTAGACAAATCCTATTCCAACCATAGAACACATAACTTTGATGTCCAGGAGAGAATGTAGCGCAAGGTATACTGGTAGTATAAGATATCATGCTAGTGGATAATAGTACCGCTAATTTTTAATTACGTCCTAAAACTGTTCTCCCCATAGTTGTTCAAAATTAACTAATAACAGAACTTGAATGGGGTGTGTTAAATCTGTATCAAACCAAGTTGGGAAGCTGGTGAAAAAATGGCTAAAGTTATGCAGAAATTTCATAGGAACTGCATCCAGCGAAGGCAACCGCACAATAATGTTGCTCGCCTTATTTAATGAATATCAATTTTAATATACAAAATTATAAGTTGGTTGCAGGTACTTCAACACTCCACAGAATTTATGGACCTTCGAAAACATAGTAAAAAATAGACGAAGTACAGTTACAAAATTTAACAGCCAAGTGGCTATTAACACTTGGGAGACCTGTAGCACAAGATGGAATGGTTGATGGATTGGCCGTAAGATTGATTTTGCAAATACAATAAGATAACAACCATCAAATATCTTCTTGATTGGATGGTATCCCAGGCAAAAGAAACGCATGTTTTACACTGGCATAGGCAAAGGAATGGTAAGCAGACAGTGGAACCCAGTTATTTGCAGTGATGAATTCCAGATTTGAGTTAAGTGGGGCGATTCTGGCTCACAGGCGATACTTAAGATCAGCTAAATCTTATCGCTATAATATTGATTCGGGCACATATACAGGCCCAACGATTAGGTCCACTATGCTCTTAAGAAACAGCATAATTGCAGCTTATTAAAATAAATCGATAGCAACGATAACAACAGGCGGTGAATGCATCATCCAACAAAGATGGTGGAGAAACAAAATTTGGTTTGCAGGCTGGTTTGCAACTCTACGGACAATAATGAATCGTCGTCGGGGGAATGATCTACAGACAACTATTTCCCGACTGAATTATTTAATTCCAGCAACTTGGACCTGGACTGCATAACGAGTTTGAAATGAATAAAAGGAAGTCCTATGAACTTCTCAATCGTTTTTGCTTAGCCTTTTCATTGATGATATACACAAGGCAATTTAATAACTGCTAATATTGAGAGCTCAGCTGACTACTTCTTTATGCTTAATTCTATTCTAGACTGTCGGTAGTTCGGGAATAAAAATGTTCCCTTTGATTCTCTTATTTGACAAACATTTAACAAAAACAAAATTATACTTTGAAATTCGCCCAGTTTGGTTTTGTAGCCCGATATAAATTCGTCTTGGATATGTTATATACTTACGAACATCGCAACAATCTTTAAAATTCGTGCAACAAAACCATTTCTGTATTTAACTCAATGATTTAACTGCAAGCAGATATAAAAGTATAAAGAAGGGCACGAATGTTTTACGGTTGCAGTTGAATGTGAGCGGATGTTTTTCTTGCATCGCTGCAGAAACCCGATGCACTTGAATGGCTCTTTCGAGACATGAAGAGAGATGTTTGCGCAAAGGATATTCCATTGAATTTTCATACCAAAAACGTACAGAGCCTTTAAGTTTTTTATACTTTCCACCGCACATCGTGTAGGATGACCCAGCCTGATTGAGGCCTTAAAGGCTTTATCGTTTAATACATTTTTGTTTTAAGCGCCAAATTGTGAATATGTGTGAATGTAATTGACGCTGTTCTAAATTACGACTTACTCCCGGTTATTAAAACAGTTCAAACACATACGAGCATCCACTCAAAGAAATGTATCTCATGGATTGATGTTTGTATGAATTTGAATAAAGGCAAGATTAACCGCATATTTTATTTTTCTCAGCGGAGGCAAAAGTTTTTTCTGTTTTGTGGTTTTATTAAAAACAAAAAGCTTAAATTAAATATTTTACGCCGAACAAAGAATGAAAAAAAATAAAATACGAAACAAATTTTCAAGGGGTTTTGAATTTCAGTGCACAATGGTTCGCGCAAATCGCACTTTGTAGCTAATAAGGAAGACAGTGCGTTATAAAATATTCCTTGTCTATGTGACAATCCAAGAGAGACTAAAAAAGAAATGTCTTGCCTCGTAAAACAAGAAAAGGTAAGTGTTATCCTAGTCTGTAAGACTATTGATCGTGTTAAAGCACAAACACTCTTGCATTAACACCATAAACCAGCTGATCAGCTGATTTTTTGACAAACTGCCTTATTTGGAATTTCTTTTCATTATTAAGTAATACCATTAATTTTTACTGTAAATATGACATGATTTTTGAGTCATTTACTGTAAGGAGGCAAAGCTGTTACCGGTTTTAAACACAGGCTATTTCAATATACTATACATATGTAGGTAAAATCGATCATTGCCGAAATAACTTCTGGTGCTGTTTCGTCGATTGAATATGATCGCTGCTATAAACAAATTCCATTGGATCTAGTGTTACCATTTTAGTAGAAATTTAGCTGTTTTATCTGTGCCAAAAAATATTTAAGTTTTACAATAAGAGACAATGAATGGCGATTCTGCATTCCTGAGAAAATCTGTTAATATCCTGTTCTAAACAACATATGTTTGAACTAACAAAACAGATTTTAGTACAAAAAGATATGTTTTTGAAAGAGAATAGGACATATTCAATCGTTTCTTACAAAAAATTATTTTCCTTAATTTTTAATTTGTTTTTTTCGGTCGCCAACCAGTTTTTTCTTCAAATTAAAAAAAATAATAAAGACTAATGAAAAAGTCTTGTTCATATGGTTGCTTTTTGGTCATGATCTTAAAAATTCAACGCTGATCGTTTAAAAAAAAAAATATTTTATAAACTTTTTCAAAATGTTAGGAATTTGCTTTCAAACAGCCAACTGACTATAAAGTTGAATGTTTTTACACTTTCGTAGATGAGTAGGGTGGAACCTACAAAATGTCTTCATATAGACAGCTGGAAGATGCAGAAAATCGTAGAGCTGTTCAGCGATTAAACGATTTCAGCAGTAGTTTAAATTGTACCAACTTGTCAAAAACAAAAAAACTATCCCATACATACACGTTTAGTCCTCACTATCACTCATATACCGTTCTTAACAGGTCGCACGACTGGGTGCTAAATAATGACATTTGAGCATAATTTGCATAAAAGTGAAATTTGAAAAAGAGAAATTAAAACTTAAATCACACACTTCAAAACCAAAAGCACTGGCGAATAGTTTTTTTTTCCAGCAGGAAAACCACCCACCTCAAAGTAAAGTCCTTTGACTGAGTGCTGAAAAAACTACGCCAATTGATAGCAATACCATTGCTAGATCCATCTAGTGGCATTAACTGAACTTCGGTTCAGACTATTCGACCAATGTCCGATATTTCTGCCAACCAGTATCTTATACTGTTAACCTTAATAGTGCGTTCCTTCTTTTCCAAAATCTCTATAATTACAGCAAAAAATATGTTGAAAGAGACTAAGTTTTTTGACATGTTTTCCTACTAAATACCTAGTGACCCGTAAATCTAGAAACGTCCACCTGACTCCCGTTCATAAACAGCATAGTGCGGTAGGACACAGTGGAGGAAATATTCCACCCTTTAATAGTCCCAAATTGCATTTTATAACTGATATCATATACAAACTATCCTAGTCAGTACTTCTTTCGTTGTCAAAACGATGTCGATGCACTAGAATCCCGGCACAGCAAAAGGCTTAAATAAATTCTATATAAAGAAATGGAACTTGCAAGCCCGATTAAGGTAATTGAAAATTACGTAAGTATGAGTATCTTTTATCGTTGTACCGGAACTGAAAACATAATTATGGTTTAGCGAAAAGAGGGAGTTGTATTTATCGAGCTTTGTCCTGAACCTTTACACACTGTGACGGGAAAAACTTCTCTTAACTACCATCAGAAGAAGTTAGAACTGTGTAAATAGGGTAAGAAAGAAGCATAATTTTCTAAAAATCTCACTTCTTTACAACATTCTAGGAAATTTATTACTAAATAACATCATATGAAATTATTTAAAGCGGTTATTGAATACAATTCAAATTAAAGTTAATTTTGTATCTATTGGGAGAACTTTTAGTTTCACTTCACATTTTGCCACTTGCCACCAGCACTGATTGGATCAGGCAAAACTAAGCGCTCTTGCAGTGATTACCATTATACTCGTATTTTAAGTCACACTCTTTTGTGGTCCGAGTTCATGCTTAAATTAAAATCAAAAGTAATTCTTTTCAAAACTATAATAATGTGATTGGTTTGACATTGTTTTCATTTTAATTATGTGTTTTCTCTTATGGAAATTGAAATCTTATCCCAACCATTGTGCAGAATAGAACAACAATCTAACATATTTCGCACTCATTCGTACGAGAGTTGTGCGGCTGCAAATAAACGAGATAAATTTAATTTAATTCAATTTAATTTTTAACAAAAATGTGGAAGACAAACGACGGATGTTGGAAGCCATGGCCCAGTGCAATACTAGTGGTCACTCAACATCATAATGACGACAATGTCTGAAAGGCTATTTAAGAAACGCAACAACAACACAAACTTAGAAAGACTTAGAAACACAACCTGTCGGAAACTTACTTAACTTTTAATGGCCTTAAAGCCTATTTTTTGAAGCTGAAGTTATTTGAGGCATTAATTTTTTGTTATCTATACGAGCGACTATTTTAACATTGCACGAAAACTGTTACTGACACAGAAATTCGATTTTATTTGACTTAACCTTTCAGTTCTGGAAATTCAGAAACAAAAGGGGGTTTCGATAGTAGCGGCATAAAACAAACTGTGTATGTGTGAGATATTCTATTCGAGATACCCATGCAGCCATTGTGTAAGGAAAATCACATGATCACTGCGTGTCCTTCAGAAAATGCATTGGGGTCTCCGCTTTGCAGCAAGTAACGTCATTCTACAGAAACCACGTGTCATATCGTTCAATTTGAACCAAAGAACTCCATTAATGTTAATTGCCTCACAAAACGCTGTGTTTGAAAATGTGACTACTAATGACACCTTCGTCCCAAAGTCCACACCAAAAAGTAACTTTTTGCCGATGCATTGACAGCTACAGAACTTCCTATGTATTGGCGCCGTTTCATATGGGACAGCTTTGCCTGCTAAGAAAGCCATTTACCTAAAAATGTGTCTCTTCGCTAGAAATGATTTTTCGGACCCTCTTCCAGCACTCATTTTAATAACAAAGCACGTTTCGAAGTGCTGCTCCATCGAGCTACTTGTCATGGCGCTTTGGCATCAGTAATTGAACAACATGGCGGCAACAGGCCGTCAACATTTACCCGAGTCAATTGAAAAATCGTATATAAATAAATACATACATCTAAAAACTGGAATTCTAGTTCACTAAGACAATAACCTAAAAGCAGTTATTAGCCCCACCAGCCAGCGTAGCCAGTGAGCAATTGTTTTATGCTGCCGGTCGACTATATTTCGATCGAGGATCTGTTCTAATTACTACGGCTTTTACCGCAAACCGGGAGTATTTTTGTATGCGCTGGAACTAATGAAATCAACTGAATTGCGTTTTGTTTTCAATTTACATTTCATCTCCTCAGTAATAAGTTTTCACTGCTTTGTTTCACATTTGCTGCCAGTTTATGAAAATGCCAAAGAAATTTTCCTACTAAAATTTGTATTGAAAATTCATACACGATTTCTAATTCTTTTATTATTTTCCATGCATTTAACTGTAAGAAATTTTACATAAACGGGCAGCAGATATGAAACAAAATAATGAAAACTGACAGTTGAAGACGCAAATTTTGAACATTTTAAATATGTACATATGTAATTTGGCCGGCAGAGCGCTTGACTGTTTTAATAATAAATAAAAATAATAAAAATAAAAGTTTTAAACATTTTGTTGTTTCAGTGCATTGAATACTAGTACGAGTACTTTAACCAGCTCGACTACATTAACAAGGTCTGCAAGGTTATTTATTGCCAAGTGTGAAAGCCGCTAACATTAACAAATATTACAACTTCAATACTGGAGTATTGGATTTCTGCTCTATGCCACACAGGAAAGCGAATAGAGGTACAACTTTTAGTGGTGCTACATTAAAAGTTAAAATAAAATATTGGTACCATCTTTAATTTCATTTTTACTACGAGTACAATAAATATACCAAAGAAGCTAAATTGGCTTCTAGTCAATAAAAAATAAAGTTCGAGTTGGGTGTCAGTTGCAAAACTGTGTTCGTTGCACCACTAATAACTAGTCAATTAAAATGGTTTGATGAAAAGGGTCTGGTAAATTTGCTATCGTGCACTACAATTTGCTTTTTATTTAGCAAATTTTTTCACAAAAAATGTAAAAAACTTGTACAATATGGAAAACTTGCATTCCAATATAAATTCAATTTCCTTCAGACAACATACTGGCGCCTGCTCTTTACAAAAAGTCAAAAACACTTGTTATCGCAATTGTAATTTGCAAAACTGCAAAATGTCGACAGTGTTTTTTTCAAACATTTGAAAACAACATCAGTTTTATTATCTTTTACTGGCAAACATCAAGCCAACAGTTATTTGTCTACATGACTGAAAAGTTTTAGAGGGCCTGCAAAACGAATGCCACGGACACAGAAACAAGTAATACAGGCTTAAAGCCGATAGAAAACAGCTTAAATTTTAATTTCTGTTATTTTTTTTTATTTTTTTTTACTGCAAGCATCAACTTTGTAACTATTCGCCCCACCGTTAGAAAAACTGTCTGGTGTTTTGCCAACAAAGAAAGTTTTCTTATGCAAATCATGAGTGAAGAAGCATCGGAGGAAAAGGGCCCAGCAAAGTACTTCCACGCTGTAAAATTTTTATAGTTCCTGCTGTTTTGTTGCTGCAGTTTCAACATTGTGTTTTCCTGCGAACAACAAAACTACATACATGAGTACATACTTTTGTATACATATACATACATACATATGTAATATGTATGTAATTCTCAATGAACTTCTTTAGTTTCATGAGGGATTATATTGCAGCCTTTGCTGGGGGTTTTAAATACGTTAAGCGCCTATTTGTCTGGTGGAGTGGCATAAATTCGTGTGCAATTATATTCTTTAACTTCCATCATGAAAGGCGTTTTAAAAAAAAGGAATATGCCAGCAAAATGAACAGTGTAGGTCAAAACAGTTGAGCCCACTGGGTGTGACAAAGTTTTAACCGAAATGTATTTCTTGTATTGAATACTGGGCAAATTGTGTAAACCAGAAAGTTCATGAGAGAGTAATCTGTGTTTCTCTTTTTATCGGACTTTAAAGTTATTTCTTTGTCACATCATTCAATCAGCTGTTTCTTATTTATGAAAATACAATGCAAAGAAAGCAAACCAAATCTAAAAGTAGGAATTTTGATATTCCAATAACTTTTAATAGGTTATAAAACAGGCCCATTGCATCAAGCGCTCGCATTTTCCTAAAGCCTCATTTAAAAGAGCGTAATTAAACAACGCAATACAATAGTTCTTTCGAAGAACTCTTCCGGCAAAAAAAGGTAATTAAAAAATAAACATTGAAACAGTTTTTATTATCACTGTATTTCTAAACTAATCATCACATTTTTAAAGAGATGTGTGGAAGTTCATTGTACCTGGTTGGCTCTAAAAATGCTTACTGAAAATAATACAATGTCAGCAGCACATGCATACATACATATATAAGTATATGCGTAAGTTTGTATAGGTTTTGACATATAACCCAGTTGGCCAACGTATTTTTTGCTTGAGCAACAATAAATACAAAATGATTTTGAAAGCTGGCCTTCATTGTTTTTGATTGTCAGTACAACCGTAATTGTCATTATTTATTTTTTGCACGAACAAACTTTTTGTACTAGACTAGTCAAAAAGTAGAATATTACGTGCAAGTGTGATAGTGTGAATGCAAAATCTGAGGTACACAAATGACAAATAATACGATAAGATATATAACATCCCATAAGACATCATAGTTTTTAGACATTTTTACAGAGATAAGATTTTTATTGTATTTGATCAGGGTTGTATTTTGTGTAAATTGACTAGATATCGTGCCGATAGCGTGCAGAATATTTTCAAGGGCCGCCACCGCTCATGGATGTTTTATCAAGCTGCATATTATCTGCTCATATTTTTCAATTCATTTTAGGAATGATAGTATGAAAGCGAAGTGTAATGGATGCATTATAGTTTAAGTTTAAGTCTCATTAAATTTCTTTGACACCAAATTCACTGAAAATCACAATGAAGTTGTAAAACAACGTAAATAGGCTTTAAACTCTTTACAATAGAGTCTTCTGTGATATTTTCCTTTCGACTCTATAGAACACAGCGTGGGAGACGTTGTCGTTTAAGTCACTATCTAAGACGAGCTTCTGTACGATAATGTGACAGTGAATGTCTTCTATCAGTCTCTACTTACAGAATGTTCAGCAATCTGGTTTTCGAGGAGGTCTTTAAAAATTAAAAAAAATTTATATAAATCGTTAGATTACTTGATCCGATTAAACTATCGATGTGTTCCAGCAAATTAATGGAATAAAATCAAAAGGAATTTAAATTAATATGTTTTCAGAACCTTTGGAGACTTGGATCTTCTACGTCAATCACATGGTGTTGTCGCCAGAGGATGACGAAAGTCAACAAGTTTTGACTTTTTTATTTGACTGCTAATTATTTGATTGTTTCTAGTTGTGCTTGATAAAAAAATTTATTTGATTTGTGTTCGCCGCCATGAAAAAGTGCACAGACAAATAAAATTTTATATATTATTGTTTTGATAGAAACGTTACGAGTTCAAATGATGATTGACGTGTTTTGTTCTACGCCTCCTTCAAGGCATATGGACTGATTGACAATTTTGTTTGATAGTCCGTAAAGGCTTTTATACTTCAATTTCAAAGCAGTCTATTTATACCAAGATGAAGAGAAGGTGATATTCAGGGGTGTCATAGAAACCAAATCGGTTTTAATGTTTCTCGGTTTTGAAAATCAATATTGGTTTAATTTGGTGTCATGAAACCAAGTCGGTTTTGTCATCTTCGAATGCAAGTAAAACCAATATTCGAATCAGCTGTTGCTTACATTTGTATAATTGTGTACAATTTTAGTTATAATTTTTTAGACAAAATATAAATTGTTTATTAAAAATATCAAAAATTTCAGTGTTTTAATTAAAAAAAAAAGAAGGAAAATGATCAGTGCTGTTGTTTTATTTATGCTATTATATTATAAAGTTTATAATGTGCGTTCACAATTAAAGTTGCTTTGCAGGTTCATAGGATACAAGCGACTAAACAAAGAAGCTTTTCGAATGGTCCTAGACCCAAATGCTACAACTTGCAGCTTCGTTGCGATTTTTGTATGAAGGGTCTTAACAAAGAGTTGTTGGACACGTCTCTAGCATATGTCTGGTTGGAGTGTCACAGTGTCAACCAGTTGTTCCCAAAGAGAGTCTACGGTTCGTTTACCCCTAAAACCTCTCGGAAGGTCTGGATATTTGTCCATAAACTCCACGATTATGGAGCTTTGAGTTTTGTTAAATCCATAAGAATATAAATATTTCCCTTTTTAATATTTATTTAAATTTAAGTTTAAATTAACTTAGATTTATACAAAATATCAAATTAGCAGACAGAAATAAAAGCGCACAAATGAAATCTGTCAGCTGCTTGGGTTTTTCAGAAGTAAAACCGATAACATTGGTTTCTGTGACACCTAAAACCAACACTAATCCTGTTTCGAACATAAACCGATAACAATGGAATTTGTGACACCAAATAACTTTTTTAGTCGTTTTCAAAACCAATTACAATAATATTCGTTTCTATGACAGCCCTGATTGTCTTAAATGAGGTATTTATGGGCCCATGTGCTCATAATCGACAAATCTTCGTCATAAAGTCAAGAACATAATGGCTGACAAGTATCCGCATGCCACTATTCAGCTGTTTAGTTTTTAACAGTGTATAACGACATGGTGAGTAGTATTATCGGGAGGAATCAACATTGCCTTACCTCGACAAGAATGCCGTACAAGTATGGCCAATTGGGTGCACATTTACTTAAAGTAATATTCGTACCAATGAAAACGTAAATAAAATACAGTTAAAATGTTTACAACTGCGCTAAAACAGTAACTTTAATTGTAGTGCATCTTTTTATACTGACGACATACATGTATGTATGTACGTACATACTTATGTACTTATGTGTGCTTATTTACATATGTAGGTATGTACGTACATATATTTAAGGATAGCAAATAATATTTTTTGGAGACTTAGAACTTAAGAGCAGATACATATAATCGAAGTAAATTAAAATTATATTAATGTTATTTATTGTTGTGAAATAAGTTTCCTTCGAAATAAAATTCTTTGTCAGTTGACTGGAAGTACAGACCAATCTGGTCTCAACAACGAAAAGTACATACATATGTATATGTATAAGTAATGACACGTTTAATTTAAAACGCCAACCGTCAGTGGCTTGTCAACGTAGAGTAGACTTCATGGAGGCCCACAAAAAAACTCCACCGATTTTAAATTTCAAGAGGTTAAAAAAAAGATTAAACAAAAATGCACTTTGCCCAGAGGGAAGATCATTTTTTTTATACCGGCATTACCAACCGCATGAAACAACAACAGCCTTACCAACAGCCTAAAATGAAGGCAAATTAGAAACATTTTGCTTTTCAGGCAATTTGAATTTTTGAATTCTTTAATTTTATACAGAAATAAGAGTGAATTTTGTTTAAACCATCTATAGCTTTTCCGACCTAAGTACGTTTTTAATATTTAATATTTATTACTGCGGTCATGTTTTTCATATTGGTTTAGGGACCACCCGACAGAACGGCTTTCCGTTCTGGGATATTCGATGCATCGCGGTAGATGCTGGAAACAGCTTTCAATATTGATCATCTTTGATTTGACTTGATGTATGTATGTAGCGAATGGCAGAAGTCGTCACATTGAAATCTAGAGCTAAACGATTTCCCTGAACGCCTTTGTCAAGCTTTTTCAATATTTAACAAATTACAGAGAAATAAACATTATCAGTGATTCCCTATTTTGTTTTACTTTTAATTGTTCTATAGACACATAAATACTAATAAAAGCAACTGTAGAAATTTCAGTGTTTCCAATTCAAAAAAAAAAAGCTCGCAAATTGCAAGTTTTTTGTAAATTTAGAACGTTCAATGTATTGAAATTAGAGATTCTAATTTCTGGAAATTCGAACGTCTGCTGTATCTTAAGGCTCAGTAATATTTTCTTTATTGAATTACGCTGCATAAAGTCGTTTCTTTCGAAACTTAAACAATTTCCAATATTATCATTTTTACTACTTCCTCACAGAAACACATTAGAATTGGCCACCCAATCGGCTTTTCGTTCCATAGAAGTCGTAACGCGTAAATGTGTCACTTCTGCTGCGCCTGACTCTTGCATTTGAAACTATTTGCACACTGCCGTACAAGTCTTCAGCTCCATAAAGGGTATTATGTTGAACTTTGTTGAATTGGCGTTTTTTTTCCTTTGTTTTAATAACATGACTTAAATGTGTTCCACCACTTGTTCCATCAAACGCATATGGATGCATAAGAAGGCACTTGTGCATTGTTGCAACACAACAATGCAACCAAATATGCAGCCATTGGCATGAAATGCAACGCAAATGTGGAAAAATTTACTTGAGTTGTATACGAATGAGCGAACAATTAATACAAATGTTTTTGCAACACAGTTAGTTCGGGTTCATGCACCACCCACATGGTGAAAAGAAACATTTTAAACGCTTGCAAATGACATCATTTAAATTAATGGTGTAAAACATGATATCTCATGCTCCTACATATGAATGTAAGATACAGTTTGGCAATCTAAGAGTGAAGAGCACCGACATTTAAATAAAAACACCATTTCCCAGTATTTTGGTATTATTGTATATAAAAAATGGGGCGAATAACAATCTAGGAATAAGATGAGTTTGAAAAACTCAACAAATACAAACTATTTTTCTAATATTTTTCTAAAGTACTCGCGCAGCAAAGTTTCAGCTCAATGGGGAGATTTCAGATAGCAGCTATGAAAGTCCAATGCCAAAAAAAAACATTGTAGCATTTAGTAAAAAAACATTTTCAATTAAAAACTTCGTTAGAAATTCTAGTAAAATTTAATGCGCTGTTCATGACAACAATATTTTTAGTGTTGTTTTGTTTTCATGTCATCGTCTAGACAATAATATAATTTACAAGGAAGACTAATTCGACATCTTCGTATCCAGAACTTCCATGCAAGCACGTGCATGTCTTAACTGAGGGTAAAGGTTTTTATTGAAATAAAATGTGGAAATTAGTTTTTAGGCAGTGTTAGTTTTTTGCCTGATTTTGTCTCAAGGATTCCATGAGGCTCAAGTCATATACACATGTACCATGTATTGTTTCTTTATTAATTGATCGAAGTTGCAGTTAAAAAGTTAAGTTTCATTATTAATTTTTACGACACACACACACACACGTACATACATAAATATTTAATCTAAATCCATTTTTATTTTAAGAAGTCAAAATGTTTCAAAAGAAATACTTTAATAATTGCTTGAGATTTTAAATAAGAAGTTATTAATATGATCAGTGTAAATTTCAATGTAATGCTATTTCAATGTGCGCTAAACTTGCAACTTTCTGTAAAGGGGTTTCTAATAGGGACTTCCAAGCTTTGTCATTTGATAGCAGCAATATTGTGGATGTTACAACTGTCATATCGGCCAGCGCTTATTCTGTCTATTTTTCCAAATCCCTGCGAACAGATAAAAAAAAACTAAAAACTCAAAAACTGATAAAAGAAATGTTTTAAGGAAATTGGTCTTCTACTAGGACAACTTTCCGCGTCATCTCGAAGGGACTATGCGCATTGCGATGGTTAACCTTGAATTCGGTCGTTCAGTAAACAATGAAACAATAGATATATTTTGTATCCTGTCACCTTACCAAGTAGCTGAAGGTGAACGACGTGTGTTCGCTTAATGGCTGACGGCCCAGGAGCAAACGGACTCTAACTTTCTATAAAAAATTAAGAACTTCAATGCGGCCTATTTCTACATGAATTACTACAACCGCAAGAAAATTTGGGCAATACCAATCAGCAACGATGCCGATTTCTGGATGATTTGGCCTATACCAATTCACATGATAAACAAGAGCATCCGTCACATCCCAAAAAGTAGCTTTTAAGTGTAAAAAAATAAAGCAATTGCAGCAGTCGGAAGCTGATTCTAATTTTCATTAAAAAATGTTCAGAAATGTGGCCAATTTGTGCTCTATTGAACTATTAAAGAACGAAATTGGGACGATACCAATTCACATGAGATCCCGAAAAATTTCTGTAAAGCAGTGGGAAATTTTTTATAAAAAAATTATCTTCAGCAATATGGCCCATTTCTGGGAATTGACAAACCATCGCATCGAAAAATCCCAGTTCGATGCCTCAAAATAAAAAAAAAAAAATCATTAAAAAATCATGGTCAACGGTGAGCGCTCCGGGTTATGAATGCCAACTTGTTTTGGCTTGAATTGGATTATATTGACAGCATATATAATACAATTTGGGACATGTCACACGAGCGATTTGATGGTATTATTGCCTCACGGGTAGGTAACACGAACTAGCAAACCGACTATATATGAACATAACCCTTGTCATCGCTCAACTTCAGATTTTTTTACGCCCCAGAGTTATGGAAAATTGGACCTTTCTTGATGCCCCTTAGCCAACCAGCGCAACCACGGCGTGGATTTGTAGAATCCCAATCACATCGATATGCCCTTCAAACGTCAAATAATTTGTTTTAAACATTTTGTGGTTTCGAAATGTTTGCTTGAATTTGCTACACATCCTTCCACACATTCACCTTTTGTTCTCACCAACTCGGTCAGTCTTTTTGCACGCGATTATGCAGCTGTTTTTTTTTATCAAATAATGAAAAAACTTAAATGGGCAATTTTCATAATTTGCAGAACTGTCAAAATCATATGGTAGTATAAAAAACTTAAGTTGTATTTAAATGGACGTGGTCAGTGATTTAAGTGGTATTTAAATATGATCTATAAAAATGAATTCCGTATTTAAACAGAACTTAAGTTTAAACACCGTTTAATTTTTAAGTTAAAAACTGCGCCTTAATGAACTATCCTTAATATACACACATGCGTACAGAGGTAAATAGGGTTTAGTTTGGTAATTGCTTTGATTTAATATTAAACACTAGTTTTTAATTTAATTGTTTTGTTTTCTAATATTTATTTAACGCTTGAGTGTTTTTTTAAACAACATAATAACGATCTATCATCTTAATTTGCTAAACTTTCGACAATCGTTTGAGATCACATTCCGAATATTAATTGGATTTGATAATTATTTAAAATCGTTTAATTAAAACTTTAACTTGATACAATAAAAGTGAACCCACCCACTGCATCACCGCTTTCAAAAACAAAATTTGTTTTAACGGCGGCAAATAAATAGCAGAAAATTACACTCGATATGATCTACACACATACATACATACACACATACGTATTTGTATTATATATGTACATACATTCGATCAATATTATGAAGGGGATTTAAGAGAGCATTTTCAATTGATTAAATTAGATAGAACTAGAATATTTTAATACTGCCAGTGTTTCCGTGCAATTATTTGTAGTGTTTGCTAAAGTGCCAATATTTTTGGAGTAAATTCTACGTATTTGTTCCAAACTGCGCTCATGGCCATCTTTATAAATTTGAGTGAGTTCGAAACAGCTGGTTTTTCTACATTGAGCAAATTGCTCTGATATTTGGTTTTTGCCAGGTAAAGTTCCGAAGTTGATCTCATTAAACACATTTCTCCGTAGGAGCTGATAAGATCCCTATAAAAAAGTTGTCTAATATTGCAAATATATAGAGTAGAGCTCTGTTCGATTTAAACCTTTTAAACTCTATTTTCAATGCACGCCGCAGCCCATCAAACTTGTCACTAACTTGCGACGTTGGCACATGCCTCCAATGTTTCACAATCTTTTTCGAGTAAGAGTGTCGTCAGGCTGAAGCCTTCAAAATAGATCTGATTTATCAGCATCGTAAATCTGTTGTTTATCTAAATTTAGTTCTGCGCCCAGTTCTTGAAATTTTTGAATACAAATTTTTCCCCGAATGGGATATTCGCTGCTGGTATGGAAAATGTTCAAGTTTCTTTGATTGTGGAAAGCTGTATAACGTAATCGTACAATTTTTTTATTTTATGCAATGCGTTTTCTATTCCGACTACCTAGAAATTCCCATATCGCCAGCTGAAATGGAAACTAATTCATAATTTTTTTATTAGTTTCGCTAACGATATGTTATTTCTTTGTCACTGCTGCAATTACTAAAGTTGTAACGTAATGTTTTAGGTTCTTGCTCGAACTGAGGATGCTCAACTTTTGAGGTGTTATGACTGTATGTCTAAGAATGGAGTTATGACTGTATGTCTTAATAGTGTTTTACCTCTGGAATTAAATTATTCTTGGAGTCTATATAGATTTGTCTAAATGCCAGTCTAAATAACGTATGTATTTTTGAATTTTCAAGTTGATTTGAAATTTTAATAACGTTATTTTTAGGTTAAAATTAAATAACAGGAATCTCTTAATTTTAAACAGATTTTATTTTCATCGAATGTCGTTCGCTTTAAGGTCAAAAAATTTATTAGCATTAGGATTGACACTGATACCTATTGGACATTCAAAGACATGCAGAAGTTCGGTAAAATTATATTTGGAAACTTGCGTTTTCGAAGATATTTTCCATGAGGCATTGAGATTTTGTAATCCAGACCAGTAAAATGTTGTTGCCACAGAAAACAAGTTGTTTTGCATTAAAGATGCAGCATTTTTAAATAGGACTGTGAGCGAACCAACATTTACTTGGCTAGGTCGGGCTTAAAGTTCTGCTGAACAGAAGACCATATAAGTTTCAGAGAATATAGAAAGTCTATCATTAAGTGCTCCCTATTCTTAAATTTTTATAAAACAAAGTGAGTGGGTGGCACGTTGACATGAAGCAGGCCGGCTGTGTATGTGATATGCGAATGTATCTACGACACAAAGTCTGCTCGTTGGTCTCCACAAAATGCAACTCGGCGTTCGCCGTTAACAATGGCAGACCGCTGAATCTCCTTCATTCAGAAATGTGGGCTAATATCGCCGACTGCTCAAAATTCAAACAAAACAGTGATATTTTCCGAATGCTTTGAACGCTTTCAGATCTCGCGAAGATCCACGTCACATAAAACTAAAGAATTTAATATGTTTTCCTCACCCAATTCGACCAACGACGAAGAAATGAGATACTAATTGGCAAACAAACCCATCTTCGTTGACCGTGCGAGTGCCCAACAGCCCGCTCACAAGAACTCTGACTTCTACCAGCCACGGTACCAAATTTAACTGACCCAGAAGCTAAAGTTAAACGAACATATGTACACAAATAACGACTTGCCTGTCTCTTAGCAGTTGGAAAACTGCCTCTTTTTTCATCACCACAATATTATTGAAATGATATCTGGAATCAGAGTTGTTTTTAAAATTGTACGATAGATAAAAAATAACATTCAATTTAGCCATTAGCAAAAATTATTATCAGCTCTGCAAGAGACCGGCTTGAAAGCACAATAGATCAGCGATGCTCGCAGTGCGAAGGCCCACCACCACTATCATTAATTGATACAAGAAATCAACTTGTTCTAATTAGATACCGTTTAATTTTTGTATTTGTTGTTGTTGTTGTTGTTGTTGTTGTTGTTGTTGTTGTTTTTTGTTTTATGTTATTTGCACGTGCATTAGCATGTGTTTGCATTTGGTTAATTAAGTTGAAAAAACTCCCTCGATAAGGAAACCAAACGTACATTTTTTTGTAGGTAAATACCCAGCAAACATTTACAATTGAATTTCGTAAACAATTCGTACTATTGGGTAGAGTGTAATATCTGAAGAAAAAACATGAACTTCTTTGTAGTGCACACAAAAATAGATGTACCAAGTTTTTCTTGCCATCATGATACAATGACCGATAATGAAATTAACTTTGGATGCAATCAGAAGATTGAAACTAATGAGTATTTGTCATGTAGAAGGGGATGCATGGCTCAACATTTACATAAAGGGTTTTTAAGAATAAAATATCGTTCTTTTATGAAAAAATCTGTTATTTTTGACTCCAATGTTGATTTATTACAATAAATATTTTTCTAATTCATTAATGATTTGCAATCTTTTGAAAATAATTTGTGCCATTAAATTTTGCCCACAGAAACGGCAAAGTAATTAAGGAAGGTAGGCATTTAAGCCGGAACTGTACATCTTAATCTTACCGTCCATCTCGGCTATAAGTTTATTATAAAGTAAAATAATTTATTAACTTAAAAGAAAAACTTGTGCCATGTTTCAGGGCAGTTCAGACTATAATACGTATAATAAATAAGTGTTGAAAATTTCATTGTGCATTTATTTTTAGTGCAATAGAAATCTAACGATATTTGCTCCGAGTGTCAAAAAATATGAGTAGAAAATTCTCAGCTTTATGAAACTTCGTTCAGCGGTGACTGAACATTTTTATGCCCGCGGTGGATATGACGACTTCTCAAGGCATTCAGCAGTTAAATGAATAAAATAAAAGAAAATGACAATAACTCGTATTATTTACCGGATAGTAATCGCATTCCAGATCTTAAGCCTGTTTGTGACCGAGACACATAGCAGCAACGATCCACACTATCGGTTGCGAAACGTTAGAATAGTCTATTCACATTTTGTGAAAATGCAACCCTGATCCCTTGAAAAATTTTATCTTGTAAAAAAACTTTCTTTGAACTATAAATTCTTATGGGATGTCTTATAGCATTATTTATCATTTAATTAATACTTATACGGTAATACAAGTCGTACGTAAAACCAAAGAGAAAATCTTATGAAATTATCTCCGTATTTTAAAAATGAGAATAAAAATCTTATGACAGATTTTTTTACGTTTACACCAAAACAAAGGAAAATGTTTACATAAAAATACATCCCTGATCTAATGATGTGTGAAGGAATTTGAAAAATTTTTAAAAACGATAAAGGCCGTACGACTGTTAAATTTCCATCCGTATTTTCTCTCTATGTCGTATGGCTTCACTACATATTAAATTTAGACGATATCATCCGCGCTCTTCTACTCAAAATTTTGACTTATCGTCCGTCTTGTATTACCGTTTGAGTGCTCTTTTAGTGGCACGGGTCTTTGCACAGGGAAAAGTATTTATAATACATAATTTCAGACTTGAACATCCCTCCTGTATTTATTTGCTTCTTTCTCGAATGTAAGTCGGCACTGTATCGCCTCTGATATAGTTCGGGCGATTGAAAACTTCTTACACATTTATTGTATGAATGATAACAGTCAACGTGCGCACATGAATTGGAGACTGAAGAACTATTTGCTGGGTGTCAGCAACCTGATTATAGAAATATGTGTGTCAGTATGTAAATTTGAATGTGTAAGTGATATTTTGTAACTAGAACATGTCTATCACAATAAACAAATTGAAGGAAAAAAAGAGGGAAAGAGTAAAAAAAGAAATTATCAGGGCTGTGGAAATTTGACACACTTACATATACAGTCTGTCAATAATGAGTTTGCACATTGAAAACAGATACGGGTTAGTTAAAATTATTCGTGAATTCATGACATTTTTGTTCTACAAAAATATTTTTTTTGTACATATTTCATAAATTTATATGTATTTACGGAGATCATGCCGAAAAAAACTTTGAATATGTTCAAGACAAACAAAAAATACAACAAAAACAAATTTTTACTTCATTTCACACTGTCAATAAACTGTTTGCTCAGTTTGTAGTTTTGATTTTTTTGAAGCTAACGGTGCTTTACCGTTATAATTTGCACGCATTGTTCATGACAGTGCGTTTTGAAATTAATTTGCCTTGCATATGTCATAAAATTAGTAGTACATTTGAAGTTTTAAAAATGCCAGGAAAAAGATTATCGTGTAATATCATTCAATTGATTTATTATAACCACTAACTAGACAGGAGTGTGGAAGAGTTGTCGGAAATGTTTTCAGTTTCATGGAGAATAGTTTACAACGACATAAATCGAGCTGAAAAAGAAAATAGCCTGGAATTAAAGCAAGGAGGCGGCCGCAAAAATAAGATAAGTCGACGTGCTCCGTAAATACATACATACATATAAATTTATGAAATATGTACAAAAAAAAAATATTTTTGTAGAACAAAAATGTCATGAATTCACGAATAATTTTAACTAACCCGTATCTGTTTTCAATGTGCAAACTCATTATTGACAGACTGTACATATACTGAGAAATAAACATGTGTCGCCGATTAAAAATGTTTAAACTGCACCAACTTAGAAATGCATATGTATGTATGTACATATAGACCCGATATTTTATGTTTTCAACTGAAACTAGATCAAAATTATTCTTCACTGATCAAAGATACAAAATGTTTAAGATGTCTGCTTTATTTATCCAAGTGTATTTTAAATATCAATCAAATAAATGTTTGTGGGCGAATGTTGCTTAAAGTTTCACTTTTATTTTTTTAACCAAAATAAAATATGTTGATATTAAAACTTTAGTTTCGACCCAAAGTAAGTCTATCAAATCTTGCTTTTTTTAAGCGGTCTTAACTAGTAACCCGTTTCTACATATGAATGTAAGATATCGTGTGACAAACTAAGAGTGAAGAGCATCGACTTTTAAAACACACTATTTCCCAATATTTGGAAAAGTATGTCGAGTTAACTAGTGAATCAAAAAATATTTCCTCGTTTCTCGATTTGTGAGGGAAAATTTGTGCCCTTATTTCAATGCGAAACTTTCCATTAACTGAGTGTCAAATAAAAGCACAATAGATCAACGATGGTCTCAGTGCGGATGGCCATTTTAATGTCAAATAAAAACAAATCGTCAAAACACGAAATAAATTGTTAAACAAAAGAAAGTGCAAATTAATTGTGCAAAATATTTTAAAGTAAACAGAACGTCAAACATAAATATGTACATATTAAAAAATTAAAATAAAAAATGCTAATATTCTTTGGCGGTAATTATGAATGAAAACAATGATTGGCGCAGTTTCAGCTGATTTCGACTCCATACGAAAGAATGTGAATTTATGAATAATATTGTAATAATAATTCTTTTTAAGCTCAGAAATTTTAAAATAAAATACACTTTTTAAACATTTTGTTCTGACCTCATTTTGAAATGCGACTTGTTTTGACCATTCTGGCGCAAAACTTTTCACATAATTTCCCTACAGATACACTTTTTCATTCCTATTTACAATAATTGTTAGACAATAATTCTAATGACAGACATACGGACATATACATACATGTGAGAAACCCGACTTTTTGTTCCAATTTACATTTACAAAAAAATTATTACAACTCCCCAATATCGCATTGAACTCATTCCGTCTTTTCAGCAGTTCGACTACAAAATTCGCCTTGCCCTCTTTTTATACCCTTATTTTTAAAAAAGACTAACTACCAAGTGGTTGTTTTTGATGGGCATATGTATGTTGTATGTGTTGAATTTGTTTTGACATGGAAATGTATACATGGACATTTCTGTCAGATTTCTGGCCCAGTCAAAAAATTTAAGGTTTTAAAATCTGGCTATTTTAGAATATTCTTTTAGAAAAGAAGTATTTAAATGTTATTAGTATAATAAATTTAACACTAAAAGCAGGCAATAATAGGAATAACCAGACTATGAAGTTGCACGAATGCTGGAAGAATGTTTGCTTTAAGTTCTGTTAATCAAAGACTACGCGAGTGGTTATTGCACCTCGGATTGTACAATATATTCACTCAGGAAACTAATACAATTTATGTACAATAAATAGTATCTAATGCCTATTTTTAAGAATAAATTTGTTTAAAAAATGCTAATAATTTATTCAGCTGAATTGAATGAAACAATGTCACATTTGAAATGTCACGTATGGGTCTAGAAAATGGCAGAACACATACATAAGTGCAAGGTTTTTCCACAAATTCCAGGACATTTCGCAGTAAAATTAATTACACCACAAAAGTTTGTTGAATTTCGCTGATTTTCTCCTCTTTTATGACGCCTTTCTCCTTTTTTATGTCACCTTTGAGCCGCCACTTTTTTCATTTTCTGTGATTCGAATTTACGACTGCTATCTAACTCTAGTATACGAGTGGATTGCTTCTGATAAGCTATTAATTGAATTAAATATTGACCTAAGCACCAGTTTCCTTCTTTAATTCTTAATTTTAAGTGTAAACGACCATCGTGTTTGATATCATGCAA